>OY728145.1:1259776968-1262276968 GCA_963277665.1 Viscum album | reverse complement strand
TATATATATATATATTATACCATCCAATTACATAATATTTCACCATCAATATTATGATATTGTCCCTTTTGCGTACATACGGCTTACCGTCCCCACGATGTGATGAGATTTCATTCCCCATTGTAACAATTCAAGAATAATTAAAATTTTACAATTAAAGAAATAATTTTTAATAAATTAATATCATATTTGGATATGAATCAAATACATCCTATCAATAACAAACATTATTTACGTAACAAAACATATAAAAGAAAACAAATCATTTAACACCCAAAACAATGATACTACCAAAATTTTATTAACAAAGAAATTTTAGTGGATCATATATGATATCATATTTATGTATGTAATTATTGTATAATTTAATAAAAATGATTTAACCACTATACATGGGGTTAATGCACACTCGAATATGGAAAATTACAAAGTAAGGGTTAATTTTACAATCTATTTATTATCAGAGGTTGCTTATACGTAAGTATCTACTGGGACTTCTTTATCATCCACATCCGTGATTCTGAAAAAAGTAGTTCAAAATATTTTTACTCTTTACTAGACTATGTGTTAAAGTAAATTATACCCTTGTTTTAATTTTTATAAAATGTTTTGAAAGGAATCTTTCATTCATTTTCCAAATAAGGGAATTTATGACATTTTAGACAAATTAAAGAAATAAGGTTTTTTTTTACTTATACGGAGGGTGCACCCTTTTTTCACTATTATAACACATTCGAATTTTCCCTTAACATATTATATGAATATTTTCATAATAAATGTTTTCTTTTATAATTAGGTTACTTTTAAATTATTTCAAATTATAAAGATATATTTCTCTCAAATAGTTTTTGTATTGATTTCATCTATGTCAGGATCTATTGTATGATTTTATATTTACATGATGTTTTTATTATTATGATACAATATTCCATATTGTATTGATAGTTTTATGATATTTTTGACTGTGGGTGTGCTATTTTTATGTTATTAATTGTTTATGGTTAAAGTATTAACATTTCATAGGCTAGTTTGATAAGAATTTTTATGTTCCATTTCACTATTTTCATATGTGGAATTCATTGGACGTAGTTAGTGATAGGTAGGGACCACTATATACCCCTAACTCATTGGTAGGTCTCATAAGTGAAAATAATTTCTTAGCACAAGGCCTTTCAAAAATTTATTTTTAGGGTCTTGGTACAAGACCTTGACTTTGTAGTTAAGGTGTATGCAATTATTCATTGCATCATTATGAGATCAAATATTGATATTACATGTGATTATTCGACTAGTAGAATTTAAATGTAATAAGTAAAAGGAATTATTTGATTTATCTCTGCCATATTATGCTCAAGTTTATGTTTAAATTTCTATTGTTTTTAGTCTAATTCATTGTCTAAAAGTTTTATATTTATTTATAATAGTTTCCGCTATATTGTAATCCTTACTCGTCATTTTAGATCACCCCTTTCTTATGTTTTATTTTTTCCAGGATGAAAAAATGTATATTATGAATGAACTGTAGGGATAGGCTAAGGGATATGAGTGTGTTCAATGGAGACATAATTTTTTTTTCATTTAATAATATAATGTGAAACCTATGTATGTTTCTAGTACTTTCAAGGCTACAAAACTAATCCGTAATTCTAGAATTTATCTCTTATGATTATTCCAATGTTATGTAATAATGCACCAACTATGGGTAACTAGTTTTGGGGCGTTACATTAAATGTATAGATAAAAGTATTTCAAAATAGACAGTTCATAACCCAATGAAAATAGGTGGTTCGATGTGATCTTTTAGTTTATGTTCTAGAATCATTCTGAACATGAAATTATTGAACTGAATAATCTAATTAAATTCATTATTTACATAATTTAGAATGTTTTAAATGTATATTTTATTTATTATAATTTTATTATGTTCATTTATATCCATTGCATTGAGATATCATGTTTAATTTTACTTTTTCGAGGGCACTCATTTGATTGTTCCATCGTGAGATCACTTGTGTGTAATTATGGAATTTCATGTCAAATGGGAATAAAAATATACAATTGAAATAAAATGATATTTATTCCCCCATATATATTTATATAGTCCCAATTAACCATTTATTTTTCAATATAGGTAGGATTCACTTGGTAAAAAATTTAATGTTATATTGTTAATTCATTTAGGCGGTTTTACTAACCATCATGGATTAGTTTTATTTCATAGAATATAGTATCTATAAATTTATTATAAAACATCAAATAAGTTATAATATAATTATTATAATATTATTTAACAATAATAATATTTTTATGACTAGCTATGAAGGAAGTAATGAAAAATGGTAAATCATCATCCACAGAGGCTGTAAACTCCAATAATACGAACAATGGTTTCAATTTTAGTATAAGAGGAGAAGAGAATATGATGAATCGTATGAATTAAATTATAAAAATTAAATTATATAAAATATGTGATATTGGGTTTATTGGGAAATGTTGTACGAGTGAGGTGAGGATAATATAGAAGGAGAAAATAATATAAAGGTGGTAGTTTTAGAATATTACATCTTGAATGTCGCCTCCTTGAAAAACTCATTTAGGAACATTGAATCTGTATTTTGATCATAATAGTATAAATAGGATGTGTGGGTAGGAGTGGAGGATTCGAATAAAAATTTGGCATAAATTTGGAATTTTACAAGGATTTAGAGGTCTGAGGAGAAGAGATCAGGAGGGGTGGTTTTTATAATGGGAGAAGATGAGTTTTTTATTAAAATTATTAGTTAATTATTTTGTATCAAGTCTAAAAATAGTTATGAAATTTGGGAATTTGTATAGTATATGGTGAATGTGAGTTATAAATATTGTATTCTTACATCATCCATGACACAAAAATGTAGGTAATTAGGTCATCATTTTAAATATAATATTTTACATTATTTCACTATTCTACATGAATAAAAATATTTTCGAAAAATAAAAAAAATCACTCTAATAGTTTTTTACATATGTGTTGCAAAAACTAAATCCATTTTAAAAAAATATTTTTCTAAAGATGAGAAATTTATTTCTTTAAATATATTATTAATTTATTTAAAAAATACCAATTTTAATCATAACAACAATTTTCGGACCCTTTCAAAAATTAATTAAGGCATCCCAAAATAATATTTTCATTATAATACAACGGAATAATATTTTATAAATATATTTTATAAAAATAAATATTATTTTAAATAATTATATTTTATAAGAAACTTATATTAAAACATTTATGTTTTACAAAAATAAAAACACTTAATTTACATTTATCATGATATAAATATATTATATATTCATTTTATAAGATAGTAAAATATTATTTTACACTTACATAGGTGAGGATACTATTATAATGGTTATTTTAATATTTTTAATTTTCATATTTCTATTCCAATGGTAAGGTCACAATTCCAATAGTTGGATTACTATTCAAATGGTTAGATTGTTAATAGTGATAGAGTTCCCAACTTCTTATAAATACCGATTATTTCATTAATTATTAATTCCATAATATCTTATTAAAAATTTATATATATTATAATTTTCAAAATGAATATTTAATTTATAATATAATTATTTATTTATATAGTATTGTTCATGGGTGAATATATTTTGAGAGATCAAGAAGAACCAAAATTTTCTTTTATTGTTATCTCATTTTCTATTTTTTGTCCCATTGTAATAATAAAAATTATTAGGGGCGTATTCATTACCTAAATTTAATTTTTAAATTAATATTATGAATTTTAGTTGGTTTTATCATGTGTGATGGTTGTGTTATTTATATTATATTACTAAATATTACACAATTATATATTTATGAGGGAAATTCCATTTATAAAACTCTGGGATTTTACATTCAGCCCCTCTAAGGAAATTTCAACTTATATATTTATGTATAACTACTAAGTTAAAAATAGGTGTGGGTACATATGCTTTATGTCTTCTAATATTTCTCCTATAACCATCTCATATTTAGGGTTTCACCGTAGTTATTTGACCTGGTTTGTTTTTCTATTATGAAAAACATTATCTATACGGTGCAAGATCATCACTAAATGATCCATATAAGGTATATATTTTTTTAAGTTATAATAACTAATAATTAAATAAATTTAGTGGATAATTTATGTAATTATTTAAAATGGATGCATGGAATTCTTAATGTACTTGATAAATGGTTGGTGGGAGTTCTAGTAGGGAGGCTATAACTATGATGTTATCATGAATGAAAAAGGGGTTGATTTACCTATGACATAGCATTACCTTATCAAAAAATCTCATGAATATCTTCCATGAAGATATGAAAATGAATAAATTATCTCCAACCTCAATATCAACATTTCATCGATGATTGTCAGTATAAATATTCAATTGAAATTGAAGAGATTTGATGTACAACTGAATAGTCTTGACAATTTCAATCATTTCCTCGACCATTTCATGTCCCATTAGCTTGGGTTCACCTACTATATCCAATGATTTAATTTTTTGATAACTCATACTATAAAGGGATTTATATTTCCCATGCCATTATTTTAAATAGGAACATAATGTTTGAATGTGTATACGACTTGCATCACCAATCTTACATGATATATTATTATTTTAATATTAATGTTATGACCATGTTGTTTAAATGATGGAAAAGAATATGATTAAACATTTTATGTAATATATATATATATATATCTTATAATAAATAAAGAATTACTAATTAATGGAAAAGTAATAATCACTCAATTTTTAGTGAGTGTATTTAATTCTTCAAAAATAAATTTTCATAAAAAATGTCTTATTTATTTTTCACTTAACAATATAATAAACCTCAACCAGTTTGGGAAATCATATTTTTAAAAAACGAAATTATATTTGATATCATAATTTAAATATTATCATAGAGTTATTGTTTAGTATTGTTTAAAAAAGGATGATTTTTTACTGAACAATGAAAATATTATTTCTTATTGGAATATGTATTTTTATTTAAAAATTTAAAATGTTATATATAGTTTTAAAAATTTTCCAAGTTAAAATTTGTTATATAATATTATAATTAATCCAATTATGATAAATTTAATAAATTTCATATTTTAGTTTTGTATAAATATATTTTTCTTCTTAAAAGTAATTTTTTACAAAAACCTATGTTTGTTGCATAATTGTAGTTTAGTTCTAGAATAAATTAAGATAATTCAGTGTTTTGATTCTTAACAAATAGATTACTTATTTTTAATTTTTCATCACAAATTTATTAATAATTACCCTTTATTTTTTTACATTATGAATAGTAAATGTAGTAAATATTTGTTACCATGTGAAAATTAAAATGAATTGATTAAGGGTAAAAATAAAATGATACAGACTAAATGGTAACCCTAACACTTTATATAATTAAATTGTATAAGAAAATTTCACCCAAAAGAATAAAATATATGAATATATAAACTTTTTTTATATGTAAAAAGAATGTGTGATTGGTTATAAATATTCAATAGGAGGATAAATAAATTTTATTTATCATGAAAATTTATTTCTAATTTTAGTGAATGAATTATTATCTTACATTTGTACAAAAAATTGACATCTTAATTATTTAATTAAATGAGAAATAAAATAAATGATTTTAAAAATATTACAATTAATATATTTTGAATAAATCCGTAGCATCCCTGACCCGATTCGCCACCCAAACAGTGCTATCAGGATAGGTTCTACTAGCCTTTGGTTCACCTCCACACACGCCAAATGTTGAAAAATACTAGGAGGGTATAAATAGTAATAGTGGGGAGACAATACCCTCATGGGAAGATATAATAGTGGTCCGAGTATGTATATAACAAATTAGTAGAAGGATAGACTCAAGAGACTCAAAACAAACCCGCTAATGGCAGAAGAACCTTCATTAAAAAGAAAAAGTATAAGAATAACTAAATAATAAGTGGAATTAAATAAACATGTGAAACATACCACTCTTAGTTACTAAACAAGGATTTAATATTGCTCATACATAAATATATATTGAAAAGGGGTCCTCCATAGATAACCATAGTAGCTACATAGATATAACATGCTGAAATAGAAAATCAAAACAAAATGAAACTCTAGCTGAGGAAGGAACCTCAAGGAACCCTTCCCCCATCCATGCCACCACAACTAGGATCAATTTCTAGAGTACAAAAAAAAAATTTGACATACCCGCTAATTCAAAAAATAAAAATGGGAGGGGTTTCCGACCAGATTAAAAACCCGAGATGTTAAAAAAATTATTGCGATCCTTAAATTTTATAGATAGTTATAACATATTAAGAAAATATTAAATTTATAGATTCGAATTATTTATTTTTATTGATGTTTATGAATTCAAATTAAATAAATAGTGTCAAAAATTCCATTAATGAAATTTGATAATAAATATTATTTGTCTAAATGGTATAAAATTAAAAAAAACATATATTAATCCATGTGAATGGGAAATGGTATATAATATAAATCATGGATAATTTATCTATTATTTTTTAGTATAAAGTAACTGTGTTTTTTCTTCAAGATTAAGCACTTTAAAAACTCATGAATTGTCAAAAAGGATTAAAATTGGTTAAAAAAGAAACGATTTAAATAATAACCTAAATTAGTCCATTTTTTATTTTATGTGAGTATTAAAACTCATACATGTAATATCTTCTAATACTACCAATTTTGTTCCATTGTAATGTGAAATTTAAATTTTATTAATTTAATCATTTATGAAATTTAAATTTTGTCCAACCCCTCTCTTATAAAAGTTATCATATTCTTCTCTTTTCTTTATGAAACAAGAACCATTAGGTTTTTCCATGAATTTTATAAATCCCTTTTTGAAATTACACCCCATGTCATATATTCCTTGGTTGGATTCAAAAAACATCCTAGAAAAGCATTTGGTGTAAATATTATGATTTTGTCTAAAGAAGAGGTATAGTTCTTTATGGGGAATTTTCATTTTATTTCTTTTTTAGCTCGTTAAAAACTTCATAAAACATAATAAAAATAGTGAAAATTATATCTCCTATATAGTAAGATTTTATTATGAAAATTTAATTACCTATATCCATTTCCCACTTCCATCAAATCAAATATTAAATAATAATTCATGTGTATGGAAGACTAACACCTCAAAATTTGATTTATTTCATTTTCTATCAAATCCTATTATGAGTAAATTTTACAATGGATTTAATGTATATATATATGATACGTATGATATATTTATAATTATTAAAAGATAATATATAATCTACATCCATAAAATTACATTAAATGAAAAATTACAACATCCTACATGAGTACGTGTGGAAAACCACATCCATGAAAAGATGTGACTCATTTTTCATCACCAAATCATAGGGATTAAATATAAAATAATATATAAATTAATGACATGATATGTATTATTTCATGATATATTTGTAAGGATAAATAAAACAAACCGTCATCCAATAATGATCAGTAAAAAATGGAAATGTTACTCATTCTTATGTATGACATGAAATCTATGTGATATCATCGTAGTTCATTTTAAATACCTTATTTCAGGATGGTATATAAAATTATAATTTATGTAAAATAAAATATTTAATGATTATTGTTTTATAGATGAGGTAATAATGAAAACTTTTATAATAGTAATCATATAAAATATTTTTTCACATATGTACCAAATTTCACCAAAACATCCTATATAATCATAAATGATTAAGTAAGTGATTATAAAATGAAAATAAAAGGAATAATTAAAATAAAAAAAGTTATTAAGAAAGTAAATAATTAACATATGTTTATTATTTTGGATGATAATTAATATATATGATGAGTAAAACTCAAGGTAAGGGACATTCCATTAATAATCATATTTTAAACAATACACTCCATGTCATTTTTCATCAATATAATTATTTGTAATTTAATTTTATAGATTTTATTATATTAAAATAAATTAATTATTAATGAAATTGTAGAACTTTTTTTAATTTTTTTCAACTATTTTAAAAAAATATATTTTTATTTATTTTATTGGAACCATTAGAATTTCCTTACAAAAGGAATAAAGAAAGGTTCTATTTTAACATATACCACATAAATATCTATTTCCACTCATTTATCCATTATTATATATTTGAATTCCTTTATATGATTATGTATTATCTTAAAATAAAACCCATATTTCCCTTTTATCTAGGAATTTTATATTTTAAAACTATTTTCAGCATAATTAAATATATTTGTAAAATCTCATATTTAATCAATGCATAGACCCTTAAGTTTTCACGTCCAAATCCTTAAGATAACTCAGGTGCATTCCCACGAACCATGTTGCAGGTCCTATGTAACTATTTAAATTAATTAAATTATTTCTCATGCCTTATGTAAATTTTTATGTCACATCTTAGCACAATGTACGAGGTAATATAATTAAAAGGATTAAAAAGGTTTAAAAATAGTTTAAAATAAGTAAAAAAGAATTTAAAAAGTGTATAAAAATAAATAATAAAAATTAAAACTATTGGAGAGAAATATAAAATAATTTAAATTGGGTAAACCCATTTTATTTAATTTTTTTATTTATCCTGACAATTATATTTTTTATATTTTATCCATTTTTTCCCTTTTTGATTTTTCCTTATTTTCTTATTTCTTACATTTTTTTTTCATTTCTACTTTTATTCTTTTTCTCTCTCCCTCTCTTCAAACCCCTCTCTTGTGAGTGTCACACCTCCCCCTTCTAGGTGGTGCACACAACCCTCCTCCTACTTCAGGTAATAATTGAAACCTCTCTTCTCCATCAATTTGGATGTCATCTGGTGTGATGTGAAGATTGTGGTAAGGCTAACCTCACACACCATGAATCATTTGATCTCATTCAAAATTTGTCACACAATCTGTTATGATAGAATTTTAACCAAAATTGTGGTTTTTCTAAATATTTTTATTACATCCGCTTTAGGGCAAATGAAGGATTTCTACTGAGCATAAGATCCTCAACAGCTAAAATTCATCTTGTATACTCTTTTTCAGTTTCATTCATTGTGTCATTTAAATGGCACATTGTGATGCACATTGGTGCCTACTGACGAGGTCTAATTTTTACCCTTTATAAATTAAATAAACTACTTTTCTAAACCATCACACTTTTTTTGAGAAATTTTAACCAATTTAAATTACTTCAACATCATAGGATACCCCTTTGGATGTGCCATTTTTCTTGGACAATTTTCCTTTAGACCCAAATTAATTATGTTAATTAATTGCACATGTTGCATGATCTCTTTTGTTGAGTTTTAATTAAATACATTATTTTCGGTAATTTTGAACCATGATCTTTGGTTATTTGGTTAATTATTGCAAAATTATTTTCTTCCTTATTCAATTATTATCTTATTGTGACTTTATATATTAATATGTCTGTTTTTATTGCATTCTCTAATAAATTTCCCTAGTTATAGCTGCTCAGTTTAAATGATCATTTGTGGTGGTATAGTTACTTGTACTGTTTTGTTTGAATTATAAATGAAACTATGTCATACATATACACTGAAATATAATTAAATTCATGGTGGTGAGAAAACAGGGTTCTGTATTATGGACTCAGGATTGAACCCTTCATACCTTACTGGTTACCTTTTTGCGCTAGTGGGGGAGAAGTCTTAGGATTTTCAAGACAAGTAATTCCCCAGACCTTCAATATACTTTTGGGTGATACCAGTTTCTGAAGGGATCATAAAGGATGGACCATTGGCATGTGGCTATGCCAACCCTGGGGTGATGCTTGACCCCTTTAGTCTGACATTATTATAGACTCATGTTAAATCCATTCCATAAGAGATTATTGGTCTTTTAGATGATTAACATGGAGGAGCATGATTGTGTTGGATAAATTGAAGGATGTACCGTAGAGATACTTTTTGTATGGGCTCAGAATTCAACACTATAACTTGAACCTAATAACAGTAATGATGCGTGGAATGAGTTTAATTCTGTAGCCTTTTTTCCTGTGTAAATTGAGATAACTTCTGGTCCATGAATTTCACATTGTTGACAGAAAAACTAGATCCCAGGCTCAATCACAATCATTGGGTATTGTTCTTTTTGTTTGAATATTTATTTAAGACAATTATATATATAACCCCTTCTTATAACAGATACCTCATTCATATTCCCAGATTTGGCCGAAGCAGGTGATTTGTAAAGGGTTCCATTGAGGACTCGATCCAAGACACATTATTTTATTATGATTATTTGATTACTTAATTTAATCATATTTAGAACACTTTTATTTACCACAACATGAAATGCGATGGTTTAGAAACCGTGGGTGTTAGCCTATGGTGATTTTACCTCACCTCCTACTCTGGAACTGTTTGGTACCCAATAAGACTTTACTTTCATAGGTAGAGAAAATGGAAATCATGCTTCTTTCGGTTATTGAGTGTGACTTGGAGCGTTGGATAGAGATGAGGGAAGAGGACTGAGCTTCTTCTCATAATTTAGTTTTTTCAATTCGTTTATTTTTCATTATAGATTTATTTCATTCCCCTATTTCATATTTTTTATACTCTCATTTTAGCATAGAAATAATAGCATGACATTATGATGTAATTGTTTTATTTATTAGTATTTTCACATATTATTTGTATTTTTTGTGGTTATTTATTTTCTTCTGCAGCAGATTGGATAATTATATACTATTATTATTTGTTATAAACTTGTTTTTCTTCCAATTTATATTACTTATTACCTATAAGGGAATATAATGCCCAACCTACATGTTAAAAAGGCCCTTACGGCTAGTCAATATCTTCTAGAATTCGGGAAGATGTGCTTGAGGTTTTGTGGCTAACCCAGCTTGGAGCACCGTTTGAGTGGATTTCGGGGTGGGGAAGATACATTGTGGAATCAGAGAGGTGTTTTACTTTTGTTTTTTTATTTGAGTTAGACATGAGATTGGGATTTAGGGATTTGTAACTTACCCTCTGCATGGAAATAGATAACCCATGCATAGGGGAAACCCAAATTCCTAGGTTTGGATGACAGTTATTGATTATACTAATTATTGTTGATATGATTTCATTGTAGGGTGAAACACTTGTTTTATGCTGTTATTAATATTGGTATTATTGAGATAGTGATTTTTACAATTTCATATTGATGATATGATGGAAATGCATTTACATGAATCATATTAGGTACCATAGGATAAAAATGACATATATATTTACATGCCATATTTACTTTTAGTGTATATCTGTATGTTTTCATGTGTGTGTTGTTGTGGCTTGTTGAAAAATTTATGAAGTTCCAGGTTTTTATATATAATTTTCTTATAGATTGTTAGACTCTAACTTTACTTTACCTAGTATAAAGGTGTTGGGCCTTATTTTACAGATCCATTAAGTTTACTCTACCGTATACTGACCCAGCTCCTATAGCGGGTTACCTATTCTGTAGTGATAAGAGGTAGGCTATATACCTTCCCTTCTTATTTCACCAATAAATTTTTTTCTTCGGTTATGAATTCATTCCAATGGTTCATATTTGGATATTGTATACCAATACCTATGAGATTTCTTCCATCCATGCCTCAGGATAGTGGAAATGATCACACTCTAGAGATGGTGGGTCCTAAACCACAAGAGGTGCCTCTTTTAGTTCCTCATGTGGTGTTACCTATAGTACTGACTATGGTACCACTTCCTGCCAATATTCTGATGGGCCCTGGCACATAGTTATGGGATAGTATCCTCATGTTTATGTAGTCAATGAAGAATTTTCCTAGACCAGTCCCATCTATGGCAGAGCTCACATGGGACTTCCTTTAGTAATACCCTCCCGGCTTCCTGAGGAATGGTAGTCCTCATGCTGTATTGTTATAGATAGAAGTCATAAGGTCAATATTTGACTACCTTGAGATGATTCCACTTCGAAGGCTCAAAAAATTATTCTATATGATTCGTGACTCCACCATGCATTGGTGGGATGTTTTATCTCAGGTATATCACTCCAAGGGCACGGTTTGGGAAGACTTCCAGACATATTTCGACAATCACTTTATTCCACACACTATGAGATATCATCGTGCAACAGACTTATTACATATTCAACATGGACCTATAATAATGTTAGAGTATTTTAATCGTTTCACATAGCTTTAGTATTTTCCCCCATCTCTGACTGGTAACACCTAGAATACTGCGAGACACTTTGAGGACGAACTCAATTATACTATCTTCTCACAAGTGAAAGTCTTTTGTCTTACAACTATCATAGAGTTCGTAAATTATTCCCTCATTTTAGAACGAAATTTAACATCCCAAGCTTGATGTACATGAAAATTACATTAATTTTGTACAATAATTTATACATGAAACAAATGGACACCCAAAGACCTTATTATTTTTGTTCCATTGGAAACTTGGAACATAATCTTATATCATTGTGGATGATCTTCAACATCTTCCATAAAAATCTTCCCCATATATTTTCCCAAATAACACCTTTCATTGTATCATAGGGAAATAAAAACATTAATAGGGTGAGATCAAATTACAATTAATGGTAAATGTTGAGAACATAAAACAAACTAAACCTAAGCGTGTAAAAAACGTGGACACATTATTTAAATATCAAAATATTGAGTCGTGAAATAAATCTTGGTAGTTCGTAACGCATAGATCATAAATGAACATTAACCATGGTAAAATACTATTAGAATAAAACATGTCATTGTGGAAAAAAAATAATCTCATAATATGAATTCCATTATGGCCAAATAATTGCTACAAAGAACATATAATGGAAAAATTCCATTACTGAACCGGGTATATATGAAGTTCCATCCATGTATTTCTAAACTGTATTTAGTTTTCATTCCAGCCCATTATTATTGAACTTGATTTCTTTCTATTCTAGTAATGTATATATCATGAGATATAGATCATTACCCAATTCATTTGATGGAAATATAGGCCCCACCGATCTCATAATTAAATCATTCTCATATGTGGCACAAAAACATTAATCATTCATCATAGCATAACCCATTAAATAAAATAGGTTTCATAAAAATCATTCCATAATAAAATTAAAAATATAAAATAAATGGATTTCATAAAAATAATTCCATAATAGATATAAAAAAATAAAATTCCTAATTGGGATATTAACATAACCCAATTTAATATTAGATGGAAGATAATTTTTCTAAAACACATGAGCTTAATTCATGAGGAAAATATTTTTTCTTCTTCAAAAAATGATTTTTATTCTCAAAATACTATGAAATTTTAAAATAATTATATTTATTTAAAAATAAAGTTGAAATCGTGTATAGGAAGCTTCATGTGTATAAGGAATTATGAAGATGTAAAAATCCAATCATGTTATATAAGTTAAAAAACATTCATCTCGTACTCTTTCCGGAAAAGTAAAAAATTACCTCATATGGGAAATGAAAGAAATATTCCTTCCATACCATTTAATAAAAATACAAAAATGTGTAAAATTGACATTAAAAATAGTATACTAATATAAATAATATTATATATTTAAGAAATATGGATGTGGTTGATAAATATAACCTACTAAATACTTACATACAAACAATATTAGAAAATATGAGATTGCAAAATTATCCCATAACCTATGTCTGAATTCTTCCGTATATGTTCGAAACTCTTGTATAGTAGGTTTAAACATATTATTAAATTATAAAATAACCATAATAGCATTTATTATATCATATATTATTCACATATGAATTTATATTATCCATTTATTTATCAACTAAATGTTAGTGAAACATTTTGGGTGATAATAATTTTTTATCATACTTGTTTTGATGTGTTATTCTTGATATTATTACATAGATCATGATTCAAATACTTCAAGAATTTAAAATATCATTTATATAGCATAAATATTCATTATAGAAATATATATAATAGATATATAAATGAAATGGAATACATCGTTCATGGAGATGGTAGGTTGTATGTACGGATGAACGTTGTTTCTATTTCCTTATTGAATTCAACGAAAGAAAGTACAAGATATATATATATATATATATATATAATAAAAAATTTAGAATTATTATTTCATATATTTCATGATTCTTTATTATATATAATTTCTATTCATTTTTGAATGGTTAACGTGGAAAATGAATCTCATCGCGTTGTGGAGACTGTAGGTCGTATGTACCCATGAGCGATGTTATCATTTAATTAATGCTAAAATGGTATGGAATTTGATGGTATGTTAATTATAAATAATAATTATCATGCTATATTAATAATTTATATTCATAATACTCATCATCATACCCATCCAAATTAAGTATTTTTGAATATCAAATTACACCACAGCGTGGAGATGGTATGTCATACATACGGACACATGGTGACATTGTTATTAATAGGATGGATAAAAATAGGTTTAAGGTTTTCTCATCATTATAATAACATCACATCATGTATAATATATGTAATTTATTACATTATTATGTAAAAAAATATAAAGTTGATGTAGAAGAAGAAAATAATTTTGAAAAAGGTTATAAAAATTACCTCGTTTAAGAGTATCTCCTTTGGATCTTCTCAAAAGGCCTCCATAGGATGGATTTCATCCCAAATTTTGGCCTCTAGGAGGATGTTAGGGATGTTGGGAGATTATTTAATTATATTTTTTATTATTGAAATGCTGTTAAAGGTGTGGGTATGTGGGTAGATGTGGTGTATTCTTATTAGGGGGGGGGGGAACTTTAGAAAATTATTAAAATATTAATTTATTAATGATTTATTTTCATTTTATTACGGAACCTACCTCATTTATTTATAATATAATATTAGTATGGGTCTGAATCTTCTCAACCAATAAAATTTCGAATTTTTTTTATTTTATTTTAAACCTTATCATTTTCATTTATCCTCATTGAATCTATTTATTTTTAAATGTTGTAATAATATTTTAAATATTACATTGTTAGAATTATTTACTTATGTACTGTCAATTTTTCATAATTGGATAATTTATGACATTTTAGACAATATAATTTCAATTTTTAATATTTAATTTTTTTTTGTGATTTGTAAATAATTTAATAATATGTTATTTTTATAAAATATTAATAGCATCAATTTAGACACTATTCTTTTATTTGACATTAAATACAATAAAAAAAATATAAATTCATAACAAAATATTTAATACACTCCTAAAATGTCATAGGCTCTTATAAAATACATGGATCACATTAATTATATCATATTATATTTCTTTTAATATTTTTAAAACCATTTATTTGATATGTTTGTTAAAAAAATAATTTATACATCACTACTGTGTCACTATTAATGTCAATTATTTAATCTATAAAAATTATAATTAAATTTACATGATATAGATAATTTCAATATATTATTTATTTTATAATTTTTATCAAGTATATCACTACATTAAAATTATTATACTTATATTATATATAAGAGTGACATGTTGCCACTTGCGTTTGTTTTAGTTTTATTTACATCACATTCATGAAAAAAGTAAATTAAATATATCAATTATGAAACACAGGTGATATTTTTCTAAATTATTTTTTTCAATAGTATTTTTAGGTGTTAGGTTAATTTTATTATCTTTATCATATTGTTCGTTAACCTAATTTACCCAATTTACCATTAACCATGGTAAATAAAAATTATCATAGTTAATATTCATAATATCTAAAAAAATAACTTGTTGACCTAATATGGACCTGCTGATTAGAAATATGGAATCCATTTTTCAAAATTCAAAACACATAAGTTTCATTAATTAATTTAAAATTAATTCCCTTTTTCAAAATCAGAAATCTCATTTTTAAGAAGTAAAAACTATCAAAATATTGACATGTTTTTATGTACAATTTAAATGTGAAATTAATTTAGATGAAGAAAATTGGATAAAATTATAATAAAATAA
Organism: Viscum album; assembly: GCA_963277665.1. Taxonomy (NCBI): domain Eukaryota; kingdom Viridiplantae; phylum Streptophyta; class Magnoliopsida; order Santalales; family Viscaceae; genus Viscum; species Viscum album. The sequence goes on along the minus strand of OY728145.1, from coordinate 1,262,260,930 downwards.
GGTAATTACACTTTTAAACTAATTAAAATTATGATCTAACTATATTTATAAATGAGATGAAATGACAGTTTTGAATTAAAATGTAGTATTTTTCACTCTTCATTAAAATATGAATTTTATAAGAAAAATACCAAAATTCAACCAAAGTAAATATTGATTTCCTATTACAAATAAGACATTTATTTTGACAAATATAATATATAAAATTATTAAGAAGTATATTTTTAATTGGTGTGCCATCGAATGGTGGTATAAATGATGTGTTTGAAAAATACTTCATTTATCTGAAAAATTGAATTTGTGCTTATATAATGTTCTTGAAAATACATAAGATGAATGTTAATGTTATATAAAATTAAAAATTTGATTAATACTATTCATATTGGCTAGTTTATATCTTATTAAATAATAATATTTTACTAATATACCATTTTGTATTGAAAATCGGTACTAAATACAACACAAGTTATCTAGGAAGGTCTCTCTTGAGTGTAATGCAAGCCATACCAATGTGGAATTTAGTTCAAGCTTCCTTTGATGTTACTTATGACATAATCTAAACATATTTCTTTTTTACATTGAATATAATCTATACTCGGTGTTGGATGAAATGAATTCTATCAAAAGAACATGGTATTGTGCGAAACACAAGCCAAGTATAGTCATGCGTATACTGAAAGTTAATACGGTGTCACCTATAGAGAACGATAATTATGGTGTATCATACAATGTCTAACATTAATGATATTAAAAATAAACCATCTCAAAAAATCTCTGGTTGTTACATGAAATTTCATAGAAGATTAAACTGTGAGCTAGGGTGGTTAAGCCCCAAGGTAGGGAAATGGTTCTTCCAAAAATAAGATGCACCATTTTGAATGTTCACAAAAATAAATTATAGCCATGAAAAATGTTTTGACAGTTCTTTCACTTGTCATCAGTGTGACAGAGCTGGTTATAAGAAGCATCAGTGTGCAAGAGACCCATTATAGTGCCGGCCATGCCACAATATGGGTCACATTCAACATTTCTTCCATTCTCTATCGTCAACATCAAGTGACAGAGGACCTGTAACAGCACCTCGTCAGGTATGAGATCTATGACTCCACAGTAGTCAGGAAGATCTTTTTCCACCAGATGATCAAGCTAAGGTAATGGTGGAGGCCTTGGTCTAGGAAATTCAGTTCCAATCTATCAGCACCAACAGAGTGGAGCTACTCAGGACAATAATACATCATCTCAGGGCCTTGGTTCCGGTCTAATGTACGCAGTGCAATCCACACTAGTGGAATAGAGAACCAAACCATCTACGATTAAAGGTGCTATTCTTGTATCCTATACTTTTGTTTCTATCATTTTTTATACTGGTACATCACAATCATTATTATCTATTTTTTTGTTAAAAGCCTTGGTCTTCGAATTGAGTATTTGTGTAGAGTAATTTATCTCAACAGTCCGCTAGGCGTCAAAATAGAGAGAATGCACTTGTGCTAAGAGTTCCCCCTTGAGATTTCTGGGTACCGTTTCTTTTTCAATTTCTTTGTCCTCAATTTTTTTGCCGTCGAATTCATTCTCGATATGAACTGGCTTTCTCCTTATTATGCTCAAGTCGATTTTTATCTTTGATGGGTGTCTATCACATCCGCTAAGGGTGACACATATCTACACAATGTAGAATGTGTTATGTAGGAAAGTTTTGTTAGAACTAAATGTATAGACTGGGAAGTGTCACTGCTCAATTATAAAGTTTCTTCATTAGAAATTAGAGAATATAGCTTGTAGACTTTCCTCCCATTATGGATCATTTAAGGGATGTTTTCCCTGGTGATGTCTCTGGATTACCTCCCATGAGAGATGTAGAGTTCATTATTGAACATGTTGAATGTGCAGAACCAGTGTCTATTCCTCATTATAGGATAAAACCTACCAAGAAACATGAACTCAAAAGACATCTTAAAGACCCCAATGTTAAGAGTATTATCAATCATAGCAGATATTCAAGGGGTTCACCAGTTATTTTCACCAACAAGGCAGACGTTTCCCTCAGATTGTGTGTGGATTACTATCAGCTCCACCAGCCTATGGTAAAGAATCGATATCCATTGCCCTGTATAGACGACCTCTTCAACCAGATCTGAGGAGAAACTATTTACTCCAAAATTGATCTATGGTCAGGATATCACAAGGTGCACGTGTGACCATTTTATATACCATGTAAAATGTAACAGAGAATGAACAAAATGTATGAGTACTTGGTTATGCCATTCAGCCTCACAAATGTTCTTGTAGACTTCATGGATATAATGAATTGGGTTTCTCAAAAGTACCTTGATTCCATTGTGGTGTTTCTTGCTGATGAAATCTTATTATATTCACATTTGAGACACGACCATGAAATGCACCTTGAGATCGTTCTGAGTACCCTGAGATAACTACAACTATATGAAAATATCATTAAATGCCACTTCTGGATTGATATGATTCAGTTCTTGGGCCATATAATATTTTAGGCAGGTGTGCTAGTTGAAAAAATGGCGAGTGTCATAGTTTAATGGGAGTATCCCAAAACCATTTTAGAGATACACAGTTTCATGGGATTTACAAGCTATTATAGGCATTTAATCCACGATTTCTTCTTATTAAAAGTGACTCTTACAGAATGGACTAAGATGTGTGTGCAATTTATCTGGTCAAATTCTTATAAAAATTTATTTTAGGAATTAAAGGGATGACTAACATCAGCGTTGGTACTAATTTTTCCTTATCCTAGAAGAAGCTATACTATTTATTATGATGCTTCATGAATCGAACTAGGTGTAGTTTTGATGTTGGGTGATCGAGTTGTGGCTTATGGATCCCACGATATGATACAACAAGAGTGGAACTATCCTACACATGACCATGAGTTAGTAGTTGTGTTTTATGATTTATGTTTCCGGATACACTACTTGTTGGGTGAGAGGTTTATTGTCTATACAGGTCATAAAATCTTAAAATATATGTCCACATAGTGAGACATGATTTTCAGGTAGCGTAGGTCGGTCGAATACCTTTAGTCATTCAATTTCGATATTTCTTATACCCCTAGTAAGCGTAATACCATGGCAGAAACTTTCAACCACAAGACACAAACGAAAGCCATCTGGGAAGCCAGCAGTGAATGGTAGGTGATGTCTTTGTTTTCTAAGATGCTTATCTAGGTTTAGGAATAGTGTAGAAACCATCTCTAACAGCTCTTGCAGTGACATTCCATCTTTCGGATCATGTTTGTATAATACAGTTATCTAATCTAAATGGGATAGTTTAGAGAGAAAGCGCCATAGGAGAGAACCCCCCACTTAGTTGGGTTATTGATTGTAGTGAAAATCTTTTTTACTGTGGTCGTGTGTCGGTACCTTCTAATATATGAGAATAACTGATGAAAACATCTTACACCTTAGTTTGGGAAGTTCATCCTGTAATTTCCAAGATGTATAGAGACTTGTGTCATCAATACTGGTGGTCATGCATGAAGAAGAAGATAGCAGGTTTCATCACTCAGTGCTCCCCTTGTTAGCAGTTGAAGCTAGATCAACTGTGACCTACTAAACTTCTAAATTCTCTATCCATTTCTGAGTGAAAATGGAATGAAATAACTATATATTTTTTTACAGGATTTCAATGACCTTATCAAGGAATCTATGCATTGTGGGTGATTTTCCATAGGTTGACCAAAGTCACGTAGTTCTTGCCAATACAAGAGACCATTTCTATTGTCGGGTTGGGAAGATTGTCTATCCATGAGACAATGAGAATTCATGGCGTGCCTCATTATTTTTTCTAGTACAGAGATTCCCTTTTTTCTTCACAATTCTTGCAAGGGTTGTAGAAGGCATTGAGTTCAATGGTATTCTTGAATACTTCATATCACCATCATACTGATGGCTAGTCTGAGTAGATCATATGAGTTTTAGAGGATATGATACTGGTCTGTATCCTTGATTTTAGAGGTTCCTATGAGAAAACTATTACTCATGATGAGTTTTATTATAATAAAATATTATATGTGACAATTCAAATGGCTCTATATACAACTCTCTATGGTAGACAATGTCGTACACCTATATGCTAGCTCGAAGCTGGTGAGGCAGCTCTATTGGGACCTCAACTCGTTTAGGAGACTTCCGAGCATGTTAAATCTATTTAGAATCATATTAATATAGCATAGTCTAGAACAAATCTTATACCGATCTTCAAAACATACCTCTTGAGTTTTCAGTGGGACATGAAGTCTTTCTGTGTGTTTTTTAAAGGTTGGGTCACAGGTGAATCATGATACAGGGGAAGTTATCACTGAGATACGTCGGGCTGTTCAAGATAAGAGAAATGTTTAGGCCAGTGGCCAATCGGCTATTGAAACCCTAGAGGTAATATTCCATTCACAAAGTCTTCCATGTGTCTCAACTTCAAAAGTATCATCAGGACCCATCTCACTCTTTTGACCCTGATGTCATCAAGTTCAAAGAGGATGCAACCTCAGAGGAGTGTCTGATCCGTATCATCGACCATAACATAAATGATCTCAAAATAATGTTACTTCTTCATTTTTGGTTGTTATGGAAACACTAACGTGTTCAGGATGATACCTGGGAGCGGGTGACTGATGTGCATACTTAATGGCAGATGCTTTTCTCAGGCGACATTCTACTACCCTCATAAGGGCTACTCAAGGGCGAGTTTTCATAAAGAGGGGTTGATGTAATTCCCTGACATTAATAATGGTACATAGCATTATGTTTTCATGTCCAAATCATTTTGAGGACTCAAGGTGCTTGTTCACACAGCCTGCTGCACATCCTAGATGGCTTTTTAAATTAATTAAATAATTTCTCAGTCCTTATGTAAATTTTTATATCGCGCCTTAGCACAATGTTTAAGATATACTAATTAAAAGTATTAAAATTTCTAAAAATAATTTTATGGAATTTAATGGGAACTTAAAAGGGTTGTAAAAATAAATAATAAAAATGAAAATTATTGGAGAGAAATATAAAATAATTAAAATGGGTCAAACCTATTTTATTTAATTTTTTTATTTCTACCTCCAATTTTAATTTATTATTTAATATAGTTTCCTTATATTTTTACCTTTTCATATTTCTTTATTTTATTATTTTTCATATCCTTTCCTTTCCTTTTCTTTTGTCTCTTTCTCTCTTCACCCCCCTCTATTATGCATGGAGCACCTCGACCTAATAGGTGGGGCACACCGCCCTCCTCCTCTTTCGGGTGATCAATGCAGCCACGTTTCTCTTACTATTTTGTCATCATCTGGTGTGTGATGAAGCTATTAGTAAGGCAAACATCACACACCAATAATTTGTTATATCATTGTAAATTTTTCATGCAATCTGTTGTGGAAGGGTTTTACCCGAAGATGGGGGTTTCTCTAAAATAAATAAATTTATTCTATTTTAGGTCAAATCAAGGATCTCCCCAGAGCATAGAATTCTCTAGGAGTACAAGTTAGGGAATAGACTCTCATTACCTTCATTTATTTTCATCATTTAAATCTCATGTTGTGGAGCCCCTTGGTACCTATCAGTGAGGTATAATTTTTACACTTTCGAAATTTAAAAAACTAATTTCTTGAACCTTCAAAACATTGTGTGAGAAATTTTAACCTATTTAAACTAGAGAAAACTTATTGGATACCCCTTTTGGTGTGCAGAAGTTATTGGCCTATTTTTCATGATCCCCAAATTATTTAAATTAAATAATTTCACATGTTGAGTGATCTATTTTTTGAGTATTAATTAAAAAGTTATTTTGTGTAATTATGAAAAAGGATCTTTGGTTGTGTTGGTCAATTATTTCCTAAATAGTTTCTTCCTTTTTCAATTTTTATCCAATTGTGACCTTATAAATTAATATGTGTGTTTTTATTACATTCGATGGAAATTTAATTTGGCTATAACTTCTCAATTTAAATGATCATTTGTTTTGGTAGACTTACCTATACTATTTGTTTCCATTACAAATGAAACTCTATGATACTTTTTCTTTGACATATAATTAAATTCAGGGTGGTGAGAGAATGGGGTTTCTTGTTAATAACTCACACTTAAACTCTCTATTCCAGACAGATTAACTTTATGTGTTGGTAGGGGTGATGTCTTATTCTTTTGCAGACATGTTCTTCTCTAGTCCTTATATATACTTTTGGGTGACACTGGTTCCTTGAGGGATTATCAAGGATGAACCATTGGCAAGTGGCTACGCTAATCCCCAGGTGATATATGACCCCTTTAGTTAGAGATTAGGATAAAATCCTGGTAATTCCATGCCTTGAGTGATACTTGGTCTTTCAAAATATTACCATGGATGGGCTCATTGGTATTGAGTAAATTTAAGGATGTACCATATCGATACATTCGGGATAGGCCCAAACACCAACTCTACTACTTGAACGTTATAATATTAATGACTTTTGGAAGGTGTTTAATTATGCATCAGTGTTTCCTTCATAAATTGTGATACATTTCTCATGATGGAAGCACACTTTGTTAACACAAAAACATGACCCCTAGATAAAGCACAAGTTTGGGTATTTTTCTCTTTGTCTCCACTTTATTTCTAGATTTATATATTTATATATATGCACTCTTATTATTATGGATACCTTGTTCAGATTCCCTTCTTGGGCTAAAAGAGGTGATATGGGATAGGTGTTGTTGAGGACCCAAACAAAGATACATTATATTAAAATGTTTATTTGATTGCTTACTTTTATCATATGTGGAAAAATTTTATTGTCTACAACACGAAATGGAATGGTTTAAACACTGTGGGTGTTGGCCTACTAGGACTTTATCTCACCACATACTTGGGCGTCATTTGGTACATCAGTAATCTTTATGCCCGTAGGTAGAAAAAATGGGAAGCATGATCTTTCAAGTTCTTGAGTGTGTATTTATACTTAAGATAAAGCGTGGGGGAAGAGGACTGAGCTTCTACTCATGAGACAGTTGATTCAATACATGTCTTTTTCATTATAGCATTGATTACATGATTGTATTTCCAATTTTTTGTACTCTTATTTTAGCAGACATCATAGCATGAAATTTTGGTGTAATTGGTTTATTTATTAGCTTTCAAACTTATTATAAATTTTATTAGGGTTATTTTTTTCTTTTATTATAGTTTGTTTATTTATATTCATATTATATTTGTTATAAATATATTTTTCTTCCTCTGTATATTACTTATCACATAGGAGGGGATTTTTTCCCCACAGACATGTTAAAAAGGCCATCACTGGTTGTAGGAAACCTCTGGTGTTCGGGAAGATGTGATTGAGGTTATGTGGCCAGCCCAGCTCGGAGCTACCTTATAGTATCATCTGGGATATGGACACTATAATATCAATATCTGTAATTTTTTGTTATGGGTAAAAAAAATATTTTGATAATTGAAATTTTTTATGAGTTATGATTATGTTTCGGTTGTTGGGAATTTTATATAATGATGGGAGGTTTCATTATAAACCAATAATGAACAGGTCTATGAAATCCCCCCAAATCTATTAGGTATGATTTATGTCAGAATTTGATCATGGGGTTTTTTCTAATTATAACCATGATTGTTATTTGTAATTATAATGGTAATTATATTAGTAACCATGGAGGTTATTATATATGTTACTATGAAGGATATTCCATATTTAAGAGGGATATTGAAATGGTTCCTCATGCTACTGATGTAATTTATCTATTCATTCCAATTTTTATTTTAATCATATGATTTTAAAAAGGTAAGAAAGAAAATTATTCTTAATGGAAATAATATGGCACTTCATTAGGGTGAAAATTATAACACTGTGATTATGATTTTATAATATTTTCTTCATTGGAAGGAAACCATTATCATTTTATTTTTTACTTTGAAATTTTCATGAAATATTATGTGAAATGTTTTTTTCAAGATGTTGATTTATTGGGTACGGAAAAGTTTATTTTGAACCCAATGTTTATTTTGAAAATAATTTTTTTAATTATTAATGGAATAATAGTTTCATTAATTTTTATATCCCATATATTTTTATGCCCATTTATTATTTTAAATTTTTAATCACTTTGTTTTAAGTATGAATATTAATTATAGTGGTTAATATGAAAATAGTTATTCTTTCATGAATAGAGAAATTTTTATATCATAAAAATTTTGTTTTGTGGAGAAAATGAAAATAATGTTGAGGTATCCACATTGTGATGTAATAATTATTTATGTTTGTTTGATGACTTAAAATAATAACATTATAACCGTAAAAGAAATTTTAGAATGAAAGAAATTATATTCTTTTATAAATACACTAGAACATTTGTTATTTATGGCTGTGTATTTATAGTTGATTTCAAAGAAGGGTTTAGATTACTTTGGAGATTAAGATTTTTTTCTGTTTGACTAACATAAGAGTTATTCATACCATCATTGTTTAATAAGTCTATGTTTTATCATAAGTTCAATTTCATAGACACCTTTTAATAGTTTTATATAATGGTATTTTATAGTGATTATTGATATTTTGGGAAATGTTTTATTGTGTAGAGGTATATGTAACCATAAGGTATAATATATAGGATTTATTTAGAAGAATATTGTAATATTTTTGGGTTTGTAAATGAAATATTTTGAGATAACCTTTAGGTGAAGTCATTATTAAACTTTTACGTTATTATGGTTATTTATGAGGACTTTAATGTTAAATTATTATACAATTTCAATGGGTATTTTATATAAAGGGCTATTTTTATTTTAAAATTCCATAATTGGATTTATGTTTTAATGAAGTACATTTATATAGATAAAATATCATTTATCAAGATTAAAGGAAAAGTATCTCACACAACCATATTATACCATTCAGATGATTTAATCATCACTATAAATGAAAATCATTTTTAAATGATTTTTAATTCTTTTTGAATATCCAAATCATCGGTAATAAACTGATAGATCTATTAGAGAACTTTTTAGTTTTGAAATAATTCTACAGATCAATGTATTTGTTAGATTTGATTTCAAAATATCAACACATCCATCTCTTTTAAAATTGTAAGTACCACCATGTATTGTACAATTGTTTTTGGAGATATGGATATCAATTATAAAGACAAATATGATATAAATAGCATAAAAAATACTATGATGCCTGGATTTAAGATATGAATTATTTTCTTCTGTTATATGTATGAGTATTTATTTATTTGATATATAAAAATCATAAATAATTATTTAAAATAATTTATTTTTATAAGTAATGTTTTTGGGAAGAAGATGAAAAATCATGGTTAGAGGATTAAGAAAAAAATTAAATAAAGGATGTTTTTATCAAAGTTATTATGAGATATTTAAAATATTGTTAAACTCATTAAATATTTTGCATTTGTTTTTAAAAATTTAGAAACAAATATTAGAATAAATTGTTACCTTTAAAACCCGATATCAAAAAATAACTGATAATATTTGGTGATTCTAATTTAAGGAAATATGATAAAGGGTCAAATATTTGAGTTAATATATGCAAGATCTTATGGAAATGATAATCTATTATTTTTATTTGATTTTGTGAAACAAAAATCTATATATAATACAAGAGAGGATAAAAATTGATATAATGATTAAATATATATTCCGAGTATGTACATTATATTTTTTAACAATTATATGAATTATGTTAATGATGTTTCAGTAAAAAGGAAAACATGTCACATCTAGTGAGGCCAGGAGGCTTGAAATGAAAACTAAAGGGAGACAAGGGTACAATACCTACCACTAGCCCAAGTGATTTCTTAGTTAATATTACAATATGTAAATTACATGATAAATAAAGATTGTATTGATCATGGGTACACATATTTTATCTTATAGATTACCTTGGGGTTGAAAAGTGATTTTTAGATTAGGTTATTAATGTTATTTAAGTAAATGATCACTATAATTTGGGGGAAACTATATATATAAGGTAAATAGAATACTATGGCATTTTATTTGAGGATTAATGGTTGACATATCCTTTAGAGACATATATAATTTAAATGTAGTTTTATTTTGATTAAAGTAATTTATGGAAATTATTGTCATATTTTAAAGATTATATGATTAGGGAATATGAATTTTTTTGATATATGACATTATGAGTGACTAATGTTGATTAAAGATAGATGATAAATTAATATCAGCATAATGTGTGATCAAATATTTATGATTTTTTGATTATAAATAGAGTTAATAATTTTTTGAATAATTTTTAGACTAAATTTTTATGAAATGATCTACATTGAACAATTAGTGATATTGTTGAATTTTAGAGTTAATTATATTATTTTTTCTTAAAAGATTTATTAATTTTGGTAATTATCTTAAATTATGGATTGGTTAATTTATAAATACAAGGGGAATATAGTTTTTTTAATATGTGGTATGATAAAACATTATTTTAGAGCATCAAGAATGAAAAATTAGACCCAAATAAGCATTATTTAGAGAAAAAATGAGATTATTGTAGAAATAGATTAATGGGTAAAATTTTACTTTTTATGTGAGAATATTTTCCCTATATTCTTAGTATAGATGGTTATTAAATTCTATAATCTTGTAAAGGGATTTGAAATGAAAATTTTATCATATTACCTTAATTTCTAATAAATTAATTTTCATTTTCATACTAATTTGTTTTATGGTTTTGTGATCATTTACATTAACATGATCATTCACTCTTTATTATCAATTATATCTATCAATCATAGTAATTATTTAGAAATTTAAATTTTAATATGTGCCTATATTTTCATTTTCCACTAATGTTATCTTATTTGGAAACCAAATATGCATTATTTTAGATGACCATTGTATATCCCATTCTGTCCTTCCAAGAAAAAGTTTTATTAACCATTTTTACGACCTGAGATTTCAATTAAATTATTATAAAAAGTCAAAAATTTGATTGCCGAGTTCAAGTTTAAATTGCGAGGAAAAAAATTTATTAATTGAGAAGAGTGTAAAACCGTGATATTTTAAATGAAATACATTATACTAGATTTTCTATATGATGCGAAAGACTAATGTTAAATGAAATAATTGTTTTATTTAATTGCTACCATTATAACTTTGTGGTTGAATTCATGGATGTGAATTAGATAAAATGAATTATGATATATATATATATATAATAGTCCTAACCAATAAAAATTTATTGACTAAATCTAAGGTACTAGTCTCCCAATTTTTAGTAATTTCCTTTTTTACATCTAAAATACATTTTCATTGAAAACGTTTTTCATCTTTTTTTGTTAGAGGATAATATAATACATTTATTCCAAATTTGGGAATTTTATTCTATAAAAAGGATATAATTTTTGAAATAATCATGTCAAACTTATCATAGAGATAATTTTTTTGATTTTTTTGAAAATCTTCATTTTTCAGAAGTTAACGATATATTGTTTTATAAAAACTAATATGTTTTACTCAAGAATTTATAAAGATACATTATTTTTAATTTAAATTAATTCAATGTAACATAATTTATATATAATATTTAATAATCCAATTATGTTTAATGATATCCATTTTATTTTTTAATTATATATGCAAAAATTTTCATTTTTTAATTTTTTTCTTAAAAACCAATTTTTTTCATTTTTCGTTGTTAATTTTTATATTAAGCTCTACCACTTTTGTGTTTTCAAAAAAGAAAAATTTATTCTCTATTTGGAATAATTATTCTGAAATTTTTAAATAGTACCATTTTATTTTTCCTCATTTTAAATAGTATTTGTACTAAATATTTGTTATCATGGTAAAGGTATCATGGGTGGATTACATGTAAATATAATTTGATAAGGAATGAAAAATGACCCTAAAACATGTGTTAAGTTTATTAAATGATTAGGATACATCAATGATAATCTATTATTTTAATATATGACCATTATTTTCTATATTTTCATTAGTATGAACTTTATCACACTTTATGTGAATAAAAGTGAAAAATGTCATTCTCCTGTCTTATTTTCATATTTTTTACACAGAGATAAAAATAATTTTTGTTTGACTATTAATTTTAATTTAAATGATATATTATTCTTATTTATCATAATAATTTATTTATAATTTTTAGGGATGAAGAAATTTCTTTAAATTCATACGGAACACAGAAAGAGTAATTATTTAATTAAATGTAAAATAAAAAAATTATTTAAAAAATATTTAAAGTAATATAATTTAAATAAATTATTATTATAATTTATTATAGGTATAAAATATTACAAAATTTTTAATTTCATATATTCAAAAACAATGTTTTTTCTTAATTATTTTAATGTTAAATTAAACGAATGATGTAAAAATTAGCATTAATGAAATGTAATAATAAATAATGTTTTATTAGATGATTTAAATTTCCTAAAAATTTTATATTCATCCATGTTAATGGATAAATATATATAATATAAAAAATAGTCTATTTATAGTAATTTTTCCTTTTATAGTTACTTTCTTGATAGATAAAGAGTAAAAATATTAATATCATTGTAATAATAATAAAGGGTTTACACGGGTTAAGAAAAAATTATAAGTGTGAAAACATAAACTAAAGCTATAAAATATTAAATGGATGATAATATTTGGAATATTATTTATCTTATATTCTAATATTATCAATTTGGATCAATTTTAATATTAATATTAATTTATATTAACATTATACTTTATGAAATTCTTTGGGTCGCCCTCCACTATCTTATAAAGTGGAACCATTTATTTTATGTTCCTCACACTTCTATAACTATTTTTATTAGATTAACAATAGAAAATAGATTCCTAATAACTTTCCCAATTTCCAAAATTCTTTGTCTTGATCCTAAGAAAACCTTGAAATGCCTTTTGGGGTGATCATTGTGAAGTAGTTTGGTTAAGATGTATAATTCTTAATCAATCATTTTCATTATATTTTTCATTCTACCACAATAATTTTTTTATTCAAACATGTTAAAATAAAAAATATTATCTTATTAATAGTATGATTTTATAATTTTAATTGGAAAACAAATATCCACCGCCTCTCCTACCAAATGGGAATCAAAACCATCGTATTTGTGCATGAAAAACTACCACGTCAAAATCTTATGTAATTCGTTTTACATCACCACATCATATGAAAAGATGTAATTATGGATTTAATATATATATATATATATGATATTCCTGAAATATTTATCATTCTTAAAGGATAATATATCATTTAATTTCTCAAATTTCCATTAACATCAAAATGATAACCAAATTAGTGCGTACTTGTGGAGGACCACCTCCACAAAGCGATGTGATTCATTTTTGAATTCCATATCACATAGAAGATATATAAAATTATATTAAACAAAATAATATGGGAATTTATGAAATTATTATCATTATGTAAAGGTATGATAGTACTTAACATTTTTCCATAATGATTGATTAAAAATATAAACGGTACTCTTCTGTAGGCATGACCTATCATCACCATGATTGTAATGTAATTAATTTTTTGTAACCATATTTCCTAATTTTTTTGAAAAGTATTATTGATGAATAAAAACTATATTTTATTTCATTATTATTATTTTGGTTATGATGTATTGATCACCTCTTTAACTAGAGTCAACATACTGAAGTCATTTTGGATATATGATTTTAATATCTTCAAAAACTCTGAGATAACCATAAATGATGAAATAAATAATTGTAAAATGGAAATAAATGGAACAGTAAAATAGAAATTTTTTATTAAGTATGTAAATAATTAGTATAATTTAATTATTTAATAAGAAAAATAAAGTATGTGATGAGTCAGACTCAAGGTAAGGTATTTTCCTTTTTAAATCCTCTTTTAAAGTTTCCCTTCCAAAATGTTTTCTTCCATACCCATATTTTTAAAATTATATTATTTAGTTTTAAATATTGAAATAAATGAATTAAAAAGGGCATTATTTTTCAATTATAACATCCTTTCTAATGTTATTAAATGTATACTTTTGTGTATTTTATGGATAATTGTTTAACATTATTTACAAAATACAATAAGGGTGTTCCATTTTAATGTAAATAGAGACATTTAATTTTCCCTCTACCATGGTTGTTAATTGACATTTGAATTAAATTATAATATTACATGTTTTATTTAAATAATAAACATCTTCCCATTTTTTATTGGGACTCTTATATTTGAAAATAGGGTTTTCACAGAATGGGATAAATCATTACTTGGAAATTGTTTTATGGGTGGAATGAATATTTTGAAAACTTAAAACATTTAGGTGTTGTGATTATGATATGGTTCATAGGAATTAGTTTTTATGAAGGGTTGATCCTTTATAAACCATGTACCGTTTTTTCTATTATATTCTTATAATTTATTGGGTAATATTTATATTGTCTGTTGATGATGGGGGTTATTCCACTTATAACATTGAAGATGATTTGTAACAATGAAGGTTAATTTATTATTAAAAATGAAGTTTATTACATTTTTAATATTAAACGTTATTCAACATATAATACTGATATTAATATTATTCCTCATTTTACCTATATTATTTACCTATTATTTTTATATTTATGGAAATATTTTGATTTCAAATAGGTAATAAACAGGATTATTTCATAAGTAAATTATATGATACTTATAATTCGTGACATGTAAAATGTTTTTATTCAGTATTAAGAATATTTGTAACAATTAAAATAAATCCTTATGAGTATAATTTTACCTTGAAATTTCTTACTAAATGATTTATAAAATGATTTTGGAAGAGAATTTTATTTCATGGGTAAGGATGTTTTTATTTTTAATCTAATTTTTATTTTTTAAAATGAATATTTTTATAAGTATTCAGGTACTAGCCATTTATTTCATTATATTTATGTCCAATAATAATATCTGTGTTCTATTTTAACATTTGAAAAAAAATTCATAGGGTTTTAATAATTATTAGGAATAAAGATAAGGTGAAGTTGAAAATTATAAAGTAATGTCAAAAAATAAAACTTTTTATATAATAAAAGTTTTCTCTTGTGGGAAAATAGATAAAAATTTGAAGTGTACACTTTATGAATTAATACATACTAATTTAAGGGTGGTGAAAAAATTCTCTAAGGCATAATCCTAACAGATCAGTTGTAATGAATGAAAATGAATTATTCTCTAATGTAATATGAATTTTTATTTTTTAAGGTTGATTAATTAAATTATATAATTACATTTAATTGATTTAATGAATAATATTATTATAATAAAATGTTAATAGAGTACTAGGTTGATCTTATCCTCCTTTTATGTCCATCATGTATACTCCAAAAATTCTTCCAGTTTGTTGATAGTCCTCTCATATTGCCCCTAAGTTTAGTGGTGATAAGTAGTATTAAAGTTCAACGTAGTGTTTTGGGCATGTTGGAGACTCTTCCAAAACTAGAAGGTAAATCCCAGATATCAATCAAATAAAATTGATATTGATTTAACTTGTAGTTTCCCCACTTGTATAATGAATATCCATTTATTTTGAACAGGTTATATATACCCTCTAAATTCAATGATGTAGTATTTGTATGTTGATCCACCACAACCAATATAAAAATATTTCCTCTAAATGTATTTATAAGACTAGAGTAATCTTAAATGGTTATGTTTTCCAAGTGACACATAGGCCTGGGTAATGGATTCAATATCCGATTGTATTTTTTCATTTTATTATTAAACTGCTGAAATAATGGGAATTTTGATGTATATTCTGTAGTTTCATTATTCATATTATCAAAAAAATAGGGCTCATGGAGACATTGATACATTTCTATGCTCCCTGGGTGGATAGAGAAGAATGGGATATTTAAATAATTTAATAATACCTCCCTTTTTTCATGATTTAATGGTACACTTATTTTTAAAAAAAATCATAAAACTAATTCTTAACAAATTTTTAACTCTAATTATTTCCATTTTCTTAAATCTTATACCTTATTTGGTATTTCCACATTATCTATTTGAAAATCCTTTATTTTTTCTTAGATGGTTTTTCAAGAAATCATTTGAGAATGGAATTGTGGTGTTCCTCAGTTTAGGATCCCCATGTCTAACATTTTTATTTTATATTAATATTGGATCCTTTTAATTTATAATCATTGATAATGTCACGTGATATTTTCTACTTAGAGTTGATTCCACCTTATTTTTTCCCAGGATGATAGTGGGTTGAGAATTCATAATCATTGATTAGATCTCAGGTTCTCCTCTAGAGTATATTAATCTACTTCATTATGAATATACATTTTGTTCTTTTATGATCTGTATGTATATCACACATATCTATATAGAGACAATTACTCTATTTTTTTAATGTGAATATTAATGAATTGAACTATAAATTATTATTTATATATTTTTTCCCATGAACATTCAATTTCCTTGATGTCTAGGAATTAATATGTAAATTTTCATCAATACACAACCTAATCCATTTTTATGAATCATTTCACACTAAAAAACTTCATCACATGATTAAAGAATGATTAATGGTGTAGTGATATTCCTATTTTTCAATTTGGTAAAGCCATGTCATATTCATAAATCTATAAAAACATTATTCCCTCCTGAGTTATATTGGATAATGGATTTGGAAGATAGGAGAAGATTCTGAAAAATCATCTGTAATACCTAGATATTCTAAGTAAACAATGGATATCCATTAGAGATGTTGATATATGACACATCTTAATTGATTTTGTCTTAGAAGTTTCCAAGGATATCCAATATCTAGTGACAAAATTCATATATAATGAAACTTATTCCCTTGATAACTCAAATATAATATAATATTCATATGGTATCTCATTTTTCAAAGGCAATATCATGGTATTCCGATTCTTCTTATACTCCTACTTGTTTTTGGATTATATCATAATATCATCTACAAAAACTAGAAAAATATTGTTAAGGTAATATCTAAAGACTCTAATAATGATGGCCATTTATATTAACGGTGCATTAAAGAGTTTGAAAGGGAATAAATATGAACTAGTAGTGTCCATAAAATTTTTAACATAGTTTTGGTAATATATTCTTTATTCAACTTTAATTGGTGATATATTAATCTACGGCCCGACATAAAGAAATACATGGATGTATATAGTCCTTCAAAAAATAATCTATACTAGGTAGGGGATACTTGTTATTTATTAATATCTTATAGCTCATGATAAAAAAGGTTTATGTGCACTAAACCATCATTCGTGTTGAAAAAGAAGACCAAAACACCCCATGATAAAGAAATCATGTGTTTAAAACCCATGTAATTATTTTCTTGTAAATGAATTTTTAGATCTTATAAATCAACGGAGGATATCATTAAGGGGTATTAGATATGGGTATAGATTATGTTATAAGTTAAATTGATAACTAATCCTCTCTGTCAGAAGGAAAACCATATAAATCCACGGAAAATACATCCTTATGAACTATCAAAATCAGTATGTTATCATGAATTATTCTCTAACTGTTCTCAATAACTTGAGATATCATTTCTCATTATGTAATAATTTCTATACTAGAAAAGGATATTCCAATGGAGATCCACCCACCACCTTACACTTTTATAAAATTTGAGGATGACTTGGGATGAGAAGTGTGATCTCCCTCTCTAGATTTTTTTGTTGGATTTATAAAAGGGAAAAAATCCATTCCCAAAATAGAATAAAACTCCCATAAAGGATGCATAAAAATAATTACATAGAGGCTTAATCCAAAAGAATTGATAAGGGTGAGTTATATACTTGGGATGAAAAAAATTATCTATTTTATACTACCAAAAGTAGCTTAACCACTTTTTGTGGTTTTTTTTGAATATTTCTAGTAAAAAATCTCTTGCTTATCTTGAGAAACTTTTCAGGATACTTCTTCTAACATTAATGACATGTGTCTAGTGGATTTTTCATTCCAATGTGGGATTTATCTAATAACCCTTTAGAAGAAAAATCCATTTTTCTTTTTTTATCTCTAGTCCCATGAGACCACTAAAATTCTCTAATCTCTATATCAACATTGAATGTACAATGAACAATATACTTATATTTCAATGTATTGAATCACTATATATTTTCCTAAGCACAGTTTTAACCCACTTATGAAATGTATCATGTAAATTTCAGTGTTATTGAAGATGATAAAGGCATACAATGTAAGCCTTTTGATTTCATCACCACATGGACTGATAGACTCGTCATCCTTTTTCTTCATTATGAAAAAATTACACTCTATTTTAGATAGAGTTTTTAGGGAAAATATTGGTGGAAAAATATTTTCTTAAATCTTTAACTTTCCAAAGAATCAATTTATTAATTGAAATTAGTTTTATTGATCAATACCTACAACTAATCATCTTCACCCACCTTACGACAAATGAACACACAAAATCCTCTTATTTAGAGCATTGGAGGATAGGGAATAATTGATTTAATCCATTATTCCCCGATGAAGGGACAACAAAATCCACTAAAAGTAGGATACTTATCTCACATAAATTACTTTATTACAACTTTTCTTTATTGGGAGAAGGTTGGTATTATACATATTCATTTTAATATTCATTTTTGACTAAATTGAGCTTGTAATTCCATGAAATTCCCATATCCCACTACTTGAAGGCTCGACATATCATTTGAGAAAAAAATCACATTACATATCATGATTGTTTAATATCCCAACATTAACTAAAATAAAAAATGAGATGATAATACAAAAAATAAAATTTATGTAAAAATTATTCTATAAAAATAGAAGGAATAACATATAAATTACATGTACATCCTAACATATTAGTCTTTAGGTTTCAATATAGGTTATCTGTAATAAAATTTCAAATTATTTTTTTGTAAACAAAAAATATATTCATTTTCTTCATAATTGTTCATAATGGTTCATAAATAGTATATGAATTTTTAAATAATATTCCCAAGGAGTGTTAAAGCTTGTGTCCATCAACCCCCCTTTATATTGACAAAGATACAGTTGTGTTAATATCTAATGCGCTATTTTTGGGGTTATTACCTCTAGGTACAAAAAGTCTTATATTATCCATATAGCGATGTACTTTATTGAACTATAATCACTCTGTACTTCACTAAACATTCATCATAATCTTTTATACATAGTGCAGAGACCCATACATTTCATAGAAAAATATTACATCTTTTTTATGAATATTGAATACATTTCAAATATTCTTGTATGAGGAATGTAAAGGATAAGTTTAGTAGGAATATAGATACATTCCATTCTTATTTAAATAAATACCCTCAATATATGCCGAAAATGTATTCCCTTAAATTACTCTTCATATACATACCATACTTAAACATTTCATCAAAACATGGTGAAAATAAACATAAGAAAGTGTAACCATCAATGATTAGTAAGTGTAATAATTAGAGATTTCAATCGAAAAAAATATGAAATAATAATGGTATGAGATCATTAATATAAATTTAAATGTGAAAAAAAACATATCATGGATTATAAAAATGAGTCATAGTGTAATATGTTTTCATTCTAATAGACTTAAATCAATAGGTGAAAAATCAATAAAATTCTATAATGTACAATAATTTCATGTCATAAATCTATGTAATCTTCATAAGTATGGAAACCATTCCATATGTCAAGGTTAACTCTTAATATGATGAAATTATATTGGATCATTCATCAACACATGTTACTCGTAGCACAACAGATTAAGCATCGTCACCTTTTTATCTCACTAGATTGATTACATTGACCTCTTTAAAATAGTATATCGAGCACATCAACATGTTTCCTACAATTATCTCATGAGATATAAAAAATCACCCAATGCATTGGGGGGATATATAGTTCAAATACCGCACCACACATAATGAAATCTATACATATTTTTTATTCAAGATGAAAATAAATTTATCATATCATCATATTAAAACCCAATAAAGGAAGATAGGTTTAAATGTTTTTTTATAAATTCATCATATCATAACCCATTTAGAAAAGTGGTTTGAAAAACTTATCATAATCATAATAAAAAACCATATAGAGAAAAAATAAGGCTGAAATAATGTTTTAGATATATTTTAAACCCTTATCTCAAAGTTGTAACCCTATTTTACCCATTTTATAATTACTGAGGTGAAAAAAATTTACTATTGTAATTATTTATATTTAACTAATATAAAGGAAAAAATGAACCAGATTTGATCCTATTGATTCCAAATATTTAATAAACATTTCAAGATTAAATTTATATTATTTGTAGAAATTCAATTTTTAATTAATGCGTAAAACAAGACAAATAAAACTTTTTAAAACGTTCATTATTAAGAATAACATTGGATTTATTCTTGTCTGATGCCCAGAAAAAAATATTCAATGAATATTAAAATTATTTATTTAATATATAATATATTAATGAAATTAATATCTTCCAAAAATACTGATTAATTTAATTTATTATGATAAAAAAATATTGAGCGAATAATTTTTTTTTGAAAAACATATCCTTTATTTTCAATTGATTTTCAATTTCATTTCAAATTAACTGATAAAGAATGAATTAATTTTATACTAATAAAACCCATACATTTTTTAAAATTTAAATATTAATATTTATACCAACGAATACAATGGATATGTGATAACCGATACATTGAATAATAATATTTTAACAGTATATCACAGTTCATTTAAACTCAGTGTTTCATAGAACATTAGATATCAATGAAATAAAAATTTTATATAGATAACTATCTCATTAACTATATATGTAGCAAAATAAGGATTATACCTAGCACTATCTGTAAATTAATATTTTTTTCCCTAAAAATAACTATTCCTTTCTCTGTTGCCAATTATAAAAGTCCAATCCATTACACATTTTGTGACATGATTTTTATTGAAAACATCCAATAAACACAACTGAAATATTAAGAGGAATAGTTTTTTTTGTTAAACTAGATTCATAATAATTAATGATTACAAAAAACACAACCTCATTATTTTATAATCCATAATGATCTCTTAAATCCATTTGATATCCTAAAATCACATAGGACAACCCATGGAATACATAACCGAAAGAGGTGTGCTAAAAATTCTAGAAAAGGAATTAACATGATAACAACACATAACATATGAGTTAAATGGAACACCTTGATATAATAAAAAATAATTATAATTAATAATAATGTGGTATTATAGCATAAATAACCTAGTATCATATGATATTTCAAATATAGGTATTTGGAAGAATCAGATAACTTGACATTAACATAATTAAAGGCTAAATGCCAAGAAAACACCACATAGTGGACAGAGTCCGGTCATGGATTATGCTGACTCCCTAATACCACAACCATAATATCATGAGTCGAAATCATTTCCCATCACATTTGACCACTATCTGGGCACACTTATCATACCATTTACATGCCTCTGTTTCCCTCAAAAAGAAAATTAATCCTTTGGAATAAACATAAAAATTACTTATGGAATGAAATTGGTAAAAATTCTTACATCATATAATAATTAATGGATATTTCATAATGATTATAAAGAGGAGGAGAAATTATTATTTTTATTATAATATCTTAGTGTATAATAATAGGAATCAAATTATGGTTTTCATTTGTAAAAACATTTTGAATAAGGGTATAGAATTGGGTATAGAAATGAACTTTGAAAACCTTATTTTAAGGAAAAATGAGTAAGTATGTAAATTTCATTGAAAAAAAGATACAAAAAAAGAACTGTTATACCCAAAATATTCCTCGATTTAATGAAACAAAAAATGGGAATAAAATATTTAATTTTGAGTTACATAAAATAATTAAGCGATATTAATGTTTTGCTTAGTCGGGTTCGATTTTAATGAAATAATTTCAGAAATGAACATTAAGCATGAATTATACAATTAAATAAATGAATTATTAAATATATATATGTAATATTCATATAATTATAAATTATAATAATTATATAACAATAAAGGTTTATGTAAATTTATTTATAGAGAGAAAGGACATAACCTAACGAAAAAGGGTGGTTCAGAGAAAACCATGAGCTTATGTTCGAGAATAATTGTACCCCATCACATAGTGTCCGGAAAAATAAAATCAAAATTGTTAATTACATAATTTAAAACCTTTTAAAAATTTATTTGATTCGTTATATTTTTATTATGTTTATTTTTTATCATTTCAATGTGATGAAAAAAATTAATTTCCCTTTTTAATGGGAATTCATTCCATGTTACCATGGGCAGGTCACATGTGTATTATTATTGATATTATTGTAAATTGAGAAAACAAACTATAGATGTGAGAGAATGGTATTTTCATATCCTTCTATATATTATTATTTTCCCTAAATAAGTATTTTTATTCTAACCTTTGGATAATTCTTTTTGTAAAAATTTTAATATTATACAATTAGTTCTTTTAGGTGGTTTTACCAATCATCTTTAAGTAGTATCATTTTATTTAATGTTAAGTGAATATATTAACTACATAAAATTAAATAATTTTTAATATACATAGTATCAATTTATTTAACCATCATAATATTTTGTATGACTTTCAATATTGGTGGTAATGGAAGATAAAAACTCATCATCCACGGAGGTGATGAACCGTCATAATGTAGACAATGGTTTAGTTATTACAATAAGAGGAGAAGTGAAGAGAATAGAAGGTAGATATTACCTTAAAATTATCAAATTATATTATATATATTAAACTAGAGTAATTATGACACGTTGGATGTGGGAGGTGCAGAGATGGTATATAATGAAATGAATTTAAAGGAGATAGTTTGTGAATATTACCACTTGAATGGTGCCGCCTTGAAATACTATTCATAGAATTTGAAATTGGACTTTTTATGAGACAAGTAGCACTAATACTAGGAGAATAGTATTGAAATGTAAATTGGGTAGAAATTTGGAATTCTAAATTTATTATAAGTATTGATGATATTGGGTTGTGAGTGGTTGTATTTATATAGTTAGGAGAGAGGTTTTATTATTATAATAATAATTTGTTTATTATTTTGGCACAAGACTACTAATAGAGATAAATTTTGTGACTTTATATAGTAAATTGTGAAATAATGTTCAATATAATTGGTTATTACATCATCCATTAATCAAAAATAAATATATTTAGATAATGATGTTTAATATCTTATTTTTTCATATTTCACAATTCACAAACAATTTAACTATTTTCCTCAAATGCCAAAAAATAACCCTAACCATTTTTTGTTTTGAAGATTAAAAAAATAAAATCCATTTCTGGATAATAATATATTAAAATTTGGAAAATAAAATTTTAAATTAAAAATTGAATTATCGGAAATATTCCAATTTTAATATTATGATAAATTTTCAGACCCTTAGAAAAAGTACATAATTTCTCATAAAATTATTTTATCAGAATGGATATGAGATATGACATGGTGGACTAGATCATACTCTACAAAAAAAATTATCATAAAATTAAAGTATTAATGGTTAATACACAAGGTGAAATATTCTTATAGGAATATAAAATATTGTGAAAACATAATAGAAATTCACAAAATCATTTTTAGATAATGATCTATATAATGAAATGAAAATTCAAATTGGGGATCATTGAAAATTTTCATTAATGTTAAAATGAATAAATTATTACATACTATAGACTCATAATATGAGATGACAATACTCTAAGTATCATAAAAAATATGTGTGTAAAATTTATGCTTGTTTAGTGTTCTTTATGCATAATAGTGAATCACTTATTTAGAAAATTAGTCTTCATAGGATATTTATACTGATACAAGTGTGAGATCAGGGAAGGTTTATGTATATATTAAATTATATTCAAATAATTAAATGATAAGGTTGCGAGGATTATTTTTAAGAATGATTTCATTCGTACATGATCAAAAAATTAATTTCCAGGGCCGAATGTCGAAGAAAAAAAGGTACAAAAGATTTCAATATAAGTATCCTAAAAATGGAAGTACTAACAAAAAAAATAGATTGAATGAATCAAACATCTTGACCATGACACCTTTAAATTATTAAACCATCCATTCATTGATGTGTGGTTGACTGAATAAAAAATGAATACATACCTCAATAATTCCATACTTTCAGGCAGAAAAATGAGAGTTCCTATTCAGATGATAACTAATAGGTTCCCATCAGTGTAAAACATGAAATGGGTAGATTATTTCATATGAAATAAGGAATTTAAATTCAATATACACATAAAAACAGAAATTAAATCATTAAAAAAATAAAAAAAATTAATACATCATGTCATCATTTAGTGTAGATATGTGTATCGTTAAAACACAAAATATATTCAGAACATGATCTGAATAAAAAACAATATCATACATAAAAATACATAGGATAGTGATGCTTCGATTCCAAACAGAACTACTTCGTAAAATATATATTTTCAGATCCCTAACCATTATCTATTTTTTTTAAAATGGGGTGGTGTTCTGGTCAAAGACCAAAACACAAAAATTATTAAAAAGGGAATAATAAAGGATTACATGAGTCTAAAGTTTGGAATTTTTTAAACATCCTTTCCATAAAGAGGGAGTAACTTAGGAGGAAGGTCATACCTCTAGGATACCTCATGATTGACTCCCATATTGAAAAGTCCATTAGTGAGCTTGTTAGCTTCCCAGTAGGTTTGGGTGATAATGAAGTTGACTTTCGATAGAGTGTAAACAGTTCATCCAGTTAAGAGTAAGATTCCAAGATAGGTGAACAGTTCCATTCAAAATGTCATGGACAATAGTAGTTGAGTCGCTCTACATCCAAATGTTGTTCCAGTTGTGCATCTTAGAAAAATAAATAGAATGAAACACACTCATCATCTCAACTTCTAGGGAGAAGGTGAAGCCGCGAGATCTATAAAACATCCAAGAACCTGGTCCAGGTGTTTTCTAAAGATGACACCATAGCCTGCAGGGCCTGGGATTCCTTTAGAAGAACTTTCAATGATTTTTACAATACATTTAAACTCTCAGACCATGAAACAAATAAAAAAATTAATCCCATTTTTAAATATATTAAAATATAATAGTTTCTTATCATCAACCTAGGATTAGATTTCCAATTTTTACCCAATTTAACAATAAATGTTTCATTCATGAGCTAAGGAACATATTTATCCACAATGTATTATTAATCAAAGGACGATTCATCATTGAATAAGAGAGGATTATCGATAATAGTTTGAGGAGAAATTACTTTTTTCTCCTAAATATGAATTCCTTAGGATCTAGTTATAACAGAACTCATCATGTTAGGGAAATTTCCTATATTTTTGGGTCTTTCTAGGTTGTGTAGTTATAAAACCATCCAAACCCACTAAATCATTCTTCCATTTCTTTAAACATTCATTTCATTATACCGTTATATAAATATAGCATATTTTAATTTTGTATGATAGTTAAATATTATTTTGCAATTATGTAGGTGATGATACTATTCAAATATTTTTGTCAGATTAGGACAATCAATAGGGGTAGATTAAGTTCCTATAAAATTGTAAGTTGAAAATTTATTTGAGAGAATCCCCCAATTTAAAAATAAGACAACTAGTTAATCGAAGTAGTAAATTTATAATATCATGAATGTTCAATTAATTTCTTCAAATATAGATTATTTCTAGGTTATAACAATATGATATATTTATATAACGTTTGAAACTAATTTATTAACCAAAATACTAATAAATATTGTCTAAGACTAACCATCAAATAGAAACATAGTTTTATGACATATGAGTTAAAACTGAGTAACCTAAAATTGAAAACACAAAAGATTAAAACAAGAGGTTCATTCTCAAGCTAAGACTTAGTCCTCTCCACTTGGTGATTAAATCCTACCATGGAATATATATACATAATGATTTGATTCACTCCCTCGATCGAGGTTTACAAAATAATATAAAAACTATCTAGGTGATAGGTCCAATTCCAAAGTTCTACATGGGAACTAAAACATCCACGTCACACATGATTAATACCAAATTTCTACATGTGATATAACAGGTGTAAAAAAGATGTTTTGTGAGGATATCTTATATCATTCATTTCAGTGCATGATATAGTGTTTGTTTAATAGATAGATACACACAGTACTTGAAATTTATTAAAAATCACCCAAATGAAAAATAAATATAAATATTGCATTTGGAAGGATATTTGTGTCTTGAAATACATCCTTGGACTCTTTGGATGTAGTATATATGTGTCTTGAGTCCTCTTCGGGGGACATACACTAAAAACAGAGTGTTGTGAATCTTTGTGTTCTAGTTTTCCAGAAAGACGGAGTTCTACTCATTTGGTTCTCTTTTATTTTCTACAAGGGTTTTAGATGTTTGGTGCACAAAATTGTATTCTTTTTATTTAGTCTTCAAGAAGGAAAATTCATTATCTATTATTCTTATTTTTGTTCACAAGTTTTGTATGGGTGCTTGTGCAAGTCCTCTTTTGCATGTCTACATTTTTTTTGTCTTTCGGCTCATATGATTTTGTCTTTAAATTTTTATATCATGACAATAAGAATGATTAGGGTATGTTGTTTTCCTCCTACAGTACACTTACAAATTAATATTGTCTACTATAATCATTAATTCAATCAATAGATTTAAACAGTCAAATATGACCATTAGAGATTATTTTTAATAAACAACAAATTAAACAGCCTCTCGGTGACTCCTCTAGTTGTGAGTCATTATGTCAGTGACGTCACCTATCAGTGATTCCTTCTGTTGGAATCAACGACCCATTATACCAGTGTGTTATTCTGTCGGTATCTCCTTGAATCAATGAATCAAAGTGTTAGTGACTCATTTTGTTCTGTCGTCATGTCATTCCTTCTATCTGTGTCTCATTTGTACTATCGGTGATTCATCTATCGGTGAGTGAGTTTGATCATCTGGTGAGACATTCCTTATTTTGGTGAGACATTCCTTCTGTCGGTGGGATATTCATTCTATGAGTGATATATTCCTTCTGTCAATATCGGCGAGTTAGTTTGTGTTGTCTGTGTCAAACTTGTTCTGTTTGTGTCACTGATTCATACACAACCAATTTTTCTATTTCAACTATCTTAAAACATGAATATACAAGAAATGTTTTAAATATGTAGTTGATCAAATATAATTATAATTAAACATCTTTAAACATAAATACCCATGATTGAAATGATTGGATATGATTGGACATTATTTTTTGTTATTAAAACTAGAGAGGGGATAACAATCTCTTATAGGCTTAGAATCTCCCCCCTTTTGAGGATGAAAAATCATGTCATTAAAAATTATAATTAATTTATGATTAGTATAATAATTCCACTTAATATATCCCATTACTGGTTTTATTAAAAAAAGATATTTCTAAAAATAGAGATATAGTTCATAGGTAAAATAAATAATGCCTAATGTTCTCCCCCTCTATAATTTCTCTCCCTTTATCTTAATGATTTTTTAAAAACAATAATTCCAATTTTATGTTCTCTCTGTATTGGGATTATCAAAAAATCCAAAAAATACTAAATAATAAAAAATAAAAAGAATACATTTATTAATGGGATGAAATGAAGGATCACTGAATTTCAATGATAACGAAAGTACATAGTACAGCTGAAGTAAAAAATATCAGTGAAACACAAAAATTATTAAAAACCCTCAGTGCTATAAAACATTTATCCACAATATGTCTGGGGATCCTATTTTTTCTTTCCATTTTCAAAGGGATAATAGTAGGTTCAGTGGAGGGAGGTTGAGTGACTGGATGTTCTAAATGAATTCTCAAGGGAGGAAGTACATCGACTTCTGGAACAAAAGGGGAAAGGGTAGGTTTGGTTGAAGCATAAGGCTGGATATGCTCTCTGATGATAGGCTAGATATGGGTCAAACATTGAGAAACTAACATAGGCTGTGTAGGATGAGCATTGTGTTAGAGGGAGCTATAGATGATCGGAGAAGTGAAACAACATGAACCACAATGGATTCACTCTAAACATGGAGATAAGGATTCAACATATTTCTAAAATATTTGATTGTCTAGCCACCTTATTTTTTTGAATTTTCAAAATCATTTCTGTTCTCCATGATCTTTTCAAGAAGAGGTGTGATGTCCATAAATTTTTGAACTTGATCTTTAAAATCTCATGTCTCTAAGGGAATATATATTCTTCTACCAAATGTATAAAATGAATTGTCAGATGATTTTTTTATAAATCATCTATAATTAAAAATACACTTTCTCTATGATATGAGAATTCGATGTTTAAGCACTCTTGGAGTAGATTCTAAACATATCATTCACATGATCTGTGTTCTGCTCAATTTTAGAATGACTTTATAAACCAGAGGCAGCAAACATTTCTTGAAGCTATTATTTAACCATAGAACAAACAACATCACTGCCCAATGATTGAGAAGGACGATCATAGGGAGAAAGAACATCATTATCTAAGGTGTAGGTCTGTAGAGATTTCAGAAGAGTTTCCAAAAATCCTTTATATTCAATAGTAAGATTGTTTTTGGGAGAAAGAAAGGCACACATTTCATTTCCCAACTTGGTGTTGTTCTCAACTATTTTTTTTTCTACCAAAATTAAATTTGGATGAATATCTGCTATAAATTCCTTTGAGACTAAGAGAACATCAGTCTCACTTAAAATAACATTATTAACTAGAAGAAAAGAAACATACTCAACTTCTTTATCTCTTCAATCAAAGCCTTTAAATAATTTACCCCATTACATTGAGTAGGAATGGGCACATCTTGAGTTTGAACAAATTCCCTAATAGAATAACATGTTTATTCCTTAAACATTTCAATGTCAGCCATAGTGAAAAAGTCCCTAGGAGGGGTATAAGCCAATGATTCTCTTACAATATGTTCAAAAACCATATCATCTAAATCCTCACAGTCCAAACCAAGATCTACATCTCTATGATTCCTTTCCCATTTAGATATAACATCATCATCTTATGTGGTGTGAGATTCAGGTCTCACTCTTCCAGCATGATGCTACCCCTATGCTTGGTCTCTCATTACACGAGGCTCCCTCATAACATAAGGTTTTCTTCTGGAATTCACCAACTATGGTGTAGAGAATATATGAGCTTCCACTACATCATCAACTTAAAATATTTTATATTCTCTTGCAGGAGCTTATACCTGAACCAAAGGGTTCACATTCATACCTCTGTCTATAAGAACACATATTTCAATGGTTTCATCGTGATCATCACCTGGATGACCAGAGCCATTTTCACCTACACCTTCTTCAATATTTTCATCATTTCCAAAATTTATATAAACTTATTTAATTCTGTTATCATTTTATTCATTTCCTTGTTCCTCCCCTTCCTCACATCTAGATCCACTTCCATTTTCATCATCTTTTACTTATTCTTAATTCTCTCTAGATTCATCTTCAAAACCACTAGATCTTCTCACATACTCAATACTTCTAGAAACTTCTATCTCCTATTCACCATTGTCCCCAAGAGTTGGTTTATCAGAAGTTAAAGAGAAGGGTGGACTAGGATGTCAGTATCACATTACCCATGGAGCTTCAGTCGAATCTGGGCCACTCCTACCATCGAAAAGAGACCTTTATTACCTATCAAGAGTATCATATTCATATTCATCTGAATAGACAGTTTCAGTATCTTCTGTTCCTAGACTAGGGTTTACTATATCTTTTGGTCTATTTAGATGGTTAACATGGCTGAATTTCTCATTAATATTTTCCTCACCTCCATCCTTTTCCTTTTTTCATGGGTTCCAGTGAATTTTCATCCTTTTACCTATTTTATTTCTCAAAAATATGGAAATATAGGTAGAAATGGTCTCCTCGTCTTCAATTATACATCCTTTCACTTGATCCTTAGAATATATCATCATTAGGTAGAAAGAGAACTTGTCTAGTATTAATTCTTGACTATTTATCTGATATGCACTATCAGATATCTACACAAGTTCAATTTAACTCCTTTCTTCAACAAATACACCAAATACACATCTTGATAATTCATCAATCAAAAGTCCCCTTTTTAGGTCAAATCTAATTCTAAATAAAATTAAATAACAGTCTAATTTCACCAACTAGTTTAGTAGCTATAGGCCTATTTTTCTCTTAAATTTTAGTTGGCTCCTTCAGATTTATATCATAGCAGAAAAAAATTACTTGTTGGTGCGGAAGTTCCTAGGTTGTCATCACAGTTTCCCCCAAAATGTATGTTAAGGCATTATACCCAATGACTATAAGATATTGAAATTATTTTTCCTTTCATGACTCACTTAACCCAGCATACCTCACATCCTTCTATAAGACACTCTATATTCATATAAAACTCATTCATAAGATTCAGGTAGTAAGTCATCTCATTATCATAAAACTAGTTTATCCATCATTGGTTCTACAAAACCCTTAACAAAAAATACAGGTGTTGCATCATATATTCAGCAATAACTTCCTTTTCTGGTGCTACATCATGATTCACAGTAGTTAGATTGATATTCTGAGATCTTCATGACTCTCATTTTTGTATATTAATATGTTGTGACTCATCTCTATATCCTTCTTTCAAGTTATCACTTCACTCTTGACATTTTAACAGATCTATTTGAAGGTTTTGAGGTGAAAGGTTGGGGTAAAGAGAAACGATAAGATATTGTAAGGGTTAAAGTTAGGGGTGATAAGTAAAGTGGATAAAATCAAATTTAAATCTTTTAGGGCTTATAGATTTTAAATTCATAAACATGGATAAAAAAATAAATGAAACAATTTTTTCTTTGGTCAAAATTTGAAACAGATAAAACTGTAGGTTCAATCAGTGTTGGCATGAAGGTATCGATGTGACACTATATGTGTGGGAATGATAGTATCAACATGACACGTCTGCATGATAGTATCAACATGAAACAATAGGTGTTGGCATGATGGTATCAGCATGGCACTATTAGTTTTAGCATGATAGTATTGTCATGAAACAATCAGTGTCGGCATGACAAAGTGTCAATGGCAGCATGACATTGTCTGCATGAGATTGTTACTATAGATATTACATCTACACTACTTTTTTACAAAGAGTTATCAACATAAGGTCCTTATAAATTTATCATCCATAATTTGCGTTTGATGTAACTCAACCTCTAAGATATCAATTTCTTAGTGAATATATTCTCAAGTTGATGTTATATGGAAATAAATTCCCCATTTATATCTCCTTTTTGATAATGATCTCTCAAAAAGTGTTGTCTTACATGCATATATTTTTTAGTAGAATTAAAAAATGATTTTTTGATATGTTAATATAACTTTTATTGTCACAATTTATAGGTACATGTCGAAAATATTATTCATATTCTAGTAAAGTGTGATTTTTCAATTAAATATATGCACAACAACTACCATCAACTATGTATTCAGCTTCGTTTGTAGATAATGCAACATAATTTTTCTTCTTACTACACCATGAAACTAGAAACATTACCAAAAAGTGGAATTTCCTAGAGTTTCTCATTAAATCTAACATACAACCACCAAAATCAGCATCAAAATAACTCACTAAATCAAAAAAAATCTTCTAGGATAGAACAATCATAAGTTGGTAATATATTTGAGTAATTTTAAATTCTTTTATCAGTAGTTAAATGAGGATCATTAGGATTATCTTGAAAACTAGAACAAAAATACACAATAAACAAAATATCAGGCCAAATTCAAGTTAGGTATAGTATACTCCCAATCATTCCTCTATAAGTGGTTTGATCAATTGATTAACCATTTTCATCAAGTTCCAACTTACAGGTGGTACTCATTGGAGTATCAATACCTTTTGTACCATCAAATCCAAACAAATTTAAAATATTCTTAGTATATGTACATTGATTTAGAATAATACCTTCTTTATTTAGAATGATTTTAAATCCAAGGAAGAATTTGAGTTCCCCCATTAAAGTCATTTCAAATTCACTCTGCATCATTTTTAAAAAATCAAAAAATCAAAAAAATTAGAAGATCCAAAAATAATATCATCTACCTAAATTTGAAATACTAAAAAATAATTAGAAATTTGTTTTATAAACGGTATATTATTAGCTATACCCTTTTTAAAACCATTTTAAATATTAAAACTGCTTAGCCTATTATACTGAGATCTTGGAGATTACTTTAAACTATATAAATATTTTGTTAATTTTCATACAGGATTAGGGAAAATGAGGATTTTTTAAAACCAGGGGTGGTTCAGTAAAAAACATCCTCAAATATATTCAAATTTAGGAATTCACTCTTAACATGAATTTGATATATATTCATATTGATATGAGCTTCATATGCTTGTAATATTCTAATGGCCTAAAGTCTAGAAACTGGTCCAAATTTTTCATCTGAGCGAATGTCTTCTTCGTGACTATATCCCTATTCAACCAATAGATTTTTATTTCTTACAATATTAATAGCTTCATCAACTTCGTTTCTAAATATCCATTTAGTGAAAATGGTCATTGTGTATTTAAGCCTATATACTAGTTTCCCAACATTATTTATTTCATACTAATTCAGTTCTTCTTGAATAGCCATTACCCAAAATCTATAATTTATTGTATCATTAATGATTTCTGGATTAACCTATGAAAAAAAGACTTGATATTCAACCTAATTTTTTAGAGAAGAATTATTCTACATCACTTTATCTAGGTATCCAACTATAATATCTAAATATTTCTCTAAAGTATTCTTGTGGGTCTAGAAAACGATTGGCCAATTATTTCATATTTATCAGCAGGTTTGGGTTCACTCTGACTAGAGTATGGAAAATTTCTTGAATTGGATGATTTAAGAGGTTTATAATAGAAGGATCAAATGATTTTTTGTATATTTATAGATTGGATAGATCGTCCTCAATATTTTATAGAGATTTATCGGGTTCAAGTGGGTCTATTTCATCAAATTTGACACGTATAGATTCTTCCACACAATTAGTTCATTTTTTAAATACTTTATTATCTTTACTAGATATTGAAAAACTTAGAAATATTCCTTAATCACTTTTGAATAAAAATTTATCATGAAATTTCTTTACATTAAGGATATAATCTTCGCAACCAAAATCATTGAAGTAACTAACTTTGGGATTCATGTTGTTCCTTAGATCATTGGGTGTTTTCATATGAATTGGTCTGTTTAAGACTCTATTAAGTATATAAAAAGAAGTATTGGTAACTTCTACCAAAAAATAGATAGGTAAGTCATATTCATTAATCATAGTCAAGAAAATCACTTATAAGGTTATATTTATTCTTTCTATAACACCATTCTGTTGGGGTTCCTTAAGAACACAGATGTTTTAACTATAACCATTTTGTTAGTAAAAAGATTCAAACTCTTATTTTTCAAACTCAAAAACATATTAAATTCTTAAGGATTTATTTCTAAGTCCATTTATTTTATCTACATTCTTTTCATACTTAATGATGTAAGATCAATATTCACTTTTTGGAGCAATAATGAGTGTCCAAGTGTATCTAGAAAAGTCATCTACTAGAATATTTACATAGTTATTCCCATTAAGAGTGAAAACACTGGATGATGTTACCAAATCTATGTGAAACAAATTAAGAGGATGATATGTTGAAACTTATTTCTTTGGTTTGAATGATATTTTATACTGTTTACCGTTTTTTAAAAATATTACAATCTTTTTCATTTGGAAATTCATGTCTCGGTAGATCCTTAACTAGTCATTTCCCATTAAGCTTTCTAAGTGAATACATATTACAATATCTTAATCTCTTCTTCCAGGTCCAAGAATTATTATGAAAGGTAGTTAGGTAGGAAACATTTCGAGACACTATGGAGTCAAGGTTTACAACATAAACATTTTCATTTCTAAAGGTAGTAAATAATAACTCAATTTTAAAATCAAATATATTTCATGAATCATTTTAAAATATAACATTAATACTATCTTCACAGAATTAAGAGATACTAAGAATATTTTACTCTAATCCATAATTAAAAATTACTTTGGAAAATATAACTAAATTATAGTTTCCAATTTGGCCAAGGCCAATTATTTTGCGCTTAAAATTGACACCAAAGGTAACATGAACACTATCAATTTTAATCAGGTTCATGAAGCATGAATAATCTCTTATCACATCTCTTTAACTTCACTATCCAAGTACCATAGACTTATACATGTTCTATTTATATAATTTTCCAACAAATACTCATTAGAGAAGAATAAATATTGGTACCAAGATTTGTTTGGGTTCATAAAATTAGTAAAAAAATATATAGGAACCCAAATTTTTTTCTTAGGTTTCCTATACACAGTTTGTAAATAATTGGAAAAATAAAATTTATTGGGTCTAAAAAAATTGAAATAGTATAAGATGTTTGATGACTAGAACATGAAAAAAAAATCTAGAACTAGGAATAAAACATGATTTCCCCAATTTAGATACCAAAATTGTTTTGAAAAAATTTATTTTACTTGGTTAATAGCCAATACTACTAGTTTATTTGGGGTAAACTTGTTTATGGAGAATTTAAAACACGATATCTTTTCCATTGTCAAAGTCAGTAATTTCTCTTTGGATAACTAAAGAGTATTATTTTATTTAAGAAATTGTGCATTCTTTTCATTTCATATACCAAACTCAGATTTTATAGTAGAGGTGATATCATGATATTTCTTAAAAAATTTATATTTATCCTTTAATATAATTCATGTATCTTCAATAATTTGTACAAATTCAAATATTTCATAATTAGTCATATTTATAGAATATCTTTCATATATGGCATAAAAAAATTCTCTATAGGAGACTCAAGAGTTATATTACATGTGTTTGGAAGGAAAAACATGTTTTCATTGTCACCTTTATCATCATGTGATGATTTTGACTCACTGGATCTATCCTTAGAAGCACTCTAGGTGGTTTTCATTTCCTTGTATCTTTTATCTTTAGGCTTATATTCCATCTTATATTTTTACATAGGACAATTAGCCTTTACATGTCCTCTTCTCTTTCATTCATACCAAACTATCTCATTTGATATATCTCTCATTTTCAATACTTTTTACTGCTTCCCTTAGTATCATATTTACCTTTGTAGCTAAGATTCCTAAGAAATATCTTTCTATTAAAAATTTTAAACCTTCTGGAGAATTGATCCATTTCCACTTCACTTTCTGATGGTGATTCTTTATTACTTGTACTGTCAAAATGATTTTCAGTCCTTTTATTTTATTTATGTTTGAAAGTAGTGGTTTTGAAAGCTGCTGATTGATTTTTGTTTCATCCTCTTCTTCTTTTTTAACCATTAATTCTTCCTCACACATCATCATATTCCTTATCATCCACTTAATGGGGAATTTACTAATATCACAGGATTCTCTTATGGACACTGAAGCTCCCCTCCATCTATCTGGTTGGAATATGAGAATTTTCTTGATTTATTCCTTAGCAGTAACTTCCTTTCCCAGGGAGATCATAGTATTTACAATTTCATCAAACCTGAGATACATGTCAGAGATAGGTTCATTAGGATTCATCATAATGTTATCATATTTAATATTATATGTGTTAAGTCTCATTTCCTTATCATTAGTGGTTCCTTCATGTGAAATAGTTTTGGTATCCCATATTTCATGGGCTGTTTTATATACAGAAATCCTAATGAATTATTTATCTCCTAAAAAACAATATAATGCATTCGTAGCATTGCAGTTATTATTAAAAGAAGACTTATTTGGGTCATCCCATTTATTTAATGAAGTAGTAGGAATATTATATTCATCAACAATTGAAGACCAAATTTCAAAACCCATACTTTAAAAGTGCATTGTAATCTTAATTTTCTATTGAGCATAATTAGATCCATTGAGGACATGAGTTATGTTGGAATCATCACCTTAAAATATATTATCCATAATAAAGAAGAAATAATATATTTTTAAAGAGATAAGAAAATTTAACTAATATAAATTTAGTGAAATTTAAAACCCAACTAAAATCACAGTTGAAAATCTTCCAAAAATAGAAATCTAAAAAGGACTCTAATGGCAAATGTTTTTTGGAGTTGAAAAATCAGTAGGGTTGAGTTGAATTCATATAAAAATTTTGGTTAATAGATAATTTGAAATAACCCCCCTATTTAAAAACAAGACAACCCTGATAATCAGTGTAGTAAATTTATATTAGTATGTATGTTCAATTAATTTATCAGAAAATTGGTTATTTATTAGGTATACTAATATGAGATATTGATAAAACTTTTAAAACTAATTTACTAAACCAAAATAGTTATAATTACTTTTCATGAAAAACTATGAAAGAGAAACGTAGTTTTCTTATATTTGAGTTTAAATAAAGTAAACTAAATCTGAAGACACAGAATATTAAAATAAGAGTTTCAGCCTCAATCGATGACTTAGTCATCTCAACTTTGTTATCACCTACCATAAAGAAATATATATATATATATATATATATTTATA
The DNA here is from genome assembly GCA_963277665.1 of Viscum album. Lineage (NCBI taxonomy): Eukaryota > Viridiplantae > Streptophyta > Magnoliopsida > Santalales > Viscaceae > Viscum > Viscum album. The sequence goes on along the minus strand of OY728145.1, from coordinate 1,262,224,286 downwards.
TATATATATATATATAATTCTTTCATCCCCAACATGGATTAATGTTTAAACAATAGTATACACAGTTTCTATGTCATCAGAAATCTACTATGGTTTGACGTGCGAACTAAAACAACAAGGTCGCAGAGGACCTATACCACCATTCTATATGGGATATAAAAGGTCTAAAAATAATTTTCTATGAGGATATATTTTATCCATCTATTCAGTGCAAGAGAAAAATTGTGTTTAATAGAGAGATGCATACACAACCAAAATGTAGTAAAAAATCACACAATAGAGTAGGAAATAAAGCGATGGAGTTTAGAATGCTCTATGTGTTGTGAAATTCACCTCTTGACTCTTTGAATGTAGCATATGTGAAGCCTGGGTCATCTTCTAGAAATGTACATAGAAAATATAATGATGTGAAGCATTGATTTCTAATTTTCTAGGAAGATGAAATTATATTCCTATGGTTCTATTTTTTTGATTCATTGGAGTTGGAATGTTGTTTCATAGAAAGTAATACTTTGTGTTCTATCACCAAGAATGACAATTCCTTCTGTGTTATTCTTCCTTTTTGTAGGTTCTCTATATGTGTTTTTTCAATTACTCTACTATATGTATACATATTTTTTGTCTTTTAGCTCACAGAGATTTTCTGTTTTAAATTATACAACCTAACAATAAGAATGATTTTGGTAGTTTGTGTACCTTGTACTTATGACATCCCAATTAATATTATATTTAAAAAGAATTAATTTAAACAGTAGCTTTAAAACACTAAAATATGATCAAGATAGATAATTTTAAATATATGAAAATTTAAACAGTCTATCGGTGAATCCTTTATCAGTGATTCATTCTATTAGTGACTCCATATATCAGTGAGGGTTTATATTGGAATCAGATACTCATTTAATCAGTGAGTCATTTTATTGGTATCTCCAAGCGTTAGTGAATCAATTCTTCAGTGATTTATTTTTTTCTTTCTGTGAGTTATTCGTTCGATCGGTGTCTCATTTGTACTGTCAGCGAGTCATCTATTGGTGAGTCAGTTTGTACAGTTAGTAATGCATTCCTTTTGATGGTGTGACATTTCTTCTATCAGTGATACATTCATTCTAATAGTGACATAATCCTTCTATCAGTATCGATGAGTCGGTTTTTTCAATTTGTGTCACCCTTGTTCGGTTGGTGTTAGTGAATCATACTTTGCCAATTTTTCTGTTTTAAATGTATTATAACATGAATACGCACAAGATGTGTTAAATTCATAGTTGATCATAGATAATGAAAAGTAAATTTATTTAATCTTAAATAATCAATATTAAAATGATTGGACATGATTCGACATGATTTGTTATTATTAAAACCATAGAAGGGACAACAATCTCATATAGTCCAAAAAAATGGTTAGGTTACTATTCTGAAGTGTCAGATTACTATACTAATGGTTATGTTACTAGTGAAATAGTCAATTTACTATTACAACGTTCATATTTTCAATGGTAGTATAGGTTACCATATTCATATAAATAACAAATATTACATTTATTCTTCATTTAATTTTTTTCTCTCAAAGTTATAAATATTTTAATTTTCAAAATTCATATTACATTAATAATATTATAATTTCTTTCGAATGTATTTTTTCATGAGCATTATTATTCTAGGGGATCGAGAAGATCCAAATTTTCCTAGTATTTTTTCTTATTTTTAATTTTATGTCCCATTATAATACTTTTATTTCACATTTCCCCATTTATTCTTTAAATGAATTTTTTAAATTCATATAATAAAATTTAGTTTTTTTCTTATATGGTGTGTGGGAATTATATAATATTATATTACTAAATATTATACTATTTCAATGGATCATTTACTAATATACTCAAAACTGAGGGCAGTGGGGTGAATCCGTGTGGGTACATTTTTAATATTTTATAAATTTTATCTATTTTAACACATTGAACTATTTTTGATCATGATTCCAATGTCATATTTATAATATAGAATGAAACTATAAGAAAAGAGGTAGATTATGGGACTTGATATTTTTAGAATTTTCACTACTCAATAAATGAATATATTCCATACTATGTATAGTGATGTCAAGCACACAAATTCTTTATCATGATTAGATAAAAAATATAGTGTGAAAGATAGAAAATAATCCATTTTTCTATATGAATCCCTACAAATTTGAAGGGGGAAAGGAAATAATGAACACCCTGATATTAGAATGGCATGGTACAATATTATGATCCTCACAAACGTATTATATTGCCACTAAAGAATGTCTCCAAATTCATCAAAAGAAACATTGAAACACTATGAATGTATTCCCACTCTTGAGACTTCCAATGGATTTTACAGTGTTTCTTTGTTCCTCTATTACTTTTAGCTTACTTGTTTTAAAATATACAAGTAACTACACATATTATTCAAAGTAGAAATATTAATACTAAACTTATTATTTAATCTAGATATATTAATTCTAATTTTCTTCCTTCAACCTATTTATCCGATACCAAATGACAATAAAAACTATATCTGGTATCTTGCCAAACCTTCCTTCTTCTTGATCATATGGTATATTTTTATCTTCTCCTATTACTCTATCTGATAGCTTTTATTCTATTGAATACCTATATTCACAACCCTTACTCTTTTTAATTCTATTCACCACCTAATAAGGGAACACTATATGGTATGTGACTGATCCCTTCTTCATCATCACTCACCATAAACAATGAACTACCTTTTATCTAATGTTATTTGAAAAACTAAATAGACAATTTGGTTTACACAAAATTGAAATTTTAATCATAGTTCTTTTTATCTTCCAAACTCATATCAGTAGAATATACAATATATATCACATAATAGACATACCATTATTCTCAAATATCAAACACAAGAATGTAAAACTCACATTTAATCTAATTACATGTCATCTATTATAGAATTTATTTTTATCACTATTGTTGTTACTAATTCATGGACATAATTGTAAAGACCAGTGACCAGTTTCCCAGAGCTGGTGTCTTATGTGATTACATTGGAATATAAACAAGGAATATACATCCCAAAGGACCGAGTAGTTTTAGTAATATTGGAAACAAGATACATACATATGTTCAACATTACAACATGAAAAGAAATACAAAAAGAAACTCCTTAGAATATATCAATAACTCCTAAGTTATTTCAGCATGTCATTCATAATAAAATTCTTCATGTCATGAGAAAATGAAACATAATAAATGGGAGAGATAAAACATTTGTTAAGGGCAATTAATACAGATGAATATATATAAACATTAGGAATGTTTAATAACTAAAAACATATGACTTTATGGAAAATGTGAACACATTATGGTAGGAATAAGAGTTGAGTATGTAATTCCATAATAAAACATTATCACAGGTATTATACTATTTGAATAACCACATGAACCATCAATACTATTTTCATAATGATGGAATGGATAATGCGGGTCATCATTACCATACCATCAAGGCCTTGTGATAAGACCATAAATAATCATTTTTTCAGGGCCTATACCAAGAACAAAGTTTGTCTCATGAGATATGTCGATGCACCAAGGGGATATAACAGGCCACAAATGAAAGGTACTATGCGTTATGAATTCCTCATATGTATAGGGATAAATATAAACAATATATACATTAATATTGAATCTAATAAATGAAATGTAAATAACCTTCCCCTATCATTAAAAATAATCACTAACTATTCGGAGTAAATTGGTGAATTCTTTTAATATATAACATTCACAGAAAAAATAATCATACACTATTAAATTAAATATGGTATATGATACAATGGAATATTAATATCAATAATACATAAGAATCATAAAGAGTGTTGAAATAGATGAAAACACTCTTATAAAAGATTCGAGTAATTCATGAGATAAATAGTCTTTTACTTTGAAAAGAAGAGTTCTTTTGGAAAAATAATTCTATAAAAAAGAAGTTAAGTAAGATAGTATTATAATAATAAAATGAGTGATTTTATAGTGATAATGGTTTCCAAAAATATATTAGAGAGTTACATTGAAAATATGTAGGAAATTGAGAAATTCCCTTGAATTTGTCTTGTATTTTGGAATGAATTGTGTATGTTTTTTTAAATGTCTAACTCCCCATAAAATAAATACGGAATTAAAATTTTAAAAATATATATCGAACTCACATATAATTTATGGGGAGTATATAATAATACATAGGAATATCATTTAGGTAAGTAGGCAATAATAGTAACCCGAATGAAAATGGATGTTCGGGTGAAAAAAACCCTTACCTTAAGTTTGAATGTGTTCCACTCTTGAACAATAGCTCTAAGAATATGAAATTATAATTATTAATAACTTATATAATAACCTAATTTACTTGATTTTAGTTTATCATAATTCTATTTAGTCCATTTATTTCTTTATTGATAAGTTATTATATTGAATTATGTCGTTCCAGAGTGTTCATTTTCATGATGTTCATAAATGGTTAACTTGTTTTTAAGTAATAGAGTTCATGGGGAATGGATGTAAATATCTAAAATAGAAATTACATATTATTTATGAAAATAAATTAGGGTTTATGTTAATTTATATAATTTGGTTACATTGTAATAGGAAGAATCATTATATGGATTAGTAATGACATTCAATTTGATTATTTTATTTTTATTTTGATTATTAGGAACTAGTTTGGTAATATGATTTAATAATAAGTAAGTATTGTTGAGTCAATAAGGTTTTTCTTATGAATTTTATATTCCTTCATGTTTTTAAAATCACAAACACCTTATCTTAAGGAAAATTTTATTTTCCATAAGTTTGATCTTATTTAGGAAAATTTTCCTTCCCTATGGAAATTTATCCAGACCATATTTTTCATTGTTCATATCTTAATCTAATTCATTTATTGACTAAGTGTAAAATTCAGTTTCATATCTAAAACCTCAGAATAATATATACACATAGATATAAAGAATTCTATTTTTAGAATCCAAATCCAAGTTCTGAATTATCTGAATTCAGGTTCCAGACATTGTAAGTTTAGACTCCCAATTCTAATTAATTGAGGCACCAAAAATTATATGTTAATAATCCAAATTCTAATGATTTTAGACTCTGTACATTGTAAGTTCAGAATCTGAATTCTAATGAATTCAGACTCTGATCTTTGTAAGTTCAGACTCCAAATTCAGATGAATTCAGACTATGAACATTGTATGTTCAGACTCTGAATTTTAATAAATTCAGTCTCTAAACTTTTTAAGTACAGACTTTGAATTCTAATGAATTTAGACTTTGAACATTTTATGCTCAGACTCTGAATTCTTATGCATTTAGACTCTGAACATTTTATGTTCAGACTCTGAATTATGTTGAATTCAGACACGAAATTTCCTTTAAATTTATACTTCAGAATTCTATAGGATTCAGGATTTGAACTCTTTGATAAATAGAATCTAAATATTTATGTATTATAAACAACGAATGTGTTTTTTTTAGACTCTGAACTTTTATTTTTACATACAATCAAAAAAATGAATTTGGTTAAGCAAACATGTTTTTATTACCCTTGTTATGGTTATAAAACATTTTCGTGCATTCAGATACTAAAAAACCATTGTTTGAGTGACACGTTTACAGGTCACTCTGAAATTCAAGGAAAAATATGACCGTTGGTGGAGGGATCCGTCCATTGATGATGTTTCTATAAATATGAGCTCATTTGAAAGAGCTCATAACTTTGATGAACTGTTCTACGAATCTATAGATTACATGCTGGTAAAGTAATTTCTTAATAGAGACATACATGCTTTGTGCGTACTTAACATCTTGTTTAGAATTGATTCATGAAACTATGAATGTTTCTAAGTACATTCAAGGGCTACCAAGGATAGGAAGATAGAGGCGTCGAATACCTTGAAGATCGAGGGATTGCGGGGATAGCAAGATAGACTCCGATATTCGTATCAAGGTCTTACCCTGGTATGTGTAAGACATAATTTCTGGAAAGTAAAAATCAATGGACCTTTATCCAAGTTTGTTGGATACCCTTCTCTCTAGGTTAAAATATTTACTACTTGTTACGAGTATTGTTTCAGGTTTTCAACTTAATTAGTTTTTTTAGGAAAGTATAACTATCTTATACATCCTTATTATTGTATACTCTAATTTAGTAAGATTCTATAAACTTTAAGGTATAATATTTATCTTTGTAAACTTTGGTTGAGTTTCATTTCTGGAACCACATTTACGTAATTACATTTCCCTAGCCACTTTTTTGGAATCATGCAAGTTAGTCAAACTAAGAGGTTTTCTAAATTTACCTTGTTTATCTTTGTTAAAAATTACCATCTTTAAAAGTTTCAAAGGAATGTTTAATGTATACAATTCACCCCCACCCTCTTATATATTGATCATCTACATCAGAAGTTAGATATTAAAATCTGTTTCATTTTGATCCTACAATTGGTATCAGAGGAGGTCTCTAAAATACTTATATTCACATATAAGTTTTCTTGCTGAAGTTTTTCATTGTTCTATATTTTCCTTTCTTAGGATATTTTTATCCTTGTTTACAATCTTTTATTACTAACAAGTTCGTGTGGAAAAGATTTTATTTAAGATGGAAGGAATCAATTTTGGTTCTAAAGACATCATAAATCCTACTAGAAGACCTATTTTTGATGGGAATGATTACGAATATTGGAAAGATCGCATCAAGACATTTATTATCAATACTGGAGTAGACAATTTTGTTATGCTTATTGGAGGATAAAAAATCCCTGACAAGGAAGTCAATACTTTCAACAACCAAGAAAAGTATGAATATAAAATGAATTATAAGGTGCTCAATATAATGCCTTGTTCTATGACTAGAAATATATATAGCATGATTTAATCTTGTGAAGCGGAAAATTATATTTGGATGAAGCTTGAGGTTACACACTTTTGAACCTCAAATGTTATCGAAATTAGAAGAGCCATGCTCAGAGATGAATATCATGGTTTCTACATTCCCTATAGAGAACCTATATGTAAGTTACAATAAATATTTATTAATATGTTCAATAGCTGAAAATCCATGGGTGAGAAAGGATTAGATAATGAAGCTCATATTGACAAAATCATAAACCTCATGCACAATGAGTGGGAATCAAAGAGGATGACTATAGATGAGAATAGAAAGGTTACTCAAATTTCTCTTGATGAACATTCTAGAACTCTTCTTCAACATGAGACTAGAATGAAGAGAGATGCTGATAATATTATGAAGAATAATGGAAATGTAAGTATTTATTTTATAACAACATAAAATCATATGAAATCTAAGACTCTAGAGAGAGGTACTAGAACTAAATCTAAGAAGATTGTTATTCAATCTGAATCTTGTGGAATTGAATCTTCATAAAATAAACTAGCAAATCTTGCTTGAAGGATGAACAAGATTGTTGGAGAGAAGAACTATCAATCCAGATACAAGATAAAAGAAATAAAGGATAAGAAATACTTAAAAGTCACCTATTATGAATGAAAAAGAGCAGGGCATATAAGGCCGGATTGTCCTTTTCTTAAGAGAAAGGAAAGAAAGGAAAATCATTCTGAAAGGAATAGAATGAAGTACTACAATGAAAAATCTAAGAATGTTCTGAAATATAATGACACCTAGAGTGCCAGTGGTGGTGACTCTTCAGATGAATCATCAGATTATGAATCTTTTTTACATAAGAATCTTGGTTTAATAGCAAGACTACCAATTGAAAATCATTGTTTAGTGGCTAGGGTACAAAATTCTGAATCCATCACTAATGTATCTTTATATAGTAATAGTAAATAAATTGAATCATCAGATGAAGAATCTTCTTCTGATGAAGACAATACATTACCTACCAATGGAGAAGCTTCTAGGTTTTCAAAACTCCTTGATAATGAGAACTCAAAACTCATGAAAATGATTGATAAGGAAAAGTCTATAAATACTATTATTACCAAGGAAATATTAGATCATTCAAAATATCTTGATAAGAAAATTTTTTACTTTTAAAGTATTTCAAAATACCTTAAGGAAGTTAATTCTGAGAAGGATAAACTTTATAAGGATCCAGAAAAAGTAGTTTCTAAGAAAAATGTTTTTGAGACTAACTCTAGTTCTAAAACAAATGTTTTGAAAGACAAGAACTTAGTTATTAGAATAAAGTCAGAAATATTTTCCTTGAGTAAGTGTTTGTCTAACATTACCTTAGGTAATGAAAACTTTGATAATATGTATTCTCAAATTCAACTTCTAAGAAATAGTTCTGGTTTTGTTTATACTAGTTCAAAATAGTTTTTTAGTAACAATTATTTTGTTCCTCAAACTGATCCATTATGCACTAAGTGTCAGTGTGGTGGTAATTGAGCAAGATATTGTTCCTTAAACAAAAACCAGTCATTATGTTTTCATAATTATTATTTATCTATCAAAAACTTGGATACCTAAAATTTTTCTTTTTGAAGATTCTGAATCCATGAATGTTTGGATTCTGAAAGTCTAACACTCCTATTTTTAGGAAAATAAAGATAGTACCAACAGAAATACATGGTACATGGATAGTGGATTTTCCCGGCGTATAACGTGTAATGAAAACTTCTTTGAAAATATTATTAGGAAAAAAGGAGGAAAAGTAACTTTCAGAGATAATGCTAAGGGAGAAATTATTGGTATAGGTAACATCATTATTCTAGAAAAAACATTGATTTAAAATGTTTTATATGTTAAAGGTATTAAGAACAACCTCATTAGTATAAGTCAATTATGTGATGAAGGTTACCTTATGAATTTTAGGATTGATAAGTGCTTAGTACCCAATTCCAAGGATGAATTCATTATTTCTGCCCATAGGAAAGGGAATGTATACATGCTAAACTTAGAAGAACTTAAGAACCAAGATCTACCTTGACTTAGTGTAATGGAAAATCATTCTTGGTTATGGCATAGAAGGTTAGGACATTGTAACTTTACAAACCTATGCAAACCCTCTATGAAAATACTTGTTAAGGATCTACCGAGGCTTATATTTGACTCTTCAAAAGTTTGCGATCCTTTTCAATTTGTAAAGAAACATAAATCAAGTTTTAAATCTATCATTGATGTCTCCACCACTGATGCATTACAGTTAGGGCATATGGATATTTTTGGTCTAACACAAACTAGAAGCATTGGAGGAAAATATTATGTATTTGTCTTAGTTTATGATTACACTAGCTTAACATGGGTCTATTTTTATAGAAAATAAATATGATGTTTTTTCATATTTTAAAAGTTTTATATCCCACATAAAAAATGATAAAAACCATAATTTGATAACTATTCATAGAGATCATGTAAGAGAATTTCAAAACTATGATTTTAAAACTTTTTGTTGTAGAAAAGGAATTACTCCTAACATCTCACCATGTTGAGTGAGTATTTTATAGCCAAACATTTTTGGGATAAAGCTGTAATTACTGCTTGTTATACTATAAATAGTGTTTTTATTAGACCTTTTCTTAATAAAACTCTTTATGAGTTATGGAATGGTAGAAAACCTATACTTTTCTACTTCAAGGTTTTTTGTTGAAATGTATTCATTTTGAATACTAATGATAATCTACACAATTTCACACTAAAATTTGATGAAGGAATTTTCATAGGCCACTCCACAACTTCTAAGGATTATAGAGTTTTAAATAAAAATACTTGTACTATTGAAGAAATAGTACATGTCAAATTTGATGAAACTAATCCTTTTGTTTTTAAACAACCTCAAGCTACATCTTTGGATTTTTTTCAAAAATTTGTTATCAACCTTTTTTAGAAGATCCTTATGATTAAGAAAATGTTCAAGAAAATATTTCTAAAGCATTTACCCCAAAAGGCTTCCTATCTTATGTTGATGAACAGGTTTTAAAAACCCCAAATCAGTTTTTTTCTATGGAATCATCCCAGTGATAGTATCATTGATGATGTAAATCAGCCTATAAGGACTAGAATTTCCTTAAGAACTAAAGTAGAATATCTTGCATTCCTTTACCAATTATAGCCAAAAATCACAAATGCAGCTTTAGGTGATAGGGATTGGATAAAATCTATGCAAGATGAGCTAAATGAATTTAAAATGAATAATGTCTGGACCTTGGATGAAAGGGCTAAGGAAAGTTTTTTTATTGGAGTAAAATGGGTCTCTAGAAATAAGTGTGATGAAAATGGATTCATTGTAAGAAATAAATCTAGATTGTTTGCTAAAGTCTATAATCAACAAGAAGGAATAGACTATGAATAAACCTATGCTCGAGTTTCTAGACTTGAATCAATTCATATTTTTTTTATTTTGCAATATTCTTTAATTTCAAACATTTTCAGATTGATTTTAATGTTATTTTCTTATTGGTTATGTTCAAGAGGATGTTTTTGTTGAACAAACTCCTGGTTTTGTAGATAAAAAACATCCTAAACATGTTTTCAAACATTATAAAGCCTTTTATGGACTTACAAAATCCCATCGAGCTTGGTATGATAGACTAACATGATTTTTTCATCAAAAAAATTATGTGAAGGAAAATTTTGATCCAACCCTTTCTATAAATATATATAAGAAAAATGTTTTGATTGTACAAATTTATGTTGACGATATTATATTGGGTTCAACTCAGCAATCTTTAACTAATTCCTTTGTGGATCTAATGAAATCTGAGTTTGAAATGAGTATGATGGGTGATTTAACATTTTTCTTTGGTTTTAAAATTCTTCAAAAACCGAAAGGAATATATATATTCCTACATAAGTATATTAAAGTTATTCAAAAAATGTATGGATATAACAACACTAAGATTATAAGTACTCCTATTGGTTCCTCAAATTCACTTGATCTAGATGGTGTTGGGAAACGAGTAGATCAAACATCGTTTAGAGGTATGATATAAAGTCTACTTTACTTAACAACTAGTCATCTAGAATTAATGTTTTTAGTATGATTATGTGAAAGATATCAATCCAATCCTAAGGAATATCATTTAAAGGTAGTGAAATGGATTTTTTGCTACTTAAAGGGAACTATGGATTCAGTACTCTTTTACACTTCTGGAAATGATTTTGATTTAAAATGTTTTTCGGATGTAGATTTTGGTGGATGTAGAATGTATAGAAAAATTATATCTAGGAATTGTCATTTATTATGCGATTCATTAGTTTCTTGGCCATTCAAAAAGCAACACTCAGTAGCACTTTCCACAGCTGAAGTTGAATATATAGCACCAGGTAGTTGTTGTGCTCAAGAGTTGTGGATGCAACACACACTCACAGACTATGGTATGAGTTTTAGCAAAACACAAATTATGTGTGATAATACTGGTGCAATTTCCTTAAGTAGAAACCCAACAAATCACTACCGTGAAAATCATATAGAAATCAGGAATCACTTTCTTAGGGATCACACACAAAAAGGGGATATAATTCTTCAATTTATTAGAACACAAGATCAACTTGCTAATATTTTCTCAAAATATTTACCATCCAATATATTCTAATACATAAAACAGATCTCAGGATTGATAACTCTAAGTTAATATTCTATATTAACTTCTTGTTGAAACCTATATCCTTACAGTAACAAACTTTTTTTCATAGGGGGTGTACATTTTCTTGTTAGTTATTTTCTAAATTTTTCTTAATGAAAGTTTTTTTAATAAAATTTTCATAGAAAAAGTTTTCGTAATTAAAATTTTCAGAATCTAATGTTCTTTAAGAAGAATTTTCCTCAATACAAATTTTCTACCTAGTAATCTGAAATGTATGTTTCCTTTCTTAAATTTTCTTAATAATCATCACTTGTTGTTATTTTTATCCATATTTAAATTTTCAGATTCACTTTTTTCCTAATACTGAATGTTTTTCTTAAAAACCTCAAAAGATGGGATTCTAACAAAATTTCCTTCTATCTATCATATCAACCATCAGATCTAATTAGAAGGTTTTTTTAACCATTGAATTGTGTATGGAAGCTGAACTGTCTCCCCAAAAGACTATATAAAAGAACTGTGATGGTTGTCCCACATCGAAACTGAAGCTCGTGCATGCTGAAGCTCTGCCCTCCAATATAATCATGTTTCGAACTTCTCAGATCTTTTCTACTTCTGAATGTCTTTTTAAGTATCTTCCCAGAAATACATTTAAGCTATCATGCCAATTTCTGAATGGATGATTTTTAGAGAAAGGATGATACATCCAAATTTCTTTTCTAATTATGATTTTATCATCTCAAAGAACATAAAGATGAATGGATGAGATAGTGTTTGAGTATCTAAACCAGGAGCTCAGGATCTAGTATATCTGGAATTATTAATAGAATTCTATGAGTCAGTAACCTTGTTCAAGGAAGAGGGAAGAGAGAGGTTTTATTTTAAGTTTTATGGGAAGAATTATTCACTTTCATATACCAAGGCTGGATGTTTGATTGGATTCCTATATGAATGAGAAGTCGGGTTTTGATCTCATAAGCTGTCAGATGTTCAAGGAAGAATTGTTAAGGTGAAGGCCATGGCTTTCCTTGGTCTTTCTGATTTAAAGACTCCAAATATTTTTCAACTATCTACAAATTATTGGATTATTGAATTGTGGGTTCAAGGATTTATCATTCCGAGAAAAGTGGACAGGGATACTTTAAAAAAGTGTGACATGTATATCCTGGATTTCATGGTGAATCTATGAATGATTAACCTGGTTAAGCCTATTATGATTACAATTGAGAATATAAATAATGGAAATCTGAAGGCTCATATCATCATGTATCCATCCATTCTCTCAAAGATGATTATTTAGTGTTTTGAGTCCATCAAAATAACTTGTAGTTCTATGCCTAGAAATTGAAAAGTTTTGTTGTTAAGTGATGATACTCTAAAGAGGATGAAAATTGGGTTTTTTAATGAATCCAGAGAATTATTTGACTTTTCTAAAGAAGAAGGAAAAGCTATTTCAAAGAAACAAGAGGTGGATGAACCTTCTAATTAGGGTGGAAGGAAGAGGAAGGTGAATGAAGTAGAATAGAAATAAAAATCCCTAGAGGCTAAGGAAACCCAATCCGCACCACCAAAGCCTAAGAAGCAAAAAATAATATCTAGATGAGGTAGTAGCAAAATGGAGGAAAGACAAGGTGAAAAAGAAATCAGGGGAGCCTAGATTTGGTTTGGATCTTGCAGAAGCAAAGGCATTAAAAGAAAAGACTGTTGATGAGCTTGAAAATCAAGAAAAAGAAAGGAAGTATAAGAAAACGTTGTTTGAGGTAGAGATAGTCCAGTCACTTCTGATGGCTATAGAGAAAGAATCTGAAAATATTCTGGTACCAAAATCCTTCATAGTATAAGATTTACTAGAGACACCAGGAATGAAATTTGTAACTCTGGAAAAAGTCTAAGAAAAAGTAGTGGACGAAGAAGAAGAGGAAGAAGAAGTAAGTGGTGATACTGAAGATCTCATTAAAAAAGTTAAGGATCTTAATGAGAAGGAATGCCATTTAGAGAAATTATCATTCTGAACCTCTAGAGCTGAATCATCAAAGCTTGCTACTCATGGGAAGGATAAAGAGAAAGCTGAAGATAAAGTAAAGAAACCATCTGAAGAAGAATGTTCCAATAACGATTTTATCAACCCAGAGGATGCTATGGTAGGAGTTGAGAAGGAAGAGGTAGATGAAGATAAGATTCTTCATCTATATGATAATGAACATGAATCCCCTGATGAAGAAGCCATTAAAAAAATGATAAGGGAAAATAGGTTGTAGTTGATACACATACCAAGGATGTAGTGAAGAAGAAAGATGGGGGCAGTTCATAAAAGAGGAATGTGGCTGATATTGAAAAAAACCTCACCAAATTTTTTTTTGATTCAAAATCATCCTCTCTGAAACATGACTTCATAGTCCAGTCCTTGAAGAAGCTTCTTGGAATTATAACAATATTTCTCAGTATAGGCTCAAGATTAGGGAAGCTTCAACAATCCCAAAATCAGAAATTGGATTCAATATCCATGGTGATGGATAAGTGTGTCAACCATGAGGCTGATTTCAAAACTTTTTTCATAAACAATGAATCCCACAAAATATCTTCAAGAAAATGACCAGTTGGTCAAGGAAAACTATAGAATACATGAGAATTATTGATGGGTTATAAGATAGTTTCAAGTATGCATTTGACACGGAAGATGTAAAGATCAAGGATCTCCCAAATAGATTTGAGTAAAAGATTCCTCAGGAACAAAATTCCCAGATGCAAGATGCAAAATATCTGAATGGGAAGTTGTATTCAGTTTCTCAAAGTTGGAAGAGATAAAAGGATCTTAGGATTGAGATAGAAGAGAAGCATGTCAAGTAGGAAGAAGTTTTGAAGAGTCAGGAAGAATCTCTTAAGGCCCATGAAGAATTAATTAAAGCCTTAGAGAAGAAATCATAAGATCAGGAGAAGTTTCTCAAAAAATCATAGGATGATCACAAGGAGCTCAAGAAGATCAAAATCATAGTTAATTAGTTGATACTATAGAACAATGAAGGATAAGTTTGTTCAATTCCAATCATTTTTTTAATCCTTCCCTTTATAAATTTTTCTAATTATAATGAAATTTTGAGTTTCTCTTCATATATTTTGTTGTATAGAACTAATATTTCAGGTACTATATTTTCTTTTCCATTCCCTTTAATCCTTTTTGAAGATCATAAAGGGGGAGAAAATAAAAATGAATACTAAGTAAAGAATAAATTTCCCAAAGGGGGAGTTCAACTAAGGGGTAGCTCTTATCCAAGAAGATTTCTGTATACAATAAAATGCTAACCCTCAATACAGAAATCAAGAATACAATCCTTATTTTTTTCAGAGACTAATGGGGAGTTAATAGTATTCATCTTTTCACATGTGTTAAGGGAGTTACATTTTACTTTCAAAGTCCAAAAAAATGTTTTCTATGTCCTTATATTCTTTTTCGTAAGGATGATTGTTCTTTCCAAAAATGGGGAGATTGTTGAGTCAATAAGGTTTCCTTATGAATTTTCTATTCCTTCATGTTTTGAAAATCACAAACACCTTATCTTAAGGAAAATGTTATTTTCCCTAAGTTTCATCCTGATAAGGAAAATTTTCCTTTCCCAAGGAAATTTATACTTACCATATTTTTCATTTTTCATATCTTAATCTCATTTATTTTATGTGTAAGTATAAAATTCGGTTTCATATCTAATACCTCATAATATTATATATAATTACATATAAAGCATTCTATTTTCAGGATCTGAATTCTGGTTCGGAATTCTCTGAATTCAGGTTCCGAACTTTGTAAGTTCAAACTCTGAATTCTAATGAATTCATACTATGAACTTTGTATGTTCAGACTCTGAATTCTTATGCATTCAGACTCCAATATTTGGAAGTTTAATCTCTGAATTAACGTGAAATTCAGATTCCAAAATTATATATAATTCTTGTTATGAATTATTTGATAAATATAATCTGAATATTTATGTATTATAAAAACGGATGGTTTTTTGTTAGACTCTGAACTTTTAATTTTCCTTAAACTCCGAAAAATTAATATGGTTAAGAAACCATGTTTTTCTAACTCTTGTTATGGTTATAAAACAATTTCGTGCACTCAGTTACTATCCAACCATTGTTTGAGTGACACATGTACAGGTCCCTCTGAAATTGAAGGAAAACTATGACTATTCGAGGAGGGAGACGACCATTGAAGATGTTGCTATAAATTGGAGATCATTTAAAAGATCTCATAAATTTGATGAAATATTCTTCAGCTCTAGAGATTACATTCATCTGAAGTGATTTTTATATAGAGACATTAATGATTTGTGTGTACTAAACATCTTGTCCATAATTGCTTCGTGCAACACTAAATTTTTCTAAGTACATTTGAGGGATTCCAGTGATAGAAAGACAGAGGCACCGACTTCCTTGAAGTTCGAGGGACTGCGGGGATAGCAAGACAGACTCCGATCTTCATATCGAGGGATTACCCTGATGTGGGTAAGAGTGAATTTGATGAAAATTATAAATCAAGGGACCTTTATCCAAGGTTGTTGGATACACTTCTGTTTGGGTTAAAATAATTACTACTCGTTATGTGTATTGTTTAATGTTTTTCACTGCATTTTGTTTTCTAAGGAAATTATAACTATATTATACGTCTTTATACTAGTATACTCTGATTTAGTAAGATTCTATAAACTTTAAGGTTGCATCTTTATCTTTTTAATCTTTTGTTGAGTTTCATTTCTAGAACCACATTTCCTGAATGATATTTCCAGAACCACATTTCTGGAATCAAAAATGTTGGTAGAACTAAAAGGTTTTGTGAATTTACCTTGTTTAACTTTGTTAAACATTACCATCTTTAAAAGTTTCAAAGGAATTTTAAATGTAAGAAATTCACCCCCTCTGGTATATTGAGCATCTACAACAGTATTTAGATACTATAATGAGTATCATTTTGATCATATATGTATACTAGTTATTGAATATTAATTAGGTTATAATATATATATTATAGTCTAGTTCATCCATAATTTTTTTTCATTAACATTAATGAAGGAGAAATTAAGGAACAAAACTTTTTCATCCACAAAGGTTATAAATTGTAACATCATGGATGTTGATTTCGTTTATAAAATAAAAGGGAGAGAGTAATAATATTAAAGATGGTTCATCCATTAAAATGATATAATTCAATTATATAGATGATAATGGAATTATCATGGTCATTTGGACATTGGAGGTGAGAAGAAGATAACAAAAGAAGATAAATTAAAATGAAACTAAATGAAAAATAAGGGTGATTTACCTCTTGAAATTACATCCTTGAGAACCTCATTAAGGGAAGTGGTTTTGGTATTTTGGAATGAAAAATATATTATTGGTCATGGGGAGTAACCAATGAAGGTTATTTGTGAAGATAATTGAGGATATTCATGGCTTGGAGGTGTGAAGAGAAGAGGAAGTGGGGGGGGGGGTTATAGTGGAGGAGAGTAGTGACTTTTGAATATTTTATTCATTATATTATTAATTCCCACAAGAAAACCAAATGTATTGTTTCATGTGACACATAATAGTGTATTTAATTGATAATTTGTATATACTGTATTTTACAGTATTTCTCTATTCATAAAAAATTCAAAAATTTCAGAAAAATCCAAAAAATTCACCCCTACCATTTTTCGATGTGTAGAATCCAAAAATGAACTCCATTTTTCAAAAATAATTTTATAAATATTATTAATTTAAATATTACATAAAATCATAGTTAGGTCGAAAAATAAAAAATTTAAATGTATAAGTAGTTTTATATCACATTGAAAAATTAATTAAGATCTTATTATCTTATTAACATAAGAAAAAATAGTATAGTTATTTACTATTAATGAAGGTTATATTGTTAATCATATTAATATTCATAGGGTTATGGCACTATTCACTAAAGATCATGTTTTTTCTATCAGACTTGAAATTACATACTGATCACAACTCTAGATTTCTATTTTTTGAAATTAAAAAAATAGATGAGGAAATGTTGTGTTTAACAGAGAGATTATAAAATGTGTCATTTTGTAGCTACACTGTGTTTCATGCATTCAATATTTATTTGCAATAATATGGGGTGTTACATTCTCCCATACAAAAATTTCTTCATTGAAATTCACAAAATGTTACCTAAAAAAATTTGGCTATCTCTTCAACATAAGGTCATCAGGCTCTAATGTCGCCTCCTCCATCTTATTGTTCCTCCAAATAACCTTTACTAGACGAGTTGGTTGATTTCTCAACACTTATTCCATAGTGACTATAATCTGGATAGGCTCTTCACAATAAGATATGCCACGTTCCAAATCTATACCCATAGAAGTGAGGACATATATAAGGTTTGGAATGTAAATTCTCATCAATGAGACATGGAACACAATGTAAACCTTAGATAGGCTAGGCGGCATAGCAAAATGATATGCTGTATCTCAAATTCTCTCCATAATTTCAAAAGGCCCAATGTACCAAGGGCACAATTTTCCTTTCTTTCCAAATCTTATAATTCCCTACCATGGAGATACATTCAAGAAAACTTGATCTCCCACATAAAATTATAGAACCTTCATTTGATTATCAACATAAATATTTCATCTTATTTGATCTGTTTGGATATTTCCTTGAATAGTATTTACCTTCGATGTTGTTCTCTCCTCAAGATCTGGACCCACAAGCCTCCTTTCTCCAATTTCATCCCAAAAAGTTTATGTATGACATCTCCTTCTATACAATGCTTCATATGGTGCCATTTGAATACTAGAATGGAATCTATTACTGTAGAAATATTTTATGGGAAATAAATATTGATCCCACAAACATTGAATGTCTTGTGATCAATACCTCAACATGTATTCCAATGTTTGAATAGTTTGTTCTGATTGTCCACTTGATTGTGGGTGGTAGGCAGTTCTGATACCAAGAACAATATCTAGGAAATTTTAATGATTTTTCATTAATTATGACATAAAACGGGGATCGTGATCAGAAAAAATTGATAAGGGTACACCATGAAGTCTAAAAACATCTTTAATATATAGTATTGTTAAACGTTCAGTAGTTAAATCATCTCTTATAGAAAAAAATGTGCTGATTTTGTAAGGAAATCAACAATGGCCTATATCGTATCATTCTTTCTTGGAGCCTTTGGTAGCCCCATGAAAAAGTCTGTCGTAATATCATCCCATTTACACATAGGAATAAGAAGGGGTTACATGAATCCTCCATGATGTTTTCTTACTGTCTTCTCCTCTTGAAAAACAAAACATCTCGACACTTAATTAGAAATCTCCCTCATCATGTTTTCCAACAAAAAATGTTCCTTTATATCTCTTTACATATTTGTGCTACCAGGGCGTATAGAGAAATTAGAGCTATGAGTATCATCCAATAGTTATCTCTTTAACTCCAGAATAGCGGGAATATAAAACCTAATTCCAAATTTTCAAATTCCACCTTCATATAAAAATTTAATCAATTGTACATCATTTATAGCTTTTATTTTCTTATGAAACACCTCATAATCATCCTGATAACTTTTTATCCTTTCCATTAAAGAAGGTTTGGAATGCAATTTAAAAATTAGTGATGTGTAACCATCCCTGATAAATCCCATATCCATATTTACTACATCAATGAACATATAATCCCTTTCAACTCTCATCATATTCAAAATTTCATAGTCCTTTCTACTCAAAGCATCTTCCTCCTTATTTTACGTCCATGGGTGGTAGTGTATTGTGAAATCGTAATCCTTGAGTAGCTTAATTCATCACCTTTGACTCATGTATAGATCTTTCTATGAGAAGATATATTTCAAACTCCTATGATCTGTATATATCCCACATTTTTTTTACCATGTATGTAATTTCCCCAGATCCTGAGAGAAATGATTACCACTAGTAACTCAAGATCATGAGTTTGATTTTTTTGTAAATGAATTTTTAGGTGCCTATATGCATATTCAATCACTAAATCATTTTGTATAAGGACACCACAAAGTCCGTTTTTATGCGTCACTATAGATCAAAAATCCATAATTCATTAATGGTAGAGTCATAATTAAAGCATTCACTAATTTTCTCTTTTATTCATAAAAATATTCTTCACATTCCTTTGTCCATACAAACTTAACCCATTTTTGTGTGATCCTGGTCATTGGGTTGGCTAAATGAGAAGATTTCTAAATGAAACGCAGATAATAACTTGCTAAACCAGCAAAAATATGTACCTCATTTATGTTTGTTGGAGTATTCCATTCTTGAACAGCCTATATCTTCATGGGATCAAAAGATATTCCATCCTTAGAGACAATGTGGCCACGGAAGGAAACTGGTTGAATCCAAAATTCACACCTGTTAATTTCCCATATAATTAATTTCTTCAAGGAGTCTTCAAAATAGTGTGTAAGTCATTATCATGATATTTATAGCTTTTATGGTATACCAAGATATCATTAATAAATAAAACCACAAAGCCATCATGATATTATATGAAAACTCTATTCATTAAATCCATGAAAATAGAGGGTTCATTAGTTAGTCCAAAATGAATTACTATAAACTCATAATGCTCGTACCTAATTTAAAATGCTATTTTTGGAATGTCTTCCTTCCTCACAAGAAACTGATATTATCCAGACTGGAGATTAATCTTAAAAAAATATTGGGCTCCGCGAATTTGTTCAAATAAGTCATCAATGGGAGGTAAGGGATACTGGTTCTTTATTGTTACAGCATTTATCCCCCTATAGTCATTGCACAACCTCTTAGATCGATAATTCTACTTAATGAAAAGAACATGGTCTACCCATGGAGAAACAATAGGAAGAATACATCATTTATAACTCAATTCCTCTAGTTGTTTCTCCTCTTTCACTAACTCCACAAAGGATATTCTATAATGGGTATTTGATATGAGCCTTGAATGAGAAATTAAATCAATAGAAAACTCAATTTTCTACTCTAGAGGATGTCCAGGTAAATCCCCTCAAAATACATCAACATATTCTTCAACAACGAGTACATCCTCTATTTGATCATTCTTCTCCTCACCTATAGTCATTTCATTCCATTCCTCCCCAATAATCAAATTAAGTAGAGAAACTGGGGGTGGATAAATATGAGAATCATATGATGAGGTTTATTCCCTAAAGGTAATGGGTTTTACATCATCCTCAAAAATGGTAACATCCTTATTGAAATAAATTTTCACATCATGGTTTAAATGAGAATCAATAATGAGGATTATATCAAATTAAATCATGGGTATGACAATAAAATCTACAGATAAAGCACATTTATATAACTATAATGGGTACTACCAGATACAAATTTGTTGCAATGATACTTCCCTTAGGTGTTTTGACTGACAACTCCATTATTAAATCAAACTGTAAATATCTTAGTTTATTGGAAAATTGGGAAGCTATGAAAGAATGAAGCGATCGACAATCAAATAATGCAGTGTCTAAGTTTCATGAAATGATTGATGTACCTACCACTAGTTCGTTAGGATCTTCATCCTCCACAGTTGTGACTGCATAATCTTGGTCTTGCCCCCCTGGACTTCTTTGGGGAATGTTTCCCGGATTCTTAGGACTTTAGTGTGCAAAATTTCCCATCTCCCTGTAATTATAACATTGAAAATTAATATTTTCTTTCTTCCCCTTACAGCCACCAACAACATGTCCTTTTTTCCACATTTTTAGCATACTCTTTTTCCCTTTAAGAAGGCACTGGGGTGTTTCCTCCAATAATTATGACAGGGTAGAAATTCAACTATTCTCATCTACCCTGTTTTCTTAATTCCTTTCCAAGAGTTTTCAGTAGCCCTCTTCTTCTATTGATTTCCAATAAAGGCATAAGGCTTATAAAATTATATTTCTGTCTTCATATCACATAAAACATTGTCCTCATAAGATTAAAAACATTTAGTGAGTAGTTCTCACTGGAGGAATGGATTTATGCCATAAAATAATCGATCTAATTTTCTCCATTGATTTCATATGTAGTCCATAAAATATCTTGTTAACCTTGTGATGTTAGCTTAATACTTTTCAACATTCACATATTTCTTTGGCCTCAAATTCAGAAACTCAATTTCCATATCCACTAGTTGTTCAGAAGGAATGTATTTATCTAGGAGTATTTATTTAAAGACCCTCCATTCCATCTCTTCTATCACTTACACCTCCTTTTTTATTTGGATTAACGAACACCACTAGTGCGCATCTTTTGATAGACAATAAATTGCCATGTTGAACTTCTCTCTTTCATTACATCCTAAAGAGAAAAATATCATCTCTAAGGAACTTTTCCACTTCTTATCTACAAATGGGTTTTTATTTCCATTTAATAGTGGAGGTTATTGTCGCATAAATCGATCTAAAAAATCTCCTCTATGTGGTGGATCTAGATGCTCCAATCAGGTAATGTTATTATTCATAACCTGATTATGCTTTCCCAGTATAGTTATAAGTTTCTCATCAATAGTCACAACACTAGAGCTCACATCATTATCTTGAATCATAGGGAAATCCCTACATGGTACATGTGTGTTCATACGGTTCCCATTCCTTTCACTAGACGCCATTTCTATATAATGGCATACAATATATTAGGGTATGAATCATAATTTATAATCTCAATGTAGAATAATAAATATTTATCAGAAATTGAAATTCTCTACATATCTAATATCTTAATCATAACATGGTATCTTTGAGGAAAAATTTACATTTAAATCCTTCATAATGTCTTGAAAATAAAATGTGATTTATCCAAAGCATGTCCCCTAGGAGGGTAAATATCAAGAGTGCAGTAAGGCCCATTGTTTTGTACCAAGATACACCGGGTCAAGCCTGAAACTCTTTATTGGAGTTTTAACTCCAAGGTACATCTATTCCAGAGCCACCTCTACTTCTTTTTATCCGAACAAGGATGTACATTATAGATAGATCCACAATTTTTTACCTTATGAAGATTCCATGACACTCTTGTATGTTTTTCCTCAAATACTTCCTTATGGATTTGTTCCATAATATACATTTTGTAATCTAGTTCCTATATTTTTTACTAAACTTTATTTGATACCAACGATAAGGACCCAACCCCAGTTTCCTAGAGCTAGTGACTTATGTGATTACATTGGATTATAATCAAGAAATATGAATAATGAAGAACCGATAAGTTATGTATTATTTGAAATATGATACATAAATAAGTTCAAAATTACATCTTGAAAATAAATAAAACACTAAAACTCCTTAGACAACATCAATAACTCCTAGGTTATTACATCATTTCATTCATAATAAAATTATTCATGTCCTGAGTGAATTAATCATTAGAAAGGGTGAGATCAAACTCTCAGTAAGTGTATGAAATGTAAGAGAAGATATATAAACATTAGGCAAGTTGAATAACTAAAAACATATGCCTTTATCAAAAACATGAACACAATATGGTACGAATAAAAGATGAGTAGGTAATTCCATAATAAAACATAATCAAGGGTATTCTACTATTGGAATAAATACATGAACCATAAATAATTTTTTAAAAAGTACGGAATTCATAATGCGGGACATCATCGACATATCATCGAGGCCTCATGCTAAGACCATAAATAATCATTTTTTCAAGGCCCTGTTCTAAGACCACATTTTTTCTCAGGAGATTTACCGATGCACCGAGGGGCTATAACGAGCACCACCGGAAAATTGCTATGTCCAATTATTTTATTATACGAAAATGTACAAACATAAACAATATATACATTAATATTGAAAATAATATATGGAATTTATATAACTCTCCCAAAACATTAAGCATAATCAATAACTATTTAGAATAAATTAGTGAGTGGTTTTAAGATAGTACATCAACATATAAAATCAAAATAAACAATTAAATTAAATATTATGCAGGATAAAATTAAATAATAATCCAAATAAAACATAAAAATCAAAAAGAGTATTGAAATATATGAAGATACACTTATACAATCTTTGAGTAATTCATGAGTTAAATACTCTTTTAATTTGAAAGGAAGAGTTCTTTTGGAAAAATAATTGTATTAAACTAGAAGTCAAGTAAGATAGTATTTTTATATAAAATCAGTGATGTTATAAATACAATTATTTCAAAAAATAGATTAGAGAGTTTCATTGACAATAGTTAAAAATTGAGATATTCCCCTGAATTAGGCTTGTATTTTTGGAATGAATTGTGTAAGTTCTTTTTAAAACGTCTAACTACACATAAAATTAATAAGTATTATGGTTATTAAAATTATATAGTGCACTAAAATAGAATTTATAAGGAGTAAATAATATTAAATAATAATTTTATTGAGGTATGTATACAATAAATTTTACCTGAATGAAAATGGAAGTTTGGGTGAAAAAACCCTTACTTTAAGTCTGAATGTGTTATGCTCTTGAACTTAATGTCCCAAAATATGAAATTAGAATTATTAATCACATATTTAATAACCTATTAGACATGATTTTTTTATAATAATTATATTTAGTTCATTTATGTCCATATGGATAAGTTATTATATTGAATTCCATCATTACGTAGTGTTCGTTTTCTTGATACTCATAAATGGATCACTTGTTTTTAAGTAAAGGAGTTCGTGAGGAATGAATGTAAATATCCAAAATTGAAATTAGATATGATTTATGTACATAAATAAGGGTTAATGGTAATTTATATCATTTTTTTACTTGGAAATAGGATGACTCATTAAATGAATTATTAATGATATTCAAATAGATTATTTTAGTGGTATTTTGATTATTATGAACTAGTTTGATCATATT
Source organism: Viscum album (assembly GCA_963277665.1). NCBI lineage: Eukaryota > Viridiplantae > Streptophyta > Magnoliopsida > Santalales > Viscaceae > Viscum > Viscum album. The sequence goes on along the minus strand of OY728145.1, from coordinate 1,262,199,848 downwards.
ATTTAATAATATGTATGTATAATAGTTCCGAAATAATAATTAGATTATAATAAATATATTTTAGTCTGGTTAAACTATAAAAATGGTTTCATGACCAATAATTATTAATAAATTGAAGAACAAAACTTCATCGTCCATGAAGGTTATAAATTGGAACCTCATGGATGTTTATTTTGTTTATAAAATAAAATGGAGAGTATAGTAATAGTGATGATGGTTCTCCCATTAACATGATATAATTATAGTATATAGATGATATTGGAATCATCATGGTCATTTTTCCAGAGAAGGTTATGATAGGATAATAAAAGAATATAAATTGAAAGTAAACTAAATGAAAAAGAAGGGTATTTTATCTCTTGAAATAACCTCCTTAGGGGAATGGTTTTTTTGTCTTTTTCAAATTACAAGATCTTATTATACATAAATAGTGACTAGGGAAGGGTATTGGGTCCAAGTATTGATGATATTCAAGGTGTATAGGAGTGAAGAGAAGAGGAAGTGAGGGGGGGGGTTATAGTGGATATGAAAAGTGAATTTTGAATATTTTATTTATTATTTTATTAATTCCCTAAAGACTACCAATAGTATTGTTTCATGTGACCCCTAATTGTAATAGGTTCATGTTAGTTCTAAATAAGTGGCCTATCATCACTCATGATGTCATAAATTTTTTATTTAACTGATAATTTGTATATACGGTATTTTACAATATTTCTTTATTCATAAAAAATCAATAATTTCTGAAAAATCCCAAAAATTCACCCCTACCAATTTTCAACGTTTAGAATTCAAAAATGAACTCTTTTTATCAAAAATAAACTTCTAAATATTATTAATTTTAATTTTATATAAAATAATAGTTAATTTTAAAAATAAAAATTTTAAAGGTATAATTAGTTTCATATAAAATTGAATAATTAATTAAGATCTCATTATTTTATTACCCTAAGAAAATAAAATAATATCATTATTTACTATTAATAAGGGTCATATTAATATTTATAATGGTAGGGTTGTATTCAATAAAAATGATGTCTGTTCAATCAAGATCTAAACGACTTACTCATCACAACTCTAGATGATCGGTTTTTGAAATTCCCAACATAGATGATGCAAAGTTGTGTTTAATGGGTAAATTATAAAATGCGTTGTATTGTAGGGACATAGTGTTTCATGCATTCAATATTTGTTTTTAAAACATTATAGTGTTACATTAATACATGTTATATTATTTTCACAAAAACTTATTCTCACTCTTATCATTTTATTTCTTGTATTAATTGAGAATAATGTATTCTATAAATTCTTCACATTAGTGCATGTGGGACTTCTACTCAATTATTATGTCACATAAGTGCATATTCCATTACTAGAACAATTATTTCTTTAGGATATTTTACACAAAAACAGTTATTAAAGATGATATTAATCATATGGATCACTAAGTGAACATTATTTAATAGAATGAGAGTTATTAACTAACATAGTGGCTCAGAAAAAATATCTTCTTAAAAATTATGGGTACATTATAAAATCTATTGTTTTACTTTTAAAATTCAATGGGAAATATTTGAAAGATTCATGAAATATACTCTCTTTTACATAGATGTGTAATTCTCATGGGTGGTTTTCTTAATTTTTATGGAACCTAGGAGGCTCAAAGAACCTTTTACATTTTTCATGAGTGGAAGCACGATAATACACTATGTTCTATTATAAATTATTGGGCTCTAATTAGTTGTCAGTGGAAGTAACAAACCAATGGTTCATCCAACCATAAATATTTGTATGTGAGGATCACTTCCACTCATTAATTAATTTACTAACATAGAAATTTCATTTATTTGATGTGTCAGTAAATATTTTTAATACTTTAAGATCTTTCCATTTCATAATATTTACAAAGACTTATTTTCCATCATAAAATATGGTTCATTCTCATAGATATATTCTAATGACATTCCTTCTTCTTTTATAAGAAAATTTCTCATGTTCATATGAAATGAAACACATACCCCATATCAAACTCTAACAAGATTTTGGATACATGAATATTATAATGTAACTATGTTATTATCTTGGTGGAAGATCCTATTTTTTATAATGTCATGTGCATAAAAATCAAAGCATGAATGTGTAGTGATCCATATAATGATATTCTTTATACTCATTTGGATTTCCCATCTTAATTATTGGTGTGTAGACTGATCACCAGTGGCGTCCTGATGTCATGTATTACAGTCAATCCATGATTTTTATTGAGTAGAAGACGCTAACTATAGGGAGGATAGAGTAGTGTTGGATCTGTAATGATAATACATCACACGTTGTGTGTTTTTTTAATTCATGAATAGTTCAATAAATTTTAAATCGTACATTTATTTACCACAAATTTGATCACCAGAATATATTACTCTCCGTGGATTCTATCCTCATATCTAACATTGCTTTTGGCACCCAGAACACTTCACACAGACTCTGTATGGGCTATTCCTCACCTAAAATGTCATGCCCCTGATTTTCATTCATATATATTACATATTAATAACGAATATTTAGTAAATTACACATACACAATCATAAGGATCACAAATATTTAGTGTATTTGGGGAGAATTTACTAAATATTAATATATAGTGGAAAATATTCTATGTTTCATACAAATATCTTCCCATTTATTACTATTCAATTAAATATCCTACTTAAAACATTTATTCATAACGTGGGGAATAGAAACAAAAGAACAGGTGAACTTAGATGCCTAGTAATAGAAGAGAAAATAAAATAAAAAAATATAACATGATAATAAGGTTATGAGAACATGAGTATAACATATGAAAACCATATGTTGCATATCAATAATAAATATATTGAGTCATGGAATAATTATTGTTAGTTCATAAGAAATGAATCATGAGGAAATAATAAATTATGAGCCATGAGATAATAACACAGACCTAATGCATGTTATTTATTAATACATATACGTATATAAAAACATTTCCATAGTAGTTAAGGAACACCCCCATAGATATCATAGTGGAATGGGTTCTATCCAGAAACCATCACAGTAAGAAAGGTTTACTCTCAAGAGCCTCATTCCAGATAAAGTCCCTTATAAAACTAGGTTCCCTCTCCATTATAGTCCAATCTATATCATGAGATATAAATCATTACCTCATGCATTGGAAGGATATATAGGTCCCATTCATCTTTGGTAACACCACAACCACCGTCCTTGGTTATAACATAACCACTATACTTGGTGATATCATAAATACCATATCATAATAAAAATCACACAAATGTGTGAAAAAGATCATAAAACATTCATAACATTAGAAACCATGAAAATAAATTCTTTTCATAAATATTTCATCATTATATAACCTGTATGAAAAATAATTTTCATAATCATTTATTTATTTCATAAAATCGTAACCCATTGAAAAATAAGAAAATTTTATAATACTTTGATCATGTTTAAACCAATAGAAGTGAAACAGGTTTCATAATAATCTTTTATTCCTAAATATAAATCATAAATGGAATGGAGGAGAATGATATCCTTGGATTATATCACCAGTAAAGTGTAATTAGCATCAATGGATTACTTATTTGATATAATTTTTTTTGAATGATCACATGGAACATTTCGTGAGGAAAAATAATTTTCTTTGAAAATTTATTTTAAAAGTAAAAAATCATAATTTTTTTCGATATCAATATCATTTGAAATAACATATTAATAATTAAATGAAATATTTAAAAAAAAATTAAAACATTTCATGAGGAAAATATAGTTCTCTCATTGAATATTTCTTGACAATAGAAATCAATTTTAAAATTCTTTTAATTGAAAATTTCATTGATACTTATAATTAAATTTGTAAAAATCATTTGAAAATTTTATTAATGAAAATATCCTTTTCTATAGTGATTTTTTTAAAACATAACACATAATGAAAATCATTTTCTTTGGAAATATACATAAAAAATTATATTCTAATCATCAAATAAATAATTCTCATTGTAATTGTAAATTATATTCTAGCTATAAACATTAAAATACCAAATCCTTTTATATTTTCAGTCAAATCCAAACATGGATTGTTTGAAAAATGACATGAATATTCCATTAACAAAATTCTTTAAAAATTAAAACATGTGTAAAAATTACATTAATAAATCATTATAATAATGTTAACAAAAATTAAAACATGTTTGGAAAACATGTTTTATATAGAAAAATGGGTTTTTACTAATGGGAGAAATAAATATAATTTTTCTTAAAAACATCCTTTTAAACTATTATACACATAAATGGGGTAAAATGAAGGTTAAAGAATTATTTTCATGTCATAATTAGAGGATAATAATTTTTCACGAGTTTCTTGATAGATTTATCATAATATTTCATCATTAGAAGCATAATCTTAAACAATCCTAATAAGATATAAGATTGTAACATACAAATATTTAAACACTGGTGTTTTTGAATTGTAATACACATAAACTAATAAAATTAATTTAATATTATAATATAATTAAAATAATAATATTCATGGTATAACATGAAAATTTTTTATTATATACACCTCATATAATAATATAGGTGCATAATATAGTTTATGTCCCAAAGAAAGAAATTTGAGAAAACAATCCATTACTATTTTGGTATCATTTGAACTGTAAACCCCATGAAATATAGAACCTTAAATAGATATTTAAATCTAAAAATATTTAATGATATTCAACATAAGAAACATTCATTCTTAGTATATACACCAAATAAATGAAATACATGGAGATAATGGATTTTGTGTAATAAAAAATAATAGTTAGACAAAAATCCCTTATAATAAGTCTTTAATTCCTTTTTACACATTATAAAAACTTGTATAACAAATATAAGTTTATTATAAAACTATTAAATAGCCACATGTTTATATATCATACCATATATGATGACCTTTTGTTATTCTTTTGTTAAAAAATTCTCATAATTGTCACATTTCAAGAAATAACTACATTATTTTTAATGTATGTTTTTTATTTTTTTGGACCTCATACAATGATCAGGGAAAAATAATATCTAGAATTTTTACAATTATATAAATATAATATAAATTTATAATACACATGTTTTGATTAATCCATAAGTGTTAGAGATAGAAAATGAAATACATCCGCCGTGGCGAAGGTAGATTGTACATACTTAGGGATGCTATTTCCATTTTCTAAATAGAAATAAATAAATAAAGGTAAAAAATAAATTACAATTATAAAATATTATTTTAGACATAATTTAAAAAGATTTTCCATAAACCCATCCTTATTAACTTCCTTGTAAAGCATGAATGAATCACATCGCTTCGCGAGGTGGTATTCTATTGTATATAAGAACAACAATATAACATTTTCATGGAACAGAAAGTAAGAACAAAAATAAAATATAATGATTCTAGAAGAATAATAATATTTTAAATAACATTTACAAATAATTTATCAATAATTATATCAATATGAGATAGTTGGGGATGGAAAACGATTAACATCGGTTCGTGTGGTGGTATTCTACCACACACACGAATGAGGATATCAAAACCCATTGGTTGATAGAGTATAAATATTTGGTTTATGACATTAACATAATAATAACTATGTATATTTGTGATAATAATGATATAATATCAGTATTTATTAATAATAATTTAATTATTTGGTGGAAGAAATAATATAAAACACATGGTAAGGGACATTACCTCTTATTCGGACAACATATAGTTGTTTGTTGTAAAAGAATTCATAGGTTAGATTTTTGATAAAATAATATATCTAACATTAGGTAAGGTATATTTGGATGTGATTTGGGTATTTATAGATGATAAAAATAGTTTTTATATGTGAATAGATGATGAGATCTTGTGACATTTTATATGTGAGGTGAGTGGCACACTAATAAATTTTGAAAAAAATGGTTTTTACACATTTTGGTACACCCCAAATGGCATAAAAATGACCAATAGAACTTAATATATGATATTAGGTAATAATATATAAATAAATGGGTATTTGGAATGTTTTGGGTCATTTTTACATTTATCTTTTTAGTTTAACACTCTATGTAAAATAATTTTTACCTTAACCATTATAAATATTTTTCACTATCTTTACTATTATTGATGCTATAAAATTAATTTTAAAATAATAAATAAAATAGTGTTTTAATTTCGAAAATATGGTATCCATTTTTCCAATTAAAATTCACCAAATTTGAAATATTTAAATTAAATTTATTCAAATAAATGCAACAAAAAAGCGGTTTTCCATTAGTAAAATTTTGAAACGTTTGAAGAGTTTTGGTATAATTGTTTTTAATAAAATTAATTATAATAACATAAATTAGATTAATATATATATATATATAACTATTTTTAGCATTAAAACCATATTAAAACATGTTTTAATTTTTAAAATTCTTCTAAATATATGAAAATTCATAATAACAACCAATATTTTTCACTTTTCATAAAAAAGTCACCTTCGAAAACATTTCTCAAAACATCAACCTTATGTGATTTTGACATTATGATTATAAAAATTAATTTCATTTTTTAAAATAAATTTTATAAAATTTGTGAAAATTAATTTTAAAATAAGTGCGCAAAAACCGACCAGACTACTTTTTAGGAAAATTCAATTTTTAAGCATACAATTGATTTTATTCTTATCTCCACTCTAGAAAAAAATAACATGAATGTTAAAAATTATAATTAATATATAATATATAAATTTCATTAAACTAATGCATCAAAAGTAATTTGTTATATTTATTGAGGGGAAACACATTTTTTGGCATAGAAAAGGTTTTTTTAGAAAAAGATTTTCCTTATTTTCCAAGAGGTTTTGTTTTTGTTTTTTAGAAATAAATTCATATACATGTGTAAACCATATATTTTAATAATTTATTTAATATTATTCCTAAGAAAATTTCTATTAGACATTTGGAAATTATCATATTAAATAATAATATTTTAATAGCATGTAACATTTCATTTAAAATTGTTATTTCATGCAACACATGATACAATTAGTGTTCGTTTAATAGAAGCTAAAGTCAATGATGACTGTAATGAAAGATATAAATTGTTTTTCATGTAAGAAAACATATAAAAATAATAAATTTATATGAAAATAACTATTCAAAAAATCATGTGGTGTTACATTCCAACCCCAATAAAAAATTGTGTCCTTGGAAATTGAAATTGGGCATGGTAAACAAGGGGCTAACATTTTGAAATTTAATTTGGGGGAAACCCAAATCATAAAAAGGGATAAAAAATTATCCTTAAATGTAGAGAAAGGTATTTTTGAATTTAATCTAAAACAATAAAAAACATGGTATTTATATAAGAAAACATTGATGGGATGTTAAAAGATGGAAGTAAAATTGAAAAATAACACACACATACTGATATAGAGATAGATAAAAATGTCTAGAGAATGGTGATAACCATGAATACATAAATATGTGATGGGTGAAAATATAATTCCTTAATTCAAAATTAAGGTAAATGTATAGAATTTTATTTCAAATATCATTTTTCCAAAGTTTAATAATTTCTAGGATAATATATAATTCTTTCATTTAATCTTATTTTATAGTCATTTTCTCATCCTTTGGTTGTGGCTCAATAAACATCGACTCCATATCTTACTACAAGAGAGTAATTTTTCATGCCTATATCACTAATGGATAATAATGTCCACGAAATAATGATAATTAATTCCTTATATATATATCTTGTTATCAGTATAACAATATGTTCAACACATGTTATCCAATATTTATAAATTTTTATATGCTGAATAAATATATTAATCTATAAAACGTCATAAAATTTTCACCTATAATAATTTATAATAAATGTAACCAAGTCTACTCAATTCATCATATAATTAATCCCCTATACATCGATAAATATATCTTAATGGTCACATATAAAATATGTGAATACCTCGATCATATATTCTTATAAATAATGATTATCACATAAATTACCATAAAAAGTTAATTAAATCAAAAATTCATTCTCATTACTCAAATAAAATCATATATTATTGAATATATTACATAAATCTAAAAAATTTGTAAAATCCATCAATGATATCATAAAAATATTTTTCTATATATCATTAATCCAATCCAAGGTCATCAATACACTCCAATTTTCGGTACACATATCAATCATATTATTATTCATACTACACACCATTTTCTCAACATCAACAACATATTAAGGGTTATGAAACTTTATTAAAAATACTAAAATTCCATTAAATAAATTTTATAGTCCATTATTACCATTTTACATATTATTTGAAACACTTTAATGAAAAAGTAATATTGAAAAATATATTTATGTTTTATGATTCTAATAACCAAAATACAACTGGTAAAAATATAATTATTTGAATCACAATAAATAAAAACATCAATCACTCAACATTATTCATAGACCATTGACCGGGCTTTATCATCTTATTTCTTAACACTTCATTTCTTTTATATGTCATTTTTATTCTCTTCATCATCATCAAAATAACCATTAATCATACACCTTTTCTCACCTCTTCATAGTATTTATTTATATGAAATTGATATTCATAATTCTTAATCATTCCACATTTTAATCATTCAACGATAAATAATATCTAAGGGATTCCATTTTTTTAATCCATTTCATTAACCAAATTGATCATTTTTCCTCTATAATTGCGTTCTTTTTTGTTCATTTTCCACACTCACAACATATTCTAGTTCACCTAAGACATTACATAGAGTACTTCTTCCCACATTCCTGACATATAGGATATTGAATCCTCTCTTATACATGTTCTCCACCACTCGAACCATCAAATAACTCAACACTTAACTTCCTTGGTGAGTTCAAGAGTTGTTTAAGGTTCATATTGTTAATCATATAACATGATAATAGATTAAGAATAATCACAATATCCTTCACTATAGATGCAATCCCATTTTTTTCTCACTAGGAAATTTTCTATCAAATTCATTATTGGTCTCATTACTTCTACCTTCCACCATTAACTAAAACTATATAGCATAGTGTGACTAATAATAATCATATTATGAAACCAAATAATCATGGAAATAACACGTAGGATATCTAAATCATGAAACCTTATTTTTAATCCATAAAACATTTGGTTTATCCTCAGTTATTAATATTTATCATCTATTTAAACCCATTGTGATAGTTTTTAAATAGTTAGTGAGTTTCCATATGATATCTCCTAGCTGTGACAAATGACTTGTAGAGATTTACCCATTGTCATGCACCAAGTAATGATTGGGTCCAACAAAATTTTACATTTTTATTAATTATTACCCCTAGGTACCTATATTCTATATCCACATACACTTGTAGTATCTATAACTAATCACTCTATTCTATACCGAAATTTTAAGGGAATTTTCTATATTTTACACATCCTGAGAGTTATCCTCATAAATATCATATGAGTTATCAATATTTTCTCCCATCATAGTTTCTAAATGTTAGCTAAAAATATCATACAATACCAATTTTAAATACCAAAGATATTGAATCATATATATTACATATTTTAGATGAATATTAATCACATTACACACACACACACCTACTAGAGGATGAAAGTGGTTTAGTGCCTTTAGAGACTATATTCACAATATTCTTATTTGGTGAGAGATTATAAATGTTTTTTATAAATAGATTCCCATTAATTACTTTTCAATGAAATACCCATCCTAAAACATTTCTTCACAAAAAAGGGAAATGAAACATTAGAAAGGTTGGGCATAAATTCCCAATATGGGTAAAAAAAGGGAATGTATATAAACATAACATGAGATTAAGGGTCTGATAATGTGATCATTTCATTTGAAAACCATACCCTACATATAGAAGATCAAAATTTTGGGTAATGGAATTAATATTGGTAGTTCATAAGACTATAATAATAAAAATCACAAGAACACAAGTTATGAGAGCTTAACATTTTCAGATGGAATAGAATTATGGAATACAAAAAAGTATAGAAACTAATTTCCCTAGCAGTCAAGGCTCACTAAAAAGGTAATAATTGTTTAATGAGTACACTCCCAAAACCATCGTCATAGTCATTTTAACTCCAAATACCATCTTAGAGGACATATTTCCTAACTGAACCAGGTACACTCTTCATTCTAGTCCTAATTTTCCTAGGAGATATAAATCATTCCCAATGTATTGGAGGGATAAGTAGGTCTCACCCATCATTGTCTATAATGTAGCCACCATCAATGGTTATAAAAAAACAATTTAAATTTTTTTATGTAAGCAATGTCACATAATAAAAATAATACATATTTGTGGAAGAAGATCATAAATCATTCATCACATATAGACCCCTAAAAAGTAATGGGTTTCACAAACATATTATCATAAAAAAGATATAGAAAATAAAATGGTTTCATAATCATTTCATCATTTCATCAATACATAACATGAGAAAAAATAACCAGGTTTTTTTAAAAATTTTATCATATTAAATCTCAAGGAAGAGAAATCAATTGTGTAAACATCTTTCTTTCTTAAACATAATCCATTTAGAGAAAGAATAAAAATTTAATCCTTAGATCATATATTAATAAATAAAAAGTAGAATCAAAGGGTATCATCTTATATAGAAAATTATTTTGAAATATCCATTAGAACATTTCTTTGGTAAAATAACTTTTTTTTGGAAAAAACATTTTAAAACTAAAAATTCATGAAAATATTTTGGAAATAATTTTCTCTGAAAACAACATTGAAAAAATATAGGCAGATATTCAAAAATCATTTAATTCATATATTGATATTAAAAAACTTTTCTCTTTGAAAATAACATTTTAGAACAAAAAACTTTTTTATATTCATTTTATATTTATATTACAATCAAAACTTATAGAAGAACATTTAAAAATAATTTAAAAAAATTATTGAATAAAATATCATTTACTCATTAAAATAACTTTTAAAATCATAAATATTTTCAAATATAATTTTATATAAAAATAAAATTGAAATATTATAAGAGAATCATCAGATAAATGAATGGTCATGATAGAGGGAAATTTGGTTTCTACCAATCCTGTTAAAATAAATGTTCCTTTATCATTTTTAATAAAATACAAACACTGATTTTTTTCAAAATAACATTAAGATTAAGATTAATTTTTTTATAAATATTCAATAATAGGAAAAATTTTGTTTAATAATTCATTTGGATAATGTTTAAAACGTTTTTGAACACATTTTTAGAATAAACCATTTTAGAACAAAATGGGTTTTTGACTAAAGAGATATATAATAATGATTTTTCACAAAAAAAATAATATTTTGAACTATTGAATATATAAAATTATGAAAAATGAAGGGAATAAAATTTTACTCAATATATAAACATAGTTGAATAAAATTAATGATTTTATTTATGGATATAGCATAATATTTCATCATTGGAACCATAATCTTGAATAATTAAGATAAACATTTAGATTTTATTAGAAAACTATTACCACTTTGGTAACATTATACTGTAATACCTGAGAAGGAAAAACATTAAATAAAACATATTATATCATTAAAATAAGATTATTCGTAATTTAGAATGTAAAATAGGGAATATATACACCTCATAGAATTTGATTGGTGCATATCATAGCTGATGTCCCAAAGAAAGAAATTTTGATTTAAAACCCTATTTCTACTTTAGTTAATTTTAGATTACAAGCCCCCTGAGAAAGGTATCCAAAATTGGATATGGAAATCCAAAAAAAAATTCATGGTAATAAACTTATAATACATTCATGGTAATTATATACAACACATAAAGAGAAACATGTGGTGAATAAGGCTTATGTCCCATGAAAAAAAATTGAGGTGAAAATATCATAAAATTAGTATTGAAACACATTATAATCATTAGAAACTAATGTAAAATAAATATATATTTATTATAAATATATTAAAAAAATATACATATATATATATCATAACATATATAATTATCCTTTATCATCCCTTTCTTATCAATTCCCTGTTAAAGTCCCGTTGCTAGAAATAACGACTTTTTTCCTTGGGAATTTTGATTTTTTATTTTTGGTCCTATAAATTTGATCATGGGTTCATAATAGCTTAAATATTATAAAATATATAAGCATATTATATATTAATTATACATATAATTAAAGTAATCTGTATGAGTTAGATATATAAAATTAAATAAACAATTTATGGAGACAGTATGTTGTATGTACGAATGAATGATGATTCCATTTTCCAAAAGGAATAAAAGAAATAAAGAAAAATAATATATTTCCATTAAATTTATATTTTATATAAATCACATATTTTCACTAAAACCATTCTTATTAGATTCAATATAAAGTATTCATTAATCACACTTGTTCCTGTGGCGATAGTCTTTCATACACACAAACAATGTTATCATATCCAGAGGAATGAAAATTATGAATGAATTTTTGATATAATGATTCTGGAAGAATAATAAAATCATACATTTCATATAAAAATATAAACCCATAATTATATTTTTCAAAGATATAAGGTTATAGAAAAGGAATAAAATTAGTTTTTGAGGTGGTAGTTTAGCTTACACTGAAATAATGAAGACTTTGTGAACCATTTGATGTAAGATGAGAAGGATTTATGTTATTAAATTAGAATAATAACATATAATTATATGAAATATACTAAAGATATTATATCATTATATATTAATAATAATTTAAGGAGTGAGAAAAATAAATATAATAGAACGACCAGTTGGGGATAACCTTAATTTTTTAGACAACTTCGTTTGGTTTTCACCTAAAGGATTAATAAGTTGGATTTATGACAAATATAAGGATTATAAAAAGATATAATGGAATTAAGAATGTCATTTTGGATTGTATTTGACAAAAAATAGTATGGGGAGTGTGAATAAGAAAGAATAAATAGTGAACTTTCATAACTGAGGTGAGTAGCACATGTTTGTCCCGACCTGTGTGCCACACAATGGTGCCCCATGTCAGACTGCCACTGACCTTAGGCACCCCTTCCCATAAACCATAAGTTACTGACTAGAAGTGGGGTCTAATATCAATCATAGGGATACTATAACCTATATTATAAGAGTAATAAACCACAAAAAGTTAAAAAATAATAACTGAATAATATATAACCATAAATAGTATAGTACCAGAATGAAAAGATGGCCAAAAAAAGAAATTCAATATAAAAAAATATAGTATATATTCTATAGTAAAGTATGTTTTATGATCTAAAAAGAAAACACCAAATAAATACATTGACAACATTCATATAGGTCCTAAATAATTTCATGTTCCCATATATAGGCTCTATCCCAAACCAGTCAGCTAACAAAGGTCATTTTCCCATAACATATCAGAAAACCATTAAATTTATTCGTGTACCGATCCGGATGCTTGAGTATGGTGTGTGTACAAAGTAGTAGGCCACCACTAATGACGTCTAAAATAATATCTTGTTAATAACTGTGTATGAAGTTTTATAAAGAAATAATTACAATGCATAAGTAAATAATTATCATATTATCAATTATTCATTATTTTACCACATAAACCACTAAGTTCATGAGGACACCCAAGCATTAACACCTGCATCAGACCATGTCAAAGTCTGACCCTATTCACATTATTAGTTTATAATTAATTAAAAAATTATCTTTCATTTTCCATTTCATTTCAAATTATAATATGGCTAATTAGGACCAAAGACCAATACGAAAAATTTGGACCAAGGTCGTCTTTCTTATGACTCCAAAGGATTGGGAAGAAACAAACCAAGTCACGCACATATTTATCACTATGGACTTCCGAATTAGAAAACCATGTACCTCAAACATTTATATTACTATGGGATTTGGAATAATCATACCATCCCCACACACATTAATATTACTACAGGATTCAAAATAAATATCCCATGTCATGTACACATTTTTATCACATATTTCACATATATATAAATATCACCTCATTCATTATTAATCCAAATTAATCCATTTATCTCAATAATATATTAAAATATTCCATTAATTAATTAACAAATTAATTAATACAAGTTCTTTAATTAATTTAAAAACATCAATTTTGTTTAATTAATACAAAAATCAATTAATTATATATATCCAACTAATTATTTCACTTATTAATTAATAACATCCTTTCTGTTAATTAATTGAACAATTATTTAACCTTATGAAGTATCCTGATTAATTAAATAATTAATTCATCATTTCATAATACGAAAATGAAATAAATAATTTAAAAATTGATTATTCTAATATCACAATTCAATATTTCGAAAATTAACCCAAAAAATAATTATCCAAAATTACACAATTATATTATTCATTCAAATCCCCAAGTTTATAATTAATTATATGGAAATATTAGTTAATTCAATTATGAATTATAATTTCTAAACAAAAACATTAAATTATACAATCCCAAACATTTAATTTATATCAAGAAAATAAAATTTGAATAATATAACACCTACCTTGATTCATCATTGAATAATCAAACAATATAAATCCATATAATGCAGTGGTGTAACGACATAAAATGAGATTCAGATCTATAAAATAAGTTAATATTGAAAAATTAAATATATCTGAAATTTAGTTTTAAATTTTATATACTATATCTAGATCCAAAAAACTAGGTATAAATCTAAGAAAAACTGAGAATAAATTCAATTAAATAAATATAGAAGAAAAGAGGAAGAATGGGAAAGCAACCATGATGAGATCTTCATACAGAGATGGGTGCATATCTTTAATTTAGGCCTCAAACATCTAAAAACAATGATGGGAAGGTCTTGAAATATATTTGAGAGGCTAAAAATTCATAAAATACGTGTTATGGTCAAATGTGGGTCGATTTGGTATTAAAATGGCAGTTCAATAAATATTAAATCTAATTTTTGTGCAATTTTAATTCCTAAGCCCATTTTGATGGGTAGGGGCACACAATTTCTCTTAATATTGCACCTAAACCGTGAACAAATTTCACAGGGATGCATATTTACTCTTAAGAGGGCTCAAAGTTTGGAAAAATGTGAGCCAACTGTGAAATTCTCTTCTATCTAGGGTTGTACCATTTTTTGGGATGGGGCACACAGTTAGGGAAAACCATTGGCCCACCCTGTACAACCCTATTGGTTACATTTTCTAAAAATTTCTACATAAACACAACCCATGTTAAAACTCCTTTAAAAATTACTCAACATAAGAAAAATGTGTTCTTGTTAACAAGCCTGAGAAAAATATTGAAAGGGTCATGAGCATACAAGATCCCTACCTTATAATAGCTTGTCCTCAAGCTATACTCCCTTGAATCTCTATGATTCAAATTTAAAAATATTGGGCCACTGATCTCACATATCTTCTTCCCTTTCCCATGTTTCCTCCTACACGGGCACATGATTTAACTATACAAAATATATCTATATGGCCTTTCCCTCCCAAATATTCTCACCATGATCTAACACATGTATCTTATTCTCATAAAAGGACGCATCTATCTCAAGCACAAAATTAACCACTTGGATCACATGAGAAGGGTCGAGGTGATACTGCTGATGTTTTGACACCAGAAAAACATCATTAAGAGTAATGTATTTATCTATATGATCCTTTCAGTATTCCACCTGCCTGATTCTCTCCAAAACCTCAAACTATCCCACAATCTTAGCTGCCAACATTCCTTTCCTTTATATCCTATAGTGACCCAATCTGGGCAACCCCTGAAGGAATACACAATCAACCTCTATAAACTCTAGTGGTTGTTGAAGTCTATCAGCATACAGTTTTTTTTCTACTCCGAATAATAGCAATACATTTTTGAGCCAACTATACATATTCCGAAGACTCCTGAATGATTATTATTCCCTATAATTTTGACTCACCAATTTCTATCTAGTATAGAGTATATTTGTCTGGCCAATCTTAAAGAACATTTTATGGTTCCATTAGTATGTTTTCCTGATAAATGTTTTCAACGGAAAACTCCACCAAATCTAGGTGTCTCTCCCAATATTCTCCAAATTATAGAACACATGTTAACAATATAGCTAAAAGCTCCTATATTGTATAGTCTAAATTCCCATCTATCTATGGTAGGAATGATCTACTCAAAAAATGTTGGATACCAAGAACCTTCTATAATCCCAACCGTAAGAGTGATGTGAAGAATTAGTCATAGTCTGAAACTCTATTCTGTAGAACCTCATGCAGATAGAGTATCCCCTGATCATACATATCTCCCATCTGATCCACTGATAAATTCTCATATATAGGTAGGAAATGAACTACTCTCATCAAGCTATCTATAAAAACCCAAATAACATCATTATTTAAAGGATTTATTGGGAGACCCACCAAAAACTACATGTCACGTTGTTCCATTTTCACCCTAGTATGATCAATGACTATAATAAACTTCTGGGTATTCGATTCTCAGCCTTCACTTAACGACATGTGTAACATCATGTCCCAAAACTAGTTATTTCCATTTTCATAACCTACTACCAAAGTTGTATTCAGAGGTCATGATATATTCTAGTCACATATGGATGTAACTCCGACATCAAGAAATCAAATTCCCACATCAAGTCCTCTCACATGCTCATTAGTATAACAAATAAATTCCTATAATAGTTGATCTCAACCTCATATATGATCCAAAATCAAGGTTACTCACCACCTTCAAGGATTTCCCTTAGGGACAAGCACTCTTGATCTATATACTATCTTTCTCAAATATGGATAAAAAGTTTAGACTCCACTAAAACTGATACAAGAGTCATATAATCCTGAATCTCTAAAACTAAAACATGCTTCTCATCCAAAAAATTCATCATCTTCCACTCAAAACTAGACTCCATAATCACCTGAGTATGAGTTTTCCTACTCAAAGAGCCAACCATAAAATTTCCTTCCCATGTATATATTCTAGTTCTAAGCCAAATGACTTTATATACTCAACCCATCTCTACTATCAGAGATTGACTTATTGTTGAGAAATGATATACATCAATCTATTAAGATATGTATACAAAGAAAACGTTTTCTTCCCAACAGTTAATTCCTCTAAAATTCAAATCATACACCACTACAGCCAACTCGAGGTATTGCATAGGATATTTTGTTCTGGTGGACTCAACTGCTGAGACCCATAAGGAAAAACTCAATCACCCTTAACAAACAAAAATCTGAGCCTTATCCCCTAAGTGTCCCAAAACATTGTGCACTCCTCACCTATCTTATGTAGGATTAGGATTTTTACTGATGTAAAATGATACTTAAACTCCAAGGATATATTCTCACATTACTTAGATTAATGAAACATTAATCTCATTTTGTTCAAACTCTTAGGTGGTTATAAAATTAAATAATATTTTTGGATGAACCAATGATAATATCTAGATAAACCCAAAAAGATTCTGATATTAATAAAACTTTTGGTCTCATCCCAAGAAACCAGTACTTGCAATTTTTTTAGGTCCACAGAACCAACTTATTCTAAGATGATATGACCCAAGTAGTGTACCTGATCAATCCAAAACTAAAACTTTTATAGATTGGAATGTAGATGATTTTTTCTCTATGTACTTCTGATTATATTACATTGGAAGAAATTATCCACATGAGTCTTGGATTACACTAAGATGTTATCCACAAAAACTACAAAAAATTGATCCTCTTTGTAACATCCGAGCCTAGGGGCCACACAATAATGCCCCAAGCCAGACCACCAAAAAACCCATAGTAAGGCTTCCCTGTATTCCCAATGCTACCAACTAGTATTGAGGGACTAATATCGATCATTGAGAGACTATGCCATTTTTTATCAGAGTAATACACTAGGGGAAATACGAAAACACTAACTGAATAACATATAATACTAAATATAATTGTACTAGTATTACAATATGACCAATACAAGAAATACAATATCAAACTAAATAATAGTTTTATATTCTAATGTTTGCGACAAATGTCAAAATGAAAACCCCAAATAAAGACACCAAAATCTCCAAAGCAAGTCCCAAAACCACATTTGATTTCCACACCCGTGATCTATCCAAAATCATCCATCTAACATAGTTACTCATTCCTTAACTTGTCCCATAACCATGAAATCTATTTGGGTACCAATTATAATTCCTGATTAGGGTGGGATTATAAAGCAGTAGGCCACCACCAAAGATGTCTAAAACAATATCCATTAAATAATAATTTATGCAGTTGTATAATGAAATATGTACAATATATAAGTATATAGTTATCATAATATCAATTATTATTCATTTAACTAGAGACCCCTAGGTTTCTGAGGAATCTCAAAACTCAATACCTTCTCTGTCCCATGTTTTAGTCTGAATATTTTCACACTATCAATTTAAAATTCATTAGAAACATAGGATTACATATTTAATTTCCTTTCAATTTCAAATATTACTAATTAGAACCATATTCCAATGCCAAAAATATAGGTCTATGTCTTCATGCCTTGGACCCCATAGGATTCATAACTACTAGAAAATGTCCCACAAATTTATATCACTCTTCACTTTAGAATTAACAAACCAAGTCCCACACAGATATATTTTATTACGGGCTTCGGAAGTAGCATACAATGCCCCACACACATTTATATGACTACTTTCTTGGGAAGAATCATACATTGTCCCTAACACATTTATTCAATTATGTGTTTCAAAAGAATCATACCATATCCCACAAAATATTATATCACATATATCTCATATATCACTGTATCACCTATTCAATTTTAATCTAAATTAATCCTTTTATCAAAATAAACAATTAAAATATTTCTATTAATTAATTCACAAATTAATTAATCCATATCTATTAATAAAATAAAAATATTAACTAATCACATAAATTTCCTTTAATTAATCCAAAAACTAATTACTTGTATTTACCTAATTAATTAAATCACAAAGTATTAAATCAAATCCTTTACATTAATTAATTCAACAATTAATAAACCAAATAAGTTACCTTTATTAATTCAACAATTAATTAGTCATTTAACAATATCAAAATACATTAATCAATTCACAAATTAATTATTCTCAAAAAAATCAATATTTCGATAATTAACCCAACAATTAATTATCTCAAATTCTACAATTCAATTATTCAATCGAATACCCAACTCCTCAACTAATTAATTGACCACATTGATTAATTGAATTAGGAATTAAAATATCAAAAAAAAACCCTAGATATTTTATATTCGTATAAATGTAATTCATATCTAGACTATGGTATTTGAATAATAGACCACCTAACTTGATTCAATGATGAACAATTGCCAATAAAAAAATCCCAAAAAATTCAATGGAGTAAATACATTGAATGAGATCAAGATCAACAACATAATTAAACATTGAACTATTAAATATCTATAAAATTTAAATCTAAATATAAAATCATAGTTCTCAATCTAAAACACATTTTGAATATCTAAAAAAATAGATAACAACATTTTTTAATTAAAGGGATAATAAATGGGGAGGAACGAGAAAGTAATCTGGATGAGATCCTATTGCTGAGAGTGGTGCTGTTATTTGATCAGTGCTTCAAAACACCATGAATGAATTTTCGTGGGGAATTTAATTTGTCTAGTAGGACATAAAATCATGAAAGTGGAATTATTGTCTAATGGGGGATGATTTGGGATTAAAATTGGGGGTTGGGAAATTTTAGAACTAATTTTCGGTTTAATTTTATTTCCGTGCACAGTTTTCTAGGATGGGGTGAATGGTTTCCCCTATCTGTGTGCCTAAATTCTGAAATTATTTTATAGGGTTACGCAAATAATCCTAATAGGATACATGATTTAAATTACCTTGTTCTACTAATGCAATTAAACTCAATCCAGGGTTGTACGGTTTGATGGGTTGGGATGCACGGTTAGAGAAACTCATGCGCCAACCATGCCAACCCTATTTCATCAATTTTTTTTGAATTTTCACCCAGTATAATCCCAAGGTAAGATAAAAATAACAATTACTCAACTCAAGGAAAAATTATATCTTTAAATTATCCCAATACTTCTCTACAGATGGTCAGTATCATGCAATATACAAGTAAAATTTTAAAATAAAAAGGTGTACCCACATTTATCACATGAAACTAGTCGCCAAAATGGTACATTAACGATAGTATAAATGTTATGTACTAAAAATGTCTATATAATAGGGTTTATGCATGTTATTGTTTATTTATAATCCTTATCATTCTAGTTTAATTACCAGTTAAAACCATTTTTTCATAACCGCAATAACTAATATTTACTATTTTTAATATTCAATATAGTTATAAAATAGATTTAACATATTAGATAATTTAAAAAATGATGATTATAAAAAGATAATCCATTTTTTCAAATTAAAATAACATATTAAGAAAACCTTAATTTAAAAATATACATGTAGATGAGATGATAATGTGGTTTCCAAAGTGAAATTATTCAAAAGATTAAAATTTATTATATAGAAATTCAGTATAATATTTTTTATAGTGACCTAAATTGGATTATACGAAATATTATTTAACTAATTTTATCATTATGTAACTATTACAACAATTACATGTTTTTATATTCTTTAGAAGAAATGAATATTTAATATAAAAACTAGTATGTTTCATTTTTAATTACAAAATGTATGTTGTTAGAAAATTATAGAAAATAACCATAAGATAATTTTGATAGTATGATATAAAAACATCAGATTTTTTTAAAAATATTTTTTCTAAATGTGGAAAAATAATATTAAATTATTTTCTCAAAAGGTGACAAATTTCTTTTATAAAAATATAATTTAAAGCATACAATTGGTTTTATTCTTATCTCTTGTATAGAAAGAAAATAATATGAATTTTAAAACATTTATTTAATATATAATATATAATTTTAATAAATAAATATTCACCAAAATTTAATTCTTTAATTTATTGAGGTAAAAAATATTTGTCTTCATGAAAATTGTTCTTCTGAATAATATTTCATTTATATTAAAATAATTGGTTTTTCCATTTTTAATTAATTTGTAATTGATGAAATCATTTTATATACATGTCTAAACTATATGTTTTCATTATTCAGTTATATATGTTCATACCCACCATTAAATTAACTAGGTGATAACTATCATATTAAATAAAAATATTTTAATAGTATGTTAAATTTCATTTAAACTCGGTATTGAGTGTGAGATTGCTACACTTAGTGTTTCTTGTAATTGATGATAAAATCAATTTTGATAATAATTTTATATAATCATTTGGTTATACTTAACACAAAATATATAAAATAATAAATTTATTTGAAAAAAAATAATATAGAAAATATTGTGGTCTTTCATGTGTGGTCTACCCAGGCACCCCATGCGTGCGATATGCACCCTTGTGAGAACTATTCACCCACCATTCTAGTTTGTGCATGGATTATTTCATTCCAAGACCTTCCACCACCAAGATATATCTAGTGGATATCATACATAGATGAGTCCTCCTTCAAAAAAAGTTAGACTATTCTGGCTCCTTAGCTTGTCTGGTTGGCCATTATTTGGTAACACTTTGAAAAATTGAAAACCATAGTCTCCTAAAAAACCCTTTTAAAATATAAAATTATGCATGGTATTATTTAAATTATATTCCGGAAAATAAATATTTTATGGATTTCATAACTCTTGATTTCATTAAATGATATATATAATGTGCACTCTCTTGTAGTGAAATTGGAACTTGTCATTTGGATTTATGATTGATTCAAAAATCATATAAATTAAATTAAATATCTTAAAATATTTTTATATAAATAAAAATTCTTAAAGAATTATGTTACAATTTTCATTATTCATCATCCTTACTATATGGAAATTCTTACCAAGATTAAATAAATCCTCATAATTTCCAAAAACATATTCTGTATAAATTCCTCACCATATTGACATCTTGAAATATTTAATTTTTATCCAAAAACATTGAAACCCAAAGAAACCCATTGAAAAAATAAAAATCCTACAAAAGTTTGGATCAATAATATCCCCCTTTTATTTATGGTAAATATCTTCAACATGATTTCCAAATGTGCATGAATTGTGTTAATCTCTCTTCTTTCTCTCTCATTTTTATTACAAACTTCTAATTTACTTTATCACCACTTTTTGAAAAGAAATTGAATGTTCATTTTAAATGGGTGTTAGTTCACTGTTGAGATGTATTACATACATCATTTCATTCAAACTCTATGTGAGATATTCTAGCTGCAAAATAATGTTGATTTAATTTTGATAAAACAGTTGTCCACTACCAACTGATCTTAATAAGACATTAAATGAGAACATTAATGTTTTTCATCAGGTGTTATCCAAGTTCATTACATTATTAAGATACATAAATGAGTTATGAAGAATTTTAAAAGATATATAAATTTAAAACTCTTGTACTCAAATCATCTAATTGATTAAAAACATTCATGTTCACCATGATTGATAAGTGACCATGGATAACATTCATACTCTCACTTTTATCATGTATATAATTAATTTAATTTATACCCATATATATTATATTTATTTATGTTCAGAAAATTTTATGGGGTTATGAGATATTTTTACCTTTGAAAAATACATGATATTTAGGAACATTCCAGAATTGTTAAATTTTCTTAATATAATCACTATGGCAGCTTCCATAAAACTATTAAAATGTCACACTCTCAATGATACTTCATTTATGATATTTAAAATGGTTTTCCTATTAAAATGATATGATTTAGGTACTCGTGTGGAGTAATAACCAAAGAAGACATTTTTTTATATGGAATTGTAGAGAATTTCAACATCTTCACCAAGGATAATACATTCATAAAATCGATTATGATATAGTATAGTAAATATTCCATGATGGAAAATTCATTATCTTTTCAATCCTTGTTTAAAAACTATCCATTATCTCAGGTTATCCACCTAATATTACGCCTCACCTTAAATTACCAATTTTTAATGAACAAATTAAAAATAAAAATATTATCAAAATTAGGTGGTACGTTCTTTCTTTTTAATGTTAACAACAAAGTTGATATTATTTTATCAACCATGTTTCCCAAAATAAAGTGTGAAGATATCAAAATTATTCTCAGAATCATGAAAATCTTCATGGATTATCTTACCCACCCTATATACATTTGTGGATATTAGGGTGTCTTATTCTCCATCTTTTAAAATTAGTGGTTTTAAGAACCATTTTTGTTTCATGAATATAAAGTCACATGAGTTTACTATATTCATTGAGGAAAATGAAAGATCGTAGAAACTGTGTGGTGTATCAACAAACTAAAGGCTCATCCAACCTAAAATATTTATTGGTGGGGATAATAAAGTCTCTTTTATTCATTCACTAACTAATAATACCATGTGTTATTCAATGTAAATCAATATTTGGAATACCCAATGTTCGCACAATTTAAAAATCTCCACAATAATTTTTTTCCACTAAACAATATAGCGCCATTTTGTATCTTGCTTCTCACGATCTTCCTTATTTTATGAAAAACTGATCATTTGAAAACCTAATGAATCACATATCCCTGTTCTGACTCCCTCATTATTTTAGGTTAATAAAAATTTAACTATAACTTTTTTATCTCCACATAATATCCTTTTTTCCTGCTGTTATGTGCAGGAAAATTGTACCATATCGAAATATCGATCCATAGAATATGATCATTCGAGATTATTTAAATCAGTAATACTGATTCTTGATGCATGGGATAATTTTTTATGGTGGATAAACAGTGAGTAACATAACAATGTTTTTCTTCATGGTGGGAGGAACTTGATGACTATGTTGAAGTTAAAGTAGTATAGGATTAGTGAAGATCGAATGATGGATATTATGCATGTATGTGTTTGAAAATGTGAATAGTATAATTTATTTTACCCTCATTGAATTTGTTATCATTTGAGTGTATAAACATACTACAATCCATGGATTTTATACTTTTATATGGCACTGAGTTTGGTACCTATAACACTTTACACATTCCCAACATAGGCCCCACCATACCTGTACATTTGACTTAGGCACCCATATACACTACATGTCCTAAAAAATACTATCAATACAGGCCTTTTCACTAGCCATTTTATACCACCATAAACAATTGTGAGCTTCCTCTATTATTTATTTTAGGGCTCTTCCTGTATGTCTTGGATTGAGTTGGCTCCTCAGCTTAGAT
This sequence comes from Viscum album, assembly GCA_963277665.1. NCBI lineage: Eukaryota > Viridiplantae > Streptophyta > Magnoliopsida > Santalales > Viscaceae > Viscum > Viscum album. The sequence goes on along the minus strand of OY728145.1, from coordinate 1,262,175,415 downwards.
GGTCAGCCATTTTTTTACCACATAGAAAAATTCCCAACCATATACACATCAATTATCCCTCAAGAAAAATAAAATTTTACATGGGATTATTCAAATTATCTTGATTGAAAAAAAAATTCATTGATTTCAAAAAAATCACATTTTAAATGTTAAATACAATATAAAATCCCTCATAGTGTTTTTTTCATGTGTTATTGGGCGGTCAAATTGTTTCAATAATTTTAAAAATTATTCATAATGACTTAAATTTGTCTCTTGATATGATTAGTGTTGGTACTTCTTTGCGTATAAATATTGTATTTGCTGTATACATTTGTCAATATCGGTCAAAAGGAAGATGGACTCCAATGTTAATGGATATCAACTGACCTGAGGATGCCTAGAGAATTGTTATGAAATCATATCATTGAATGTCATACATGGGGAATTCTCTATGAAGTAAATTCAGATGATTATTGAGCTAATCCTTAGTTCAAAGCAAATGTATCAAAGGTGGTATATTATCTAAAACAATGATGAATGTTGAAAAATCAGACAATGCTTTGTGGATATTTATTTCAAAATTATCATATGTTTGGAGAACTTGTGATGGAATAATTATGAAGGAAAGGGGGATAAATGATGATGCTAGTCGTATACAGTTTTGATTGGAAGAAATGATGCTACTGGAAGATAGAGACATTTCAGTACATCCCATTGTAATTCTAACGATGCTAAATATGGTCAATCAAAGGATATATATCACTATAGTGGATTTCATGATGAAAGTTGGAGAATGGTTTGGAAATATATGTTGCGTGAAAGAATGAAGATGGTTTATATTTTTTCACGCAAGGCATGATTCAATTCTAGAACATCAAAATATGGAAAAGGCATGGAGTGCATAGAAAATTGGGTAGAGTGCGCGGAAAATAAAGGTAGTGCAAAATATTAACAGGATGAGCAAAAAACAAAGTCCGCATAAAGTATTAGCTTGCTGCGTGAAATATTAGGTAGTTGTGTGAAATATTAGTGGGATGCACAAAAAATTAAGAAGTGTGTGAAATAATAGTGGGATGTTCAAAAAATAAAGAGGAGCTAGAAATATTGGTGTGGTGTGCAAAATAGAGGAATGAAGTTTTTCATGCAATAGGTATTTCGAGATCAAAATCTAAAAAATTAGTAAAGGCAATAGGTGTGAACATTTTGGAGCATTGCGTGAAATATGAAGTTGCATGAAAGAGGTTTTACATATATGAAGAGGGTTTTACGCACATATTAGTATTTTATTCCTTGGGTCAAAAATACCTACAAATATGATGTGAAACCATCACATTTGTTAAGGCTCAATACATAGACAAATCCCGAGCTCTGATGCATGGAAAAAATTGAAGTATTGATTAGTGTTCTAAAAGAAGAAGTGTTGTGTGAAAAATAATGTGTTGGGTGAAAAGGTGAAAGGATGTGTGAAAAAGTAAGTGCTACACGAATAATTGAAGAGATGCGTGAAAAAGAAGTGTTGTGAGAAAAAAAATAATTGTTGTGAAAAAAAGTGAAGGGATGCGAAAAAAGGAAGTGTTGCGTGAAAAAGGAAGTGCTGCGTGAAAAGGAAGAGTTGTGCGGAAATATATTTCACACCAAAAGGTTTTCTTACACACAAGGTTTGAATTTGATGCACAAGTCACCTAGTAGGATGTGTGAAACATTTGATGGTATTGCAGGCCTTTAACAAATGTTATGCACTCTTGAAGTGTCTTGCGAAGAAGGAGAACCACACCCTCTATGCGAAGAAGAAATCCCAAACAAGCGATTGGTTTTCTCAATCCCTCGTGGTGTTTTTTGATGAACATCTAGTGAGTATAGAACCGATGAATACATACCCATGTAGTGCTTCACAAAGACCAATCCATGAATCATCCATAGTACTGTGATGAAGAATCACATGCCCTTTGCATGAAGAAGAAGACATGTGGAGCTATCTACTTTCACGAAGGTGAACACTCTCTGGTTGCCACTACTAGAAATTAAGTCATTACCAACAATTTCAAACCACTGGTAAAGGATGCCAAACCAGTGGAAAGTAAGGTGTGGAGGTAGCTCATTAATAACAGTTTTTGTATAATCATTGGGAAATGCATTGTAATCGGAGTATTGCCAACGGTTTGTAAAACCTTTGGCAATACTGGCAGCGTAATCCTAGTTTCCCAATAGTTTAAATAACCATTGGTATATAGGATTATTTCCATGTTATACCAATGGTTTACTAAATCCTTTAGTAAAAATATGTACAAAAATATACCAACGGTTTGAGTAATCTATTGGTATAGTGTATTATAGGAATTTGACAGACCAGCCACCTAAAATATCCTCCACTACACACTCAACTACACACCTGCATACACTCTTAACAGCAAAAAACCCCTTATATAGAAAACAAAATCACATAAAAATAGGATACTATTATAAACAAGGAATGTACCACAATTATAATCATGTATATGAACCCAATTACTCTATGCAAAACAGAATTCACAATTGAATTCTCAATTGAATACATGCAGAATGAATTATGTAATGAATTCTGAATTATATATCAATAACACATACAAAATTAATTATTTGCATACAAAATTATGAATTATATATAACACATATATAATATGACATACAAGGGGTTGAGGCTGTCCTGAGGGTGGGGGTGTCCAGGGGTGAGGGGATGTCCACAGGGTGGGGGTGTCTAGGGGGGTGGGTTATACAGAATTAAGAATACATACAAAATTTCATTTTCTATAACACATACACGATTAAATTCAGAAATTAAAAGCTAATAACCCCAAAATAATGTATCTACATAATCTGATTAGGTTTGGCCATTTTTTCGTATACCAGTTGTTTTTACTTAAAATGATGTCCATTTTAAAAAAAATACATACACTTAGACTGATACTGGCCACACCATTCTTTGGATTGAGTTGGGGTTGACTTGTACATGTCACAAATGACCCATGGATGGTTTTCCTAAAGTTTCAATAGAGTCCTAATGCCTTTGGTCAGTTTTCCGTATGTCACTTGTTGTATTCACATAAATTGATGTCCTTTTGAAACGAAAGAGAGACAATATGAGTGGTGCCAGACACACCATGCCTCTGATTGAGGCAAGGTTGACTTGTACACATCACATATGACCCATGGATCATTGTGATAAATTATGAACACAATCCAAATATGTTTGGTTGGTTTTCCAAATGCCAGTTGTTTTTATTTAAAATGAAGTCCATTTTAAAGCAAAGAGAGATAGTTAGAGTGATACTAGCCACACCATGCCTTGTATTTAAGCAGAGTTGATTCGTACAAGTCACATATGACACATGGAAAATTTTCCTAAAGTTTCAATAGAATCCGGATGCGTTTGGTTATTTTTTTGTTTGCCATTTGTTGTTTTCACTTAAAATGATTTCCATTTTAAACAAAAGAGAGACACATTGAGTGGTGCCGGCCACACCGTTCCTTGGATTGAGGTGGGGTTGACTCATAAAAGCCACACATGTACCATGTATTGTTGTCCTAAAGTTTCACAAAATCCGAATGATTTGGTCGGTTTTCGGTTTGTCAATTGTTGTTTTCACTTAAAACGATGTTCATTTTAAACAAAAGAGAGAAACATTGAGTGGTTTCAGCCACACCATGATTCAGATTGAGGTGTAGTTGACTCATAAAAATCAAATATGACCCATGGATCGTTTTCCTAAAGTTTCAACAGAATCATAATTAGATATGTCTATTTTCTGTATGTCAATTGTTGTTTTCAATTAAAATGATGACCATTTTAAAAAAAGAGAGACACTTTGAGTGGTGTTGGAAACACCTCAACCTGTATTAAGGCGAGGTTGACTCGTACACATCAAAAATGACCGATGTATAATTTTCCTAAAGTGTCAACACAATGTGAATGTTTTTGGTCAGATTTCTGTATGCCAGTTGTTTTCACTTAAAATCATGTCCATTGCCAATAAAAGGGAGACATTCTGAGTGGTGATGGACACACCAGCCCTCTAATTGAGGTAGGGTTGACTCATACACGTCACATATGACCCATGGATCATTTTATTATAGTTTAAACAGTATCTGAATGCATTTGGTTGGCTTCCCATATGTCAGTTGTTGTTTTCACTTAAAATAATGTCCATTTTAAACAAAAGAGAGGCACTTTGAGTGGTTTCGGCCACACTGCGCCTCATATTGAGGTAGGGATGATTCTTACACGTCACATATGACCCATAAATTGTTGTCCTAAATTTTTAATAGAATTAAAATGCATTGTTTTTGGGTTTCTATATGAAATTGTTGTTTTCAGTTAAAATGATGTTCATTTTTAACAAAAGAGAGACACTTTGAGTGGTTTCGGCCACACCATGCTTCAGATTTTGGTATAGCTAACTCTTACATGTTACATATGACCCATGGATCATTTTCATTATTTTTCAATAGAATCTGAATGAGTTGGGCCAGTTTTCCATATGTCAGTTGTTGTTTTCACTTAAAATGATGTCCATTTTAAACAAAAGAGAGACACTTTGAGTGGTGGTGGCCACACTGCACCTTGGATTGTGGTGGGGTTGACTCATACACGTCACAAATGACCCATGAATCATTTCTATAAAGTATCAATGCAATACAAATGCGTTTGATCAGTTTTCCCTATGCCTGTTGTTGTTTTCACTTAAAATCCGGTCCATTTCAAATAAAAGTGAGACAGTTTGAGTGGTGCCGGACACACCATCTCCCAGAGTGAGGCGGGATTGACTCATATACATCAAATATGACCCATGGATCATTTTCCTAATGTTTAAATAGAATTTGAATGTGTTTGGTCTATCTTCCATATGTCAGTTGTTGTTTTCACTTAAATTGATGTCCATTTTAAATAAAAGAGAGGCACTTATAGAGGTGTCGGCCACACCGCACCTCAGATTTCGGTAGGGTATACTCGTACACGTGAAATATGACCCATAAATTTTTTTCCTAAATTTTCAACATAATTTGAAGGCATTTGGTTAGTTTTCCGTATGCAATTGTTGTTTTCACTTAAAATGATGTTCATTTTTTAAAAAAAAAAGAGAGACACTTTGAGTCATTATAGCCACAATGCACTTTGAATTGAGTGGAAGTTGACTTGTACATGTCACATATGTCCCATGGATCATTTTCATATGATTTCAACTGAATCCAAAAGCGTTCGGTCAGTTTTTCATATGTCAGTTGTTGTTTTCACTTAAAATGATGTCCATTTTAAACAAAAGAGAGACACTTTCAATGGTGTCAGCCACACCGCACCTTGTATTGAGGAGAGGTTGACCCTTACACATCAGAAATGACTGACGAATTGTTTTCTTAATGTATCAACACAATATAAATGTGTTTGTTTGGTTTTCCGTATGCCAGTTTTTGTTTTCACTTTAAATCCTGTCCATTTCAAATTAAAGTGAGATATTTAGCATGGTTCTACCCACAGTATAGATTAGATTGAGGTGAAGTTGACTCATACAAATCACATATGACCCATGGATCGTTTTCCTAATGTTTCAATAGAATTTGAATGCATTTGGTTGGTTTTTGCTATGTCAGTTGTTGTTTTCACATAAAATGATGTCCATTTTAAACAAAAGAGAGACACGTTGAGTGGTGCCAGCCACACCGCACCTTATATTGAGTTAGGATTTACTCTTACATAACACCTATGTCCCATGGATTTTTTTCTAGATTTTCAACATAATATGAATGCATTTGGATGGTTTCTTGTATGCAATTGTTGTTTTCACTTAAAATGATGTTCATTTTAAACAAAAGAGAGACACTTTGAGTTTTTTTGGCCACACCACACTTCATATTGAGGAAAGGTTGACACTTACAAATCACATATCACCCATTTATAGATTTCCAAATGTTTAAACATAATCTGAAAGCATTTGATCAGTTTTCCGCATGTTAGTTTTTGTTTTCACTTAAAATTATGTCCATTATAAATAAAAAAGAGACACTTTGAGTGGTTTCAGCCTCACCTCACCACGTATTGAGGTGTTTTTGAGTAAGAAAGATCAAAAAATGACACATAGATAGTTTTACTAAAGTATCAACACAATCCTAATGTGTTTGGTTGGTTTTCCATATGCTAGTTGTTGTTTTCACTTAAAATCCTATCCATTTAAAATAAAAGTGAGATAGTTTGAGTGCTGCTGGCCAGAAAGGCACTCGGATTGAGATGGGGTTGACTTTTACACATCACATATGACCCATGGATACTTTTCTTAATGTTTCAACAGAATCCGAATGTGTTTGGTCAGTTATCTGTATGTCAAAATTTTTTCACTTAAAATGATGTCCAATTTAAACAAAAGAGAGACACTTTGACTGGTGCTAGCCACAACACACCTTGGATTTAAGAGGGGTTGACTGTTATAAATAAAATATGACCCATGGATAGTTTTCCTAAATTTTCAATAGAATCTGAATGCATTTGGGCAGTTTTCTGTATTCAATTGTTGTTTCCACTTAAAATGACGTTCATTTAAAAAAAATGATACACTTTTAGTGGTTCTGGCCACACTGCGCTTTAGATTATGTCGGGGTTGACTCTTACATGTCACATATTACCCATGGATCATTTTCCTAATGTTTCAATAGAATCTGAATTTGTTTGGTCAGTTTTCCATTTTCTGTTGTTGTTTATACTTAAAATGGTGTCCATTTTAAACAAAATAGAGACACATTGAGTGGTGTTGGCCACACTGCACCTTGGATTGAGGATAAGTTTACTATTAACCATAAAAATGACCCATGGATCATTTTTCCTAAATTATCAACACAATCCAAATGTGTTTGGTCGGTTTTTCATATGACATTTGTTGTTTTCACATAAAATCTTGTCCATTTGAAATAAATGTGAAACAGTTTGAGTGGTGCCAGCCACACCGGCCCTCTTATTGAGGCAGGGTTGAATTGTACATGTCACATATAACCCATGGATCATTTTCCTAAAGTTTCAATTGATTCTGAATGTGTTTTGTTAGTTTTCCGAATGTTAGTTGTTGTTTTCACTTGAAATGATGTCCATTTTAAACAAAAGAGAGACACTTTGAGTGGTGTCGGCCAAACCTTGCATCATATTGAGGAAGGGTTGACTCTTACACGTCCAAAATGACCCATGGATCATTTTACTAAATTATCTACATTATCCAAATCCATTTGGTTGGTTTTTCACATTCCAGTTGTTGTTTTCACTTAAAATCCTGTATATTTCAAATAAAAGTGGGACAGTTTGAGTGGTTCTGGCCACACAGGCCCTTGTATTAAGGCAGGTTTGACTCATACACGTCACAAATTACCCATGGATCTTTTTCATAAATTTTCAATAGAATCCGAACACATTTGGTCAGTTTTCTGTATGTCATTTGTTCTTTTCACTTAAAATGATGTTAATTTTAAACAATAGAGAGACACTTCGAGTGGTGTCAGCCACACTGCACCTTAGATTGAGGAGGGGATGACTTGTACACGTCCCAAATGACCCATTGATCATTTTCCTAAAGTATCAACACAATTCTAATTCGTTTGGTTGGTTTTTTGTAAGCCAGTTGTTGTTTTCACTTAAAAGCCTTTCCATTTCAAATAAAAGTGAGACAGTTTGAGTGGTTCCGGCCACACCGGCCTTCGGATTCAGGCGAGGTTAACTCATACATGTTATATATGACTCATGGATCGTTATCCTAATGTTTAAATAGAATATGAATTCCTTTGGACTGTTTTTTGTATGCCCGCTGTTGTATTCACTTAAAATGATGTCCTTTCGAAACAAAAGAGAGACACTTTGAGTGGTGCCAGACCCAATGCACCATAGATTGAGGCAGGGTTGACTCGTACATGTCTCAAATGACCCATGGATAATTTTTCTAAAGTATCAACATAATCCAAATACATTTGGTCATTTTTCGGTATGCAAGTTGTTTTTACATAAAAAAGTATCCATTTTATACAAAAGAAAGACACTTTGAGTGGTACCGTCCACACCATACCTCGAATTGAGGCGGGGTTGACTCGTTCATGTCACAAATGACCCATGGATAAATTTGATGAAGTATCAACACAATTGGAATGTGTTTGGTTGTTTTTCCAAATGCCAGTTGTTGTTTTCACTTAAAATGTTGTTCATTTCAAATAAAAGTGAAACACTTTGAGTGGTACCGGCCACACCATTCCTCGGATTGAGGTAGGGTCTTTGATGGAGGGTGGGTAATATATCTAAAAATATATCTAGGTATCATACAGTGAAATTTTATAGGACTTAAAACCACTTCAGGGTGTCGTCTATGATAAGGGACAAATCACAGCATTACCACAGCATGATCGCGGCATGATCGTGGCATGGCCGTGGAGTGACTACGACATGGCCACAGAGTGACCGCGGTATGACCGTGGTGTGTTGAACCGGTCCAGCGACTTTTGCAGGGTAGTATCTTCTGTCTAGAAGTGAAGTGAGTGGGGGGAGGTGGGGCAATATTGTGGCCATCACCTCCCTCCCCATTAACAATGGGTGGGTAATGTATCTAAAACTTTATCAAGGTATCACACATTGAATTCTGACAGGACAATGAACCACCGCAGGGTGTCAACATAGAGTAGGTCCAAATCATGGCATTACCACGGCGTGACCACGACATGACCATGGCATGACCGCGGCATGCACGCAGCATGACCGCGGCGTGACCGCAGCATGTTGGCCCGGTCTAGCGACATCTGTGGGGTAACATCTTCCACCATGAGTGAAGGGAGTGGGATAAAGTGGGGAAACATTCCATCCATCACCTCCCACACCATTAACTATGGGTGGTTAATGTATCTAAAACTTTATATGGGTATTATACATAGAATTATGACAAGAATGGGAACCACCATGGGGTGTCGTCTTGGAGCGGGGCCAAATCACGGCATTTATGTGGTGTGACCACAGCGTGACTGTGGGGTGACCGCGACGTGACCGTGGCGTGACTGTGGCATGACTGCGGCGTGACCACGATGTGACCGCGACGTGACCACGACATTACCATGGCGTGACCGAGAGGCTAGGAAAACACCCAAAATGGGTTTCTCCATAAGACAAGGTCATGACAGACATGATAGAACAAATCAACTATTTCATATGTTATAAAAAGGGATCGTCAGAAGGTTGTAGTGAGCGGCACAATGATGCAACGTCTAAAGGGAAACTAAACGACAGAAAATAATCATACACCCTAAAATATCATTGTGAGTTTTTACAGACATCACACCTCTGATTGAGGGGTTTTATTATAAAAAAATGACTTCATTTATCAAATGAATCAATTATATTAAAGAAAACTTATTCAAGACATAATATTTAATATAATTAAAAAGTAATAAGAAAGATGCTAAATTTAATTTAAAGCATGCTTAAATTAAAGAGGCTACGAGATGGAATCTAACTCAAGGTAGAACCAATCCGTCTACTTCAGCTCTTGAAGCTTTCTAACTAAAAGATGATGCTCCTCTATTGGGTATATCCACCTTCACCCACATACAAGGACACCTAGTCCCTATGCAGACACCTGCATAGCCATGATCATGTGCAAGGGGATCCTTACACATATGCTTATATTCATATATCCTTCTCCACTCAAATGTGTATGAATTTATATATATATATATACATGGGAACACCTAGCCTCATACGTGCATAATCACAACATTGGGTGACTATACACATAACGGAGGAACCCACATACATATACTTACTTACTTATCCACACACAGGCTAGTCGCTCTTGACTTGGAGAATCAAAACCATTGAGTTGGGATGAACGCACTACACAATGGATATTAAGAAACTTAAAACACATGAAGGATTCTATATAACCAGTGAAAAACCATGCAATGACATTAATACCTTACCTAGATTGGCAGAAGAGAACCAAATCCACCCAAACCAACACGAAACAATCCAACGACCTACCAAAAACATAAAATGGAGTCAAAAACACTAAATCCCCAAATACATGAAGTGTGAGACAAGTAGTAACCATATAATCTTACCTCGGATCAAAGCCAATGGACTGAATCAATCTGAACTCCTTTTGGACCCCTTCACTGAATATAACTACCCTCTGTCCATGGAAAGCTATCAAATACCTATGTGACCAATGCGATAATGAAAATAAAATAAATACTAAACTAAAAAATACTTGTATCCTATGACTATAACTATCACCGGCCAACATAAAAGTACCACATCACCCCATGGGTCAAATCATGTTCCTGCAAGCAAAGGGGAAACAGATCAATGTTTCAAAATGATACAATAAAATAGTATAGTTCTATTAAATAATAATTACTCTCCCTATAAATGGTATATCATCAATTTGGCCCGAGATTCAACTTTGTTTGTTTTTTTTCGATACAAGGGATGAGGTATTATTATTATTGGTTCTTATGTTTAAACTTGAGATATTTATTTAAAAATGATGCCTGTATTTGGCAATATTATTTATGATTTTAGTTCTAAGCATGTTTCCATGGGGCCTGTCCACATGAATAATACTCGGAATGTTGGTTTCAGTTGACATTTATGCACTTTAATGTGATTGATGTCACTAACGATAAGGATTTAGATAAAGTTAAATATTCTTAAGAGGATTGGGCCTTATAGTGATATGTGTGGCAATTGTACATCTAGAATTTGATGAGGAAATACTTATGAGGATGGATTGGAATCATGGTAGGTTCTTGGATTGGGATGGTCTCTTTGAGTATATAAAATGTATTATGAAAGGTTTTACTCCATTTAATTATACAAAAGTTCAACTAAAGTGATGAAGGATGAGATGATAGTGTAGGTATTGGGTATTGTCGGACAGATTGACATTATAATGCCAAGAGGCATGGTGTTATTTAGCTTAGTATGGAACCTAGTTATTGGGGATGGGTTATAATACATGATTTTGATGAGGTTCTTGACTAGATTGTTGAGAATATAATGTAGATGGGTTCGACATGTTGTGCTTTTTTGACTAGGAAAATCATAAGGTGAATAGTCCTCTTTGTCTAGTTGGATGATGAGATGTGCATCGATGCATGGGATAATCCTCAAGATAAGAGTCTAGAATATGTGACTGAGAGGATAGACTAGGATAATTTTGATAGGATTGGGTGGGTGGCCAACCCATGAGAGCATGATACGATGTATGGAGACACTTGGAGACACTTGGGGTTATTTATGATATCTCTTGGAGACACTTGGGGTTATTTCATGACTCCAACATACTCCAGAAATATTCCCACACAATGTTTTAGAAAAACTATTCCATCTCATGGAAGACCCCAAGGCTCCCCTACCTTCCAATGTTTCCTCACAGTCATACCTCATGGTATTATAGTATACAATGATCTACGTCAACTAGTTAGGATAGCATCACTACCCTCTATCCGTAGAAAGATGTAAAATACCAAAGTGGCCAATATGACAAAAAAACTAAACAAAAACATACATGTATCCTAGGACTATACATGTCACCTCCCAATATATAAGAACCACATCGCCTGATGGGTCAAATCATGTTCCTGTAAGCAAAGGGGAAACAATTGAATTTAATAATCTATTCATTTTTCATTATTTTTTTTATATAGCACGTTGTTGGAAACACCATTCTTGTATATTTATCCATTGAATATGCACCTATTATACATTATTTGAGTTGATGATTGTTCACATAACACTCTTCACTATTGAAAGAACCTAATAGGGACCACAATAAATGTTTAGTAGTTGAACCTACACTTAAACCTAGTTGAGCACCAGTCCATGTACCAAATGGTCTACTTGGTCCTGAGGGTGTAAACCATTTCCTTACACTATACTAAGAATAAAGGAGTTGGTATATTTTCTACTAGCAATGGGAATTTCTCAGGGCTTGAGTTCCAATAAACATTAGTTCCTAAGTTAATGTCCCCTTAACTATCCGTAGATGTTAAGGGGTGACTCCCATGGGTTTCCTGTGGTCTGTACTGTCTATCTATGATTTCTTTGGTGCTTCCATATGGTGGGAAATATTTATTTCATGGTATGATTAATAAATACATGGGTAAATTGGAAAATAAACCCATAGTCAATAGAGATATACCAACTTTTGATATATAATACCATCCAAATAACCAACTCGGAAACCCGAGACCAACATTTTACTTTACCAATTCTAATTACATAATATATGAAACACCAACTTATGTTTTAAGAACTAATCAATTAAAGGGAAAGAAAATCCTCACTATAACCCTTAAAATCTCATATGGCATCACTCACTTCCAATTAACCCACATGATTGCACATCATAATGATGATACAACCTCGTCACATAAATATCATGATTATCAAAAAAATCCAACACAATATAAGGTCTAATAATAGTCTATAGAGGAAAATATGATGTTTTTAAAAAATCATGAACTTTTTATTGAATGCACTATTCGAATGAATGGAATACAACCTATGAATCTAACCCTACATTTCTGGAAGACTCTATTTTGAAAAAATTCAAAATTTACCAAATAATGCACCACACCATGAGTTGACTACTAACCCAAACTCTAGAAAATGCATGATTAATATGAATGGTTATCATAACTATAAACCAAACAATGCTTTCCTTATTGACTATTTTTTTATAAAAATAAGACAAATTATTACCTGAAAATATCGATCAAGAACCCTGGAAGGAGGAGAGGGAGCCGAGAGGGGGGATGTCATACGAGGTGGGCGGCCACGGGGGCTCTCGCGCATGACTGGAGAGGGGGTCAGGGGACTTCGAAGGAGGAGATTGAGGGAAGGGGGATGTCTCCAGGAGTGCAAGATGAGAGGGTAGGGGGGAAGTCATCGAGAGCCGAGAGGGGAGGGGGACGTCTTTGTCAAAGAGGGAGCTGATAGGGATAGGGGAACGCTGTTGGAGGAGAGGGAAGGGGCCATGAGGTAGAGGCGGAGGCCGAGAGGAGATCGATATCGGTGAGGGGGGGGGGGAGGGGGGAGGGAGGCAGAGGTCGGGGATGGTTCACCCGGGATGAAGAGCCCTAAATTGTGTGTTTAAAATTTTTCTTTCCCAATGGTTTACCAAAACTATTGGGAAAACCAAACATATAACACCTTATACTAATGATTTACTAGATTTGTTGGAAAATGGTCTTTATACCAACTTTTTTTTAACCCATTGGGAAAGAAGTGTTGGTATAGGTCCCACATCCACTAGTGTGCACGATTTATATACACTATTTTTAGGGGTGTGTTTACTTGTGTGATGAGGAGACACATGTGCAACAAAAATTATATCGGCACAAATAACGAAGGACGTATACATATACACTCATGTATTGGTATTGATAATTGATGAAAGATATTAAGAAAATGTAGTGATATTATTTATTATACTCTTCCGAAGAGAAATAAGAGAAGAAGAATAATAATAATAGAGTATAACCAACTGAATGATGACAATTATTCAGGGTAGTTTGATACAGATGATGCCAAGTGAATCAATCTTCACAGCCTGAATAATCACATTGGTATATGAGATTCCCGCCAAGAAGAGAGACGGAGTTTTAGTGCAGTTGTTTGATGAACTAAGAAGAATAAATAAGAAGTCTACTGCAGTTGGAGTTGCACTAGAAATGGAGAGAAGGAAGGAAGGAAGAATTAAATTCCTACTCCTATGCATGTAATCAAGTGAAGAGAACTATAGAAGACCAAGAGAAGAACCTACCTTTTGATGAAGGAAGAAGACTTTCTTCATAGGCAGTATAATGAACAAGCTAGAGGCTACAAGATGGACTAGGCTATCACCAGTCCAAGGAAAAGGATTGTTTCCCACCACCCTCCAAAGTGAAAGGACTCACACTGGCAAGAGGATTGTTTTCCTAGCCACTACACTGTAATAGCTTATTACACCATAGTATAGAATCCATGCACTGGTCACATGCAATCATGGAAAGGACATAGCTACTCTTATTGAGTGGTGAACCTTGTAAAAATATCATGTGTATACTTTTACTGCTTTGTATTATTGCATGTGATGGGGAATAGAGAATAAGATAATCAAGATCCCAACAGGTCAAGAGGTATTGGGATAAAAGTTGGGGTTGGTTTAAAAAGTCACCAAAACTGATTCACCCCCCTCCTCTCAGTGTTAGGTATATCCCAAACTGGTCCTCTTAATAAGACTTTAGGAATTATTTTCAATTCTTATTCATTCAACCATCACACCATTATTTATTTTCATACCCATATTGTATACTTCATTTGAACTTAAAAACAACTTATTCTTAATACATTCTTCACCATAATGAAATCAATGATATATTTTTATTCTATTGAAGCCTATTGAAAAAAATAATATCATTGAAAATAAATAAAACTCATTGAAAAGAAAAGCACACCATATTCTGGAAATCCCATCACAGTCCACTTCTGTAAGGAATCCATTTTTCATATCATGTCCCATTTTAAATAATGTTAATAAAGGAAAACCCATTTAAACTAAAAATAAAACTCCAACCATCAATAAATCACAAAATGGATCCAACTACATTTGTTCACACAAGGATCCACCAGTGAACCATTTGACATTCTATATGGAAATTATTGACTCTTAGGCTAATTTGATCCCATATCAATTTGTAGGAAAGATAAAACAATTCCTGAAACATAATGAAAAAAGCATAAATATTTCTTATGAACTAAAAATTAAAAAATGATCAAGATAATTAGTAATGAAAAGGTTACAAACAACATTTATACATTTCTAGGATCCACTTGGTGAGATGTTTAAGTAGATCTTTCTTAAATAGAGAGAAATCTAACAATCCATGGCTGCATCCTATAATAAAAAAATATCTGATAAGAATTGACAAATAAATATCTTAGGAAGTATGAAAACAAAGGAGTGGAGTATTTTTTAATAAAAATATCATTTCTAATCTAAATTAAAATCAACAAATTTTATTTTCTTTAATAAATTTATAAATATATTTTATAAACTATAATGAATAATCTTCATATTCAATTTTCAAAAACACTAAAATGCTTATGTGATGTTGTACCCATACACCATCCAAATCCACCTACATATTTCCTATATATATCTATAGAATCAAACCCTTATAAATTTAATCTTGGAAAACCATATATATTATTACATTACCATGTAGTTCAACAGATTAAAACTTTTTTAACTGAGGGTGACCATGAAGTATCACCCTTAATGCATTAGGTGACCATTATGTATCACCCATTGATAATAGGGGAAATTTACGTATCACCCATTATACACATAGTGACCTCTTCACAAATCCATTTTAATATTGGGTGGCCACCATGTATTGTCCAAGATTACTATTATATATCATTGGATAACTTATAATTACCTTTACATATTCTTGGACTAACCGTTACACATCACATGGTAAATCAAATACTTATCTAATTTTATAAATAAGAGGAGGACTCTTATATATGATCATACCCATGCATCTAAGTAAATCCTTTTTTTATAAGAAATTTCCCATCAAAATTTTACCAATCTATAGAGAAAATGAGGTCCATTAAATATGGTGATATTTACTATTATACGCCACAAGGGACTTCCTATACTTAAATGTTTTTTCCTAAAATTGGTAGTACACTTACATATCATTGTAACCATACATAAGTGTAAAATATTATGCATGGATACATAATAATTCTACAAATAATTCTTAGTCCCTTATTTATGCTATTAACGAAATTCTAGTGTAACTATTTCACCTATTAGCAATTAATTATGATAGGTAGAAAATTTTTCAACCTGAATATATCAAACACCCCAAATGAGTTGTATCCTTTTACACACCCTTATCGTTACTATGAACAATCAACCTAATATTTTATAATTCACAGAACCTCCATTACAACCTCAAAAACTTAAAATTATCATAAATTTATACTAAAATAAATTTATCCTTCATTTTAGAAATCATGTGATGGTGCCCCATTGACATGCGATGATTATGGGCCCAAAGTAAACATATAAAACCCATATTACATGACTTCATTCCAATTAAATTGTATGATATTATACTATTGGTGAGTTTAATCCTTTATAAAATTCCATTATATAAACACCTAACACTCTAACATTTTTATAACCTAAAAAATTAGTTAAAAAATAATACTATGTTTCATGTTTTTCATAACAAACAACCATGAGCAATAAGTGAATTTTGATATACAATAAAAATAGTTTTATAACCATTATAATAATTTTCTAAATTGAAGGTATGAATATAAATAATTTTTTTCAAAAAAAATATGTATAATTTTTTTATATAAGGAAAACTTATTTATTAATTACTAAATATTAAGTAATCAATTTTATGTAATATCATTTTATTCATGAAAAATATTTCTTATTTCATAATTTTTATTGAATTTTGTGGGAGAATATTATAAATTTTTTACATTTAATTAAGAATTTTATTTTTTAAAATGAATATCAATTTTAAAATTTTTATTTCATCATTATCTTAGGGTGATTTTTTTGGATTTTTCTTTACAGATTTATTTTTTAGTGAATGAAGAAAAGTACCCATTGGTGTAAATTTTTTTTCCATTAAATCATTTAACAGAGTTCCCATTATGTTTTTATTTTGACATTAAATTAAAATAAGTTCCCATAAATTATAAAATATTAATTAATTATAATATAATCAATTTCATACTAGTTTTTTGTATAAGTTCATTTTTAGTTTTAAAAATACATTTTTCAAAGAATTATTATTTTTTTGTTTTAAAATTTTATATTAAAATATATTTTGACAAATTCATGAAATTTAATAAAGAAAAATATATTCCATATTTTTTATTATGAGGTTAAATTTTGGGAAATATTTCTCTTTTATTTTTTGTCATTATAAATAGTAACGATGATAATGGTTTGTTGTCTTGGTAAGGGTAAAACTAGTAAAACTATGTAATAACATTAGGATAATTCTCTATAATATATCTAAGACTTTCCATTATCCTATTAGATTATTTTATTTTAGACATTGTCTTCCTATTTTCTAAAATATGGAAAACAATTTCCATTCTCCTAGAATATGGAATATTTTTTTAGTGAAGAATATATGAAAATTTTTATCTCTTTATTTTAATATCTATTTTTTTGCAGGGATAAATATATATTTTTTTGTGTTAAAATTAGTATTTTATATATGAATGAATATTTTTTATCATGGTAATTTATTTTTATTTTTTTGGAGGGAATAATTGCATTAAACTCTTACCCAACACAAACACAATGCTTGTTCATGTAATATAAAAATTAAATAAATGATTTAAAAAATAATTAATGTAATTCAATTTGGTTGAATTATTCATTTTCTAATAATCATTTAGATAAAATTTCATATTACACATGTGATAAATATTTATATTCTAATTAAATTACTTCCTCGATGTCTTTAATGTCAAACTATGTGAATTTTCCTAAAAATTGATTTAATGGGGTTTCGTGTTGGATAAAAATTTACTAAATGATTAAAAATTTATATAAATATTATATATTTCCAATAGAATTGTTTTTTGATCTAGAATATTACCCATTTTACACTTATGGTTCTATTTTCATTTTACTGTGAATTTTTTGACCCCTAACGATAAAACCAGTTTGATATCACAATAATAATTTGAAGTGTTAATGTTGGATTAAAATTGAGAAATAATGGTTAAAAACACATAATGTGGTCTGAATTATATTGGATGAAAGTATTTAAAAAATATTTATCTAATATTTTAAACAAGTCTACTTGTATCCACATTAACATGGATAATTATTTATTATATTTAAATCATTTAAGTAATTCATATTGTGTCATATCCGTCACTATAATGGGAAAACAACCTTAATCTCTTCCTAAAGCTTCATGAGAATTGTATACTATCCAAAAAATGACTTTATTCCTTATTAACACCCCTATAAACATCTCATAGGTTACTGTTTGATCATAATCCCATCAATTAAAATATTATATTATATGGTAAATGAGGTTTATCAAAGAAGAGGTGTGACTCTTAATCGAAAAATTATAATTTTATTTCATGTTAAATCTCCTATAAATAAATGGTATCCATTTTAACATAATTAATTATATATGTTATATATAATTTCATTTTTTATGATCACTTATCATTTTTTTTAACTTCTTTCCATCAAGTTGTAAAATATTTTATTTCTCGAGGGTATGTGTGGACTACTACCTCCACGTAGCTATATGATTCATTTTCCATACCCATGATTTATGGTGTGTTATTATGATAGATTTTATATTTAATTATGAAATTAATGTAATTGTTATACATTTTTAATTATAATATCCTATCTATGTTCTCACCTTTCCATCCATTGGAAAACAATAATATTGTACACGTGTATGTGTAAACTACCACTTACACGAAGTGATATTATCTAAGTTTTAGTTATTATTTAATTAAATAATTATAAGGACCTATTTAATAGATATATATTATATTTAATATATTTATGATATAATAATGATTCTATAATGTTTAGTATTTATTTACCTTTCTTTCAGTCCATCCATCGGAAAGTAGAAACATCAGTCATGTGTACGTACAAACTACATTTTCTATAAAGTGATGTAATTCATTTTTTACAACCACATTATATGAATGATTAAAATATTGTATATGATGAATAAATATAACAATTATTTAATCATTTATCTTCAATACATGATGAATTTAGAAAAAAAGGTGAAATTCCAAGAACACTCGAACCAAAACATGTAAGGAAAAATTTCCATTTTCACTAGAAATTTTAATTTAATGATAAAATTGTTAATAAAATGATAATGGAAAATTATAAATATTTGAATCATAGTAATTTTTAGGGGAATATGGTTTTCTAAAATATTTATAATAAATAAATACGTATTATATAGGTAATTTTAATGTGTACAAATCATGATAAGACTCGAGGCAAGGGATTATCGTCCTGTTGTTATTTTTAAGAGTCATATGCCATATTCGCCACTTATTCCTTTTTTGGAGTATATAATGTCCCTAAAATAAAATTATGATTATTATAATTAATATTATATAGATTTAAAAATCCATATAATGTTTTATATTTCATTAGGCTTTGATTAAAATATTAATAATATGGTAAGTCATTTATGTTACAATCTCATTTCTTTTCGAGATTATTAACGGTAAAATTTTGTTAATGGAAATTAAATAGATATTATCATTTAAACATAATATATTTTCATCTAATGTGGCAATTAATGTAATTTGTATATGATATTAACGTTTTTACATATTTGGTTGTGGAAATTCTTGATAAAATTTTTTTATTAAAAACAAACTTTTTTATCTTTGGTTAAGAATAATTTTCTTATATATCTATATTATTTTTATATTTTTATCAGTAATTATTTTTCTCTATTATAAAATGATTTATTAAAATAATTTTCACGCATTTTACATTCTAAAATTATATTTAATAAAAATCATATTTTCATTTAACGAAAGATTTATTTTTCCCGACGACGTGAACAAAATATTTGTTTTAACATTTACCCAACACCAAAATATTTTCCCACATTAATAAATAATCTTTGAGTTGAAGAAAAATTTACAATACTAAATAGATATTTTCAAAGAATATTATGGGAATTTTTTATTTTATCTTTTTTATTTTAAAATTAAATTATTATTTCTCCATGAAATGTTCCTATGATATTTTATGTTATTTCCATCTATGAAAACATACTTTGGTGTTAATTATTCTTCACTGGGGACTTGATAAAATTATACCTTTATTATTTATTATCTTTTTGTTTAATCTTCATAAAAATGAAATATTGATGAAACAAAATTTATTTTTATGGGATAATCTAAGAAATAATTGTTAATTTTTTCAAAATCTTATAGAATTCATAGGAATATAGTATGATTATGTTAATGTTGTTTCTATTATATCCATACAATGAAATCAATAATATGATATTGATATCTTATGAGATATCAGTCAGAAGCATGTATATGATTGAAAATATAAATTTTTACATTTTTATGTATTATTATAATTTATTTTAGTTATGCAAACAAAATTATGTATATGCATGATTGAGAATCGATAAGTTCACATTATATTGATTTAGTATGATTCTATTCTTGATTTTTGGAGAATATTATGTATGGAAATTATTATGATTATCAATTTATAAATAATTATGATTTCATAGGCTTATGATGACACATGCATATGTTATGAATCTTGAATAATGATTACAACTTTGAAACCCTTATTGATTAATCTTTTAGATATGACATGATTTTTAATTTTATGATCAATGATTTTTTTGGGTAAGAATAATTTACATTTATAACCTACACATGAATATGTTAACATAACCTTATGATTATCTTATTCTCTTATGATTGATATCTCCTTTTTTACAATTACTAAACATCAAAGATGGACTTTTATAATGTTTTCCTTCAAAATGATTTTAATCAAGGTTGTAAGTATGATAGGTCTAGAAGGGTATTATTATGATGTTATATATGGGAGATGTTAATGATATTTTATGAATTTTTTTTATTATGTATCTAGTCTATAGATAATATATATTTTTAGTTTCTAAGAGAGTGTATATTTGTGATATGTATTGAATATTCATCTGACTAACTATAAATTAAAATTTTATTATTAAAACAATTTTAAGGAAAAAGTGAAAAATAATGAGTTCCACCACAAAAAGAAATAACAGATCCATTATAGGATAATTTAATCCTACCATATTTAATATTTATTTTTGTTCGAATTAGGATAAATTTGTTGGTATCAAAGGTGGGTTTATTTATTTTTTTGAGATTGGGATTGGAGAAAATTATTATGAACCCTTGGGAAAATTATAAGAACCCGATAACTGTAATATATGTCTAATTCTGCGATAATAATATTTAGTCTAGGTAGAGAGATTATTAATATCGAGAATGTAAATGGTATAGTCTTTTTAGAGTGAATTTTTTGAATTATACATGATATTATATTTTCTTTATAATGATTATAGATATTTAAGGACATAATTAAAATATTCTTTAGAGTATATCAATAGGGTGTTTTTATTTTTGGTATATAAATTCAAGAGTGATTAACATTATTTAGAGATGATTGTTAATTTGATCATAGAATTATATGTTACCAAATAATTCTAATAATTGGGTTTCAATTTTTATATGTCATATTTTGAATATTTTTAAGGTTAGTTGAACATTGGACATTTTTATTGTGATTTTAACAATTGATGTATAAATACTTATTCATATTAGATAGATTTTCTATCCATTTCAATTTTATTAAATCTATTTTTTATAAGAAGAATGTCTTTTTATTATTTTTTATTATTATAATCTATATAAAGTTAATTTTATTGCATCATGTATGAAGAAATAATCTTGAATATTCATCATTTCTCGTAACAGATAAGAAATAAGTTGATATTTATTGAAACACAACTAAAGGATGGAATTATGATTACAAAATGGAATGAATTCAACTAAGTTTCTTTCTCACGTAATCTATCATGATAGTAATAGAAACCCTCAACTCCAGGAAAAGGACATTGAAATATGTAGGTTTTTTCTTTATTTTTGATGAATCATGTGTCTTCGTTATTCCTTTAGGATTTATGGATTGGTTTTTATTAAATTTATCATGATCATGTTCCCAATTATTCTTTATTATTGTTGTAATTTTATTTTTCTCCACCATGTCCACATTTTCACTTACATCAACTATTATCCTTATAAAGGAACCAAATTATGTTTTATTTCATCTTGACATTATGTTACTCACTTTCTATATTCAAAAAATGTTTTATTATGCCTTCGTATGATGTAGTTTTTCAAAAAATATATTTTCAAATATTAAACTTTGAATACAAAGATAACCATTGAGAGTAAAATATTATTTGGTGGGGGGGGGGGGTAAATGTAAGACCCTAAAAGTAATGTTTTAAATAATAATATGTTATATACATTTATTATTACTTAATAACAAGCTTCAATCGAACTAATAAAAAAATATTATTACTTTCACAACCTATCAGTTATGGTGAATTAATTAATATAAATAAACAAATTTGAAAAAATAAACATACTTTTTTTATATAATTCAATTTTTTACTAATTCATATAAAATAATCATTCAATTTTTAGTATTCATGTTTTTCATTAAAATTATATTTTCTCCAAAATGTATTTTAATTCATTTTGTTTCTGGAAATTATAATTTATTTATGTCATTTTTAGAAAATATTTTTCATTAAATGAATATCATTTCTGAAATTAGTACTTCTATATTTTGTTTGGTTGAATTATTGAATTTTTTATAAAAAATATATTTTAAACTGAACAGTTAAAATACTAATTTTTGTAAAAATAGCATTTATTTTTATTACATCATGTAACATAAAATTAATTTTTTTATTAGTATATTAAATGAACATAATACTCGTTTAATAAAATCTAATCTTATTAATTATATAAATAATCATTATTATACTTGATTTTTGTATAATTGAATTTTTAGGCTTAAAAAATATTTTATCTAGAAAATATTTATTACTATATTTTATGAATTTAAATTAAAATGGAATAATTAAGAAATTAAAAATTTATATTTTGAAATTAGAGTCCATATTTTGAATTATTAGGTTAAGAGTTGTTAAATATGACTCTTTTTTAATTATAAGTTATAACCAAGTTAAAAATGTGTCACCTCCTAAGAGAAATATACATAAAAAATAGTTAGAGTAGTAATGTAAGGGATTAAAATGTCTCTAAACTATTCATCTATCCTATATTATTAGGTTAATTTTACCATTATCATCTATGTTTTGGAATTATAGAAACATCGTTCTATTTTTTTTTAATTTGACATTAAGATTAACTTTTCTAAAGAATCATTACAAAATGTCACCATATTTTTTTAATGTATCTATTATTTTATCATATTGATATATTTATTTTAGTTATAAATAATTTTTCAAAATAAAATTTATTTTTTTATCATGATAATTTGTTTTAAATTTTTAGTTTTATAATAATTATAATAAATACTTACAAAACACTGACATAGTGTATCTTCTTATAATAGAATAATTATATAAATAATTTTGAAAATTTTAAAAGAAATGCTATTTGGATGAATTATTGTGTTAATTTATTTTATAACATTAATATAACATATTTATTATTTTTTAAGAGTTTAAATTCATATTCCATTTCTATATTCATTTCTTTAAAGTAAAAAATGTTAGAATAGTCCTGAAAATGACTTCAATGACATATTATGTTAAATAATAGTATATTAACTAATTTAAAATGAATAAAAATATCATATTTGGAATATTTAATATGATAATGTCAATAATATCTAACATTATCAACATAGGTGTTAATTTCCCTTTTATATTCATTTCATTACAACTAACTAGTAAATAAATTTTATATTGTGGTATCATCAAAAGGGTTAACCAGCGATAAAATCTAAGTGATATTTGATAAAACAACATCCAAACACTTAAAAATTATTTTTTATGGAAATATTTCAATTAATAATCATTTTATAATCACAATATATCGACTTTTTTTCATATTAAAATGGAAGATATATTATTATATTTAGATATTTTTTGGTAATTCTATGTGTCTCCTTTCATTCTATATAAATAGACACTTGTCGTCCTCTCTTCCTCACACATTATAATACTTATATATTTTATTATACATTTACTTATTAGTTTATTAAAATAATAACCACCATCTAGACGTCCTATTTTGATTATAATACCATTCTTCAAAGGCTTAAATTGTAAAGAGAAGATGGTTTCACAATGAATAAGTATAAGTCTTAAATGAGAATTATAAATTTTATTTCTTTTTATAACATCAAAAAATATATGGTATCTAATAAAAAAATTTATTAAATATTTGAAATATAATTATATTTTATTATTAAGGTGGATCAACCATTTTTAACCCATTTCCATAAAAAAGGAAAGTAATGTATTGCTCGTACGTAAGAGTGGACTACCACCACCACACGAAGATATGATTAATTTTTCATCACTATGTTTTGTGGTATGTTATAATTATGGATTATATATATATATTATTTAGAAAATAAATAATTATATATAATTATAATATCTCATATATCTTTTTACCTTCCAATCTATTGGTTAATGATAACATCACTCATGCATAAATCTGGACTACCACCACCATAAAGTGATGTAATACCTATTTCATTTCCTCTTTACGTGTATGGTAAAAAGAAAATATTTAATGAATATATATATATATACATATATATATATATATGATATTATATATATAATAATTATTTTTAAAATTTATATTTGATGTTTCATTTATTAATTTATATCCATCAGAAAGTGGAAACATCACTTGTGCATACATATATAAATCCTTCTACAAAAAGTACTTTAAATAAATTTTCTTCATATAATTATATTAACAATTATAAAATTGAATACATTTAATTAATATGATACTTATTTAATTAATAAAATTTATGAGATTATGAAACCCTGACTATGGTTCATTTACCCAAACTGTCGAGCCAAAACGTGCATAAAAAATGACATGTTTCCCCCCGAAACTTCATTTTAATGATGAAATTGATAATAAAAGGATAATAGGAAATTATAAAGGAATAATAAATATTCAATTATGTATTAATATTTTTTTGAAATATATTTACAATAAATTTATATTTATTATATAGTATATATTAATTCAAATGAACTAATACTGTACTTGAGGCATGGGTTTCCCATCAATCTTTTATTTATGTGGGACATCTTTCATATTCACAAAATGCTTCAATTATGTGCTTTATATATTTCCCATGAATATATTTTATAATTATCCTCTTTAATATTTTGGGTATATATAAATCCATCTTATGTTATCACTTCCATGTCAGTTTGACTCAATGATTTCTAAAGCAGCCAGGGATTAATGTTACAACACATTCTTTCCATGATTTTCTATGTTGAATTTCCATTTATGAGAATTATCATATTTTTATCCATTAAACACAATATTTGTTTCTATTTTTTGTTTATTTAAGTAATTTCCATGATATATTACTACATATCTCTATTTGGTATTTAAAATGTTTAAGAAAATGTTTGTAATGAAAATTTAATTTATTTTCACATAGGGTGTGAATATTTTTATTCCATATACATAGTATCAAAAAAAAAATTCCATATTCTTCTATAATATATAGATATTTTTTAAATTATTTTTTATCAATAATTTGTACTCTATATTTATTTTTATTTTTATGAAAATAAATTTAAAGGAAAAGATAAACTATTAAGTTAAAATATAAACCCAAAATAAAAAACATGTTTCCCAAAAAAAACTATAATAAGTTGCTAAAATCTTGTATCTAATGAAATATATAGATAATGGGAAATATATCCTAGTTAGGATCTTTATATAACACCATCTACAAAATTGAATCAATCGTATCACAATCATTATTGAAGTTCTCTATACCGACCATCTTTTTGTTAAACCCCCGAACTAAAATGTAGGCATGAATATTGTTTGATGCTAGTGGTTCCATGGTTCCATTTTTTTCTAATTCGAGTGTTCATATTCTTTTTTTATGATCCTTATTTCTTTGTGTTTTATTTATTTTCAATTATTTAGTTGGGATTAGTCACTTTATTTTGATATTAATTATCGGAATAAGAATATCTTTAATGTTCATTGGTGTTCTTAAGCATGTCAATTGAAGAAATTACATAATTTGGAAGTTCGATGATGAAATATTAGTATTGAAATGTCCTTGAGGGAATGATAAAAATATATATTTATATATTTTCATTATGGATTCTTTTAAAGAAGTTATGAGAGTTTCTTGGAAATGTAATACTTAGTATTTACTATGTATATATAATTATTATTATAAATAACATAATGTAACCTTGTAAAACAATGGATCCAACAATCATACATTTGGGAAAAGGGGTCAAACACAAGGGATATGAAAAGCTTAAATAGCCATAGGTGGTAGGTGTGTGGGAAGTGGGATTGAAAATAATTCATTATGAGAATGCATGATTAGGGTATGGTACACTTAGGGTTCCCATTAATAGCATAGTGGAACAGAGAAACATGTGTAAGAGAGTGTGTGATGTGTTGTAAGTGAAAAACCCCACAAATATCATGAAAATAATATGACCCATATTTGCTTATTTAGTGGAATCTGAAAAAAATAATTTTTGATGTGGGACTCACAAATAACTATTTTGTAAAATAGTTTCAAAATTTTATAGAACTACCACATTCATTCAATTACCATTGATAAAATGTATATATATCCTCCAAGATATCATATCCCCCTTAGGATATAAATGGTTTAATCTCATGTTTTCTTTTGTTTTTGGAGAAGACCAATTGATCTAAAAATCACCAAGAGAACCCCAATCCTTTATGGAGGCATCCATGAGATAAAAAACAGAAACTCTTCCATCAAATCTATATCTATAATGAAAGTGAGTGTTCAAAAAATAGCTCTTCCAGAAAGGAAAAAACTAATTTTATTATAAAATATTCATGAATCTAAAATCATTAGAGACTTTTATATATTAAATTTTATTTTTGTTGCATTCATTTGAGTTGTTTCCATAATGGAAGAAGTTAATTTCACGATGGAGAAGAAAATAAATTTCTTATAATTGAACTGTCTTGAATATCTATTAACATTAGTATATTAAAAAGATTATTTATTTTCTACATTTCTCATAATCAACATTAAAATCAGAATTATGTAAGTGAATACAAAAGGTAGTGTCTTAGAAACATGACTATAAATATATAATATTCATGTTGAGAGACATTTCTAAAAAACATTCAAGTCCACTATTATCTCATTAATAAATAGAGCATCAGTGATGTACCTCTCATAAAGATCATAGCTAATTCCACTCAAAAATAATTTATGAAGAAGAACCCAAAACTATGTTGTGTTTATGATGACAATTGATGCATGATTGGTATAAATGGAAGATAAGGGTTTCATGAACTTCCTATGTTATGTGAATATAGAATATTGTGATCCACTCAGATTAAAAAAGAGAAAAACATTTATGATAACCTAGTCCCATGTAAGAGAAGAATATCACAGGACTTATATGGATTTCCCAAATGAAGAAAGAGATAACACATACACAGTAAATTACATGAAGGATTTTGATGATCAAAAAAGTATTATACATGAATTATACTAAAGGTATTCTAAATCCATATAATATATTTAAGAGGAAGAACCATAAGGTTAAACTTTGTAAACATACCTATTATGGAAAGACTATGATTTCATGCATGAAAAGTGAACAAAAATCATATTGATAAAAAAGAATGGAATAAATTTCTTATGGGGGTTTTATTAATTGAACTAAACATGAAAATAATACTTGTGTTTTATAAATTTAATCTCTAATAATGAAACATAATATTTCATATTATGTATTGAAAGTTGAAATATGAAGAAGTGAGTAACCAATATTTATTTAGTTAATTATATTTTGGTTTAGATTAATATGTGATTACCAGTCCTCTACACATTCATATTATTCATGTGGATAAACGAGAAGATGTAGCCAAATTGATTGTAATATAATTGAGAAACCCCATAGATTCAATGTATTGAAGTCACCCCATTTTATTTTTTATTCAGATGGATTATATTATAGTTTTTTTTCTTCCATTGAATTGAAATTACACTATTTTTTTGACACATTAGAAGGGGAATGATGGAATTATGAAACCAATAGTTGAAATTTAAATCTTTCATGTCACCAAGTCAGGTCTAAGAAACTGATTACATGGTCACACCCTTTCTCAAGAATTATTTATAAAAAACAAATCATTGAGTGAGTGTGATAATAAATACCTTACAAAGAGGATTTATTCATCCAAAGTTTTGGTGAACCTTAAGAAAATTCATGGTGTTCTTTATACTTTACTATTTTATGAGTATTATTTATATCTACATGTAATGAATAAAATAGATCAATTCAATGATTATGTGACATATATATAATTGGGATAAATGTTTTAATGTTTTAAATAGTCACCCCACAGAAACATATCAACTCTATAATTATGGTTATACTATAAGGATCCAAAAATTTTCATTGTCCTTTGATGATTATCTAGAAAAATAACTTTATATGATTTTATCCTTGTAGTGTATTAGGATAATCATTATAAGAGATTTTGTATCTATAGGTTCTTCCATATGACCAAGTGGCACTCAAAACCTAGTTTTCTAAAATTTTCAACCTTTCTCCTTGATAGTGGATTTTGTGTTCAATCCATCTATTGCTTCTACTGAGGTGTTTTTCATGGAAGCCTCATATGAATGGGGGATGAATGAATATTTGGGAATATGATTGGGTCTGATAACATATTCGAGAATGTTTTTGGTAATGTCAATAGGATTCTTTACATAGAAACCCTTACCTGGGGATCTTTTTTCTATATGTTTTAAGATGATTTGAGTAGTATTTTTAAGCTGTAGTTTTGTTCTATTGTTTAACTAGATGATCACCAACATTGATGAACATTTTCTTTCAATAATTCCAATAATTTTGGAAAAAACAATTTAGGCTACTCATCATATTAATAATCTGATGATGTTTTCAAATTCTAAGAAGGTTTTAATGCACCGATCAAAATCTCTTAATACATCTCCTAAATTTAATTCCCAACTTTCTTAGGAATTATTTTTCTAAACTTTTGACATCACCCTATATCATTAGCATCTAACAACCCATCACAAAAATATGATATTTTTTCTAAAGGAGAACTATATTATAATAACTAGATTTAGGAGTGGTGGAAGATCCATTGTTCTTAAATGATGAATCTCCCCTATTAGGTGGGATGAATATTTGAAGTTAGGAGGTTTGATGAACCTTAGGCTGAACATACCCCTACTTGGTTGCCTCTTCTAGATGACATGGTTAGTGAATTGACCAATTTCACACGAAACATCCCTCATCCATTTAATAAAAAATACCAAGAGGTCTGACTTCAATAATTCGGGTGTATCAAAAGAGTTATTGTATTATTACCATATAATCCCCTGTTTTGATACTCCTAGTAGACAATTTAATTTGGTAATGTCAATGTGGAATCCACAGATTTCATGTTGGATCTATTAACTTGAGAAGAGGGGCCCAAATAGGGAACAATAGCATTGGAAATGATCATTTTATAAAAACTGTACTACAATGGATTTGTCAACATCATCTTCAATTAAGTCCCCTAGTTCTTCAATATTTTAAACTTCTTCATGAGACTCTCCAATTTTACCATGATCACGGAATAATTTAACCAAGACTCAAGACTAAGATGAGGGACCAAATTGATGAACCACTTCTTCATGTCAAAAGAACTATTGGAGGCATCCCAGATGATTGTAATGAGAGCCAATGTCCACACAATTTTAAATGATCATGTTTGTACTGAATAAATGCCCGTTTTTAATCTCAATTCATGAAAACCCACAAGAGGTTTCAAAACATCTATTTCAATAATAATTCAGGGGGCAATCAGATGGAGGATATTTTGAGATCCTTTTTCAAAAAATAAATATTCCTACTAATTTTCTACCATATATAGTGTTGATAGATTTTGAAATGGAAGTGGAATCCCTAAAAAATAACTTAATGAAGATCTATCAAAGAATATCATTTCCAATGAAAATTATAGGACCATCAGAAGAGGGAAAACTAGAATTCATTAAATAAATATGTTTTAGAGGACCAGAAAAGTAATAGATCTTTATATGGATGTAGGGGAATGTGGAGCTGTCAAGTATCTATGAGTATATTGATTTTTTGTTTCATAAAACTTGTGAATTAGGGAAGAAATAGATCAAAGGTATCTACTAAAGGGAGATTTTAACCAAAACAGTCAACTTGAGGAAAATTATGATTGGATGATGCCTTTGAGAATACCTTATGCATTGTTCGGATATTGGAAAAACAATATTGAATAAGTGTCCCTTCAGAAGATTTATATTACTGGTAAATATGAAATAGAGGATTTTATTATAATTGGTGTGATATGGTGAGGGATGAAGAAGCCCTCCCATTTTCTAAAGGGGGGATGACAATGTAAGACATGGTCCGTAGGTCTTGTGAAACCTATGAGAAATACATAGAATGAAACATACCCCAAAACTTTTTCAAATATTATAATTTTTAATAAAAGGATTAAAATGAATATTGTAATCTTTCTTGGAATTTGGGTTTTTATCAAATATGTGTATGAAATATTTTCTTATCATATATTGTATGATAAAATTTTCTTGTTATTATGAATATTATTTTAAATGAGGGTTAATTTACAATAATCCATGCTTATCTTCAATGAATATTTTATTTTCTAGAATTCTAGAATTTTTAAACATTAAATATGTTATTTGAAAATGAAAAATGAATCTCCTAATGAAATGTTACAGTTACCATTTTAGGTATTTTTATATTTGAAAACATAATTTAATGTTTTTTATGCTTTAGTGAGGACATGATCCATTTTTACCATTGTCATTCATTATCTATATTCCAATTTATTTTGAGGATGAAATATTTATGAAACACATTTTGTTTTCATGGGTTAAAATATGAAAAAATGATAGATGTTTTCAAGAACATGTGGTATACATATGAGTATATTTTGATCATGTGATGGTTGTGTGTTTTATAGCCCTTAAACAAATTGAATAATAAGGCATTGAAATCTCATTAGATTATATTGATAAGAGTGGACATGATTTTGAATATATTTTTTCAAATTTTCATGTGAATGTATAATTTCTATTTGTTATTCTCATAATAATATGTTTCTACATGATTGTGAATGTCTATATTCACATTTTAATGAAAGAGTATAATATATTTCTTTCTATGTGTAGATGATTATGTGCATACATGATTGCAATTAAAAATTTCTACATGATTTTGATTTCTTATTCTTAAGTTGAAACATGCATATGTTATGAATATTGAATTTTGATTACAACTTTGACAACCTTATTTACCATGAATCGGGCTATGAACTGATTCTAGAGTTTATGGATAATTTATTTTATGGTTAAGAATATTTTACATTGAGAATATTATCATGAATACATTATCATACACTTATGATCATCATTAGCTCTTATGATTGTAGAAGCTCATCTATACAATTATTGAGAATCTAATCCCATCCTTTCTTATGTTTCCCTTCCCTAGGTTTTGATGAAGTGATCTAAGTATGATATGTAAATAATATTAATAATATGAATATATCCATGGGAGATTTTGAAGAAGTTATATGAAATAATTTTATTATGTATTTAGTGTAAAAAGACACTAAACCCTTATGGTCTTCAAGAATGAATATTTGTGAATGTTACTAAATATTCATCAAATAAGATATAATATTTTTGTTTTAATGTTCAAGTCTCCTCATACATAACCTTTAAAGACATTCAAAAAAAGATTCCAAAAATTTTCTAACCCACAGATTTATAATATGAAACCTAATTCACAATGCGTTCTTTACCCCTAACCAAAAACATAAATTTATCCAAAAACTAATCACCCATATATTTTTCAATAACTACGAACTCCCCAAAATAGGGATTCTAATTCCCTAGAAGAAACAAAGAACATTATTGACTTCCCATAAATCTTTTTGATACTGACACAACATTATATTCTCAATTCCAATCTAAAAAATATATCTAAACTACCCACATAAAAAACATAGACAAACTAAAACATTCTTTTTATTCCCATTATATATCCTGAAAACAGTCCAACCATGTCCCAAAAAAAATCTCCCAATTCTGTTTTCACGTCACCATATCTGATTCCATGTCACAAATATACTTTGTACTTTTCTAGTAATCTTTACACAAAAAATACACATCCTCCCATGCTAACACAACTTCATATCTTCTGATAATAATTCTTGAATTCATAGAGACATTAAAGAATCATCAAAATTTTCAAACCAAAATATGATCAAGACACTTTATTAATTTAACTATTGTATCCTAAACAATCCAAATCCACTATTGTATTCTACTCATGATTACTGAAGAATCTCTAATCTGGATCACTCTTAGATTACCCAAATATTCACCCCATTCCAATTACCAAGAAATGGAATCAATATGATCTGATGATCAATATCTGAATCACTCTATGTTATACACTAAGAAACCGGATTAGGATTAATCTATCTACCTATTGATATCATGGTGAAATATTTACCATCGACCAATTGGGTACGCCACATGAATGAAAATTTTAACATGAGTGTAATAAACGATTGAATAATTTCTATCTCTCTAATATTAGAGTGTCCTTATAATTTCCATATTGAACTAGAACAACTAATCTTAATATCCCATGTATTTTAAATTATGAAATATAATGACTTGATATGACCACCCACTCATACTCGATCACCAACATATAACACCAATAATTACCCTTTTGGGAATTTAAGGACCATTATACTTGATATTCACCCAAATTCACTCTCAAAAATGATTACACCCACCAAAATCCATTGGTGGATAACCCATCATATATCTTCCCTTACTCTACTAATTGATAATAATTCACGAGAGGTTCCATCATCACACCATAGATAAAATTTATCGTAATATGATACTTTGTACTATCTCTATAGTTACTTGTTTCTATAGAGTAACAAATTCAATTTCATTAGGGCCAGAAGCCACCACTCTAACATGTATCAAACTGATCAGCCTGATCTCCCCACTTGAAGGGTGACCCCTTAATTGATGCCCACAATAGACCCATGAATTTCCAAAATGAAATAAATATTATTTGAAATCATCACCAATATACAACCACTGTAGTATCTTTGTGGTTCTACTGGAACATGAACAACACTCAATTGTTCTGTAAATGACCCCTTTTCATTGATACATGAACAAAACATTAACTACACACAAAAAAATGAACACTTGAAACCACATAAAATAATTTTGATAAAGACATAACTACCCCTAATCTCATCTTCTATGGTATAAACATCCTATAAAGAACATTCTATTAGCCATTACACTCCACCCATTCCAATATCATCTGAACTAAACAGGTGTACTTTCCTTTTCAACCCAATCATAAAACGTGAATCATATTTCCTTGAGCTTCAAATTATAAAAACTAGGCTTGCTTACATAAAAAATGATTATTTTTATCTCATATATCCATATCATTAAACTAATATCCCCCAGGATTTCATTCCAAACTACCATGACATAGCCATTAAGTTATCCATTAAAAAGCCTAGACCATTCTCTGATAACTATTGGACACCATGAAAATATAGTCCAAAATGGAACATGTTTCTATTAAATTTTTTAAACCAACCCATTACACACACTCTATCAATGAATGTTTCTAATAAATTCAAAAAACTAGCTAGTAGAACACATAATTCAAACATCTGGGTCATTCCTAGTAAAATCATTAATATCCAAGTAATCTAGTATACAAGTTTTTATTAAAAATTGTTGAATGAATCCCTAAAACAATAAGACACAAAAATTATTTTAAATAATCCCTTATAATCCAAGTGTTTCCAATAAAAATAGTATTTTGAAAATTCCTTGGAATATCCCATTGTTTTTAATACCATCCATGTTTTCAAAAACAACATTGAATTCAATTTTCCAAAAGCATTTCACTTATACATTAAAATGAAAAATTAGCTTCCATTTCAATGTAAAGAGATCTATCATACATTTCATGTAAAATAAATTTAAATTAATAACAATTATACATCAACCTTCTTTCACTGCATGCTTTTTCATTTCTGATCTAATTTTCTTAAATCAAATCTAAAAAACATTTATATAATATAGCTAATAAATCACACTCTATAATAAATCAATCAAGCCCCTTGAATCCATATTAATCCAATCAAGACATATAATATATTTGATAATTTTTAATTTATATTATAATTTTTTAAAATTAACAATGGATTTCATTGGGGCAAGATCTCAACCAACACCTCCCATGTGAGCATATATAATGTTCTAAGCATTCCATGATAATGATTCCCAAAAATTTCACCAACTATCAAAAAATCCATATATATAATTTTATAGATTTTCCATCCCACATTTGTATTCCTAGTTCCACACCCCTCACCACCTATATTTCATTGTACCAATAATGAACATACATTGGAAATATGGGTCTCAGCTAACACCATACCACCCAAACATGACACCAATCCTCCTCTATGTTCCTAATATTCACAATGAAACTATAAAAAATTTCTCGCCATCCAAAAACATTCTCTGATACCATTTTAAATTCCCTAGACTATATTTCGGAATTTAAACCCATGTGAGGGTGCAACAATAAAATAGATGTGTCTCTTTGTATGCAAGAGGTAATTGAATATCAGTGACGATGTAAAATGATTTTTAAAATACAATTCCATCTAAAATAAATCTATAGTTTCATTAATAAATATACATTAAATAATTCATAACTATCATTTTGGTGGATAATACCAAACCTTGAAGATAGAAATATTAATCCAAATTTTTCCTTGAAGTCCAAAATATAAATTTATTTGAAAAATCATATATGGTGAAATTAAAAAAATAGAGAAGAAGTAAAAAATAAATTATAATATTTTCCAATAATGAATGGAATGGGGGTTAAATAGATGATATAGATAGAAAACCAAAACTAAAAAGTAATGGTATTGTACCATTATTCCATCTTCTAGAATGTTCAGTATATTTAAATTTCTAGACCCAAAACACATGTCCATATCCATGTGACACCTATGCCTAAGAGAGTACATGATGATCTAACCCTGTAAATTGAAACACATTCCATGTACATGGCTGTGGGATGAATCTAATGTCTCAATAAAAGTCCCCAATGACCTAAAAATATTTATTATTTTTGTGATCATGTGGTTGTGGAAGAAATATATAAATGAGTGTATGTAATTATAATTAAACATACACAATAATAAATATAACGAAAATTCACACAAAAGAATAAGTTCTATTTTATCATGTGAAAAATTGTCCCCCATGATACATGACCTTGGTTTCATTCACCAATCCAAATATGTGTATATCATATCCACATTACTGGAAATTAAATTTGAGAAAGATATAATAGAACAAGTCCTTGAAATATTAAAAAATGATAAAAATTAATCAAAGGATGGATTATCAGTATCCAATCTCTTCCATAAGACATACTTTCCCAATAGGGTAATTTCCCGTGGTCATATCAAATATCCACTAGATAATATCATGAAAGAGATCATCTAATGCAGTCTCAATAGAAAAACTTATTCAGTGGATGAACTAACCCATTCAGGGTATGACCCACTATAGAAGGAAAACCAAACTATCACTAGGTAGGTACCAAAATTTATCATATATATAGAACATGGTAAATAAGAAATCATATATGTAATCACAATAGAAAACCTATCACACAAGTTAGTAGGATCTACTTTAATGTATGTCCCATAACACACACCAAGCCACGAATCATGACATGGGTCCCACTATAGTAGGCCAAGACCCGCTCTCCTAAATAATGTGATGAAATAATAAATGTTACACTTCCATCTTTGACGCTAATAACTTTGACTTAATTTTTTCATTTAAACCGTACAATATATAAAGGAAAAAATGGATGACTTACATCCGTGAGGATATTTTATGTCTAGAGTTTAGGAGACTTAGGACCAACTCATATCAATATGGACTCATAAAGAACCAGTATATATATAGATGAACATTATCTCCTATTATACCCAACATTCCTTATTTCACATAATGTCCTCAACATAGTTCTCGAAAAATCTATTATATATATAATTCATTCAACCTTATTCATTATAACATGGGGAATATGAAACATAAGAAGGGTGGGCTCAAATGATTAGTAAGGGTAAACATAATCATTCACTATATAATGTCATTAATGTGAATAAGAGTGCACAAGGGTATAAATACATAATTTTAGGGAATGAAAAAATAATGAGAAAACTCATACCCATCAATAATTGCTACATCAAATATTAAAACATGGAAAAATAAAGAGTCATCTGAACTAATTACCATGAGACACGTGATATCAATTTTGATCAATTGAAACATAATATACCCATATTTAGTAATTAATACCCTCTTGAGAAACATATACCATCATTTTCATAAAAAACCTTTGAAACCCACTTTTAAATTTAATAAACACATGATGAAATTAAAATATAATAATTACCCAATGCATTTATGTTCTATTTAGGAACACCCATCATTTAATATATAATAGGCTCACCTGGTGCTATCTAGGACACCCCATCATCAATTATCTAACAAGATCACCTAAAACAATCTAGGCCACCCCATCGTATAAGTTGTAATAGCCTCACCAGATGCTATCCAGGACACCCCATCATGTAAGATGTCCAAGTACCACAGTAATAATTAAAACCATATAAACTATCATTATTGCTTTTAAAATTTTATTTACCCACATAAAGTTTATAGGTTTCAAGTCAGTTTATTTTAAACATTATTAACCCTTAGAAAATAGGTGGTTTTCATAAAAATTCTTTTCAAACATGGTTAACCTATAGAAAAGAAAAGGTTTCCAACCCAATATGTTTGAAATAATCATGATCCATACATATAATGAAAGAGGATGGTATCAATAAAAAATATCCCAAGATAAGGATAAGTAAAAACAAGGTTTTGACATTAATAAATGAATTTATAATGAAAATATAATTAAAAACATATTGGGGGAAATTATCTTTTTCATTTGGATGATCACGTTTTATTACATAATTCATTTTTCAAATACATTTTTTGAAACCAACCATTGAAACATATAAAGGGATGTTTTATAAATAACTCAAAATAATATTTTAACTATAATTTTTTGTTTAAAAATCATTTCCCTTTAATTATATATTCAAATTTATTTTAAATACATTTTTGAAAACTTTTTTCGAAAAAAATGTTTTCAAAGAACATAGATTTTTGACTGAAGAGAGAAATAGTTTCAGATATTTTAAAAACAAATTATCAATTATTATAAGTATAAAAAAGTAAAAATTGTATTATTACATGAAACTATCATTAATTACCATAGTATTATATAATTCTTTATAATTATATGATTTCAAGAACATATAATTTTTCATTCACAATCTTAATAGGTTGTGAGATAGTAACGAAAGAATCTTACCCCTTAGTAAACATTTAATAATATTTCCCATATAGGAATATAATTAAATGAAACATATAAAATCATTTAAAAATGATAATCATGATTTGAAAATTTAAAGGGTTAGTATATACACCTTATAAAATAAGATAGGTGTATACATAACAAACATCTCAAAGAAGTCAAATTTTTACAAAAATCCATTTCCACTTAGGTAACATTGAAACCATAAACCCTATGAACTAAAGATAATAAAAATTGTATTTAAATATAATACAATAATTATATGAATAATATGATACATTAATGTGTATTATATACACCACAAAAAAAAATAAGTGGTTAATATGGAATATATGTCACACAAATAATAGTGAGACGAGAAAAACTAATACCTTGTGTTTGATTCATCACACTTGTTCTTTACCTTCTTGAATAACTAACTTATGTTAATTATTTAACTGATTTGGAACCTTTTACAGGATTATTTTTAATTTTATTTCACTTATAAAAATTATTTACATAATTAAATAATTAATTAAGTATTTGTCGTATTTGTTTTGCCTATATTTGGTTTAGGTGTCAAAAACGAATTTGTTAGGCTAACTATAGTCAAAGTGGTAATTATTAAACCATATAAAAAATAATAATCATTAAATTATTATAATATTTAAACATAAATTATTATTTTATAATCAATCATGTATTATTTTTTTGAAAAATGAACTAATGTTACTATCATTGAGACGGTTGGCCATATGTATGCATGAGTATCCATTCCATTAGTTCAATGATAATTATGGGAAGAAGTATGAAATATTTTTTATTTAAAACATAATAATTATATAATTAATAAATTGAAATTTGATTATATATACTTATCTAAATAATTATTGTTATTTAATAGGAATCACATTACTTCGAAGAGGCAGTAATCCACACAATGTTATCACTTTTCCAGCGTATGAAAAGGTAAAAATGAAAATTTTATATTATATTTTAAGAAAGATAATTAGGTCCTGAATATAATATTTATATCCTTTATATCTTATATATTTATTATCCTTACCTGTATTACCTTCCATGAAATGGGTTAGTGAAAAACACTTCACAATGCTTCGTGAGGCGGTAGTCCGCCATACATACGAGCGACGTTATCATATCCCCTACAATTCGAAATGTTAAAATGGTGTGTACAATATAAAATATCCATAGGTATTGTTATGTTATAAATATTATAAATATCATATATAAATATTATTCACAAAATTATTCCCATCCATGAGAGGTGATAAGGGAAAAATGGAAGACATCATTTCGAGGGGCAGTAGTCTGTCATACACATAGATGATGATTATGTAAATTTTTTTAAAGAAGTGTGTGATGGTGTTAGTAATATAATTAACAAAATAAAACCTCATTATAATTGTGATATTTATTTTATTATATAATTATTTTATAATAACAATTGAATGAGGCGGAGGTGGAAATAAAATATTGAGTTTTGTTGATGAACATTAACTCTTATATAGGTATGTTACATTGGTTTGCAGTTAAACCTTCCTAGTATAGATTTAATACAAACATTAGGTTTCTAAAATGAGGGATGGATGTTTGGGAGTTACTTGTGTTTCGGTTGGACAACCCAAATGGCTATAGTGGTGTGTAGATATTGTGAGTGCGAGTGACCTTTTATTGTGGAGTGACATTCTTTTAAATAATCAAATTTATTCACTATAGGGAGGTAACTATAATGTAATGTGATTATTAAAATGAAAAATAATGGAGTGGGGTTATTTTATGTCCTATAATATCTAAAAACCTATAAAAATTATTTTCTATCATTATTTTCCTTAGTCCTTATGTTTACCCAATTTTTCTAATTTTTGTTTTTAAAATAGTGAAATGTTTTCTAACCGTTGAATTTACACTTTAAAAATAAATTAAAGTGATATTTATTAGACTATTTTTATCATCTAACTCTGAATTTAATATATAATTTAAAAAAATAGATTGGGTTTCTGAAATTTATGTTAACATAAGGACTTGTAACATGAAAAAACACAACTTTAACCCTTACTACATAAACATTATTTTTTTCTATTTAGGGGTCAATAAGTCCATTATAAAATAAAAAAAATTAAATTAATGTGAAATATATTATATTTATTAATTTTTAATAATAACATTAAATATGATATAGTTTTTAGTAATTTTAAATCATTAATAAAATATCAGTTGTTATTAAAAAATATTTTCAATCTCGATATTATATATGTAATTTAAATTTAGATTCAAAAAGTAAAATAAGGATGTTAAATATAGTAATTTAACACATGTGTAACTGGATATATGCAACTTAAAATTTATTTAATAGTAAAAATCATTCATTTTAATTTACTTTTAATATTTTTAATATCAATTATTTATGTTAATTATTAACAAAACATTTCTGCATTGGAATTTATTATGTTTTTTAGATTATTACTTCATCACTAAAACATAAAGATAAATTATTTTTATATTTTAAACTAATTTACATTTAAAAATAATTTCTATAACCAAACGTATGATGTTTTTTCCCTATCCTAAAGAATTATAGTTACTAAAATCAAGGAAAGCTTCTTTTTGCCTTTTTCTTTTGTTAAATTATAATATAGTCTACATTCATTGAATATTATTCTAAATAACTCATAAAAATATAACAAGGTGATAATTGTAGAAATCTTCTAGATAATGGGTGTTGTAAAAGTTTTGGGTCATTCTTATAAATTATTTTCATAGTTTAACAATAATGTAAACTCGTTTTACGTTAATTGTTTTAATTAATTTTAGATGATTTCATTCATTATTGTGGTCAAAAATTAAATTATAATTTCTTGATAATATTAATTATTATAAATCATAATATGTAATCAATTTGGTCATATTTGACGCATGAATGATTAATTTGTTAATATAAAAATAACCCCACATACGTGACAAGAAAGCTGGTTTTTAAAGTAAAAACGCTCAAAAGTTTATAATGTTTTTATATCAATATTATGCTGGAAAATATTTCAGGTGACATAAATCATATTAATATATTCATAATTTAACTATTATGAAAATAAAAAAAATAAAAATAAAATTTTAAATTATAAATTATTTAGAGGAAAAGGAAGTTTAAAATTAAAATCTAGTATTTTTCATTATTAATAAAAAATCAAATTGTCAATTTTTTTTTTAAATTTACCTTAATATAAATTTTAAATCCAAAATAAGAAAATAATTTAATATTTAAAAAATATTATTATAACATTATCATAAAATGATATTTTTAAAAAGTGCGACAAAAAATGGTGACAAAATCAATTCTTCAAAAAATAAAGTTTTAACCGTAAAATAGGATTCCTTTTTATCTATTCTCTAGAAAAAATATGATGAATGTTAAAATTATATAGAATAAATAACATATAAATATAATTAAAATATTCCAATAAAATTTTCTTTTTCAAACTCAGTGTTTTATAAATCATAACCAACACGTGATATTGTGTGTAACATAGGTCATAATTTTGTTCTTTTAATTTCTATGGGTGTTATATCCTCTCGATTTAAAAAATTGTACCCTATGAATTTTAAATTTATCATAGAAATAATATTTTTTATATTAAAAATAATTTTTCTTGTAAACCCACATCATAAAAAAGGTTAATTAAACTTTCTATTAATAACAGAGAAAATTAAGTATGTCAAGCATCTGAAATAACTCACAACTAGGTTTCCAAATAGTTAATATTTGTGAAAAATTAAGAAATTTGTAAATAAATATATGTAGTGATTGACTTCACTAATAAAAATAAACTTAATGATCAATGGGATTTTAAGGGCCTCACAACAATAAATATGTGATTATCTAAGAGATAATAATTTCATCAGAATTGAAGGCACTGAGAAAAAACTTTTATTTAAATATATTTTTCCTAGATTTTAGGAATTATAATACCATATAGATGAATATAATATGTAAATATAATTTCATGATCAATATAATTTCACCCATTAATCATTTTCCCCAACAATAAAATATTTTTCTCTAAATATTGTGTACTAATGATGAATTTTCAATGGCTGATACACAAAAACTATATTTTAAAGACCATATACCAATAAAAGGGATAAAAAACATATTCCACGTGTATTTATACACTATCAAAGTCAAAAAGGGTTATAATATGGTACTATAATTCCCAAAATGGGTAAAAAATTATATGATACATTAATCTTTAAAAGTAACACCCAAAGTTTATGTTGAACTATTCAATAAATGAAAATCCTTAGAATTCTTCAAACATTACTGGACTGTGTTCAAAAAAGAAGATATTTTAAGGATTTACTCATATATCAGTACAAGATAAATAAACCATTATTCGTTATATAAAATAACAAATGTTTCTAAAATAAACATAATCTTCACCTATAAAAATGTTATACTAACCATAAAAAACATATAGAAGTGGTGGGCACAAAACTATAACTGTCCTTCAGTCTTTGGTTCAATACTAACTACATCTCCATATGCGACAAGTTGTTACCCATAATATTGGTTTTTCATGTTTTTATTAAAACAATATTAAAAATTCCTCTCAAAATAACACTTAATGTTGATCATATATGTGTTACAAAAAACTCATCCCCATAATCCTTCTCCATAAATTTCAATTAGACATCAAAATGATTAACTATGTAAAAACCTTAAAGGAGGTGTCAATTATAATTAATTCATGATAGACCTATTATGGCATCCTTATATCCATAGATAATATTACATGATAACATCATAATCTCCGAAGTTATATAAATAGACCTTTGAAACCAACTATAATAGCCCAGGACCCTTACTCCAGAATCCTGTGATGAAATCATAACCTTAACATTTTCATATTTAATATCGATAATTTTAACCAATTTTTTCAACGAAACCTTACGACATAAAAAATTAAACTATTATTAATTATAATATTGAGTATATTTTAGGTATAGAGTTTTAGATAAGAATGAAAAACTCATATAAAGACACAAAAACAACAGGTTCATAAGGATAAACATTATTTCCCAATAAAACCATATTTTCTTATTTTACATTATGTCCAAAAAAATCCATTTTAAACCCTTTATAAATAAAATTTGTTCCAAAATATTCTTTATAAGCTTGGGAATATGAAATATATAAAGGGTGAACTGAA
This sequence comes from Viscum album, assembly GCA_963277665.1. Taxonomy (NCBI): domain Eukaryota; kingdom Viridiplantae; phylum Streptophyta; class Magnoliopsida; order Santalales; family Viscaceae; genus Viscum; species Viscum album. Next base: position 1,262,132,717 of record OY728145.1, on the reverse strand, counting down.
ATTCTTAGTAAGGGAAAACATAAGAATTAATTATTGAATTCCATTAATGGGAATAGGAGTGCGTAAGGGTATGAATAAATAATCAGTGTGTAAGAGGGAACTATAGAAGAACTCATACCCATCAATACCTAGATCATAAAATATGAAAAAATGAATAAATAAAGATCATCCAAATCAATAATCATGATTCATTAGATATAAATCTTGACCAAATAAAATATCATAAATCTATAACAAGTAAATAAAACACTTTTAATTAACATGGAAAATCATATTTATAAATTCATTTCAAAAGTAATTTTCATCTGAATCACCAGACATATGACTTTTAATATAATAATTACACAAGGAATCCGAGCACTATTTAGTAACAGCCATCATTTACAGTATAATGGGCTCACCTAGTGGTTTCTAGGACATCCCATCATAAAAGATGTATTGGGATTTCCTAACACTATTTAGGCCACCAAACTATCTCATCTATAATGGCCCCACCTAACACTATCTAGGATACGCTATCATTAAATATGTAATGAGATCACTAGACTCTATAGAGGCCACCACTTCATGTAATATGTAAAAGAACCAAAACATGAATAAAACTCATAGAACAAATAATTATTCCTTTTATGAATTAATTGAAACATGGAAATTAAATGGGATTCATAAAAATATCTCTAACATATGATTAACACATATAATTAGTAGGGTTTCCTAACAATATATTTGAATCATTATTAACATGTGGAAAAGAAATGGTTTCTATAACAATCTCTCCCAAATTATCATAATTCAATAAGAGAAAAAATAGGATGGTATAAAAACAAAATATCCCCATAAAGGATAATTAAAAAAATGGTTGTTGAAATAGATTAATGGAAATACCATTAAATTATAATTGAAACCATTATTTAGGAAAAATCATTTTATTTTTTAAAATCATTTTTTATAACATAAAACATTTGTAAAGACTATTTTATTGAAAATAATGTTGGAAACATATGAAGGAAGTTTTAAAAATAATGTAAAACACTATTTAAAATCTCTATATATATATATATATTAAAATAATTCCCCTTGATATTGAGATTAAACTATAATTTAAATGAATTTGAAAACATTTTTAGAAATTTTTTTTGAAGGAACATTGATTTTTCACTAAAAGAAGAAATGAAGTAAAATATAATTAATCAAATACCAATTATTCTAAGTATAAGAGACAAGAAAATTATACATATTAAACTAAAATATCATGAATAACCAATGTAGAAAAGAATTCATGAAGATTGAAATATTTCAATATAAGTGACTTATTTATACATAATATCGATAAATAAAGAGATTTTAAAAAAAGACTCTTACCACATGGGTAACATTGAATCATAATAGACTTGAATTAATAACATTAAATGAAACGTAAAATATAACTAAATAACTCTATTAATTATGTAACATGTAAAATAGTCATTATATAAACATTTTCTGAAAATATAAGTGTATAACATAATAAACATCTCAAAGAAAGAAAATTATACAAAAATCCCTCTCCACATTGGTAACATTGAATTCATAAACCCCATGAAATAGAAATCATAAAATCAAAATGAAAATCCCATTAAATTAATTATAATATTCATATAGTACATTAATGGTCCTTACGTACACCACACACCAAAATTATTTGTGGAATATGGCATATATCTCACATAAATAAACGTCAGTTGTGAAAAACCCTTAACATGAGTCAAGTTCATCACACTTTTCATCATCTTCTAGAATATTAAATCTATTTTAATTATTTACTTAGATGATAAAATGTTAAATGTTATTATTACTTCTATTTAACTTAAAATAATACTTTCTATAAAAATTATTAAATTATGTTTAAGTAATATTCTTTGACCATATTCAGTTTATGTCTCGAAATCGGAATTTGGTAGGTTGATTATGGTATATGGGGTCACTGTGTAAAAATATCCTAAATAATAATATATACATAATAATAATATTTATAAATCAAAATTTTTTGAATCCAATAATTGAAGATGGTGAAGAAAAATAAACAAATGTTTTGATCATGGAGACTGTAGGCTGTATGTACGCATGAGTAACATTTTCAATTTTCACTCATCGTTATAGAAAGATGGTATATAATATTTTAACATTCCATAATTATAATTATATCACTAATAAATCTATAATTAATTATATATACTTATGTAAATCATTATTGTGATGTAAAATAAATCATATCTCATTGAGGAAGCCATAGTCCACATAACATTTGCACTTTTTCAGCATGTGAAAAGGTAATACAAAAATGATATATTATATTTTTAGAAAGATAGGTATGTCATTAATATAATAATCAAGTCATGTATACAATAAAATATATATTATATTTACCCTTATTACGATACATATAATTATTTAGTGAAAGATTCTTCGTGCCACTTTGCGAGGTGGTAGTTAGCCGTACGCACAAGCGACTTTATCATATCCTATACGATAAGGAATAAAAAAATAGAATATATGATATAATGAATACAAAAGTAATATTATTTTATAAATATCATAATTATAACATTTAATTTGTTTGTACATCATTATTATTAAATTTGAGATGCACTAATTGAAAAATTAAGACACAATTTAACAAGGGGGAAGTTCGTCACACACACGAATGATAATATCATTTCCTATTTTAAGAAATTATGTCTGGGTGTAGGTCATAACCATAAAATGAAAAACTATATGTATATTTAGTACACTATAGTTATTAAATAATAATGTTATAATAATAATTAATGAAAATGGAGAAGGAAATAAAATAAATACGTTTGTTAATGAACATTACCTCTTTCTGAGTATCATCATTTGGTTTGAACTAAACCCTTACTAGGATAGATTTATGAAAAATGAAATATTTTTTATGCATGTAGGGAATTTGTGGATTTTTTTATGTTTTGGATGATCCAAATGTCTTGATAGGTGTGGAGATATGAGGAAAGTGAGTGCCCATTTACAGTGGAGGAGGAGTGACATTCTTGTAAATACTCCAAACTCTTCACTATTGAGAGGTCTCCCTTTACATATGGGATTAAAAAATCGAAATTTAATGTATTTGAGTAAAACAATGGTTGAAAAATAGTCATAAAATAGAAAATAAAATAATTTTTATCAATTTTTCTTTGTCCTTAGGTTTACTCATTTTCATCCATTTTTTACCACGTCAACTAGTTTTCTAACTATGGAAATTTGTCAATTAAGAATAAATAAAAGTGATAAATATTATAAAATTTAGATGAAATAATTATAAATTCCATGTATAATTTATAAAATAAATAACACATGTTTTTTGTAAATTAATTTTAATAGAAGAGCATGTAATGAGAAAAAACACTTATTTAACCTAAACCACACTAACATAGGTTTTTCTTTTTAGGGGTAAATTCAATCATTATAAAATATAAATTCGTCGATTAATAGACACTATTTTATATTTATTAAAATTTAAAAATCACGTGGCATATGATATTTTTTTTACTAATTTTAAATCATTTCATAAAAAATAATTAATTATAAAATAATATTATTGTTAATTTAGCCATTATTTTTTAATATAAATTTAAATAAATCTCAACAATGATGGAATTTTATTTTATTAATACAAAACATATGAAAGTTAATTTATTCTCATTATAAATTAATGTAAGAAAATAATTTAATCAACTTACTTCATCTTAATATTTTCACTGTTACTTATTTTAGTTAATTATTTGAATAAAAATTACTACATTGGAATTTCATAATAAGTTAATGTAATTATTTCTTCTGAGAAAAATTAAATATAAATCATTATAATAATATAAGATAATATAAATAAATAATAACATTTATAACCGAACCTATGTTATTTTTTCCCTATCACAAATCATTGTGGACATCAAAATCAAGGAATGTTCCTTTTTATCTTTTTCATTACATTACAAATTTTATAGTTAACATTCATGAAATAATATTCCCTATAAATAATAAAAAATAAATTATAATGTTATAAGGATCCATATATATCCATCCAATATATTTTGGAAATATTTTTGGTCATTCATTCAGATAATATTCTATAATTGACCACAAATTATACTCATTTTTTTCTTAATCACTCTAATTAATTTTAAACATTTTCACTAATAATTATTTATAGAAATTAATTTATCCTTGATAAATAATATAAATTATGATTATTTTATATTTTTAATCTATTTTAACAAACTAAACTCATATAATTGGAATCATGTAATGTAAAATTAGTCCCCCTAATGTGACTTGAATGTGTCGTTTTAGAGTGAAAATTTTCAAAATTTTACAATGTTTTTATATCAAAATTATTTATGAGAATAATTAATATCACCTAAATTGTATTAATAGATATATAATTTCACTATTCTTTACATAATAAAATTTATAAGATAATTTATCATTAAAAATATTTTAGAAGAAAAGGCAATTTTCAATTAAAATCCAATATTTTACATTATTCATAAAAAAAATAAAACCTGATTGAAAAATTCATAAAATTCATCATAAGATATCTAATATACTCCCAATTATAAAAATTATGTTTTTTTAAATAAAAAGTATAAATTTACAAAAAAATTTTTTTTGAAATAAAGGTTTCATGAATTAGAGAAAAAACATATATTTTTTAAAAACAATATAGATTATAACCATAAAATAGTGTTTATTTTTATCTCTTATCAATAAAAAAACATAGGATAAATCTTTTCCATTATATTGAATATATGACAAATAAATTTCATTTATATATTCAAACTTGAGTGACTTGTTTAAACTCAGTGTAGCATAAAACCCCAGCTAAACTCGATATTGTATGTAATGAAAGCCATAATTTTCATCTTTTATATTCAAAAGGTGATACACTGATAGAAAATAATATGTCTAAAAGTTTGGAAATATGTGATTTGATGGGGCATCCAAATATCTAACATCTCACATAGGCTGATCTATTCCCCCTTGAGGTAGGTCTTATATCACAGGATGAACCACCCGATCATTACATCGGTCCCATGACTAATCATATATCCAAAAATTATGAAACATGAGACTAAGTGAGTCATCACAATAACTATCCTCTAAAATAATCTACATAATTCACCTTTGAGGTAGGTTTGGTGATACAATATAAACCTATCTCTAATAAAGTATATCCCATGCCTATTTAAATCAGTTCACAAACCCTACCCACCTAATCGGGGCTGGATTTTATAACCATTATTTACATCCACTCCCTCACTCTGGGTACCACACCACATCATATAACACATTTTATTTTACATTTCATAATAGTAGGAACAATTAAATATGCAATACATTTAATCCAACATTATCCCAATAGAAAATTCCAAGAATAATATTTTTACAGGGATATCCCTTAGATTATCCACTACAAAATCCCAACGGTGACTCAAATACACCATGATCATGTACATTAAATAAAAAAATTAAATTATTATTCATATAAATCTATATAATATATTACTAGGTTATCAAATCATTAACTAAGGAAAATAGCTCACTCAATTTTGAACTACCTAAAGAGGAAAACCTTTTCTCACATAATCTATATAGGAATAGTTTACTTGAATATTATACATTCTAACCATATATACCCTCTATTGGGTCACTAAAATTAATTTAGACCCATATAAAAACTTTTTCCCTAAAAGTAGAACATTATTGTGTCAACTGATACATCTGGATGCACAAAAATTAATACAGTGATGTATAACATCAAAACTTGTTAAGGGTTTCCTATAAAATCGTTCATCATCATGAATCCAGAACAACATACTGGGGAATCATAATCAAGAGGAATATTAAACATATAATATGTATAAATTTTTTCATTTCTGATTCAAGGTCAACTAGTAAAAAAATCTCATCTAATACCTTCTATATTTCCATTTAAATAGTGTGAAATCCACTTTTTAATCCTTTCTTTAAAGGAAGTTCATTTCAGCTTGACTCACACTATTCCATTAGATAAAATCTCAATAAAAAATTCTTTATAAATCCCCATGTTTTTTTTGAAATATGATTCATGATCCATCACTTGAAATCACCCTTCTCACATGAAATATTATGTCAGTTGATTTTCATAAAGAATTTATTTTTTTCGAGGAAATACCCTTTTTAAATGCACATTCTAAATGGAAACCCCATTTACCTCGAAAATCCAGAAGATTCCATCAAAAATTATATAATGAAGGCCACTCAAAATAATTTTAAAGAGGTACCATCATGTAAAAATTTAGTTACACATATCATACTTATTTACTATTAGTCCAACACGATCACTTCGAAATTTATAAAAGAGTTCCAATAATGTTAGATAAATTAAAGAAATACACATAATGATATAAATGTAATATAAAACCGTCAAATGACTAATTGAATTATTAATTTATCATCCACCTACCTCATTTTTAGTTTTCAAGACTCCACTTTCTCAGATTCGTTATATGATATAGCTTTATTAATTATAAATCATATAATCTACAAATAATTCCTACAATAGTTTGTACCAAGATCCATCAAATATGGGAGAATATATCCCTTGGGATGGAAGGCTATAATATATAAAAGTACCAAGATATACTCACAATGTTTCTACTCAAAAAGGTATTTCTCAACATTATATTTCATTTAAATTATTAATTTATTTTTAGTTTTTTATATAAAACCCCTGAAATTCAATTTTTGTCAAGAAGTAGAACTCTTATGCATATGGGTTCTTATATGTATGGGTAACCCCCACAAAGGAATTACCCATATATCATTATAGAAACGAACCTTACATATTTCCCCATAAGTAACCTTATTTATCACCACATTACCATTACATTCAAAACATTACCACTTTTCCAACCTAGGGTTATCCTTGGGTATCACAATTTTCACATATGTTAACCATTACATATCGCATTTTTAAAAAAGTTGTCCCCCATGTATCACTATTTTTACATATGGTTAACATTATATATCAATGTTTTTGAGCAGGGTGGCCTTTATTTGTCATCCAAGTTTACCCTTAAATAACTGAGGGTAAGTCAAAGTTAACAATACTTATTATAGGGTTAACCCATACATATAACATTGTGACATCAATACTTATCAAATTTTCTAAGATATGATAAGTAATACTATGTATTAGTGAACCCACATCTAATTTTAAATACCTGTGTTTTATTAAGCTACACTTATATATCTCAAGCCCACCAAATATTTTACCTTATAAGTGGTAGGATGTCATTACCTACTATGATTAATCATGTTCAAAAATATATAATATCACTCAGACTAACTACTATATAAAAGTTTGTTTTAGGTGGTATTCCAAGGTAGAAACCATATAGATGAATTCTAGGAATAACATATAATAAATTTTATATAAGGAAACAAAGGAAATATTGTTAAAAAATACTATTAGAGAACACATTTAAAGAATTATAAAATCTAAATTCACACACTAGTGAAGTGAAATGATAAATAACTTGACACAAAATTACAATAATTAGTTCTATGTAATACCATGGTCTTGGTCAGGACTATATAACTCAGAAATTCCACAATTATTATAGAAATGTAAACTAGTTAATTAATGATGTAGGTGGCCTAAAACCATATTTAAACATAACACATATCCAACCCAATGGACATGAAGAAGGCCAACCGTTGGTTATTTCTTTGAAAATCACCCCCACCAAAAATACAATGATCATAACTAATTGAATTATAAAAGATAAAAATATAGAATAAATGAAAAAATCCAACATGACATAATCATACAAAGTATACTTTTCTAAAACAATCCCACTATACTACGTTTCTTGGAACTAAAACTATCCCATCAAGATCAATATAAGAGAGTGAAAAAATTGAATGTAGAAGTATCACCATAATCTTGTTGGAGGAATGATCTAGATTGCGTATTTGATCATACGAATTTAATGATGATTCTTATATTAGATTCAAAATTAATTTATTGGGAAAATTTCCTCATTTTATCCCAAAATGTCTCTGTATATCAGGGTGTATCCTCCTCAAATTATCCCCAAATCCATCTTTATGTAGATATACAATTACAATTGACTCGCATACCACTAAAAATATAAAAATACATACCACTTTTAGATATCAAATTAATGATCATGGCTGGTAAGTAAATTCATGATAATATTCTCCAAATGGCTAGGTTTTAATAACTTTTCCATGGTAATCAACTATTTCACATCAAACACTACTCAACCACACCTATTGTGTTTTAGCACACATCATACTCAAAATTTATAAAAAAATAATATCTTTAAAATAGATTCATATATCATCTCACGATGACATAGATTTATATGACTTTGATTTTTAAAATTTTATATTAACATCTCTATCAAGAAATTGTACACCATTACTATTTAATAAATTTCCATAATTGTTGACCATGTTGAAATTTATATATCACCATAGAATACATAATGTCAGTATATTATAGTGCTTTCTCAAAATTTCGTGTAGACTCACAATGTTGATTTCAATAATCATTTTTTGTAGCTACTTCACTCTTCACATGCACACAACAATACACCTCAATCCATTTCTATAAGCATCACCATTTAACTTTGAATCATTATTTATACCCCATGATTGTAAAACATTATTTTCCATTCCTATAAAACTACACTAAACGTAATTCCCTAGTAATTTTAAAAATTAATCAATGTGGGTAGAAAAATTTATGTACCATTCCATGGAAAATAACATATAGAAATTTTTTTCTTCTTTAGAACAACTCATCACCATCTCCGTCGTAGCCACTTGTTGTTTCTCTAGGAATTTATATGTCTTTGATGATATGTATTAAACCATATCTATCCTTTAATGTATACTTATCATTGGAGGAAATATTACAGAGTGTTTCTACCACCATTTTTACATTTGATCGTGGCCAGGTTTTCCTTCAGTTGTTGTAAGTGACTTTCTTATCATATTCATATGTTATTCATATTATTTTGAAATCCAATCTCATGGTTGTTTCAATAACCATTTTTTTCTTATGTTTTTACCATACATGAATCCATCACATTTTCAATAATTCATGCATCAATATTGTGTGCACTTTTGTTTTGTATTTCATATATGGAAGGGAAACATCACAAATTTTGTTTATACAATATGCTTTGGCTCACAACCACCTCAACATTCAAGATATTATATTTTATATTATTTTCTTATTTGAACCAGTAAAGAATTATCCACATAGTGGAATACGAGATAGGTGTCTCTATTTTTCTATGTTATGAAATAACCATTATTTTAATTTGTTTTTACATTATTGATCTTATATTGAATGTTGAATTGTTTATAAACAACATGATATTATTGATCATAAAATACAATTATAATTTTCCTCTCATGATTCCACCCCATGTTAGGAATACTGCTGTACTTGACTAGTGACAACTTTCACTATATTTGGTCTTTTACTACCATCTCCATGTACTATACTTCCCTGGAAAAAACAAGGAGTCAAATATATCACCATTAAATCATATTTTTCACTTTTAAATTTCTTCGAATTTTTAAATTTTCTCAAAAAAAATATTAAAAATTTTATTTGGTAACACTACAACAGAAAAACCACAAAAATTTGAAAAATTAATTAAATATTATATAAATTGAAAAAAAATTAATAATAAAAAATTAATCATGAAATTGAGCTATAATATTTTCCAATACATTACTCTTTATTTTCATTATACATTAAATATCAACATAATCAAATGTAAACCCATCCTACCATTATTTAAACACCATGTTCAACTAAATTATGTAGTTATTAACAATGAAAAAAAATTCAAGATTCATATAACAATTATTTTTTCAATTATTCATTTTCCAAGAATGCAATTAAATCTATCATTTTACTCTCCCTCTTGAAATGATGATTATTTACTTAACATCTATCAACATAATTCAACTCATTATTTGTATTCATGCCACTTTCAATCTACCTCATTATAAATATTTTCTCTTGTACCATGAGAAACATTAGAATATACTTATTGTCATTCACTAAGTACATTTTCCATAACAATATATTAAAAAAATATTTATCTAAACCATGTAAATAAAATCTTCAAATTTCATAATTAGGGATTTTATTAATGGATCAAGTTAATCCTCTTCTATGGTTTGGTAGGTAATTGATGTTAAAAACACAAGGCTACAAAATGAGGTTAATATCCAAAGTAAAATTTATTATAAAAAATTTAAATGTCAATAAAAATCTCAACCACCAAAAATAAAATCATCGAAACTCTTATTCATCACTTTATAATCTCACGGATCAAGATTAATAATAACAATTTATACTTATTTATTAATAATTATTTTTTTCCAAAATGCTTTTTTCACATTTTAATTCTATTTTCCAATAATGGATTTTTAATTTTATCTCGACTTTTTTCTATTTATAGGGTATCTAATGAAGCAAAATGAAAATAAATTTATGAATCTACCCCCACAACCAATGATAAAAATGAATACCTTTAATTTTTCAGAAAACCACCGCATTCACAACATGGAACAACAACTTCCCAAACATGAAGTCCATTATAATTAATGAAAAAATAACTACAGTATAGTAAGAAGGTATAAATATTCATATAATTTATCCTCCATATCAATGTCATTATTGACATCTACGAGCTTCTATAACTATTATATGACATTGACCATTCATAAATGAGATAATATCTCTATAAAAATAGTAGTTGTCAATATATCTAATGTATATATCAATAATTGGGTTATATGGATTAATTTAAAAGAAATATAATTAAAACCTCTCATGAATGGGAAACATGAATTATATCAAATAATTTCTCATGTAATGAATTATTATAACAAACAAATTAACATACACATTATAAATGAAAAACAAAAAATGTGAGATTATTTTAATCCATATAAATCCATTAATCAATTAAAATCATGATTCATTACATTAATACTCTCATTATTATTTGCAAAATTACATCCCTAGTATTAATAATTCCACCATATAAAATATTATATCTAAAACCAATAATTATGAGACTCATAAAAAATGTGATGTATAATAGATAAAAAAAGGCAAAATTATATGTGTGTCATGAAAATTCCCTTAATCCAAAAAATCAATATTAAAAAATATAGGTAAATTAAGAATTGTATCAAATTAAAATAAATACATCCCAATATAATGAATCTATTCCATTTTCCTTTACATCGCCTCCTATTTAGTGGCTTCCTTCATCAGGGACATACAAAATAAAAAAAACAAGTGAAAATAATGGGCCATTTCCTTCAGCTCAGAAATATATAATGGATGATTGAATCTACATCTCAATAAAAATTACTAAAAAACATTCCTAAAAATTATTTATATAAATTTATAAAATAACCTAGGTTCCAACTTATACAGTTATTTGTTTAATGTCTTTGAGCAAGAAATTACCAATTTTTTCATGTAATGGATTATTTGAATGAAGTTAGTTGATTAAGATAAATTAATGTTCTGTGATGGTCTTCCATCATATAGTTTAGTCATAGTTCTTTCTCTGAAATATGATTCATATTTCATTATGGAATAACATTATCCGCTTCCTATGAAAATTCAACTACCTATTTATTTTTCCTGGAAAATAAAATTGTATATCATGGACTAACAAAACATGGTGGCCTTCCTTGAACTATTCATTCAAAATAGCTACTATAACACCGTCAATCCTTATAGGTAGCCTTATTTTCACATTGCTTTCCTAAATTTTACTATTTTCAATCTTCATCACATCAGTAATTTATTTCCTTTCATCGATTCCATAATATTCCTCAAATTCTAGTATTATTTACTCAATTAAATGACTTAATTTTCCACCAATTTTGTAGCTCTTGATTAATACTCAACATCAATTTCTTAAAATGAACCCTTAATGAAAAATCCACAAATTGAAAAAAAATTAATGACATTCACATTAAAAAAATTCATTTATAAGAATATGGGGGTTTTCTATTTAACCATATCAAGAATAATAACATCCATTGGAAAATATAGTTTTTCCTCTATAGCAAATATATATTCAATCAAACCTCAAGGATAATTCACCATAATGTTCAATAATTAATGATAAACTCATTTATACATTATATATCCCAATACCATGATCTTCAATACTATTTGATACAATATGATCACAATGTATCCTAGAACCCAAATGGATTTTCCAAACTGATAAGATCTATTATTAATAGAAATTGGGAAACATCTTAGATCTTATAGTTACTTTTTTATAATCATTGAAACCATTACTAAGAATTATATCATGAGATTTACTGTGTAAATTTCTATGTTTTTCAATTTTTTTAAACAAACACATTCATATATATTGAATACATGTGAATATTATCTAAATCTTGAAAAATAGGGATATTGTTATATAGTTTCATGAATATTACTATAAGAATACCCTCATTTTACTCTATCTTCCCTTTCTTAATCCTTTTTGTGAATAGTTGTGGTTTATTTATGGTGTTGGTACTTAATATTTTAATGGTTTATTACATTCCTTCTCATTCACATTCCTCTATTCCATTTTTTTATTTATTTCACTTACTATTTTAATATTTCATGAGAATACTTGTTCATGACAATTTTACTCATCAAGGTGATAACTTTCATTTCCTCACATTGTTTCACCATATATTTAATCAATAAGAATCATATTATCCTCTCCCTACATGATATTCTAGATTCCTAATAGAATAATTATTGATCATTTAAAATTAATTTTATCTCATTGACTATAGATCTGGTGGTTTTCATGAATATCCAAAAGTTATCCTCCCAAAATATGATTTATATATTAAGATATAGTCTGTCAAGACCCACCTTCACAAAAAGGAGGGAAGGGTCAGAAAATTTCCAAGACCATCCTTATTTAAGGTGAAGGAGATATAATGACCCCTGAAATCCGCCTTCAATGGGTCCTGCTGTGGCGACCAGCGCCAAGGGTATAGAATTCACACAAAATGGAAGCCATTACCATTTTATTTTAATAGGATCGTTAGATAAGATAGAAAATCCAAAACAACACCAAAACTGGAGGTAAAGGTAAAACCCAAAGTAAACCATTCCCATATGCATGTTCAAAAGTAAAAGATACAAGCTACAAAAACTTAAAAGGTAAAGTACCAAGAAAAAGGAAAATTACAGTAGCAACTACGCCAAAGTCCGAGCTAGTACGGTCCCGCACAATACCTGAAGTCCTCCTGGAAACCTGAAAATAGATTTTTATACGTACGGTGAGCATACAAGTATACTCAGTAGGGAAAAACAAAAGCACTCTTGGACATGTGAGGAGGCATTCTATTGCCCTGTGGAAAAAAGAGATAACCAAACACCCAACAAGGAAAGCTATCCACCCAAACCTCACCAAAGAACACTCCTCAAATAACACAAGGCATGTAATGTATAATAATAGCACATCGATTTTTGGGTACCCCATGCCACTTTCTCACTATTTGTTGAAGACATCCTATTTATCGACCCAATCCTGCCATTCTCACCGCAGTCCCACTACCACACCCTGCCCGCACACACCTAGGCCATAACCGCATATCCTACCTACAGACACCTGGGCCACGAACACCACACCTAACCACACCCACAAACACCTAGGTCATAACAACTACTGCCATGCCCAAAGAGACCTGGTCCTCATCTCGATGAACCTTGGGAAACAACATGCCCACAAACACTTGGGTCAGAACAACTATTGCCACGCCCGAAGACACTTGGGACTCATCCTGAAGACAATTGGGAAACAAAATGATGGAAAACGCCGGGGCAAACCACCATAACTACCCTGCCTGAAGATTAATGGGCTAATAATGGACTTCAGGCCATCACAGCCTGCCCGAAGAGTCTTGGGATATCCGGGAAAGGGAGAAAAAATGAGCTAATGACCAGCCACTCATAAGAGTGTTGGGAAAAACACCCTCCCCATGAAATGGGGAGCTCAGCACTAAGTGCTCAACTTTGATGGGGCGTGAATAAGAAACATAAAATCTAAAGATATATGTATAGGTAAAAAAAACTCATCCCAACCTAGGGGTTCTAAAACCAAAGCACAAGCACCCTCATTACTATTCATTCACAAAAGAAGAAACGACACTCGCGGCCAAGTCACAACTCATTCACAAAACCAATTCTCATTTAAACTGTTCTTGTTTTCATGTTCAAGTAATACCATTAGGGTGAATTCTTCACTACCAAGAAACTAACAGTCATAACCACAAGCAATAAGCAAAGAAACATCCAAACAACAATTTAAGTATTCACACCCGATTCTCTTGCAAAGTCACAACAACAAAGGGATAGGTGAGATCCCTCGAAATACTGGAATCAAGGAAAACCCCAAGATACATCCCCATGTTCCCAAAATCTAGGAGACAACGGTTTCTCAACAACAAAGGATCCCACCCCAATTCGTGATATAAGCAGAGTAACCACACAACCTCAAGTTCAAAACCAGCGGAAGTACAACAACATGGGATCCCATCCACACCCCTATCTCCCCAAAATTCGGCCCGTGATGGAAACAACCAAACTGCTACCACTATCATTAGGCAGGACCGTGCATGTATTTTCAGATTTAGAACATTTAACACACTCCATGGTTTCGATTCTACTGTGCTTAACTGGGGTTATCAGAGAAGAGGGTTGATCCTGGTGCTTTCAATTTATTTAACTGAGTATACATAATTAGCCAATTCCATGTTACGGTTATTCAAACATCCAAGAGCACCAAGGTTCATTAGTGGATAGGGAAAGGCCACCAACCGCCATGATTTTCAGTGAGCATAGGCCCGTACAATTCACAACACATAACAACATAAATAGCACATAAGAACATCCATCACACCCCCCTTTCATTCTTTAAAATTCCGTTCATTATCTTCATTATGTTCGGTTTCATCAATTACCACAAAGGAAAAAAGCATACCCACCACGCATGATACATAGAAAGGAGAGGCGAAGGAAAGACCCCTACTTGGTTGATCAATGATCGATGTTTTTCTCCACACACCAAAACAGGGAAAGTGAAACTCGCAGGGCTCCCTCACAGGTGAACCACAAGCATTGGGAAAGAAAGGACTCCGAATGCACAAGGATGAAGTGTGGAGTCAGCCAATAGGAAGAATAAGGAAGAAGAAAATTCCATGTGATTTATATATAAGATCCCATTGTTACGGGAAAAGGAATTTGAATCACTTGGATGTCAGATCGTGGTTCTACGACGCTGTTGGGTGGTTACACATGACTGGATTAATTATTATTTAATAGTGAGGTTTCTCCGGATTTTTTTACATTAATTATGGGTTTAGAACAGCCTTGAAACACTCCCAATGGTTAAAAAGTCTTAAAAGAGGCGTTATGGGGGAGGCTGTAGAAGAAAAACCCGCCAAGGCTGGGTGACACCAATCGGTCGATCGGTCACACCGAACGACGTGCGGCCCCTTAGGGTCCTAGAATTTGGTAAAGGGATGGATCATGGGGGTTTGGGCCATTACATCAGATACCTATCAAAATATTCTCACCCACGATAATCCAAAACAAGACCCGAAGAAAAGAGGAGGGTCCGAACAACCACCTCAGAAGATACCTCTTAGGAGTGAACCTCTCGGACACAGGGACTCTTTAACTCCTGAACCATCAACAACGCAAAACAAAATACTAAACCATCCGTCCATGTGGGAGTGGGGTTTCCCATCCTCTGCGTTAAGATACTATCCACTTTGGGTGGCACTGAATCACCCGCACGGGTTTAGGTGCAGCCACTTTAATGCATCCTAACTAGGAATCAGGTTCTTCCCTCTCCATACTTAGGACACATCACACACATTTACAGAAAATTAAAATGCACATCCCATAGTCAACACAGTAAAGCATTACATAAAAAATAAGTATTGACAAAATAGGATAAAATGCAAACCAACTCTGGGTACTAGGTATGAATCTGTGCTTCCCTCTCCCAGGTACTCTCCTCAAGCCCACCATGCCTCTATAACATGTGAACCAATGGTATGGTTCTACCACGAAACACCATCTCTTCACGACCCTCGATCATCACTAGATATTCCACGAAGGATGCATCGTCTGCGATATCTAGATCTCCCCAGTCTAGGACATGCGAATCGTCGTGCAGATACTGACGAAGCTAGGACACATGGAAGACATCGTGCACCCTTTGTAGCTATGGTGGCAACGCCAGCTGATAAGCCACCTCGCCGACCCGGTTCAACACCTGGAAGGGTTCGACGAACCAAGGAGAGATCTATCTTCCCTTATCGAACCTCCATTTTCCACGCTGAGGGGAGACCTTCAAGAACACGTGGACCCCGACCTTGAATTCCAAGGTTCTCCTCCTATTATTAGCATACGACTTCTTCCGGTCCTGAGCTTCCTTCATCCTTTCTCATATAAGCTGAACCCTCTCTATCGTGATATACACCACCTTTGGGACAAGAACACCTACTTCCCCAACCTCAGTCCAGCACATGGTTGAGAGACACGTCCTTCCATATAGGGCTTAGAATAGATCCATGCCAATGGTAGATTGATGACTATTATTGTAGGCAAACTCTACCAGAGGCAATTGTCGCACCCATGATCCCCTGAAATCTAGAATTCATTCTCGGAGCATATCTTCCGAGGTCCGGATGGTGCGCTCTGTATGCCCATCCATCTGGGGGTGGAAGGTAGTGTTATGACACAACTGGGTTCCAAAATCCTGCTGCAAACCCCTCCAGACGCGTGAGGTAAACATGCATCTCTATCCGAGACTATGGGTCTCAGAACTCCATGAAACTGCACCACCTCATCCACATACTTCCATGCTAGAGCATCCAATGCAATTGACTCATTAATCACCAGAAAGTGAGCCAATTTCGTCAACTGGTCCACTAATACCCAGATGGAATCACAGGCACCTTTCACCTTGGGTAGTCCAGTGATGAAATCCATGTAGATGGAGTCCCTCTTCCACTCGAGGACATCTAAAGGTTGCAATAATCCACCTAGAATGTGGGGTTCAGCCTTCACCTACTGACACAAGAAGAACATGGCCACAAAATCTCCCACTGCTCGCTTTACTCCGGGCCACCAAAACTGTCTTCTCAGACCCTGGTACATCTTGGAAACTCCTGGGTGTTCCGCTAGGTGTGAGTTGTGGAACACACTAAGAACCTTTCCACGCATCACCTCTGGAACAAACATCTTCCCCCGGAAGAGCATCCAATTCTGACCATCCTCCGTCCACCCTTCCAGAGCATCTCCTTGGCTATCCCGGTCATGCATCACATCACTTTCTAGGTCTCCCCACTGAGACTCCTCCACCTGATGTAACTGAGAAGAATGTACCATCATTTGATACAGGCAACCCTTACCGCCATCCATCCTCGCATCTAGGTGCAGGGCATCCAACTCCTCCATCACCCTCTAAGCGTCCGCTGACTCTCGGACCACATCCTTTTGCGACCTCCTTCTCAAGGAATCTACCACAATATTACCATTTCCTAATGTGTAGGAAATATCAAAGTCATAATCCTGGAGGAACTCCATCCATCTTCATTGCCGTAAGTTTAGGTCCCACTGGGAGAAGATATACCTCAGGATTTTGTGATCCGTGAAGACCACAAAGTGTTCTCTGATGAGGTAATGCCGCCACAACATTAGTGCGAAAACTACCACTTCAAGATCCAGATCATCGGTGGCATAGTTACTCTCTAGGGGACGTAACTTCCTAGACCCATAGAAGGTCACACCCTGCCGCTGCATCAACACACATACGAGGCCTTTCCCTGAAGCATCACAGAATAACTCATACACCGCCCTTTCTTCTGGAAACCATAACAATGGGTCACTAACCAACTTCTCCTTTATATAATTGAAGGCCACCTCGCACTACTCACTCCATACGAAAGCCTGGTACTTCTTGGTCAAAGCTGTCAATGGTGCTGAAACTCAGGAGATGTTGGGTACGAATCTCCGGTAGTAACCTTCCAGCCCAAGGAAACTATGAACTTCTTCCACATTCTTGGGTGCGGCCTAAGAAACAACCGCCTCGACCTTCGATGGGTCCACCGATACTCCCTGCTCGAACACCACGTGCCCAAGGAAGAGTACTTATCGCATCAAGAACTTGCACTGCGAAAACTTCCCATAGAGCTGCTACTATCAGAGGACCTCCAAAACCATCCTTAGGTGCTCAGCGTCATCCTCCTTTGATCTTGAATAGATCAGGATGTCTTCAATAAACACGACTACGAACCAATCCAGGTACTCTGGGAAAATGGAGTTCATAAGCCCCATGAACAAGGCTACAACGTTTGTAATGCCAAACGGCATGACCACGAACTCGAAGTTCTCATATCTGCATCTGAAGGCCATCTTCGAGATGTCACCCTCCTTCAACCATAACTAGTGATACATAGACTGCAGTTCGATCTTGGAGAACCATCCTGCCCCCTTCAGCTGTTTGAAAAGATTGCTTATCCTCAGAAGAGGGTAGTGATTCTTGACTGTCACCTGATTCAGCCTCTTATAGTCTATGCATAGCCTGAGACCACCATCTACATTCTTCATGAACAATACTAGAGAACCCCATGGTGACCCACTTGGTCGAACATAACTCCTATTTATCAAATTGTCAATCTGAATCCGAAACTCTCGTAGCTCTGAAGGTGCCTTCTGGTAGGGATCCATCGAGATAGGACGAGTAGCAGGCTGCAAGTCTATCCCAAAATCGATATCACATCGAGGGGGTAGAGTCGTCACCTCTTCAGGGAAGATGTCTATAAACTCACTGACGATCCCCGGTACCTCCACCATCTCTGCATCTGATGACTCCACTGATATCTCGGCTAACAAGGAGAGGAGAGGTCCCTCTCACCTGCTACCCTTCTAGCCACCCCTCTCACCAGTGAAAGTATCACATCGGCCGCCCAATTCCAAAAACATGACCCTTACTTAGAAGAAGTAAATGATGGAACATATAGAGAACAACCAATCAATGCCTAGAATGACATCGTATAGTTGTATCTGCAATAGAAGAAGATCCCTGACTGATTGATGTGGCCCTATCGTCAGTCTGCATCCTCGACAAACATATATCAAGTCGGTCTGACCTCCGACTGGTGTGATCAGCAGCAGGGGCACTGGAAGTCTCTCGGCATATAGACCCAAAAAACGAGCCAGGATGGGAGTAACAAAGGAGTGTAAATATCCTATATAGAACCAGACGTAAGCAAGGGTACTGAAAAATTGATCGTACATCGAATGACCTCCGGTCTTGCTAGAACCGCTGCCTCCACGGAGTGCAACTGTCCGCGCCCAGCTCCTCTGCCTCTCGTCTGTCAGCCGACCCCCGACCACGCAATAGACGAAGTCCCTATGGAGCACCCTGATGTCAGCCTCCTCCTGCAACGTCTACCCTCGGAGGGGCGGGAGCACGCTGCCCCTACTGCTGTTGCTGAAAGGGACTAGCTGTAAGCTGTTGCCACTAAGGTGGGTGCTGGGCCTTCCCACCACCACTATACTTCACTCTATCCAGGCAATGATTCCGAAGGTGCCCATGGATCCCGCAGATGAATCACCTCGGTCCTGGTCTAGAAAGAAAAAGGGAGAGGTATGGAAGATCGGAACTGGAACTGTTGGGGCCTGCTCCCTGCCGATCGAAACCTAGAGGGTCCTGATGCTGGAGTTTTGGAATTGACGGCCTTTCCCTTTGACAGGACTAGCTGAATTTTCTCTCGCAATACACCTCCCAACGTGTGCATCCTTTCCACCACATCAACCTTCTTCTACACATCGAGGTATGTCAGTAGGGTGGAGGGAGTAACCACGTACTGGAGAGAAGGTCGGAGTGCCTCCTCTAAACGTCTCACCCGAGACTCCTCATCCAGAAAGAGGTCTGGGGAGAAGCAAAGGAGATCATTGAACTTGATCCCCAACTCTCTCACCGACATACTCCCCTGCTGGAGGGAGAGTACCTCCTGCCTCTTCTCATCTTTCATTGTAGAGGAGAGGAATTCCACCCAGAACTCCTTCTCGAAGTCTGCCCATGTCACCTTGATCTCTCTCTTCTCTCCAAGATAAAGCGTCCACCACTAACGCACAGCTCCACGCATCTGGATCACAGCTAGAGGAACCCAGTACTCCGTCGGAGCCCGAATCAAACCAAAATCTATTACTAGCTCCTCGAGCCAGCTCTCCATCTCCACGTTTGAGATACTTCCCTCATACTTCCCGAGGGTCTATCGCTGAAAAGCTCGGAGCATGTTCTCCCTCTGGTTATCTTCCTCCTCTTGGTCGATCCATTGTCGAATGGCCAAGTCAACCTCTTGGGCCTCGATCGTCCGTACTACTCGTGGTCACCTCCCAGGTGCCATAGCTGCAAGGTAAACAATGAAATTCTAAGCCCGAGAAGTGTAGAATATTGTTCTTACATTTTATTTGAATTTTTTATTTATTTATTTTTGAATCCCTAAACACCGAAAAACACGAGAACACAAGTAACTATGATGCATGTACCATTACTAGGGACTCTACCCTACAATCAGTGCAGTCTCAATTAGTCATTCGGTAGGTCCAGAGTCCTTGTATTGAATCACAGGGGGCCCTAAAATCCCATGTCCTAGCCAGTATTCCCTGGCCTAATCCACACACAAAGACCACCCAACACTATTTCCCTACCATCCCATGCAATCCTCATTGTGCCTAACTCCGGACTCCATCCTATCTCTCAAACACTCCTCTCCGATACCATTCTATCACGACCCACCTTCCCCAAAAGAAGGGAAGGGTCAGCAGATTGCCAAGCCCATCCTTCTTTAAGTTGAAGGAGAGATAATTCCCCCCGAAACCCGCCTCCAATAGTTCCCAGAGTGGCGACCAGCACCATGGGTATAGAATTCACACAAAATGGAAGGCATTACCCTTTTATTTTCATATGATTAGAAGATAAGATAGAAAATCCCAAACAAAACCATAACTGGAGGTAAAGGTAAAACCCAAAGTAAACCATTCCCACACGAATGTTCAAAATTAAAAGATACAAGCACCGAAAACTCCAAAGGTAAATTACCAGGAAAAAGGAAAATGACAGCAGCAACTGCCCCACGTTCTGATCTAGTACAGTCCTGCATGATCCATGAATTCCTCCTGGAAACCTAAAAATAGTATTATATATGTTGGGTGAGCATACAAGTATACTCAGTAGTTAAAACCAAAAGCTCTCGTGCACAAGTGAAGATTCATTCTATTGCCTCGTGGAAAATGTTATAACCAAATACCCAACAAGGAAAAGCTATCCACCAAAACTTCACCAAGGCACACTCCCCAAATAACTCAAGGCGATTAAAGTATAGTAATAGCACATCGATGTTTGGGTACCCTGTGCCACTTCCCACTGGTTATTGAAGACATACTATGCATCGAACCAATCCTGCCATTCTCACCGCAGTCCCACTACCACACCCCGCCCACACACACCTAGGCCATAACTATATATCCCGCCTACAGACCCCTAGTCCATAACCACCACATGTAACCACACCAGCAAACACCTTGGTCAGAACAACTGCTGCCATGCCCGAAGACACCTAGGCCTCATCCCAAAGACACTTGGGAAACAACCTACCCGCAAACACCTGGGTCAGAACAACTACTGCCATGCCCGAAGACAACTAGGCCTCATCCCGAAGACACTTGGAAAACAACATGCTTGAAAAATCTTGGGCCAACCACCACAACTACCCTGTCTGAAGATTCTTGGGCTAATAATGGACCTCAGGCCATCACAACCTACCCGAATAGTCTTGGGCTATCTGGGAAAGGGAGAAAAAAAGGAGATAATAACCATCAACTCATAGGAGTGTTGGGAAAAACACCCCACCATGAAATGGGGTGTTCGACACTAACTGCTCAACTTGGGTGGGGCGTGGATAAGAAACATAAAAGCTACGGATATATGAATAGGAAACAAACACTCATCACAACCTAGGGGTTCCAAAACCTAAGCACAAGCACCCTCGTTACTATTCATTCACAAAAGAAGTCACAGCACTCACAGCCATGTCACAACTCATTCCCAAAACCAATTTCCATTTAAACTATTCCTGTTTTCATGTTCACGTAATCCCATTAGGGTGAATTCTTCACTTCTGGGAAACTAACAGTCATAACCACAAGAAAAAAGGAATAAAATTTCCAAACAACAATTTAAGAATTCACACCCGATTCTCTTACAATGTCACAAAAACAAAGGGATAAGTGAGATCCCTCGATGTATTGGAACCAAAGAAAACCCCAAGATACGGCCCCATATTCCCAAAATACAGGAGCCAACGGTTTCTCAACAATAGAGGATCCCACCCCAATTCATGATATAAGTAGAGAAACCACACAGCCTCAATTTCACATCCAGTGAAAGTACAACAATAGGGGATCCCATCCCCACCCATATCTCCCCACCAATAATCCCATGAAAGAAACAACCAAACTGCTACCACCAAAATCAGGCAGGCCCATGCAGGTTTTCTTCAGATTTAAACGATTTAACACACTCTATGGTTTCTATTCCACTGTGCTCAACCAGGGTTATCACAGAAGAGGGTTGATCCTGGTGGTTTCAATTTATTTAACCAAGTATATGTAATTATCCAATTCCATGTTACGATTATTCAAACATCCAGGAGCATCGAGGTTCATTACTGTAGAAAGACCACCAACAGCCAGGATTTTCAGTGAGCATAGGCCCATACAATTCACAACACATAACAACATAAAGAGCACAACAGAACATCGATCACACCCCCTTTCATTATTTAAATGTCCATTAATTATCTTCATTATGTTCGGTTTCATCAATTCCCATAGAGAAAAAAGAATACCCACCCAGCATGATACACAGAAAGGAGAGATGAAGGAATGATCCCTACTTGTTTGATCAATGATCAAAGTTTTTCTCCATGCACCAAAATTGGGAAAGCGTGACTCGCAGGGCTCCCGCACAAGTGCACCATTTGCCTTGGGAAAGAAAGGACTATGAACACACAAGAAAGAAGAGAAGAGTTGGCTAAAATGAAGAAGAAGGAAGAATAAAATTCTTTGCAATATATAGATAAGATCCTGTTGTTACAAGATAAGGAATTTGAACACCTTGGAAGTCAGATCGGGGTTCTACCACACGATTGGGTGGTTACACATGGCTGAAATAATTATTAATTTATAGGGAGGTTTCTCAAGATTTTTATATTTTAATTATGTGTTATGAACGGCCTTGAAACCCACCCAATGGTTAAAAATGCCTAAAAGAGGTGTTATGGGGGAGGCTGCAGAAGAAAAGCCCGCTAAGGCTGGGAGACACCGATCGGTCGCGCCTATCAGTCAACCCAAATGAGGTGCGACCCCATAGGGTCCTAGAATTTGGTAAAGGGATGGATCATGGGGGTCTGGGTCATTACATAGTTTTTTCTATTTTTTATTTTCTAATTCCATTTGATGGTACATTTTATCTTGATGTTGTGGCCTCCAACCCTAAAATTTATTTTGAATCATATAATTAATTCAATTTGTATAATTTGTGTCTATAAATTTAGGTTGGTTCCTAACTATCATCTCATCGATTTAATTTATTACGGATTCCATTCATCCAATAACCCTTACATTTTTGTCTACCCTATAGAACATATTATTTAAACTATATTTGTTTTTAAATGGATGTTACTTCTAGAAATATCTCCAAACAATTTAAATATCTCTCTAGGAAATTTCTTCTTCAATGATCTTACAACAGTGACATATATTATTGAATTTTTTTCATATGAAATACCCTTACATAATGTTTGCATTACTAACAATATATCTATTCCATGATGTAGAAACTTCAATTAAAAGTCCAAAAACCACTTTCGTGTCATATAATGTTACATATCCTAAAAGAAATTGAAAGTTTGTATATTAATGAAAATATTTCATGATTTGGAAAGAGGAATGAACTTGGTTTAGATTTTTCATTCCATATCATCCAAAATAGTAATTAAATATGGTTAGATTATTTTGAAATTATCTATTCCTTTTTCTTTAAATAAATTTCAAATACACTATATCTTTACTACAAATTTAGAAACATTGTTAAACTGGAATGTGTTTATGAGTTGTAGAAAATATTCTTGTTGATTCTTGGGATATCCATGCAGTATCCCATCTAACTGAATTGAATTTGAGATCAATTTAATTATCATTATCATGATTTAAAAGTTATCGTTAGTTATCAGAGGCACTGTATGGAACCCTTCCATGTTATTACATAATTTTTCATTACATGTTACAAAGAAAAGATCTTTTAATGTTTAGTTTCATAGAAATAATATATGTTATACAAGAAAAGGAAAAAATTATTCTAAAATACACTTTAAAGATGTTATCTTGGGTTCACCCTAAGTTAAATTTATTAGATATCATATCCACGGGATGTAAATAAATGGAAAATGGTGAGAATGAATCCCAATAAATGAATAATCAAGAGAGACATATAGCATGTCATCCAAGGACCTATCAAAAAAACATTAGGCAAAACAATATTGTGAGAAGAAAAGGAACATCATAATAATAATAACATTAATCGTAAAATGGAAATGTTTCTACAACATCTAAATGATGCATTCATAATCATATCCTCAAGGTTTCACAAGTAAAAATTACTAAGGTTATTCACAAAGTTATCATAAAACATGTCATATCTGAAGAATAAATTCTTTTCCCAATTCATCAGATAACTATCATGGTACACCCATAATATTTTTTAATTAATGTGATCTACATAGATCTTAATAAATAATTTCATAAATAACCTCTAGAAAGTAATCAATGAGATTTTTTATCAAAATCATGGCATACCGAACTGCATAAAGACATGATCATTATGTCAATTTTCACCCACATAAAGGGAATTTGGATCTAATTTCTGTAAATACCTGAATAAATTTTACATGTTGACATTTAATTGAATAAATATTTCAGAAAAAATTGTATTGTGTATTCAAATAAAATGGAAAGGAAAAATTTTCTTGTAAATGAGAAAAATTTGAGAAAAAAATTCAGTAGAATGACGGGCATAAATTGCAGTTTTAGAAAAAGGTAAAATAAGAGGGGAAAAGGGTATTCGATTGAAAATATGCTATAATTAAAAAAATTGGATAATATTAAAAAAGACATAAATAACATAACTTTCTAATTAGAAGACATGATATATAAAATGGAACATGAATGGAAAAGGGAAGTAGAGATTTCCAGTACCCTTAAGAGTTATTTGTAAATCACGAGGAATGGAACCTTAGGGATTTGAGGAAACATTGTAGGTAATACATGGAAAGAAAACCCCTAAAACTATGTGTGTTATGGATTAGGAGTGAATTTAAATGGTGAAATGAGTGGGTATTTTGAGCAAAAGTGGATGAATTGTTTAATAATTTCTAAATATTTGTCTTTGGAAATCTATGTTGTGGAAAATGAAAAACCATTGTCTTAATCGAGAGTTTTTCTCATGGTTATGGAAATTTGGGTCATATTTTATGATATTTTAATCCAATTTTACCAATCACCATTTTAATACTTTTTTTCATGGAAGAGTATAACTTTCACAATGTAATATTTTTTAAAACCAAAATTTTATTTTTAGAATTTTTAGATTCACCAATTTTTTTGGTAATTTGATTAAAATATATTAAAATTCATAATATTCAAAAACTAACCAATTTTAGGTGATTTATATTTTTAAATTATTTATTACTTCATTTTTACATAAATATTATTTCATAAAATATAATTAAAACTAGAAATTTTATTTTTAGTTTTCACAAAAAAATAATGTATTTTAGAAAATTTCCATAAATTAGAACTAACAAAATTTCAATATAAAGATTTAAAATTTAATTTTTTGATTTATCAGAATTATTCTCTAGAGGTCATTTTTTAAATATTTAAAAATCAATATCCTTTTTTAATCATTGTTTTTAAGACGAGGTCAAATTTTTGGCACTTACAAAAGCATCCAAATACGTTATGAAATTATTTTATAATTTATATTTATATAATAGTGTTTTAAATTTTCATTTAATTAATATAATAATTAAAAAACATGGTTTATTATAAAAATGTATATCTTTTTTTAAAAAATAATTATGTTCTATTTGAGTACACAAATTAATTTATCAAATTCAACTTTATTAAAAATAAATTGTATTAAGAAAGTCTATTAAAAAAATTTGAATTGAAATATTAATAATTTTAATTATAATATTGAAATTTCACTTTTCATAATTAAAGTCCTAATAGGTACCCCTTGTTATATGTGCATACAACTGGTATGTAAGAGGTTTGATGGTGTTAGTTTATTGTGGTGGCTCAGCTAACATTGAATAAGTGGTAATCTACACTAACATGATCATATTCTGTATACGATTTCATTCAATATTCACCAGATGAATCTTACATGGGCTTATTCAAGGGAAAACCCCAATGACAATACCTACCTACTATGTTCTAACAAATGGGATTTAAATGACACATCACTACTTGTTTATACCATAAGAACTCCTTTATGTATCAATTATATTTTCCATTAACACATATAAAAACTAATTATATTGGAGATATTATCACCCATGGGTATATTTTCCAATAGTCAAACTGAATAAGGCTTATATTGACCAATGGACATATTTGATCAATAGTTGTATAATGATCAAATCCCAATTGTCAAATTTCATATTAAACCATATAAATACTACATCATTATTTTACTGAAAAAATATATATAATTTATCCCTAAGTTTATATTCTCATTTATTATGATGTTTAAAATTTTACTAATTTATTTCATTTTTATATAATATGGAGTAGGGGAAATTATTTGAGTAGATGTGTCTGATCTCTATTTTCCCATTTTAGATTTTATATTTAATATTATTTTAGTTTTAATGGGTTTCATCGATGACTAGTGTAATGATCATTATTAATGAGAAAATATTTTGTTGCTTTTTCTCAATTTTTTTATGTGTATAATATTCATATGACAAGTATTTATTCAAGAAATAAATATCATTTAAAATGTTTTGGTCAATACAGTCTTCCCCCCTTATTAAATATTATCCAATTAACTTTGACTCAATCTCTCGGATGAGAAAATGTGAAGGTACTTCTATCTCATCGACATCATTGGTTCCCATGTATCTTCATCATATCTATGGCTCTTTCACAAAAGATTGATCAGGGCTGTAGTCTTATAGCGTAGAACCTTGTCTCTATAGTCCATGTTCTTCATTAAACTATCCTCATAAAAGAGGTCATGTTTAAATTGTACCACCTCCAAATTTAGTACAAGTGAGGGATCATGTATGTACATCATCAAGAGAGATAAATGGAATACCTAATGATTTTGAGAATGATTTAGTGGAAGACATAGAAAATATGCCACTTATCCTATGTGATCAATGATTTCAAAAGGTCCAATGTACCTAGGAAAAGAATTCCTTTCATTCCAAATTGGATGAACAACATTCACTGAAATATATAAAGTAAATTATTTGTCCTCAATATCAAACTCCAAGAAATATCAATGGAAGTTTTCATATATCTATTGCTGACTCTATGTAGGCTTTATATGTTATTTTAAAGAATGATCATTTTCTGTCATCTCATACACAATATTAGTCCCAAGAAACATAATTTCACCATGTTCATCCTAATAAGTAGTATTTCTACATCACATTCCATATTGATATTAATATGGATCCATTTGAATACTTGAGTGGAAGTTGTTATATGAGAACTCAACTAGTATGAGGTGTTGATCACATCCACCTTTCAATTCCATTGAACATGCTCTCATCATATCCTCAACTATTTTAATAATCCGTTCATATTTTCAATCTATTTGGGGGTGATAGTTCATAGTTAAATTCAATTTAGTATTCGTAGAATATTGAATACTAATCAATAATATAGATGTGAACATTTGATCATGATCAGAAATGATAGAAAGTAGAACTCCTTGGAACGTCTCCATTTCTTTTTTGTATATCTCAAAAAGTTGTTCAAGAGAGAAATCATCATGAATGGATATGGAATAGGTAGAATTGGTGATTCGATAAACTATAACCCATATCAAATTGATAGTATTATATGTTCTTTGAAGAAAAATGATGAAGTCCATATGATATTGTCCCACTTCCATGTTGTTATGGGTTGTGGATGCAATACTACTTTAGTATGTTTTTTCTCTTCTTTAAATTAATTACAAACCAATAACCATTAGTTATATTCAACTAACCCCTGTTCATTTAATCCCACCAATACAAAAAATGAAGGTCCCAATAATTTTTAGTGCTTAAAAGTTGTATACAGAAAGATGAGCTATGAGATTAATCCATATGATCCTTCTTTATCTCCATTATAAAAGGGACACATTGTCTTGTTATAAATTTCAATACACATTATTTATAAATAATGAACTCAATAAACATCAATTTGTTCACATATTCTCTCTTATTTTTTTAAAAAAGATCTTCTCATTATGATTTCTTGATCATCTCTAGTAATGATGGTTCATAAATCATTTCGGATATGGTTGATGATACCCCTTCCCTCAGGATTACCATGTCCAATTTTATAAGGTCATTCATCGATTGATCTACTTAAATCCTCATCATTGATAACCCAATAAGGTCTTTCCTACATACTTCATCAATGTCTTTGTTTTCTATTCTGAGGTGATAAATAATTGAATAGTCACAGTATTTAAGAAGTTCTAACCATATAATTTTCCTTTTATTCAATTCCAATTGAATGAAAATATTCTTCAAACATTTTTGGTATTCATATATATCACATTTATAACCACAAAGATAGTTCTACCACTATAGTGACAAAATTACTACACCTAACTGGAGGCCATGTGTAGGATAATTATACTAATAAATATTTAACAATTCATATGAATCAGATATAAAGTAGTCATTTTTTATGAGGATGCACAAAATAATTTTCCAAAATGAACCAATATAAATAATGAATCCTTCTTTGAATGAGATTAGTGTTAGAATAGGTGAAACAAAAAATCTATTCTTTAATTCTTGTAATATTTCATCACACCACTTTATCCAGATGAACATAAGCCCTTTTTGAGATAACATAGTTAATGGAATAAAAATTCATGAAATGTTTTTCAGACACCTCCTATAATATCCTTTAATATCAAGGATAATATGAATTTCAATTACCATTTTAGGATGAGGCCACCCCTCTATATCCATTTCCTTCAAAGATTCAACCAAGATTCCATAATTGGAAATAACGTTCAATAATATTGAAACTAGTTATAACCAGAATTCACATTTTACAAATTTTTCAAATCCCTTCTCCTAATTCATAGTTCCCGATAGAATGATTATATGATCCTCAGGCTCCTCATGAATTTTTAATTACATCCTAATATCATTAATAAAAACATTCATAGATTTATCGAGGTAGTCCTTAATGACTCTATTAATAATATACATTAATATAGTAGGATAATTAGATAGGCCAAAGGGTATAAAAGCAAACTCATAATGCCAATAAAAATTTTAGAAGGCTGTATTTGGAATTTTTTTCACCCTCAGCTGATGATACCAATATCGTTGGTCAATCTTGGAGAATAATTGGGAACCATGAAGATGATAAAATAAATAATCATTCCTTGGAAATGGGTAATTGTTCTTATGAATATCCAATTAAGATCCCTATTATAAATGTATAGATGTTTTGATCCATAATTTTTCTTCACAAATATAATAGGTGATCCCCATGGAGACACAATTGGTTAGATAAATTCCTTCTCTAGAATATATTTAAGTTGTTTCTCTAATTCAATTAAATCTACATTTTTTATTCTATATAGGGACATTTATAACGGTTTTGATCCATGTATAAGTTTAATAGAGAACAATACAACACTTTAAAGAGGAGTTCCATGTAAATCATTAGGATAATTATCAATGTATTCATAAATGTTGGAGATATCCTCTATAATTATACTTTCATTTACTTATATCGATTCACCAGTCATATCAATAAATAATGATATGGGGGTTCTTATAGAAAAATCTCAGTCTGGGATATATTCCCTTTGAAAAAAACTATAGGTTGTACATTAAATAGAAAGAAAATTTTCATACTTGCACATTTGATCTTATAATTAAACTTTGATAGCTAGTCCATCTGTAATATAGTTTCTAATTCCACTGTAGGAATGAATAATATATTTTTATGAGATTATACTCCACAAAAATAATACTATATGTTCTATATACTAAAAATGATAGGATAATCCCTCTAGGAGCCTTAAATAATAATTATACTTTTATCAGTTCTGAGATTAATTCTAAATTATTTGTAAAACTATATGATATAATGGTATTCATAATACCAAAATAAAACAAGGTAATTTCATGATTTGATAGTAATGAAAAGTGTACATGCCACCACATCATTAAGAGACACTAAATTATCCATTATGATAGAAAATATGAAACCTTTATATCTTTTCGTATGATAAAGATGATGGTGGTTTCTCTCCATTATCTTCTGATTTGGACATTGATTGGAAAAGTGAAAATGTTTTCCATACTTGAAGCATTGAACCTTAAATATCTTCCCATTTTTTAGAAATGATAAATTTAGGCTTCACCTCACCATGATAGATTCGAGCTATATGGGCATCTATTCCACACTGTTGGAACATTCCACTCCCAAGAGAGATGATTCATGAATGCTTCTTCCTACATTTTAAGCATATGGGAAGTGAAAAAAAAATCATTCTCTTCCATTATTAAAATTAATCCTCTATTTTTATACATTTCTATCAAATTTTCATTCAACCGATATGACCAATTTGTATATCCAAACATGAATTCAACATTCATATAACTCCATAGAATCTCAAAATAGATTTAATAGTCTTGATTTTATAGATTCCTCGAAGAATGGGGTGCAAGTGAACTGAAGAATCAATAAACTGATACGTTATAGTCCATAAAAAAGATAATTGTGTATCAAGAAAGTATTTTAAAGTTCATCTCATAATTTCCCAAAAATTTATTTTTCTTATACATCTACTCTAAAAATTTCTTCACCATTTCCATTCGTATGGACCACGAAAAATATTTACTAAAACCAATTCCCATGAACACATCACACTCTATAGAATTGATCTATTTTCTTGGATTTTTTTTAATTATTTTCCAAAACTAACCATATTATTCTCCTTCTAAGTTTTATACTTACAAGTTTACTTTATTTTTCTCTGAACCAAACAGAACATATACTATCATTTCTATAGATATTATTCATTGTTCAAGAATCAATGAATTTTTATAGTCAGTAAAAGAAGGTGGTCAATTATGTATGGAGAACTCAATGAAATAATGTTCCCTTCTTGGGGAATCCAGTCTCTTGACTTGATTCATGTATTTATTCATAGTACTAGTTAGTTGATTAATCATCCTTGTGAGGTTTTCCATTCTACCATCACTCAGAATGCCTCCAGTGCATCATCTATTGACTTCGTAATTTTTTATATATCCTTATAATTCCAATAATTTTTCAAAAATAATAATACCTTTTTTAGAAACATGTTACTTTTACAAATTATGTAATTTTAATTGGACATGTCATCTAGAAACATGATTCTAAAATATGTTTTTAATATATTTTAATAAAAATTTGTGATTCGTATATAAATCATAAAGGTTTATAAAATATTATTACTAACCAATCATATCCTTAGGGAGTGTTAAACCTGGTGTATATCAAGGCCCATTTTTTTAGAAGATTCCATTCTATTATAGATCAAAGTTGTGTTTTCATATGTTACCCCTAGGTTCATCAATTCATGAGCCACATCCACCTTTTCTATCCATATATGGATGTGTTTTTTTAACTAATAACATAATAATTAAAAAAAATATCATGATGTTATCCTACATATGGACTTGTCTCTTGGGTTCATACTAATGTTTTCTAGCCATTATTTTTAGAAATAACTATTCCATATTTTGATACCAACTATGGTATCCGACCTTTTTATTACATAACTTTTCAATTACATAGAAGAAATATGGGTTCTTATATTATTATTTTTCATTTAAATAAGGTAAAAAATACATGAAAACTTTACTTTTTTTTATAAAATCCACTATAAAAACATATCCATTTGTTCAACCATTTTTACTTTTACAATATCTCATATAATGGGGACATAAATAAAATGAATATGGTGAGAATGAATCCCAAAAAGGGAATAAGAAATAGAGGCATATAAGATGTATCATCGGACATAACAAAAAGATCATTAGGATTACTAATAACATTTAAGATGTGGCATATCAAAATAATAATAACATGAATCATAACATGGGAATATCATTACAACATTTAAATGATACATTCATAAGAATATCACCATGTTCTATCACCAATGTTTTACAAATGAAAATTTCCAAAGTGATTCACAATGGTATCCTAAAACATCTTTGGAGATTAAATTATTTACCCAATGAAGTGAGGAATAATCCAGGAACACCCATCATATTTATTAAATAATTTGAGCCATATTGTTCAAAATAAATCTTTTCATTAATAACCTATGGAGAATAAATAATTGGTTTCCTATCATAACCATAGACTACAAAAGTGTATAAAGACATGATCATTATGCCATTTTTAACCGTAAGAAATGGAATACAGGGTTCATATATGTAAATCCCAATATAAATAATTTTTTTTTCATCTACATGAATAACCATTTAATAGAAAAGAGGTATGAATATTCAAATGAAAAGGAAAAAATAAAATTTAGCTTGTAAAAGAGAGAAATTACTAAAATAAATTCAACATCATGATGGGTATAAAATTGGGTTTTATAAAAGGGTAAATCGAGAGGGGAAACGTGTCTCCCATTGGTAAAATACTATTATTATAGTAATTTTATTACATAAACAAGACTAAAATTATTTTTTTTAAATTCGATGACATACTATATAAAAAGAGAACATGAATGGAAAAGTGATATTGGGATTTCAAAAAAACTTGAAAAGTTGTTCATAAAACATGAGGAATAGATCCTTGGGGGATTGAGAAAACCTTGGGGGACACCTTGGGAGAATACTCCACTAGAAAATTCAGGTTGAGGGAATGAGGGTGAAATAAAATGATAATATTGGTTGCTATTTATAGAAAAAGTGGAGGAATGGTTTACTAGTTTCCAAATATAGGTTTTGGAAATTTGGGCTGTGGGAAATGTAAAACTACTAGCTTACATATGGTTGTTTCCCAGGGATTTGGACATTGGGGTAATATTTTATGATATTTAAATCCAACTAAACCAAAAAACATTTTTAATACTTCTTTTTGGCATGAAATATTAATGATTCCATATAGTAATGTTTGTAATACTCAAACATTTTTTTAGAAGTTGGAAAGACACATATTGTTTTGGTAATTTATTTGAAATATATTACAATAATTAAGGTTAATAAAATAATTTATGTTATATTTTGGATTGTCTTTAATTAATTTTTAAATTATTCTGACATAAATATTATTTCATAAAATTTAAAGAAAACCAAAACCTATATTTTTACTATTCACTAGAAAATAAATTATTTTATAAAATTCATATAAAATAACCCTAACCGAATTTTTATTTGATTATTTGAAATATAATGTTTATATTATCATGATACTTCTATAAAATAAAAAATATTAACATTAAAATTAAAATTTTCTTATTTATAGAAAACTCTCAGTTTTTATGAAATAGTTATTTTTTTAATACTTGGAAAAATTTTCTAGGACATTATAAATTTTTTTATAATTTATATTTTAATAAGAGTGTTTTAACATTCTATTTAATTAAACAAAATATTATTCAAAATTATTAGGTTTATTATAAAAATTTAAATTTTTTTAAAAAATATAATTATGTTTTGATTGTGTTTAGAAATCAATTTATCAAATTCAGCATAATTAAAAATATATTTTATTCAAAAATCCTATTATTAAAATGAATTTATAGAACAATAATTTAATTTAAAAAATTTAATTTACACTATATGTAACTGTGTTTTGGAAATGTAAACCCTTATTACACCCACATACTCCTTGTGGTTATGGTGGGGTTGGTAGTAGATCTGTGGGATGGATCGACTAACATCAGCTGGATGATAATCTCCTCTCACTTGAACATCTCCCATAAGTGATTTTGTTCATGACTCACTTTATAAATATCATCTTGTTCTTGGTCAAGGAAAAACCCCAAGGATGATACCTCCATGCCATGTTCTAAAATACAGGATTCAAATAGAATGACTCAACTATTTATGTCCATCAATATTCATTTCTATGTCAATTATACGTTGTCATTACAACTTATAAACATTAATTATAACAATAAAATTTTCACATATGGGTATATTTTTGAATATTCAAATTGACCAATGTTTATATTGACCAATGTTCATATTTGATAGATGATCATATAATGGTTTCATCCCAACCGTCACATTTCCCTTTATACCCTATAAATACAACTTCATTCTTTAACTAAAAAAATCAACACTATTTATCCCTAAGGTTACATTTTCATTTCATAAAATGAGTATTGGATTAATAATATTTTGTTTCATTTATTTATAATTTAACATGGGAGAGAAGATTCTAGTATATCTAGGTGATCCTTATTTTCTAATTTTATATTTTTTATTTTCTAATTGTTTTTCTATCGTAATGTTTGTCACCTTAATTAGTTTCATATCTGGATAATGTAATGATAATATTCAATTATATTTTTTTAGTTTCTATTTAAATTGTATGTTTATAATGTTATATATATTTTTTAAACAAATATCATATAAATATTTTGGGTCGTTACACAATATAATGCTCAATTTAACCACTATTCATGATGGAGGAAAATACTATATCAAAGTCCTTTTACGTGAATATAATCATTAAACACGTTGTTTTCTATAGTTTTATCTCTTTACTATATCCTCATTTTTTTAATTTTTTCGTCTTCTTTTTTACACAATAAAAAAATCAAGAACTATCATCCCTTTCCCCCAAGATGAGTACTGGAGCATCAAATATTTTTCCTAAACAAATATGATAATAATTATATGAATAAAAAATTAAAAAATGTGTAAAAGAAAAATATTATAGTTTTCTTCTGTTTTCTAAAAATAAGTCCTTATCTTGAACAATGAAAATATTTTTGGATTAAAGGGTGTAAAAACTTATAAAAGAAAATTATTTCAAGAAATTTATTTTATTAATCTTCTAAAACTCTAATTATAATATAAACTTAATTGATAGTATAAAGCCAAACCTTAAAATATTAATTCTATGAATAGTTCAAAAAAATAAGAATGAATGAAAATCTAGGAATAGAATTAGGAAAACATCAATAAAAGAAAGTGTATAAATCTTCAAAAAGTGTAATTTCATGTAGTAGTGAAGTGAAAATATAAATTACTAGCTAATAATTTATTTGGATTTTGTATAATAAATTCATTTTTCTTGGTCTTCAATCTCATGTTAAATATTTCATCTTTCCTTTTAATCCTGTAATCTGGTTAAATAAAAAGGTATCTAACCAAAACATTTTT
Organism: Viscum album; assembly: GCA_963277665.1. Lineage (NCBI taxonomy): Eukaryota > Viridiplantae > Streptophyta > Magnoliopsida > Santalales > Viscaceae > Viscum > Viscum album. Next base: position 1,262,096,828 of record OY728145.1, on the reverse strand, counting down.
TAAGTATAGAACAAATATATCCAATGGTCTTACATAATTTTGATCAATTGTAATTAAATTAATAATAAATCTCATACTAAAAAAAGGTGGATATGAATAATAGTATGAAAAATATATAGAAAAACAAAATAAATGAAAAACTCAAAGTTGAATTAAATATAAAAATAATACATCACCTGAATAAACCCCATTTATAGTATGTATCAGAACCAAATCACCCCAATCTTTCTTGATATAAGAGTTTAATACATGAAAACTAATCCTATAAGAAACAATATAATTTAACAAAAATAATGTTGGAGAATCTAGATTTTATCCTTCTAAACAAACATTGATTCTCTCTGTGATTTTAACCTTAATTTATAGGAAATTTTCCACTACATATATCAATATACATACATAAATCATGGTTCATATTTCCTAGATCATATCAAACTCTATCTCTTGGTAGATAAAAAAACCAACAAAAAATAAAAAAATCACAAATAAGATTGATCATTTAGATTCATAAAAATAGGATATGGGTGGTATTTAATTTGAAGAAAATATACTAAAACAGATTCATTTTATCCACCAAACCATGGAACTCCCCAATTTCAATTCAATCTTTGCTCCACCATTACATTTGTGTTTTAATATATGGAAAACTTAAATATATATATATATATATAAAATAACATCATTACACAATGAACATATATATTTATACAATGATTCAAATTTGAATACATAAGTATTTGAAAATATTATTTTAACCACTAAAAATTATAATTAATCACCATGCAAATTCTATACAAATCTTTCATTCATGACTATTTCTATGGTTCTCTATCACCTTGGTGTGCATAATATTAGGCCAAACTAAAGAATATTAAAAAATTAAATTGGAATATAGCAACCTAGTATTAACATATATGGATATTTCAATATTTTAAATGAATATTTATTACATTACAGAAATACAAGGTTGAGGACCATAATAGTTTTGTGTCCATGGAAACATGGACCAAAATATTATATCTTGGTTAAATATATTCAATATTTCCCATAATTATCTACACCATTATTTTTTCTGCATAATACCATTCTTCATTACCTGGGGAATTGAATCATAAAAATGGTGAGATCAAATTATTATTAAGGGAAAATAATTGAAATGAGTAATCATAACCTGAAAAAGGGAATGAATCATTATTATAACATTTGAAGATCATACCCTACAAATCAACGATCATAAAAAAGATTGGAAGTTCATATGACATGAATCGTAATGAACTAATTAACATAATCCATGAAAGAATAACATGGGAATAGAAAATGGAATTATGGAAAACACATAATCATATAAAAACCCATTAATAAGGTGGTATTCCAAGGCCTTTGTAACATGCTAGGATTCAGATAATCACATGTGTACCTGCTTCAGGCTTAGAATGACCTTCCATGCATCCTCTTATTTCTGTAAAGGTATTTTCTCCCATGTACCCTCTTTTTTGGTCATGTGATGTCCTTCTATGTAACTTCTTATTGAGGGCTTAAGATGTCCTCCCATGTACCCTCTTTATTCGGGATTGGGATGTACTGTCATGTGTCTTATTTTTTTGGTCGTGGGATTTCTTCATGTGTACCCTCTTGTTTCGGGCTTGGGATGTCCTCTTATGTTCCCATTTATCTCAAAAAATATTTTTCAATACCCAATTCAATTTATGGAGATACTGGTCCCACCCATATAATAAATAAATCATTCATACCTATTCCACAAAATCATAAAAAATTAGAATATAACACATGAAATAAAATGGTTGTCATAAATATGTAACCATTTCTGAACATATAGAATGTGATAAGACTTTTAATAATTTCATCAAATGTATAACCTATGAATAGAAGAGGGTATCAAAATCACAGAACCCATGGAAGAAAAATGGGTATCATAAGTATCATTTGATCAAAACATAAACCACTCAAAAAGGGATATGAATGGAAACATAGGATAATTTCTTAAAAGGGAATGAGAAACATCGAGAAATGTCAACTTATTTGAAAAATAACAGGGAATGATATTTTGAAAACCTTTTTTGGGGAAAAAATCCTTTATTCTTTAAAAAGGGATATTTAAAACAAAAGAAACATATTAAAAACATTTTATTGAAAATAAACATGAATGATTATAAAGAACTCTTTTAAACACTTTTGTATGACTTTTTATTTGAAGATATATAAATATATATTAAAACTGTTTGACAAAAAATTTCATTTAAAACATATAAAAGGAGCTTTAAAATGTTTTGAAAACCATTTTCTTTGAAATCTTATATAATAGCGTTGAAAAAATTTTGAAAACAATTTCCCATAAAAACATTTAAAAATATATTGAAAAAGTTTTGAAAAATATATTCTTTGATAAATTATAAAGGGAGAATAATTTTTTTAGAAAAAAATTTTCAATTAAAATATATAAAAACATCTTAAAATATTTTAGAAAAAATTTTCCTTGAAAACATATAAAAGAATAAAGAAATGTTTTTTATAACCATTTCTTAGAAACCTATTTTGAAAATTTTTTCTAGAAAACAAACCTTCAATCATGAAAATAATACTTCAAAGTATTGATAGTGGATAAATCTATACATGTCGTAAGTTGTAAAAAGTATATTCCTTTTTGACATCAAAAAGGATAGAAAAATACCTCATTGAGAGAGAAATTATAATATTTCATTGAAAACATTGGTAATAGAAGACAAGGATAAAATTCTATATTAATGGTTGTAGGATATTATTATAATATTCTTACAATCATTTTTAAAAAAATATTATTTTTATGGAACACAGAATCCCGAACAAAGAGAGGGTAAAGTCGAGCATTCTTAAAAACACTATATTAACTATATTATGTACCAAAATGTGGAAAAATTGTATTGATACATTAATAATTTATAAATGAACAATGTCGAAGTAAATTCTAGTGTGTTATTGAAATATGGATCATATGATTTCATCAAAGGAAGCATAAACATAAACAATCATGAAAAGTGATGAGATTGTTACAATAAAATCATATAACATGTAAAATTGGGATTATACTATCCATGTATGAAAATTAAATTACATGAAGCTCAAAATTTCAGGGAAATAATTATATTCATTATATAACATTTAGAGTTTTTTTATAAACCTCAAAAATAATTTAGGTTCATAACAAAACTTGATTATTAAAGATGTGAAATTGAGACAAAACTATTTAATGGATTTTATAACTCTTGAAACATAAAACCCATGATACAAACACATATAATATATATTTAAATACCCATAAATAAAATTTTAATAATAATTGAATATATCCATTGTGGTTATACACACAACACAAAAGGAATTGCGGGTGAATAAAGAATGTTTCACATAGAAATAAAAAGTATGATGAAATCCCCTTACATTGTTTATGCTCATCGTAATTCTTCAAAACTCTTGTATAATAAATATAAATTATTTATTAATATTTTAAACAACCATATTATTATATGAAACTCTATATATTTATTTATTATGACCTTATATTACCCTATTGTTAGTAATTTAATGTTAATGCTACGCTTCAAGTAAAATTCACTTGGATTTTCACATGTGTATTAATTGGTAATATGATTGGTCCATACAATTATATCATTATTTAAATAATTTAAAATATTATTTAAATATAATTTATATTTAGTATATTTTTATTATAATAATTAACATAATGTTGATGTATGAAATTGGACACACTCTTTATGGAGACGGTAAGTCTTACGTACGCATGAATTATTTTTTTGTTTTTTATTGTTGTATTAAAAGAAAAAAAGTACATGACATATATATATATATATTAAAGTGGCACTGTTTTATCATATATATCATATAAATTCATTAAATCCATCATTAATACATTCAATGTATTATGTGAAAGAATCACATTGCTTTGAGGGGAAGGTAGTCCACACTTCCTCAAAAAAAATTATCCTATTAACACTAAATAGAATGTATAATGAAATGTGTTGTAAAATAATTAAATAATATTTATGAAATAATAAATAAAATTTATATAATTTATAGACATAGTTTCCATGATAATTTAAACCATGAGAGGTGGTAAAGGAAAAATGAACAGTAATCGTTTCATGAGGCAGTAGATTTTTGTACAGGTAAACAATTTTTTCGTTTCGCATTAGATGAAGGTGTGTGTATGTGTCGATAAAACGATTATATTAAAAACATAATATTATATTTTGGATACTATTTCTTTAAAAAATATGGAATAATGATAGTTTAGGGGTTGATAATGAAAATAAAAGAAAGGATATTGAGAGAAGGTGTTACCTCTTAATTGGGTAACTCTTTTTAGTTTATGCGAAAAGGATTATTTGGATTGATTTTCTCCCAAGAATATTCCCATATAAGGAATATAGATATGTTTATTTGTTTATATTTAAGATATTTTCATAACCTATGATGTTTTTGTGGTGTTAATAAGATATAGGGGTGGTGGTAATTTGAAGGGAAGGAAAAGGGCTCACTTGGAATTTTTGAAAACGCGTTAGGTGTACAGATGTTCCTATCAAACATAAGTCATCAAAAATAGAAATATATCTATAATTGATGTTTTATGGCGTATATATTTCCATAAAATGGGTTTTTATATGTTTCTAGGTCATTTGGATGCCTAAGATTAAGGTTTAGTCCCAAATTAAACTTAATTTCACCACAATCGCTCTGATTAATTTTAATCACTTCTACAAAAACAATTTGGTCAAAAATTAACATGATATAATTTGAATGTAAATATTATAATGAATAAAATGGTGTATTTAAATTTTTTATAAATCAATTCACATAATCAATATAATTATGATTAATTCCAATCCTACAGACAATATGAAATAACAGGGTTTAAAAGTACAAAAATGTTCAAAAGTTTGTCAATTTTTTATATTCAATTTCATATTATAAATTTTTATAAAGAAATAAATTGTATTTATAGATTTATAATTTATCTAATTAATCCTTAAAAAATTTAATATAATTACAAATTTTTAATTATTTAAATTAAAGTGAAGTTATTAATTAAAATGAAGTATTTTTCATTAATCATCATAAATTGAATATTCTCAAAATAATCCCAAAAATTAACCTTAAAATGATTTTTGTATTATAAATTAAGAAATAAAGTTTATTTTATCAAATTAAATTTCTATATGTTTCTAATTTTTTTATTCTTCCTAGAAGCACATGAAAATGAGTTCATTTGAGAAAATGGTATTTATAAACATATCAATAAATTAAAAAAAAATATTTTCCATTATCAATATGTTTAATTTATATATAACCATTATAAATATATTTTAACTGTAGTTATTACTATTTATATTACTATTATTAAATGGCTTGTTTATTACTACCTCCTCTAAATAATTATAACAATAAAATTATGTTTCGTATAAACTCGGTATTTCATGCAACATACACTATGTCGGTGTTGAATGTAGCACATAAAAACATGGCATTACATATATCGTATGATAAGTCAGTGTTTCATGTAGTTCAATCCATGCTTCTTCTATGTGATAGAAATTATATACATAACATTTTAATATATATTTAAATATATATATGTATAATTATATATAATTATATATAATTATTTCCAGTGTCACGTGAAATTAAAAATATAAAAAATATAAATTAATTTGAAATAAATTATTTAAAAAAATCATGGGGTGTTACATCTTTCCCCCCTTAAAATGAATATCTCCATCAATGTTTTTGTGTGTTAGTAGCGGATTAATACTTTAATGTTCATTACATAGATCCCACATCCTAAAATGGAATACTAAAACTTCTATTAAAAGAATAATATTGGAATCATAGACGTTAACCAAAGTAAAATATAATAAGGATTGCATATTGGAGAATAATGGTGGTAAAAAAACATGGACATGTAATAAAAATCTAACAATCATGTTTTGATGGATATTGGTACATAACATGTTCAAGATAAAGTTAATAATTGAAAATCCATAAATATGTGATGATCTAAGGGACCATATGATTTATTAGAAATAAAGATTCTAGGATAAATCTTTTTCAATATCCTTTTCCTAGATTTTAGGAATTATTATACTATTTATTAACCAATAAAAACGTACTTACTTTATTATTTTTTTCCTTTTCATATGTATAATCTCACTCTTTTGTTTTACCTTGATCAATTATGACGTTATCTATTGTTATATAGAATGATGGGGAATTTTTCATTCCTGAAGAACCAATGTATCATGAGATGTATAAATGGAACGATAAAACATTCTATATGCCTTCACTTAACATCTCAGAAAAATGGTTATCATATGTTGTTCAACATCCATAAATCCTCATATGTTGATATATCAATTTAATCTCCAGAACTACATCTGAATTTAAATTAATATTTCTATAAATGGTTACCATTATAACCCCTACAAAATAAGAAATTCCAAAAAATTAAGAATCAGGTTACTAAATTACAAAAAAAATTATCCCCTATAGAACCCAATGTAACTATTTTTTGTCACATTCTTAACATGTCAATACCCTAATCGTATATTATTTTGAAACAAATTAATAACAAGAATTTTTATAAAACGTTTTTGAAAAAATTCATTCTTCATTATTCAAAAGAAAAATTAATATATTAATTAAATAAAATAATTACTAAAATACTTCCATGATGACATAGAAATAATTTTCAACCAATCAATATTTAGATCGAGGGTAATCAGTTATATCGGATTCACTTATCTATATCCAATAAGCCTATCATCCAAAAAAACATTATCTTAGCTTTATAAAAACATGTAGGGCTATATTTCTATTAATATTATTTTTCTTGTTATTACCTCCTTGAAAATAAATCAATTTTCTTGTCCAATACCACTATTCAATATACACATGAAAATCATAAGAGAAAAACATAAAACAAATAATACTTATATAATTCATCATTCCTAATTCCTCAATCCAAATATATAAATACTTTAATACTTGAACTATAATGGTTGGAATAAATAGGTCCTTCCTTGGATTAGAAGTAAATTATTTTGTTTGAGCATTGAGTTGGGTAATGCCTATGTTCTTCATAGATGATATACTGAACTCTATGACATTTCATCACTCTATGACTCTTTTTCCAACATAGATAACATCTTCCCCTCCATTTGAGGTATTCCATGATGATTTTTCCCTTATTATTGACATATAAGAAACCAAAGATTATTTCCTCTATGATCCTTACAATTTTAACATTTATAAAATTTCATCTTTCACTTACGTGATGTGTTAGTAATATCACCAAAGTTAACATTGTTATTTATATATCATGATAAGTGATTCTTTATAATCACAAAATCATTATCTCTAGTCATTATCCTATTTTGTTACTCATAATCTCTAGATTTTCCTTTAGAATCAATGTTAACATAGTTCTATCTGGTTTCCTCCTTTAAATAAAACTAGAATTCATTGGGTGAGAATCACATATCAAAAAAGAATGTCGTATAATCATGAAAATTACATATAGAATTTCTAAATCATGACACATTACTTTTAAGCAATGACACCTTATGTTTATAATAAGTTAGTCATATTCATATTATATTCAAATATTTTATAATACTTTTTAAATATTTAATGATTTATGAAAGAAAATACCTCAGGAGTGTCCAACCAGGTCTGCAGATAGGACCATTTTCATTTACCATATTTCTCTTAGTTAGGCCCTAAAAATAATTTTAGAGTTGTTACTCCTAGGTACAACTATTTCTGAGCCACACCCACTTGTTGGTTACTGAAATGGATATGTTTCAATGAAACCTCTAACTTTATCCTTTACAAAAACTATAGGATAGTTCGCTACATATTAATACATCCTTAAACTTATCCTTAGAGACATCCCTAGACATATCCTAGGAAATATACTAAATTATATCTCTAATTTTCTATCATCCTAGATTCAAAAGGATGAACAGAACATTACTTTAATACCAACTATAGTGTCCCATACTTAACATACATGGATATTGAATCAATTTAGAGGAATATTCAGTATATTATAAAAATACATGTCCAAAGACTGTAATAGGTTAGTTTCTTTGGAAACATGGAAAAAAATATTACATCCTGGTGAAATATGTTCAAAATATCCCTTAAAATTCTACACACATTGTTATCCTACCTAAAACATTTAATTATAAAATAGAGAAAGTAAACATAAGGAAGGGTTGAGCTCAGTTGCACAGTTAGGGTAAATAAAGAAAACATAAAATCATAAAATGATTAAAACTGTATATAACTTGAGAATAACATTTAAAGATCATACCCTTCATATCAAAGATCATAATAAATATTGGAAGTTCATAATACATGAATCATAAGAAAATAATTAACATAAAACGTGAAATAATAACATATAAATTGTACTTGTAATTGTGGAAAACACATAAGAATATAAAAACCCTTTGTTAAGGAGGATAACCAAGGCCCTTGTAACATGCTAGGCTTTGGTTAATCAACCACGTACCCACTTCAAGCTTATAATCCCTCTCATGTGCCCTCTTGTTTTGGGATTGGTATGTCCTCTCATTTACCCTCTTATTTTGGGCTTGGGATGTCATCCTGTGTACCCTCTTATTTACGGCTTGCAATTTCCTCCCATATACCCTCCTCTATCGGGCTTATGATGTCATCCCATGTACCCTCTTGATTCTATATAGGTATTTATTCCCATTTACCTTCTTATTTTAGTCATGGGAAGTCCTCCTCTATACCCTTTGATCTCATAATATATTTATCATTACCTAGTGCATTGGAGGGAGATATAAGTCCCACCCATCTCAAAAAGAAATCATTAAAACATGCACCAAAAAATCATAAAAATCATATCATAACCCTTGAAATGACGTGGGTTTCATAAACATGTAATCATATCTTATCCAATGAAAAATACAGGTTTCATAATATTTTCATCAAATTCATAACCCCTGAAAAGATGTGGGTTTTAAAACAATATATTCCATGAGATTTAAATGGGTGTCATAATCATCATTACATCAAAAAATAATCCATTCAAGATAGAATATGAATGAGATAATTGGATCGTTTATTATAAGTGCATGAGGAACGTCAACATAGTTTTTCTTATATTCAAAATAACTAGAAAAGATATTGGGAAAACATTTCTTGAGTAAAATATATTTTATTCTTTCAAAAAAATTCTTTAAAACATAAAAACCTATTTAAAATCATTTTTCCTGAAAATAAACATCAAATGATATAAAGAAACATTTAAAACCTTTTGGAAACCTTTTTAGTTGAAAATATATAATGAGATATTAATAATGTTTGAAAATCCATTTCCTTGAAAAAAATAAAAGGATCTGGAAAACATTTTGAAAACCATTTTTCTTGAAAACATATAAAAAAAGCTTGAAATCATTTTGAAAACCATTTTTTATAAATCTTATAAAACAAGCATGAAGAAGTTTTGAAAACCATTATCCTTGAAAGCTTATAAAACGATATTGAAAATGTTTTAAAACCCATTTTCCATGAAAATGAATAAAAGGAGATTGAAAACATTTAGAAAACCGTTTTCCTTGAAAATTTATAAAAGGAGCATGGTATTATATTGAAAATATTTTCATTAACAATTGTTTTTTAAAAAATCGTAAAAATTAACATTTTAACCGAAAAGGAATGATTCAATGGATTGACGGTGGATAATTCTATACATGCCATATGAGGAAAAAAGAACATTCCTTTTGCACTGTAAAATTATAGAAAAATTCCTCATTCACAAAAAGATAAGATTATTAATTTGAAAAAATAGTAAAATATAAAAAGGGTATAAATTATTTTAATGATTATTTGATATTAGTATAATATTTTGGAAAATCCCTTTAATAAAACATAGTTTTGAAGTGACCAAAAATTCCGATCGAAGAGGGGATAAAGTGAAGCTTTATTAAAAACACTGTATAAAATATACTATATAAAAATAGTGAAATAATGGTACCAATAAATGAATAAATTATGAATAAATAGTGGAGAATAAAATTCATTATCATTTTTAGGATATGGATCATAAAAGTTTATCAACGGAAGTATAAATATAAAAAATCTTGAAAAGGGATGAGATTGCTTCAATAAAATCATATAACATAGTAACTTGGGATCATACAATCCATGTAAGAAAAGTAAATTACATAAAGCATAAAATATTATGGAAATAATTATATTCACAATATACTATTTAAAATGTAATTATATTCACCTCGAAAAGAATTTAGATTTATAACAAAACATGAGTCCAAAGGAAAGAAATTCGAGACAATACTATTTTACTGATTTGGAAAATTTTGAAACATAAACCCCATCAAATAAATACCATAAAATGCATATGTAAATACCCATAAATTTATGTATAACAACATTACAATACATCCATGGATAGTATACAAACCACACAAACTGAAAAGGTGGGGAATAAATCAAGTATCTCATGGAAATTAAAATTGAGATGAAATCCTTTTAACTTATGTATTTACTCTCATCATACTACATCAAAACTCCAGTATATAAAAATATATTATAAATAATTTACCTGATAATATACTTATATATAATACCATACATCGATTGAATATTACCTTATATTACCCAGTTGTTAGCTATTTCATTTTAAGGTTACACTTCAGGTAATATTCATTTTGTTTTTCGCTTCTGTCTTAATTTGTTATATCATTGGACTTTATATGTATATCAAGACATTCAAAATATAGATCATGTTATAAATATAATTTATATAAATTTTATTTTTTAATAATATATATATAATATTGAAGTACGAAATAGAATACACCATTCATGGAGATGATTAGTCGTACGTAAGAATGGATATTGTTTCTATTTTTTATTATCTTATTGAAAGAAACCAAGTACATGAAATATATGTATATATATTCTTGTATATCATTATACTAGTAGAATTATTATATCACATATATCATATATGTTCACTAAACCCATCGTTAAAACATTCGATGTTGTGTGTGAATGAATCACATCTCTTTGAGGGGGTAGTAGTCCACACTTCCTCAAATGAAATCATCCTTTTAAAAAAATAGAATGTATAAAGACGTGTGATGTAAAATAATTAAAAAAGATTAAATATTTAAAAAATATAATTTAAAAAATATATTAATAGAGTGTAAAACATAATTTTCACAATGATAGGTGGTAATGGATAAATGAAAAATTAACGTTTCGTGAGGCAGTTTTCATCGAACAGATAAACAAAATGTCTGTTACCCATTATATGGTTCTTTGTGTAAGTATAGGTCAAAAAAATGGAATAAAAACAACCTAGTATATTAAAATTATTTATTTTGTTATACAATAATATAATAAAAAGTGTTTAGGGGATATAGGAAGAAAATAAAAGAAGGTATTTTGAGATAAGATGTAATCTCTTAATTGGGTAACTTATTTTTTGTTTGTGCCCAAAGGATTCCTTGGACTGAATTATTCCATTATAAAAGCTTCTAGGAGTAATGTATAGATGTTGATATGTGATTGGGTTCGATAATGTACAAAAATAATATTTTTGAGTGGTGTGAAGAAGAGGGATGGGTGGTGGACATTTATAGGGAAGGAAAATAACTCACTCGTAATTTTTGAAAACAAGTTATGTGTACACAGGGTTATACCTTAGAAAGTCATAAAAAACAAAATAATAAATAATGGAAGGTTTATGACCAAAATATGGTCAAAAAAGGGGTTTTGGAAAATTGGTTTGATCATTTGGGATCCTAAAATTAATGTTTGATCCCTAATTAAGCCTGATATAACTTTAATCGTTGTGATTTAATTTAATCTATTTTACTTATCTTTTTTGGAAAAAAATAATTTTCTATAATTATAATATAAATATTATATTGATTAAAATGGTTTATGTAAATTATTTGAAATGAAATTCATAGAATTTTTAACATTATGGAGAATGCTAATCCCACAAACAAAACAAAATAGCATGTTTCTAAGGTAGAGAAATGTTCTAAAGATTGTTAAGAATTTATATTCATTTTCAAAGTGAAATTTATTATAATGACATAAATTATATTAATATATGTATAATTGATCTAATGTATGTAAAGACCCTGAAAATTCCGTGGAAATTTTTTTTCTTAAATACATGGGATTTTTATGGCTCTATGAAAATTTACGACACATGATTCCCAGGCCCGATATGGATAGAATCAATTTATAAAGTTTTGTTCAGGTACAATCCGTAAAAGTACGAGTGGGATTTTATAACATTTGAATCGGTGCTCAGTGCTGAAATCTGGGGGCACCTTTGAACTTGCAGGGTTGGTATTCACTTAAGAAGACTTTCACCTCGACGGTAATTGGTTGAGAATAAAATTTACTTAATGGGTTTTCTTAAAAAAAATATAAAATAAAGTGAGTTGCACTTTATTTTATTTTGAGCCACCAAGTGAGTAATGGGTGGTTAAATCATCCTCATGGAAGTTGGAGGTCGGGCCACCACAGCTTAACCTCTCATGAGAGGTTATGTTGGTGGGGCCCACTAGAACACAACCTCCCATGTGAGGATAAATGAGATAGGGACCACCCGGGCTCTTAACTCCTTGAAACTCCCCATTAAAGTGGAGAAAACTCTCAATCTTAACATTAATTTAGGGGAACCTCTTCACCCCCTAACATTTAATTCTTCCAATCCTCCACAATTAAGGGGGAGCATACCTAATTAATCACTCCCTTTTGAATTGGTGCCTACTCCCCCAATTAATACGTGCTAACAGATGTGAATTAATGAGATGGGGCCTTTTTAATTTAATTCACACTTTTGAATTTGTGCCAACAAAATAATAGTTTAAGTAATCTATTATTTGGCACAATGAATTCACATGGGTGATTGAAGGGAACACTCTCAATAAGGAACCTCATTCCTCAATGAAGAACTCTCTCCAATGAAGAATGAAGAATGCCAACGATGATCCATATTCGACTTTATCCCAGACACCTACCGACGTGGAATCTCTTCCACAAGCGTCATGAGAATTCAGGAGTGGAAGAGTTTGGCGGACACGATGAATGAAAACTCTGTCTTCTTCCCACGACATCACCATTGAAGACCGATGATTATAGGTAGGGGGTTTACTTTGAGTGCCTAGTTCTTCCCTCCTTTTTGGATAATTAAGGTCGGTGAGCTTCGTTTTATGAATCGTCTGCTATCACCATAAACGCAGAGGATATGGGACAACCTAACATGGCCTGAAATCCTCTGTCAATTTTCCTTATTGAGGTGTTCTTCATCATGGCGAAATAACAAAAATGAGGTGACGAAGGTATCAACAACAAAGGTTGTGCAACCCGCGGCCTCCTGGAACTGTGCCACCCCCATGGCACACCGGTGCTCCCAGATGAACACTACCATACCACGCTGGCACGAGCTGCGCCGAACTGGCCTTCCAGGCCACCGACCTGCATGCCCGCGGCCTTCCTGGTACTCCGCCGGCCTGCCTGCGCCCTGCGTTCCCTCCCCCGACCTTCTTGTCGCCCTACTGGCCTGCCCGCGGCGTCCCTGGCGCCCAGCTGGCCTACCCACGCCCCGCGGGCCCTGCCCTATTCCCACGCGCCCTGCCCATGACCTTCCCGGTGCCCTGCCGACATTCCCGCACCCCGTGCGCCCTACATTCATCCTCCCATGCCGAGACGCTTGAGTCGTGCCTCATTTGGTGTTGGACGAACTGGCCCCAGCCTCCAGTCCGAGCCGCCAATGCTGTGACATGTGGACCGAACCGCCCTCGCAGTCTGTTGGGCCGAGCTCAGTAGATCAGGCCGAACCTAACAGGTCGGCCCACCTAATGGGATGGTCCAAACCAAATAGGCATGACCGGGTTGACCCAGACTGGGTTGGACCGGACTGTGCCCAACTAATGACCCTTTACTTCCTTTGGCCATAACATTGGCTCCAAACAACCATTTGAAGAACTGTCAGTGGAACGGGTATTCATGGCGCATGAAGGTCCATTTATTATACCCCACCGCTGCTTGGGGTATAGTTGAGATAAAGTTGGGCTGGATTGTGCACGAATCCAATCGGGCCCCTGGGTCTCAAAGGAGAATTACTAATAGATCGGGTGTCTGATTGATGCCTTTTCTGTTGCGTTGATACCTCTATGACGTTGCAGACCTTTGAGATACTTCTACATGGTACTTCGTGATAGTTTTTGTATCGACTAGTAGCTTAAGGAGCGGATCCTTCCTGAGGTGAGCAGAAAAAGTGTGGAGACCTAGTAGCTGGCTGAGACTTGAAGACTGCTGACTGATCGAATCTGAGTGATTCAGATGGCCCAGTGGGGAGCTCATAGATGTGGCGGCAGACCCACATTGGTGGAGCTCCTGGTTGTGGTGGCGAACCCGCGGTACTCGACAAGAGGAGTACCTCTGCAGGCTATAGGGGGCACCTGGTTGTGTCAGCAGACCTATGGTGGGTGCACTTCTGTGTGATGCATTAGACACACGGTACTCGATAGGAGGAGTACCTCAGCAGTCCATGGTTAGTGGGAAGCATTGTGGTATCGTGGAAGGCCCACTGTACTCGATACAGGAGGAGTTCCCCAGTAGTTGTGGTTTCGATAATAAAAATCCTGGTTTGAGCTGAGTCAGTAACTTTTGAGTTTACCTCATGATTGAGATGGATTACTTGATAACATAGGTATATGTATGGGAATATACCTAAGTGGGGTAATCTTTGGATTACATACCTTGTGGTTTATCCTTGTTGGATTTTGTGATACCTTTAGTGTTTTGGGGTCCCTACTGTGTATCATTTACTCACCCCTGTACGGGCTTTGCCTGCACCTTGTTGTGTTGGTTGCAGATGATAGAAAATGCTGATTGAGGCTGAGTGGACAGGACCAGATGGTACCTAAAGGTGGACAACACTATGTGACAGTACATGTAGGAGTCGAACGGACGTGGAGTACTGAGGAGACTTCATGTACCTACACTTCATGTAGGACTTCCCGAAGGATGATCTGGAAACTGTTTATCTTTCATTAGTTGTACTTGTTTTCAGTCTCCTTGTACTTTCTTATTGGGATTCTATTCCATCCCATTTACTTTTCAGCACTCTTTTGTATACATTTTTACTTAGTGTTTTTTCATTCATCTCGTACTCTGTTGTGTCCATTTTCAAGTTATAATGGCAATTCCTTCCTAGTTTAGGGATTTACTTATTTGGTGCTAGTTGGCAGCCCCTGTCTTATGGAAGGTGGTCTTGTTTTAGTCACAACACAGGCCCTGGGGGACATGAAGTGACAAATTGGTATCAGAGGAGTCGGTTCTACTGGAGAACATAGGACTCTAATATTTCCAATCTGTGAAGAAATAGTGTTAAGGGAATTGAATGTGGTTTTCAGTTCATAGAGTTTAATGTTGGTGTGGCGGCCGACGTATCTATGCACCAGGACCCTGACTACTGATCTCCTACTCAGTGCACAAAAACACTGATTACATGTGTGTTTTCAAAAGTTTTCTTTAATTTAGCTCTTCAAGGTCAACTCATCAGGTATAATCTTTTGACTTTGTCACATCTGTTTCTTTCAGGATGCCTCCCCACGGATGAACATTGAGAGTTCCGAGAGTTTTACGCACAGATAACCCACCGAATGACGAGGCCTTGGTGCAAGTCCCTTTTCTTGTAGAGGCACCAGCGGTACTCCTTCCCGTTGGGCCACTAATACCACCAGCCCCGGCAGCAAACAATGCATTCCACTTGAGCATGTTGCACGTGTTCCTATGCTAGAGGCCAGCCAGGTTCAGGGGAGAGACCCACAGGCGGCAGAGCATTGGATGGAAGCTGTGGTGTGAGTATTTAGACTAATAGGGACACTAGTCAACTTCATGTAGATTCTTTTTGCCATCCTTCTATAGAAAGTAGTGAGCAGAAGGTGGATCTTGATGCTCTATGTTCAAGATGAGATGATGTGACTTCGGGTAGAAATCGAGTGCCTATTTCAAGAAGATTTTGTCCCAGTCACCCAACGTGAAGTACAGATACAAGAGCTACAACACCTGTAGTAGGGAAACATAATGGTGGCACAGTACTCAGTGAGTTTCACCTACCACTTGCGCTACTCCATAGATGTGGTGAGGAACCCATTATTCAAGTCCTGAACCTTCAAAGAGGGGATTAGGTGAGAGTTTTGGGCTTCGATGATCTCCCAAAGCATCCCGATGTAGGCAGGGGTGTTGGAGCAAGCGTTCTTAGTGGAGAATTTTCTTGCAGAGCAGTCTCTAGCAGTGAGACCCGCCACTAGCTGATAGGGAGCAGAGTCTTTTGCAGCTTGCAGTAGATAGATTTCACATTGGTCCAAGAGGACCAGACCAATGGGTGGACGACTGCATGACTCAAGATCAGTTGTACGGGGCACCCGGGGAAGAGGCATGCGTTCCAAGAGCGGGAAGTGTTACTCTTTTGGCGGGCATCACCACATGGCTCATGACTGTCCGACCGGACATTCAGATGATCATAAGAGAGTTGAGGGACCTCTCATTTATACGTAGAGGATCGATCGAGGTGGTCCGTAGGGAAGAGGCAAACGTGGTAGAGTAGCTGATCGTGTAGCTGGCGGTGGACAATGATTTGAGGTGTTACCGCCACTCCCACCAGGAGGTCCACCCTAACCACAGGGACCAGGTTGACAGGCGAGTGCTCAGCTCTAGGTAGCTAAGTATTACGATCATGGTGCTCTGGAGATGATTCGAGGTATGATCTATGTCTACTCCACCATATCTGCAATTCTTATAGACAAAAGTTCCAGTCACTCTTTCATTTCCAATTCCCTCATTCAGAGATCAGAGATTCTGAGAGAGTCATTGGCTCGATTCTTATCGCTAGAGACTCATACGAGAGTAGACTCAACGATTACGCACTGGTGCCGGTAGTGTGAGATTAGTCTAGGAGGTGAGAGTTTCAGCTGGGATCTCCTCGTATTGGCGTCGAGGCCTTACGACGTCATCTTGGGTATGGACTGGTTATCTACATTCTATGCTTAGATTGACTGTATTAGGTGCAAAATGCAATGTATCTGCATGGATGGGACAAGGTTCACCTTCACCAATGAGAAGGGATCCTTTTCAGTGTAAGAAGTAATTACTCAAAGGGGGGTCTAGCCAATCACTCATCAGTTGGCATGCCTTACCCTCGAAGAAATTGATGTGTAGAGTCTGAGTTTTCCTGAAGTGGTGGACAAGTACACGGATTCATTCCCTGAAAATGGTCCCAGGTCTACCTCTTCACAGAGAGGTGGACTTTTACATTGACCTGTATCCCGGGGCGACACCAATATCTACACCAGCATATCATATGCCTCCTGCTAAGCTTCATGAGCTGCGAGTATAGCTGGAGGACTTCCAGGGGAAGGGATTCATCCGGCCCAGTGTTTCTCCCTGGGGAAGCCCCAATTCTATTCACCAATATGGAGAATGTGAGCCGGAGGATTTGTTTCGAATAATACCTATTGAATCAGGTGACAGTGGAAGAACAACTACCCACTCCTGAGGATTGATGACCTCTTTGATCAGCTGAAGGGGGGCACGTTGGTTCTCGAATATAGACCTCAGATAAGGCTATCACCAGCTCAGAGTTCAAGTTGAGGATGTGCAGATGAAAACCTTTAGGTGTTAGTATAGCCACAACGAGTTCTTGGTTATTCCCTTTGGCATAAAAAATGCTCCAGCAGTGTTCATGGGACTCATGAATAGAATCTTCCATCCATAACTCGATCACATTGTCATAGACTTCATTGAAGACATTCTGATCTACTCAACTACTGATGAGGAGCATGCCTACCATTTGCGGGTAATTACTAGACTCACTCCGAGAGCACCGACTTTATGGGTAAGCTCTCGAAGTGATAGTTCTTGATCTGAGAGGTTTCACCTCTTCAGACATTTCATCTTAGATGCTGGAGTTGTAGTAGATCCAGCGAAGATTTGAAATGGTACTTTCTTGGGAGCCACCCAAGAGTGTCACGGAGGTACGGAGTTTCGTAGGTTTGGTTGGCTATTGTCGTAGGTTCATTCCAGGACTTCTCCAGAGTTGTAGCACTACTATCTTCCTTGAAAATGTAGGGTGAAACCCACTGTGTGGTCTGAAAGAAGCTTGCAGAGATTTTAGGAGCTGAGGAAGAGGCTGACTATTGCCCCCATCTTCAGGCTTCTAGAGGAAGATGTATGGTACATAGTCTACTACGGACACATCAGAGACCAGACACTGTTGTATCCTGATGTAGGAGTGATCAATGATCGCATATAGTTCTCGACAACTGAGACAACATGAGCAGAACTACGGTACCCATGACCTGGAGATAGCAGCAGTGGTCTTTGCCTTGAATATGTGGAGGCACTATCTGATGTGCGAGCATTTCACAGTCTACTATAATCAACAAGAGTCTCAGGTATATCTTCCCCCAGAAGGACTTGAAATTGAGTCAGCGGCCTTGGCTTCAGATCCTCTAGGACTATGAATTCGAGATATTCTATACTCCTTGGAATGGAAATGTTGTTATGGATGCACTCAATAATATATCTGGTATACAACTTCTTGGAGAAGTGACAGAGCAGGTGGATTCCTTATAGATATCCTTTGTGGATAGGGATGGAGCAACCTTTCTAAAAAATCTTACAGTCACTCCCCCACTTCGTTAGAGATTTAGGGAAGAACATCATGTGGACGCTGACTACGAGACACGACGTGCTCAGATATCCATTGGATAGGCACCTGATAGATTTTTTGAAGTTGGAGAGCATATGATCCTCTTCAGAGGATGTACTATGGTTCTGGTGTCACTTTAGGAAGAAGGGTTGAGGGAGTTCCACAAATCCTCTCTAGTGATACATCCATTAGTGGGAAAGTTGTACTAGGACCATCAACGATAGAACTGGTTTCTAGGTATGAAGAAGGGCAGTAGCGTAGTTTTTCTCTTGATGCCTCACTTGTCATCAAGTGAAGGTGGAGCACCAGAGTACCAGCAGGCTTGGTTCTGTCTTTAGAGGTCCCAGAGTGGAAGGGGGATGGGATATCTCATGGACTTCATGACAAGTCTTCCACGTACATCCAAGGGTCACGAATCGATGGTGATCATTTGAACGACTCACCAAGTTGGCCTAATTCCTACCAATCAGAGAGAAGGGTTCAGTAGAGAGATTGGGACACCTCTATGTGCAGGAGATTGTGAGGCTATATGGAGCACCTTATTCTATTGTCTATGACTGTGAAACATGGTTTATATCCTGGATATGAAAGGGTTTATATTAGGCCTTTTAGGATGCAGATACGTTTGAGCACTGCCTTCCATCCTTAGACGGATGGACAGACTGAGAGAACCATTCAGACCCTTGAGAACATGCTGCATGCTTGTGTCCTCGACTTCAGTCACAGTTGGGAGGATCACTTTCCTTTGGTGGAGTTTTTGTACAAAAACAATTATCACTCCACCATCGGGATTATCCCTTTTGAGGCATTGTACGAATGACCTTGCAGATCACCCTTGTGCAAGACAGACCCTAGGGAGTTAGCACTGTTGGGACCAGAGATGGTACACGCTACCATAGAGCAGGTGAAAACAATCCAGGAGTGGATGAAGACTACACAGAGCATAAATATGTCATATGTAGATAGGATTTGGAGACCTCTGGAGTTCGAGGATGGAGACCACGTATTTCTATAGGTCTCACCTCGACAAGGATTACAGAAATTTGTCCAAGGTGGCAATTTATCTTTGACATTCATCAGACCTTTTCAGGTCCTCAGTAGAGTAGGAAAGGTGGATCACTGCCTGGCCCTTCCACCTCATTTGCACCGGGTTCACAATGTCTTCCATGTATCCCAGCTGAGGAGATATGTGCACGATCCATCTCATATCATTGACCATGGAGTGCTGGACGTTGATGATGGGAAAACCTTCATAGAGGTTTCAGTGGAGATTGAGGATCGACAGGATCAGGTCCTACATGGATGGTCGATACCTCTGGTGTGTGTTCGTTGGTATTACAAGAACCTCCAGGAGAGATAATGGGAGCGGGAGTCTCAGATACATTCTCAGTACCCCCACTTATTCCCCCAGTTCGAGTTTTAGCTTACGGGGACGTAATGCCCTATGGTGGGGAGAATGTAAAGACCCAGAAAATTTTGTGGAAATTTTTTTTCATAAATACATGGGATTTTTACGAGTTCGCAAAAATTTACGGTATGTGATTCTGAGGCCTTGTGTGCCTAGAATCGATTTCTGATGTTTTTTTCGGGTACGTTTAGTAAACACAGGAGCTAAATTTTATAACTTTTGAACCGTTGCTCGGAACTGAAATCTGAGGGCATCGTTGAACTCGCAGCACTGATATTCTCTTAAGAAGACTTTCACATTGATGGCAGTTGGATGATAATAAAAGTTATTTTTTGTGTTTTCTTAAAAAAAATATAAAATAAAGTGAGCAGTACTTTATTTTATTTTGATCCACCAAGTGAGTGATGGGTGGTTAAAACCACATCTTGGAAGTTGGTGGTGGGGCCACCACACCTTAACCTCCCATTAGTGGTTATGGTTTTGGGGCCCACCTGAACTCAACCTCCGGTGTGAGGATAAATGATGTGGGGACCACCCGGGCTCTTAACCCCTTGAAACTCCCCATTAATGTGGAGAAAACTCTAAAGTTTCATATTAATTTAGGGGAAACTCTTCACCTAAACTAGCATTTAATTTTTCCAATCCTCCAAAATTAAGGGGGATCTTACATAATTAATTACACCCTTTTTAATTGGTTCCAACTCCCCAATTAATATGTGCGAATACATGTGAATTAATGAGGAGGAGCCTTTTTAATTTAATTCACCCTTTTGAATTTGTGCCAATGAAATAATAGATTAAGTAATATATTATTTTCCACAATGAATTCACTTGGGTGATTGAAGGGAAATCTCTGAACGAGAAACCTCAACCACTAAGGAAGAAATCTCACCAATGAAGAAAAAAAAACGCCGGTGACGATCCTTCTTTGACTTCTTCCCAGAAACCTACCGACGTGGAATCTATTCCACAACCGTCGTGCAAATTCGGGAGTGGAATATTATGGTGGATGTGCCGAACGAAAACTCTATCTTCTTCCCGGAACTTCACCATCGACGACCGACAATTAAAGGAAGGGGGTTTACATTGAGTGCCTTGTTTTTCCTTCATTTTGGACAATGAATTTTGTTGAGTTTCATTCTTTTAAACCGCCTTCTATCACCATACACACTGAGGATTTGGGCCAACCTAACAAGGCCCGACATCCTCTGTTGATTTTTCTTCTTGTTGCATTCTTCGGAATGGAGACGTAACAACAATGTGGCGAAGAAGGTGGCGATGACAAAGGTTGTGCTGGCCAAGGCCTCCTAAAACCGCACCACCCCTGCAGCGGACCGATGCTCCCGGCCGAACATCGTCGGCTCGCGCCGGCCCAATCCATGTCGAACCGGCATACCGGGTTGCCACCCATCCACCGGCCCGCGGCATTCCCGGTGCTCCTCTGGCATGCCTGCTCCCCGCGTGCCCTGCCCGTGGCCTGCCCAGTGCCCTTCCCTCTTACCCGCGCCCTGCGGGTCCTGCCCGCTTCCCCATGCCCCGCGCGCCCTTCCCGCCACCTCGTGCCCCGCTTGCCCTGCCTGCAACCCACCCGGTGCTCGACGCCTTGCCGGTCTGCCCATGCTCGGCGTGCCCAGCCCGCAGCTTTCCTGGTGCCCCGTTCGCCGGCCCGTGCCCGACGCGCCCTGCCCGCGGCCTGCCCACGCCCGCAGTGCCCTGCCCGCGGCCTACCCGGCGCCCCGCCGGCATGCCCGTGGGCCACGCGCCCTGCTGGTGGTTTTCTTGGTGCCTCGTCGTCCTGCTCGCGCCCTGCACGCCCTACCCGCGACCTCCCGGTCTGAGCCGCTCGAGCCACGCCTCGCGAGGTGCTGGCCGAACCGGCCCCGACCTCCAAACTGAGCCACCTACGTGGCGACCTCAGGGCCAAACCACCCTCGTAATCCGCTGGGTCAGACCTAGCGGGCTGGGCCGAACCTAATAGGCTAGCCCACCCAATGGGATGGGCCTAACCCCAAAGGTTGAACCGGGTCTACCCAGACCGGGTTTGGTGTAGACTGGGTTGGGCCGATTTTTTCCAACTGGTTCGGACCAGACCCGGGCACACTACCAACCCTTTACTTACTTTGGCCATAATTTTGGCACTAAACAACCGTTTGACGAACCGTCAGTGACGTTGGTATTCATGGAGAGTGACAGTCCCTTGAGTATACCCCACTAGAGCTTGGGGTATAGTTGAGATATGGTCAGGTTGGATCGTGCACGAATCCAACTACCCGCCCTAGACTAAAAGCCCAATAACTACGATTAATGCATCGTCTATTGCATTGAGATATTTATGACGTGGCAGACCTTTGAGATTCTTCCATGTGGGACTTCATGAAAGTTGGTGTATCTACCAGTGACTCATGGAGTGGATCCTTATAGAGGTGAGCAGACAGAGTTCAGAGACCTAGTAGATGTGTGAGGCATGACGACTTCTCATCGATCGAATCGGAGTGATTCGGATAGCCCAATGGGGAGCGCCTGGTTGTGGCAGCATACCCACAGTGGGGATCGTCAGGTTTTGGCAGCAGACTCATGGTACTCGACAGGAGGAGTACCTCTGCAGGATATGAGGGGGAGAGCCTGGTTATGGAAGCAGACCTATGTTGGGGAGCGCTTTTGTGTGATACAACAGACCCACAATACTCGACAGGATGAGTAACTCAGCAGTCCAAGGTTAGTGGGAAGCTCCATGGTGTCGTAGCATTCCCACTGTACTCGATAGATGAGGAGTTCTCCAGCATTCGTGGTTTCGATAATTAAAATCCTAGTTTGAGATGAGTCAGTAACTTTTGAGTTTACCTCATGATTGAGATGGATTACTTGATAACATAGGTATATGTATGGGCATATACCTAAGTGGGTTTATCTATTGATTTCATACCTTGTGGTTTTTCCTTGTTTGATTTTGTGAGACCTTGGGGGTCTTGTGGTCCCTACTGAGTATCATTATACTCATCTTTTCATGGGCTTTGCCCTCACCTCATTGTGTTGGTTGCAGACGACGAACAATGATGACCAAGGATAAGTGGACATGACATGACGATACTTGGAGGTGGAACACATGGAGTGAAGGTACATGGAGAAGACAGACAGACATGGAGTGCTGCAGAGACATCTTGTACCTACCCTTCAGGTAGGACTTCCTGGTGGATGATCTAGTAGTTTCTTACCTTTCTTCAGTTGTATTTGTTTTGAGTTTCCTTGTACATTTTTGTTGGGCTTGTATTCTTGACCCTTTACTTTTCATCACTCTTTTGTATACAATTTTACTTAGTGTTTTTCTTTTAACATGTACTCTGTTGTGTGCGTTTTCAAGTTATAAAGGCAATTCCTTCCCAATTTAGGGATTTATGCATTCGGTGCTAGTCACCAGCCCCTAGCCCATGGAAGGAAGGCTTGGGGTAGTCATGTCACGGGCCCCAAGGGATGGGTTATGACAATGTGACCAAAAAATAAATTTATTTTAAAATTTATCTTATATAATTATTCAAAATAAAAGGATGTTGTTAACTAAAATGTAGCATTTTTCACTATTAATCAAAAAATGAAGTTTCTCAGAAAAATCCAAAATAATTAACCCTAAGATAATTTTGGCATTATAAATTCAAAAAATGATGTATATTTTATCAAATTCAAATTATATGTACGTATAAAATTAATATCTATTTTCTTCATAGAAGGACATGAAAGGTAGTTCATTCGAGAAAATAGTATTTTTAAACATATAGTCTTTTCAAAAAAATTATATTTTTCATTATAAATATGTTTTATTTATATAAAACCATTATAAAGATATTTTAAATGTAATTATTTCAATTCATATTACTATTTTTATAATTTATTGGTTATAACTAACTCATTTAAATAATTATAATAATAAAATAATGTTTCATACAAACTTAGTATTGTGTGTGTCATATACCAAGTTGGTGGCACATGTATCACATGCCAATTCGGTGTTACATATATTGCCATCCAATTCATTGTTTTTTAGTCCAATCCATGTTGGTGCTATGTGAATGGAAATTACCAATATGTTTTTTAATATATATATATATATAACTATTTATTGTGTCACATTAAAGGAAAAATATCAAAAAGATCAATTTATAGGAAAAAAATATTTAAAAAATCTCATACTGTTATGTGGAACCACTATTTCCATTTCACTCACCATTCTTATAGATTCTACCATCCTTACCAGAATACAATACCACACCTCTATCTATTTTAGTAAGCCCCATCATCTATAGTTTGAACATTCCATGATCCTCATCAGAATTCTATCAATGGCCCTAACATATACCATTTCATAATTAAGAAATTACACCAAACATTATACTAGTTGAAAATAATGAAAACACAGGGAAGAAAATCATACATACCATTCCCCTATATAAGGACATGGTAAAATTTTCATCTTTTTAAACTAACACATTATGCTTCCACCATAGGATCATACTATTTTTTAGATGTTTCTTTGATTATTTTTATAAGAATGTGACTATATTCAACCTTTACTATGTACTAATAGAATATTGAATGATACCAAGTATTTATAAAACCATTTTATCCCCCAATCCTAAATAGGTTATCCTTAGAATATTAGCCACACTATTTTGAGAATTCACCTAGGCATTTTAATATGTTTTCACAACCCAATATTATAGTTGAAGAAAAACTACATATAGAAAGGCCATTTAGGTTTAAAATTTTATAGAATTAGTATAAATCCTACATTAAAACACAAATGTATTTATGAAATGATTTGTCACATTATAATACTTTTTTCTTATTACATATTAGGTCTTCCAAATGTCCCATAAGATTCTTTATCCATGAAATGTTTCAAAATATATTTCATTTAATATCATTTATCATAACATGGGAAAATATAAAAAAATGTAATGGGTAGCCACAAATTCATAGTAAGGATTACATACAATGGAATCTATCCTAAAAAATATGGCATTAAAATATTACAGAGTGATAAATAAATATATGTTTCATATAATATATAACATGATAATTAATAATAACCATGGATCAAAGTAATTATATTGAAATAAATAATTTATTTCGCTGAGGATAGAATTAATATTTTCTTACATTCATGGTCTTACCATGAAGGCCTCATTCTATATCATCATGATTTTAATCCTTGAGGCCACATACCACATTACCTTCATTAATGGTTTGGTATAAATATGGAACCCAACAATTATGAAATTTTCATGCAACTTTTGTCTATATATTATGTTATCCTTTTTTTATTCATGATCACCTTGATGCATTGACGGGATATATATAACAGATCCCCAAATATCAAATACATGTTTCAAATGGATTCAAAATAATTTTAGTTATCAATACAATTCATATCCAATATTACATTTCAATCAAAGCATATTTTTATTGAATCGTGAAAAAATAATAATAAATATTCCCGAGGCAATCAATGAAATTTCATATATTGTTTCTTCAAATTAAAACATATATTGAAATAATATATAGTTTAGAAATTAAACTTATTTAAGGTACACAGTAATATTAAAATGGAGGGAGAATATAACATTCAATGAATGATGTATAGTGTTAGATAAATATTCATAAAAATGTTAATCATCAAGAGAATGACAATCAATATAAAACCTTGAATAAATATGAAATTAAAGAAGAACATAAATTAATCCAATAAATATTTCTTTAGGAATTGAATTTCTTATAGAAAACATAAATGATAATGGAAGTAAATCTTCTGAAAAAATTTCCTTAATTTTTCAATATTTGTATAAATATGTAGCTATAAATTTCATCCTAAAATAGTTTTTTCACTTCTAGTAAGTAATATATCTTTATAAAAACGAAAAATTATTGATTAAAAGATTGTTTTTCAAAATAAATATGAAATATTATACAGTAAGATTAAAATTAATGTATGTACATGATAGTGGAAAAATATTTCATTTAGTAAATTTTAAAACAATTATTCAATCAAATTTCCATTTAAAATTAAATAGTATCTTTATTAGAAGACCTCTAGAATATTCCTTTAAAACCTCTATAATGTAAATAATATTTATTAGAAAAATATATTTAACATCCTTTGATAATGGTAAAATCATTCAGAAAAACAATTCACAAAACATGGTTATGGAATAAAGAGTTTTTTAACCATAACATATATAAAAATGACGTTTATTAAAAAAATACTGATCGTATTAAGTCCCGATGAATATGAAAATGAATCTAGTACTTTAAATCCAAATAAATAACTATTTGTGAATAAAACATAAACTAATTTATAGAGAGATCATATAATTTTATCATTATAAATTAAAGCATAATCATTTCCTAGTAAAAACTGAGATTGTAACATTAACATCAATAGCTTGGGTAACTCTTGAATCTGAACTACATAAAGATATTACATTAAAATAAATAAATAAATATAGTTAAATAATATGAACTCATGATATTTAATGAAAAAGAGGAATTATATACAATATAAAAATAAAAATAGGTTTATCATATAAATTATAACCTAATGAAGTGAAACTGAGATGAAATTCCATCATAGTGATCATATCATTGAACCGATAATTAATAAATGGAGTAATTATATGAGAAAAAAATTAAATCCACACAATAAAAGTTGTAATATGACATATAAAAATAAATTTTTATTTATCATATAATTTTAGTATAACATAATCAATGAAAAACTGTCATAACCTATGGAATGATAATTTACTTTAGAAGCCCCCTACTTTTTTTGTGTTACATCCCTTTGATTGATCTTGAGGAATTTATAGTAGAGGTTTCAGACCACCATAGGGGATAAATAATTTTGTAATGAATCTGTAGATATGTATTTGGGTAGGTTTTTGAGAGAAAAAATGAATTTTAGTTATGTGAAATAATCTTGTAGTGATTCAGTTTTTATAGAAGAGAATCAATGATTTTTTAATATCTTTTCAATAATTAATGGTAAGAAATGTAATTCTATATTTTAAAAGTGCCACACATATGGACCAATAATTATATAATCTATAATAAGATATCTTAAGGATATATGGAGTAGTTTTTTTTATATTTTTATAATGATATAAAATTTTCCAATCATTAAATTCTTTTTAAGGTATTTATCATCACTATTGACAAAATATGTCTTTATAAACATAATTAAAACTACCAATTAAAAATCTTATCACTTAGATCGTAAATGTTCATTGCTAAATATTTATGGAATTAATCTCACACTTATATTTATCTAAAAATAAAAAATTTTTAAATTTTTTATTTAATTGTTTTATGTTTCAATAAACATGACACTGTAGACACATAAGTGTTTCATAAAATTTTTACAATTTTAAAAATAAAAAAATATGCTTATTTTTTTAGTATACATTATTTTAATAATTAGAAATATATTGTAATATATATATAATGATATTTAAATTTTATTAATTATATTTATTATAAAATTAAAGTAATTATGTGAAATATCTAACTAATTCATACCTAGATATATAATATATTTATGCATTTTTATAAGGATACAAAAATCTATTTAATAAGAGAAAAACATATATAAATGTTGATATTTCTAATTAAGGGTGGCTTCCTATGACATGGGATGGTAATGAGAGCTTATAGGGGGTGAAAACTGTAATATTGTGATAACACATAGATTATGAGGGTTTGAAAGCATCATTTACATTAGAAATTTACAATTTAAAACATATGAGTTTTGAGAGATAAGTTAAAAAATAGGACATAAAGAGAAAAATCTCCTAGGTGAACAACCATGTGCGTCCTTCTGTGACCCATAGGTGTCACACTATAACCCCCCCCCCAGTAATTTCACTGCTTTTTTCCCTTTAATTAACTCGAGGGAAGCTAATACATGAAATATTATTGTGTAAACTACACTTCATGATGTAAAAAAGATATTATGGGGCCAAAATGACAATATTTGATGATATATTTGATAGGAAACATAAGTAAATGGCCTAAAATAAGAATTAACCACCTAGAAACAAATTATGACCAAAGAAAAATATTTTATTCATTTATGGAAAACAAAATTAAACTCAAGAATCCCGGGAGATCTATAAGTAATGGGTTTTTACACTGTTTCCAAGGAACAGATTTGAGATTGGGGCATTGAGTGAGAATTTGTGTTGTGAAGGTTCCTCCATATGTTCTACTACACTTTTTCTAGATGATTTTTAATATCATTATTTTTTACTCACCATCTTATTACTATAATTAGGGGTGAATTATTTCCATTACATGTGTGAAATTTTAAAGGCAGTGGTAATAAGTAAATAATTATTTCACATTTATTTGAAATTGGGTTTTCATATTATTATTAGTTATTCCAAAATGTAGTCTTATTATTTTACAATGCATAACAATTTCTTATCGGGGTGATGGAGGGGGGATATTTAAATGTAAGGAAAAAACTAGATATTTGATTCCACCATGTATACTAAGATAAAAAAAATTCTACATTTAATTTTTTTTAGTAAACTATTTTATTAATGAAATTAAGTACCATGACTATTGTGAGAGGGGATGATTACTATGTGAGAGATGAATTACCATGACCATCTATATTATTTAACCCCAATTCTAATAAATGTTTGGAGTAATTTTGGGAATTCTAACTTATTGATTTATTGAATCTACATCTTTAATACATTGTCCATTTATCTTTATTTTAATCACTCCAATTAATGTGTTCATTTTTAGATTTATGTTATCCTTAATAATTATTTATTTTTAGGTTTATTTTATTAAATTAATTTTTTTATCCATCCTTATCATTGTGGGTTTGACTTACAACATGAACTTCCTATTGTAATAAAAGTGGAATAATTTATTTCGGTTTTTTTTTTAAATATCTTAATTATGAAAACCTAGGGGAAATATAGATGTCCATACGTATATCAATTTTTAGCGTCATTTTTAGGGATAATATTAGAGATTATAAATGATTTATAATTTTTCCAAATTCTTTCACATATTCTGTTTCCTTATTTTAGCATCAGAATATATGTTATTTTTTTATAATTTTTAATAAATTATTTTATTTTCCAATGTGATTAAAGGGATATAGATAATATTGACTACCAGGTAGAAGTTTTCCATCCTGTTGAAGGAATTTATGAAGAAACATGATAAAATTTAATTGATTAATAATCAACTCAAAGATTTTCCACAATTTTACCCTATCAAGTAATATGAAAACACTAAATCCAATGCCCAAATTTAGAAGAGTCACATGAAATTAATTAAATCATGGAGAATAAGATAAAAGTAATTATCAATTTTCAAGAAGAATTATATCCTAGCCATGATACCCTTTATATTATATGCTCAAATGATGTAGTAGAAGGTGACCTTGCTACCAAACTAGAGCGTTCCAATTCATAATTCAAAAAAGCACAGAAAGAAGAAGAAAAATAACTGGAAGCCTAATTTACTTATATTTTTATTTATTCACTAAAAAATTATGACTAAAACACTAGGAAGAAGGAGAAAAAGAATAATAAAATTATTCTCCCTCTTTTACTATGGGGTTTTTAGAAAAATAGTATTTCTCTATAAGAAGAGGAAGAAGAACCATTGAGACTCATCACTAAACATACCAAACAAATTGATGTAACAACAGTGGAAGAATTTGATGATATGGATATTGAATAGGATTCAAAAATTTTATGATTAGAAAAAATGTATCCATCAATTTAAATGTTATAGTAATTTTTTCAAATTTATAACAATGTATAATTTTGTCTACTAACCTTCAAGAACTCTATATTTTTTCCACCTCTATAATTTTTCCTATATGTTACATCGAGGAGAATATGAACTGATATAGATGATTTTTTTGAGCAATGATGTTTAACTTGGATTCAAACTCCAATTAGATTACGTAGGAATGGACGAGCTAGATGGTAATAAAAAAGGGAAAACTCTTAGAGAAAAGATTACGTTTTATTTCATTTTATATGTTTAGATTTATCACTTTATTAGAATTTTATTTCACATTTGTATTTAGTCTAAATTTAAGAAAAATATTTCAGTGTTATTGAAGGCACCTTCACATTCAACTACCTATGTTAATTTTTTTGGTATAGGAAGAGATGTCCTAAATGAAGTTAGTATAGTTGATGTCCATAAGCTATGATTTATTAATATGGGAGTATGAATATCAATTCTACAATATTCAATTTTATTTATCACCTAACATTATTTTAGTTTATTAAATAATAATTTCATGTCGTTAGTTGATTCTTTTCTTAATCAATATAATTATTGTATATAAAATTCATTAGATTATCCAATGACATGGTTTAATTATTTTTCAATAAATTTTAATGTGAAAAATGGGGAAAATATCTAGTTCACGAAAATAAGTTCTTTTGGATTTGATAAAACGTTATTTTGGGAGACCGATTAATATTTTTAAATGAAATTGTTATGAGATTTATATGGTCTTAAATTCACGATATTTACATTAATTAATTTAAATACTTTTATTCATTAACATAATTATTTTTTCCAACCATTATATTTATTCACGATTATTTATCTAATCCAATATTTCCAATACTTTCTATAGTATATATTATAGATACTTTGGCATGTCAACTTCTAGAGCATGTTTATATCTTATCAATGTTATTACTGAACATAATACCTTTTAATTGTATTGATGTTTATTTTTATCTAAACAATTATCATTGGACCCACCTTATATTTATCAATATATTCCCCATATAATCACAAATGAAATTTTTAGGAAATGAAGAAGGTTAAAATCTTATTATATCCATTTCCACCATAATCACAATACTATTCATGAAATTTTAAAAAAAAATTTAGGGGAGAGGCTATAGATGGGGGACAATGATGTACTACACTAATGATATTCTTTTTGGGTTTTTGTTTATATTAATGTTGAGGTGATGTTATTATTAATTTTATTTTATAATTAAACTCACTAGAAACAAAATATATTAACAAAAAAAATGAAACAATCCTGCACTTTTTTATGGATAAAAATCACTACTATTATAGAGATGGACTTTTGATTATATGTGGTTATGTGGTGGATGAGATATTTTTCATTATAATCGACTTCAAAATAAGGATGGAAAAAAAGAAAAATAGAGAATGTGATAATGATTAATTCAAAATGCTTATATTTATCATGATCCCACATTGATATTTTTTTATGGAATAGAGTGATGACATATTTAAAGGGAGATTTTTATTGATTTTGTCATTTAATTTCAGTCATTATGATTTCTTGAGTCCAGACTCCTTCTTGAGATTTATTTGTTTTCAAGCCATTACCCAACTACCATAAAACATTAGTGTCATTTGATATAAACTAACAATACCGCATGATTTTTTGTGATATTGATATTATGCACTGCAGATAGTAGAATCCTTGAATTCCTATTCTAAGTAACATATTATTGATGTATTTTCATACCTCCATTCATAATTATACCATGATGATGAGTGGAAAAAGTA
Source organism: Viscum album (assembly GCA_963277665.1). Taxonomy (NCBI): domain Eukaryota; kingdom Viridiplantae; phylum Streptophyta; class Magnoliopsida; order Santalales; family Viscaceae; genus Viscum; species Viscum album. The sequence continues at coordinate 1,262,065,008 of OY728145.1, read as the reverse complement.
ATGTGTGGTAAATTAAAAGTGGAATGATTATTAACAATGATTTATAAATTGATAATGGATGAATTAAAATTATTAGTTATTTTATAATAAAAAATGAAAAATATGTGGGAGATTTCTTTCTATGAAAAGTTAGGTATTGATGAATATTCTTATATGATGATTGAATATTTCATTTCCAAATTTATCATTTTATTTTAATAATATATAATTTAATAACATGGTATGGTGAGATTCCTTTATAGTATAATTATATTCCACCATTAAGGATATGTTTAAATTCAATTATGGGGGATTTTCTATGTACATTTCATGCATGCCTCTTAATAAAAAATACATTAATTTTTAAATTAACTTACTACTTATTTCATGAATATGTAATAGATTTATTTATATTTAGAAGGATATAAAAATTAATGTGAAACTTGAAAAAAAATATTAATATTACAACATAAATATTGATTTCGATGATAAGGGATTGTCATGAGAGATTTTGGGCTGTTAAAACTAGTAAATATGGATGACATAGTGAATATCGGGGCAAGAAAGAATCATTTAAATTGAAAATTTACTACATATGGCATAAGAGTTATAGGAGACATGGCATAAGGGAATGACTTAAATAGAATAAGATCTTGGGAAGCTGGGCTTTGAAATATGATAATGCAGACAAACTATTCACAAGGTAAAAAGATTTAAAGGTGCTAGAAACATCCATATTTCATGAGATATTCAATGATAACCCTTAATAAATGTTATAGAATAGTAATTAATCACTTGGAACCCAATTATGACCCATAACTCCTTTTGGATGAAATATGGGAAATTAAAGTAAAACCTAGTACCCCTGAAGATGTATAAATAATGTTATATTTTGTCTTTACAAAAGATCAAATTAGAGACCGGGGATTTGTGTGAGAAGTTGTGATGTGCATGGACCTCCAGTAGTTCTACACATCCATTTCTATAGGGGTTTAATTTCATTATTTTTTTACTCACCCACTAATGACTATTATTCAGGGGTGATTTATTTTTATTCAAAGTATTATATTTTAAACGGAAATTGCAATAAATAAATGAATATTTCTTTTTTAAAATAAATTTTTATTTTTATTTCACATCAAATAATATAAAATTTATTCTTCTAATATCTTAATGCTTGACTAATGTATGCAAGGATGAGGGAAAAATAATATTTTAATGAAAGAGTAAACCAGGATATGTTTCAAGAATAAATATAAGGTCAACTAAATTAAATTTTTAAAAATGATTTTAGGTTACTTATTTCAATAAATAATTGAATTCACATTAACATTGTGAAATGGTATAATTAGTGATAATGAGAAAAAATACCATGTCCATTGGAATTATTTAAATGATATTCCATTGACATGTCAGAGGAATTGTGGGCATTCAAATTTATATATTTTATGAACCTGTATCTTTCATTTATAGTTAATTTATCATTATTATCATCACCCCCATTTTTAAAAAATCCCCTTGCACTTTAAATAATATTAAAATTCCCATTAATCGTTAATTTTTTTAGGTTTGTTGTGGTAAATTAATTATTGTTTCCATCACGATCATTATTAGTTCAACATCCAAATTTTAATTTCCTTTAACACTTAATAGTATAATTAGTGATTGTGGTTTCATGTTTTAAACATTCTAAATTCAGAATCCCTAAAGGAAATGATGATACCCAAGGGGATATTATATATTCTCATTAATATCATGAAAAAAATTTTATAAGTTATTTTTAATTTTCAAACACTATGCATGAATTTAAGAAGAATTCAAATAATAATTTTGTATATGACTCAATATTAAAAACAATCATTGAATATAATAATTAATTAATTATGTTGAATAAATAATTCATGAAAATACCTTTTCCTCCTCAATAAATTAAATTAGGACACAAAATATTTAGCAAACCCAGATTCTCATACATAGATATTAAGTATTTTTATGTGAATATTCATTACATAAAACAAACACATGCACGATGACTATAAGAGTTTATTGACGTTGAAAACACGGAACACAATCTTGTTAATTCATTTATGATCATAAATTTCTCCCATAAAGATATTCTTGTTTTTATAATCATACATAAAGAATTTTCTTCCTAAACTGTGAATGGAAACATACATCAATTTCAACTCAAATGATCAGTAATGTTATATAATGGTAATACATAAGAATATAATTATCCAAATAGTATGAGAACATGATTATGTAATTTAAAAACCATTCCCTATATACTAAAGATCGTAATCATGAATGACATAAAAAATATTTGCAGTTAATAAGAATTAAATCCTAAGAATATTAAAATACACGATCCATAGGTTTATATCATTATCATAAGACAAGTATTTGTGACATGCAAATAATAAAATAAAATCTTTTCCATAATAATCAAGGATCATTGATAAAAAATTTAATGGAACTGTAGCAGAACTATTCACCGAGGGGTCCTTTGGGCCAAAAAAATGGGATTTCAAGCCTTGTATTCAGCCCACTTGGCCTTGGGCCTTAGGGCTATGTAATGGGTCTCCCTCTACCCAGTCTAAAGAGGTCTTTGCTTTCAAAAAAAATTGAGGCTTCGACCCCAACCTTTTAAAAAAATTGAGAAAACATTTAAGTGAATTCAATGAAAATATTCAACAACTGTGTGATAAATAATACCATCCCTAGTGGAATCCCTTTCCAAATAAAGGAATGAATTCACTATTTAAACCATCATAGTAGAAGAGATTCACTCACAATACAATCATTGAAAACAAAGTCTTCAACTGAACTACATTCACTCCCTATTCACTCACAATGCCATCCTATAAATTTCAATTCATAACCTAAATTTTAATGACTAAGTGATAAATATATTAATAACAAATGATATTTTAATTATATGACAAATTTTTTTTAAACTCTATATTGTGTGTAACATTTGGTAAAATCAGTATTGAGTGTAAACCCATGGTACTTTTAATTCATTCTAAAATTAGTTTTTGATTTCAACACAAAATATGGAAAAGATCAATTCGATTTGTAAAAATTTAATTTCACCAAATCTCAGAGTGTTATATCCTACCCCATATAAAATTAATTTATCCCTCGAAATTCATCTCAGTCATCAAAGGTTTATCCTTTGAAAATTCTATCATAGGAACCCACATTATAAAAATGAATAATAAAACTTCTCATAAAGAGGTAATGTTGGAAACATAAATGTTACAAAAAATTAATCATAACTATATTTCCACATGGGAAATCATAGGTGGGGTATTAAGATTTGAAGAATGAATAAAATAATAAATAATTATAATTTGGGATTAATATCATTAATCATAATAATGTGGTTGATTCATAGAATGATTACAACAAAACCATTTGTTAAATTTGCATGAAAAAATTCCACGATATCATCAAAAATAATGATAACATGTCAAAATTTTATTTCAAGATAATTAGTTCTATCCAATTTTATTCTTCATATAAAAAATCACTTTATCAAAACAAAGTTTAATAAATATCTATAACATATTATAGGTTATCATCCCTTAATAAAAAAATTATCATTCCATTAAATAACTTTTATAGTCTATAAGAACATTATAAGATAGTCTTGAATATCCTTAAAGAAAAAATCAATAAATGATTCATATAATATAATTCATTAAATTTCAATATATAAACACTTCAATTATTCCACCTATTTATTAAGACATTAACTTGGCTTCCTTGCCTTATTTCCTAATACATCATTCCTTTGATATGTAATTCACAATCTCTGAATCATTAGCAGTATAATCATTACTCATACCACCTTTATATTTCTCTGTATAAGCTTTCCCCTAAAGTCATAAATTTTCATAATAACCATAATTTCGACAGTTAAATCATTCATCCATTTGTAATACCATAGAGAGACCAGTATTCCCATACATTTTTAACCAAAATCTTCATTTTTCTTCAAATTTACTTTCTTTGTGTCATTATTTTCCACATTCAAAACATCTTTTTATTACTCCAATTCATCCAATTGAGTGTTTATTACCATATAATAGACACATAATAAATTAAATCTTCATTAATATCGGGTCTCCACTACCCAAACTCTCAGTGAACTCTTTACTTCTCTTCTATGGTGAGTTTGATATTTGTTTAACGTATACATTTTTAGTCATATTTCCTGGAAACTGATTTTAAATAATCATAACATTCTTTACTCCAATCATCATCCCTTTTATCTAGTCATTAGAAGATATTACATCACATTAAACGTTAACCAAGTTCTTTCTTGTTCCCACCATTGAATCAAATATTAATTCATTGTGTGAGAAACACTGAACATATAGAAATAGTACATAATCATGAAAAATCACATATAATATGTCTATTTAATGACAATATTTCTTCAATATATAAATCCTTAGGTTTTTCCAAGGAAACTCATAGTAACCAACAATTTAAATCCTTCATGAATTTTCTTAATGACTTTTTTTAATATCCAAAGAACATTCCCCAGGAGTGTAAAATGAGAACTGTAGAAGGGTTTATATGTTTTACACCAAGTGATAAATGAGTCCTCCTCAACCCACAATTTTATGTATATCCACTCCAGGTTCGTCTTTTTTTGAGCCATATCTACTTATAGTATCAAAACAAGGATTTAATTTCTGGGAAACCACTCTACCATTTACAAAAACTCTTTCAAATTCCACTATACCATGAATCATCCTTATACATATCTATTGACACATCCCTAGAAATATCCTCATAAATACCCCTAGGGATATCACTAAAGTTTTCTCATCCTATTTTATAATGGTTAACTAAACATTTCATCTCATACAAACTATATTTATCGAGGCTTCACATACATGAATATTACATATCATTATATTAATATTCATTATGTTACAGAAACACATGAATAATGAGAATAATATTTTAGTACCTTTGAAATATTGGAACACAATATCCTCTATTCATTCATGATCTTCCATGTCTCTCATAATTTATTTACCTTTTTTCAATCATACATAGAATCCATTCTTATTAACACATGGATAAGAAGTATAATAAATGGTTAGATAAAATGGTGAGTAATGGTAAATAAGGGAGATATATAATCATTAAATGAGAATGTGTATATGGGAACAAGAGCATGACAATTTTCAAAAATACCCATCATATTTAAGATCAAAATATTGAGTCATTGTATAAATATGAGTAGTTCATAAGACATGGATCATAAGGATATCAAGGAGCATGATTCTTGAGAGTATAAAATTGTAACATGACAATCATTTTTGAAATATATATAATCCTAGAAAATAATTTTCTTAGTAGTAATGGCTTATTTCAAAACTGTATAAGGGTACTCTATAGATGTCTACACCTCCTTTGTGGGATACACCCCTATCCCCATTGGAATCCACTTTCTCAATGAGGAATTATCTCACTACGCAATCCGTTATATTAGTTATCAATTACTCCAATTACCATAATTATAGAAAAATTCTGTTACTGAACCAGGTTTACTCACCATTCTAGCCCAGTCTAACTGAATCGGGTTCCCTCCCCATTATAGCCATGTATTATTGAACTATATTCCCTCTTCATTAAGGTCATATCTTACTAAAATAGGTTCCCCTCCCACTCTTTTATTCTCTATCTCATTAGAAATAAATCTTTTCCAAATTCATTAGAGTTAGATGTAGGTACCACATATCATAGGTTATAACATAACCAATATATATGGTTATAACCTAACCATCATCCATAGTTATAACATAGCCACTATCAAATAATGAAAATAATATTTATGTGTTATAATAGATCATAAAAAATCATGATATAAGAACCCATGAGATTAAATGGGTTTTATGAACTTTTAATCAAAACAAAACCTATGAAAAAATAGGTTTCATAAATATTTCATTATTTTAACAAGGCACAACCCATGAAAAATAATATGGTTTCATAATAATATTAACATGGTATAACCCATGTAATAGAAATAAGTTCCATAAATATATTTTCATCATAGATAAAAACCATTTAAAGAAATAATAATAATGATATCCCTGTATCATGACCCATGTAAAACTTAAGTAACCTCAAAGAATGTCATCTTATAAGGAAAATAATTTTAAAAATAATACGTGGGACATTTCATGGGAAGATATATTTTCATTGAATATTGATTTTCAAAATATAAAACATTATTTACATTCATTCCTTTGAAAATAAAATGAAATGAATATAAAATAATTTTAAAAATAATTTAAAACATTTCATAGGAAAATATCCATTCTAATTTTAATAACACCTTTCGAAACATAAAAATGTTTTAAAAAACTTTTCATTGACAAATCCTTAATAAATAATAAATTAATATTCATAGAAAATAATGTTCATGATAATGATAAGATTGAATCATTCTATACATGTTAAAAAAATATTCCTTTTAAATTTATGGAAAATTCAAGTAGATAATTTTTTTTTTGAAAATTACAAGCTGATTCCTTTCATTATTTACAAAAATGAAAAAATGTGTAAAATTTTATTTCATATAAGAGATTAATTTTTTTAAAAAAAATTGAAAAATAATTTAGAAAATAATTTTTTTACAATAAAATAAATTTCAGAATGAATATATAATTAAATAAATAATTTCATAAAAACATTTTCCCAATTATCAGAAGCAGCCAATAGAATAAAATTTGTTATAGTACTTGAAAAAATCATGAATAACTAGGTGGTATGTAAATTCTAGAGATTCATGATAGATAGATCCTAAAATTTGATCATTAGAAACATAATCATAGAAAATACTTATAAATGAAAAGATTGTATCATAAGACCATACCACATTGGTAATCTATAATCGTAATCCCCATGAATGAATTTTGTAAAATGTAACTTAAAATATTATGAGGATAAATAAATTCCTGATATTTCATGTCAAAAGGGGTGTATAAATACTTCATTAGAAATATGGGATCATAATATAACATATATCTCAAGAAGGAAAACAAAGACAAAAATTCTTTTCCTCTTTATTAATCATTGAATCATAATACCCAATAAATTATATCAAAAAATAAAACATATAATATCATGTAAAGAAAGATATTCATGATATAAATTTTAAAAGATGAATTATATTCACCACATAATGTATATATGTGGTAAATATGGGATTTTTATCATAAAATTTTGATGTGAGATAGAAATATAGTATCTTATGTTTTGAATTTTTTCTCACTCATTTAATACTCCACATTTTCAGGTATCCTCCTTAGGTTTTCAATAAACAAATCATAGGATGTATTAATTCTCACAATTCGGATTCTAGGATTAGGTTAAGGATGTTGGGATGTGATTTAGATGGGTCCTGTATTATCAAAAGAGGGTTTAACGTTTGAATTAGAGAGGATTGGGGTGAGTGTTTATAAGTGGGGTGGGGGACACTTGGTATTTTTGAAAATAAATAAGTGATCTCACATTTTTAATACATCACAAGGTTGAAACATTATCCATTAATGAACCTTAGAGGTGGAATGGTCAAAATACATAATTAACATAAAATTTTTTGATATGTAATTTTTATCCTTTTCATTTTTGTTTAATTACTGGTGAACCCACTTTTTACCATAACCATGATAATTAATTTCAGAAACATTCACTGTTAATTTTGTTCAAAAAATATTATGAAATTATTAAAAAATTTAAATTAATTTTATTTCAAATATGGATTAAATTTTTCAAAATATCATTCACATAAGTGAAAAATATAGTTTAAAATTAATCCCATAAATGAGATGAGAAATCTTGTTTTTAAAGATAAAAAATCACAAAGATTTAAATTTTTAATTCAGAATTTAATATAAAATTGATTCCAATGACCTAACTCGGATTAAATTATAAAAAATTGAACTCCTATTACTTTATTAATAATGAATTATTTATTTCATAATTATAAATAATTTATAAAAAAACTATGTTTCCAATTAAAATTTTGTAATTTTTCACTGTTCATTATAAAATGATATTTTTCCTAAAAATACAAAACATTAAATGTAATATAATTTATTATAAAAAAATTACAAATAAAATTTATTTTTATTTTATAAAATTCAGTATCTAAGTGTCAAAATTAATTTTAAAAAAAGTGTTTATTAAAAAGGAAAAAACCCTACATTTTAGAACAATATGTTTTTTTATAGTAAAATTATATTTCTTCTATTCTCTAGTCTTAAAAACTGAAAATTATTATATTAAATATTTTATTGAATGTATAAACTATATTAAAAAATATATTTTTAAAATAATATAAATATATATATTATTAAAATCATTCAAAAAATTAGTTTTTTTTATTTTCATAAAGTTGAAAATTGTTTCTCATAAAAATAGGTTTTTATAAAAAAAATCCTTTATTTTAAAATTGTTATTATTTTAATATAAAATTAATTAGTTTCTAAATATTTAATTATATATACATGTGTAAACAATATTCTCATAATTCAGATAGTCATCTTCATACCCTTCATTCAGATGGATTGAAGAAAACTATCATATTAAATAACAATCATATAATTTTATGCAATGTTTTGTCTAAACATGGAGTTTCATGTAACAAAAGCTAAACATGGTATTTTTATTAACATAATCATAATATAGTGTTTCCTAAAATGCATCATAAAATAAGATTTAATTATATTCCAAGCCAAAACCTGTGTTTTGTTTCACCAAAAATATGGAAAAGAAAAAATCTATTTGTAAAATAATAATTTCACAAAATATCATGGTGTTATAAAATTCTAATTTTCCATTATTGCACAAGCACTGCATTGGAATCAAAAAATATTTTCCTACAGTGATGCTATTAAGAATAGAAATCATGAGACCCTGAGAATGTAAGTGGAAGAAAAAGTTCAAAGCAGGGGAAGCCACGAAAGGACTATACGGGCCTTTCCAATCTAATGGTGACAAGGTCTGCATACAAGAATATTGGGACACAAGAAACTGTCTTTGAAAATGGAAATAGTGGAAAGAGAAGGAGAGGGTCCCCTAAGATTGACAAAGGACCCAGCGGGAAAAGGCCACTCAAGGAGAAAATGTCTGTGGAAATGCTTCGAAAGAAAAACATGTATCTTGAGCTGATGCGGAAGTATGAGTCTTCTGAATGGGAGTCATCTAATCCTATTGATGAGTAATCTGATGATGGGGAAAGGGATGCATATGGTTTATAAGTAATGTAACGTTTATATTTTCTACCACCTTTACTTGCACTTTTCTTTCAATAAAGTTGTGGGACCAGGCTTTTGTCCTGGTTCAGACTTTCCTGGTATCATTTTTTCAAGACAAATTTAAAATATTATCTTTCATTATTCATTTTATAAGTATAAAAAATTATATATTATATTTCATTTATGATAATATCATAATATATACTATATCTTATAAAAAATGTATTTTCTACTATTAATCAAAATATGAATTAAAAAAACTCAATTAAATTAATTTAATTCTAATATAAACATTGAAAACATTAATTAATTTTGATTTATATTTTTAAAAAACATTCAATATACTTACTTATCTAAAAAAAGTAATCTTTAATACATTTAAATCTATTATGTTTGATTTTTTACGATCTTGTACATGTACTACATCGACAACATGTATGAATTCTAAGTAATTATATCATTTTTAAATAATTATAACAAGATACTATCAAGATGAAAATATATTCTTTCTCTATTTATCCATTTTATATCATTCATAACATATTTTAATCACTATGAAAAAATATTTTAGTTTATTAAAAAAATGGCATGATGTTTTTTATTGGTTACTTAAATTATATTTATGTAATTACAAACGAAAAGATTCTTTCAATTTACATATATTCGAGAAATATTTGAATACTGGAAAACTAATGTAATTTGATCGTATTGGGGAATTTGTTTTGGGTGATTTTAAGATCCCACCATAGTTTTATCCTCATTTTACCCTTACTGAGGTAATAAATTTTAAAATGGATACTGTACTTAATGATCGAATATAAAAGGGAAATATTTAAAAGTTTTGAAAATACTAATTCAAAATATTGAATCCATTTTTAATGATTCAATTTCTATAATTGGATGTAAATAATTATAATATAAATATTTAAATGTAACAAAAAATATTTTTTTAGAAAAATTCACTTCTAATACCACAAATGAACTTATACATAAATGTGTTATAATACAAAATAAAATTTCATTAAATAGATTATATCTAATGAAATAATAATTATGTTAATTTAATATCAATATTAAATCATAATGATACTTTTTAATGAAAATAAACGACAGTTTTATATAAATTAGTATCTTACAGTTTTTAATAAATATTTTTTTTAGAAAAATAACAAAAATTTCCCAAAAGTATTTTTTTTATTTTAAAATTTGTATCTTTTTTAAAATATAATTTATAATAGTGTCTGATATTATGTATATTATCTGCACACAAAAAGAAATCAAATTCAACTTTAGAGGAAACTTATTTTTGAATCATAAAATGACTTTATAGAAAATCATTTATTTATTTTTAATAACTTAATAATTAAATTGATATTGTCTTAATAGTTCAGAAATAATATGGTAATTATGATTCAAAAATGAAAAATTTATTAGATATTCCATCGTAGTCATAATAAAATAACAATATTTTTTGGTTATTTCTTTCTTTATGATTTATATTGTATACTCAATTGGAAAAGGTTATCTTTTTGAAATATATGGGTGGTACATTCTACCCCTATATTGAATTGCATCCTCATAATTTTAACATAATCATATAAATATATGGTTTTAAATTTTAAATACTTATTTTGATGACCCACAATGTAAAGAGGTTATTCAAACAGCCTATTAAAATGGGGGAAAATAAATATGATGATTATCTCAAGTAAAAAATAACTACGTTTCAAAATAGGATAACATTAGTGAGAATTATAAATATGAGAATTGATGAAAAATTAATTTTCAATGAATTATGAAGAGTAATATATAATTCTATAATGGCAAATTTAATAGCCATAAAATCATTAATCCGTATGTGATAAAGAAGACCACAAATTCATCAGATATATTGGTAATATGATAAAAATTTTATTTCAAGACCTTTTTGGACTTATGAGATTCTTTTAACATCTAGATTCAGAACATGATAGAATATAATGACATTATTTTCATCAGTTACATAAAAAGGAACTCTTACATTGGTTGGGTTTTCAAATATATTCCACCTTCATGTCATCATTTACTCCAAATGAGATGATTGATTATTTAATTCATGTAGTACTTTAATCAGCATATTATTGACCATTAGGTATATCAAAGGATGAAAATATATTAATCCCTTCATTTATAAAACTAAAATGGTTAGAAATATAATAATATACTACCCAAAGTACAAATTATTTCATATAAATATATAATTAAATAACCTAAAAAATTTAAAAATAACATTAGAGGTTCAAATTAGAGCATTCCAAAAATAAATTACCATATATCCCAGTTTAAAAAATAATATCAACATTAAAAATTATAACATAAAATATTATCTCATCAATTTTAAACCAAACATTTTATAGCATTCACCATAAATAATCCATCATGTTATATTCATCATTATCATACTCATTTTGATACAGAATCCCTTAGGTCATGGTGGAAGATGATTTTGTGAATGTTGTTTTATATAAGTTTAACAAAACATATTTTAAAAACAGTTCTTATATTTTTTATCACATAATGAATTTTTTGTTATTATTAAACCACTTGATTTTAAAGAGAATTGAATAAACATATTGGTTTCTACTCCTAACACCATTATATTCCATGAATATTCCTCCTCTTTCCTAGTGCTGACTCACACTGGTTTTATTCCCTTACTTCTTACCCCAAGAACTAGACTTACCTAGTAGAAAAAATGCTCAATTCAACCAGTTTATCAAATATTTTTTTTTCATTTTATTTATTATATTTATCTAATATTTATAATAAAATCAAATATTGGTTTTTCATTCTAATAAAACATATAAATAATAGAGATTTGGAGAGACTAATTATTATTTAAATGAAATCAATGAATCTATAAGAAAATTTGTTATATAAAACTGAGTTATCATTACTAATCTACTGAGTAAGACGATAAACCTTAAATTTTGTAATTTTTTCTATTAAAAATCATAAGATCCACCCTATAATGAATCTATTTTTGTTGAAATTTTAAAGGAACTTTATGTGTGGGTATAACTATATGTAAGATTAAACTTTACCACATGAGTACTGAGCCATTTTTTCAGAAAAGGGGTATAACCATACATATGAGATTACCCCTAAATAAGAGTATCATTTTCATAAGGTTTCTTAAATATTAGATCTAGTAAATTATTTTCCAAAAAAAACATGAACATTCCATGCTATTTATAGCCTGTGATATATCCATGTTTTTATTATGATTATGAAACCCAATATATGTTAATTTTTAGAACATATCTATTTCAAACCAAACATAAAATTATAAGTAATTTATTCTTAAAATAGCTAAACAATTATTTATATTATTCACACCAAGGTACCACTTTTTCATGGTGTCACCTTCACCATATACCAAAGCCTTTCAACCACTATTCCACATTATTATTTTAACTGTCATAGTGTTGAATTTTTTAACTCTAACATTTTGACCATGATCCTCATCGATTAAAAATTTATAAAAAACACATATCATTCCTCCAAAAAAATCTATAATATCTTCCAAAAAAGATTATTTTGATGAAATTTAGATCATAAACTATTTACTAAAACATCCATTCCCACATGACCAAAAATCAAATATCCCTTGAGAATATGACATGTAAATTTACTGGTCGGTACACAATTAATCCAATTTTTGTTATTGTTTCTTTCCATTAAGTATTTTAATAATTTTAATTATCATAATCATAAAAAATAAATATACCCTTCTATAATAAAAAATATAACACCCTGACCAAAAAACCCATATTTGATGCGAAAAATCATTTATTACATTCATATATTAAATAAAATCACCACAACTAATTTCCTAGAATCATAAGTTCCAGGTATTTGTAAACTAGTTATTTAATACATGTAAGAAAAAAAAATCATATTTTAATATTCGTTTAATATTTTCCTCGACTATAGTGAGACCTTCATATACCCATAGTGTTATTCATTCCATAGTTATATACAAAAAAATAATGTTTGAGCATTCAAATCCGTGAATGGGTATAATTGTAATGTGATGTCATTTTGATGATTGTTAATCCATATAATATATGATTGATTATTAAATAGTCAAATAAATGAGTAAAGTCGTAATTAATGCATGAAAATAGAAACTATAAATGCAATTCCATGGCATATCATGAAGGGAACATTAACATATTACGATATCCCATCAAGAAATCATGTCATCAAGTTTAACAACCAATACATGCCATCTTAAGATCTATGGTGTCTAAAAAATACCAAATATACTATGTATTTTCATAATTATAGGATCAAATATCAATTATCAATAATTTAAATAACAGTACAACATGTTCACTTAGTATAAATCATTTATAATAATAAATCAACAATCTTGGTTTTTTTATGTCTAAAATAAAGAAGTGTAAATATAGTGAAACCCCAGTCAAAGGGTTATATAAATATATAGATGAATACCTTTCAATAAAAAATTATAGTAATATGTGATTCATTGTATCATGAATATTATGGAATAAAATTTTACAAACTTATATTTATAATGGGAAAATATGGATGTATTGTTCATTTAATAATCCAATATATCACTATAGAAGATAATATAATGGTTGTTACCCTACAAGAGGAACCAATGAAGATTAAAAATGATATGTAATATTTTATTTGTAATATATAGAGGTTTAGTGACACCCAACATACCCAAAATTACCATCAAAGACCCATTCCAAATTTTCAACACACATGTAGATACAATTGATTACGATAAACACATGTTTTTTGTTATCTAATGATTATTTTGAATAAGTATATGTATATCTTTATGATGAATTAAATAGATAGAATGATGATATATAAAAAATATCATGAATTGAATTTTGAATATGAAAATTACTAGTACAATGAAGCTAAAAATAAAAAATAAATAGAAAGGGGGTGAAAGGAAATGATTACAAACCATTACCAGTGCTTCATTATGTTCAGAGAATTAATTAATAAATGTTTTTGGGATTCATGACCTGATATATAGTTGGGAGGAAAAGAGAGAGGTGATTTTATAATGTCTAATAGCAATAGGAAATATAGTACAATGAATGATATTTATAGAAAAATGTGTGATATTATTTAATAATTTTGGTTTACAAGCCTTATAAACCTATAATTTTTAAAAATAAAATACAATTAATTTCATATAATTTTTAATATTAAAATAAATATTTTGAGTTTTGAACTATAAACCACTAAAATTATATATTATTATTTATTTTTGATTATGAAAAATAATTATGCATAATAAACTACATTTTTAGGAATTATGTAAGTTTTTTAATCTGTAAAAATTTACTTCTATTTTAGAAATTAAATTTAATTTGTGAAAAAATATTATTTCTCACATTAATAATATTATATTTCTCAATAAAATTGTATAAATTATTTAGTCATTTTTAAATTAAAAAATTTCATAAAAGTACACTATACAGAAACATTGTTTTACTCATCACATAAAAATAAACACTATTAAAAATTTAAAAATTATCAATCTTTATTTGTTATGAAAAATTGATTCCAAATTCTAGAACAATTTTCTCATAATAATTTTCATTTTATTTTAATTTAATTGAAAAATATTAATGTTTTATAGATAAATTTTGTATAGGTATAACAACCAATTATAATATCATACTTTATTTTTTAGTTAAATTAATATATTATGTCAAATAAATTTCATATAAATTATTAGATATATATATATATATATATTCCTCTAATATAAAAAGAATTTATTTATTAATGTTTTTTTATTTGTCTATAATGGAATCTTTATAATTCTAGTTATCATGACACAGTTCCATATCTCATATTTTTAAGTATTAATATACTGTTTATATTAATCATTTTAGCTCTTGATATTATATAAATAACACTTCTATATTACAGCCGTCATTCAATAATTGTTTATTAAATATTCATTAAATTTATTTTTTAAAATGTCTATGTTATTTTTCATATTTTCATTTTTCATTTTAATTATTTTTACCTTTATTATTAGTACACCATGAACATAATATTTGAAATATCATTTCATAATATTTATCAATGATTATTAACTCATATTCATAGTATTTATCATATGTTTTCAATTATTCATTTTTTTGAAATGTTATATTTTTAGTAAAAAAAGTATTTTTATTTCATGATGTTTCATGTTTAATATGATTATCATAATCATCATAATTATTGTATAAAAAATTACAATTCGTCATAAAAAATATTAAAACACCCCTATAATAAATTAGTGGTATTTTGACCATGTTCAATTGGGAAAACTCTAATACTCTATTTTACTAACTCTAGATCATTAGAGAGGATCCTATGATAGTTTCTTAAAACAAGAATGGTTTAATTTTTCCTAGAAATATTGTAAGATATTATAAAGATAATTTGTATTCTAGATTGATAATATAACATACATTTTTATTTAGTTTTATAGTGGATGTATTTTTTTGATTGTTATGGACATTAGTTTTTTAATAAAATTTAAGGTTTTGTCGATGGTTGGATGTGGCCATTTAGTTATGATTTATTTTTTGTTAGACATATAATTAGTGGTGTAGATAATTTTATATTATATTTTGGATTATATGTCATGTATGGAATTTAATTCGGTGTAATGTGTTATTGAATGAGATTAATTTCATCTTTCAATGAGTGTGACATAGTTTTATATATATAAACTTAGATTTGGAGAAAATGTTATATGAAAAATGGTGTAAAATATAGTGTCCCTAGAGTATATTATTTCTCTATAACATGCAATACAATACATGTTCTATTTCATAAGACATAGGTTCGGTCAAAGATATCATTAAAATTCAAATACTTGTTTTTACTAGGGCATCAAGTCTTATCATGGATTTCATCAGAATATGTTCTATTTTTGTCCTATATAATGAATATATGTATAATTAATTATAAATTTAGAATTTAATTTAAATATTGAATATGATTTGAAAATTTATTGGATAACATAGGATTTTTATTTTATTTCCATTGTAAATATTTTATGTCCTTGACTTTTACAATGATTTTGGGATATTTTCAATGGACTAGAAGAAATTAATCGTTGGAAAAGTCTTATTTTCTGTGGATTTGATTGTTTTAAATATGAGTTAATATAACAACTAGTAAATTTATAGTGATAAATTATGATATACATCACGTAAACAAAAAATATTTTTATAGTAATTATAATTGAATATATAAAACATATTTATTCATTAATATTTGATGGATGATAGGAGTAAAAATATTATATGGAGGATTTCGTTTAAGGAATAAATGTGTCTAATAAAACATAGACTATTTTTTAGTTGCATAAAACCTGTTCTATTGGATTTTAAGAACATGTTCTATCTATTAAAAAATATTTTCTATATTGGGTGTTATTTATGTAAAATTTATTTTTATATACTATCTATATTAATTATATGAGAGAAATATATTTGACCTAGGTTATAAATTTTTTATTTTAACTTAATCTATTTTTTTAGTGGTTGGATTCTAACACTAGGAGAATTTAAGTAGATTTAATCACCATAGACACTATTATAATTTTATTTATTAACTCCAAGAGACTATTAATCGAGGAAACTGTGGTAAATGTGAGAAATAAGCATTCAACATCAATGTTTTAATAAAAGAGGTAGTAGTAGAAGGGATAAAAATGTGGCGTAACTGGAACTAAAGATATATATATATAGAGGAGATGAACTGGGTTTATTGTTGTATTATAAAAAACAAGATATATTTCATAATATTATTGGCATATAGATTTAATTTATTTTACATTATCATAAAAAACCTTAAGTTAAACACCAGAAACACATTTTAACCATATCACCTTAATATCCTTGGTTAATATTTGAATTTCACAAGGACCACTAAAATTCCAGTACATGATAATTTAATTTGGATAAGATTTCCCCTATTTTAAACTAATCTATGAAATTATAATTTCTTTTTGAAAATATAATAGTATATTTTAATATATAGGGAAAATTAAATAAATAAAATATATCCATTAAGGTATTCCCATGCAAAGGATATTAATCATTTTTTTAAACTAATATATATGTAGGGAACTACAGGTAAAGGAAAATATGAAAAACTTTATCATAGGATAACCATATAGGACATCGAATATAAATAATACACATATACGTGAACATAATTGATCAAATAGACACTAATGTGGATAAGGAGAAATCCCATGTTTGAGACATCCCATACGGAACATCAAATGATAGAAAATTCCATTACATAATGGATCATCCAATTAAAATTTTAATTGATCCCATCCATCCCTATATTCCAACTTTTATTAAGTCATTTTTGTAGATTAATTAATTTTTCGGGATAATGTGAAAAGGGATCTATACCCATCCGGAGAGCACATGTATAGGGTCAACATTTATCACACATTATAGACAGTCCCCATATGTCCCCAACATATCGTTCCAAAATTTATTTTCATGTTGTATAAGAACAAGGTCAGTAAATAAAATAATATAAAAATAAATATTCTTGTAACATAATTCTAAACATAAATAATGAACATCTTATATGATTAATAATATATTAACCATGTTTTCAAATTGAAACATTTCCAATGACATACAATGGACCATAACATATGTACTTGAGTATAGCTTGGAATATCATTATAATTATTATACAATTCATGAAACCATCTTCATATCCCATGGAAAAGGGGAAGGTTTGTACCCTGACAAGGAAATATTAAGACCAACCCTTATAGAATAGGTAAAATGTGTAACTTATTTGAGAAACATGATTTATTTATATTTCTAAAAATATACACATCATTGATTGACATAATTTTATAACATTCTATAATAATACTATAAAAAGATACACATGATTTAAAAAAATATCAAAATAGTATAATAAAACCATATGTAATAATTTAGAAACACATTTCAAGTGGATATATTTTATAATTTATTGAAGATATAAGGGAATAAACATCAACAAATAATATGAAATGAAGTATCCAAGTATAATATAAATTATAGAAGGAAAAATATTTACAATAGGATAACATTTTTCTATGATTACCATAGATACACAATGTATTATACAGTAATAATAAAAAATAATTTTTAAAAATTTATCTTTATGTTTAAAAAATATTTTAATTAAAATAAATCATTAAAAATACAATTTAGGTGCTTTCCACTAATTTCAATACTACTTCTAGAAAAAAACTATGGTAATATAAAAGAGAGGTTAATTCACCTACAAAAACTAATTCATAACCCTAATCCCAAATAAAATTTAATTGATGATTCAAAAATAATAAAACATAGAAGAATTTTGAATATTTATTTCTAGTGATTTTTTATAACTAAAAAAATAAAATAAACTCTAAAGGAGAATCCATAGCTCTACCATTACTCAACAAATCATAACATTTTTTATAACATGAACTAAAGAAATCTAATACTCATAATAAAATTGTAAATATAAACTCAAAAGAAAATCCTGATTCCCCTTGTAGAACATGGGATTATATTGAAATTAATGAAAATAAGAAGATTCATTCATCAATTAAGATTTTTTATTTATTCCCTATAATTTTTAATTACTTTTAGAATATGTGTGAGTGAATAATGAATATATACTAAACAGATCCCATAATAGATAATTTTACAATAAAATCATGTTCATAAAACAGGTTTTATCTTGGAGAGGTGTAATGTTTGTTGGGGTTTCAAGCCATGTACCAACCCATTTAAATTATTTTCCTAAAAACAACTAAATTATTCCCCATTATCCAAAACCTATATTTATATATTTAATTTATTTTCCCTAGGATTTGTGAATAAAATTATATGGGAAAATAAAGATAATATTCTCTCATTATCATAGGACCATTGTTCATGGTGGATTCATTGATGATAATAAGAAAAAGTTTGATTATTTAAAATCCATCATAATCCTAGATGATAGATCATTATTATATTTTTATTACACTATTATTCGTTTATATAAAAGTATTTTTTAAGTTTTATTCCATTGAAATAACCCAAAGGTATCATGTTTTATTTTATTAATTATTAATGTTCTTTTTTTGAAAACTCTTTCTTCATGTTATATTTATTTAATTTATTTATGGAATAAAATTATTATTATTAGGATTTTTTTATTTCATATTCATTACGATTTTTTTACAGTTATAATAAAATGTAATTTTGGTTGTATATAGATCAAAATTATTGAAAGGGATTATAATTTTTTCTTAGAGTAACTTTTTTTCATCAAATTATTCTGAAATAATTCATCCCGTAATAATAGTTTGATTTTATTTGAAGAAATGTTACTCGTATTCTTTGATGAACATGGCTGTGAACTTGAATTGTTTTGGTGAGACACCCCTCTAACCACCATTAATTATTATTTAATACTATATAACACTTCCCCCTTCTCACAATGATCCAACAATTTATGTTTATAGGGACAATTATTGGAGGAATGGTGATGATAAAATATTGGGTTTGGAGGAAAAATGACATGTTATTGTTAGTATAGTGGGTTCTCATGAAATTTTAGTGACATGTATTCAATTATATGGGAATTAAGAATGATTATAATAGGGAAAATTGATGGATTTGATGTTATTATTCATCTCATAATGATGGAAGTTACCTTTGGTCATGATTATTCTCTTATAAGTAATGATAAAAACACCAAGTGATGTTGTGATCATTTTATAGTTAAGGAAAAAACCAAAGGTAGTAGAGGAAGAGATGATTATGTTGGAATTATTTGATTTTTAAATAATGTGTCATGGGGTATAAAAAAATTACAAATAAATTAGTCATATTTTCCCTACCATAAAACATTACATAATTACAATTTTTAGTAAAGAATTCAGAACCTTATATTTCAAGGATATTTATGGTTTAGACTAATAGAGAATAATTCCATAACTCTAAAATAAAAATACCAATATATTAAAAATTCTTCAACTCTAATGTGCATCCATTTTTTCTCAAATTATATTTTTTGTAATTAAAACATTATTTTGTTTCATGAAAAATCATCATGAATCTTATATAGAAGTCATCTATAACACATGAAAACTTCTAAATACAACTTTTATTTGATATTTGTAGGACATGAAACACCAAAAGTAAAAATTAATATAACCTATCAATAATTTATGTTATATTTAACATTATAAATAAATGTAATATATTATATGGCTTAAAATTAAGACAATACTAAGTTATCTTGTTCTAAATGCAACAAAGATTTTATTCTATAGCTAACATTATGCGAACGAATGATTTTTACCGAAAAACAATATATTATAAATATATTTTTTTTAATATAAAAAGATAAAACCTTGAAATTAGATTAGTGGGTTTAAATATTATTAACTTAATTATTAAGATACATGGTTTACACAAATATAAAATGAATTCATTGGTTACCAATTAATAAGAAATGAATATAAATAAAAATTGAATATAAAAAAATGTTTTTCTGCTCACAAATGTTATTTGTCCAAATAAATTAAATTAATTAATATTTGTGAATTATTTAAATGAAAAATATATATTATATATTAAAATAAATATTTTTTACATTCATCCAATATATTTTATTGGCATAATATAAGAAATAACCTAATTTTATTCATAAAAATTATATATTTTTCTATATGAAATTATTACACCTTTTGATGGGGAACATTTTTTAAAAAAAATTATGAAAATTTTATAAATTTTATATTGCAAAATAAACATCAGTTTTTATATTGGAATTAAAAATTATTTTAGGGTGAGGTTTGCACATTTTTCTTCGACGTTCCATTATTTATGAATATCGAAAAATAATAAATTTTCGTTGAAAACTACTATTTCATAAAATAGTTTTATATAGATAAATTAAATTTATATTTTCTTTTAGTATATATTTAGTTCAATTATATATCTATTAGTCCAATTTAGGTCATTGGAAACAACTTTAAATTGTGATTTTACATATTAACATTTTCAAGGATTAAACATATTTACTTTAAAAACCTGCTTTGTCATCCTATATTCTGGATTAAATTTAAATTAATTTCATCAACACATATTTTTTTTATTTTAAGAAAAGAATTATATATTTTGAATCAAAATTATTTATAATTTATAGTAACTCCAAAAAAATATCAATGATATTAGTGAATGATGTTAAAATTTATCACTATAATTAAGGTAAAATTAAGCTTAACAAGAGAATAAATGTTTAACATAAGGGCCAAAACGACCTAGAAACATTTCAAAAATTTAATCGATTGATATATTTCAACCATATAATCTGGTTTATTGAATTCTGTTCATTATTTGATACACATGACATAATAGAGACCTCTTAATAGTGTTTACCTTTTTATATTTACAATAATTCCACTCATCCTCCACTATAAAAGGTACTCACCACTCCCACTGATTTACACAATTAAAATCATTTTTCTCATCCAAAACCAACCCAAAAACCTACCAAAATACCAACACTCATCCTTGAAGACTCATTTTGTGCATAAATCTGACCAAGTATTTAATTTTGTACAATCCAAAAGTCTTTACGAAAATAAGAGATAATGTTCCTCAACGATCACTTTTGTTTCGTTTACTTCTACATGCATTCAATTATATTTATATCGTTATTATTAAATAACATCCATATATTAAGTATAACTATATGTTTTTATGATAAACTATGATCTTAAAATTTCACATACATCCATCAAATGGGATACACAGTCATCCTTCATGTGTATGACAGACTGCCACCTCATGACCTGATGTTGTTCGTTCTTCCATTTACCCTATTTTAAGGTTTCAAAAAAGGATGGATTTATATTTCAAATTATGATATATTTAATATTTTAATTATATTTATGGGTATGTAATTATTATATAACGCATATCTTCAAACATTTCATTTTTATGGGATATGATAACATCGTTGGGGACTTGTGGACCACTACCTCTTCAAAGAGATGTGATTTATTCACGCTATACATGTTGAATGTTTAAATGGTAGTTTCAATAAAAATATGTTACATATATGACATAAATATGATAATTTAATTTTAATACACAAATATAGATATCATTTACTTTTTAGTCATTTAAATACCACAAAGGAATGGAATTAGCATTCTTGTGTAAGTACAACATATTTTCTCCATGAATATTTCATTTCGTTTACTATCTAAAAATATAATGTATTATTATAGATACATGTATAATGAATATATATTATAATTAAAACATATATTAAATTACTTATATTATGAAATCATGATCAATTTATGAAGAATGAAAAATAATATGTCAAAACATAGTCAAAAAATAAAACAATTATTACCCGAAATGATGAAAAAAATAAAAATTATAATTAATATATGTGTAATATTATATTAGAAAATAATATTACTTTATATTATAAATATATTTATGGTTCTTTTAAATTTTAATAACATACTTAAAACCATTATTCAAAATGTTAAAATATGTTCACTCTAATGGAACAAAAGGAAAACGATTATTATTCCACTTTTTACCTTTATAAGGAATATGCCATATTCACCACTTATTTATTTTATGTACTGAATATATAGACCCTAATTTATTTTATATAATGAATAAACTTATATTTATTAAATTTAATGTTTCATTTTATTTCATATATTTTATGGGGCTTATGATTCAAATTTTTTCATGTGGTTAGGGATTGTGCCTCAATTTCATTCTATTGAGGAATATTGTAATGTTATACACCTAGTTTCGTTCATATGGGTTATTGAATAACCATTTAAAACGTAATATCATGAATAATTCATTATTAATGATATTTTATTTTAAATTTTAATTATTCCATCTAAGGGTATTTTAATCAACCATTACAAATTGGACATGAATTTCATAACCCAATTTCTTTCCATTAGGGTTTATTACCTTTTAATTGTGGTTATTATTGTATTATTATAAGTGTAATAACTTTTTACCATATTTATATTTTATTTAATTTAATTTATTTAAATTTAACATTAATATACATAATATATTAATTGATTTATGTTTACTTCAACATTATGGTATGTTTAAGGGTTTATTTCACAATATCATTCTAATCATGATTGTCAATAATTGAAATTACATTAAAGTAATTTATAAGATTATTTTTAAAATTAAAACATTCAATTTCATCTCCAGTGGTTATTCATGGCATTTTTTATTTATTATAACCATTTTTCGACTCACTGGTACTCCAAATGCTTTAGAAAATGTTTATAATAAATCCCAAATTCATTTCGCTCTTTAGTTGGAAAATATATTTTCTTCTATAACCATATTTTATAAAGAGTAATTAGAAAATGTATTATCATTTAAAAAATGATTTATTATTAAAATGTTTAACCTTTTTTATTTTACATATGTTTTCAAAGAATTATTCTTTTCTATTTTTGAAATTAACTTTTCTATCCTCTTTACTATTTAAAAAGAATCTTCTTTTTTCATTGTATGAAATTAACCACTGTCATTTATTTGAAACTTCCTTTGAAATTTGACAAAGATAATTTCTAAATAATGTTTTTTAAATTATATTTTCATAGAAAAGGATTTCTTAAATGTATTTAAAAATGATAATAATATTTTCCTCATTTTTTAAAAATGTCTTTTTAAATGTATTTTCATTCTTCAACAACAAAACCCTTTATTTTACTTAACATGGAATATTATTTATTTAAAACAACATTAATATTCACCTATATGGGTTATGATTTCTCTGTCTAAGGATATTAGTGATATTTACTTCCCTTTATTCATTTTTACTATCCTATAGAAATATTCAATTTCTAGACACCATTGAACATTTAACTTCCCCTGAATATCTATATTACTTATCATGGATATCTAAATTATTTAATCAATGTGGATATTTAATAAGTAATGTATTTCAGGAATTAACTTGAAAATTCGGTATATGGGGAATTCTTTGGATAGGTATGAAATTGGTGGGGCCCAGTTAAAAGAATCCCCTCAATGCATGAGTTGTCTTAGGGGATGAGTCTCTTGGCCAGACTTAGTTGGTTATTCACCATGTATTCCATAAACTATATTGTGACATTTCTTGATGCTAAATGTACCATCTACCTTGGTAACATGGTCTCTGATAATTAAGCATTTACGTCATTGTGATTCAGTTATTAGTATCCATGATATTTCAACTTATATAAATTCAATTAATGCATTTTATTTTCAGATTGTTTATTAATGTTCTTGGTTATTAATTATTTACTTTTACATATTGATTATTAATTATTCATTTATTTAAATTGCATGTGTGTTCAGTTATTTTCCTTTCCATATAGCTTACATACCCCCTCTCAGTTTAATTATTTCATGGAATGTGTGTTCAATTGTTAAATTTTTATTTTGATTATACTCTATGATTGATTATTTATTCAGATGAAGGTAATCCTTACTGATCATTTAAACTCAAACTTATTTGTTTCCTTTCACCAAAAATATAATATGTGTAATAAGAATATATTCAAGGATATTCTAATTGGGAAAAAATAAACGTCAAAATAAAAATAAAATATATTGTAATTAGTGTATTCATTTTTAATAAATGAATCATGTATGTATCTAGTTTGACAAGACTATAGAGAAAATTTCTCCTTCAGGATTTTATTCCATATAATCATGCCAATATAATGGTAATAGACACTAACTCTGGGTTTTTGGGGTCATGGTTTTATATATTCATATTTCATACCCATTAGTAAACACTATTAAATAATTTTAAAGATATGGGATGAGAAAAAAATTGTTAGTAAGTAAAATAAAAAATAAAAAATCCCTTATTCTATTGAAAAACATGAAAACAATAAAATATTTACCTTTATCACTGTATTCTCGAGCACATGAGATAAATCATACCCACATGAAAAAAAGAAAACTTTTATTCAAAGATTACAATTTAAACCCATAATAATAAAATTAAATACATTTTATGAAACATAGAGAAACATATTTATATCATTTTTTAACTCATGTTGTAAATAATTCGGGCCTAGTTAAACCCATAGGAGAAACCACCATAGTTAACTCCATCCTTATATCATTTGAAGTCAAGTAACATTACCTAATACATTGAAGAACGTATGTGGGTATCAACCATTATATAAGCTATATCAAGATCATCTAATCATCAAATATAATTTTCATGTAATAAATAATGAATAATTTCAGAAAAAATCCATTACATGGGGAAAATGATTTCCATTTTAGGATGTCATGAAATATGTTAATGGAATCCGGCCATAAACTTACATTTTCAGTGGTGGGAAAATCCGTTGTCACTGTGTACGTTTAAATACAACATTCTCTTTTCTTTTCAATTAGAACATTCCATAATAATATTAAATATTGAAAACATTAAAATAATGTAAAAAATAACATAATATGTATTTTATAATTCATTTTTCCTTATAAAAACATCCCTAAAATAATATTATGAATATCGACATTAAATAAAATATTTAGAAAATTAATCATGAAAAAAATTAAGAGGATTAATGTTAATGATTACCTTACCTTATATTTTAATCATCACATAAATTCATTATATTCATGAATAATAATCTTATGTTAATTAATTAATTTGTTAACAATGTTTTTCTACTTTATTATGGGTTTTTTATTTATTACATTGTAATTTTCAATTACCATATAATATAACATCAAGTTAGAAGCTTTGAGGATATTCAGCCTATATGTGCTAATTGATTTTAGCACATTGACTATGGTCATAAAGATCATTATCTATAGAATAATAATCATCAAATTATTATTATTCTTATAAATAACATATACTTTAAAACCAACCATGAAATATGATTATAAAAAATAAATTTTTTAATAATCATAGAGATAATATGCCATACGTATGCATTAGTAACATTTCTATTTTCAACGATCTTGATGGAAAGAAAATATGTATTATTTTATAATTATATAATTGAAATTATATAATATATATCTTATTATTTCCATAAATAATTTTATATATACAGAAAAAGTGATGCAGTGATGAACAACGAATAACATTGCTTCATAAAAGTGGTAATCCACACAAACAAATACATAAAATTATTATTTTTCAATGAATAGAAGGGAAATAAAAAGAGTGATATATTGATTTTTTGTATGGATAAATATTTCATAAATATGTTATTTCTATATTAAATTAATCCTTATAGCCAACCATGAGAGTCACTGATGGAAAATGAAACAAACTGATTAATGGAAGTGGTAGTCCCCATGTACATTCTAGCAATGTTCTCATTCCCTATTGTAGTGAAATGGAAATGTATGTTGACTATGATAGTAATAAAATAAAATATTAATATATGGAAGATATTGATGTCAATATTTCATCGTGATTACCAAATATTTTAAAGAGTTTCAAGAAGAAATAAATTAAATAATTCTTGGTTAAGAATTAGTCCTCTTATTTTGAAACCCTCTTATAGTTTACAATAGAATCATTCCTAGGATGGGTTGATGTTCAGAAAAAATATTATAAGAAATAAATAATGATGTATGTAATGTATTTCAGTAGGTATTTTTTGAGATATATTCCTTAAAAAGTGTGACGAATATGGGAATAAATGTGCCCTTTTATAAGCGAGGAGATTAAAACTCTAGGAATAACATAAAATATTAATTTCATAGAAAAATATTTTCATGTCAAATTTGAAAAAATTGATTTTATTCGAATATAAGATGATAATATGTTTAAATCAACTCATAGAATAATTTTTTTAAGTTTATCTTATTTTTTCACCCTTATCTATTTATTTTAACACCTTATTAACCCATACGACACCACGATGTCATGATTTTCTAGAATATTATTAATATTATAACCTAAATAAGATTTTTAAAAAAAATATAATTCTCTTTAAATTTTAAATCATTTGATTTAAAATTATTTATTATAAAAGATCAATAATCTCATTTTGGGAATAATTCATCTAATTTGACATTGAAAGTAATATGTTTGAAATTTTATTCTAATATTATACTTCCACACAACCCTAAAAATGTTATAAATTTATAGAAAAATCAAGGAAAATAATAATTAATTTAAATTATATTACTTTTAATATTTTCAAATCATTTATTTTATTTTTATATTAATTGAGAAAATACTCGGTTGGCATTGCATAGTCATTTTAGGTAATTATGTCATCACTAAAAATTAAAAAAATTTAACAATATTAGCAAATTATTTATCTTTCAAATTACCTTTTATAATAGAAAAAATGTTTTATTTATTCCTTTCAAAAATATTATATATTAAACAAAAGAGTGTGTCATTTTTTAACATTTTATTATAAAAAATATTATAAATATTATTATCAAAGGAATGTTGCAATAAATTTCCACATGTTCAAATCATGGATAATTATTTTTGAAATAATGTTATAAAAATATAAAACACAAGTTCTTGGAAATGTTTTAATCCTTATAACATTATTTTTATAAACATAATTACCTGATTTACCCTTACGGTGGTGAAAAATATTTGCAGTGTTTACTATTTATAATAACATAAAACAAAAAAGAAATATTTAAAATAATTTGCATATTAGTTAATAAAATTGAATCCATATTTTAGTATTCAACACTTATAAGTATTATAATTTAATTTAAAATTCATCTTGGAAAATATAATGTATAATTTTTTCTCCGAGAAATGTCTTCAATGTTATTTACTAAATACAAGGGTAAAATTAATTACAATGACTATAATTAAATTAAAATAAGTCAAATGGATTAATTAATATTTAAAATTTATTTATAATATAATTTTATTTTTTAATTATTAAATTGAAAATACAATTTTCAATAAAAAGTAGTATTTTTTGAAAACATTGCAAAATGAATGTTTTTTGATAAAAATAACAAAATTTTAGCGAAAATTATTTTTAATTACAAATTTATAAAATCTAGTTAAATAAATATTACAAGAACTATATTATTTATAATTAATAATTTTAAATTAGACAATATAATTCTTGGATACCCAATTAAGTTAGAAATTATGATTTTTTCTATTGACATAAAAATTTCTTAATAATTTAACAATGAATATTATTTTATATTTTATAATTAATAAATATATTAGAATGATTTATCTTAATATTACCTTAGTTTTTTCATTCTTCTCATGTTTTCAATGATTTGGAGTTAGGCCACACATCGGGGTGGTGACATGCTTCATCTCAGCCCACATTCATAGTTTCTGAAGGTACGAAGCCTCTATCACCATGGTTGATGATGTAATTTCATTTATTAAAATGAAATTTTAGGATTTATATTACAAAATTCATGGATTCATCCTTGAATCTCATTTACTTGTCTTAGTCTCCCACATGCATTGGAATCGTGTTTTTGAGGATGGTTCCCAAAACCGTCTCGAGATGGATAATCTTTTATCATATTAGTGTAGATACATATAGTTAGAGTTGATGGAGATGTTGGAAAAAATATATATCATTTAAAATTGAGGTTTATAGAACACAAATCTTCTTCATATTTCAAATTCAATGAAATCTCAAGTTTGAGGCATCTTAAGTTTAAATCCAAAGGCATCCCATGCATGTCATGGGGTAACATCATCCAAGGATATAAAGAATGAGCGGTTAATTTAATCAGGAATATTATTCTTATTTCATGAGATACATATTCTAATAAATTTTTTGGGGTGTGTCAATGTTTTTGGGTCTTACTAGGACACATTGGTCACATGTTTAACATCATATGGGAAATGGTCGGTCATAGGTTTAATGTGTTGTGGGGACAGTTTGGTCATAATATTAACATATTATGGGGACCAATTAGTCATGGGATTAACATACTGTGGGGAAACGTTGATCATTGTTTTACCATATTTTGAGGGTATGAAGGTCATAGGTTTTACAACTCCTAGGGACTTTATTGATACATGTTTTATTTTTTAGGGTACAACCTGGTCACATGTTTAGTTTGTTATGAGGATAGTTTGGTCACAATTTTAGTGTATTATGAGGATAATATTGTTATGTTTAGTGTATCCTAGGGAGGAGATTATCACAATTTAGAGTTTCTACCCTCCTGGGGATAAAATGAATATTTAATAGTGGTTTTGGGGAGTTGTTATTGAACCTGGAAAAGGTATATCATACGTGTTGCGATTAAACCTCAATGGTGGATCCTATATACCCAACTAGGATACTGATATCAAAAACCACATAGGTTGAATTCTTTTTTTAAAATCATGTAATAGTACAAGTCTATAGATGTTAATGTCGTTATGTGAGGATGCTCATGTCATGGAAGGAGTAAAAACAAGAGATGATGTTAGGTTTATGTGTAGGGTTGCCCAAGTGTTTAGGGTTCATTCCCTGATAGTCATACAGATAAAATCCGATGTTTCTTTCAAAGGGTAAGGTTATAATTTAACATCATACACTGAGGATATAATCTTTCAATTTTTCATCGAATTACTTGGATGTAGGAATCTACAATTTAATTCCATAAAACTCAAACAAAATGGTGAAAACACACCGAGAGACCATTTCCATGTAAGAGAGAAGGATGTGAAACTAGACCTCCTTATTGAAAATGGTGTGTGGTTTCCAATGATAATTAATCCTTTTGGAATTATGTGTCTATTGCATAAGTTATTTTGGATATAATGGGTTGTAAAAAATACCTTTTATGGGATCTAAATAGTGTATATAGGTGCTCCATTAATAGAGGGGGTGAATTTTATGTTTAAAACATTCATTTTTAACCTTAAGGAAAACTATGTTTAACAATGTAAAAAAAGATAAATTCACAATCCCTAAAAATAGTTATATGAGACAAAAATTCATTGGTTCTAAGAATATGTTTCTAGAAAAGAAACTAAAAAAAGTTTACTTAGGAAAAATTCTACCTTAAAGCATATAGAATCTTATTTATCAGTGTATATAAAAGTATAATAAAGTATAAGAAATGTATACATTCTTTTTTTAACAAAATTAAATGGAAATAATACATGAAAAAATATAAGTAAGAATTATAAAATCTTTTAAACCTAAGAGAGGGGTATCCAACATACATGGATAAATGTCCCATGATTAATAATTTCAAGAAAGTATGTCTTCCCCACACCTTGGAAAGCCCTCGATATGAATATCGGAATCTGTCTTGTTATTCCTACAATCCCTTGATCATTAAGGTTGTTGGCTCCTTTGTTATCCTAGACATGGATGTCCTTAAAATATAAGGTAGTCGGTACTTATGTCTTCTTATCCCTGAAATCCCTTTATTGTACATAGAAAAAATTGAATTCTCACAAAGGAATATGAATAAGATGTTAAGTTAACACAAAGAATGATATTCTTTCTCTCTTTAGAAATCGATTCACATCATATAATCTCTTGTTCGATCAACAACTATGAACTCATTCAAATGAGCTCCTATTTATAAGAACAACTCTAATGGTCTGCTCCCCCCTCTAATGGTCATATGTTTACTTGAATCCCAAAGGGACCTGTACACGTGTCACTCAACCAACAGTTAGTTAGAAACATATTGCACGACATCATTTCATAGTATCTGTAAGGAAAATAATTCACTTAACCAAATATATTTTTCAGAGTCTAAGTAAAAATATAATTTAGAGTCTAAACTAATAATCATTCCGAGTCTATAAGACATAGATATTCAATTTTTTTAAAAGTGTTTGGAATTGGGATTCTAAAGAATTCAGATTCTGAATTCCAATGAATTCAAAATCTGAATTATGAGGAATTTAGATTCTATATTTTGAGCAATTTAGAGTCCAAATTTTGAGCAATTCATAGTCTGAATTCTGATGAATTCGTGATATGGATTTCATTGAATTTGGAATCAGAATTTTACGTAATTCAGACTCAGAATTTTAGATAATTTAGGGTTTGAATTTTAGAGAATTCAGAGTCTAAATTTCTGAGAATTCGA
Organism: Viscum album; assembly: GCA_963277665.1. NCBI lineage: Eukaryota > Viridiplantae > Streptophyta > Magnoliopsida > Santalales > Viscaceae > Viscum > Viscum album. The sequence continues at coordinate 1,262,033,567 of OY728145.1, read as the reverse complement.
AGTATGAATTTCAGAGATTTCAGAGTCTCAGTTTTAGAGAATTTGGAGTGTGAATTTTAGAGAATATAAAGTCTGAATTTCAGTTATTTTGGAATATGAAAACAGAACACTATATATCTAACAAACTATAATATTCTTAGGTTTTACATAAGAATCAAAATTTATGACTTAGTAAAAAATGATTTTGATACAGAAATATTATAAAATGAGATAATTAAAATAAATAAAAGGATAAAATATTCCTTAGTGAAGGGTAATTTTCCTTATGAAAATAAGCCTTAGGGGAAACAAATTTCCTTTAAAATAATGTTTTTTGGATTTTCAAAACATATAGGTATGGAAAATTTATAAAGAACCCTTATTGAATCAACTATCTCTCCCTTTTTGGAATTACAAAATATCCTTATCAAAAAGAATATTATAACTAAGAATATTTAAAAAAACATAAAATAAAATCATATCTACCTTTACTTATGAATCTTGGGAAATATGAATAACTACCCCTTAGGTTTTGAAATCCCTACGGATTGTATTCTTGACTTCCTTAAAAAGATTTTTCTTTTTCTTAAATAATGCAATATTCTTATAGAAAACATCCCCATAGATGGACTCCCCCTAACATAATGAATTATCTTCTTTGCATAGTATTCTTTTTATCATTCTTTCTCCCCCTTTGTGATTTTAAAAAGGAATAGAGAGAATCGAAAATAAATATGGTACCTGAAATATTTGAACTATAAACAATAACCAAATGAACCACAATGAAAATTTCATTAATATAGGAAAAATTTATTCAAGGAAGGTACATCAAAATATCTGATTTTAATGGAAAATAAAATTCTTCCTTTTTTTCCATTGGCATAAACATTTTCAAATTGGTCTTTAGCTTCTTTATCTCGTTATGATCTTCATAAAAGCCTTTGAGGAGCTGCTCTTAATTGTCATTTTTCTTCTCGAGAGCTTTGATCTTTTCATCCATAGACATTATGATTTCTTCCTGGGACATCAGAAGATCTTCTTAACATCTCTTGGAACTCAATTCTAACATCCCTTTCCATATTTAAATTCAAAGCAACTAAATTAAGCGTCCCATTCAGATCTTTTACTTCATGCTTCTAGGATGCTTGTTCTAGATTCGGATTTTCTGAAGAACTTTTCAAAGGCTCCTTCATCCTATTATCTTCTCTATCAAAATATTATTTTATTGAGTCTTGAAATACATCATGAATTCTCAGATCTTCAATCATCTTATTGGAACACTTAGTGATATTCTTGTATGACCTCTTGTGAGAATCATAACTAATGTAGATAGTTTTAAAATCATCCTCAAGTTTGATGAATGTTTCCATTATCATGTTTACTGATTCTTTCTTATGATAATTTTTTTTTTCGAAGAAGCTATCACCTCGAGTCAATACTCCAAAACTAAGGGATAGTATCAACTAATTTCTTCAGGGACTGAAGCTCAAAGTCTAGACCCACAGAGGATGATTTTGAATCTTATTCCCTCATTGGTGAGGATTCATTCCATATTTTTAACTTCCTTTTTGAGGAACCACCACCACCTTTCTTAGATACCACATCTTTCTTAGGAGTATCTACCATCACCTGGTTTTCTTTATCATATCTAGAAATCTTCACCATAGATTTTGTAGATTCATGTTGACTATCTGATTCATGAACAATTCAATCTTCATCAACCTTTTTCTTCTTAGCATCTACCACAGGATTATATGGTTGAACAAGATCATGATTGTTTCTTTCATCATCATAAGGTTTATTAACTTCTTCCTGACACTGTAATTCTATTATTATGGAAGAATGTTTTGTAGATTCATACTGGGAAGTCCAGATCGACCATTTTTTCAAAGGAATTTACATCCCATAATAATCTTCAACTTTCTTGATGGGATCATCAATGTCATCTCCTTCTTCCTCTTATTCTTCTTCCACTTCTTCTTATTGAACTACTTTTTATTCTTCTTATTTAGTTTCTAAAATTACCATCTTCTTTCCTAAAGTCACTAGAACTAATTCTTGAAGAAAGGATTCTGGTACCTGAATTTGTTCAGATTATTTCTCAATGTCCATTGGAAGAGCTTGAACTATTTTAGCCTCAGACGTTTTCCTCTTTTGATTCATTTTCTTTTCCTATTTTTCATAATCCTCAATAGCCTTAATCTTTAATGTTTTAGCCTCAACAGGATCTAGGAAAAAGCTAGTATCTCCTACTTTCCTATTCTTCTTCTCACCCCTCAACAAAGAAACCTCATCATCAGGGTAGTTTTTTTCTACATTGACTTTTGGGGTGTTGACCGGGTTTCCCCAACAATAGGTTTTTCAATGACTACTGATTCGTTCAGTTTTATCTTCTTTTGGCCCATCTTGGAAGTCTCTAATACTTCAGGCTTCTCAACTAAGTCTTCAATTTCAAATTCAGGTAAGTCAAAAAATTCTCCGGATTTTCGATAAAATCCAAACTTCATCTTCCTCAGGGTATCATCACTGAGCGAAAAAACCATAAAAGTTCATGGCATAGAACTGCATGTAATTTTGAACAAATATAAGGAAAATGACTATAATCATGGATATAATTGCAAAAAACATGAAATTTTGAGATCTGAAGGTCTTGTTCTTATTTTTGTTGATAGTCAGCAAGATATACTATACCAATTTTATCTTCCTCATGTTTATGAGAAAATCTATAACAAAGATATCACTTTTATTCAAGGTGTCCTTATCACCTTTTCTTGGAATGAGAAATCCATGAACCCATAATTCTAGGATCATGAGATTCATAGAAAGATGATTTATTTTTGGTGTCTTTTCTCCTTTCAGACTTTGTCACTCTATAGCATTCTCTTTCAGAAAACTTATTAATTCATCAAGAAATTTGTGGGTACAGAAAATAGCTACACCCTCATACAAAATTCCAATGATTCTTGCATCCATACTAAAGTAAAGGGAATAGGTTTTCACCTAAATTTTGATAGAAAACTTATCTCTCCCACCTTCATTGAAAAACTCAATGTCTCATAAAACTTAACCAGTAGCTCGGGAAAAACCAAATATTATCCTTTTGGTTTGGCTACGTAGAGACTCTCCTAGCCATTTAACTTAATATTTTTCGTAACAAGAGAAGTATACATCACAAAGAATTTCAGATCAACTTACCTTTCTCTATAGATTTTTCATTCTGAAATTTCCTTAATTGAATAATTTTTTTGGAGGAGATGCTTCCAAAGTCAACCGTAGTTATGAAAAACTAGAAATGTGGAATGACTCTTTTGAATAGAGGTAGATCTTTGGCATGAAAACAATTTAAAATCTATGTGTGGACTAAGAATATATGGCCTTTATATAAACATTGAAGTGACAGATCATATTCCCAATTTGATCCAACTGTTGAAATAAGCATGAATCAATCTGATGGTTGATATATATGCCAAAAAAAGGATTTGGTTGGTACTTATTTTCTAAGGTTTTTTGTGTAAAAAATTAGGATTGAAGGAAAGCAAATCAAAAATTACTTTTTCAAAACTAGATAAAAATACCAATATGTAAAAAAAATTACGATATTTTATGTATGGAAACATACATTCTAGATTAATAAGAAAATTTTCAGTAATAATGAAAATTCTTTCTGAAGAACTTCAGATTCTGGAAAATTTTCATACAACAGGAATATTTTAGATTTTGATATTTTGAGTTCCGAAAAAAAATTTGTTAAAAAAATTGAAAATGGAAAAAGTTGTTTAAGGAAAAAAATTTATTAAGTAAAAAAAATTCTTTTACAAAAAATTTGATTACAAAAAAAAATTGGTTAACAAAGAAAATATACACCCCCTATGAAACAGAGTTACTTAATGTAAGGATATATATTTCTAAAAAAAGTTAATATGGAATACTACCATAACATTATGATTCATAACTTTTGTTTAATATATTCCAATCTATCATTGGGTAAATAATTTGTAAAAATATCTGCAGGTTGACCTTGTGTTCCAATAGATCAGAGAATGATATATCCATTCAGTTTGTGATTCCTAAGATCGTGATGTCTAATATCCATGTGGTTTCACATGAGGGATGTGTAGGGGTTTTTCTTAGGGAAATAACATTAGTATTATCAAACAATATCGGTATTTTTGTAAAACACATTCTATAATCTTCGAGTGTGTGTTGTACCCACAACACTTGCAGACAACAACTTCCAGCTGCTACATATTCAGCTTCATTAGCAGAAAGTGCTACTGAGTGTTTCTTCTTGAATAACCAAGAAAATAATGAATCTACTAAGAAATGAAATTTTCTATATGTACTTTTCCTATCCATTCTACATCCACCAAAATTAGTATTTGAAAAAAAAATTAAAACAAAATCATTTACAAAAGTGTAGAAAAGTCTTAAATCGATAGTTCCCTTTGAAAATGGAAAAATTATTTTCACTACTTTTAACTGAGATTCCTTTGGATTGGATTGATATCATGAACATACACATACTAAAAACCTTACGTATCGATGAATTGATGTCATGTATTTTAATCTTCCTATCATACATCAAAATGATGTTTGATTTACCTGTTTCCTAGCATCATCAAGATCAAGAAAATTTGAGGTACCAATTGGGGTACTTATACATTTAGTGTTTTCATATCCATAATTATTTTAAAAGATATATAATATACTTATGTTGAGATATATATGTTCCTTCTGATTTTTGAGAAATTTGAAAACCTAGGAAAAATGTTAACTCAACCATCACACTCATTTCAAACTCAGATTTCACAAAATTCTCAAACAAATTTGTTAAAGATTACTTATTTGAATCAAATATAATCTCATCAAAATAAAATTTGACAATAAAAACATTTTTTTAGTCTTTATTTATATAAACACTTGGATCTGCAGTACCCTTGGCATAATTGTTTTATAAAAAAATTCATGTAAGTCTATCATATTCGACTTTAGTGGCCTGTTTTAATCAATACAATTTTTTGACAAGTTTAAAAAAATGTCTATGATGTTTTGTGACTAAAAAACTAGGATTTTTTTCAACATAAACATCCACATGAACATATATGTTAAAGACATCACACCCTGCATCTATTTGAAAATGATTGAAATTAAATAATGATTCAAAAGAAATTAGAATGTGAACAGATTCAAGTCTAGCTACAGGAGGATAGGTTTCTTCAAAGCCTTTTCCTTCTTGTTGATTATTGCCTTTGGTAATTAATATTTCATTTTTTATTACTATGATTCCATTTTCATCACATTAAATTTTCAAGGAACATTTTACTCTAGTTATAGAAGATTCATTACGTATTTCAACAAAGTTATAGACTTTGTTCCTTTCAAAATAATTTCTCTCATATTGCACGGATTTAATCCAATCATCATCATCCAAAGATTCATCAGTGCTTTTTGGTTGTCATTGGGAAAGGAATGATAGATGTTCTTCTTCATTTCTTAAGGAACCACTAGTACTTATAGGTTTATTTACTTCACTAATGATACTATCACATGGACTATTCTTAACAAACAACTGATTTGGGCTTTGTAAAATGTGATCATCGAGATATGGTAGGATATCTTCTAGGGTAAATTCTTATGAAATATTTTCTTTATCATTTTATTTTTTAGAATACTCTTCTATCAAAGGATGATCATCAGTTTTTTTAAAAACATCTGAAGATGGAGGTTAGGACTGTTTAAAAAAAAGGATCAGATTCATCAAATTTACATATGATGTTTCTTTAACAGTACAAGTATTTTTATTAAAACCCGATAATCTTTAGAAGTGGTAGAGTAGCCTAAAAAAATTCCTTCATCATATTTGGGTGAAAAGTTATGTATGTTATCATTAATATTCACGATTAATACTTTGAAACCAGATACATTGAAGTAATAAAGTCTAGTTTTCAACCATTCCATAATACATAAGGAGGTTTGTTAAGAAAATGTCTAATTAAAACTCAATTTATAATATAACAAGAAGTACTAACTGCTTCATCCCAAAATTGATTACCTGAAGAATATTTTATCAATATGGTTCTTGTTATCTCTTGAAGAATTCTATTTCTTATTTCAACAACACCATTCTATTGAGGAGTTCATGGAGTTTAGAAATTATGAGTAATTTTTTTTTACTAAAAAATGATTCAAAATCTGAATTTTGAAATTTGCCTCCTGGATCACAATGGATGGTTATTAATGGAAGGGTTTTCCCATTTTTGACTTGGGATCTAAATGTTTTTAAATAAGAAAATGATTTAGATTTATTTTCTTGAAAATAAACCCATATAAATGTAGTGTAATCATCAACTCATAAAAATACATAATATTTTCCTCTAATTCTTCCAGTTTATGTTAAACCAAAATGATTTATATGAACTAACTATAATGAAACATATGTTGAGACTTCACCAATTGATTTAAAACATGATTTAGGTTTTTTTCAATATTGGTAAGGATCATAAAATTTTGGAGAATCAAAACTAAACACTAGTAGATCCTTAATAAGTCTTTTCATTGAGAGTTTTCATAGGTTCATATAGTTACAATGTACTAAACATCTATTACATATCCAAGATTGATCTTCCATTGAAGTTATACAAGGTAGATCTTAGCTCCTAAGGTCTTCTAGGTTATGTGTGTATAAATTTTCTTGTCTATGGGTGGAAAGAATAAACTCTTCCTTGGAATTGTGTACTAAGCATTTATCATTCCTAAAATTCATAAGGTAATCTTCATCATATAATTGGATTATGCTTATTAGGTTGTTCTTAAGACATTTGACAAATAAAACATTTGAAATCAATGTTTTTTCAAGAATAAAAATGTTACATATACCAACAATTCCCCCCTGATCATTATCTCTGAAAGTTACTTTTCTTTATTTTTCTTGATATACTTTTATAAGAGGTTTTTGTTACCAGTCATATGCTAGGAGCATCCACTCTCTATATACCATAAATTTCTATTGATAATTTCATAATATTCCTAAGAATAAAAGATTTAGACTTTCGGAATCCAAACATTCTTGGATTCTGAAATTTTAGAAAGTTCAATTTTAGGAATCCATATTTCATAGAAAAACAAAGATTTATGAAAACCTAATGATTGGGTTTTTATTAATGAAAAAAATTTCTTCCAATGTTCTCTGCACTAGAATTTTAGTACAAAATGGAGCACTTTGTTGAAAAAAATAATTATTACTAAAAAATGGTTTAGATTGAGTATAACCAAATCCAAAATGATTTCTTTAAGGATGAATTTTGGAATACATCATGTCAAAATTTTCCTTACCTCAGGTGAAATTTGAAATGAATTTCATTAAAGAAAATATTACTAACTTTAGATTATTAACCTAGTTTTTCTCCTAAAGGATATTAGTTTTATAACAAGAGTTAGCCTCTAAAATATTTTTCATTGAAATTACATCTTCAATATCCTATGAAAGTTTGTCATTCTTAGAATTAACTTCTTTATGAATATTAGAAATACATTCAAAATCAAATGTTTTTTGATCAATATCGAAATAATGATCTAATACTTTTTTAGTTAAAATAAAAATTCTATAATTTCCATTAACTAACTTCTTTTTTAGCTTAAACTTTTCATTCTCAATAATTTCAACATCGCTAGACACTTCTTAAAATGATATTTTGGTATTAACTTTTGATGAGGAAGATTGATCATCATAATAATAATAATATTATTCATTAGAAAAATGTGCATTAAAATAAATATTGGATTAGGATTCAGCATTGTATACCTTATCCCTTAAAAAATGATTTTCAGTAGGTACTTGGGATATAAGATCAATATAATTCTATCTTGAAGATTTATACTCTGAGGATTCATCAGATGAGTCACCACCACTAGAGCTCCATGTATCATTAGACTTAAAGAAATTATAATCCTTAGACTTTTAATACTTCTTTTTTTTCTTTAATAATTCTTTTCATTCTTGTCTTTTCTCTTAAGAATAAGACAATCAGGTCAGATATATCTAGCCCTTTTATATTCATAACAGGTTACTTGAGAATATTTCATGTCCTTTCCTTCTTTATTCTTATATCTATATTGAAATTCATTCTTTCCCACTATCTTGTTCATATTTCGATCAAGATTATCAAATTCATTCTCATAATGTTCACTTTCACTTAACTCAGTTAGAATAATGACCTTATTAAACATATATCATAAAACTATTTCCGGAGTCTTGACTTTAGTGGTAGTAAAGACTATACTTCCATTTCCATTATTCTTCTAATTCATATTAGAATATCTTTTCATTATTGTCTCGTGTTGAAGAAGATTCCCAAATATCTTATAGAGGGTGATTTGAGATACTTTTCTATTCTCATAAATAGATATTATTTTGGATTCCCACTCATTTGGAATAATATCATTTATCTTGCCCACAATAACTACATCATCAAGACATTTCTCACTAATAGATTGTAGATTGTTGACAATGGTCATAATACTTTGTTGCACCTTGTAAATAGGTTCTCCATAAGGAAATACAAATCCATGTTATTCTCTTCTAATCATAGCTCTTCTAGTTTCTATAACATTAGATGTACCAAAAATTGTAACTTCCAGTTTATTCTTGATAAAATTTGTGGATTCACATGATGATATCTGAATATATATATTCATGTTCATAGAAAAAACAAAGTATTGTGTACCTTTTAATTTAGTTGGTATTTTTAATTTTCTTGGTTGGTGAAGGTTTTGACTTCCTTGTCAGGAAGTTTGTAATCACTGTAAGCATTACAAAATTGCCTACTACAGTATTAATGAAAAAACGATTCATTATATACTTCTAGTAATCATAATATTTACCATAAAAAATATTTTGTTTGAAAGGATTAATATTTTAAATAGAACCAATATTTATACCTTCCATTATATAAAAAAATATCTCTCTACAAGACATGTTAATAGAAAAAGTTATAAACAAAGATAAAAATATATCAGCAAATCGTAAGCAGGAAAAGTTAAGAAAGAAAATTTATAACAAGGAAAACTTGAGAAAGAAAACTTATAGGTGAGTAAAAGTATTTTAGAAACCTCCCTCTGATACCAATTTTAGGATCTAAATAGTGTATGTAGATGCTCAATAACAATATGGGGATAATTTTAAGTTTAAATACGTTCATTTTTAACCATATGGAAAAAATATTTAACAATGTTATACAAGGTAAATTCATAATCCCTAAAAATATTTCTAAGAGAGAAACATTCTTTGGTTCTGGAAATATGGTTCTGGGAATGAAACTTAAGAAAAGTTTACTTAACAAAGATTATTCCTTAAGGAATATATAATCTTATGTGTCAAAGTATAAAAAAGTTCAAGAAAGAATAAAAAATTATACATTCTACATTTATCAAAATATAGTGGAAATAAAACATGATGCAATACAAGTAACAAGAATAAAATATTTTAACCCCAAAAGAAGGGTATACAACAACCTAGGATAAAAGTATATTGATTTATACTTTCAAGAAATTATATCTTACACACAACAGGGTAATCCCACAAAATGAATATCAAAATCTGTCATATTATTCCCACAAGCCCTCGATCTTTAAGGTAGTTGGATACTATGTCTTCTTATCCCTGTAAGTCCTCCGACATTAAGGTTGTTAGAACCTCTATTTTCCTATCCACATAAGCCTAAATTATGCAAAGTAACAATCAGAGTGGAATAATGAAAGCTGAAAAATATGTTCAGTATGCACAATGCATGAGAATATTTCTGTCACTTGAAGTCACTTCATAGCATGTAATCTCTGGATCGAACAATAACTATGAGCTTGTTCAAATTAGGTCTTATTTATTGGCACAAATCCAATAGTCGGCTCCCTCCTCCAATGGTCGTATTTTTTTCTTTAATCATGGGGGGACCTATACACCTGTCACTCAAAAAATGGTTAGTTATAAATAGATTGAACGACATTGTTTCATAGTGTGGGTAAGGAAAAAGAAATACATAACCAAATATATTTTTTATAGTATAAGGAAAAATAGAATTTAGAGTCTAAAGAAATGAACATTCAGAGTCTATAATATGTATATATTAGTATTCTATTTATCAAAGAGTTTAAAATCTAAAGTCTAAAAATTTTAGAGTGAATGACAATGAATTCGTAATATGAAATATGAGGAATTTATAGTCTGAATTATTAATAATTCAGAGTCAGAATACTAATTAATTCAGAGTCGGAATTATGAGGAATTCAGAGTCCCAATTCTGAGGAATTCAGAGTCCAAATTCTGATGAATTCGAAATCATAATTTCAAGAGAATTCAGAATCTGAATATACAAGAATTCAAAATCTAAATTTTAGAGAATTCGGAGTCTGAATTTTAGAGAAATTAGATTCTGAATTTCATATAATTCAGATTCTGAATTTCAGATAATTTGATGTTTTAATTTCAAAGAACTCAGAGTTTGAATTTTAGAGAATTCAAGAAATGAATTTCATATAATTTAGAGTATGAAACTTAGGTAATTTGGAGTCTAAATTTTCGATAATATGGATTCTGAATTTTAGAATATTTAGAATACCAAAACAGAACACAATATATCTACCAAACTATAAGATTATAAGGTTTTACATAAGAATCATAATTTTTTTACTTAGTAGTAAAATGAGATGGATATATAAATATTATGAAATAATACAATTAAAATAAAAAAGGATAAAATTTTCTAGAGAGAAAGGAAATTTTTCTTAAGAAAATAATCCTTAAGGAAAATTTATTTTTAAAATAATGTGTTTGTGATTTTTAAAACATAGAGGAATAGAAAATTCATAAGGAAATCTTATTGACTCAACAATGTGGTGAGGTGGCATATAGTGGTCCCAAAACTAGGTTGTATATGATTAAGAGAGAAAGAGATAGAGGAAAAATAACTATTTCAGTGATTCATGGAGGAAGGGTTCAGACATGAGGGGTGATGATATAAGTTCTGGGGAAGGTCAAGGAAAGAATGAATAATATTTTTTTGGGAACAAGGCATTGTGCTCTCATCTTTAATGAAGTTTTATCCACTAAAATGAGGAATTAAATAGAGCTCTATTTGATGGTATTTATGAATAATATGTGTTTCATGAAGGTGAAGGGGGTACTGAAGGAAATAAATTCATGATTCATGGTTTCCCTTACTCCTAAGGAAGTCTTGGTTCTCATTGGATGTTTTCTCATATGATTTGTATCCAATAAAACCAAAATATTCTTGATCAATTTTATACTAGCTCAAATGCTTTTAACCATAAAGAAAATAAACTCTATTATGGTCTTAGAGTCCCAATAATACATGGAATGAATTTTTAAAATGATAGATTCCTTAAAGTATCTATATTTTTTCATTTTCTCGTGAAAGATAAAATTTGAAAATTTTAGATCTTATAGAAGAAGTCCAATCTTCATGTCCTATTAAATGTTGGGAGAAGCAAGGTATCTGTAGCTTCCACTGAGGTAGAAAGAGTTGTTTCATGAAAGTTACATATTTTTATAAACAATAACATCATGTTGGTTTGTTAGATTTACTAGAATACATACATTGAGTAGGGGTTACCATCATCAAGTGACGAGACCTTTCAGGGTTCCCCAAGGACCATCATGTTATCCTTATATTTTGAGGAGCTAACATTCATTAATCCAAACCTTATGTACATTTTAACCCATTTTTTCGAACTAACCTCAAACTATCCTTTCATTTCATGAAATTTTCCATAACAAGTTTGTTTCAATTGATTAACCCACACCCCTCATAATAGGATCTGACATGGGAAAGGAAGGTTTCATTTTGTGGTGAAGTCACTAAAAAAATTCAATCAAGGTATCATGATCATGAAACAAATCTCCACCAAAAGAAAATAAAAAGGTGAAGGGGAACTAATTGGGACCATTATGTTTTCATGTATGTTTATTTATACAATAATTCTTTTCATAACATATATCTTTTGTGATAATTAAATGACTTTATCCTTATCATTCCTGATTCTTGGCACCAATGTGATTGATTATTCTCTGAAAAACCATTCCCAATAATTAGATGTTTTACAAGCAATACATTCAAGAACCAAATATTCATGAAAAATCCAATATGTAACCATCATTATAAAAATTTCAATGTCATAAAGATGTACACTAATGGAATTATATGTGTAACTCCTAAACATATGGAGACTATAAGTCACATTAAGATTGGGAGTGCATCAGAAATGTGTGAGACCATGAAACTCTCTTGGATTTGATGAAATAGGAATAGTGGAAATATCCATTATTACAAAGGATCCAATTGTATGGGTTTTGACATTAGGATAATGTTTTCATCCCTAACACCAACTGTTATTCCCCCTCATACAAGTTCAGATATTCTTCAGGGTTGTATCAATGGAATATAACTACCACAAATCACTGTTTCTAGGACCACACATCAACAATATCTCAATCTGAATGGAACTATGTGAAGAACATCAATTGATAAGATATTTTTATGATTATTCCCCTCCACAATATGATAGTATCATCTAGATTGGAATGCAATACCATCTATAAGGATGGATAGAGGAGTTAGACCTGCACGGTGGAGATAACTTCATACATGAGTGGGCTTGGGCCTACAATGTTTTCTAGTTGTGTGATGAATTTTTGGAAGATAAATAGAGAATGGGGTAGTATGAATAATCAATCAAATCATAGTTTTATGTCCACCACTACATAGAAATGAAGCCATATCTACTGAGATGGTGTTTACAAAGGACCAATAACATTCATTACAACATGGTGAGGTCAACATGTTATTATGGTATCTCTACCAAGTTGTGAATAACCCTATAAATGTGTAAGTGTATGATGAGTTACTCCTAAACTAGAATATATACGAGGAACAAGAGAAGATTTAAGATATATTAATTGCTCTACTACACAAATTACAAGGGGATAATAAACACAAGTTAGGGATAATGGATGTCTCTTTCACGTACAATCCTAGATATTTTCTAAATGATCATAGGAACATGCATCCATGGTTACCCCGACAATTCATTAAAGCATCACAATGTGGTAAAGAGAACTCTTATTGGGTGATACCAGTGGTAATCCAGTGGAACTAGTAGGGGTATGGTGTGATGAATGTGTTCCCCCTAAAATAATATTAGAATCAATACTCACATCACTGATTTGGGGTTGGATGATCATGGTTCTTGATTAAAACATGGGGATGTGTCAGACCAATATTGTTGTGGTGGAAAAACTCTTATTAGGTAAGTGTATCAACTTGACCAATCCTATGCTTTTGAAGATATACAATCTACTACAACACATCAATATAATGAAGAACCCTCTCTATGTGCATTCCCCCTATCACGTTCTATATATATGGGTCACCATAATCATGGGGGGTTATAAATACAAAAACCTACTCTCCCCTCCGGGAACAAACTTCTAGTCATCTTTGATGAATATATTCAGAGGATACCGAATAATATCGGATCTTGTCATCATGCTTTCATGGGTAGGATACCATATCACATCATCTTCCACTCATTCCACTCACTGTGGGGATAGTCAAAAATGAATTAATTGGTATGGTAGACCAAAAATCCTACCTCCTAGCCTTTGAGGTGGGATACTACTAGAAGGATTCTTCTTAGGGGTGATCTATGATTAATACACATTGTATTGTTTCATTAATGATTTTTGTTACCTCCCAAGGAACACACTAAATATCAATGCTAAAGTCCCCATCAAGAAAAACCCTTCATTCATTTTGACAGATATGGTACAATTTCAGATGAGGTGAAAATAATTGGAGAAATATGGTACCAGTAGCTGATGCTTTATATATTCTCTACCATGAGTACATGCAGTGCTTGGAGAGCATGTTCATAGGTGATTCATTGAGGTTTATATTCACATAGGTGGATTATATGGAATTGGTCCCATACATATGTGTTCAAGGTCATGATGTGGTGGGTGGAAAATTTATAGAATGAAGATCTAGACTAGCGATGATGGTAGCTGTTGTAGCTTGAATAGTTCCCAACCTCGCATAGGGTACAGTTCTGAAGGGAGGAGTGGTGGATGGCCTATGATTCCTGGGATAGATGCTCTATGACGATGGTGGAACCTTTTAACTAGATTTGAGGGTATATTATATATATTAAAGGAAGAGGCTGTGAGATGAATATGTACCTAATGATTCCATCCTCCCTAACATCTATAGGGAATATGGTATCATATGGTAGTTAAACTCACTGATTAGGATGTGGCCACATATCCCAGTTGAGGGGATCCATATTTATAAATGGGGCCATTATCCAGATAGCTTCAAACATCACATGACAAAGAAGAGTAATATATCCAAGTTCTAGAAGATTTGATCAACTTCTATAGTGTGGTATTCCCCCTAGCCAATTGGGTGGCATAGATTCTAGATTGGCCTTTCCCGATAGACCACCCCATTAGTCAATAAATTACAAGAATGACTGGGGAAGAGTAATTGGATGAGGTGTATTTTGGAAGTTATTCTTTCCCTAGATACCCTAGGAGAGGATACTATACTATTTATGACTAAAAGTTATAGGTTTTAAGGGCATTGGATAACTATCAACACATTAAAGTATCATTCTAATATCATTTTGACATGTGTACACATATGAAATCAAATATGAGGGAGTAATTCACAAGGAACACCTAAAAAAGGACATGAAATCCCAAAACCACATAGAAGATGGTGTGGTACGTTACCCCAATGATGTGGTAATATCCATTCAACCAACTTCTATCAAGGAAGATCCTGTAACTATGGTGACCTCTCAGAATCCTCAAGTGTTGATCAGAAATTTTTATTCATTTATATTATGTTAGAATTTAAGATTCATATTAGGAAATTTCATGCTAACATATTCATCCCTTTTAAATATATCCGACATTTATACCTAAGGAACATCTTCTTGTGGCCGATTCATCTGTTTACAGGGTTAGAGTTACTAATATGCATTCAAGTGAGAATCACTAACCTACTGATTAGTCTGCATATTTCTTGTGACGCTTCTTCCAATTAACCATTATATTTATATATCCCCCAAAAGTTGATTTCAACTATTATTCGGTCATTATTTTGGAAAATCTATTTTGGGGGCCTAGTAAATGGTGGCATTTCATAAGCCAACAAATCATGTACTCAAGGCAATGATGATCATAGTTCTGGCATCAATTGGTGTGGCCACGAAGGATATGGTGGAGGGAACATCACTATCATGGATTATTATGCAGAATATTATAGGATTAATATTTCGGAATAGCCTTCCCTTACTATATAACATATTGATGAAATGGAAAATTCCATTACAATAAATGAGAGTGACCACCCCCGGATGTAGAGCCCATCCCATCCAACAAAATTTCCATGGATTCCCCTACTGTAAATGTGCTTGTGGAATTAATATAGTATGATCCAATACAACCTCGTGATTATGAGGGTGCTCACTGTGATATGGAAGATGGGAATTGGATCATATGGTGTAATTCAAGGTGAAACGTGTATAACTTTTCTAATCATACACCATTGGTTGATCTTCAAAGTTATGTGAGATCCCTCTAATACTGGATGGTATGTATGGGAAGTGGAGGGGTGGATTCCTATGGTATCCATGATTTGGATAAGATCCATATTGTTTATTGAGTGTGTACAGAGTGGTAGGAGGCCTAATCTTCTTGGAAATAGGATGAATATAGAGTGATCACAGTCATCCATATGACAGGAAATGATTTATATTTAATAGAAGTAAAGATACAATTGCACACAACCACTACCATTGAAAAATGAGTGATCAACAAAATAGAAAGGGTGTTATTGGTGGTGAATAAGTCATAAATAGTGGATGAATAATCCTTAGTGTTGGAGTATCAGGATAAATAGTTCCAATTGTAGATCTGATATGATGTGTTTATCCTTTGCACCAAGGAGGAATGATGAGGTTTTTAGAGTAAGAGCAGTACACAAAGCCTACAAAAACTATAGTTGGATGACATGGAGTTCTCAATCACTGGGGTAGAGATATAGGGGGATTTACATTATATTGTGATAAAGTAAAGGCTCTAACCTATGGATTATACTTTTTGATGAAGGAAATATAAATTCTTAAGTAAATTATATATATATATATATTCTCAATCATATTAATAAGAAAACCGTTTATAAATCCTTAATACCACGTGATTAATGAATGATGAGTGAAAAAAGTGTTAATTGAATTCCAATCACTTGAATGAGAGTTCCATATTGTGATTGAACAATGGGGGTCCAAATGGTCTATCAACCCTTGGGAGTTCCTTGACTAGGAATGACATGGTTGGAGAAGGACTGTAGACATCTGAATTTAAGTCCCAATGTGTGCATGTGCATGAGAAAGGTAAAAATGGGGTAATTAGATTCTTTCCAAATAAAGGGGATGATGGAGTAGCTGAGTTGAGAAATCAAGGAAATGGAACATAAGGGTGAGAGATAAACCAAAAAATAATAATTGATGACTATATTAAAAATGTAGTTTCTACTCTCATATTGAAAATAATTGGGATATACAAATGAGGGTTGACCATTTACCATGTTTGAAACAAAAAAAATATCTAATTATTGTTTAAATTACTTTATAGTGAGTTCCTAGGATGGGATGTGAACCATTTTGGCCAGAAACCATCAATGTTAGTGGGACTATTCAACTGTGGGATATAATGGGGATCCCAATCATAGAATATGTGAAGCATGGGGAAAAAATTATTGAATTTTATGATGTATTTTAATGCACTAGATATTTTAAAACCCTATTTATGTGAAAATTTGGTGGGAAAATCAGTGTAATAATGGGTAATAGCCTCTATCCAATGGGAGTGTCTTCTTTGTTTCCATGTGATGGTTAAGGAACTCTAGTGGCATGTTAGGTCAAAATTACTGAAAATGAGGTGAAATGGTCATATTTTTTAGGGACTAAAACATTTTGTATTTTTACCTCATGTAATGTCAATGAAATACATACATTTTATGTTCTTTTAAAAATGATGTTGAACATTCAATTTGACAACATATAATGAGGAACTTGATTACTATAGTTTATGGTCATACAGTTTTTTCCATTGATTCTCACCATTTTAAATTCATATGGAAAGTATGTTTGTACAATATTTTAGTTTCTTGTGATGAGGATGCATGAAAGAAAGTGAATGAAAATATATGACTTTTAGGTAGAGGTATATCTTATGGGGGAAAAACTATTTTTGTCATAATTTTGTTGTTCTGAAGTAGGGGGATTTAAGGATTGTCTCTAACTTTTTATTGAACTATTGGGTAAAACAAGAACATCTAGGATTTTTCTAGTGATTGGTGAGGTGTCATGCTGGATTTATACCTCTTCTATTCATACCCTCACCTTTTCCAAAATAGAAATATAAATTTTATGGTCAAAATTATGGATATTTCTCAGATTTACCCTATAGGGTTTCAAATTAATAGAATCTTTTCCCACATTCCTTGGGTGGTTTGGTATGATTCCAGTCATACATAGTATATAAATAGTGGTGTATGTATGGATGTCTGCACAATATTTGATGCCATGATGCTTGTACCAAAGATTCTAGTTTAATGTCATTGTATATTCATTTATTAGATATATTTTTATAGATGTGGATATGTTATATACAAGACATGAATAGAGAAAAAATAAGACCTAGTATGGAAAATTGTTTCTTATAGTTGTATGGTCATAATGTGTGGACCACCTCTTCCAAAGTTCCATAATTCATGAGTATGAATATTGTTTCTATGTACCTCTATGAGGAAATGAGTTACAAAGAATGGTATGTTTGTCTAAAGGATTGGTAGCTTGGTACTAGAAATGAGATCATGGAATCAATATAAACAGAAATAAATAGGGAATTAATCCAAGCATAGTTCAAGAGGGAAATGTGGTTTGAGATAGGCGCTAGATGGGGGATGTCCTCTCGAATAGGGATGTATTGAATGTGGGGGTATTGCTTCAGTAAAACAATAGTGGCAACGTTGAATATATGCCTATTTGGGGCCACAGGGGGCTAGATGTGTAACACCATTACCTTTAATGATATTTTATTCCAAATATATTTATCTAATTAAAAATATAGTGTTACATAGAAAATTGTGTTTATGAAAACTGAGATGTTACATTTTAAATATTATTATTAATTATTGTGACCTAGATTTTAAATTGGAGGTTATGAATATGACTAAATAATTTATAAATCATATGACATTTCCCTACTAAAAAAATATTTATTAATTAATCACATGTTTTTTATTAATTCCATTTCATTCATCAAAAAATAATTTTTCTTTAAGAAATAATTTTTACATATTTCTACAAATATAATTAATTTTTTAGACATTTAAAAAGATTATTTTATAAAATTAACATCATTTTTGAAATCAATATATCAAAATTAGCCTATGTTTTTTGTTTTATAATTTTATAAACAAGATTAATTTTTTCTTTAATAGTAAACAATATATTTTTTATAACACACAATACATTTGGTGACACTTACAAGAAGTAATTGAGATATAAAAATTTAATAAACTAATGGAATAACTCATATATGATTTTATAACAAAAAAACAAATTTATATCATTTAAATTATAATTTATTTCTTGATTAATATGAAAATCATTTTCGGTGAGGGTGTAGAGCATGCAGAGTGTTGAAAAGGTCGATGTTTGTGCCCTATAAATAATAATTTATAACTAAAACGTTATTAGAGTGATATTTTATTAAATATTAAGTATACATAATTATTTTATATATATATATATATTCCAATTTTATAATTGTATAACTATAATTATATCCAAATGATCATGCAATGCTTACGCAAGGAAGGAAAAGTCAAATTAACAAATTAAATATATTGTCTTCAAATAGATATGAGTAAATATACATAATGAATGAATATAAAATATTATATTGACCCAATACAATTTACATTAATGATAGAAATATTTTCTAATTTTTTTATATAATTATTACAATTAATTCTTATATAATACTGATGTAGTGCTCGTGCAAGCAGAAGAAAAATCAATAAAATGATTTTTATTAAAATGATAAGAACTATTAAATAAACTAAAATATAAATAAATCATATTTGTAGAATATATATTTAAAATAATCATTAAATTTTCTAATTTATGTCCACAAGGACCCAATAGGTTAATATTATGAAATTTATAGTTTTTAATTTAATTAAATGTACAACCGATCACACTCTTGTTTTTAATAAGTGTGATATTTTTAAAATAGTGTTATCGAAAAGATATCTTACACAATAATGATTAATTTGAAATATTAAAAATTTATATTCATCATGGGAATTTATTTTTAAATTTTAATGATTAAATTACTACGATAAATTCTTTTACAATATTAATGAATACATTATTCAATTAATGGTAAATTAAAATATATGATATTAATACTGTTAATATAAAAATAATATTCGATAGTTAAGGAGATATGTTAATTATCTAAAATGAATTGACATTTTATGGATATAATAAAATATTTTTTCCATATATTACATGTTTTGTTGCTATTTTGAAAAAGCCAAAGTTGTGAATTGTATCAAAATTGAAAATAATGACATTTTATGGGATTTATATTTTATTAATTTTTTTAAAAATAGAAAAAAAATGGAATATTATATGGTCTAAAATGACATATATTGGCCATTTATGGTTCAACTCACACCATATTAGTAAAAAAGTCCACATTTTAGTATTAAAAAAGTTGTTACCATAATTAAAAATAAAATTGGTTAACAAGGGTTAATCAATTTTATAATTTTTAAAATAAATAAAACATTAATCAAAAATATATTAGATGATGTGATGAAATAATTATATTATGTTTGATTAAAATAAATGGTAATTTGGCTGTAGTTTGATTAAAAATGAATTTTTTATAATATAAACTTTTGAGAAACTAAAACAGTTACCCCACCAAATTTATAAAAGGTGGCATCTTGCCTCATTTATTCACGCATCATTGAGCTTTCTTACTCGACTATCCTATTTCAATTTATCTTCTCCACTTCCATAGTCACATTCTAGAAGTTATAATATTCTCAAAATAACAACCCAAATCTGTTTTATAGGAGACCCGAAGGAGGCATTTCCATGAAGAGTAGGTTGGAATGTTGAAAAACAATGCAATGACTTAAGTTAAGGGTTTATTTTACAATATCATTATTATTCATGATTTTTTATGGTTAATTATATTTTAGGGAATATTTCACTTCCATGTTCTTGTTCTCTAAAAATGATTTAAAAAGTGTTTTTTTTATTTTAATACAAATTTTTAATTTAACTTTTATCCAGGTTTTACCTTTAACAAAACTATTTCAAAATCAAAGTGTGTCATTTTCCAAATGAGGTGCACCATTACTTTATTTATAAAAAACAAAATAAATAATTTTTTTATTACTTATAAGTAATGAAAATATTTTCCTTCATTAATGGAGTGTTAATTATTTGAGGCTTCCTTTATATTTTTATAGTTTTTTAAAAAATAAAATGTTTTGATTTAATAGTGGACAACTATTTTCTTTTAAAAAATGTGAACTGATTTTCTTACGAAAAAGTTATATTTCTCAAGAATTTTTCTAAGTGATCCTTAAAAATCTCTTTTACAATAATATGACGTTCTTTGATTTTAATTAATTCTTTTCTATCGATATGATCTACCTATACAATCATTAGTATTTTTCTATATGGTTTATGTTTCTGATAAAGTCTTGTGGATTAAACCCATTCCCATTTTCATGGGATACACTTTGATGACATTTTGTTCATTTTATGACTTTTTAGGTAACATATATGTATGACTCAAGATTATGATCTTTGATATTTAGGGTGTAAATTTAAAATAGAAATATTATGTTCTAAAACCCATTTTTAAAATTTATTCTTAGAGGATTATTGATATCTTCATTGTTTACCCTTATTGATCATCTGGTCATTCCATTTATTATGTTTCATTTCCCAATGTTATGAAGGAATGTTCTAGAAATTACATGTCTAATAATAGTTATAATTATGAAAAATATAGTTTTAGGTAATATAAATCATAAATAAATTAGTAGTTTTTCAGTCCATTTTTCAAAAGGCTCTAGATCAATATGATTTTAGTGTGGTTAAATTTTTTATGTAATTGATATTCATATACATATATGTAATAAATTTGTTTGAGAAGTGTTTATTTTTGTAGTTGGTATCATTGTAGGGTTTAGTTAACCATTTTAAAATAGGAGGGGAAAGTTTTAAATGAGTCCTATGAATTGTTCTAATTATAGTATGACATCAAAAAAAATTCAAGATGGATGAACTAGGTTAATCCTTGAGAGTCATATATTGAAAATAATGTTTCATGATTTAAAAATATAATGATTGATGTTTCATGATAATGTTTTTTTCAGTATTATTATCACTCCTTAGACAATTCATTTTTTTCATAGTAAATGGATGGAACCGGAATGAATCTTTTCAACAATGAATGCAATGTCCAATTCATTGGCTTTTATAATGACAACTAAAATGTATTAGGATCTGTGATATAATATCTCGTGACTTTTCTCACTAAAATATCTCAAGATATTGGTGTAGAATTAGATCATTTTGAAATTCAGAATTCCCTAAGGAGGGTGAATCGTGTTATTGAATTTTTCATGTGACACTAACCACCATCCTTCTATGGGTCTTCTGATCAACTAGTTATTGAGAAATGGATCAATCTAATAGAAAATATTTTTTATGTTCATCAGTTCTCTTACAATGAAAAATCAATCCAATATGTTTAACATTTTTAAGATGAAGAATATAAATGGTTGAAACATGATTAGAATATGTGGAATGAGGAGGAAAATAGTTATATGGGATAGAATGAATTTAAATAAATAATATTCATTATGTACTTACCTTATACTATATGTACAAAAATTGAGAAAGAATTTATTGATATTATTTATAATGATGTTTAATCCATTAGTACCAATGGGGTGAATTTTGAAAGACTTTTATGGTATGCTTCAGGTTTAATCACTATCCCTAAATGAAAAATTCATTGATTCACTAGTGGATGGTAACCAATTCTATGAAAATAATTATTAATAATGGATATTGGAATCTATATGTAATTTTTTTTTATGTTCATTAAAAGTGTAAATTTAAAATGGTAACCCTAATGTTTCAGGTGATTATAAAATAAATATGGAGCTTCGTGGAAAATTCTGTGGTTTTTCACATGGAAGGATGAAAATTTTCCAACTTCATACATTCCAAAAATACAGGAAGGAGAACTCATGGGAATGTTTGGAAGGAAAAATAATATTATTAAATAGTGGGAAACCAATCCATCAAGAAAAATAGAATCCTAGTAATGTAAAAGGTAATACAATGAAATTAATAGAGAGAAAGATCACCAAAACACTCCACTAAGACATAAGTGTGATAAGTTCAATGAATTTGGGAACTATGAAAATTGATTCCATAATCCAAGTTCTATTTAATATAGTAAGACACACCAACATCAGATGTAAGAGGAAAAAGTTAAATCTTTGGTAATTACAAAAGTTGAGTAGAATCATGATATTTAGGGAACACATATTCTATACTCTAGAATTGGGTATTTCATTTTGACGTTTGTAGGAACAATACATTTGAAAATATTATCCTTTAGTGAAGTTCTATGTGATTATGATCACTAATTATATCTTCATACATATATTCCATACATAGTTTTGGAATAGATAGATCATATTCATAATCAACCTATGATTTCCTATGAATATAAGGGTACTAGTTTTTCAAAATTTTAAAGGGTAAATTACATTTTAGAAGAAAATATGATTACGACCTTTTGAGAATTTTTTAGTACACCATGAATAGTATGAGATCAAAGCATAAAAAATTTTGTATTAAAATTTATGAGTAATTAAAATTAATGTTATATTTATCATGGAAGGATATAGTATGAAATTACTTTTATTATTTTTAATACATTGGTTAATATTTTTGAGGTGTCTTAATGTTACATTCCAATGGATTAAGATGTTATTTATTATATTTTTGTTTGAGTATAATGTATGATTTATCATATCCCATAATAAATATTTTGGATGGGTTTAATAATTAAATCCAAAAATAATTAATTATTCATCTCATGGTTTGATTGAAATTTCTTGAATCATATATAATTCAACTCAAATCTCAATTTCCTATTCTAAGAGATCTGATGGAAAAAAATTGAAGACAATCCAAAGGATAAGATTACTCTTATAACATAGAAAGATATAAATTGTTATTATTTTATGTAGTGTTCTATATGGATTTTAAATTAATACTATTTCTTTAGGAAATGTGCCTTGAAATAAAAAGGTTGTTCGTTTACTTTTCATACTAAAAATTTAATATCCTTTTAACCCATCATAGATTTATAGTTTTGTGATGGTAAAATTTCTCTCAACCATGATATCTATCACCCTATTTCAGTATTTTGTAGATATATTTTTCTTCTATATCATTTTTTTCACTTGTCACTTATGTCTATTTATCTAGAAACTAATTTTTTTGTTTTTCTGGATGACCTCCATATATCCATTTCAATATTTTAAAGAATAAGTTTTATTAACCCTTTTGGTGATGTGGTTTTCTAGAATGGAATTTTCGAATGAAAAAACCATAATTACCAAGAATGAATTATGGGGACATAATTTATTAGAGGGGGTAGAATGTGACACCCTGATATTTTATAATATTTTTCTTTCAAATATTTTTTACTTCTACGACAAATTATGTAACATGTAAACATGATTTTAAGAGGAAAAAAATAAAAAATAAAAAATATTATTATTTATTACGACTACTTAAATATTATATTATAGGTTATGAATACTATTAACCAATTTTTAAATTATATACCAAGTCCCTACTCAAAATAAACAATTAGAAAATTTTCACTCAATTTTTTAATACCATTTCTTTCTTAAAAATATATATATTTCCTCCTATATTTATTTTTATTTATTTATATAAATATTATTAATTATTACTATATTAGAAAATATATATTATAAAATGAACCTGATTTTTGAAATAATAATATCAAAATTAGTCTATACTGGTAGTAAAATAATTTTCTAAAAATGATAAATTTTACGTGAATAGTAAAAAATTGAGTTTTTCTATAACATATTACATATTTTTTTATATGGATAAGTCCTAATTTAGATATAAAAAATTATTAAACTTATGTATAATCTCATGTATTATATTATTATATAAATATAAAAAAATTCATATCATGTAAATTACTATTTTTAAAGATAAATATGAAAGTAATTTTCAATGCTGACGTAGTACCTGTAGAGCATTTGAAATGTCCAATTCGGTGCCATATAGAAAATTTAGGAGGGATAAAAATTATTTTCTTGTTTTTTATTTAATAGTATGTACAAATGATTCTTTTTACTAGTATTTTATATTTTTAGAGTTATATAAAAAGAATATTAACTAAAATGTTGTTCAATGCTTAAATTTGGAAAAAAATTTAAATTAACAAATTAAATATGTTTTTCCCATAGATATGAGTAAATATATGTAATTAATGAATCTAAAAGATTTTAATTAGACTAATCATATTATTTTAATGATATTAATTTATTTTAAATTTTTATATAAAAAATTATTTCTTTTAATTCTTATAAAACACTAACATGGTACTTTTGTAAATAGGATTAAAGTCAATAAAATGATTTTCATTAAAATGATAGTAAAAATTAAATGACCACAAAATGCAACAAAATATTATTCTTCGATTATATCTCAACCATAATCATAGAAATATGGAATTTTTGACCATTTTGTTACACTATGGTAAGTTAATGACATTTATGGTATTTTATTTGATGAAAAGACAAACATGTCAGACCCTCGTTTTTAATATGTGTGATATTTGTAATAATGAATTATCATGAAAATATAATAAAATATAAGTAGAATATTGAAATAAATAATTTATTCATCATGGTAATTAATTTTAAATTTTTAGTGAATATATAATTCCCTTAATGTTTTTCACAACAATTATTTGGAAATTATTTAATTGATGGAAAATTCAAATAAATGATATAAAAATATTAAAATAAATATAATATGAGATCTTTATTATGATACAAGTATTAAATAGGTGACCCTAAAATGTTAGGGATATAATAAAATATTTATTTTAGATTTTTGATGTTGTCTTGGAATTTTTAAAATGTCAATGTAGTGAATAGTAACAAAATTTAGAATAATGATTTTTTATGGGATTACAATTTTATTAAATTAAATAAAAATAATTATATATTTTAAAAATACATATTTATTATGATATGGTTTCAAATTTCATAAATTTTCCATTTAACTTTCAATTTAAACAATATAAGTAAAAAATTACAACATTATATTATAAAAATGTTGTTTTCATAGTTATAATTAAAATAGGTTAACAAATGGTAAAAAATTGAGATTGTTTAAAATAAAATAAAAAATTATCTAAAATAATTTTTTTGATGATATTAAAACCTTATATAATATTCATTCTAATACATGTATATTTTTTTAGTAATTGGGTAGAAAATGAATTTATTATAATTCAATATTTTGAGATATTCAAAACATTCCCCAAACAAAATTATAAAAGAGAACATCTTCCTTTATTTTTTTACAAAACAAAAATAATTATGGCTCAACTATACTCTTATAATTTCTCATATCCAATTTCACAGTCACAATTTAGTGGTTATACAATTCTCAAAATACCAACCCTAGACACCTTTAAGGTAAATCCAATGGAAATGTTTAAAAAAATAGGTGGTATGAATGTGAACAATGAAATGAAATAGTTATGGTAGGGGTTTATTTCATAGCCTTGTTATTATTAGATATTATATAATCTTAAGTATCTAATAGGGAATATTCATATTTCTCTTTAACGATTTCTAAATTTTTTTCATAAGGTTTTTTTTCTATTCCCCTACTATTTTTAATTACATTTTCACTTACGTTTGATTTTTTCCAAAACAGCTTGAAAATAATCATTTTTCAACTTCCAATGAGGTTCTTTGTGATTTTTCTAAAAGAAATATATAGAAGAAATGTTTTTAATCTTATATTTAATGATTTTATTTTCCAACCTTCACGATTCATTAATTATTTTATTCTTACATTATATGTTTAAAAGATTATTTTCATAGATAATGCTTTCATTTAAAAGGGAATGGCTTTATTAAAAATTAAAATGAATTTTAAAATGAAGAATTTATTTTTCATATGAATTTTTCCAAGTGATCTTTTAAAATAATTTTTCATCAAATATAACATAGTTTTATGTTTCATAATGTAGTACTTATCATATGACTTAAAGACATCATCTTTAAACTTTTTCATGATGGTTTATGTTTATGATGAAAACATATTAATGAAATACATTCTATTTTCCAATGGGATTTACTATGATAAATTTTTTCATGAGTTTTAATATGGTGATTGTTTTATATTATTATGGAACACATATTATGTTTTTTCATTATTTGATAGGTGGGAACTATATCTCTATCTAATGAATTGTGTAATAATGTGTAACTCATGAGGTAAATATGTTTTTAATGATTTTTCTTTCATGTTCAAATTCTATATACGAACCTAGTTTTCATTTCCATAAGTTTTGTAATGGACCTAGATTACATGTTCATATGATTACGAATAGACCTGGTTTCATGTCTATAAGTTTTTTCTAGGTACTCATTTCTTGTCCTTAACATAATGAGTGAACCTAATTCTTTTTATACATATCTTTAGTGTTAACTGTTTTTTTGTATGCCAAAATATCATATATTATGAACTACCAATTTTTATCCCATGACCTAAGAATTTTATCTATAATATACATGTTATAATCATAAAATATTAATATATTGTTCTAAAACTCTTACTCTCAAGTAATTATTATATCTTTTTTGATATCTCTATTATTTACCATTATTGAGAAACTGATATCACTTCTTAGTATGTTTTGTTTCCCCAGATTATGTAGAATGGTTTAAGAAACAATCTATTTAATAGGGGTTCTAGTTAGGAATATCATAGTGGGAGATTATATAGATCATTAATGAATCATTTTTCAATCTTTCTATGTTTCCAATGTATTTAGACCAATATTATTCTGTCATAGCATGAAATTTTAAGTAATGAATATCCATGTACTATGATTTGATAACCATGTATGAAATGTTTGGGTAACTATAAGATGCACGTAGTTTAAGGTAATAATGGTTAAACAAAGTAAACTACTAGATTAAGGTAATAGATAATGAACCAAATTTTGGAATCCTATAATTCTTATATTTCCAAGTAGTTCATAGCCTTTCATGAATTGGGGTTAATGAGGCCTTATTCTTAAAAAATGATCTTGGGGTTGGATTCACAATGTTTATGGTCAATATGATCATGTTGTAGGGGATGTTACCATATTATATTCACAGATATTGTACATTACTTTTGATAATAGTTTAATATAATGATAAATAGACTATTCAAGTTTCAACAAATTGGGTAATGATACCTTTTGAAAAGGTATTAATGAAAATGAAATTCTTGGATATCATGTCTGAAAAAATCGGGGAATGACGCCATGGTTGTAAAAACTCCAATAGAATGAATAGAGGTTTAATGTGCGTAAATATGGGCATTTGATACCTTGATAATGAAAAGGGGGCACTAAAGGGTAGAGAGTTTCTATTGACCTTGTTCAAAACCCATGTTACACAACTAAACAAATAAAATATGGGGAGAATAGATGTTGTATTAGTTGTTGAACATTTTGGAACCATTTAAACCATCATAAATTTCATCATATCTAATTAGGTTTCTTCCCATGAAGGTAGGTGATCCATTTGGGATATTATCTATTACCATTATGGGATCTATTCATACTAGGATCATGATGATGGTCCAAATCGTAGAGGGAAAGAATATTTGATTTGGACATGATTGGATACTCTACAGGAAGATAAAAACTCTAGGAGTTATTCCTCCATGAACCTAAACAAACTATATGAACATATTAGTTCTATATTTCTGAGAAATTTTCTATTGTGGGAGACCCCAAAATAGGTTTTAGATGGTATTTTCCTAATACCTATGATCTAGGTGTCACTACATATCCTCTCAAAAGTGGGAATCAAACCATACATATTTTAGGAACATTGTTTGGTGGATTACCAACACTAGAAAGGGGTGAACACTATTATGTTAGTTATCAATGAATCACATAGTTTTTTATCATTTTTTGGGATGTGGTCCATGAAAATTAATTTATTATGACAAATATTATGGATGATAAGTCTAATTTCATAATTCGAGGACATGTACTTTCTGTAATGCCCTGAACCTAGTTACCTAGAGTCGGTGAAATATTATATTACATTAGCATGATCACAGGGATCAAATCATGAAAGACTGATCATTTTAGTAGCCTTGGACGTAGTAGATACATACATACGTTTTTCATTAGATTATCAAATGAAAAAACAACATTTTGTCTCCATTAAACACATTCATCTCCCTTATAATATCCCTAAAGGTCAGCAATAATATACTTCTTCACATCCTAGGAAAAATAAAACATAGAAAGGGGTGAGATCAAATGCCCAATAAGGATAACAATATAGTGGAAACGTTCATAAATAAGTAAAACAATTTAAGGCATTGTATTAGACTAAAACATAAGCCTTTTAAATTTAAAATTTAGTATAATATAGAAAAGATAAATCAAATAATTCCATTTTCTTGTTCACATCGATATTCTACTAGTCTAACAATCACATGAAATATCAATTTCCAATTTCATATTGATGGAATGCATAATGTCGGACATCATAACCATATTGTCGAGGCTTCGTTCCAAGAATACAAATAATATTTTGTCAAGGCCTTGTGCCAAGACACTATATTGTATCATAAGACCTACCGATGCATAAAGGACCTATAGATGGCTCCCCCTCTCACTTAATAAGTCAAATTCATTCCTCATATGAAAATGTTGAAACAAAAAACATTCGTATTAAAACTGGCGTACGAAATGTCAATAAATTATCCATAAACCATGAATATTATAAAAATAAAACATCCTTAGTTAAACATATCAAAAAAACTTAAATACAATAGGGAAGATTTATATAATAATAAATCAACATTAAATAATTCTAAAAAACATCAATGGATGTTGAGTTAAATTAAATCATAACTATTTTAAAGAGATATTTCTCTCTATTATAAATTCATTTTATAGTCACGTAATTATAAAAGAAAACATTAATTTTGAAAATATTCTTTTAAGAATGTAAGTAATTATTCAAATATTTTATAATGGTGGAAAATACATGTACTCATCGAATATGTTAAAAAATATTCTTCCCTTAATTTTGTCGAAAAGGTCGTAAAGGACCTTGTTTTGAAAATGATAGAATGATTCCTTTATAAAATTCAATAAAAATACAAACAAGTGAATAAATGACTTAAAAAATATTTTAGGAAATAGTAAAAATGTTTTGAAATACATTTTAATGAAACTTGGATGTGGATAATAAAGAGTTCCCTCTATGTAGTAAAATATAAACAACCTCGTACAGTGAAGAGATGGTAGAATTAACCATTACCTTGCACTTTCCTTTGGATGAGGGTAAATTTAACCTCATGTATAATGACAATAATATGTTATTAAATTATGAAATAACCATATTAATATTTATTATATCATAAATGATTCATTTATGACATTATTCTAACCATTTAATAATTATTTCAATGTTCAATTAACATTTTGGGTAATAATTGACTTCGTTGTCGTCCGTGTTTTAACTTGTTATTCTTGATCATATCATTTAGATCACGATTTAAATAATTCCAGAATATAAAACATTATATATATATATAATATATTTAGAATATAAATATGTATAATATATGGATATATGAAATGGAAAACACCATTTATGGAGACGATAGGTCATACGTACGCATAAACGTTGTTCCTGTTTTCATATCATATTGAAAGAAAGTAAGTGAATAAGATATATGTATGTACACACACACACAAAAATATATATCTCTCTCTAATAGTATTTTTATTTCATATATTACACACTTTTCAATAATATTTATTTATATAATCATCGTTGAATGGTGAACCTGGTAATGAATCTCATCACATCTTGGAGACGGTAAGTTGTACATACACACGTGCAACAATATCATTTCCTTAATGATTAAATGGTGTGGAATTGGATAGTATAATAATTTTACAGAGACATTTTCATGTTATTTTAATTATTTATATACATATCAATCATTATTATTTCCATTCAAATAATTTAGTTTTGAATAACAAATTACACTATGGTGTGAAGATGATATGTCGTACGTACGTATGCATGGTGACATTATCATTTGTAGTATGGAGAGAATAATGAGTATGGTTGTAACTTATTTATAATAGAATCATTATATGTATAATGTAATTGAGTTATTATTTTTGTTTTTTAATAACAATGAAATATAAACTGGAAGAGGAAAATATCATTGAAAGAGGTGATAAAATAATTATCTCTTATATGGGTGTTTCCTTTTGACTTGAACAAAAGGGATTCTTAGGATGGAATTATCCTCAATGGAAGGCCTCTAGGATGAAGTGAAGGATGTTGGGAAGATATTTTACCAGGGTTTGGGAGATCCATATGGCTATGGATATGTGATTTTGAGAGATGGGGAAGTACCATATTATAAGAGAGGTGAAGTTCACTTTAGGAAAAGTTTAAAATATTATTTTATTATATGATCATATTTAGTTTCTTATGGCACCAAAAGGATTTATTTAGAGTCCAAGGTGGAAAAAGGTCGAAAAACTATCATCCAATATGTTTTATACAGGGTTAGGTTACCATATAAACATTATCTTTTAGATACAACACTAAGATAAATTGTTTACCTTTTACAATGTGATCTTGTATTATTATAATAAAATGTTAATAAACATACTATAACATTCCAGGAAAAGTCCAAGTGGTTAAAACATGACATATATAATATTATATAAGTCTTTTTTTATCCTTATATTTTTTGGACTATATTATCATTTAATAATATAGTATTTTTTTAGAAACTCATTTATGACAATTTCGACACTATTTAGTATTTGATTTTTGTGAAAGTCATCAAAATTTGATTACATAAAAAAATACATCAAATCAATATTAACATGTCATATTCACCTATAGAATTCGTCTATTGCATCAAAACATTCAAATTATATTTATTTTTATGTATATAATACCATTTATTTGATTCTTTCATTAATAACAAAAATACTGCATCATTATTATGTCATATATAAATATATTTATATTATGTCTGAAAATTATAAATAAAACATAATGATATAATAAATCGTTATATATTTATAATGACTATTTATAGTAAAATAGATCAATTATATAACCTAATATAAATATTTTTTACTAAACGATAAATGCTTTTTTTATTTTTGTCTTTACTTGATATTATTTATTATAAAATGTCAAATCACTCCCATGTAGCATCATGAGGTCTCAAGAACCACCCAAGGATGACCATGGTCGGAAATGTATCAAAAAATAGGGTTAATACTTGTGTTAAGATAATTTAATATTATTATAATACTATTTTTACCCTTATTTACCGGATTTACGCTTTAACCGTGGTAAATAAAATATTTACTGAAATAATTATTCATAATGTTTAAAAATAAATGTTACCTATTCACACAATCTGGGCCTTTTTATTCCATATATGAAATCTATTTTTTCAAATTAAAAACACATAATTTTCAGAAATTAATTTTAAAATAATTCTCGTTGTCTAAACCAAAAAAGGTTTTTTAAGAAGTAAAAACTTTCAAAAGAGTGACATATATTTATGTACTATTTAAACGTAAAATTACATCCAATGACCTAAATTTTTTAAATGATAAAAATATAATCTAATTATACTTTTAAACTACTCAAATTTATAATTTAACAATATAAATTATTTCGATTAAAAAATTTGTTTTTAATTAAAATTTAGTATTTTTCACTATTCATCAAAATATGAATGTTATTAGAAAAATACCAGAAAATACCCTTAAGCTAATTTTTATATTATAAATCCAAAAATAAAGTCTATTTTGAGAAATAAAACTTATAAAAAATCAAAAAGTTAGTAATACTATTCATAACAGGTAGATTGATTAGTCGTGGTTCGTTAGAACTCGAAGTTGCATACAAAAAAAGATATTGTATTATTCAAAGAGAAGCATACCGTGGAAGCATGTGGTTATATATTCTCCTCTCTTTCAATAAATTGGGTCCTTACAATTTGAAATTGTTCTTTGAAAATAAAAGGATTAAAATATAAACTAACTTTTTGGAAAACCCACATCGGAAATAGGCTTAAAAAATATAGCTTAATAAGATGGAAAGTGAAATGAAAAAGTCACCACCAAATTAGGGTTTCGAATATAAAAATGTTGGTTGATATTATAGGTTCATAATTAGAGGAAGAACATATATATTTTTAGGGAGTGATTGAGGTCCTCAATTTCAATCAAGTATAAAATTGAGGGCCTCAAAGCCATCAATCTAAGATGATTTAAAATATCATCGGTTCAAAAAAACATAAGGTATTAGGATAAAACATATTTTGTTTTAAGAACACTTACATGATTTTTGAGAATTAATTTATTCATAAATATTCGAAAAAATATATTGTTGACAAGTAGAGTTCTATCCTTTAACTAATTTCGACCACAAACTCATCATTCACTCTAAAATATAATAAAACTTAAAAATATTCTATTTATCGTAATTTTATAGGGCTATAAAAAGAATGAATTTATAATTCATCTATCAGTCCTTAAAAAAACTACATTATAAAATCCAGGACATCATGTAGGCCAGTGGTAGGTGATGCACCCTCGTCGTCCTTCAGTTGCATGTTCAAGTCTTGCGGCCTTTCCGGACACGACAGGTTATCGCGCGACCTCTAGGTTGTCCTTTTTATAAAAATACAAAAAATAATCTTAAGAAATGATTTAACCTTAACAATAATATCCAATGTCAAAATTAATCCACTCCAACCTTTATACATATCCAAAATACTTTTGTCCAAACTCACAGTCCAAAATTTATAAGGAAGGTAAACACAATGAAGATATTTTTGCCACGTAATACCATGTGAATACGTTCCTCATGCATTCTTTTAAAGCACATTATCAACTTGAATTATCATAAACCCGTATTGATTACATTCATTCTCCATTATACATTATAGAATAATTTATATACTCCTTATATCAAAAAAATATTGTAAATTCCATACATAATTAAATAAACAAACAATTAATTAGTTTCAAAGTAGTCATGAATATAGAAAATTATTTATTCCAATCAATAATATCTTATTCAAAAATCACTACCTCAGTATCAGAACCATATTTAGGTTTATATTTCCTTCAACCATTTATTTATAAAAATTAAACTTACTATTGAGTCACATTTCTTAGAGCCATATAATCTCAAATCCTCAAAGAAATAGTATTGTAGTGCAATCCTCATTTATTTACATTATTTATATAACCAATACATCATTGATAATACACTCAAATGAAATAATTATTTAATGAAAACATAAGAACACTAGTCATTCCACTTCATCTGCAGTTGTATGATAACATTATTATTATCCAATTTCATCATTCGAGACATACTCTGTTGATTTGGATATTGATTCACA
Source organism: Viscum album (assembly GCA_963277665.1). Taxonomy (NCBI): domain Eukaryota; kingdom Viridiplantae; phylum Streptophyta; class Magnoliopsida; order Santalales; family Viscaceae; genus Viscum; species Viscum album. The sequence continues at coordinate 1,261,999,601 of OY728145.1, read as the reverse complement.
TAGTGTACCAACTTCTTGCAGATGAAGCGTTGTACATTTGAAACCTTTTTCTTACTCTTGCAATCACATACTTGGTGTCCATCTTCTCCAAACTTATAACGAACTCCAATTCCATTCAAGCATTTACCAAGGTGATTCATTCCATAGTTATCACATATGAGAAAATCCTACCTTCCCCTCTACCATTTATCCATGTTTCCCTCTACCATCCTTTTCTTCTATTTCATCCCTTAAAATCTATAGGAATCAAATAATTCTCTACATATCTTATTAACACATGATATAATTTTTTCATTTGAGGAGAATACGTGGGAGACTATTTCCCTTTTAATTGTTGGCTTAGTACCATGAAAGATATGATCCTTCTTACTCTTTGGATCATGTGTATTGTTGGAGTTCTCATTCCTTCTACTGGGAACCTTTTCTAAACAATGGCATAAACTTGGATAGTTTAGGAATGGAAATGTATAATTCCAAACTTGTAAAATACCTAACATAAATTGAAAATATTATGCAAATAATCTATAATCATAAAAAAATGTTTTTTAGGAAGAATTTACTCATAAATCCATCATAATGGCTTTTAAAGAAAATTTGAATTATATTTAGCATATCCCCCTGCAGTTTTGTAAACAAGAGTGCAGTAAGGCCAGTTTTCATACACCAGGATACCCCGGGTCAAGCCTATAACTCAATGTTGTATTTTTCACTCCTAAGTACTTCTGTTCTAGAGCTACCTCTACCTACTCATATATATACAGGGATGTATTTCTTGGAAAAAACACAAAATCTATACAATACCAAAATTCTAGGAGGTTATTATATACTAATCTACAAAGTCTATCTTTGTGTAATATTCTCTAATCAATGTTTATCTAAATCTAGTTTCCAAGGATTGAAAAAATCCTCCTTTGATACCAACTGTAATGCCCCGAACCTAGTTACCTCGAGTCAGTGCAATATTACATAACATTGACATGATCACAAGGCATCAAACCTCGAATTACCGATCAGTTTACTAGAATTAGAAGTACTAGAAAGATACATAAGTTTTAAATTACATTAAGTAATGAAGAATAACTATATTTTCTCTCCTTTGAACAAATTCTTCTTGCTTATAATATCCTTGTAGGTAATTCATAATATAATTCTTCACATCTTGGAAAAAATAAAACATAGAAAGGGGTGAGCTCTGATGCCTAGTAATGAAAACAATATAGCAGAAAATTTTTTAAATAAGAATAAACATGTAAGGAAATGTATAAGACTAAACCATAAGCCTTTTAACCATAAACTTCAGCAAAACATAGAAAATTTAATTCAAATTATTACATTTACTTATTCACATTGATATTCTACTAGTCGAATAATCACATGCAATATCAATATCCAATTTCATATTGATGGAATCCATAATGTCGGACATCATATCCACATAGTCAAGGCCATGTGCCATGACTAAAAATAAGATTTTCTCAAGACCTTGTGCAATGAAAATAGTTTGTCTAATGAGACCTACCGATGCATCGAGGAGCTATAGAGGGCCCCAACCGTAACATACTAAGTCAAATTCATTCCTCATATTGAAAGGTAGAAACATAACATAATCATTTGTATGAAAAATAGTATACGAAATGTCAATTAATTATCTATAAACCATGAATGGTATAAAAATAAAACATCGATAGTCAAACATATCACAAAACATTCAATACAATATTGAAGATTTGTATCATAATAAATCATCTTCAAGAAAGTGTAAAATCCATCAAAGGATGTTGACATAGATGAAATCAAAACTATTTGAGAGAAATAACTCTTTCTATATTGAAATCATTTGAAAGCAACATAATTATAAAAGAAAACATTTATTTTAAAAATATTCATATAATGTTGTACGGGAAGATTCAAAGATGTTATAATAGCGGAAAATAGCAACAGTCACATTATAAGTAAAAAAATTCTTTCATTAATTTTCTCTTCAAGGTCATAATAGACCTTGTTTGGAAAATGACGAAAAGATTCATTTATAAAAATTCTAAAAAAAGTAACTGAAGGGTATAAATGACTTTAACCCATAGTCTAGGAAATATAAAAACTGTTTTCAAATACATTTTAATGAATCACTGAAGTGGATGATAAATAGGTCCCAGTAGATACTCTGGTATAAACAACCTCAGATAATGAAGAGATTGTAGGATTCACCCTTACCTTGCACTTTCCTTTTGTCGAGGGTACGTTTAACATCTTGTATAATAACCATAGTGAATTATTAAAATACAAAAAAACCATATTCATATTTATTATATCATTCATGATTCATTTATGACTATATACTATCCTTTTAATAATGATTTCCATGTTAAATTTACATTTCATGTAATAATTGGTTTCTTTATCATACGTATTTTAACTTGTTATTCTTGATCATATCAATTAGATCTTTATTTAAATAGTTTCAAAATATAAAACATGATGTTGGACTCCTCATGTATTAATAATGTTTTAATGATCACAAATCATGTTACTGATAATTAATCTCAATCTTAAATTGAACATCTTGTTAATGCTCTCCAATGTCAATATTAACTACACGTCATGTTTTAATGACAGAAAATCTTATTGATGTTAATTACTCTCTTTTTATTTACATGTATTAGGCATGATCACAAATCTCACTTATATTATCAAGACTTTATATTTATGTTTTAACTTCATTAAATCTCTAATAATTAATCTTAATCCATATTTATCATATTACGGTTTAATTCTAAATACAGATATTTGTCCAAGTATAGAGACACAGTGATGTTTTCCACAGTAAGACTGACTATGTATAAGACACAGTCACTGTCAACTAGACACCGTGAAGGACACATCGTGACCTAGACACCATGAAGGACACACCTTGACCCAGACACCATGAAGGACACACAGTGACCCAGACACCGTGGAGGACACACCGTGACCCAGACACCATGAAGGACACACCCTGACCCAAACACCGTGAAGGACACACCGTGACCCAGACACCGTGAAGGACACATCGTGACCCAGACACCGTGAATGACATACCATGATTCAGACACCGTGATCCAGACACTGTGACATGAAGACACATTGAACCACATACCATGAAGAATACACTGCTTACATAATCAGTGTGACACCATTTCTTAACTTTTTTTCAGTATTATTTAAATAATGCTAATAGTCATATTTGATGTTTTTAATGAAATTAATGTTATTTAATGATAGTTTTTGGAATGTTAGGAAACGTTATCTCGTACCTAAGAAAAGGGAATCATTTATACTTCTAGAATGAGTGGAATATAAGGAAGAGTGAACTGCAGTACACGTGCGCAAAGTGTAACAATACAATAAGAAGAACTGACATACGCCCGAGTGCACTGTGCTGAACTAGAAGAACAATACTAAGAAAGAAGGAGACTGTAAGACTTTCAAAGAACTCTCATGAGTGCAATACAACGCCACTGAAGAACATAGGATGAATCAAGAGATCATTCCCACTGGTGGAATACAAGCTGAACCGTGACAATCTGTTGTTCAACAGAAAAACCAGAGAAGGACTCAGAAGCATTTCTGCTGAATCCAACGAGTCCAAAGCTGCATGGATAATCACTAGAGATTTATAAACTCTTATCTTTTCTCTCTAAGTGATTTGTTTATTTACCTTCTAGAATTTTGGTGTACTCTGTATATCTCTCACACACACACTGTCTCCTACACAGAACTGGAGGATATAAAAATCCTCACTCCAAAACTCTTAACTCTTGTTTACCCATGAAAACTATGGAATAGGTCCTTGTGTGGCTTGGTCTTTGTTTTGTTTCCCACGAAGAACTATGGTAGAGGTCCCTGCGTGGCCTGGACAGTTTTGTAAACTGTTGTTAACCCCGATCCAGGGTGTGGATCGAATTTATATAAATTTGAGAGGACTAAGTCTTGGATTGAGACTAAACCTCTTGTTATATTTGATGTGCATCATTACTTTAATCTTAAAGTATATTACATATATATTTTATATTCCACTACTGTTACTTTGAATAAAGAACCATTTTAAAGTTACTTTGATAGTTAAATTCACAAGTGTTTACACTTATTGTAAATCAGTAGATTAGTTTCAAAAGTTAGTTTAATATTTTGGTTAAATTAACTGAGTCCTAATCAATCGTTGAGAAGCTAACTGAACATTTATAATCTGTATAAATTCACTATAGTTTAACTTTCTTTACAAATTGGGGGATTTTAATAAAACATTTTGATAGAAATTTTAATTGGGACTCAGTTAACACCCCCCCTCTTGAGTATCCACTCCGACCAACATTTGGTATCATAGGTTTGTTTTTGTTAATGGATTTTTGAAATACTTTGTTTTTTCACTGTGATTTTAGTTGCATCATTAATGATCTTAAATTTATGTTAGTTCTAAATTTTATCTCTTTAAATTTACTTTCTGAAATATAGCTATGAATAATAGACTAGAGGGTGCTGCTATAAACATGCCACCTTTCTTTAATGGTACAAACTATGCACAATGTAAAGTGAAAATGAAAATTCATTTGGAAAGTATGGGTTTTGATATTTGGACTACTATAGATTCTCAATATAAAATTCCTGAAACCGAAAGAACATCATGGGATGAACTCACAAATACTGCTTACAATAACAATTGTAAAGCCATGAATGACCTATACTATGCATTAGGAGATGAGTAATTAAATAGAATATTTTCCTATAAAACTGCTTTTGAAATATGGGTTACATTGGGTGTTTCTCATGAGGGAACAACAAATGTTAATGAAATGATATTAAATACATATACTATTAAATATAATAATTTTAAAATGAAAACTGATAAACCAATTTCTGATATGTATCTCATGTTCAATGACATAGTAAATAGAAATAATTCACTTGGAAAGGATGTTCCAACAATGGAACAAATAATGACGATATTGAGGTGTCTACCAGACCAATGGAGAGGCACATCTGTTTCAATAAGAGAGTCATGTGACATTAGAGCTCTACCTGTCAAAGAGCTGATTTGTAAGCTTATGATGTATGATGAAGAACTCAAGGTCAATAAAGAGTATGATGGTAAACCAAAAAGAAAATCAATGGATTTCAAGACTAATGCTTCCAAGAGCAAGGAAAAAGAAAAGGCTCAAATACAAACTGACAGTTCAACAACTGAAAGTTCAGACTATGATAGTGATTCTGAAATGGCTCATATGGACAGATGGTTTAATAAATGTTATAGGAAGAAGAAATTTTTCAGAAAATCAAATTACAAGAGAAAGTATGATAACAAGGGACATTGGAAGAAGGACTGGAAAAATCCAGATAAAAGTGATTAAGTTTTTTGATACAAGTGAAAAAGAAAAGGAAACATTAAGGTAGACATCCCGAAGCTAAAATTCATGAAGAAATATGACTATAAAGAAAGTAAGTACAAGAAAGCTATGAAGGACACTTGGAGTGCTTCTGAAGATAGCAAAAGTGAATATGAAATGTCTAATTCTGAAAAGTAATGTGCCAACATGTGTTTCATGAAAAACACATCTGAGGTAACCTTAGATAATCCTGCTTTAAATTCCTATTATTCTAGAACTGTATTCGATTCAGATTCTGAAAACATGAATACTGAGGAATTATTTGAATATTGTAATATGCTGGAAGTGACATGCAATGAACTTAAGGATAAATACAAATCATTGAAGAAGCATAATGCTCACACTACAACTGTTAAAACTGAACTTACTATTGAAAAAGAGAAAAATGCTCAACTGTTAAAGGAAAACACTGAACTAAAAATGTGAAATGAGTAACTTAGAAAAGACTTAGAGAAGTTCACAATTGGAAAGGACACTCTCACTCAAATGTTAGGTACGAATTTTGCACCTAAATACACTACTGGAATAGGCTACAAACCTGGACAGAGACAGATTACTAAGAATAGATTTATCCCTAAATCTGGATAGAATACTGCTAGTTCAAGTTCTAGACATTCATATGCTTCAACTAGTTATTCAAATAGTTATAAATCAAATAGAGTATATCTCTCAAAAATATATTGATTCTATAAATTCTATGAGACCCATAAGACCTATTTGGGTACCAAAATAATTGATTTCTAACTTTTCTGGACCCAAGAAGATCTGCGTACCAAAATCATATTCTATCTAAAACTGTTTTGTAGGATACCTTCTTGAAGAGTTCCCACAAGAAGACATGGTATTTGTATAGTGGATGTTCAAGACATATGTCTGGGGATTACTCATGCTTCAAGTGTTTAATAAAGGTTGATGGAGGCTATGTCACCTTTGGTGACAATTCTAAAGGATGGATCATCGGCCTAGGCCAAATTGGAAACACTATTTTAGTTTTAGTTTCTAAATATTTATTTGTTGATGGACATAAATGTAATCTGTTAAGTATTTACCAATTTTGTGATGATGGGTTTAATATCAAGTTTGAAAATGATTCTTGTAATGTTTCTAATTATAAAAATGTTTTAGCATTTTCTGCTTTGAGAAATGAGAATGGTTATGCTATTGATTTAAATTCTTCATCTAAACAAAATATTACTTGTTTAAATGCTTTTTATAAAGAGTCATGTTTATGGAATAGAAGATTAAGACACTGCAATATACATTCACTCAGAAAAATGACTAAGAAAAACATAATTAGAGACTTACCCAAACATGAGTTTCCAAATTAAAAAGTTTGCAATCCTTGTCAAAAGGTAAAGCAACACAAAATCTCTTTCAAATCAAAGAAATAAGTATCAACTTCTCAACCACTTGAGTTGGTTTGCATGGATCTGTTTGGACCATCTAGAGTTTCTAGCATAAATGGGAAGCACTCTGTCTATGTCTTAGTAGATGAATTTTATAGATATACTTAGGTATACTTCTTAGCTCATAAAAGTGAAGCTTGTTCTTATTTTGTTAAATACGCCAAGTCTATAGAAAAACATAGTGGTCTTACGATTAAAACTCTATGAAGTGATCATGTCCATGAGATTGAGAATCAATACTTTAAATCTTATTGGTCACACAATGGCTATAGGCACAAATTTTCTGCTCCAAGGACACCTCATCAGAATGGTGTAGTAGAAATAAGGAATAGAACCTTGCAAGAAATTGCAAGAACTATGCTTAATGAATATGACCTACCTATTTACTTCTAGGATGAACTTTTGAATACAACTTTTTATATCATCTATAGAGTCTTGATTAGTCCTATTCTTAAGAAGACCCCTTATGAAATTTGGAACAATAGAAACTCCAAAGTTAGTTACATTAGAGTCTTTGGTTGTAAAGTCATTATTCTCAATACAAAGGATAATCTGTACAAGTTTGCTTATAAGAGTGATGAAGGAATCTTTTTAGGATATTCTATAACTAGTAAAGACTATAGAGTTTTCAATAAGAGAACCAAGTGTGTGGAAGATTCTCTTCGCATCACATTTGATGAAACTGATCCACATGAGGCTAAAACCTATCTTGAAAATGTTGAAGAACATTTATCTGTTCTGGACCATAATGACAAAATCAATGACCCTGCTGTAAAGACAACCAATTCTTGACTTATTCCAGAATCTGCTCCTAATGAACCCGAACCTATAGATGAACCTGAAATTTCTAGTCTAACCTTTACTAGATCAACTTGAATTATAATGAATCATCCTTTAGATGTTGTTGTAAAAAATTTGGATAGAGGGACACAGACTAGAGCTTCTCGATGAACATCAATCCTTCTTGTCACAGCTTGGTCCAAGAAAAAAATGATGAAGATATTAATGAAGAATTTTGGGTAATTTCTATGCAAGAAGAACTCAATCAGTTTGAAAGAAATAATGTTTGGAAACATTTTGATAGACCTAAGGACACTTTCACCATAGGCACTAAATGGGTGTTAAGAAATAAAGTAGATGAATTAGGAAATATAGTTAGAAACAAAGCTAGGTTAGTTGAATAAGGCTACAGTTAAGAAGAATTAATTGACTATGAGGAGCATTTTTCTCCTGTAGCCAGATTAGATGCTATTGGAATTCTACTTGCTTATGCAGCACATCTAAATTTCAAACTATATCAAATGGATGTCAAGAGTTCATTCTTAAATGGGTTTATAGATGGGGATGTTTTTGTTGAACAACCACTTGGATTTTCAAACCCTCATTTTCCAAATCATATTTTCAAATTATCAAAAGCATTATATGGTTTAAAGCATGCTCCAAGATCTTGGTATGATAAATTATATACATTTCTAATTTCTAAAGGTTTAACAAAAGGAATAGTTGATCATAGTCTTTTTATAAAGTGAATTTCTAAAGGTGTTTTAGTTTTAAAAATTTGTGTAGATGATATTATTTTTGGATCTTCAAGAAATTTCCTATGTACTGATTTTTTTTAAAATGATGCAAAATGAATTTGAGATGAGAATAATGGGAGAACTCAATTTTTTCCTTGGATTTCAAATATTTCAAAATGATGATGGAATTATTTTAACTCAAAGTAAATATACTAGGTATCTTTTGAAACGTTTTGGATTGGATAGAACAAAAAGTGGTGACACTTCCATGAGTACCACATATAAGTTGGAACTTAGTGAAGATGGTAAATCTGTTGATCAAACCACTTATAGAGGAATGATTGGAAGCCTACTCTACCTGACTGCTAGTCATACTAATATTATGTTTAGTGTGTGCATGTGTGCTAATTTTCAAGAAAACCCTAAAGAGTCACATTTAAATGCTATCGAGAAAATTTTCAAATACCTCAAGCATACTCCCAATTTAGGACTATTCAATCCAAAGGACAATCATTTGAATTAGTTAGTTATTTTGATACTGATTTTTATGGATGTAAGTTATATAAGAAAATCACCTCTAGAACATGTCACCTTTTAGGCAAGTCACTAGTATCATGGTTTAGTAAGAAACAAAGTTATGTTGCACTATCCACTGTAGAATCTAAATACAATGTTTCTGGCAGCTGTTGTGCACAAATTTTGTGGATGAAACACACATTACTAGACTATGGATATCAATTCATACATGTCCCAATAAATTGTGATAACACAAGGGCTATTAACATTTCTAAGAATCATGTTTCACATTCCAGGACAAAACATATTGAAGTAAGACATCACTTTTTGAGGGATCATTATCAAAAAGGTGATATCACTTTGGAATTCATTGGTATTGAATATCAACTTGCTGATATATTCACTAAACCATTAAATTCTGAGATATTAGACTACATTATACATGATCTTGGCATGATTAATCATAAATATATATCTTATTATCTTAATGTTTAATACTTTATGGTATTTTACTTTACGGTTTCATGCTCACTGTTTCACAGTTACTGTTTCATGCTTACAGTCGCACCGTTAACACTCTGTGCTCACGGTCTGTCACCTAACTGTCTCACTGTGACTACACTGAATGGTCACTATCACACCGTGACTGCACAGAATGGTCACTGTCTCACCGTTACTGCACAGAATCAATATTGTCTCACTGTGATGACTGTTTTTCATCACGCCGTAATTCCTACTCCCGGTTTCACCGTGAAGATTATTATTTTTACTATTATTTTAACCAGTATCGTGGTAATTTTTATTTCACTGATATTTGATTTCTCGCGTCTTTGTTTTTATGAAATTTAACATTCCCAAAAGATAAACCTTAAGGGTTTCATTCGATTCCTTACCTGAACTCTCTCCTGAATCTTCTCATTCTTGAAAACCTTCTCCTCTCTCTCACCTGAACCATCAGTGGATGCCAAGGATGAAGCATCCGTCTTCACCCTCATCTGAGAAGCCCTGCTCGAAGAAGAAAAAGTGGATACTGAGGATAGAACCTAAAGGACCCCTAAACCCAAACCTTGTTAACCTTACATTAGTTCCTGAATAATAGAGTTTCCCTGACTGGCTGTTGTCTAGCAAGTCGTTAGACTTGAATGTTTTAAAAGAACAAGGATGGCTTGAATGGTTCTCTAGACAAGATAGACCGATGTATCCAAGGTTGGTATCTCAATTCTACCAATATGTGATGTTTTCCTTCAATTTCGGAGAAATCATTATGGTGACAAGTTTGATAAATGGACAAAAGTGTTCATTCTCTTCGAGGCTATGGGCTTCATGACTGAGGATTCCTCATAAAAGAACTTGTGATGATTACTAGAGAGACCCTCCTCCATCATCTAACATATTCGATCTGGAAAATGCCTTGGAAACCTTAACTGGTAATGGCACCAAGTGAAGGGATATAGCTGTAGAGCTAGATGGAGAAAGTAGACTACTATTCAAGTTTGTTAAAAATTTGATTAGTCCAATAAAAGGGGATTTTGCTGTGATGAAGTATCAGGATGTGTTCCTGATTCACCTGTTGAAGAATGACCATAAGTTCAACCTATGAAAGAATGTTATTAACCATATCTGTGATCTGATTAAAGTCACTTCAAAGTCCACCTCCTTGTTTTACTCAAGGATGATTTCATCCATGCTAGTTGCAAAAGGAGTTGTTGGACCGATTGAAGAAAAGCTAGAGGACTTTGATTTTTTCTTGTCCAAGAATATCATTAGAAGGATGAATATTAGTTGGAACCCCTAGAAGAAACAATGGGTTGAGGATAATGATCAGTTGTATAAGAAGTTTAATCCTATTGATTATCCAAGAAGACCTAAGAACCTAGCTGATCCTGGTTTAGAACCAGATGATGTGGATAAATAATCAACAGAAGAAGAAGGTGAAGAGGAAGTGGAAGCTGGAGTACCACCTAGAGAAGAGGATGAAATACCTCAAGAGGAAGCAACTCCTGTTGAGAAAGAAAGGACGGTTGTCCCTGCTGATGTTCATGTTTAAATGCCTTCAAGAGAGGAAGTTTTTGTTAGTTTTTGAGAAGAAGAAACTCCTGCTTCTAGTGAGGATGTAAATCCAGAAACTCATCCTATGGTTGTAAGAAAATTTGTTTTTCCTATTTTAGAGCAGCAAGCAGTGGTGGAGACAGATCCTGTTGAAGATGATATCCTTGTTGTAAAAGAAGCAAGTATAGAAGCACAACCTGTGGAACAATAAGTTCTTGAGTACATACCATATCCTGAAGAAAGGATGGAAATTGACTTTTAGCTGGAAAGGCAAGAGTTTGATAAGATATTATAGATGATCCCATGGATTATGACCCATTTCCTAAGCCTCAAGAATCTGAAATGGAAGCACATTTTGAGGGGGAGGTACCTCAAAACCTTGAGATTATAGAAGATAGATCTACTGAAACATCTCAACCTACTGTCACATATTCTATGTAAACTCGGTATGAATTTCCATGTTTTTATGATGTGATTGAGTCATAGCAAGTGACTGCAACTGGTATAGATATCTCTTCTTTGTTTCAACTGAAGTCTGTAGCTCATCCAGAACTAGAACTAGAACCAAAGCCTCAATCTGAATCAAAATCTGAGTGTGATGATGACTCTGAACCGCAACTAGAACCTGCCCCACTACCTTCACCTGCACTCTTACCCAAGAATCACACTTTTGTAACTAAGGATGATTTGAAAGTCTTTGGAGAGACTATCTTGGATGGTGTTGAAAAGATGTTATCCACTCAACCTCATCCTGTGACTTAGTTAATTTAATAGGATGCCTCAATTCTACTGGAAAACATTATTTTGAATATTCAACTGAGGTTGATCCATGAGATTCAAGATGTTAGAGTTTAAAATAGGTTTCTTAGTGGTGATGTTTCAAATTTGAATGGTTTGGTGGAAAACCTGCAATCAAAACTGTCTTCATGATCAGAGCCTGGGCCTGCTCCTATTTCTAAACCTTCACCTATTGTTGCTTCTTCTGAACCAACTGATTCCACCCTTGGTAGAGAGATTGTGGCTCAAGTGCATCCATATCTACTGTCTTTTGATGAGAATATTGGAAAAAGTCTCACAAAAATTATGGAATGCATGAGAGATCTTGTAGAAAATCAGAATAAGCTCACAGATGAGTACACTGGATGCCTGCAAAAAGTTTTCAATCATCTCAATGTTCTATACATAGCTGTAAATGCTTCTACTGCTTCTAGTCAACCATCTATTCCTCCTTTGGATGATTCTATATTGAGATCCATAATCAAGGAAGAACATCAAAATGTTTTCAGTGGTTTAGATCTATCTCCCCTGGCTGAATTTATGAAGAACAGAGCACTTGATCATATTCAGATTCATTCTAAGATAGCCAATGATTCTCAACAGGAGATCACCAAGAAGATAGATTATTATCTAACCCAGATTTTCTCTAAAAGTGTTATGACAAATCACTTTAAGTATCTTGCTGAGAATTTTAGAATCCCTCTAGTGACTCAAGCTTTTAAATCTAAAGTTCAAAAACATACAGAGTTCACCAGATTGTTGAAAAAATTCATGGAGAATAAGGATGATTTTGAATAGGCTATGCAATATGGTAGAGTAATAATTACTGATTTCATAAATGTTTTAAAGCCATATCTTCATGTGCAGAGTACTGCTATAGTTGCTCCAGCTGCTGCACCCCTTAGACCTGGTCTACCTGTCTTAGCCTCAACTGCCATGTCAGTCAGTCAAACTCTTTCTCATATCCGGCCAGTCATTCTTGACCATCCACATACTATATCTTCTAATTCACCATCATTGGCTCCCTCTATCTTTGAAGGTCTACCCTTACCCTCTCTGTCTACCACATCTATGTCTTCTTCTACATCAGTTCCAGCTCCTACTGCTGATAAAGGCAAGGAAATGGTTGATCCCTAAAACTTCAAGTGCCTGTTCTCTTTTTGATGGGATGTTTTTGTTTGTTTTTTTCTACTGTATGTTTTATTATGACTCTTTTTAATGACAAAATCAGTGTTTCACTTCACTTTCTCTACTTTTTGATAATCTCAAAAGGGGGAGAAAACATCCTAGTAAAAGTACCAGTATTAGTAGTCTAATAGTCGAATCTGTTATATTATCTAATGTTGCATATCTTTTCTATTTTACCTATACATGATTTGTGATCATCAAAAGGGGGAGATTGTTGGACTCATCATGTATTAATAAATTTTTACTGATCACAAATTCTATTACTGATAATTAATCTCAGTCTTAAATTGAACATCTTGTTAATTCTCACCAATCTCTATCTTAACTTCCAATCATGTTTTAATGATATAAAATCTTATTGATGTTAATTACTCTCTTTTTAATTACAACTCTTAGGCATGATCACAAATCTCACTTATATTTCATGCTTTTATGTTTATGTTTTAACTTCTCTTAATCTATAATAATTATGCTTAATTCGTATTCTTCATATTACTGTTTAAGTCTAAATACGGATATTTGTCCAAGTATAGATACAAAGTGATGTTTGAAACATCAAGACAGACTGTGTGTAAGACATAGTCACAGTCAGGCAGACACCGTGAAGGACACACCGTGACCTAGACACCGTGAAGGACACACTGTGTCCTAGACACTGTGAAAGACACACCGTGATCTAGACACCGTGAAGGACACACCATTACCCATACACCATGAATGACACACCATGACCCAGACATCGTGAAGGAAACACAGTGACCCAGACACCATGAAGGAAAAACCATGATTCAGACACCGTGAGCTAGACACCATGACATGAAGACACCATGAACCACATACCTTGAATAAGACACCATTTACAGAATCACTGTGACATAGTTTCTTAACATTTTTTCAATATTATTTAAATAATTCTAATGGACATATTTGATGTTTTTAATGCAATTAATGTTATTTAATGAGAGTTGTTGGCATGTCAAGAAACCATATCTCGTACCTATGAAAAGGTAATCATTCCAACTTCCATAAAGAGTGGAATATAAGGAAGATTGAACTACATTACATGTGCGCAAGTGTGACGATACAACATGAAGAACTTACATATGCCCAAGTGCACTGTACTGAACTAGAAGAACAATCCTAATCAAGGAGAACATTGCAAGACATTCAATGAACTCTCATGAGTTAAATCCAACACCACTGAAGAACCCAAGACGAATCAAGAGATCATTCCCACTGGGTGAATACAAGCTGAACCACAACACATTGTTTTTCAACAGAAAAACCAGGGAAGGACTCAGAATCATTTCCGCTGAATCCAACGAGTCTAGAGATACGTGGATAATCACTATATCTTTATAAACTCTTATCTGTTCTCCCTAAGTGATTTGTTTATTTACTTTCGAGTAGTGTGGTGTACTCTGTATATCTCAAACAAACACACTGTCTCCTGCACAGAACATGATGATATCAAAATCCTCACTCCAAAACTATTAACTCTTGTTTAACCATGAAAACTATGGAAACAGTCTTTCTGTGGCCTGGTCTTTGTTTTTTCCCCCGAAGAACTGTGGTAGATGTCCCAGCGTGGCCTAGGCCATTTTGTAAACTGTTGTTAACCCCGTTCCAGGGTGTGGGTCAAATTTATATAAATTTGAGAGGACTAAATCTCAGCTTGAGATTGAAACTCTTATTATATATGTTGTTCATCTTTATTTTATGTTTAATGTATATTACATATATCTTTTATATTCTTCTGCTGCTATTTTGAAATACAAAACGGTTTATAGTTACTTTGATACTTAAATTCGCAAGTGTTTACACTTATTGTAAATCAATAGATTAGTTTCAAAAGCTAGTTTAATCATGTGGTTAAATTAACTGAGACCTAATAAATAATTGAGAAGCTAAGTGAACATTTACAATCTATATAAATTCACTATAGTTTAACTTTCTTTTTAAATTGGGGGATTTTAATAAACATTTTTGACAGAACTTTTAATTGGAACTCAATTCAGCCCTCCTATTAAGTATCCACTCTGACCAACACATGATTTATATATAATATATATAATATAAATTTGTATTAATGATAGACATATAAAATTGAAAACACCATTTATAGAGACAATATGTCGTATGTACGCATAAATGTTGTTTCCATTTTCAAATTGTATTGAACAGAAGTAAGTGAATAAGATATTTTTAAGTACACATATATATATATATATTAGAATAATTATATCATATATTACATACTTATTAATAATATATATATTTTTAATCATCTTTGAATGGTGAACCTGAAAATGAATCTCATCGCGTTGTGGAGATAGTAAGTCGTACGTACACATGAGTGACGATATCATTTCCTTAATGATTAAAAGTTGTAGAATTGGATGGTATATTAATTGTATAGTGAATTTATCATGTTATTTTTATTCTTTATATACATATTGATCATCATTATATCAATCCACATGACATAGTGCTTATTAACAAATTACACCATGGCGTGGAGACAGTAAGCCATACGTGCGCCCACATGATAACATTATCATTCTTATGATGGATAGAATAATGAGTATGGTTGTACCATATTTATAATAACGTCTGACTATGTAAAAGTTACTGGAGTTATTATTTTGGTATGTAAATAACAAATAAGGATAATGTGGAAGAAGAAATGAATTTTGAAAGAGGGGATAGAATAATTAACTCTTCTCTAGGTGTTTCCTTGTGATTTGAAAAAAAGGGCTCCATAAGATGGCTTTCTGCTCTGGGGAAGGCCTATAAATTTAAGTGAGGAAGTTTGGGAGATGAATTGTGTAGGGTTTGGCCGAGTCAAATGGATTTGGAGGTGTGATTTTGAGAGAAGGTGAAGTACCTTTTTATAAGAGAGGTGAGGGTCACTTTAGGAAAAGTGTGAAATATTATTTTATTTTACAATCATATTTGTTTTATAAAGGATCCAAAAATATTTATTTCAATTATAATGTGGGTTTGGGTATATAATCTCTCAACTAATAGGTTTTATATAGTTTTAGGTCACCATATTAACCATATCCTTTGGATTTAACTCTTAGTTAGATAGTTTAATTTTTACCTCGTATTCTTGTATTATTAAAAAAAATTGTTAATAAAGTTACTATAAAATGCCATGAGAACTCCAAGTGGTTCATAAATTGATTATAAATTATTATATAAGTCTTTTGGCCAACCTTTATATTTTTAAGACTAATAATTCAATTAATAATATATTATTTGTTTTAAAAACTCATTTATGTCAATTTTTACACTATTTATTATTTGGTTTTCATGAAAGTCATCAAAACATGATTACATTCAAGAAACTAGATATAATGAATCATAAAATTTAATATTAACTTATATAATTCTTGTATGGAATAAAAACATTCAAATTATATTTATTTTAATTTTTAGAATATCATTTATTTGATTCTTTCATTAATAAGGAAAATACTGCATCATTATTGTGTCATATATAAATATTTTAATTTTATGTCTAAAATTACCAATAAAATATCATTATGTAGGAAATAGATTCAGATTTATAAAGACTATTTATTTTCAAACAAATAAATTATATAACATCATAAAAAATTGTTTACTAAAATCTACATGCTTTTGTTACTTTTGACATTACATTAGATAATTTAATATAAAATGTCATTATCACACCCAAGTGGCTCCATGGGGGCCGTAAATCGACCCAAGGATGCCCATGTTCGGACATGTATCATGAAATAAGGAGAGGACACATGTTAGGGTTATCTAATATTATTATAATATTATTTTTTACGTTTATTTTCTGTATTTACCTTTAAACCATGGTAAAGAAAATAATTACTGAAGTAATTATTCATAATATCAAAAAATAAAAGTTACCTATTTACCCAATTTGGACCTCCTTATTCTAAATATGAAATCTATTTTCCAAATTCTAAACAAAAAATGTTGCGTAAATTAATTCTCATTATCGAAACCAAAAGGTGGGTTATTAAGAAGTAAAAATTATCAGATGATTGACAAATGTTTTTATACTATTTAAATGTAAAATTACTACCAATGACCTAATTTATATTAAATGATAAAAATATAATCTATTGATACTTTAAAACAACTAAATGTTTTAATTTAACTCTATAAATTATTTTGATTGAAATAGTTGTTTTTAAATAAAATTTATTATTTTTCACTATTCATCCAAATATGAAAGTTATTAGAAAAATTCCACAAAATTTCCCTAAGAAAATTTTGATATTAAAAATTGAAAAATGAAGTCCATTTTGAAAAATAAAACTTATAAAATTCCAAAAAGTGGGTGTTACTATTTCTAATGACTAGTATGATTAGTCGTGGTGTGTTAGAACTCGAAGTTGCATACAATGCAAGCTATTGTATTATTCAAATTGAAGCATACTGAAGAATATTGGGGTGTTATATTTGCTGTAGTTTATGGTCATATAGCTTTGACCTTGATAGGCATATGGTTGGGTCCACCCATTACTATTGATTATGAAAGATAGTTTGGTCGTGGGATTACAAATGAAAGAATAATAGGTACTAGAGGGGTAATAATGGTTCTATTTGGGGCACATGAATAGAAGATGTCTATGTGCTGGAGGGGAATCAATAGTGGACTTTGAGGATTCTGTATGGAATCTTCTCATATATGGGGGTATCATATCATATTTTCCATAAGTAATACTATTCTCAACACATGAGGCATACCATTAATATTACATAGGGTGTCCCATATTCACTGTATATGGTAAGACTACAGTTCAACGTCAATAGTGAGGACATTTAATGTGGGGCTTCACATGCTGAACTCGCCATTGTTTCTTCAGTCATGTCAGGTGACAAGGTCATGTTAACCCATCGATGGGTCAAGGAAAAAGATTGAGGATTACAACTAAGCATTATGGCCCTAGGAATATATCCGGGCTTATATTATAGGGATTCCTATTATCCCCACATGTATGTTTATGAGGGAATCTCGACCTGTTGATGGGATGGGGGATATGATTAGAGATTACTCGGAAGGATGAGGCCTAAGGGAACAACATAGTGGTCTTCACTTAATGACTAATATTAAACATAACACATTGGACTATCCTTTTTTCCATACGAGGCATCATTATCTTGTCACATAGGGTACACTATAGTTAAAAGTCATATAGATAGGATGGTATCATAAATTTTCATGTAGTGTGACTAGGATGTTAGGATTTTTAGTTTAATGAAATTATTATTAGACTTTATGTGATATAAATTTTTTAATATGAGGCATCATATGTCCATTACACAAGGTAAGGAAATAATTTGAAATAATTTTATTATATATTTTCATATAGTTTAATGTTAGAAGAAAAAGATTTTGGTATTTCTAGATTGATATTGAACAGATCAAACTACTACATTTACGTGAGTTATTTCTTGAGAAAACTAGAATTCGTAGGTGGTGTCATGAGATCCCCATCGATAATGATAAAATAATTTTGATCATTGGAGTATAAAATATCAATAATTGAAGGTTAATCCATTTTGGGTTATCATTTTTCAAACTTCTTCCTATGTATCATCTAAATCATGAGATCGAGTACCATATTACCTCTACGGATGGAGTGGAGATAAGTCTTTTTATTGGATTCCCACACAACCAGATTCCAATAAATATATATTTTATGCAATGCATTGATATTTCCTTCATTAAGGGTTTACTACTTGTTCAAATAGACTTTTACTATCTTATATGGTATCAGCTAATCCAAAATGATAATCTGTATTGATAACAACCGAACCTATATAGGTAGAACCACTTAAATTCCATACAATAAAGAATATGGGGTCACTTGGATGGAATTTAATGTTATATTCTAATAGGACCTATGGGAAATATAGATTTTATTATGATAACTCTCCTAGTTCTGGTCTAACATCTTCATCTAAATGTCTGAGAGGGTTTTTTTCAAACACCTCTATCTCCCCATTTTCTAATGTGTTATAATGAGTGGTATAGTTAGACTATATGTTTTACACGGAATATATCTTCTTAGATTAATAGTTCAAAACATGGAACCTTTATTTTCTAGAATGGTGTTAGGATTTATGAATTATTGGATGATGTGAGAATTCATGAATTTTATCCAATATTTGGTTTTGAAATCTTGGATTATGAATTTTCTCAACCCACGTTGAAAAGAAGTTGGTGGTAGCCAAAAGGACCAAATATTTTATAGAAATCACAGGATGGTGGGGACCCATAAAATCAAGTCATTATAAAGATAAGGGTTATGAATACTATGTATCATAGAGAATCTCGAGTGGTTGATTCATGATTTTGGCATGGATATGGCATTAATTCCAACTATTAATGAATTCAATGTAGTCACAGACCATTGAAGGCTTGAAGTAACATAGCCTTCAGATCTAGTGAGAAAGAATCATTCCTACTTGATGTTACCGACATGACCCCATGTGTAACTCTTTCATAAATTATGGGGATTCCATCTGTAGGATACAACAATGGAGGATTCCATCAAATTATCACATTTGGAGGGTTTTCTCAAGTGGAAGACCATCCCATTTGATAAATTGTGTTGTGCACCGATTGATTTTCTCAATCTAAGATCAATATATTAGATCTTTTCCCTGATATAGATAGTCGATTCAGGGAGTCATATAATCAATAATTTCTTTGACTTAAAGTGAATTTGAGGGCCCTAAAATAAATGTGTCACTCACCAACTAATTTACCTATAGGTCTTCAATGCGAGAAGTGTTGAGGGATATGACCCTTTGATGTACCACATTAATGACCATTTCATATTTTTCAGGTTTTACAAGATACATGTAAATATTTTCAAAGAACGATCTATGCCATTATATCAAAGAGGAAAATGAGTTACATTTGGGTAGGAAGGTAACTATTTCATCAACTCACGTGTCCTCTCTAGTAGGGGGATGAGTTCTTGATTCCTAATTATATAGTCACCATTGATCTTCTTGATGAATTTATGTGAGTATCCAATAAAATTAAAATGGTTTACATTAATATCTATGGAGAGATAAAGTCTTATGATAAGAGATTGGTCCTTTGATTATATGTTACTGAACCCATATGATCATAAGAATGAATAGGGAATGATGGTATGTGCAGTAGTGATGAAGACAACCAAACAGCCTACCATGTTGAGTTTCTGGTTGTTGATCCTTGTATTTTTTGTTCTATGAGAGGAATTATTGAAATGAATCTTCCAGAAAGTAATATTATAACCCCTTAATTATATGGCCTCATAAGAGAAATCTATGTCCTTTGTAAATTCTTTTGTGGTCATATTCACAATGAGGAAATGTGCCAATGCTTATCCTTGGATATCCTTATGTGAAAACCCATATAGAGAAATACTTGAGAATTACTACATAATGTGCCAATCATCCTATCAATATGTATTATTTGATAATGTACATCAAGGGATCGACTTAAGATGCTCGTTGTATCGTATGGGGTTTCATGTAGTATCTCAACTTCAAATAAACAAATTCCACCAAGGAAACTCTTCTCAATTGGATAATATCTGGTATCCATATTAAGGAGAATAATTATGATCCTACACAATCATTTTTTCCCTTCCTTTATTGTTCCTCTATGCTGGAATGATTCCAAGGGACAATTATTGAGTGGTCACATAAAGGACATGAGACGTACATAGGATGGTTGGTTTTAGGAATGGGGGATGTAGAAGACACTACTTAATTTCTTCAAATATGTGATGGTTGTGTTAATAAAAATGCATGATGATTCATTTTTTCAGGAGTCTCTACTATAGAATATACTTTCTAAACATATTCTCATTGAATCAGAGTATATAAGCTATGTTTCCCTGAATTCCTTACAAATATCGGTGGTAGAATGGAGGGGAATATAGTAGATTTTTTTTATGTTCTTGTTGTTGATATCAAGGACTATATATCTAACAATTAGGACATTTAAATTTTTATGGGTAACAAAAACAAACATTTAATTTGATTTATATATATATTGTTGGAATAGAATATTTTTCCCAGTTTTTCAAGGGCCTTTAGATGGTCTCTATGTAGGTGGTATTTAACTAACAGATCATCCATGTAGTACTTCATAGATGTCATGAGGAGTGGTTTAAAGATATGATACATAGAGAATTAGTAGTTAGCACTAGAATTAGTCAAAATAAACGGTACCCCTCAGTTAAAGAAGGTTCTATAGGATTATTTAAAGGTGGTCACATCTTCATCTATTGGGGCCATCTAGATCTAGTTATTCCTGGAGTACCCATCAATGAAAAACAGAGAATAGATACCACCATTTCATAAATAAATATCTATATTAGTAGAAGGGAGAAAACATCCTTTGGAAAACTATAGTTTTGATCCCATGAATTGATATAGACATTGATTTATCCCCTCTTCTTCTAGAATGGAAATATGTTGGGAAACCACATTGACTACTCAAACACCTTGTAAATATGGCCTTAATAATCTTGTGAACTTCAACCTCAACTATAGAACCATGGGAAGGGTTCATCTTTATTAGAAGGATCATTGAACCCGTGATGGCCCAATGTGAGAACAATGGGGGTCGAGCCCCAAAATTACCTTATATCATCAAGTGAACACATCATGGAGCTGTTTCCTGAAACACACATAAAATTTTTATTCTTGAGATAGATGACTACATAGAATTTTTTTGACCTCCTGTCTACCTATGTTCTTAGATTTACATAGGTCAACTCATCATCCAGGGCTGAGACTCGCTATTTAAAAATTTGAGGGGAATCATCAAGATTTCTTATATAATATAAAAAATAAAATTCATAGGGAGGGGGAGAACCTAATTAAGTGATAAACTTAACAGTATCACTGAAATATTCCCTAATAGGGTGATGATTCTCAACAAAGGATTCTTGATATTTAGAAAATCCTTCGAGAAAAGATGATGATCGAATCCTTTGTGGTTTCTAACCATGATATATACCATTGATATCATTGTTTTTGTTTCACGTCAACCTCAACCAATTCATCACTATCTTATAGAACACACAAAAATTTCAGGGATCATTATCCATGGGTTGAACTTCTTAGTTTTCCTAAGGAGTGGGTCTTCCTCACAATAGTCGACAAGTACCTTGTAAAAGTATTATGTAATATGTGAGAACTCTGTCATGGAGAATATGAAAGATCTTCCCATATCTGAGGTTACAAGTTCAAAATGGTGGATTGGTAGAAAGATGTTTTCATTAAAATATTCCAAAGGGCCTACTGAACTGTCTGTTAGATCATTGGGGAACTGATATTCTTGACACTACAAATCGAAAGTTGTTACATCCTTGTTATAGTACCCTATATCCATGTAGTGGGGTTACCAAGAGTTAATGGGAGAAACACCACCCTAGAGTACCCATAATCCTCTATTTATAGAGTATTTGAGGCACTAATGATATAAATAATGTCCCATAATATATAGATTGTAATTGGGCCTTCCCAATTGTGCATTGTATCCTGTTTTCAGTGAGTCTAATTTGAAATCGGTGATTTTTACTAGGAAACTGAATTTGGTCTTTAGTAAAATCATTTTTGTGAGGTTTTTAGTCTCTCTTTCCATTCACATAAATTATCTGGTTCATGGGAGTTAGATCAAAATTTATAATCCCCAACATGTTTTGAATCTGAGTTAGGATGACATTGATCTTATAACTGGGATCCACTGGAAAATATTTTATTTTCACAGCCCCGAACATATTGATTTTATAAAATATAAAAATAGTGTCACAGATTGTGGAGCACTTATTCTTTTTAGAGAGGAACCTAATATCTTATAATTATTTATTCTCAAATTCCATAGTATGTTAGGCATCCGGAGAAGCAGCCTTACTCTCAAACAAGAGAGGGTTTCTTATGGCCTCATTGAGGTCCTCACACATCTATTTTAATGGGAAGAGTGTATCAATGATCAATATTATCCGTAGTAGAATGGTGAGGTGATTTATTACATATTATTTCTATTAAAGTTTCATATTTTTACTTAATATTCTTGTCTCATTAATAGGGAGCATAGTGGGAACCATCGGCTGACGAAATGGGGCATGGATAGTGCTAGTAGTCGTCCACTATTGAGTAGATGTTATAGGAAGATGGTTTAATGGATTATTTTGGTACATTTATGACCAATTCTATACATGATTCTATTATGGATGAGTTATTATAATTACCAATATTTTTTTCTATAAAGGCATCCCTAACAGATCACCTCAAGAGTGTTGTGCCAACACAGCCTTATGGAAGCATTACTATTTTTTATTAGTGAAATTAATGGACTCTTATGGACACATAAATTAGAGTTCCTCTGTATTTACATGGATATAACCTCTAATTAAATGGAGTTGGCTAGGGGTATTAGATGGTGGACTGGGGTGTTCCTCATCAGTAAGTATTGCGCATCGATCAACATGCCATATATTATTCAAAATAGAATATTCATATTCTTTGTGAGTGGAATATTTTTGGATGAAAAAAGATATGGGTGCATCTCCAAATTTGGTATGAATGATGTAATATATATTATAGGATAGTTTCAACACTGGTGGGATACTATAATTACCCTAGCATTATTTGTAGATATTATTCTCATACATCGAATTCTATGAATCTGGTAAGGTGTCTGGAGTTGATGGGGTTACCACAAATGGTTCTAGTTAATTCAAGTTTTCATATATAGTACTATCAGCATGAGAAAATATCTTATAGTCTAGTAAATTTTTTTTACTTTCATGCACCAAAGCTCAGACACAATTTCATTTAATTAGAGTCTTATTTGGTGCTATCAAGGTCAGTTGATACATGTATTGTTTATACTAGGACATTACCCAACATGACTAGGCCGCATTATACATGGTCCTTGTTCCATCATATAATGATTAAGAACTCATTTATTATGTTTCCATGGAAAATATAGTATGGTAAGTAGTTGAAAAAGTCACAATATTCATCTTACTCAAGTTTTTTTCATTATATTATTTTTATGATGTTCTTTTCTAAGGTGGAGATGAACTATCCTAGGACCTCTCTATCATTTAAGGATCTTTTCTGGTTCTTCCACTATATAAAATAAATCTTAGGTTCCTATCACTATCGGGGATCTTCCAATGCAATTTATTGGTGAGGTTATTCTTGATAATGATTTACATGGTTGGTCATATCCATCATATGTACTTGAATATAAATTTTCTACAAGGACACTACCTATATTGTGATATCTATTTCTATTTCCACAATTTTCCCCATGGGATATGGAATAGGTAATGGGAATGACTGCAACATGGTCTATTTTAAGGTTTCATCTTGAATATGATCTATTATAGTGACCTCTAAAAACTCACACAGATATCTAAGGGATATTATGATAGGGATTATGAAATCAATTCACTAACACTCTCAAAAAACATATTCATGAATTTAGAGAGGCCATGAATGTGGTTTTACACATGGTGGAGAAGAACTAATAGATAAACTTCTTTATAGATATATCTAGATGGCCATAAATATTGGGGCCAACTAGTCGTACCAAATAAATGTGGGTCTTTCTAAAGACAATATAAAACCTCATTGTTTGGAAGCCTCCTCCTACTTTGAAGTCTATATAATTAGGACACACAAACAGGTGAGTGGTTTAGGTGTTGTAGTGGATCGCCAATACAATTTAACGGGGAAAAGCTAGGATTTCCAAATTCTTGGTGGGGGGCATATGGAATAACAATGTTTGGAAAGGATAACTTTATGGAAGGATTGAAGGTCGATATTTCTCGAAAGCCTCTATCTAGGTTATAAGAGAAGTTATCACATTCTTATGTTGTGGGTTTGACTCATGAATTATTGAACTAGTATTTTGATTAAGAGATGATGCGATCATTTTACCAATTTGGTCATTTTCACTCCTTATGAAGAGTAAGCAGAACATAACAAAACCATTTTCCATGGACACCAACCTCTATCGAATAATATTTGTGAGACAACCAGCCTCATCCCTTTCTTCCTATAAATTATGAACTAGCTTCTCATTTGAGAAAGGTATGAGTTCCCATTTGATATTTCATTTCTGTGGATGTGGTTCCTTGGAGACCTCTATAGTGATACTGTTTTATCCTTAGAGATATTATAACAAGGAAACTAAAATAGAAACTAAATTATTCTTAATAATGAATTCATATAGACAAATGAGGGTGGATATTTTCATAAATTTTTTGATATGTCGACCTACATATAGGTGTGGGTCCTCAATGTGACTTCTAATACCCAATGTTTGTCTCTACTGGTGGGTATGGGCACCAACTGGAGGGTATTACAGATATTGTGTCTCACCCTAGGAGGGGTTCCCCAAACCATTTCCCATGTCTTTGAATTGAATTTTCTAATCAACAATAGGATTTATTGTGATGATATTCTTGTTAGCGCTTATTGGAGAGGAATTATCACAGTCAGTGGGAGGGGAAGATATATTTTCCCATTATTTACATATAAGTGGAATAGATTTAAGGGTATTACACTTCCACCATCCCATAATTTTCACATGGATAAAAATATTTTACAAGATTTTATAGAGTCTTATGGTGCTATAGGAATAGTTATAATGGAAATTTTGAAAGTATATATACAAGTTAGGGTGTTGATCCACCAAGAGTGCTACATTTTTAACCCACAAACATTGCTAATGGATGGCCTCAGTATGTTAAAGGATTTATGGATTGGCTAGCTTGTTATCCCAAAATACTTTTTACATCACCATGATATTTTTTTAAAATCATAACACTAGGTATTTATTTAGAAACCCTGATAGGGTGTAATGTAGTTTATTAGTGTGGAAAAAACAACTCAATGTTGGGTGGTGTCCATTATTTCATAGAAATATTCTTCCCAATAATTACATAGTGGGGAGCCTAATTTTTGATTTCCACATGATCCAATTAGTTTTAGATGAAAAATTGGGGGTGGAAGTGATATAAAACTTCTCTACTACCGACTATCAAGAAACGAGTGTCACATCGCCCAATCAACCTTGAAATGTTGGAGTATCCTCTGAAGTTGGAGCTATCTTCATGAAAATACCTATATTGGATGTGGTATTTTCAGCCTCCGGATTATTTGGAAATACATCATCCCTCTATTGATCAAAAAAGTGTTCACGAACATTTGAGGGCACTAATCATGATCCTAATACTTTTCCTACTTCCATTGTGCATGTGGAGAGGATAAAAGATGATGGTGGTGGGGAATATTGAAAAAAAATTCCTAGGAATGAGTTTAGAACATCCACTACATGAAGTTACCAATAGAGGGATCTGGGTATAAAATGGACCTGAAATACAAGGACGGTTATCTTCAGTTGGTGGGCTTTTCCACACAGTTTGAAGGGTGTGGAGAAGGTGTTTCCATCGAGTCAATTGTCACCTCTAACATTGAGTAGTTCATGGTGATGTGACATTACAACCATTCCTTTCTAATTTATCATGGATGTTCCCCAATCATGATCCATTAAAGCCCACCAGTGATTAATACATGCATTCCTTTGATAGTTCAATGGGTATCGTCCCAACAAAGGAAATTTTCCCACCTACCATAAGATGAATATTTAGGGAAGGGAACATCTTTTTCATGTGTATGAAATCTATTTTGAATGAAAATATTACACTGAGGACCTCCATATTAAAATTCTTTTTAATGGGGTATCCCATGATGGTCAGCAGAACCTGTGAAGGAGAAAGTCAACTCGATGTGCCTGGAGGGTGGATGGGGTATGGATCCCTATCTGAAGATGAAGAGATGTTTTTTAGTAGATACAAGGGTTGGGTGAGGAGAATTGACACTGGAATGGGACACTGGATATGAGGGAGTTTAGTTCTTCCTAGCATAGTTAGTGGTTTTCCCATTGAATTTGATATATATATTTTGGAAACGGGTCAGCATTGATGGGATTGGATTGGACAATTTTTTTGGATTTATAACCATTCGAAAATATTAGTGTGTCATATTGGGAGACCTCTTGTTCAGATTGTTGTAGGTTTTAGGTATGGACATGAGTAAAACATCTCATACCTTGTTTCCTTAGGGGTGTGATCCATACGAATTCTCTATGTATTGGGTCATGATTGATTTTTTTTTCATGATGCAGGTAGGGTTCCAAACATAGACCACATGGACAATGTCTTCAGTTGGGTTTCATTGATTCGTGATCTGGTTGGGTGATATCCCTAGATGGGATTAACCATTCAAGATTGTAGTGATGAACCATTGGTTTTTATGACAACTTCAAAAGGAGATCTGAGGGTGTTGTTGGGAGTGGGCACCTAGTAGTATTGTGAGTAGTGGCCACTGAGGTAGGAGTTTACTTATCATATATATCCACATTTCTAGTTACTATGCCCCCATGTATCCAATGATGGGTCTTTGAACATTTTCCATAGCATGAGTCATATATGGGGTATTAATTCAATCATTAGTACAATTTTTATGAAGGAGATGCCTAAAATGCATAATATAAACCATTATCTCTGAGGTGTAGGAATAACCAACTTCAATCACATATATGATTATAAATTTCTAATGTCTTTAATTATCCCCTAGTTATAGGATAAACATTTTATATCAGGACCATCATATATTTTGGTGAGTCCAGCTGTTAAAAGTCTAGATATGGTAATATCCAAATAAGAAGGCTTCCAATGATAATAATATACAAACAGTTGAAGGAAAATAATTTAACATCTAGTTCACTAGTTTTTTTGGCATTCATCCCATGGAACACATCAGGGTGGTGACATAATTCTTCCCAACCAAAATTATTTCTTTTGAAATTATGGTGAACTCTATCACTATATTTGACAATGTCAGCTCCTCGACGAAAGTGGGATGATGGGATGTCTATTCTTCCTTCCATGGATTCATCAGTGAAGATCATTTCATAGTCTTGGTACGCATAATAGATTTTAGTCATATTTCTAAAGCTTTCTCCCTCACCCATCATGATGTGGATAGAAATTACATACACTAGTTCATTAATAATAGGGAAGATACTTAAGTTCATTAAATATGTTGAAGCTATAAAAATCTTGATATATATGGATGCTAGAGGTGTTGGGAACCTACAAATTTATCCTATTTTCAATATGCAGGAATCTCAATAATGAACATTATTTGGTGTAGAACTAAATTCATATCATGTACATCGCAAAGTAACCTATTCCTAGTGTGTAAGGAATCTAGGTCTCTGTTACTTTGTCATATCATGTTCATTTCATGAGGTATATATTTTTATGCATTAGGTGGGGTATTTCATAGGTTTATGGTCCATTTTGGTCATAGTAGTCAGAGGTTTAACATATTTTGGGGATTGTTTAGTCATAGGTTTAATGTATTGGAGGGTTATTATGGTCATAGGATCAATGTCTTGTGGGGATAGGTTATTCCATATTCTATCATCTTGTAGGGATAGGTTTTTTCATAGGTTGAATGACTTATAGTCATTGGATTTTCATAGGTTTATCATCATGTTCGGAAAATCTAGTCATATGTTTAATGTTTTGTGTGGGAAGTTTGGTTATATTTTTAATTTATTTTGGTGGTATGTTCTTCAATGGTTTATTTATTATGTTTATAGGGTCGTGAGGCTGAGTACTTCCCAAACTAAGATAATCCCACATTGGATTTTCTACCATATGGGTGAAGAGATACATATCTAATAGTTTTCTTGGGGTATCTGGATTGAACACGAAGGAGGTGTCCTCGCTTTATTAGGATTAAACATTAGGTAGGAATCCTCTGTACCATACTAGGATATGGTGTTAAAAACCCACATTATTTCAGTTCATAGATTTATGGAATGTATAATAATCAGTCCATGTTGTTTGACATTTTTCAGTGAGGATAATAAAATCATAGAATGGTGAATAATCGGAGATGGGGTAGAAATTCCTCATAGTGTCTTCCCAAGAGTTTTTGTGACATTGTATTCAAGTTATAAAGGGTCATACTATGTTCTTTTCATAGGGTAAGACTATAGTTTTATGTCATATGCTTAGGATGTTATCATGAATTTTCACTTCAAAAAAATAGAAAATTGTACTATATTATATTTTCCTATAGTTTTGAGTTTTTTGGGGCCTATGCATAGGTTTACCTTTTCCATTTATGACATAATTATAGAACACTAGTTGTTCTCATAGGGAATGTTGTGCGGTTTACTATGATGATGCAAACTTATTGGTTTATATGCCTACTATGCATGTTTTTTTGATGGAATGAGGTGTAAACACAGTCATGGTGAGTCGGGACATTGGAGTCCTAAAATTTGGGTTCTTATTATTAATATAAAAAGGAAATAAACATTCTAGACCACACTCGGATAAAAGGAGACAAACATGACTGTTGAGGACACTAGTTGTGCAAAATGATGGGGAATGTATGAACCTAGTATAGATGGGAACAAGGACATTTGGAACTCAGCATTCATGAAGGTGTATGTTATAAATGAAGGTATAATGTATGGGAATATTAGGTGAGATTTATTAAGGATAGGGGTTTTTAAATTTAGGTTCCTGCAATGGTTAGAATTTAATTGATTTTTTGTACCATAACTCAAGTTGGTGTCTTGGTTCTCATGGGGAGGTTTTCATGAAGGATAGTTGTCTTCTGAAACATAAGGAATATTGATCTATTTTTTTATAGCAATAAAGGTGTGGACCATTGGGAAATTCATCTCCACCATGGAATTAGAGTCTCAAGAACCCATGGGAGTCTATTTGTAAATGATGGCTGCCTATAGGGATCAATCTATTCTTTTTCTCAATAAACTGAAGTTTCATAAATGTAGACATTATAGGTAATTTCCAAACTCCATTGACACATATTTTATTAGGTTAAGGTAGGTACATAAAGGAACTAAAGGTGTTGAACCATAAATGCTTGTGAAATTTACAATCTTTTCCTCATAAAAAAATCATTGTGGTTGATGATATTTTGGACAATAAATACATTACAAAGAGATTAAAATCATCATGTGAAGTGAGATTTGACAGTGCCTTGATGTCCTTTGTGAAGCCATTGTCTTTTTAAAATGTTATAACCTTTATGAATCCATTTACTCTGGTTTATTTTGTTCCTATTTCAACCATGAATCTTTTTTAAACATCCTTTCATTCCTCAATGTCTCCTACAGTGAGAGTAATTCCATGTCAATATCCATCCATTTAAAAAATGTTCCCTTGAAATTTTATTTATTATATAATCAAGTTAAGATATATTTTTGTCATATAATTTTTAGATTCCCATGTTTTTTCAACTATAATACGTGGATTCTGAAAAACCTTAATCTGATGAATTGCCATATTCCTCAATAATTTCTCTCTATGGTCAATAATCAGAACTCGGTATTCCTCATAATATATTTTATATTGAATATAAAGTACATAAGGCCTCAAAACATGAGTTGAATCAGTCAAATATTTTTTTAACATTGAAATATTGAATACATTAAGTACTTGGAATAAAATTATTGGAATGAAGACTCAATTTTAAATAGATCTATCTTTCTATATGATTTCTCATGGTGCAATAAACCATGGTATTGGGTTATATATTTCACGAAATCTCAAAACAGTATCTCATTGACATATGTTAATAAAAAAATTATCACCTATAATGAATGATATATCTTTATTCCGGTTATCTTTATAACATCTCTACATGATCTATGTGATCCTCATTTTTTCGAATCATATTCGGATTCCTGACCATTTCCTTTACCAACTACGGTAACATCAATATCATTTATTTATCTTCATCCCATAAATCTGGACGCTGATATTAGTTTCCAAATAATTTTAAAAAATGTGACATATGTATATAGAAATTAATTTTTTTAAAAAGAAACCTCATCCAAAGAAATATTCTAATCACAACTTCCTAAAAAATCCATTAAACAATAACGAAGCAAATATTCAATGTAAAATTCATTCTCTAAAACGTCACATCATAATGCTTAATAAAATCATTACTATAATTTAATTCAGTACCCAACTACTTATGATGAATTTTTTAAAAAATTAGAACTGAAATTGGGAACATGGTCATATTCAACAGAGAGAGGAACACCATGAAACCAAACTAACTCCTTGAGATACAACTGAAAAGGTTTAAAATAAATACATAGTATATGTAGTGGGAAAGAAATTTGAATATTTATTTAGTTGATCAATAATTATACAAATTTGATTTTGACCATAGTATGTATTTTGTAATCTCACCAAAAAATACATTAATTTATTTTTTTCATTTCATCATTAACAATGGAAAATTTGAAGAATATTATTCAATAATATTATTCTACTTTAACCAATTGATATTCCAAACATTTAATGATAAAGTCTGAAATATCTATATTATTACATTCAATAGTAATACTCAAAGAGGTATCTATATATCCAAGTGATTCTTGGAATAATATTAAAAACCAAATTATGAACTTTTATAAAAAATTATCTTTTCAATTAGGAATCAAAATGAGCATATAATCTTTTTCAAAATATAAGAACATGTTCATTATCAAAATTAAAATATTTAAAAAAACATAATTAATAGGAATATCCTTTTTTTATAAAGTGAAATCCACCTTCACAACATGTGTAAATCTTATGGATAGAGATGATTTTATTGAAACCTAAAAAGTTAGAGTATGTTCCCACATTCACAATGTATAGCTTAAATTTTATAAAATAATTAAACAAAGGGTCATGTTGTAAATGTATCATGGTTAATGTAGAATTATTTTTAAAAATCAAAGAATCAATTATTTTTTTAATTCTCTAGTATAGTAATGAATCATTTAGTCATAATCATTATTTAGTTGAATCCATATTCTTTACAACATTTTGAACACTTTCAGTGTGAATATATACTTAATTGTTTAGATCAGTATATATTTAACACATTACCCACTATTAATGATGCCTCTAAATTTTTCATGAAAAAACTATATCTAATAATTATAGATCACCTTTAGTATGATTTGACTAATGAGGTTTAATTTAACATGAGACAAATAGAACTATCTGATCGTTTTTATCCGGGTGAAATCAACTCCCATTAATGAATCATTATTGTAGATGAAAAATTCGACATTTCTTAAGGGAAGGGAAAAAAGCACGAGAATTTAATATTATTATATTTAGTTATTAGAAAAAATCATCACTATTTTAATCGATGTTAATTTGACAACATTTTTTCTTCACATAGTTTGTTCTCTAGATAACTAATAAATATTTTCAAAAAAAACCAGTAGTAACCCACAAATCCAAGAAAAATAAAAAATGTCTGCAAATTTTTTAAGAATATTCCATTCTTTAAAAATATTAGGCTTAGCTAGGTGAATAGTTATTCCATCATTAGAAACAATATGGCTATGAAATGAAATTATTTTCATTCAAAATTCACACATATTTTTTTTACATATGGTCTATTTTATTTTATGGTTTACAAATCCATCTATTGCTGTATTTCATGATCCTCATGAATTTTAGAATACTCTAACATTAAATCAATAAAATGAACAATTTTTTTATAAATAGTCATAGAAAACACTATTCATATGATCAATAAATAAATATGGTATATTAGAAAAAATAATGGTAATAACTACAAACTTATAATACTCATATATTTTTTGAAACACTATTATTAGAATCAATTCCTCATCACCTTCAACATATCGTACCATAACATGAGATCAATATTTGAAATGTACTGAAATACCTTTATTTGGTCAATAAAATCATTAATACAAGGAAAATTCTACTTTTTCTTAATAGTGATGTTATTCAGATATCTATAATTCATGGAAAGTATAATTGAAAAATCATTATTTTTTTAAAATAATGTAGGTTCACACTAAGGTAATTTTCTTAGATGAATGAAAACTTTATCTAGTAACTCTTATAACTATTTTTTCCATATTAAAATTCCGACATATCCATTTGGTAAGATGATTTCGAAATTTCCTTAACATCATGTAGTAATTCAACATATACTCAATCTCTTCACCAGTAATTACACTTAAAAATCATATAGAAATACACCAATAATTATTGTCACTCTTGTATAGAACTAATCTACAAAAATATTTATTTTCAACAACATAAGCTATGTTTCCTTTATGTCCATATCTAATAAATTTCTCAACACTATATTAGGTTGTCAATGGTATAAAATTATTGAATAAAAATATCTTGAATCATAAATATATCTTATCATGATAAAATTAAATCTAGTCCACATATAAGTCTCCAGCCTTAAACATTACATAATCTTGAATGAAGTTCATAATTCAAATTGAGGATATTTTTAGGTTTTGAGATTTAGTGAATTAGGTCATAACATATACATAATAACTTGAATATTACAAGTAGACACTTCTACTCACTGCACATTTTTTCCTAAAACAAAAAACTCTAAAAAGAGATTCATGTTTAATTCCATGTTTTAAACAGCATTACTTTTCCTTGATCCTATACATGAACCTTTTCATCTTTAAGTCCGATTAAAAATATTTCTAAAACATGGGATGAGTATAAATAGATCATTAAGGGATACATTAAAAAGGAAAGATGTAACTTTTTAAAAACAACATGTTAACCACAATACTGTAACATAAAATAATACTTGTCACCATAATGAAGTTGTAAAAACACTTCACTAAATTTAAGCTCGTTTCTCGTACATTTTGTAATCAAAATATTACCATATAGTCCATATGAAGCCAAAAATATCATATAAGGTATCTTGGAATAGAAACATCATTAAATGGAATAACCATACGGTTAACTTCCACACATATGACTAAATGGAATAACCATACATCCAAATACCATACCCAATGAATTGAAGGTTATAATGTAACCACCCATCCTGGGTTTATCACGAAACCACCCATTATTTTCTTTATCGTGTAACTATTTGTCATTGGTTTTTCATGTTACCACCCATCAAATGTCCACATACCATTATATAATCAAAAAACATAAAATATTGAACATATCAAAATTTAACTAATACCATTCTATTTGAAATCACGAAGAAAAATTTCGAGATATTTAAATAATCAATCCATTTCAAAAACAAATTTCAATATGAAAACATCCAAAAAATGAATAAAGGCTTTCTTTTTATTTTAAAATCATTAAGGCTTATAGAGGAATTTAAATAATGATTAAGGAGGCAGAGAGGTCATTATCCCCACAAATGTTAAAAACATTACTTTTATCGTTTAGTAAAACACATTGTTGATAAAAGATTTCCTTTTAATTAATTTAAAAGTCAAAGGAGTTTTTTATACACCATGTAAAAGGAGTTGTATATTATCATTATAAGCCTCAATAAACGAAGATTTAGATGAAGTCCTTTACCTCATGTCCGACATGAATCGTTCATTAGATAATTTCCTAAATAATAAGAATATGTTAATTTGTAATTGATTTAGAACATTTTTCATGTTTATTATTAATTTTATATCACTTATTACAATGTTATAAAAATTACATAATTATTTATGTTAATATCGGTCGTTTTGTCGATATTGGGTACTTGAGTCGAAAATGAACGTTTTATAATTAAAATTTGTACTTGTGTTAAAAATTCCATTATACCCAATATATTATTCACATATATATTATATATCAAGTATAAAAGTTTTTTTAATATTCCATAACATTTGGAGATAAGAAATGAAATGCACCATTCATGGAGATGGTAAACCGTACGTATGCAGGAACACTACTTTCATTTATAGTTCATATTTTAAGAAATGAAAACTAAGACATACATAGGTATATTATAATTACAATATAATATAATATAATATATATGTTACAAATGTTCATTGATTCCATCCTTTATACATTCCATGTATGGCATGAATGAGTCATATCACTTTGATGGGGCAGTTGTCAACACTTCTTCAAATGAAATTATCATGTTTACTTGTCATAAAAAGAATTAAGGTATGTTTAAATAAAAATTACATAAGACTAAAGACAATATAAACATAATATATATCATATATAAATAAAACTCCATAATAATGGACACCATGATATATGGTAGGGGAAAATAAAAAAATCATTGTTTCCAGAGGCAGCAGTTCATCATACACATAAACAATATTTTCGTATCCATTAGATGGAGGTATATGTAAGTGTATTTTGAATAATTCTCATTAAAAAATCCTAGTATATTTATGATAAGGCTTTTTTATGTATTTAAATAACAAAAAAATATTAGTTAATGAACAATTAAAACATTGGAAAGGATCTTTTGAAGATACTCTACCTCTTATAAAGGGTAATATCCTTTGATTTGAGCCAAAAGTATTTCATAAATTGCCTTATGAATACAGTAAGGATTAGAGGAAGAGAGGGTTGTTGGGAGATTAATTTAGTATATTTTGGGAAAGCCATGGGGCTTTAGAGGTTTGAGTATGGGGTTAGAGGTGGTGGTCTTTTATAAGAGGGAGGATCGGAACTTTAGGAATGTCTTGAAAAATTATTTTATTATAAACTGGATATCAGTTTTAAAATGGTCCAAAACTAATTTAATTAGATGAAAAGATATGTATTGTTCTAAATAGTCTCAACCAATATGTTTTAGACATGTTTTTGTTTCATATTTAACCATATCATTTAGATGTACTCCTTAGTTAACTAATTTAACTTTTACCATGTCTTATTGAGTATTCATAAAATATTGTTAATATAGATACCATAAAATTCCAACAGAACCAAAAGTGGTCCATTAATGATATTTTAAACATTATCTAAGTCATTTTCTTGAATTATATATTTTTATGAATAATAAATAATTTAATAAAATAGTATTAATTTTAAAAACTCATGTATGTCAATTTTTAATACTATTCGTATCCTCACTTTTTAAAAATACATGAAAACATTATTATATATAAAATATAATTAATTAAAATATAAAAATTAATAAGAATCCATAAAATTCTTGTATTTCATAAAAATGTTCAAAATAAATTTATTTTAAAAATTATAAACTCATTTTTTAAATCGTTCATTAATATAGTAATCACTACGTCACCGTTGTTTCATAAATAAATTTATTTATTTAATGTATAAAGATTATAAATAAAATTCCAGGATATTGGAAATAATTTTATATTTATAATTTTATTTATAGTTTACAATATCAATTATATACCCATATATAAAAATTTTATACTAAAAGATACAAGTTTATGTTACATTTTTCATTTCTTTAAATTAATTCTTATAAAATGTCATTTTCTAATAAATTTGGCTCTATGGGGTCCCTAAATCGACACAAGGATTCCCATGGTCAGAAATATATCATCCAATAGGATTAGAACATGTTTTAGTGTAGTTTTATATTATTATATTATTATTGTTTTCCCCTTATTTAAAAGATTTGACCTTTAACCATGGTAAATAAAATAATTACTAATGTTACTATTCATAATGTCTAAAACTAAAAGTTACCTATTTAAATAATTTGGACCTCATGATTACAAATATGGAATCCCTTTTTCAAAATTCAAAACACAGAAGCGGCAAAAATTAATTTAAATGTAATTTCGGTTGTAATAACCAAAAAGCGTGTTTTTAAGATCTAAAAACAACCAAAAGATTGACACGTGTTTATATCCAATTTCAGCGTCAAATTACATCGAATGGATACCATTGTATAAAATGATAAATACATAATATAATTACTCTTCAAAACTAATTAATAAGATAATATAACCATATAAATAATTAATACGAAAAGATGTTTTGGTCATCTTCACCGAGCATGAATTTTTGGATTTTGTTGATCGAGAGGGTATGGCGTAGCCATCGGTACCAAGACCATGCATTCTTGCATGGGACAGTTTACTGAGAAACCATGAATTAGTGTAGTCATTCCTTAATGATGTTGATGTTGAGTCAAAGAAATTTATTGTAGTTGTTTTTTGGGTTTCAACCCAATGTTTTCTCGAATATTGTTAATGTATTAATGTCCATGAAGTCTTCGTCCCCCCCCCCTTTACCCTTGAAAGTGGGTTCATCCAAAATCAATAAAATTTTGGTTATTGGGCCATTCTGTCAATATTTTTTACAATTAATTAAAAATGAACTTTATCAAAAAAAATACCAATAAATTACCCAAATTAAATTTGGATGTCCGTATTCTAAAGAAGAAGTTTATTTTGTTAAATAGAACATATAAATGTGGAAAAATATATTTAAAAAGGTTTCTCTGTCAAAAGGTGGTAAAACTACATTTTAAAAATATTAAAGTATTTATACTTGAAATTAAATTAATTCTCATTTTATGCCTCTAAAATTTATTGGATAAATATAAAAACATTTAACAAACATGTTTAATAATAATATTGTTATTTATGTTCACTTCAACCAATACAACGACTGTGAATTAACTACCATTTAAAATCATAATTTTATTATTTTATTATTTTTTGGTATGACTCAGCATTTTACGTAACATAAAATTTCAGTGAAACACATTGTTGTGTTTCGGGTAAGCCATCTTCCATAGCATCCCCTTTAAATTAATATTATTATTTAATTCACAAATATTATTAAATATGAAAAATTCATATAATAAATTTTATTGGAATGTTACATCCTTCCCACCTTTTGTAAATTGTGTCCTCGTAATTTTATTCACTTATTAGATAAGTTTGGGTATTTATCACTCATAGTATTTTTAGATTCCCATGTTTCCTCTTAAACCATAGGGTTTTCCCACAAAACCTTTACTGGGTGAATTACCTTATTCCACAATACATTGTCTCTTCATTCTTGAATTTGAACTGGTTGTTCCTTATAAGAGTGATTTCCATCCAACTAAACCACCTCTGGACTCTGAACATGAGATGGATCCCACATATACATCCTCAACATTGAAACATGAAAAACAATTGTGTACCTAGGAAAATCTTACGGGTCAATCCACTATTTAGGCTTCTCATCCATCATTCCCTCTGATTTCATAGGGTCCATTGAACCTCGTACTCATCTATCCCTTCTTACGAATATGCATTAGACCTATCCATGGATTATATTTTAGAAAGACATGATAACCTACCACGAATGAAAGATTATTCCTCCGGTTATCCGCATAACATTTACGCCTTCCCTAATTTGTTCTCATGTTCTTATGAATCAGCTAAAAAATCTATACCATCTATTCCTCCAATTATAGTCCCATCAACATTATTTCACTTATATTATCTAAAAAAGATGGAGTTCAACACTGCATTCTATATAATGCCTCAAATAGTGCCATATTTATTCTAGAATGGAAATTGTTATTATAATAAAACTAAATCAAAGAAATATATTGGTCCCAAATTTCATGGTAATCCCATGAAGAAGCATGTATCATATCTTCCAATGTCTAACTTATTCGTTCTGACTGCCCATCTGATTGAGGCTGAAAATTTGTACTAATATTTAATCCTGCACCCAATGTCTTCTAAAGTCATTTCCAAACGTTAAAAATGAACCTCAGATCATGATCAGAATCAATGGATAGGGGAACTCCATGAAACCTGAATATCTCTTTAACAAACAATAGATAAATTTGATCTAGAGACAATGTATCTCGAATAGGAAGGAAATGAGAAGGTTTATTTAATCGATCAACAATAACCCCGATTGAATTATTACCTCGAAATGTATTTGGTAATCCCTCAACAAAGTCTATGTACATATTTTTCTATTTCCACACTAGAACTACTAAAGGATGAAGCATCCCTTTCGGTAACTGTCACTCTTCTTTAAACTATTAACAATTCATACACTTCCCAGTAATGATAGCAATATCTATTTTTATTACATCCCACCAGTAATACTCTCAAAGATCTATGTACATCTCAGTGCTACCAGGATGAACTGAAAATGGAGAACTATGAGATTCACATAACAACTGTTTCATCCACTGTGAATCAAAATCCACACATAATGTCTTCCCAAATCTCAAAAAACAATGATTATGAGTGTTAAATTCAGGAAACAAACCCTTTTGAACCAATTCAACCTTTTCCCGCAACTCACTATCATCCTTCTACAATTTCATAATTCTATCTGATAGAGGTGATTTCACTGACACCTGAAAGAAACCTGAGGGATCTTCTGCACCAACAACTTCTATTCCAAAGTTCATCAAGTCGTTAATCAAAGGATCTTGTTCCAAACACAACATGGTCAATGTAGCATTGCTTTTTAGAATCAAATAATCTGCCAGTTTATTTTTTTCTTGGATGGTCAATGTATCAAAATATCCTCTAGGGTTTTTACCACATGTCTAAGATTCATATCATGAGATGTAATTCCCCATTTATGAGACACCTTCTCAGAAAAGAATTAATATGTAGATCCTGAATCAAAGAAGACATTGGAATAACCTGAAAAAACAAACAACGTACATGAAACCACATCATTTCATGGTCCCACATGAACCGTAGTAGTAGAAAAAAAATTCCAAACCCTTTGTCTTTTGATCTATTTGGTTTCCACACTAGGTAATAAACTTTGGACACACATGGACATACTGAAAAAACTCATTGCAACTAAAACACCTTACCACTGGAGTTTCATTGACTGCATGATCATCTTCCTTAAAGTTTTGATAAATATTATCAGTCTTACCACACTAGATGCACTTTCCACATTTTGAGATAAATTATCTAGGATTCTCATTACAATACATCTTTAAAAGAAGAAATGATATTTTCTCACTTGCATATTTTTTTGATGAATACATTTATTTTTTCTACCAACTGGTCCTATTCTTTTGCTTGCTCCCATGAAACACAAGATCACCAGAAATCTATTTTTCTACTTTCATATAAAATATGAAGAGTTTATCATAGATTTTTAATTCAATAGAGGCTAATGAATTTTGATATCGTGACTTCAATCCTGAGTAAAATCAATTTATCTTACTATCGGGATCTCAGATGAAATTTGGAACATACCTTGATGGTCAAGTGAACTTTTATTCATTAGCGTTCACTGAGTCATCCTCCTTCCTCAATTCCATGAATTGTTTTTCCATCCTAATTCGAAATTTTAGAACAAAGTATTTCTCAAGAAACATAGCTTTAAATTATTTACAAAATTGAGAATCAATCACTTCACTGTCCCTGAAATTTTTAACCATCATCCACCATTGTTCATATTCTCCTTCAAAAAGATAAATAGAAAGACTAACCATTAGATTGTTTGTACACCCCATGACATCAAAAATCTTTTTCAATGCTTTGATCAAATCTTTAGCTTGAACAGGGTCATATGATCCATTGACTAATGGGGGATGTTTCCTCAGGAAATTATCCACTACAGACATGTTCCTCTGCAATTGATCTCACGCATGGACACCACCACTATTTATCACATGAGTCAATTGAGTTGTCACTACAAAAAACAATTTAGTTTCGACTCTAACTATCCCATGATGCAAATTTGGAAGGTTATTCTCCTTTGTATTCCTTCCCAACATAGCATCCCTATTTACTATTCGAAATACCATTTTGAACATTCATATCTTAGGTGAAACAACATGGTAATATTCAAATGCAATATCATTTCAATTTGACCATAATATAAAAATCATTTATGTATATTCTATTAATAAAATTATAATTCCTAAAATTATTTAAACCGACCTCTGATACAAACTATATGGCTCCACCCTTAGAAATTACTTAATCATGAATTAAGTTAATAATTCATATTGAGGGTATTTTCAGGTTTAATGATTTGGAGAATTAGGTCACAAATTATACATAACAACATAAATATCGCAAGTAGTCACCTCGACTCTCTATCCTTTTTTTAAATTAAACCAAAACTAAAAAAACAAAACATGTTATGTTCCATGTCTGAGATATCATGAATTTTCCATAATCCGATTTTCACCCTATTAATCTTTATGTATGGTGAAAAACATTTCAAAAACTTGGGATTAGAATAAAAATCTCATTAATGGAGACAATAGGAAGGAAATATGTTTTTTTGCAAAACAACATGTAAACCATGAATACTTTAACATATAGTAATACTTTTAACCTTAAAGAAGTTAAAAAACACATCACTAAATATAAGCTCATTACTTACCATTTTTATAATAGAAATATTAAATTATATCCCATATAAAGAAACATATTTAATATATGGTATCTTGGTACATAAACATACATAAATGGAATAACTATACGGTCAACTTCTACACATATCACTCTATGGAATAACCATACATTAGAATTCCATACCCAATGCATTGGAGGTTATAATGTCACCACCCATTCTAAGTTATCACAGAACCACCCATCATTCATCTTATCACCTAACCACCCATCATTGTTTTATCATGTAACCACAAGTAAAATGTCTATATACCATTATATAATTATAAAACCTAAAATATTGAAAATAACCACATTTCAATAATAACATTTTATTTTCAATCATAAGAAATCATTTCAAGATATTGAAATAATAAATACTTTTCAAAAACCATTTCCCGTATGAAAAAACCCAAAAGGGAATAAGGCATTTATTTTCCTTTTAAAAACATGAAGTCTTATTTAGGAAGAAAAAGAAATATTAGGTGGTAGAGAGGTTATTGTCGCTGAAAACGTTAAAAACATTCCTTTATTCATTTAGTAAAATGATTTGTAGATAAAATATTAACATTCAATGAATTTTAAAGTCAAAGGGGTTTATTATACACCATGTAAAATAAGGTGGTGTATATTATCAAAACATGCCTCAATGAAAGGAGATTGAGATGAAGTCCCTAACCTAGTGTCCAACTTCACATGTTCGTTATTCAATTTCCTGAATAATATACTTAAGATAATTTTTTACTTTATTAAAAACATTTTTCAAGTTTATTATTCCTTTTATATCACTTATTATCATTATATAAAAATTACATAATTATTTAAGTTAATATTGGCCATTTTGTCAATATTGGGTACTTCAGTAGAAAATGATCTTGTTATACATACAATTTTTCCAAGTGGTAAAAAGTAAATTATCTACATAATATTATTAATACATATTAAATATATCTATTATATATATATTTATAATATTCCATAACATTTTGAGATAAGAAATAAAATGTGTCGTTCATAGAGATGTTATGTTGTATGTACGCAAGAACACTACTTTCATTTCTATTTTCTATTTAAAGAAAGGAAAACTAAATGATAAATGGTTATATTATAATTTTAATATAATAACATATGATATATATGTTATCTATTTTCATTAATACCATCATTTATACGTTCCATGTATTTCATTAAATGAGTCAAATCACTCTAAGGGGGCAGTAGTTTCCACTTCCTCAAATGAAATTGTCGTGTTTACACACCCTGAAAAGAATAAAGGTATTTTGTAAATAAAACTTACATAAGTATAAAGAAAATATAAGCATAATATATATCATATATAAATACATTTCCATAATAATTACCACCATGAGAGTTGGTTGTTGAAAATTGAACAATCATCATTTTGTTAGGCAGCAATTCAACATACACAGAAACAATATGTCTGTATCCATTAAATGGAGGTGTGTGTAAGTGTAGATTGATTAATAATCAAAAATAAAACCTATTATATTTAGGATAATTTTCTTTTATGTATTCCAATAATAATAATATAATTTGAAGTGAAGAATTAAAACATTGGAAATGATCATTAGAGGATATGTTACCTCTTCTAATGGGTAACAACCTTTGATTTGATCCAAAAGGATTTCAAGAATTTATTTATTCCAAAGTTAAATATTATAGGAGGAAGAGATGGTGGTTATGAGATAATTTGATCAGAATTTGGTCAAGCCAAGGGACTTTAGAGTAGTGAGTAATGGGTTAGAGGTGATGGCCTTTTATAAAATGGAGGAGGGGTACATTAAGAGTATCTTGAAAGATTGTTTTATTATAAACATAATATCAATTTTCAATAGGTCCCAAACAAATTTAATTTAAATATAAGATGAATTTTGTTCTAAATAATCTCAGACAATAGGGTTTTTACATGTTTAGGTTTCAAATATGACCTAATCATTTAGCTTTCACCCTTAATTAACTAATTTAACTCTTACCAAGTCTTCTTGTGTTTTCATACTATATGGTAAATAATCTTACCATAAAATTTCATTCTAACCACAAGTGGTTCATTAATGACATTTTAAACATCATCTATTTCATTTTACCTAATCTTATATTTTTATAACTAATAATTTATTTAATAAAATAGTATTTATTTTAAAAACTCATTTATGTCAATTTTTAATACTATCCATATCATGTATGTTTTAAAAACCATACAAACATGATTATTTCGAAAACACAAAATTATATAATATATAACATTAATAATCATCCATAAAATTCATATATGGCATAAAAAAGTTCAAAATAAATTTATTTTAATATTTATAATCTCAATTATTTAAATTATTCATTAATAAGGTAATCACTACATCACCATTGTGTCAAAAATAAATTTTTTTATATAATTTCAAAAAAATATAAAAAAAATACAATGTATTATGATTTTTTTATTTTTATAATGAATATTTAGAGTCTCAAATATTACATATATAACCCCATATACAAATTGTTTAACTAAAAGATAGCTGTTTAGGTTTCATTTTTCATTACATTAAATTAATTCTTATAAAATGTCATTTTTACATCAAAGTGGCTCCATGGAATCCCAAAATAGACCCAAACATTACTATAGTCATATATATATCGTAAAATATGAGTTGGACATGTTTTATGGTATATTTATATTATTATAATATTATTTTTTCTTCATATTTACCATATTTACC
Source organism: Viscum album (assembly GCA_963277665.1). Taxonomy (NCBI): domain Eukaryota; kingdom Viridiplantae; phylum Streptophyta; class Magnoliopsida; order Santalales; family Viscaceae; genus Viscum; species Viscum album. The sequence goes on along the minus strand of OY728145.1, from coordinate 1,261,955,723 downwards.
CTTTAAGCATGTTAAATAAAATAATTACTTCAGTAACAATTCGTAATGTCTAAAAATAAAAGGTACATATTTATGAAAATATGAGCACATGATTTCAAATATTGAATCCATTTTTTAAAATTAAAAACACATAAGTGAATGAAATTAATTTAAAATTAATTCTTGTTGTCAAAAACAAAAAAAACTAGTTTTTAAGAAATAAAAACTACCAAAATATTGACATGTGTTTATGTCCAATTTCAAACAAAAATTACATCCAATGTCCAAAATTGGAAAAAATAATAAATACATGATCTAATTACTCTCTAAAACATATTAAAAAGATAATCTAACTATATAAATAAATCAGATGAAAAGACAATTTGGAGTTATGATGCAGAATTTCTCACTATTCATTAAAAATGAACTTTAGCAGAAAATACGAAAAATTTAACCAAAGTATATATTACTGTACCTATTCTAAATAAGAAGTTAATTTTTTCAAATGGAATATATAAATGTTACAAAATCTAGATTTAAAAATGTTTCTCCATCAAAAGGTGGTAAAATAATATTTTAAAAATATTAGAGTATTAATGCTTAAAATGGGATTAATTCTCATTTTAAGCATGTATATTTTATTGGATAAACGTAAAATCATTTAGAAAACTTGTTTAATCATATTATGGTCAGTTCTGTTCATTCCTTCCAATACAACATCTATTCATTAAATACTATTTAAAATTATAATATTACAATATTATTATTTTTCTTAGTTTGACTCAACATTGTATGTAAGATAAGATTTAAGATGAACCCATTGTTGTGTGTCGAGTATGCCATCACACACATATTCCCCTTTAAAGTAAAATTAATATTTAATTCATAAATAATAATAAATACGAAAAATTCATATTCTTTATTTTCCTGGGATGTTACACAACAACTAAAAAAATATAAAACAATATTATTGGTTGTTTAACAAGATCATATGAAAATACCATCCCACTAATTATAAATAAGAGATTCCTATAAATAATTATTGTTTTAATATTTCTAAAAAGTGTTTTAACTAAATCTTATATATTCTGTTTTTGAGGTAAAATTCCCATATTATATACAAATTTCACTTCAATAAAGAAATATATAGATACATTGTCAAATATTGCCTTGGAATAATTATAATTAACATGTATCATACCCATAACCACATAATTTTTTTGGTCTGACATCAAGCATTATAGATGAAAATTATTTTTCTATATAATTTTTATTTAAACATGATGATTTCCAATATGAGTAACTAACACCGGACACAAATTATCATAATTCCCCAAATAATTATAATTAAAACATATCACCTTTGAGTGGATATCCATCACCCCATTCTGGGTTCATTCATGAAACTTTTTATTGTTGTCAAAATATTATGACAAACATACCAAACTGGTATCAATTTCAAGATCCAATGAAACATTCCATGAAATTTATTATATTATTGTTTGATTTTTTTTGGGGCTTACATCATGAATTCCTATTATTTTTATTCTTTTCTTATCACCTTGGACACTTCGTTCTTATGTCATATAAAGGAAAATAATTATCAGAAGACTCAATCTCAATATTCTAAATATATAGAATAAAGTTCTCAGAAATATTTAATTAACATGTGTTTTAATCCATTCATATACATGGTTTAAATATTGATTAAAATCAATTAAGTTTACATTCACTTTCTCAAATAAAATTTGATATATACCTTTTCAATCACGTAAAAGCTAATGAATATTCATCTTCATTCTTCAATTCCCTGAAATATCTTTTTATCCTAAGCTAAAAACAAGAGGGAAATATTATTTTCGGAAAAAGGTTTCTTAAATTTATCTCATTCGAGGGAATCATGAACATATCTCTATTTTATTTTTTAAACAAAATAACACCGATGATTATATTAACAATTAAAATGATAAATATAAATAGTTTCCAATGATATTTTGTAAAAAAACCATGACATTAAATATCTTTTATAAAGTATTAATTCATCCTCTAGGTACCACTATATCATAAGTTCTACTAAAAGATGAAGGGTGTAGTTTCATAATATTAATAATTGTAGACATATTACTATTATCATGATATAGTGGATATCAAACTTGGATTCCCATACTACTTATAGATTCCATAAAATTATTTATCACTACAACTAGCAGTTCGGTTCCTATTCCATCCATTCTGGGATTCTTATTTGGTAGGATGTTTTTCTGTATATATATTCTAACATCCCATCCATGATTCCTCCATAGAACACTAGTTAGAATATACATAAATTAATTGATTAAAAATATTAATATTTAAAGACATTTTAATTTCATCATAACCATAATGTTGAATCAATCATGTGTGTTCTATTATCATTATCCAAAACTCATAAGTTATTCAATCCTTTCATCTAATACAATGTAAAATGTCTAAGCCATCAAACATTAAAAAAATCGACTTTTAATTAAATTACATACTTTCTTATTTTTAAATTATATTCACATTTTACAGTTTTATATAATTAGGAAGAAACACATACATGAAAAACCCGTCTATTGTTGTGACCATTTTGAATGGAGATGGGTTTTCAGGGGACAAAAAGGTGAGGTAAGAAGTTGTTTTTTTAGAGATTTTTGATTTGTAATCATTATGAGAAGTTAATTAACATTGAATGTATTTGTTATCAGATAATGATATTACATAATCAAAATACAAGAGAGAAGTTTCATAATGGCGTTCATCAATTATATTTTTATGTTCTAAATATGTTTTATCCCTACACATTTTTTCAAACTCACATTTTTTCTAAAATAGTGTCTTTCCGAATAGAGTATACAGATTTATTGGATGTTGAATATATTTAGAAACGTTCAACAAAAATAATATTATTTTCTGTCAATAACCATGTTGTTTAAATCATGTAATATTTTTGGATACATTATTTTTATAAAGGGATGGAAAATATGACAATTCATTATTATACCAAAAATTCTCAAAATCATATGTGGGATAAAAATTTTGATCCACGATTTTTGAAAGAATGTGGGGAATATTTTTTAGAAAATAATAAACATTTCATCAATATTACATGTTTAGGAAGTTTAATTTTTTCAATTATAACCCATTTGATGAAATATTTTGGAATGTAGAAGTTGTCTGGTGACTAGAAGTTTGGTTTCCTGAAGTAAAAAAGGTGTGAAAAAGTAATGATCGGCTGATTAAAGGGATGAGATGATCCATTAGATCAACTGGTTCATCAAATAAACTATTAGATTCTAATTTTCAGAAATAAATCATTTACTATTGGTTTCGGTCCATTAGATAAGCTGCACCACCAATCCATCATACTATTGTTAGAACCCATGATTCAATTGGGATTTTGAGTCCAATTAATTAGATAAAATAAAACAATCTTGTTAGTCGTTTTCATGTAATCCCATGAATTGGAGTGAGGTATCATGTTTTTTTCAACATTTTAATGTCTCATCAGACAATGTTTGAAACCAAAAAAACATCAAACAAATAATTTCATTGGATGCAGTTCCATCAGTTTGAGGGGAAATTGATCAAATGAAAAAAATGAATCTTATTAAATTTCCAAGGGACTGTTGTTGGGTTTTGATATCTTTTGAGGATAAAAAAATCTTTATGGAATAATTTTTTTTGATTTGGTTAGAGCATTTGAATGGGAAGTATTTTATTTTACATATTTTCAACCAGATCAAGGAAATCAGAGAGAAAAATTGTTGTTGAATGAATGTTTCTTGAAAATCTGTTTTTGAAAGAGAATTTGTGATGTTCATCTTGATGATACTCAAAATGATGATGTTTTTTAGAGTTCAGGAAGAATCTAGAAATATCTGTAAGAATTTATTGGCATTGAGAAGTGGTTAATAATATGTTCAAATGTAGGTAAAAATCAAGATTCTTGAATTTGAGTGAGTGAAAAAAGTGATATTTTATTCCTACCCATATCACTTTAGAGGAAACATAAATAGATGTCAAAGTACAAAATAAACTAACAATGTTCAGTTTCGGTTGATAGAGAGAGTAGAATAATGTTTTTCAAGATATAATTGGTATAGGAAGATCATAATACTAAATGTTTAAACTAAGAAGATGTTACCAGAACCGACTACAAAATCAAATTGAACTATCAGACAAATAGATCAAGGAAAATAAATATGTGAACATTATTTATTTCTAGAAAAATGATTTATACTAGTTTCTAGATTGATGAATAATATGGAGGAATATTAATGAGTGATCAAACTGGGTATTTGTATAATGTTCATAGAATTTTTTCCTAACTTCTCCATGGTAATATTGTAAATATTTTTTCTAATAATGATACAAATTGAATGTTGTTGAAGCAGCACAATGACATGTTTAGAATCAACTGGTGATATTTTTTTAACATGTTACAAAAACTTATTTGCAACCTTCATTCATGAGGAATCATATGCCTAGTTTTATTGATTATTGTTCTATAAAAGAGTAAGGGTATTTCTTAAATGTTATATCCACAAAATGATTGTTTTCTAATGGATTTCTTGGTATTGTATTTTTTACAAAACCTGGTATGAACTAGATTATCGTTTTTATAAGTGAACCATGTCAATAATTTTATTCCTTTAGATGTGTGACTATATTGTTTTTAGAAAAGTGATAAATATTTAATTGGGGGATAAAGGTTGTACATAATAAATACAACATAGAAAAAATATGTGACATATTCAAACACTCCCCTAACAGTGATTAAATTGATCTAGATTCATCCTTTTCAATTGGTATGAGAGGGAAGCTCACATCATTTATTATTCTATTTTGTTTGTAAGGAGAAGTTGTTAGAGTGAATTTTAATTACATAAATAGTAATTGGATTCCATTTTTATGGGAAATAATTATTATATATGGAAATGTAGAATGTTTATATATCTTATATGTATTCTTTATGATATTTTGGAAACAACATTAGATTAATTTTTTCTTTATACTGAAAATGTTACCCTCATAGTTTCCAATATGAAAAATCATGAAAATGATAGAAGAGTTGACAATTTTTTACTTTTCCCATATTAAAGAATTTTTTTTCTTATAGTGGAGGGAGTTAGCACTACCAAATGTATCTAAGATAAAGTGAAAAATATCTATGGAAGAAATGTAGATGTGAAAATGAAAATGTTACAATTCTAGAGGTTGGTGTATGAAGATCTCAAAATCGATGAGTATGAATATAGTGGAGATTCCATTAAAAAGGTAAATGATACTGTTAGAACCAGAAGATGTATTAGATAGAATATGGAATATTCAACTAGTATAGAAACAATATTATTAATTCATTAGGAAATGTTTGATGCCAAAGTTTAATCATTCAAAGATATAGATCCGAAAAATAGATCACAATATGACATTCAGAACACTATTATTATATATGAAATTAAAGAAGAGAATGTTATGAAAAGTAAAGAGAAATTTAACCAATAAATTTCATTCAAATATTCCTAAAAGGATAATATAAAATGATTCTAAATGATGAATAAGTTGGTGAATCTGATTTGGAAGATGATGTTAGTAAAATATTTTATAAAATTTTTTCCTTTTTTTCTAAAAATACGAAAATAGGTACATAAGAGTACAAAGCGATGTTACCACTAAAATGTTATAAAGGTGGAACTATTGGTAATTTTGTTATGATTCTCCCTCAATGAAATATTGAAGTGTAATGTAATGAATATGATAGAAGGTCAAGAAGATCTTAGATGAAAATTATTGAGAAATAGAAATCCTAATCTAAGGAAAAGGTAAACATTTCTCAAGAAAAAGTGATATTTTTTATCTATTATGATGATGAAGATGAAGTAAATGAAGTTTAATATTAACAATTCACTAACGTTATTAGAGAATAAATTATTGAAAATGTAAATAATTATTTATTTACCGGTGATGAGAGAATTAGTTCTAAAGAAGATGAGAGTCAGTTATTATTTTATATGAAAATGGAATTGAAATATTTTATTTGAAGGATTATACGAACCAAAATAGAAATCCTGAATTTGAAAAATCAATGTTCTATAATAAATATTAAGGAATAATTCATGAAGATAAATCATTGTTTCTATAAGAGATTGACTATTTAAATAAATCACATCAAAAATAAAATAATTGGAATTAAATTATTTTAGTCAAGTTAATGTAAAAGAGGAAGAGTTGTAATTTTTTCAATTTTTTTCTAACACTATCCCAAGAGATACTATGAAAAACCTGCTCTTTTATTACACAATTAAACATAATTTATATATAAACTTCACTTGATACAACATAGAATATAGAGAGGTCTATTGTCTTTGTGGATTATGATCATTACATAACAACTTTAAACATGAAATACAACATCTTTATTGAAACTTACTTTATATGACCACTATATTCCCTCGTACATAGAATTGCATGGGATAACCTGAGTACATTCCAAAGAAAAGGGTGAGCTATAAATCCCAGTAAGGGAATAATCATGGAATAACATGAGGAATACAATAAATGTTAGGAGATAGGCATATAAATAGAGCCCAAGAGAAGCACAATAATAAAGGCATGATAAATCATTATAATCATAACATGGAAATGTGGAAACAACACTTAACATAGAAATAGCTTTAGCCAAGGCTCATTGCACATGGAGCATGAGTAAATTTTCATTGCACATGAAGCATGAGTAAAATATCATTTCACTTGAATTATCATGAGTAAATTCCCATTGCACATGACATATCATTATATTTTACTTTACCTAATGCGTTGGAGCACTATAAGGGCGCACCCTTCTTAAACATTTCATTTCATGCATAAGTGTGCCACATGGATCATATAACAGGGATACATAAAACATAGTAATTTATACCATGATAACGAAATGTAAAATTAATACATGAATCTTTTTAATCAATAATTTAATGTTCATAATGGTGAATACCCATTATAGAGAAATGGGCTTGGTATTCACTACACAATGTCATTGGCCTGGAAAATTGGTGCAATTTCGGCAGCGTAACGACATGACGTAAGAATCCATATAAATGGTTGATGAGAGATAAAGGGGTGTATCATCATATGTACCTGAAGTTGAAAATAAATGTTTCATATAGATACATGTCCCGACAATTTTAATGTAATTTAGATTCATGATACAAAAGAGTTGCTGAATATAAAAGAGGAGAGAGAAATTCCTTTCAGAATTTCAGCAGAGTAACGGGGGTACATGGGAGGAATTTAATGAGAGAGAAAGGGGTATCCCATCATTAAAAAATTAAGAGGTCAGTATGGGGGAGGTGTGGAACCATAACCTAACCTTTATAATTAAAATTTAAGGGGCATAACAACATTAAACAAATTGGACAAAAATAAGAAAGGAAGAAAAACCTTTTCTTGGATGTGTGCTTCAAAAGGCTTGAGAGTGGCTTCTTGGGAGCTTGGGGAACCTTGGGAGGATTCCAGAGAGAGAAGGGTAGAGGTTTGACGAACTCCAAAGGCTTTGAGTGAGGAGGAAGTGGGGTCTTGGGTGGGTTTATATAGGAAAGGTGAATGAATTCTTTATTATTTAGGTTTGGGACACCTCATTTTAAACTAATCCAAACCACAAACTTGACCATGGTTTTTGAAAATTATTTTTTGAAAATGGAAGTGGAAAACAATATTTTATAAGGATAAATTCCAAACTTCTTAAAATAAAGGCGTTTCTTATGTGGAGGTGAGTAACACTCCCAAGGAAAACAATTTAAAAAGACAAGTTGTTTTATAAGTCTTGAAGGGTCCATTAATGCTTTGTAAAATAAGTAAAACAAACCCAAAATCGCATTATATTAATGGTAAAACATATATTGGCCGAAAATAAGGTTTATAGTACATTATTACATTACTTTTGGGTCATTATGATTTTATAAAACACATTATATATTTAAAAGGTATTTAATTTTTACCCAAATATTTGAGTGTCTCAGAAAATTTTAAAAAATTCACCATTAGATAATTTCAACATCCTGATTTTAGATATAATATTTATTTTTTCCTAATAATTATCTAAATATGTTAATTTTCACTTTTAAAATAAAACCCAACATTTCTCAAAAATTCATGGGTTTTGACAAAAATTGCTTTTAAAGATTAATAAAAATTCCGAATGCATTCATAAAATTATACGATCAATTATATTTAATAAAAAATTTCATAATAACAATAATCATATTTTATTAAAATATTTTTTAATTAAAAACTCCATTAATACATCAAAATAGATTTCTTATTTTAACTTTAACTAAAAATACTATTTGAGCTTTAAAAACTACTTACCAGGTAACAATATTAAAATGAAAGTATATTCATTATTATATTCAAAAATAATCTACATAACCATAGTGCTAAGGTCTTGTTACATAACCCCTTATAACACCTGCATAAGGCCAAAGAGTTAGGTGTGCGATGGTGATAGACTCTTCGGGTGGCTCAGATAACATTGCTCGGGTGGTAATGTCTATAAACATCCACTTCTCTCGTAGGCGGTCCTGCTAGAGCATAACATTTCAAACTCGTCTTGGTCTTGGTCAAGAGTGAATCCCAAAGGCACAACCTCCTTTCCGAGCTCTGAAAAATGGGCTTCGTATGGGGCACATCTACTGGATTAGACCATTGCTTCCTTTGTCTGAGTAAATTGGATATTTTAAAGCCCTATATTTATACTAATCAGGTTATCACTGTTCAATGGCTATATTAGCAACAGTAAAAATTATTAATAGTATTTTAAAGTACAAAAACATAAAACTAAATAAGTTAACATTGTATATAAACATTTTAAATAAAGAGACATTTTATTATATCAAGATGGATTTACATTAATGAAAGTTTGGATCATTACAATCTTACCCCCTTAAAAAAAATTTTCCCTCAAAATTTTATTTTCCCACAGTAACACAGATGTGGGTAACTCTGCTTCATCATTACCCCTGATTCCCACATCACTTCTTCAAACTTAATGTTTTGCCGCAACACCTTGATGAGTGGCATTGTATTATTTTGTAGAACTTTTTCTCTACAATCTAGGATTTTCACTTGTTGCTCTTCATAATAAATATCATCCTATAACTGTACCACATCTGAAGAAAGTACATGTGAAGGGTCTGGTGTGTACTTCCTTAAGAGGGATACATGGAATGCATCTTGTACTTTGGCCAAGGTAGGTGGATGTGCTAGTCGATAGGCCACAGCCACGACATGATCAAGAATCTCAAAGGGGTCGATGTACCATGGACTTAACTTACCTTTCATTCCCAACCTCATGACCTTATTTCACGATGATATGCATTGAAATACCATGTCTCCAAATTTAAACTCAAGTTCTCATTGAAGGTTGTATGCATAACTCTTTTTTCAACTATGTGCTACCTCGATATTTTGCTGAAAAGTTTTCACCTTCTCCACCATTTCATCGACCATTTCGGGTCCAAGCAGCTTACGCTCATCGACCTCATCCCAACACGTCAGTGTTCTTCACCTTTTCCCATAAAGGGCTTCATATGGTGTCATTTGGATGCTTGAGTGGAAACTGTTATTATAAGAGAACTCAACCAGAAGAATATGTTGATCAAATCCTCTTTTAATTTCCATTGAGCACACTCTCAACATGTATTCATGTAATTGGATACTTTGCTCAGATTGGCCATCAGTTTGAGGATGATAGGTCATACTGATGTTCAGTTTAGTATTCGGATCATTTTGAAGACTCTTCCAAAACATAGAGGTGAATCATGGATCTCGATTGGACACAGTAGATAGTGGTACTCCATGCAGCCTTTCCACTTCACTAATATATATTCATACTAGTTGATCCAATGAGAAATACTCCCAAATATAAATGAAGTGTGCATCCCCTGTAAGATGATCCACAACAACCTAGATTGCATTGTTGCATTTGGATTTCTTCAGAAGTCCGGTGACAAAATCAATAGTGATGTTCTCCCATTTCCATTCTGGTATGGGAAATGGTTGCATTATCCCCTTATACCTCTGCCTCTCTACCTTCACATGCTGACACACCAGGCACCTTGATGTATATTCAGTGATCTCTTTCTTCATATTGTCCCATCAATAATTCTCTTAGAGATCTCAATTCATATTTGTATTTCCTTGGTGAATAGAGAAATTGGAACTCTGTGCATCATCCAAAAGTTCATTATTCAGCACTGGACATGATGAAACACAACGTCTTTTCCCAAATTCCACAATTAATTCTTCATTAACATTAAATTTCTAGGATTTCCCTTTTCCAATAGCTTCCACCTTTTCCGGAATTCCCACATCATCCTTTTGAGTATCCATTAACCTTTCCAAAAGAGACAGTTAAGAAATCATTTGTGAAAGGATTGATGAATTTCCCTTCTTTATGATTACCATGTCCATCTTCATCAAATCTATGAAGATTGGATCCTTTTTAATTCTCATTAATGATAGAATCATTGGGTACATTCTACATAGGGAATCTGCCACCTTCTTCTCTTTCCCAGGGTGGTAATGGACTGAGCAATCATAGTCATTGGTTAGATCTAACCATATCAATGGCGCATGTTCAACTCTTTCTGCGTGAATATATACTTGAGGCTTTTGGGGTCCATATATATTTCACACTTCTCCTTAAAGAGATAATGTTTCCAAATTTTCAATGTGAAGATCACTATAGCCAACTCGAGGTCATGTGTTGGATAGTTTAGTTCATGAACATTAAATTGACTTGAAGCATAGGAAATGAATTTTTCATTTTTCATCAACACGCATCCCTGGCCCTTCTTCGAAGCATCACTGAATACCCCAAAAAGTTATCCACTTGTGGGTAAAGTGAGAATGGGCGAAGTGATAAGCCTCATTTTCAACTCCATGATGCTTTCTTCCCATTCTTAACTCCAATAAAACATTACTCCCTTCCTAATTATCTTGGTAATGGGGTTGGAAAATTGTGATAAATTTCTCACAAATCGTTGATAATATCCAGCTATGCTCAATAAGCTACGGATATCTGTTACTAATGATGGCCTCAGTCATCCCTCAATTGCATCTGTTTTGGAAGGATCTACAGATATCTCATTTCTTGTGATGATGTGACCCAAGAATGAAACGTCCTTCAACCAGAACTCACAATTTTTGTACTTTTCATAGAGATTCTCCTTCCACAAGGTACTAGTACAGTTCTCAGATGGTCGTCACAATCCTCCTTTGTTTAGAAGCATATCAGAATATCATCTATAATGACAACCAAAAATTTGTCAATGTAATCTTTAATGACTCTATTTATCATGTCCATGAACATTTTTGGAGAATTAGTGAGTCCGAAAGGCATTACTATGAATTCAGAGTGCTTGTATCTGGTACAAAAAGCAGTCATGGGGATATCTTCCTTCTTCAACCTTACTTGATAATATCCTGTCTACAAATCCACATTGGAGGAGTATTGTGCTCCACACAGCTGATCGAACAAGTCATATATTCATGGGAGAGGATACTTGTTCTTTATCATTATTTTGTTAAGGTCATGATAATCGATTAAAAGTTTCATTGACCCATCTTCCTTCTTGATGAAGAGGACTGGTGCACCCCATGGTGAAGCACTTGGGCATATAAACCCTTTATCGAGATTCTCTTGTATTTGTTTCTACAGCTCACCAATCCCCACAATAGCCATTCTATATAGATTCTTGGATATTTCCAATGCCGCAGGTATAAGATCAATTGATAATTCAATATCTCTTCTAGGTGGAAGACCGGGTAATTCCTCAAGAAACACTTCAACGAATTCCCTCACAATAAGCATGTCCTCTAGAATGGTTACCACCTTGGACTCAATCATCTAAGAAAGATATGCGTGCTCATAGGGTAGTAACATCCACTCTTGAGATGATGGATCTAAAGAAGATCCATCTTCCACCTTGCACTTGTAAATAATCAGGGGTAGATTCTCCACATGGAGAGTGATTTCCCTCTCATGAAAATTTATGTTGGCTCTATATAAGGAAAGCCAATCCATGGCATGAATTGCATCAAATTCCACTATATGGAGTATGATGAGGTTCACCAGGAAGTTTAATCCACAGATTATGATTGGGGAGGATATATATTCATGGGATGTAATGATTTCCCCATTTTTCATACTCACCGACATCTTCACTTCCATGATTTGTGGTGGTGCTGTGATTGTTCTACTAAACATTAGAGATATAAAATAATGTGTAGAAACTGAATCAAAAATTACATTTTATATTATTGAATGAATAACTAGTGTACCTATCACCAATTTTTTGTCGGGGTTCACTTCGGTTGTACAGATGTAAAAAGCTCGCCATTGTTGCCTTGGAGGTTGCTGGTTGCCTCTGAAAACCCTTGGATTAGGGCACTGATTTGCAAGATTCCCTAGTTCTTTGCAGTTGTAGTATTGAACAATGCATTGAGGTTTGAATGGAACAATCCTCTCCTCTGTTGCAGCCACAGGTTCTTCTTTTTGACAGTTAATAGCTAGGTGCCCTTCTCTTCCACACCTAAAGCATTTCCTCGTCCCCATCAGACAATTTCCAAGGTACATCTTTCGGCACCATTGGTAAGTGGGGTGCTGGATATTCTTATCACCATTGAATTTATCCCTCGGACTGCCAGAATTGATGTCCACCTTACACTTCATATCCCCATGATACCCCTGAGATTCTCTGATCTCCATTTAGACCTTGAGGCTATATCGGAAAATATCCTCATAGCTGTTGAAGTTGCAGATCGCCAGTGCTTTCCGCAGGCTTGGTGGCAGCCCACCAAAAAGCGGTCAACCTTGTATTCGGGGATAATGACAAAGCTGGAAGCATATCGTGTCATGACCCATCTTCGAGGCCCGTGTCGTGACTACCCCAAGCCCGCCTTCCATACGCCATGGGCTGGTGACTAGCACCAAAGGAATAAATCTATTAGATGGGAATGCATTGCCTTTATGAAGTAAACAAACACAACAAAGTACACAACAGGAAGTAAACACTAAGTTAATACTATATAAAAAAAGTAGTGCTGAATGTAAAGGGGCCGGAAATACAATCCCAATAGTAAAGTAGATGTACAACCGAATGCAAGTACAACTGAAAAAGGGATAAAATCTAAAAAGGGAAGCTCATGGAATGTCCACCGAGTATCCTACCTGAAGGGTAGGTCCAGATGTCCACCTCAGCAACCCATGCCTATCGGTCCGCTCAATGAAGCGTCTCGTCGTGTGGTCCACATCCGGGTACCATCCCGTCCAGGCTCACTCTCTGCCTCTGTCAACGATGTCCATCATCTGCATCCAACACAATGAGGTGTGGGCATAACCCGTGAAGGGGTGAGTAAAACGATACTCAGTAGGGGCCCCGAGACCCCCGGAGGTCTCCCAGAATCCACAAAGGATAAACAACAGAAGAAAGATACAACCATGAAGTATCAACCAAACCAACTTAGGTATATTCCCATAAATATACCTATGTTATCAACCACAGTTCATCTCTAACTTTCATGCTCAAGCATAACCCAGTCCACGCAGGAAAGTAATGTCAATCAAATCGATGATAATGACTGAATGTCAAGACTTAGCTCACACAAGTATATATCATTCATATAGTGATATTGATGATTAGATGTAGTCACTGATTCATCTATGCTATCAGACCCACAATGGATACAAGACCAGCTAAACTGGCGGACCCACACAGGATACAAGACCAGCTACTCTGTCAAACCCACAAAGGATACAAGTACAGAGGTCAAAACTACCAGACCCACATATGATACAAGAACAGTAGTCATTATCGTCGAACCCACAGAGGATTCTAGTACGGTATTCATCGCTGTCAAACCCACAGAGGATTCCAGTAATGTAGTCGACGTAGTCGAACCAACAGAGGATTCCAGTACAGCAGTCGACGCATTTGCAGCCAGCTCTAGGGTTCCCGCACACAGCACGCATGATTCCAAGAGGTTCCGCTCCTTGAGAAAAGGGGTCGATACATCAACTATCACGAATTCTAAATTTGATGTATCCTAGAGTTCCGTCTCATAAAAAGGAACCCATAACGACAGACGACACGTCATTCGGACACCTAGCTTGAGAGTTATTAACATTTTTGTTTCAGGGGCCGGTTAGAATTACACTCATTCCAAACCTGGAAATTTTACAAAGTTGTCCAAAACAAACATAGAGTATCTCAAAAGTACCGACTCATTGCAAGGGTCCTAGTTCCGTATATGGCGTGTCGATCAGACGCACGGTTAGGAAGTTATTCGTACATAAGTGAAACAGGTCAGGCCCGTCAAGCTTAGTGGGCCGGCGGGTCGGCTTGTCCTGGCTCGGCGGGTCCGATCCGGCTGGGGGGTCGGCCCAACTTAGAGGAGCGTGGCCCAGCCCGGTGGGGCATGGCCTGGCCCGCCGGGGCACGGCCTGGCCTGCGCAAGGTGGCTTGGTCCGTGCCGCTGCTGGCCGGCCGCGGCTCGGCCAACTGGCCGAGCGGTCCAGGGGGTGCAACCCCCAATTTTCCGAAACATTGGCGTTGAGCGGCACCGCCCCTCCTGTCGGGCCAGCCGAATTCAGCCGGTCTTCTCCTACATGGGATGCCCACACGGGTGGTCCGCTGTTCTCCCACGCGGCACCTTCGGGTGCCGCGACCTTCTTCATCCTGGCCGGCTCACCCCCCGAAGCGGTCCGCCCAGTGCAGGCTGCGGTTCTCCGTAGTGCAACGCCCTCATGGCGTCGCGGTTCCTTCGGCCTGATCAGCTTTAGTCAACTGTTTCTTCTTCGGCCGAGCGGCCCACGGATGGGGGTCGTGGTTCTTCTCTACACGGCTGGCACAAGACATCCTCTTCCTCAGATCGTCGCCGCCTCTTCTATCTTCGCCTCCATCATGAATAAGAACAAGGATCATCGGAGGGTCATTGGGCCATGTTCATTCGGCATGCACCCTCTGCGTTAGGCCATAGCAGTTGGCCTAAGACATCCAAGAAATTCAACAAATAACAGAATACAAATTATTCACCTAAAATTATACAAACCCATACCTCGTATATGACGTCACACGTCGACGAGCCACGGAAGACGAGCATCGAGGTGGTCGGGCATCACAGAAGACGAACGTTGATTCTGTTGACGTCGGGGTGTGTTCAAGGAGGGAGAATAGCTAATGTTCCTTGCAGGTGTCTCCTCCTCTTTTGTCTTGGACGAATATCGAGCTCGGTTTCGTCATTCATTGGCGGTTCATCATTGGAAGGTAGAAGCTTTCCTCTAATTCCCCAAAGGTTCCCCCCAGAATATTTACCAAGAAAATATTATAATAAGGCATTACCCATAATTATAAACTTTCCATGTAATTCAAAAAGCTTCAAGTATTATAGGTTTCAATTAATTACAATGCTTTGGCATATTAAATGGGTGGGAGGTGGAGAGGCTCCCCCATAATAAATGAGCGATGTTGTCAAATTAAATAAATGGGAGTTAATGGGGAGTTTAAGGGAAGTTGAAGGGTTAGGGATATTGTGGGCCCCACCAAACATTATACTCTCATGGGAGGTTATGTGGGTGTGGGCCCCACCTTTAACTTCCTCTTTTAGGAAATAAAAACTACTTAATAAATAAAATAAATATTTTACTCTTAATGTAACACCTTAATTTTATTTTAATTTGTTACGAATCCCCAAATTAAAACCTTTAACCCATATAAAATGTAACTGCAGTAAATGTACCCTTAAGCGAATACCGGCACTATGATTTCATTGGTGCCGTCAGATATCAATTCCAAGCACCAGTTTAAAAGATAGAAAATCACGCACATACATATACTGAACATACCTGAAGAGAACTTAAGAATTTTATTCCAGGAACACCGGGCCTCGGAATCATGTGCCGTACGAAACTACGGACTCGTAATATTCCAAATAATTTAAGAAAAAAATTACTTGAAATTTTTGTGTCTTTACATTACCCCCACATCATGGATTTACATCCCCGTAAAGCAACAACACACACTAGGGAAACAAATGGGGGTACTGAGCACACATCTGAACCTCCTGCTCTCAAGTGCCTTCTTGAAGGTTACCGTGCTGCCAGTGAATATGCACCAGAGTAATCAACCATCCACATAGGATCCACCCTTTTCGATCCTAGATCTCCACTGGGAGCTCCATGAATGTCGCCCCGTCATCGATGTCCATCTCCCCGTGGTCGATGATGTTTGGATGGGTGGTGCACGTATCCCCTCAATTGAGAAACATGGAAGAAGTCGTGCACCTGGTGGAAATGAGGTGGAGTGTCCAGGCGATAAGCCACCTCACCTACCCTACCGAGGACCTAGAATAGTCCGATGAAATTCAGAGATAACTTGATTCCCTAGCCAAATCTCTGTAGACCTCGTCGAGATGAGACTCGTAATAAGACGTGCTCGCCATCCTCGAACTCCAATGGTCTCCGTCTCCTATCAACATAGGACTTATGTCTTCTCTGTGCAGACTTCATCCTCTCATGGATTATCTACACCTTCTCTGTCATAGCCTGCACCATCTATGGTCCTACAAGTGCTGACTCCCCTGGGTCTGTCCAACAAAGAGGTGATATGCAAGGTCTGCCATACAGTGCCACGTAAGGTGCCATCTCGATGGTGGAGTGGTAGCTGTTGTTGTACGCAAACTCCACCATGGGTAAGTAATCCACCCATCTGTGACCAAAGTTGAGGAAAATGCACAGAGCATGTCCTCGAGGTTCTGAATGGTCCTCTCAGTCTGACCGTCCGTCTGAGGATGAAAGTTGGTGCTCAACTGAAGTTGTGTCCCGAAATCCTCCTGCATCCCCTTCCATAAACGGGAAGTGAAATGAGCATCCTGATCAGATACAATAATCAATGTCACACCATGAAGTCGTATGATATATTGTATGTAGATGTGTCATAGGCTCTCTATTGTTCCCGGATCTATAATCAGTAGGAAGTAGGCTGACTTGGTGAGTCGGTCGGTGATCACCCATATAGAGTCGTGTCTTCTGGATGTACGTGGAAGCCCCATCACGGAATCCATGGATATCCCATCCCACTTCTACTCTGGAACCTCTAAAGGCTGTACCAAGCCTACTGGTACCTAGTGCTATACCTTCACTTGCTGACAAGTGAGGCACCACGATACAAACTCTTCTACAACCTTATTCATACTCGGCCACCAGTGCTGTCGTCTAAGGTCCTGGTACATCTTCGCCACTGCTGGATGTACCGCTAGAGGGGAATTGTGAAACTCCCTTATTAATTCCTCATGAAGTGAAACTGGTATCGTGGTACATCTACTGAAGAGGATGACGTGCTCCCTACCTTCAGAAAACCCATTAAGTGCTTGTCTTGTGGATATATGAGCACATCACGCCTCACAGTTAATGACCCCACATTGTGCCTCTTTGACCCGCTATAGAAATAGAGGAGTGACTATGAGATATTGTAGAAATGATGCTCTATCTCCAACCACAAAGGATATCTGTAACGCGGCTAGCTGCTCTGTCACCTCTCCTAGTAGCTGAATGCCCTATCTCCTACTGAGAGCATCTGCTACAACGTTCCCATTCCCAGAAGTATAGAATATCTCAAAGTCATAGTCCTAGAGGAACTTGATCCATCTCCTTTGTCTCAAGTTCAGGTCCTTCTACGAGAAGATGTACCTAAGACTCTGGTGGTCAGAGTAGATTGTAAAGTGCTCGCCCATCAGATAGTTTCGCCACATCTTCAAGGTAATGAGCACTACTGCTAACTCTAGGTCATGGGTAGTGTAGTTCTTCTCATGCTGTCTCAACTAAAGTGAACCATATGTGATCACTCCTCGCTCCTTTATCAGGACACACCCAAGTCTGGTCCCTGATGCGTTGCAGTAAACTACGTACCATACGCCCTCCTCTGGTAGCCTCAAGATGGGAACACTATTCAACCTATGCCTCAACTCTTGAAAGCACTACTGGCATCTATCTAACCACACGAAGGGTTTCCCCTTCATAGTCAATGATTAAAGAGGTGTTGCATCTCTGGAGAAGTTTGGTACAAATCTCCAACAGTACCCAGCCAGACCTAGGAAACTCCGAACCTCAGTCAATGTCCCGGGTAGCTCCCAAACAAGTACTGCCTCGATCTTCGCTCGATCCACTGCAACTACAGCCTCCGAGATGACGTGTCCCAAGAAGTGAACTTCTTGAATCCAGAACTGGCACATCAAGAGATTACCATAAAGTTGGTGCTCTCGGAGTGTATCCATTACTACATGAAAATGGTAGGCGTGCTCCTCCTCAGTAGTTGATTAAATCAGTATGTCATCAATGAAGACTATGAAAAATCGATCATGGTAAGGCTGGAGGATCCTATTCAAGAGAATCATAAACACTAATAGAGTGTTGGTTACACCAAAGGGCATAACCATGAACTCAACGTGTCCATAACCACACCAAAAGGCCATCTTTTGCACATCCTCATCTCGAAAACTGACCTCGTGATAGCCTGACCTGAGGTCTATCTTCAAGAACCATTGTGCTCCCTTGATCTGATCAAAGAGGCCATCAATCCTCGAGAGTAAGTTCTTG
Source organism: Viscum album (assembly GCA_963277665.1). Classification (NCBI taxonomy): domain Eukaryota; kingdom Viridiplantae; phylum Streptophyta; class Magnoliopsida; order Santalales; family Viscaceae; genus Viscum; species Viscum album. Next base: position 1,261,937,074 of record OY728145.1, on the reverse strand, counting down.
ATCTTTACGGTCACCTGATTTAGGAGATGGTAGTCCACACATAGTCGTAAGCTCCAATCCGCCTTCTTGGCGAACAAAATCGGAGATTCCCAGGGTGAAACACTTGGTCGGATAAATCCCTTTCCATAAAAGTCCTCCAACTGTACCCGCAGCTCGCAAAGCTCGTTGGGAGCCATCTGATATGCTAGAGTAGATATCGGTGTTTTCTTGGGGTGCAGGTCTATGTATAAGTCAACCTCTCTAGAGGAGGTAGTTCTGGAACGTCATTAGGAAAAAAATCTGCATACTAATCCACCACAACCAGAAAACTCAGAATCCTCACATCAACTGCTCTGAGGATGATACTAACCAACGGATGTGTGATTGGATTCCCTCTCCTCTGTATAAGTCCATCATACACTGCAAAGTCTCCCTTCTCGCCGGTGAAGGTGAACCTGGTCCCATCTGTGCGGACACACCGCACTTTGCGCCTAATACAGTCGATCTGACCATGAACTATGGATAACTAGTCTATACACAAGATGACGTCGTAAGGTCTCGACACCTCTACAAGAATATCCCAGCCGAAGCTCTCACCTCCTAGAGTAAGCTCACACTGCCGGCACCAGTGCGTAATCGTCGAGCCTACTCTCGTAGGATTCTCTAGCCGTAAGGATCAAGCCAACGGCTCCGTTGGAATCTCCGAGCTCTGAAATAGGCCAGAGGAAATAAAATAATGACTCGCATCTGTGTCTATAAGTATTACAGCAAGGGTGGAGTAGACACAGATATTACCTTGAATAATCTCAGGTGCATCGAGGTTGTAGTCCTCGACTTCATGGAGCTGAGCCCATCTCTGTCCGCCAGCTCCCTGTGGTCGGGGTGGACCTCCTGGTGGTGGTGTAGGTAGAGCCTTGAAATGTTTTCCACCACTCGCTACTCGGCCATCTCCTCTGCCTCATCCGCCAACTCTTGATAGAACACCATGGTCGAACCTCTACCTCTGCCTGGGAGGTCCCTCTACTGTTTTCTGCTCATCTGCATGGCGGGTCAAGCAGTCATGAGCCATGTGGCCCTGCCTGCCGCATGCATATCACTGCCTGCTTCTCATAAGGCTGGCTATGTTTCATGTGCCCTGCACAACCGAACCTGAATCCGGAGGGCACCCACCTAATGGAATGGTCCGCTTGATCTTCAATGACATCTGTCTACTACCGGATACAGAAGACTCTGTTACGTGTCGTCCCGCAGAAGGTCACACCGCTGGTGTCTGCTCAATGAGAAAACTCTACACAAGAAGGTCTCTCTCTAGCACCCCCTCCTGCATCGTAATGCTAAGGGGAATCATTGAAGCCCTGATCTCATGCCTGAGTCCCTGCTCGAAGGTCCGGACCCTGATGAACAGGTCCCACACCATATCTATGGAGAAGCATCAGTGGTCAGTAAACCTTGCTGATTACTAAGCTACTATCATACTAGCGTACTGTAGATGTAGTTACTTTTGAATCTGCACCGCATGAATGGTGGCTGGAACAAACTCTAAGAAAAATAGACTCTCGAAGTCTGTCCATAGTAAAGATGTCTCGTCATGCACCTGGAGCATCAGGCTCAACCATCTACCTGCTGCTACGTGCAGGAGACTCGCGTAAAGGATCACCATAAGGTCTGATAGTGTCCCTAAAAATATGAAGACTCTAATGACAGCCTCCATCCAGTCCTCATCTGCCTGTAGGTCTGCCTCTCCGTGGATCCTGGGCAGCCTCTGTCACTGGAACTCGTGCAATGCACTCAGGTGGTGTGTACTCTTTGCTGCCGAGGCTGGTGGTATCAGTGGTCTAGTGGGTAGAGGTGCCCCTGGTACCTCCTCTATGATGGGGCCCAACACTAAGGCCTCGTCGCTCGGTGGGCTTCCATCTCGTATGTCACTCAAAACCCTAGTTGGTTGCCTTCATGGAGCTGTCATGAAATGAAACAGGTGCCCCAAGGTCAAAACAACATACCTGGTGAGCTAACTCAAATTAATCACAAAGAAAACTTTTGAAACACACATGCAATCAATGTTTTCGTGCACTTAGTCAGAAATCTGAGGTCAGGGTCTTGGTGTATGGATACGTCGACCGCCGCACCAACACTCGACCCCCTAGACTGATAACCACACTCAATAATCTTAAAAATATTTCTTCACATTAAAGAATGATCAGAGTCATGAGTTATATGTTAGAACCGACTCCTCTGATACCAATTTTTCACGACCCGTCATCAGGGCCCATTCCCTGACTACCCCAAGCCCGTCGTCCATAGGCCAGGGGCTGGTGACTAGCACCAAAGGCGTAAATATCTAATCGGGGAAGGCATTAAATTTATGAAGTAAACAAACACAAGAGAGTAAGCAATAGGAAGTAAACAGTAAGTGAATACTGTATAAAAAAATTAGGTCTGAATGTAAAGGGGCTGAAAATACAATCCCAGCAGAAAAGTACAGGTACAACGGAAGGCATGTACAACTGAAAAAGGGAAAATAGCTAAAAAGGGAAGATCCTAGAATGTCCGCTGAGTATCCTACCTTAAGGGTAGTTACAGATGTCCACATCAGCACTCCACGTCTATCAGTCTGCTCCATGTACCCTCTCATCGTGTGGTTCACCTCCGGGTACCTTCCGGTCCTGGCTCGCGCTCTACCTCCATCAACACTATCCGTCGTCTACTTCCAAAACAATGAGGTGAGGGCATCGCCCGTGCAGGGGTGAGTATAACGATACTTAGTAGGGACCCCGAGACCCCCGAAGGTCTCCTAGAATCCACAAAGGATAAACCATAGAAGAAATATACAACCAAAGAGTATCAACAAACCCTATGTAGGTATATTCACATACATATACCGACGTTATCAACCACAGTTCACCTCCAACTCTCAAGCTCAAGCCCAACACAGTCCACACAGGAATGTAAAGTCAATCACATCGATGAGAATGATTGATATTCAAGACTTAGATCACATAGGTATACATCTTTCATATATCGATAGAGATGATATGATGTAGTAGCAGATTCATCTATGTTGTCGGACCCACACAGGATACAAGACCTGCTAAGTTGTCAGACCCAAATAGGATACAAGACCAGATACTCTGTCGGACCCACACAGGGTACAAGTACAGAAGTCAAAACTGTCGAACACACATAGGATAAAAGAACAGTAGTCATCGCCATCGAACCCCAGTGGATTCTAGTATGGTTATTATCGTTGTCAAACCCATGGATGATTCTAATAAACAAGTCGACGTAGTCGATCCCACAGAGGATTCCATTACAGTAATCGACGTAGTCGTAGCCAGCTCTAGGGTTCCCACACATAGCACACTCGATTCCGGGGGGTATGTTCCTAGAGAAAAGGGGTCGATACATCAACTATCATGAAGACCAATGTTGATGTATCTTGAAGTTCCACCTCATCAAAAGGAACCCAACGCGATAGACGATGCGTAATTCGGACGCCCAGTCTGAGAGTTATTAGTATTTCTGTTCCAAGTGCCCGGTTAGAATTATGCTCGTTCCAAACTAGGCCATTTTCCAATTTTTTCCAAAATTCACTTGTAGTATTGAAAATGGACCTCCTCGTTGCATGGGTCCCAGGGCCGTAGACATCGCTTCGATCAGACGCATGGTAAAGAAGTTATTCATACATAAGTGAAACGGGTCCGGCCCATCAAGCCCGGTGGGCTGTCGGGTCGACTCCTCCTGGCTCGGCAGGTCTGAACCGACTGGGGGGTCGGCCCGGCCCAGTGGAGCGCAGCCCGACCCAGTGAAAGGCGGTCTAGCCCGCGCAAGGCGGCACGATCCTTGCCGCTAGCGGTCGGTCGTGGCTCGGCCAACTGGACACACGGTTTGGGGGGTGTGTCCCCCGGTTTTTCTAAATGGCGACGCCAAGCGGCGTCACCCCTCGTGTTCAGTCGGTCGAAGCCAGCTGGACTTCTCCGACGTGAGCAGCCCACACGGGCGGGCCGTTGTTCTCCCACATGACACCTTCAGGTGCTGCGGCCTTCTTCAACCCGGTCGACTAGTGGCCGGCCGGTTCGCACGCCGAAGCGGCCCGCCCAGCGTGGGCCGCGTTTCTCCACAATGTGGCTCCCTCATAGAACCGCAGTTCCTTCGGCGTAGTCGGCTTTAACCGGCCGGTTCATATTCGGTCGAGCGGCCCGTGGATGTGGGCCGCGGTTCTTCTCTACGCGGCCAGCACATGACTATCGCTTCCTCCGGTCATTGCCGCCTCTCCCATCTCCACCTCCATCACGAATAATAACAAGGATTTCTGGAGGGTCATCGGGCCGTGTTCCTTTGGTCCGCACCCTCCGTTTTAGGCGATAGCAGTTGGCCAACGACATCCAAGAAATTCAACGATGAACGGAACACAAATTATTCACTTAAAATTATACAAACCCCTACCTCGTGTATGCCGTCACATGTCGACGAGCCATAGAAGACAAGCATCATGGAGGTCAGGTGTCATGGAAGAGGGTCATTGATTCCATTGACGTCAGGATGCATTCGTGGAGGGAGCATTGCCGATGTTCCTTGCGGGTGGCTCCTATTCTTGTGGCTTGGATGAAGAGAAAATTCGACTTCTTCATTCTTCGACGGTTCATAGTTGGAAGGTAGATGCATTATTCTAATTCTCCAATGTTTCCACCATAATATTTTCTAAGAAAATATTATAATAAGGAATTCCCCAAAATTATAAACTTTCCATGTTATTCAAAAAGATTCAAATATTAGAGGTTCCAATTAATTAAAATGTGTGGGAACATTCAATGGGTGGGAGGTGGAGAGGCTTCACCATAATAAATGAGGGATGTTGTAAAATTAAATAAATGGGAGTTAATGGGGAGTTTAATGGAATTTGTAGGGTTATGGATCGTGTGGGACCCACCACACATTATCCTCTAATGGGAGGTTATGTGGGTGTGGGCCCCACCTCTAACTTCCTCTTTTAGGAAAGAACCACCACTTAATAAATTAAATAAAATTTTGTACACTTAATGTAACCCCATAATTTTATTTTATTTTGTTTCGAATCCCCAAATTAAAACGTTCAACCCGCATAAAATGCAACTGCGATAAAGGTCTTCTTAAGAGAATAACGGCGCTGCGAGTTCATCCGTGCCCTCATGTTTAAATTTTGAGCACCAGTTTAAATTATAGAAAAACCCGCATGTATGTTTACTGAATGTACCCGAACAAAATTTCAGAATTTGATTCCTGGAACACCAGGCCTCAGAGTCCGACGCCGTTAGAAACTGCGAACTCTTAATATTCCAAATAATTTTAGAAAAACAATTCCTCGAAATTTCCTGGTATTTACATATTGTGAAAGCCTTGTGATTTTTTCCTCATACGCTCTGACAGATTCATCGTCCATTTTCATGAGAGCAAGGAAGTTCATTTCCACTTAAGTCGGAGGGTGTGCGGAAAATATTTATCGAAAAACATATTTTCAAAATCCTTCCATTCCAACACCTCGATCTCCTCTTTAGGATTTGTATTTTTGATCAACATCCACCATTGATCAGCTTCGCCCTCCATATAATAAGAATCTTGGAGAAATTTCGCTTATTTAGAACATTAAAGGATGGAGAAGATCTTTTCAATGGAGTTGATCCATTGTTCAGCAATTGAGGGATCAGATGATCCATTAAAAGTAGGAGGTCGTTGTCTCATGAAGCACTCAGTAGTGACTTTTTCTTTCTTGGGGGTGGGGGGGGTGAACATTATTCATGACCCAGGTTTCTATTCAAATATTGAGTTATCTAAGATAGAAGCATGACAAAGTTCATGATTCCCGCTCCCATTGGATTGGGCATCACATTATTACAGTCATCACATTGATCTTCACATCGGTTGTTAGCCATAGTCCTCCTATTACTGTCTATTGGCTGGAATAAAAGGAAAGTCAGGGGTAACACATAAAGGGTAATGCAAAGAAAAAACCATCGACATATAAATAATTTTTCCCTTAACATATGAATCTATTGTCTTCAGGTCTTTGTTATCCATGATCTACTTTCTAACATATATTTTCATGGAATTTTTTGTCCCTTAATAATGGTTCATACTAATCTTGTGAATTTACCAAAGAGTATCCCATGAGAGTGTCATAACCAAGAGTGCAGCAATGCCAGTTGTCATGCACCAGTTCCCGTTTGAGTCTAGCTCAATGTGGTGTTTTCGGGTTTTACCCCAAGGATACATATGTTCTAGAGCCGCCTCTACCTGCTCATATCCAGACATGGATATATTTTCTTGATAAAACAATTTCTCAATACTCACCAAATCATAGGGATGTTTTTATTATACTTATTCTGGTATCTAATGATTTACTAGGGTTTTCTAACCCAAATACCAAAAATAACTAAACCTATCCTCTAATACCAACTAGGACAACCTTGGCCTTTTATTACACAATTAAACATAATTTATTACATAAACATCACTTGATACAATATTGAAGATAGATAGGTCTACTGTATTTGGGGCTTAGTATCATTACATAATAACTTAAAAAATTAAATACAACATCTTTATTGAAAACATTCTTTACATGTCCACTACATTCCCACGTACATAGCATTGCATGGGATAACCTGAGGACATGCATACGAAAAGTGTGAGCTATAAAGCCCAGTTAGGGAATAGTCATGGAATAACATGAGGAATATAATACATATAAAAAATAGGCATATAAATAGAGCACAAGAGAATAATAAACATAAAGGCATGATGAAGCATGAAAATCATAAAATGGAAATGTGGCAACAACACTTAACATGGAATTAGCATGAGCCAAGTCTCCTTTCACATAGAGCATGAGTAAATCCTCATTGCACATGAAGCATGAGTAAAACCTCATTGAACATGAATTATCCTATGTAAACACCAATTTCACATGACGTATCATGATACTATACTTTAAACAATGCATCGCAGCACTATAAGGGCGCTCCCTTCTTAAAAATTTCATTGCATGCATAAGTGTGCCACATGGATCATATAACTGGGATTCATAAAACATAGTCATTTATTCCATGAAAAGGAATGTTGAATTCATAAATCAACATTTATAATAAATACGTCAATGTTCATAATGGTGAATATACGTGATAAAGAAATTGGCATGGTATTCACTACACGATGACCTTGGCTTGGAAAATCGGTGCAATTTCGGGAGCGTAACATCGTTATGTAAGAATTCACAAAAATGGTTGATGAGAGAGAAAGGGGGTCTCATCATATTTACATGAAATGGGCTGTAAGGGGGTCATATAGATACATGTCCCAACAATTTTAATGGAATTTAGAGTCACGATCCAAAATAATTGCTTGACTGTAAAAGAGGAGAGAGAAATTCCTTTCGGAATTTCAGCATAGTAACGGGTGTACATGGGAGGAATTTAATGAGATAGAAAGGGGTCTCCCATCATTCAAACATAAATAGGTAAGTATGTGGGAGGTGAAAAACCAGACCCCAACATTTAAAATTTAAATTAAAAGGGTATAACCGCATTAAGAATATTGGACAAAAATGAGAAAGGAAGGGAAATCATTACTTGGAAGTGTGCTTCCAAAGGATTCACAGGGGCTTCTTGGTAGATTAAGGCACCTTGGGAGGATTCGAGAGAGAGGAGGGCAGAGATCGGATGAACTCCAAAGGCATTGAGTGAGGAGAAAGTGGGAGCTTTGGAGGTTTTATATATGAAATGTGTGTGAATTCTTTATTATTTTGGTTTGGGACATCTCACATTAAATTAATCCAAACCACAAACCAACCAATGGTTTTTGCCCATGGTTTTTTAAAATGGAAGTGGAAAAAAATATTTTATAAGTCTAAACTCTGAACTTCTTAAAATAATGGAGTAGTTTATGTGGAGGTGAGTCGCACTCCCAAGGAAAACTATTTAAAAAGACAAGATGTTTAATAAGACTTGAAGGGTCCATTAATGCTTTGTAAAATAAGTCAAACAAACACAAAATATAATTATTTTAATGGTAAAACATATATTGGCCGAACATAATGCTTATATTAATTTAGTAAATCCCTATTATGTCATTATGATGTCATAAAACACATTGTATATTTAAATGGTATTTAATTTTTACCCCAAAAGATTACTGTCTCAGAAAATTATGAAAAAATCACCATTGGATAATTTCAAGATCCTAATTATAGAAATAATATTTATTTTATCTAAATAATTTACTAAATATGTTAATATTTACTTTTAAAATAAAAAATGACATTTATCGAAAATAAATTGGTTTTGACAAAAAAAGGCTTTCAAACCTTAGAAAAATTATGACTACATTCATAAACTTATACAATAATTTATATATAATAAAAATTAAATTAATAACAATAATAATATTTTATTAAAATATTATTTAACACACAAATCTATAAATTCATCAAAATATATTTCTTAGTTGAACTTTAACTAAAAATACTATTTGATATTTAAAAACTATTTACAAGGTAACAATAATAAATTGAAAGTATATTCATTATTATATACAAAAATAATGTACATAACCATATTTCTAAGGTCTTTTTACATAACCCCTTAAAAAACCCGCATAAGACCGAAGAGTAAGGTGTGTGATGGTGACAGACTCTTCAGGTGGCTCGAATAACATTTCTCAGGTGGTAATCTCTATCAGCTTCCACTTCTCTCGTAGGCGGTCCCGCTCGAGCTTAAAATATTCAAGATCATCTTGGGATTGGTCTAGAGTGAATCCCAAAGACGTAGCCTCCTTTCTGAGATTTGAAAAATGGGCTTCGTATGGAGCACGACTATTGGATGAGGCCATTGCTTCCTTTTTCTGAGTAAATTGGATTTGTTAAATCCCTATAGTTATACTAATCATGTGATCACTGTTCAATGGTTATATTATCAATGATCACAATTCATAAGAGTATTTTAAAGTCCAAAAACATAAAACCAAATAAGTTGAAATTTTATATAAACATTTTACATAAAGAGACATTTAATTAGATCAAGATGGATATCTATTAATTAAAGTTTGTGTCATTGCAGATAAAATATTCAAGACATCTATCTATGAAATTGGTGAATGTTTTGGATTGTGTGGAATATAGAAGTACCATCAAATGTTATCTTCAAATTTTTAAATAATTTTGAAGTTGTTACTAAGAGAAATAAATCCGATAAATTTTGTATGTTTTCAAAACCAAAAAAGATGAAAATTTAGAAATTTATAAAATTTTAAATTATGAAATAAATGTTTTCAATAATTACGATTCTATTAATTATTGGAACAAATCCAAATTGAAGAGGAATATTCTTCGTGATGATAGGATGTTTTGGAATAAAAAAAGTTCCAATGTAGATGGTGATAAAATTTTACAATATAATGTTCACAAATCTAAATATTTTGGTAGTTAAAAAGTAAAATATTATTTATATGGTTACTTATAGTATCATGGTGTATTTGGGTGTGCAATAAATATGTTTATATTTTGTAAAAAACCATAAAATTATTTCGTGTGTAATAGGAAGAAAATCTCATGCCGGATTTAATCCCCTTAAAGAAAGAATTATGAAAATGTTTGTTTCAAAGTTGGTAATTGATTCCAAACACTATAAATTATATGTGTAATTTATGAAAAATCTATAAATCATACTAAATATGTCTTGTTTTTCTATCATCACAATAAAATGTTTATAAAAATTCTCAAATGCAACATGCAATGGAAGATAAATGGAAGAAAAAATACATTTTTTTAGAAACTACTCTCAATTATAAGAACGGTAAATTACCTTGGATTATGGACAGTGAGTTCGTTGTAATTATAATAGGATATTTGAAGCAGTTATAGAATGTGAAAGTTTTCAATGAAGGAAAAAAAAAATTTGGAAAACGAAATCTTTTGTAATTAAAGGTGTTAGATATACTATTATTGGGGAATAAAAATTGAAATCCAAGAAGTCATTATTTGTCAATGGTTTGAAACAAAATTTATAAGTGTTTCAAAAATATTTTATTATGGCAATAATGATAGTTTTAGAAAAGTGGGTTTTTCTTTTAAAAGAGTTTATGATGTAAAACTGTTTATTAGTTTCCATCAAACAAAGAAAATCTTGTTTTATAAGGGAAGACAATCAATTATGGAATAAAATATTGGGAAAATTGTGTTAGGGGAATATAATCAAGTTTTATATGAAATACAGTGGTTATGATAATCATGATAGGACAATAAAAAGAGATTGGTGTTTTTCAATTTATCAGAAATGGATGATTACAAACATTATATATAAGAATGTTGAAATTGGTTTACCTCATCCCCTAGATCTAATTCATTCTAATATTTGTGGTCCATTGAGTAAAAAATTATCTTTGAAATATAATTATTTTATTTATTATAATTAATTCTCAATGGTTTTATAAATTATTTCACATGGTTGTTTAGTCTGATTTCTTGAATAGAGAACATGATAAATAATTTTTCGTTGAACAACTATGTGTATTTTTTATTTAAAAAATATAAAAGATAAATGTTAATGTTTAATAAATATTTATATTGAATTAATAAATCTCTAAGAAATTGGTTTTCCAAATTGGTTGTCCACATTATGATGTTTTACATAATGAAAGGAATGGTTGATAAAAATATTAAAAAAATATAAAATCATAAATTTTCAACCAATTTAATTATATATGTTGATGATATTATATTTAATAAGAAATCTGAAATAAGTTGTCAAAAGTTTGATGATTAAATGAAGAAGATTTTGGAAATGTTTATGCTTGGTATTCTATTGGTTTAAGAATCATATAAAATAGTTTGTACATTTTTCTATCTCAAGATAAGTGTGCTAGGAAATATCTTAAGAGGTTTTAATTATACGATTAAAAACCTACTTCCACACCAAATTTACTGAGAACAAAGTTTTCTAATGATGTATCAGGAAGGGAAATGGATTCTAATGATATTCATAAGTTGATTGAATGTTTTTCATATCTAAATTCTTTAAGAAAAGATATTGTATATTTTGTTATCTAATGAGAAATATTTCAGAGTTTCCTAATGTAATCTCATATCTTATCTGGAAAAAAGTATTAGACATGTTAGGTTCATAGTTGATTTCAGATTCAGATATGCTAGATTATGAAGAATTGAATATTTTTCAATATAGATGTTGATTTGATAGGAAGTGTGAATGATAGAAGATCTATATTAGGTGGAGTATTTTTCTTGGGTAATGTTATGGGAATTGGAAAACCAAAAACAATAACAATATAAAACATTTCATGGATGAATCTGAATATATTTACTCTACTAAAGATGAAACACATCTTATATATAAAAAAGAATTAATCAAACGATTTACTTATTGAGGTGAAGTTTCCACTTCACTTTGGATATTATAATAAAATAACTATAAATCTCTCAATAAATCAAATACAACATTCTCATTAAAAAATATTTATTTCAAATATCACTTTTTCAAAGAGTTTTTGGAGTAGAATATACTCATCTGAGATTATGTTCCTACAATAAAACAAGTTGAAGATTAGGTTTGAAGTTCAAGAGGAGTTCTGAAATCACTAATTTTTGATAACATGGTTTTTCTTTCAATGATTCTTATTTTATATAACGAGTAAGCTCATGAAGGCCTAGAATTGTTGATTAGTGATCCATTGATTGAATCACTATGTTTAATTGATTTCTGAATGTTTGATGAAAGTAAAATCCAAATGAAATGTTTTTTGGGTCGGAGTTGGCTGGAGATTGTTTTTGGATGCTGGAAGATGTGGTTTTTGAATGTTTTGTCTTTTGATGAAATTATGAGAAATCAAATCAATTTGAAAGTTATGATGATCTGATGAATATTTTCCAGGATAAAAAGAACAATTGAATATTTCCTATGGATTACCATCAAGAACAGTTTTATGTATTAAATATATTTTTTAGTTGAACATGTTTTTCAGACTCATATGCTTTCCAGAATTGACTCTTTTATAACAGAGTGGGAAGATGTACCAGATATTGAATGTATTTAGAAATATCTGATATAAAATATTTTGATGCAATGTTGATTATCAGGTTCTTGACATCATGGGAAACCTCATTATACATGATTTTGATAAATGGAAGGTATATATGGCCATGCATTGCTATGATAAAAGTAATCTTCTTCATAATTTGGTTAAAACTTATGATCTAGTATTTGTGATTGAAAGTGGGATAATTTTTTTGGGTGAATATAAAAATTTTAATAGATCTCTAGTGTTTATGATATTGATGTTTTCTAGTGGAATATTATCTGATAATGATTTATTGAATATAATATTTTTTTGTGATTGAGAGTTTGGTTTTAATGAAGGTAGAAGGCGTGAACATGTGTGGATTGAATGATTCCTCAGATGAGCTAATCCATTACATGTATTTCTTCATCAAATAAACCCTCAGTTTCTAGGTTCTTGAAATAAAGATGTTTTTATTGATACTGGTCCATCATACCAGATGCATTGTCGATCCATCATAAAAGTGTTTTCTTCAACAAATAAGTGTGGATTTAGAGATAGAAAAAATCGATGAATAAATCGATTTATTCAACCACTTTCATATGATCTCAAGTATGGGAGTGAAGTCTCATGTTTTTTTCATTTGGTTTAAGAATCATTAGAAATGGTCTGATAGTGAATAGGCATCTGACACATAATTTCATCACATAGAGTTCCATCGGTCTATAGAGATGTTGAATAAATTAAAAAAATGGAATCATATTAGAGATTCTATTTTATTATTTTCGGGTATCGATGTCTTTATAATATTAAATGATGTTTATAATATAAAATATTCATTTTTTGGATAATAAAAATTGGACATTTTTATTTTATATGATTTCAATTTAATTAAGGAAATCAGAATGAAAAACTATTTTGAAATGTGTGTTTCTGGACTATCTATTTTAATACAATGAACATGAGAATTTATTTTCATTAAGTATTATAATTAAGAAGTTATAGAGAGTTTAATAATATTCAAGAAGGATTCATAATATTTTTGAAGCCTTGATAAATGGTAAAAATGAATTTGAAATTTAAGTAACATTTGACATTCTCAAATTGGTGCAAGTGAGATAGTGAATTTTGTTTCCCACTTATCTCACTTATGTTGAACCTATGATATAGGTTAATGTAAAATATATTATGGAACTATCAATTTTTGGGAGGGTTATAGAACCAATATTTTTTCTAGAAATAATCGAAGGAAGTTGACTATTATACTGAAGATGTGAATTGAGAAGATGTTAATAGATCAGGCTATAAAATCAAACTGAACAATCAGACTGAAAGATTAGGGAAAAGATAGAAGTAAATAATACACGCTAATAGAAAATTTAATCAAACATTTTTTTGGATTGAGGAATTGTATAAGGGGATTCGAGATAGTAATAAAACAATATATTTTTATGAATTCCAAATAAGTTTTTCCAATATGCTGCTCAGTAAGATTGTAAATGCCTATTTTATATAGATGTAAAATTGTGGACGTTTTCGAAGAATCATAATGACACATTCATAACTGACTAGTAATGGCTTCTAAACTTGTTACAAAAACTCAATTACTTATTTCATGGTAGAATAATAACATACCAAGTTCTATTGATCATAGTGATAAACATGTGAAAATGTATTTAAAACTTGTTGTATCCACCGAGAATGATTTTGTTTCTAGTTGATTATATGCTCATAGATTATTTCCAACCCATTACATGAAATATATTCCCTTGTTGTGTATTTATGAATGTAAATAATAATATTCCTATGGATGTGGGAATTTTTTAATTTTAAAAAAATTGGTATATGATTAACATGTGATAATATTATTATTAAATAAATCTGATATAGAAGAAAATGATATCACTGATCAACCCTCCCCATCTTAGTGATTAATTTGATCACAATTTGGCCTTTTCATATATTTCAAATTGAACACTTCTACTCAGTAGTATTTTTTCCCATAATATAATTATTTGAAAATAAAATTCATTTTATTTTACAAAAAAAATTCAAGACCTTCAATTTGACCTCTTATTTGTTCATACCCATCCTCAAAACCAGTGATTTTTAAAAAAACATGTCATGAGTCTAAATATATTAGTAAGGGATATGAAAAGATTATATTTATTAGTCTAGAAGAAAACATGAAAACAAATAAAATGTTTACCATTGTGACAATATTTGGTAAGAATATAAAATAAATCTCAATAAAATAAAAAAACACACCTTAAAATCATGAAAACCATGAAACCAGTAATAAATGAAATATAAAACCTTCTAGGAATGTTAGATAATCAAATTTATAACCCATGTTAATCTTATATTAGAAATTAAAAGTTGCACAATTATATCCGTAAGACAAACCACCCCAGTTAACACCCTCTTTCATTCCATTGAAGTCAAATAATGTTGGACAAAACATTAGATATATTAATTGTTCAACACTGATCATATAAGCTATATTAGGTTCACCGATTCATAATATACAATTATTAAGTATGTGTTATTTAGTATTACATTCTTTCCTACATCTTTTCATTATAAAACCATTGAAAATCCATTTTAAACACATGTAAAAAATACATTCTAATATCAAAATAACATCTCATTTTAAAAATACACTTTCAAAACCAAATTACCATAAAAAAATGAAATAGGGTATTTCAATGAAGAAATCATGAATGATTATAAAGGAATAAAAATATAAAATAATGATTATAACGGTAGTAAAAACCATTGATGTTTTATATACTAAAATAAAACATTATTTTTTCCTTTTTGTCAAAAAGTTATATAAAAATATTTTAGTTTGAAATACTGTGAATACATGTAAAAAAGGTGACATAAAATTTAACTAATAATTCATTTATGTCCTCTTAAAAACAAATTAAACATGTATCAGAATGAAGACATATAAGACAAATAATTTGAAAATATATCCTGAAAACATTTTAAATGAGGTTTTATGTTAAATTTCCATTTGTATCAAGTCTCACTCATTACGTCTATTCATTGTCACCAAGAATATTAAAATTATGTCATATATTAAATCTCATAAGAAATATTTCAATATAATTATTTCTTTTATATCATTTATTACCATGTTATATTCATTTACATTATCATCTACATTAATATCGAACGATTTGATGTTATTCAATTAATAGGTCAAAAATGACTTTGCTATGTTAAATATGGTCAACAAGGTCATTATCTAAAGAACAATAATAATGAAATAATTATATTTTACATAAATAAAATATAATTTTAACACAATCCATGAATTATGGTTATTAAAAATGAACTAGGTTACAATCATGGAGACAGGTTTCCATATGTATGCATGAGTAGTGTGTCTATTTTTCAATGATCATGATTGAAAGAAGGTTTGTATTATTTTATATTTATAAAATTACAAAAATATTATATAAAACATATTATTTCATTAAACACGCTTATATATAATATATATGTGACTTTGTGATGAAAAATGAATCACAACATTTCATAGAGGTAGTAATCCACACGTATGTGTGAACAATGTTATCATTTTTCAATGAATGGAATAGTATGAAAAACATTTCATCTTATTTTTCTTTAATTATTAGTATTTCAATAATTTAATATAGAAATATATTTACTTCATACATATAACAATATATAAGAGTCAGTGTTAGAAAACGACACACATCGCTACGTGGAGTTGGTAGTCCACAAATACACACATGCAATGTTTTCATTCCCCATTGGATGTAAGAGAAGATGAATATTAATTATACTATTAGAAAAACAACATCTTTGTATATTTAAGATATATATTTTATAATTTCTTAATCATTGAAGAATATTTTAAGCAGGTAGAAGAATAAATAATTTATAATGTCTTGGTAATAAACTATACATCTGTTTCAGAAAACTATGTAAGGTTTACAACAACAAAATTATAGCACAGTTTTATGATAAAAAATGGTCTCTAGGACATGGGGAGGGATTTATATAACATATTTTTGTTGTTATTTGTAGATATATTTTTATAAAAAATGTGTGATTATGTGAGGATAGGAGGTTCCCATTTATATATGAGGGGAGTGGCACTATTGAAATTACATAAAATATTAAATTATTTTATATGAAATTTCATAAAATAATTTCCCAAAAATAAATAATTCAATTATAAGATTAGTATAAGAATTTAACATCACATAAAATATATTTTGAACAAGTTTGTGATGTTATCACCTTAATACCATTATTTTAACACTCCCATTAAAAAATTTTCCACTTAATATGGTATCAATGTTTTTTAAACTAAAGGAGTCAAAATAGTTACTATAAAAGGAAATGTTACCCATAAATGTGAAAGGATTGATATTATCAACCATATAAAATTCATATTACTAAAGATAATATTTTCTAGAACTTTGAATTATTAAATAAAATCATATTTATTATAAATTACTAGTTTTGTGCATTTTGTATCTATTAATTTATTTTGACATTGAAAAAAATATGAATGAAAAATAATTATAATATAATACATTCGTATAACCCTATAAAGTAATTTTTATCAAAAAAAAATTTACAAACACAATAAAACATCGAAATCAAATTACTTTTAATATTTTTAAAATTATTTACCTAATTTTTTAATTACCTGAACTAATAATGTGTCAGTGTCGGCTTATTTTTAAAAAACATTATTCCATCAAAAAATATAAGAATTAAATTAATATGATATAAAATAATTATATTTTAAAAAATAGATATTTATAACCAAGTATAAATTTTTTTATAACTTGCAGATCATGTTATAGAAATAAAAGTTAAAAGGTTTAAATTTTTTACATTATATTTACAAAAAATAACATAAATGTAATTATAATAGTAAAGTGAAAAAAATAAAAAAAATTGTAATCATGAATGGTCAAGGTGGAATTAAATTTATCCATTTAATTATATTAAGGGTTTTTTGGAGAGTTTTATGTCTGATAACAATATAAGGATTTATAATTTAGGTCACATGATATGTATTATCATTTGAAATCAGTGGGGTTTAATTATATTGATATTTACCACATAGTATGTGAGTTTGGGGGAAACAACATGTTTATCAAACCACATGTCGGAATGTATATTTTGTTATATTCCTGACTAATCTCATTGGACCCAAACAACATGTGACTAAATAGATATGGAGTATAGTTGAAAATATGACTTAGAATCCTAGGGTATTTCTCACATAGCTAACCGTGAGGACCCAATTATAGTTTACTTTATTAGGACATGTAGTAACCACGTGATATTTTTAAGAACACTATATTCGATAGCATAAATGTATTGTGATAATTATCACAT
The DNA here is from genome assembly GCA_963277665.1 of Viscum album. Classification (NCBI taxonomy): domain Eukaryota; kingdom Viridiplantae; phylum Streptophyta; class Magnoliopsida; order Santalales; family Viscaceae; genus Viscum; species Viscum album. The sequence goes on along the minus strand of OY728145.1, from coordinate 1,261,919,659 downwards.
AGCTATTGGAATGAAATTTTTTAATGATATTGACTGAATTATTCCAATATATATGAAACATTCTTATAAAATGAATTAATCTTTCACCAGTTAATTAGAAATGAAAATTAAAAAACAATTAAATAGAAAGGATGTGTTTTATAAAAAACTATTTCTATGCCCATAATGACATTTTGACTGAATAAATTAAATTTATCACTACAAATAAAATATATTAACGAAAATTATATGATATATATACAATTAAATATTTTATAAATTCATCTAATTATTTTTATATTCTCAAGATAATATTAATTCCAATTTTATGTATAATAACATTACTATTCAAAAAGGAAACATTTCCAACATTTAATGGAATGCCAATTTTAAAACTAAATTTTGGTAATTTTATAAATTTTATTTTATCAAATAATCTTAATTTTATAAATATTAATATCAAAATAATAATTGGGTGATTTGTTTTGAATTTTTATGTGAGATTTTATTTTTTGATGAATAAATAAAATATTGAATTCTAATTGAAAACTTACTTTTCATATCAATATTTTATATGGTAAAATAAAATTTTATATTGTTTCATTGTAATTATATTTCAGTAATACATATATTAATACTATTTCAATAATTTTAAGAAAATTTATATTAGATCTTTATATAAAAATAATTCAATATTTTGAAAACGTTCTCTTTGAAAAATGCCTTTCTCTTTGCATAAATGGGATTTATTTTCAATCCATTTTCTCTAACTCTGTGAGTGGAATTTGGAAAAATAGATTCCATATATGGAGTCCTAAGTGAAAAATTTAATTTTAAGGACATTTTAATTTTATAAAATAAGAATTTTACCATGGAAAAAAATATATTTTATGCAGTTTATATAAAATAATTTCTGGGGTTAAAGTAAAAAGTGTCGGGGATTAAAATACCAAAAAACTAAAAAATAAAATGGTTTGGTGATTTTTTCACATTGAACCAAACAATAATTTAGAAACTAATTATCATCAAACATCATGGGAATTAATTACATCCACGTGTGGTTTGATTTAAACATAAAATAATTTGTTTTTAATCATTTAAAACCACCCCTCCTCAAGTATAAATTCCAACCCTCACCACCTCATTTATCCTAAAAAGACATCAATATCCTAAAATGTATTTCAAACCATGTCCTCACCACACTAAACACATCCATATTCTTCTTTTTTCATAAAAATAAAGATTCCATGGTCCTTAAGTTATCATTCAAGGAGGTTATATTGATGATGTATTTTTCTAAATCCACATCTCTTATTTTCATTTCTTCTTCTATATTCTCCTCACCTCTTTAATAAAACATGTAATAATAAATCTAGAATCATGTAGAAAATTAAATTTTATTTCTATAATGAGATATTTTAGATCTACCCTCTTTATTAACTCATTTTATTCAAATAAACTATACAATTTAATAATCATTGAAATTAACATCCTCTATGAAAAATTATTTTTCATTTTCCAATACCACCTTAATGGCTAGTCATAAATTTATTATTCTGAATATATTATATTTTAAAAAGTGTATTATAAGATATTTAATGTTCTAGAATTTATATATATACATAATATTAAATAAATTGTAAAATTTCATGATGGTTGGAAAAATCACCAAATAAACTAATCATTTATCATTATAATTTTATCAAATGAATAATCCTCATATTAAAATTAAAAATTATATATGGGACCATTTATGTTTATTGAAGTGCATGAATAAAATTAATTTATTAATATTGATTTTTATTTCCCTTTTTATATAAAATTAACAATTATACCCAAACAAACCAATCATGATATCATGAAACAAATGCACCGGAAACAGTGAAAATAACTAAATATTATTAATGAATGGGTAGTAAGATGTTATAAAGGTATCATATAAGGTATTATAAATATTAATAAAATTCTATAATAAATTAATAACATTATTTAAAAAATTAAACAATATTTTTAATAATAAAAAACTAAAGGGAAGTATGAGGTAAGGAAATCTCGTCTCACTTTTACTATAGTGAGATATATGCCTTATTCCCCACTTATTCATTGTGTGTGGTGTATGAATTTACATTGGAAATATCATATCATGAATATCAATATTTTCATGGTATAAAATTTTACATTTTATAATTTTTTCTATTATGGTAATACGATTTCACTATTTATAAAGTGGTAAGGGAATTATTAACTCAATTTACATTCAGGGGGTTAACTATATACTCACTTTATTATGTTTTAATAATATTATTCTTCAAATGAAAACTAAATATCATAATTTTTATTTATAATTTTGTTATGTGTATATATATTGAATACACATATTCAATTCATTTAATTAATTCACACGTTAATGATATCATATATATATAAGAGACATTTTTTTTAAAAAATGATCTTTTTAATGATTCCTTTTAAGAAATGTTTTTCATCCTTGACCATGTTTTATAAATTAGTTTTCATAAATATTTTAATATTAACCTACGAATTTAAATGTCATTTTTATTCATTTATTAACTCTTTAAAAATGTTTTTAAAGTTATATTTTTTTGCTTTATAAACCTGGTTCTTTCACTCTTTTCTGAAAAACATATGGGTTGAATGTTTTTTAAACATATATGGCATGATAGGCATATATGGTTTTCATGACGCCTAAATGTTTTAAATATTAATTTAAAATTTTACAAGGTCATATTTAATGGATTTGTTTTATTTTATAATTATGTTTAATTTTAAACATATTTGATTTTGAAAGTGAAAAATGGTATTTTGTTAAGAATTTTCCAAAGATCACATTTAATGTATTTTCTTCTATGTAAAAATAATTAATTGAATCTTTTCATTCACTATGTTTTATCTCTTATGATATAATCTTCAATATGTTATTAAATAGTAATTTATTATTTTGGTAAGGGTTTCACTATTTTGATACCATTCCCCATTCTACTCTCTTTGGATTGTGATTATGTTTACATAATGGTGACAGTTATTTAAATATTTGATTGTAGTTTTAATACAAATGTATATGTTGATTATTCTTTCTCTCATTCGTATGATAAATTTATTGGACTTAGTAAGTGATGGGGAGGGCCCTCTATAGCCCCATGAAGCATCATTATTTCTTTAGAGACAAACCTAAAGGGATTTGGACAAGGTATTTCCCATTAATATGATTATGGGCATGATGACTTGATGTTTTTATATTCATGGAATTATGCCACGATAATGTGTTTCAGATGTGTGTCATTTAGAATTACATAATTATGAGATTAGCTATTGTTTTCCATGTGATTATTCAATTAATATAATATTCTTGGTGATGTTTTCAAGCTAATGTGATTAATTATATGACATTACATGATAACCTTTTATTGTGGTCATATTATGATCTTTTTTATTAACTTAATGTCATGTGATTCAGTTATTTACATTTTTATATATTTTATTTCTTATCTATGATAGCTTTCTCCATACTTAAATCTTACTGAGTATTCGAGGTCACACCTTCCCATGTTTTTCCATTCCCAGGATGATTAGATGATTATAATTATTGACATGTAGTGATAATCTAGGGGAATAATGGTGCTTTCATATTTATTTCTCTATTTAATTTTATGATTTAAAATTTAATGTAACATTAAAGTGTGTAAATATATTTCCAGAACTACTAAACTATTCAATCATTTGGGATGTGATCTCATGTATCTTTTCCCATGTAATAATGTTGTTCACTATCTCTGGGATATTTGGGTCTATGTCTTTTGGTATTATATCCATTTTAGAAGAATCATTGGGAACTAGATTTGGGAAAACATAAATCAAGAAATATAATCCTATGACTTTGTTTTAGGATCACACGATGTATAGGATAATATTATATTTATATAGTAATGTAAATGGATAAACTAGTTTAAACCCACATCCTAAAATTGATTTTTCATGAAACAGTGATAGATATATATTATTAGTCGCTCTCACACTATGATTTTTTGTTTTAGTCAATGGATGGAACTAGAACGAACTAGAATAATGTTTAACATGTTAGAAAATTATCTGATGAGAAACCAAATGGGATGATGACTAAAGGATACTATGATTATTCCTAATCAATTAACATTATATATGATTAAAATCAAACACCATCATCAAAACTCAGAATCACTAAAGAAGATAAGGATATAGGTTTGTTGAGTTCTTAAGTGGGGGTGATAATAGAGAAAAGAATAATTTGTTTTGTATATGTTGCAAATATGAGAAGGAAAATGTAGTACCCACGGTTTGAGGTATGTGTCATTTGTTTATGCATTTTTATGTGTTTAATGTGGATGGGATTAGTTGGGAAGAGGTTGGGAGAGTATGGAATGGTTTTGGATATGTTTGGGGGCTTTTTTAGGGGACAACGGTTTGAGCATGGATAAGGGAAACTGTGCAAGTGCTCCAAGAAAATGTTCAGGGGGTCCGAGGAAACTGTGTGGACCCTCGCTGTTGAAGCAGAAGTGTGCGCACAGTTAGCACATGGTTTTCCAAACCATAAGGGATAACCGTGCAGCCACTAAAAGTAGGGTTTTAAAACCCGTGGTCATACATTCTTGCCTCATTCCTCTCCAAATTCTCTCCCACTTGAGCCTCACATAGTCTCTTCAGTATTCAAGGGTTGTAGGTGCTCTCCCACACATTTTGGAAGAGTTTTGAAGGGGTTTCGAGGTGGTTTGAAGGAGGTTTCTCCCGGGTAAGTCTCTCCTCTTGGTTTCTTTGTGTTTTCCTCTAGATCTACTCTAACCTATTTCATGGTTTTCTAGATATAAACTTATTGTGTCTATATCTATAGTTGTGGTTACCTTGGATGTTTATTTTAAGGCTTGTGATGGTTAGGGAACAAGATCGAGAGTGGTTGTAGCGGTGCATTCACCGGATTTGAGGTTCAGTTTCTTGTGTGTTGAGTTCGCCAAAACCCTAAAGGTAGGTTGCCTCTATCTAGACTCCACTTGGTTAGAACTATTGGTTCTTCATTACAATTAATTTATTGTGATGAAAAATTAATTGTGTTCTGTTGTGCGAAATTGGTTGGAGATCCCATGTGTGATGTTTTGGGGATTTTTGGGAAAAGGGGTTTTATGGTGAAAAGGATCTTGTCGTGGATTTTAATATAGAGATTTTAAAATGGGGTGTTGATATTGATTTGGGAAAATGGTTGATGAAAAATGGTTTTCAATAAAGATGTTGTTTTTATTGAAACATGGATTCGGCATCGAAAACGGTTTTCATTAAATGGATAAATTATTGAAGTGGATTGGTATGCGATGGAATTGGTTGATTGCATGTTATTGTGACATTGGTGGGTTATATACTTGGTAGTGATTGATTGGAATGTTGTGTGGAACTGAATACAAGTACCACTATAAAAAGGGGGTGGATATTGGACAGAACAGCCACCATCAGAGGATAAGTGGACAAGAAGTACCACTATGTTTGAATGGTTGAATGGGTTGGATAGAAGCTCCACCATTTAGATGTGGTCAGGAAGTACCACTATGTGTGAATGGGTGAATGGGTTGGATGGAAGCTCCACTGTTTGGTTGTTTTGGTTGTTTTTTTGTACATTGCTTTGCAAGATGGAAATTTTTGTTCTAGTTTTTGAATGATGAAATGGATTATGGCATGTTTCATTGGGTTTACCTTAGGTTCTTGGTTTGGGTATGATGGCTTGGTAAGGGTTTTTTGGCCAATGTAAATTGTTGCACTTGTAATTATTTTATATAAATTATTTTGTATAAATGTGCTAATGGTTTAATCCTAGTGGCTTTTGTAGGGAAGTAATTTCGGGAAATCCTACTGAGTTTTAGTACTCACCCCCTGCATTGACACATTGGTGTCTTCGCAGATGTTGTGTATCGTGGCATGGGAAAAGGTAAGGTATCACCCTCCTAAAGTGTTGCATCATGATGATTGGGTGGATGTTGGAGCATGGAGCTTGGTGAGGAGCCATGGAGTGTGTCTTGGCTTATTTTGGGTCTTTTTTTGTGTCTTCCTCATAGTACTCTGATATGGTATTGGTTTTATTGGTTTTTGGTTGTATTTTAGAACAAAATGATTGTCCTTAGGGAATACTTCTTGAATGTTTTATTTGACATGCATCATATAGTGGTTGGTAGTGGATGGTTTGGGTGGTTTTGTCATAAGGGAAAATCAATACCCAATTTTTTCTCCAAGCCCTCGACATTTATTTCCAGCCTTTGGATCCTTGGGAATACTGCCTAAGGCCAAGTAACATTCACTTCCTCCTCAAGACAATGAGTTAGGGGTGGGGTGTTACAAGTGGTATCCGTTTTGTCGTTCCTAAGCTTTCAAGTGAGAGCAGTTGGTCGTTCTCTTTGGCGCCTTGGTTTAGGAGTTGACATTTATTGTGGTATATTCCTTAGGATGGGATGGTAGAAAGGCATAAGAATGTCAGAACCTGGAATGTATAGCCTAAAAGGATGTAGCTAACCATATTATGCAGAAATTCAAGTTACCAGGGATTTGGGTACATAAGTGTTTTGGAGACACTTATAGGCATTGGAAATCTCATTGTTCTGGGTGTTGCCAATGAGATATGCATGGAATATACGGTAGAAATGACTTACCTCTAGGATACATATTTCATTGTGGTATAATAATTTATGGGCTGAATTTGGAAATAGTTTTGCAAATCTGTGAAATTGTAATGTGAAAAAATATTGTATTTTGAAAATGGTTTGGTTTTCAAAAATTGTTAAACATGGCCAATGTGGAAAAGGGGGAAAACCTTGTTGTAATAGTGTTTTGTAATGTGATTAGAAATGATAATTATTGATGTCTATGGAAGTGATACTCATGGTTTTTTGTTTTATATTGATAGAAATGGCATCGAGTAGGCGTCATAGAGGCCAACCAGAGGAGGCTACTGAGAATTTGGTAGCACCTGAGCCTCAGGTGAACCAGCCACTAGTGCAAAGCATAGTGCATGCTTTCCAAGCTATGGAATGTGGAAGTAAAATTGATGAACCAAGGAATTTGGATCATGTGGTTCGGTTTCAAAAGCAGAATCCACCCATATTTAGGGTTGATTCAAAGACGGAGAGGGTAGAAGGACAGTTGAATATAATGAACAAGATTTTTGAGTTCTTGGGAACACCAGTAGAGTTATTGGTGAAGTTGGCCATGTATATGTTGGTAGATCTTTCCATTCAGTGGTGGTAGTTTCTAGTCCTAGCAGGGATGGACCAGGGTGTGACATGGGAAGGCTTTGAGGAATTGTTTAATAAATAGTTCTACCCACATACATTCAGAATTCAACGTACAACTGATTTCTTCAGATTGAAGCACGATCTTATGTCTGTGATAGAGTATAAAACTAATTATATGAACTTAGTGATGTTTTAAACCAAGGTGGCAGGTAGCATGTCATTGAAGGCATGGATCATTGATGCAGGGTTAAGGCATGAAATCTGTGCAAATATAGTCGTACTATGTATAGATGATTACACAGAGATGGTGAATAGAGAATCGGTGAATTAGTGGGATCTGTTGGGTGCTCCGAGAAAAGGAAGCATGGTGGTACATATGGGGAATAGTGGGAACTCTAATGATGTGATCAAGCGGAGGAGGGGCACTTATTTCAAGGGAGGGAGTATGGAACATAATTTGATGGTAGGATCAGTGAATCTTCTTCTGATGCCTCAGAGCTAACCAGGATGTTTTCAGTGTGGTTTGATGAGCCACATCAAGCTAGATTGTATGACACAACCTCGATCATGTCACAACTGTAAGCAGATGGTGCATCTGTAGCGTTATTTTCAGAATCCTCTAAGGTCGGATGTGCGTGATACTCCTCAGGGATCAGAGACGTCATATGCTTCGACAGGATGAGGATAACATCATACTCATTGGTTTAAGGGTAGAAATGATGCCCTCAGTTTTTAAGATTCAAACTCCTCTGGGTCAAAGAGACTATCGAGTATTCTTATGTAGAGCATGTTTTATCGTTGTGGGCAAGGTGGCGCGAATGTGGAATTTATCAGTGCTTGAGATGGATGGGTATGATGTAATCCTAGGAATGGATTGGTTGGAGGCGTTTAGGGGTCAAATTGACTATGATGTGTGTACAGTTGGTTTTATGACACGTGATGGCATTAGACATCTCTTTATAGGAGATAGGAATAAAAGTCAGGGTGCAACGGGTTTTTTGGCACCAGCAGTGGGCATATTATCGCATCAGTTGGCAGTATTTTCGTTGGAATCAGCAATGTGTGTTGAGCAGAGTATTCATCCAGCAGTGGTGGATTAGTTCATGGATGTTTTTGGTGAATAATTCTCTGGGTTACCTCCCATAAGAGAAGTAGAGTTTGTGATTGATCTCATTCTAGGGACTAGTGCTATCTCACTTCTATCTTATCGAATAGCCCCTACTAAATTGCAGGAATTGAAAGTCCAGTTGGAAGAGTTAGAATAAAAGGGTATATATGGCCTAAAACATCTCTGTGGGATGCACCAGTGTCGTTTTTGAAAAAGGATGATGGAACTTTGAGGCTCTGTGTTGATTATCATAGACATAACCATGTTATGATAAAGAACAGATATCCACTTCCATGAATTGATGATTTTTTCGAGCAGTTGAGGGGAGCCTAGTGGTTCTCTGAGATCGACCTGAGGTCAGGATATCATCAATTGCGGCTGAAGAAGGACAATATTTCTAAAATAGATTTCAGAAGTAAATATGGCCATTATGAATATGTGCTTATGCCCTTTGGTCTAACGAATGCGCCAGTGGTGTTTATGGAAATGATGAATGAGATATTTTAGAGATATTTGGACTCATTTGTGGTGGTGTTTTTAGATGATATTTTGGTGTATTCAAAGACATGGGTGGAACACGAGAAGCACTTGGAGATAGTGCTAGGGATCTTGAGGGAGCCAAATTGTTAATGTTTGACTTTTGGATAGGGGAAGTTCGTTTTCTTGTCCATGTTATTTCTGAATGGTGTGTTTCAGTGGATCCAGAAAAGATAGAGGCTGCTATCTCATGGAAACCACCAAAGAATGTGTTTGAGATGCGGAGTTTCCTTGGTCTGGCTGGGTATTATCCGAATTATATTTGTTCTTTTTCACATTTGGCTTCACCGATGATAGATTTGACAAGAAAGAATGTTCCATTCTACTGGAATGAACAGTGTCAGTAGTGTTTCAAAGAGCTAAATGGTCGCCTTACATCAGCACCAATCTTGGTTTTTAAAAAACCAAGAAAAGGATATGTTGTGTATTGTGATGCATCAATATTAGCGTTGGGGTGTGTTCTCTTGCAAGGAAATCATGTAGTTGCGTATATCTCACGGTAGTTGAGGGTGAATGAGAAAAACTACCCAACTGATGACATGGAATTGGCAGTAGTGGTGCATGATTTGAAAGTGTGGTGTCATTATCTCTTCGGTGAGAAATTATTGGTATATACATATCATAAGAGATTGAAGCATATTTTATCACAAAGATATTTGAACATCAGGCAACGAAGATGGATGGAATATGTCCAGATGTTTGATTTTAACTTGATGTACACACCTTGTAAGGGACATTTGGTGGTGGATGCATTAAGTAGAAAATCATATGCTCAAGTGGTGAAATAGGTATCAGACCAGTGGTAGTTGATATCGGTTATAGTTGACATGTGGTTGGAATGTGAGGACCTGGGCAATAGAGTGGCCTTCTTTCCTGTTTTGTTGATTCTGGACTTGGTTGGCCTAGTTAGAGAGGAAAAAATATCTGATTCTGAGTGTGTGACCTTGGGGTCGAGACTCAATGGTGGGGAGACCATTGATGGTTGGAAACTGAATGGAGATTCAGTTTTGTGTTTTTAGAATCGGATGGTTGAACCAGTCTCTTTTCAGGGGGATCTTCTCAGGGCGTATCATCATTCCCAATGGGCTGTTCATCTTGGAATTCAGAAATTGTATAAAGTGTTGAAATCACGATTTTGGTGGGCTAGTATAAAAAAAAGAGTGGTTGATTTTGTTTCGATATTCATGACTTGTCAGCAGGTCAAGGTAGAGCATCAAAGGCCAGTAGTAATATTGTAGTCTCTACCAATCCCTATCTAAAAGTGGGAGAAAATAGCGATGGATTTTGTCACAGTTCTCCCATGAAGGGTCAGAAATATCGATTCCATTTGGGTGATAGTGGATCGGCTAACGAATTTGGCCCATTTCATTTCAATTCATGAATCTCATAAGGTAATGGACTGGTCCATATTCTATATCCAGGTGGTGGTAAAGAGGAATTTTGTTCCAGTTTCGATTGTATCTGATAGAGACCCGAGGTTTACATCTCATTTCATGAAATCCATATAGCAAGGCCATGGAACTAAGTTGACCACGAGTACAACTTATCACCCCCAGACGGAAGGTGGGTCCAATAGGACGATACAAACATTGGAGGATATGTTCTTGGCTTGTGTTATGGGTTTTAGTGGCTTGTGGGAGGAGCACTTGTCATTGGTTGAGTTCTCATAGAATAATAGTTATCAAGCATCCGTACATATGGCTCCATTCGAAGTGTTTTAGGGGTGGTCGTGTCATTCTCTACTATGTTGGGTGGAAACATGTGATTCCTTGATGGTTGGACCGAGCATTTTCAAGGAGACTATGGAGATGATCAATTTGATCATGAAGAGAATGGAGATGTTTCAGAGTCGTCAGAAATCATATGCGGATAATTGTTGATGGACGTTGTCGTTCGAGGTGAGTGATCATGTTTTCTTGACGATCTCTCCTAGGTTGGGACATCGTCTGTTTCGGATGCAGGGAGTGTTATCTCTGAGGAATATTGGACCTTTTGAGATTCTTGAGCCGTTTGGTGAGGTGGATTATAATTTGTCTTTTCCACCTAGGTTCAGTGTGGTGCACATTGTGTTTCATGTGTCATAGTTGAAAAAGTGTCAACCGAATCATGACCATGTGATTCGATGGGATCATGTCGAGCTAGAACCGGATACTTCATTTGTGCATGTGCCAGTGCGGGTTGTGGATAGGCCAGAGAAAGTCTTGCATGGTAAAATTATTGGTTTAGTTCTTGTTTTGTGACCACATGGTCAGATTAAAGAGGATACTTGGGAGTGGGAGAAATATATGGTCGACTAGTGGCCCGAGCTATTTCTACAAAGGGTGGGTTTACTACTTTCTAGGGACGGGAAGTCCAATGGTGGGGAGAATGTAGTACCCATGATTTGAGTTTTTTGGCCTTTGTATATTCATTTTTATGTGTTTAAAGTTCTTGGGATCAGTTGGGAAGAGTTTGGGAGAGTTTGGAATGGTTTTGGATAAGTTTGGAGGCTTTTCTAGGAGAGCACGGTTTGAGCACGATTTGGGGAGACAATGAAGATGATCTAAGAAATCATGCAGATAAAGACAGTAGGTTTCGCATGGCCTACGCACGGTTTGTCAAACCATGAAAGGCCACCATGCGGACCCTCACTCTCGAGGCAGTAGTGTGTGCATGGTGAGCGCACTGTTTTCGCAACCGTACAAGATAACCATGCATCCACATAAAAGTAGGGTTTTAAAACCAAAGGTCACTCTAGCTTGCCTCATTTTTCTCAAAATTCTCTCCCACTCGAGCGTCACTCGGGTTCTTCAATTTTTATGGGTTGTAGGTTCTCTCCCACATATTTTGGAAGAGTTTTGAAAGGTTTTTGAGGTGGTTTGCTGGCGGTTTCTCCCAGGTAAGTCTCTCCTCTTGGGATCATTGTGTTTTCCTCTAGATCTACTCTTTCCTCTTTTATGGTTATCTAGATCTACAATTTTTTTGTATATATCAAGAGTTTTGGTTGCCTTGGATGATGATTTTAAGGCTTTTTATGGTTAGGGAAGGGGATATACAGAGGTTTATATGGTGCTTTCACTGGATTTGAGGTTCAGTTTCTTGTGGGTCATGTTCGCCGGAACCCTATAGGTAGTTGTCTTCTCTATCGACTCCAATTAGTTAAAACTAGTGGTTCTTTTTTATAATTAATTTTTTTTGCTGAATTTTTTTTTTCTGCGAAATTGGTTGGAAATCCCTTGGTTGATGTTTTGGGGATTTTGGGGAAAATGTGGTTTTATAGTGGAAGTCTCTTATTGTGGATTTTAAAATAGAGATTTTAAAAGTGGTTGTTCATATTTATTTAGGAAAATGGTTTATGAAAAATTGTTTTTAATAATGATTTTGTTTTCATTGAAATGTGGTTTTTCATGGAAAATGGTTTTCAATAAATGGATGATTTATTGAAGTGGATTGTTCTGCGATGGAATTGGCTGATTACATTTTTCTATGACATTTGTGGGTTATATTCTTGTTTTTGATTGATTGGAATGTTGTATGGAAGTCGAGAGAAGTACCACTATAAAAAGGGGATGGATAGTGGACGAAATGGTCACCATCAAATGATAAGTGGATGAGAAGTGCCACTAGGTGTAAATGGGTGAATAGGTTGGATAGAAGCTCTACCATTTGGTTGTGTTTGTGATGTACTACTAGGTGTGAATGGGTTAATAGGTTGGACAGAAGCTCTACCGTTTGGTTGTTTTTATTGTTTTGTTGTGCATTACATTCCATGTTGGAAATTGTTGTGCTACTGTGTGAATGATGAAATGGCTTGTGGAATGTTTGGTTATATTTACCTTGGGTTATTGTATTGGGTATGATGGCTTGGTAAGGGTGTGTTTGGCTTATGGAAATGGTTTCACTTGTAATTATTTTATATAAATTATTTTATATAAATGTGTTAATGGTTTTATCCTTGTGGTGTGTGTAGGGAAGTCATTTGGGGAAATCCTACTGGGTTTTAGTACTCACCCCCTACTTTGGCATGTTGGTGTGTTTGCAGATGTTGTGTAGCGTGACATGGGAAAAGGTAACGCATCACCCTCCTTTAGTGGTGCATCATGATGTCTGGGTGGATCTTGGAGCATGGAGCTTGGTGTAGATCCATGGAGTGTGTCTTGGCTTATTTTGGGACTTTTGTCGAGTCTTCCACATAGTACTATGATATTGTATTGGTTGAATTGGTTTTTGGTTGTATTGTGGAACAACATGGTTGTCCTTAGGGAATACATACTTGAATTTTTTGTTTGACATGCATCATATAGTGTTTGGTAGAGGATGTTTTGGGTGGTTTTTTCTTAAGGGGAAATCGTTCCCCAATTTGTTCCCAAAGCCCTCAGCATTTATTTTCATCCTTTGGCACCTTGGGAATGTCACCTAATTCCATGTAACCCTCACATCCTCCTCAAGCCAATGAGGTAGGGGAATTGTGTTATAGAAAAAAACAATTGACTATCTTATAGGAACATTCATATGTTCTGGGATAGGAAATAATGATATAATTTCGAAGGATAAATGAATATTTTAGAAAACAGTCTACAAAATGTGTTATTCGTGGTTGAATGTTTTAAATATTGAATGTATATGAATAATGAAAATCTATTTCCTAGGGAAAAATTCATGAATAAACGCAGTATGGTTATTTGAGTAATTGTTATATTTCTAATGGTGATGATTCTATAAATGACATATAAAAGTAATGAGTAAAAAGATAATGAAGCATTGTTAATGGATTAGGAAAGATGTGGAATGATTTAGTTGTTATATATTTGGATTCAAGATTAATGTTTAAAATTATTAATTATATTATAGTGTTATAAATCAATTGATATATAATTATTGTACTATAATAGTTATTCATTAAGAATTTGGAAGCATGTGATGTATAATACCAGTGACCTAGAGAAGTGATACTATTGTAAGTTGATCGTTTTAAATAAAAATTATTTAATGAAGATAATACTAAATATGTTCATGATGTTGAGATAATAATTAAAAACAGATATTAATGGGGTGTTTTTAGTGAAATTGTAAACGGTTATCGATTTGATGTGTTTTGGGATCATTTCTGGGATTACGACATGAATGGATTCATGTAATACAATCAACAATCCGAGACTTTATTTTTGGAAGAATGAATGTTTTCATTATGATTATGGAGATAAAGGTATTTATATATTTGGTATGTGACGTTTAGAATAACATTGTGTTATTTGTGGGAATCTAATGTTAATATGATTTCATAATTTAGTGATTTTCCTTCTAAATGTTTTGTCTTTGAATTTGGACAGACATATTTTGGATGATTCATAAGATTAAATACCTATGGAATGGATTAATTTTAACATTATATATAATTTATTATTGATAAAATTATAATAAACTTGGTGTTTTTATATATTTAGAGGTCACCAGAATGACTTGTTGATCTTATACTTCATTAAATGTGATTCGGGTATGAAAAATTCATCTTGAACATCCATTTCTTGGCATTACATATGAAGTGAATACAAATCAAATCATATTAAACTATGATATTATTCTTGTAAAATGTATTGAAATAATGTATGTATATTTTTTCATGTGCTTATCTAGTTATTAAACTCTTGGAATTGGATTTTGAAATGAAAATGTTATCTCTTTAATTTCCTTTCTATGAAATCTATAGTCTTTTAAGAGATCACGAGATTTAAGGTTTTTTGATGGTTAAATTTATAATGACAAGGTTATCTATCACTCTAATCATAACTTGATAGTTATATTTTTTTTCATTGTCCTTTTTTTCTTTCAACTAATGATTTCTTATTTGGAAACCATTTTTTGGTGTCCTTCGCATTTTTGTTTCCCTCTTTTTACGAGGTATAATTATTAACCCTATATTTGATGTGTCTTTTCCACAAATGAATTTAAATATATCCAACGTTATAATTCATATTGAATTTTAAATTTCATTAAAAAAATTTATTGAATGGGTGTAGAATTTAACACCCTATATTTTTAAGAACACTAGGTTTTATAGCATACATTACACATAATACCGAGCATAATAAAATGATTAAATATTACTATTGAGATATTTATCACCGTGGAATTTGAATTATGTAAATAAATGGGATTAACTAAATTATGAAAATATAGTATACAGAAGTTTATAAAACGATTTAATTTGTTTCCATTTAATTATAAATGAAAATAAAAACAAATTGAACATAAAGTATGTGTTTTTATAAGAAACTATTTTTATGCCCCCAATGTCATTTTATTTTATTAAACAAAATTAACCACTATTAGTGAGAGATAATAAGAAAATTATACGATATAAATTCAATAAATTTTTTTTTAAAAAAAATCTTACAATAAATTTGATAGGATAAGGTTAATAATTAGTCAAATTGTAAGCATAAAAAGCTATTTGTTAGAAAAGGAAATTTTGCACCATTTATTGACGGACCTATTTAAAAAAATTCACACTTTTATAAATTTTATTTTTTAATATAAACTTTATTTTTGAAAGAGTAAAATCAAAATTATTGTAGAGTGAGTTTTTTTATTTTTTTATGAAGATTCATTATTGATGAATAACAATGAATATTGAATTTTAATTTAGAAATTTTTTTAGTATTATAAATAATTTATACGGTTAAAAAATATTTTAAATTGTTTTTAAAATCAAAATAGTTTCATTATAAATCAATTAATATAATTTGGTTCATTGAAATCATTTTATTATTTAATTTAGATATGTATGTGTTTCACACTTTTTTAGGATTCTCTCTTTAAAAACCCGTATTCACATTGCATTTGTTGGACTAATTTTATATCTAACGTTTACAATTATAAAAAATTACTTTGAAAAAATGGATTAAATAATTTTAATTTTAATGTTTGAATTATTTTTTAATTCCTTTTTTAGGAATAAATATTTAAGATGATAAAAAAATTACCATAGTATAGCTAAAATAATGCAACGAGTTAAAGATAAAAGGTAAGAGGTTTAAAATAAATACCAAATAAAATAATAGTTTTATGAAGTATTTATATACTAAAAACAAAATTTAAAATATTAATAATCATCCTAATTCAGAAAAATTAATTCCACCAAAATTTGGATGGCAATGAGTATTGAGTAATCATTATTTAATCACTTAAAACCACACACCACCCCATTTATTTTCACAATATATAAAGACACTAAATCCTCTACCAAAACCTATAATCCCCAATCTCCTAGTGTCCCTGTGTTTTTTGTCTCACCAAAATACCAAATAATTTGTCTTTAAAGGATCCATCAATGAGGTGATATTCAACAGGTAATTTTCTCAAACAACTTTATTATTTTCTTTTCTCCTTTCAAATTATACTCACCTCATTAATCCATCAAGTAATAATAAATCCCTAATAATTTACATAATATAATTTTAAATTAATAATGGAATATATTATATCCATCCCTTTTATGTCCTCTTCTTATTCAATATAATCAAAACCATTTTCAAAATTATTAATGTAAAACACATCCAAGAATAATAATTTTTTATTTTCTGTTACCGCCTTCAAGTATTGTCATAAAAGTATTATTATGAGTAGATCATTTCGAATAAATTATATTATGCCCTTTTTCTTGATCTGAAACTTATATATATACATAATATAAAAAAAACAATTTCATGATGGTCTAGAAACCCACCAAAATAAACAATTAATTTATCAGTAACATTTTATCAAATGAAACATCCTCATGTCAGAAATAAAGATGATATATATAACCATTTATATTTATGTAACTTCATTAATACTCCTTAATTTTACTTATATAGTTTGATTTACAATTTATATGACTATCCATAATGATACACAAATGAACGAATCTTGAAAACATGAAATGAACGTACCCAAAATAGTAAAAATAAAGAGATATTATTAATGAAATGGTGGTAAGATGTTATTAAATATTATATAAATTATTAAAATATGAATATAGTTCTAGAATAAATTAATAAAACTATTTAAAAATTTTTACATGATCTTGGGGTTTGAAAAAATAAAGGGAAGTGTGAGGTAAGGGTTTTGTGTCTCACATTTACTTTAGTGAGATATGTACATTATTCATCACTTATTTCATGTGCATGGTATATATATTTTCCATTGATATATAATATCATTAATTTCATTATATTATTTTATTAAATATTTAATTTTACAATTATTACTTTTATTTGGTACATGGTTGGACTGATTACAATGTTGTAAGTGAATTATTAACCTATTTTTCATTTATTTGGTTAAACATCTACCTCCATCATTATGTCGTATTAATATTATTTTTTTAATTAATTTATGATATCATATTTTTTATTTATAGTATTTTTATGTGTATTCAGATATAATAGACACATTCTATTTTTTTAGTTAATTATAACTTTAATTATATTATATTTATAAGGGAATTTCTTTTCAAAAATTATCTTTTTATAGTTTCAATTAATACTCTCTTTTACTTCTATGATTTTTTTCAGAAATTGATTCCAAAAATGTTTTCCTATTCTCCTATGATTGTTTAATTTACTTTTTATTCATTTTTTACAATTTTAAATAAACTTTTTAGTTGAATATTATGTTTTTTTAAGCAATGTTCTTTGATAATTTTCAGAAAAAAATACAGAATGATGTTTTTTTAAATTATATGGCATGTTCAATTTTCCTATTGTATTGATGCCGTTTTATTTCAATGATTAATTTATTATTTTACAATTTCATCTTAAATTAAACTATTTTTTTATAATTTTGTTGTATTTTAAGAATATGTTATTTTCCAAGTGAAATATTGAATTTTCATATATATGTTTTCAAATAAAGCCTTTAAAGTATTTTTATCTATATAATAATCCTTTTTTAATAATATGATTCAGTGATGTTTTTATTTTATGAGACCATATTCAAAATTTTATAAAATGGGTTTTGATTAATTTGACTAGGGATGTACAATTTTGATTCCATTCACTAATCTAATCTGAATTTGTTGTGATTTTGTTTACTTGATTATGAAAGTTATTTACATTTTTAATGACAGTTTTAATACAAAAATATATAAATGTAGATTATGCTTCACCACTTTCATATGTGGAATATATTTGACTTACTAAGAAATTGGTGAGGCCCTCTATAGGTCATTGATTCATAGGTACATCTCATTTGACCAACTAGACTGGGATTTTGCTAAGGCCTAACCCATTTATAAGAATCTTGGTATGAATACTTGGAGATGTTAATATCATAGAAATAAACATCAATTTCAAGTTTATATGTATGCAATTATGCATTACATCATTATGGGATTAGATATTGGTTCACTTGTGATTATTAGATTAGTATAACATCCATCGTTATGTTTTCTACCAAGAATTTAAGCTCAAAACTTCTTATGTCTTATATGTCACTAGAATCCAGGAATATTAATATGATTGATTTAAAGGGATATGTTAGGTTAATAATGGTGTTAGCAAATGAATTTCCACATTGAATTGTATAACTTAAAATGTAATGTAATATTCAATTGTGTATCTAGTTTTACAAAACTATTAATTTATTCGGTCCTTTGGGATGTGATTTCATATATCATAATCCATTGTAATAAAGTAAACCAATGGATCTAAGCTACAAGGGTCAATTTCATTAAAGTAGGTATTAGAGAAAGGTTGCAACGAACCTTAGGAACATTATTTAAGAAAAAACAGATCTAGGATTACAACCCATTGACTAAATTTTATGATTTATATGTGAAAATGATAATATACTCTATATTGACTAATAATCATTGATAAACTAGGTTAAACCTATATCCTATAAATGTTTCTTGATGAATATATGATACATATATATGATTATTTTTTCTCACACATTGCATTTTTTTTAGTCAATGAATGGAACTTGAAGGAAATAGGCTAAGGTTAAATACATTAGAAAATATGATGATTAGAAACCAAGTAGTATGATGAAAAGAGAATATTTTGATTATTTTTAACAAATTACCAGGATATATGATTAAAAATTCACACCATCACTGACTATAAGCTTCACCAATAATAAAAATGATAGAAATTCATTGAGATATTTAGTGGTGTTAATCATAGAGAAAAGAATATTCAATTATATGTTTAGAATTTGATAATTAATACCTAATTTAATGTCTTAGGGGATCCTAAATATGTTTTGGGAGTGAAAATAAGGATATAATTTATAAGTAAAATGAAATTTATGGATAAATATTATACCTAATGTGTTATCGATATTTTAATGTTTTCAATCTTTAACATATGGGAATTATGAAAATCTATGTCCTAGGGAAAATATCTATTGGATTCGAACATAACGGAATCATAGAGGGTGGGAGGGTCTGAGTTTTCTTTTACCATAATTGAAGACCATTCCTAGATCAATACTATGATGAATACCAATATCAAATGATTAAATTCAATTATTGTGACAAAGAGAAGAAAATTTCAAGATCCAAGAAAGAGGATATTTCACATCATGTTTATAATTAATTTATTAATTTTTGATGGAATTAAATACCTCGGACTTTGGCACTTTCTTCATGGATGATCATTGGTCATTCGGAAGGACCCTCCCAATTTGTATCCATTGTTCTCTTGAATATGAAATGTAGAATCCCTCTAGCAGTGACCCACACATTCTCTAATAGTCAATGGACAATGACATACCTTCTGTAGGTTCTAGAATGGAGAATTGAATGTCTTTCCTTAATCATCCTTGATCACTCGTTCTTCGGTATTGAATAACTTCTCTCATTCTTGAAGGGGAGAGATGAGAGGTGTCGATAGAGAAAAGTTTTAGATCAAAAAATTTCAATTCCCTAGGGCATGGAACAATAAACATACCTACTTATTAATCAACTTGGGGTTTCAGTTACAATATTTAATTGTGAAAGAGAAATTAAATGAAATTTTGACTATTAGAGAAAACCCATGATCCATAATAATAATATCAGTACTATTATTTATGGTGTGCCAACTAACACAAAAGAGAACCACAGATGATATATTATGCCACATAATGATAACATTATTATTATTATTTCTTGTACCAACTAGACAAACATTATTAATCGACATGAAAAAAAGTTAATTTATCAACAGATATAATCTTGGTCCATTTGAACGCATCTTCCATTTATTTAACACCCAAAAAAATATTTTATTATGTGAAATATATTTTTTTTACTTAAAAACTAGTAATTTAATATTAATTACATGTTCAATAAAATAAATAAATATATTTTATTCAGAATCTAAAAAAATAATATTTAATTAATTTATGATATCATTTTAACATGAATAAATTTATTCCTCAATCGTGTGAATAATATTTATTCTATTAACAAAATTCAAATGGAATTTAATCGAGACCACCAGAAACACTGTGTGTGGCCCTCTAGAGTTGTTTCTAATTGGAATCAGGAGGGCTTGCCTAAAGTAAATTATTACTATATTGAAACGGGTCAAGTAATCCAATAAAGATAACTTAATGTCAAAATGAGTACATCCACAAACAAACAATCGTTGTGTAATATAATACCTTTATAACAATAACTCATCAATCCAGTTTCATAATAGATTAATTAACCTATATGCTTGATATGTCATTATTGGGGTTCCTAAAATAAACTCATCGTTAAAACATGGCTCCATAATTTTGGGTGAAAGTTCTATATCAGTAAAAAAATTGAGATATCAATATCCATAAATGGAAGGGAGAAATCCTTCATCTACTTATCCATTAATAACATTTCATTCATGATACACCCAAAAAACCTTACATACCTCCAACATATGGTGTGACAGTTTTCATCATTAAATAAAAGTGAATGAGTCTATAATTTTATTAATGATACTCTTAAAGTCTAAGGGCCATTACCCATGCTCGCAGATAAGAATATCTGATGACACAAAAACATGTCGAATTCGTACTGGCGATTATGCTCTAATAATCTCCCACCTTGTAGATTACTAAGTGAAAACTTCGTGGCTATAAGATTCATCCTCTTATGAGTACTCGCATCTAACTACTTATATATTGTGTGTCCCATCATAGTATTACTTATAATCGTAGAACTTTATTTATGAATATTTTCATAGAACATCAATGTACTCATCATAGCAGGGAACAACTATGACATTATTAATGAGACCAATACTCAAGGACATTGTAACATTACAGTCATTCAGAACAAAAAAATAATAATTAGATTCTTAATATTTAAATGTATTAAATATTCATGTAATAAAAGTAAAAATCGATGTTTCTAGGATACAATCTCTAACAAACACCAACTTGGACTAGAGATAACTGCCTACGAATTTCAGTCTTCTAGAACTAACATGATGACCATGTTTTTACAGAGTTAAGGTGTTAGTCAAGTGGTATGCATGATGTCTTCCTTGTAAATACAGCGAAATAAAAATTCACCTCTATAAGAAAAATACGTGAAGATATAATAATTATGTACTATGTGCGTTTTTTACTAATGCGACTTTGTCTCTTTTGCAAGAGTGACTACTATAGTATTATCACATTACATTGTGATGGGATCCTTATTTCTAGGTACCACATCTATATCATGGATGATTCTTTGCATCCAAACTTATTGTTTAGCTTCCTTATAATATATGATATACTCAGACTCTACTTTAAAATAATATGACGACACCTTTATTTGATATCTTTCAACTCACAACATCACCATTCAAAGTGAAGATGTATCATGTTTTGAGTTCATTTCATCTTTATTAGTCTATAAACTAGAATATTTATCTCCTTTGATATCCATTCCCTCATTTTCTCCATAAACCAGGATCGTATCCTTAATACACCTCAAATACTTATGGATTGTCTTGACTAATATTCAATGGAAGCCACCTTGATCAGCTTGATATCATCCTTCCTCACTCAATGTGTAAGATATATCTATCCTAGTACATAACATAACATACATTACTTACCCAGTCACTGATGCATATATAATCCATGACATTATCTTTATTTCCATATGCTTTTGAGGGCACATTTTCTGGGAAAGATGAAGACCACGTGACATTGGAAACAATCCCCTCTTGGATTGTTCTATAATAAATATCTATAGTATCTTGTCAATATATATAATTTGACTTAGGCCCAGTAGTCTCTTGGATCTATCATGATGGATATTGATCCCACGAATATATACTTACTCGTCTAATACCTTCATGGAGAAGAATTTATTCCACCATGCCCTAATAGACTATACGACTATTATTTCATTTCAAATAAGTAATATGTCATCAACATATATTATTAATAAAATGACTACACACCCACTAAACCATTTGATCATAGAAGTCTCACATTCATTGTTTATAAAACAAAATTTTTTTATGTCTTTTTCAAAATGAATTTTCTTGGACGAAGATTCATGTTTTAAACATTAAATTTTTTGAACGTCCATATCTTATTGGCATCATTTGGAGTCACAAAACCATTAGGATGTGTCATGTAGACATATTCTTAAAGGTTCTCGTTATGGAAGGCTATTTTGAAATCCATTTACCAAGTCTCATAGTCATGTTAGGCGGTAACGTCCAGTAGAATTATAATAGATTACGATATCAAAACTCGCGAAAATGTATCAACGTAGTCAATGCCTTGACACTGTTTAAATGCTTTTACAACTAGTTATTATTTTTAGCGACTGAATTTTCCTTTCAGGACAATTTTCTTAATTAATACCCATTTTCTGAAAAATATATTTACAACTACCATAGGATCAACCAAAATCCATACATGGTTTTGGTACATTTAACCTATCTTAGAATTCATGGATTCATTCTACTTGGAAACATCTAGACCACATACTACTTTGTTTTTAGGTTTGAGGATCATTATTATCAACCAATAATGATTCACCATCCTCCGTAACTAGATAGAAATATCGTTCCGGTTCTCTATCATCTCTTGTACTCATACGCAGTACATGTATCTTCGGAACAGATCTTTCTTCCACATGGATTTTTGGAATCTGCTACTCCACCAACCCTTTTATACCTTGATCCTCGACTTCATGAATGTCTATATCACTCCCACTATATATTTTAGATATATGATCCTTCTCAAGAAATATATCATGTATTTCTACTATATCATTTTTTTAGTGGTCTTGTAGGTAATATCCACTTGTTTTCTTAGGGTATCCTATAAAGGTTCCCTTTGAGCCTCAGGATGATAGTTTGTGACCTAAAGAGGACTTAACAAAATCATCACTACCCCAACACATGTAAATTTGATAACATGGATTTTATTCCACAATAAAGCTTCTATAGAAAGCCATTTATTATTTTACATAGTACATGGTTCAGTATGTGTTCCACTATTTGTAACACATATCTAAAAAAAGGATAATAGATGAATTTCATGACTCATCATTAGTCTCACCATGTCCAATAAGTTGTGGTTCCTCCTTTCGGTTACACCATTCCAATGATACATTTAAGAAGGATTTAGTTGGGATTGGATTCCAAACTCCTGTAAGATTTCAATGAAGTCTTAATTAAGATATTATACAACTTGGTCTGAGTAGAGTTTACCAATATTCTTACCAATATGGTTCTCAAATTCATTCTTGTATTCCTTGAACTTATAAAAAGAACAAAACTTATACCTCATTATGTAAATATGTCCATATATACTAAAGTCATTAGTAAAAGTTATTAAGATTGTGTACCCACCCCTTTCCCCAACTAGAAATGGTCTACACACATCGGTATGAACCATTTTAAGTATCTCTTTGGCCATTTCACCTTTCCCACTAAATAGGGATTTGGACATTTTTCCTTGTAAACATGCGTGACTTACCCCAAGTTGTTTTAGTTCGAAAGAATCTTGATATCCATCTTGATGTAATTTTGTCAGGTGTTTATCATTTATATGACCAATCCTATGATTCCAAATTTGGGATTGGTATGATTCATCTGAAGTAATTTTTTTGTGGATTTAAATTGCTTTGTTTTTTTAATCTAACACGTAATGACCGTTATATAAATATGACTTACTAAAACATATTATATCTTTATAAAAGATAAAAATTTAAGTTATTTACATGAAAATAAATCCATCGGTATCTAGTTTGGAGATATAATAAATGATTTGGATTACAGAACGAACATAATAACAATGCTTCAATACCCAGATCACCCCAGTCGGCAATGTGAGGTGGTAGTCCCTAACATCTATAGAAGCACATCCAGCTCCCTGGGTTTCTCATAGATCTACCTCCCATCTATCAATTTTGTGGAATATATTTGGTTCTTATATTTTGATACATATTTAAGAACCACAACTGATATCTAATTCTCAATTTGTGTAGATACATAAATTGAATTTGATAATAAATTCACCTAAAGATTATCCTTTCTTCTTTGTATGGGTGCAATTTTTCTTCTAGTGGACATTATTTCCACATGCAATACAAATAGCTTCTTATTCACTTTCCTCCCATTTGATCTTACTTTTCATGGACGGGCATGAAGAATCTTTGGTCTTCAATCTCTTGGAATTCCATTTCCACTTATTCACCATAAGGATGGCTGGTTTATCACACCTCATTTATTTTTCCTCATAAAAAACTAAGATAAGAAGATATGTTAGAGACTTATCAATGTTGTTTACAATGAAATTCACAAAAAAAGGGACAATATTTGATAGAGTGATGTGAGAATGAGATCTATACCCAGTTCCTCAAAGAGTTTATACCCTAGAACCTCTAGGTGCTCAATGTAACCAATTAGATTGACTATGTGAGACCCATATGGGACACCATCTCTATGATTACTCTAAAATAGTGCCTTAGAGATCTCAAATTATTCCTATCATTCTCTATACTAGTAAATACTATGGAGGTTCTCAAGCATTCTATATGAATCCATGTTTTCATGAGACTTCATGAGCTCTCTATACATTGATGATAACATCAAACATTGACCATCGATGAAATCATTCATATGTTTCTAATAGACTAGGAACTCTTCATCACTCACCTCTTGGGAAGGAAAATCAGGTAATGAGGACTCTGTAACATAAGATTTCTGTTCATGGCGTTGAATGATTTGAAGGCTTCTAAACCATTCTTGGAAGTTAATGTCGGTGGGGATGTTGTCTTTATCCAATATTGATCACAAGGATATTTTTGTTGAAAACCCTTTCTTTTTTATTATACAATTAAAATATCACATAATTAGTACATTATTATTTATGTTTTATGAGAATTAATAACTTAATTTTCTGAAGACTCTCAATATTTCATCAAGTCCCAATGTCCCTCACCATTAATCTCATAATTTCTAGTTTCTTGGAAATTTTAGTGGAAAGGATCATCATTCCCCAATGTATAAACCCAACAAGGCTTGGTCATGCTATTTGATGGTATTTAGAAATGAAGGACTTTTCAAACTATAGGATTTCAACTCCTAAATCTATTGAGTAGACTCCCCAATCCTGAAATACTAAAATGGATTTCCTCAATACTTGCCTCTAAATTTACACCAAGATTATAAAGGGATAAAATTCTTGATGTAAAATGATTTTGTTAACCTGAAACATTTATAAGATCTTCCAGAATAAAACTAAGTGTTCCAAAAATGGTTGGTCAAACACTTAGTATTATTGATTTTTTCTTGTAATCATGTAATTAAGGCTATTCCTAACATAATATTTTATTGAGGTATTTTTATATCTTATGAATAAATTTTGTGATTAACATTATCACATGCTTGATAATATTATGTATAACTTACAGAAGTGATTAACCATGTCTTGATAATATTTACACATAAGACTGATTTTTTTAGTTCCATATTGCATGCATGTTATTTCAATAATCATGTAGTCACAACATTTCATCCATAATTAAAAACCATGAAACTGATGGAAATAAAATAAATTAAAGGGAATGATCATGTGGTCTTATAATGGTTAGATTATCTAGTGATTGAAAAAATAACCACTAACATAGGAGATAAAAATCTTCACCCATTTATGGTTCTTGTCTAAAACTTTCTACCATTATGTCTCCCTAGATTGGTTTCACCTCGAATCCTTACTGGAAATGACTCCACAAGTTTTGTAGCTCTGTCCATTACATATTCTTTTTAACATACATGCAGTTGAGGGGTAAAAAGGGGTTTTACATAAAATACACCTTGGACAAATAGTCCCTACATATTAATGAGGAGATATGTCACACATTCCAAAAAAATTAATTTAATAAAAAAATTAAAAGGAAATCAATCACATTCAAAGGTCTAGTCTAGGTCATGATCAGCCACATACATGCAACAAATTATGCATTAAATAAAACAAGCATTCAATTATTTAATCATTCTTATTAAGATAAATCTCACTCGAATAGATCAATTATTATCTTTAATTAACATATCCTTTTATCTTACTCTTTTTCTAAATTTCGCTGAAATTCTCATCCATAACATTGGTGGAAACACAGTGAACACATGTTAAAATCTATATGATATACAATTCGGAACATTACAGAAACATTCATGTTTTTAATTCAGTGAAATTCGGTAAATTACACATTGTGTAGTTCCGACTACACGGTGTGCACTATATTCACCATCTTATATGAAGTATATGTATAGGGACATGCCATGTGAGGCGTACATCAAAAGTCTCAGAGTACATGGCATGTCCAGTGGGCCACAATCTTCTTTATCTTTGGGTTACACGGTTACCGATTGTATTAGCCATGTATGGGATATATGGTTTGGCCCTTGACCCGAAGGGACTACACCCCACATCTAGTAGGCCTCACGGTGTGTAATTCATCAGACTGTGCACCAGTCTGTCTGGGTCAACATGCGATGTAATAATTAACTACACAAAATGTCATTAAAGAACATGACTTGAGTAATTTCCTAGTTACTATTGATGCACTAAAAACAACTACACGGTGTGTAATATGAATTACAATGCATGTATTGAATATTACATGACATGTAACTCTGAATACAGGATGAGTATTATCGTTTTTTCGGGACAGAATCATTGGTGCCTCCTCCTGAGTTCCTCGAATTAATTTTAATCAAAAAGTTATTAATTTCTATTTGATCTCTAACAAACAAATAGAGGAATAAATGATCTCAAAATTAAGATTACAAGAACTATTAAAAATGAACTGAAAAACTAAAATAGTAATGAAAAAATCATCAATGTATTATTTAAATATTTATAAATGATGATGAGCACACTCTAATCCGACTTCTATGATCTAGACGCAGCAATAGTATAGAAGTTGAGAGGGACAAATTTTTTTCCATAATTGACAACCAATTTGGGATCTATAAAACGATGAACACCAGTATCCTTGGATTAAAATAAAATATTTAAACAATGAGAATAAAATCACCAGATCCGAGAAAGTGGATCTTACACATCACATTTATAATTAATTTATAAATTTTTGAAGTCTTTGATACCTTCATCATTGATGATCATTGATCTTTCAGAATGACCCTTCCATATTTTCATCACTGTGCTTGCAAGGTTCCAAAGTAGAATCCCACTATCAGTGATCCACATGTGCTCTAATGGACATCGAACAATGCCACTCGTTCTCTATGTGTTATCGTTGTAAAGAGAA
Source organism: Viscum album (assembly GCA_963277665.1). Classification (NCBI taxonomy): domain Eukaryota; kingdom Viridiplantae; phylum Streptophyta; class Magnoliopsida; order Santalales; family Viscaceae; genus Viscum; species Viscum album. Next base: position 1,261,892,055 of record OY728145.1, on the reverse strand, counting down.
TGCCTTGTGATGATCATTCATGATCACTCATTCATTGGTCTTGATGAAATTCACTTATTCTTGAGAGGTAGAGATGAGAGGAGCTAATAGAGAAATGTTTGGCTCAACAAATCACAATTCACCAGGGTTTGGCACAATTAAACTCCATCCCTATAAATCTACAAGGGGACTCAGTTAAAAATTTTAATTTCCAAATAGTAATTAAATTAAATTATAACTATTGGATAAATCTTATGCAACATAATTACAATAACAACACCATTATTTGTGGTGTTCCGACTTTTGAAAAACAGAACCATAAATGAAATATTATTCCACATAAAGATAACTGTGTTATTGTTATTTCTTGAAAAAACTAGATAAACATTATTTATTGAATTATAAATAATTAATTTTCAATGAAAATTTACTTGTTCTATATGAAATCATATAACATTAATTGACAACCTGAATAAAATATTTTATTCTCTTAAATAATAATTTTTATTTACATAATAGTAAATAAAAATTTATTAAATTTTGAATAAAATAAATCTTCTTTCATAATCCCAAGATTAAATATTTATTTTATATATTCTATCATTTAAACTTGAATAAAATTATTCCTCAATCTTGAAAATAATATTAATTCGATTAAGTAAATTCAAATAGAATTTAATCAAGACCAGCTGAAACACTTAGTGTGTGACCCTTTAGGATTATTTATCATTATAATTAGGTGGGTTTTCCTAAATTCCAATATTACTTTCTAGTAATGGGTCAAGGAACCCAAGAGAAAGAACATAAATTTATAATAAATAAATACACATACTAAGACTCACTGTGTAATATAATATTTTTGTCACAACATATCATCAAGCACATTTTATGATAGTGTCATTAACCAATATGTTTGATACATCATTCTTTGACTACCTGATATAATATCATTGGTACACCATTGACATGGAATTTAGGGTGATGGTTCTATTTCAACTAAAGTGTCAAGATATAAACTTCCATAAATATAAGGAACAAATTCTTCCTCGACTTATCCATGAATAACATGTCATTCATGATGCACCCAATATACACTACTTCCCACATACATATGGCTTGACATTTTTCATCAGTAAATCAATGTGCACAAGTCATGTTATGTATTAATGATAAAAATAATGTATAAGGACTATTAAACATGCTCAAAGATAGGAATATCTAAAGACACCGAAACATGATAAATTTCTATTAATGTGTCCATTCTCATAATCTCCCATCGTGGAGATTACCAATTATGAACTTGATGACAAGAAGTACCATCTACATACTAGTACTCACACATGACAGTCTATATACTATGTGTACCATCATAGTATTCCATCAAACCATAGAACTATATTTACGAATATTTTTCGATCACTTCAAGCTTAAGGGGAAATTGATGTGACCTTATTAATGTGTCATATACTTTACGACACTCTTATATTATAGTCATGAATAATAATTATTAATATGTAATAAGATGTTTAATAGTTAAATATATAAAATATTGATGTAATTAAAGTAAAAAAATTGTTTCTAGGACACCAATTCCAACAATCTCATGAATAAAATTGGTAAACTTATATGAGTAATGGTTATACTACTGACGATGAAGATATTAAAAATGACATATAAAATGAACGAGGAAAAAGTTGTTGAGGCTTAGTTAATGGTTTAATAATGATGTGTAATGATTAGATTATTATATATTTTTATTCTAGGATTATGTTGTAAAATTTTCAATGATATTCTAGTTTTAAAAGCCTTCTACATATATAAAAATTATAATCCATGAATATTTTTTTAAGGACAAAGAAGCATGTGATGAATAATACCAGTAACCAATAGAAGTGATGCTGATGCAAGTGTATATTTTGAAATTAAAATTATTTAACGAGGATAACCCTGAATATGTGACCGATGTTGAGATAATAATGACAATGGTATGTTTATGGGATATTTTTATTGACCATGAAATTGGATATTTATTTGATGTTTTTGTGAGCATTTTCAGGGTTAATACATGATAGTATTTAACAAATATATTCAATAATCTGATATTTTATTTTTGGAGGCAAGCATGTTTTCATTAAGGTTATGGTGATCCAGATGTTAATAATTTTTTTCACATTAATAATTACATTATTTTGTTTAGGTATATCTAATGTTTAGTTGATTTCAAAAGATAGTGAATTTATTTCTAAATTTTTTGTTTTTGAATTTTAGCTTTTATGTTTTGGATGAGTCATATGATTAAATATATATGAGATAGATTATGTGGAACTTTATATATTATTTTTTATTGATAAAATATTACAACTCTTATTGTTCTGATTTATATTTAGTGGTCAAAGGAATGACTTATGGGTCTTATGATTCATTATAATTGATTTAGGAAAGAAACAATTATCTTAAACATCCATTTCCTGGCGTTAGAGATAAATTCAATATAGATCGAGGCACAACCATAGGATGATATTATGCCTATTACACGGGAATACATTAAGTGATTATATTTTCTCAATTTCCCATTGGATTAAGAAATAATAACTCAACTATTGGAAAATTGTTTTGAAATAAAATTACTATCAATTTACATTTATTACTATGAAGTCGACAATATTTTAATGAAATTAAAATATTTATGGTTTTGGGAGGCCGGTCTTTCTAACGAAAATTTTCTATATCACTCTCCATCATAACATTATAGTTATATTAATCATCTTTATAACCATTTTTTTCTATATATTATTGACTTCCTATCAGTAATCCATGTTTTGTGGTGACCAATAAATTTTTGTATTCCTTTTATTAAGATGATGTATTATTATCCTTTAATACAATGTGGGATTCCTACAATGGAATTTTAAAATAACAGCCTTTTTTCTAAGATATTTTTTAAATTAAAAGTACATAATTTAATGAAGGATGGGAGAAAGTGGCACCCTGTGATATTTAAGAAAATTATGTTTAATAGCATATGTTACTTAGATCGTCGAGCATTAAAAATGATTAAATATTATTTATGAGATAATTACCAACTAGGCATTATAATGGAGGGAATGAATGAAATTAATTAAATTATAAAAATATTGTTTAAACATATTTATAAAACTAATTAATTGGTTGCTAATTAATTATAAAGGAAAATAAAAAACAAATTGAACATAATGGTGTGTTTTTATAAAAACTATTTTTTATTCCTACAATGACATTTTATCATAATAAATTAAATTAGTCACTTTTATTGACTGATAATAATTAAATTTATATGAAATATATTGACATTATTAAATTCACTCAATATGTTTCATATAATGAAGACATTAATAATCCCAATTTCAAAAATGAAAAGCTACATTTTTTAAAAAGGAAATTTTGTTGATTTTAATGGTGCACTTATTTAAATATGAATTTTTTAAACAAGAATAAATTTTATTTGTAAATATAATCCTTATTTTTCAAATGGTAATATCAATATTATCTTAGGGCGATGTATTGGTATTTTTCTGAGAATGATGATTTTTTTATCTATAGTAAAAAATATTAAATATTAATTGAGAATTGATTTTTCATCTAAATAATTTATAAGTTTAAATTATATTTTAAATATTTTTTAATGTAATGATAGTTATATAATAAATATATTAATAATATTATAATCATTTGAATAATTTTTATGTTGAATTTTTATATGAATGAATTTCAAACTTTTGAAAATGCCCCCTTTATAAATATATTTCCCCATTGTGTCGTTGGGCTTAATATTAAATATATATTTTTATAATTAGGGGAATTTAATTTTCTAAAATGAATTAAATATTTGGAATAATAAAATAAAAGTTATTTTATATGGTTAATTTTATTTTAATTCATAACAAATTTACCATGGAAAAAATATTTATCTTATTATTGGTAAAATGATGTAGTGGGCTAAAGATGAAATGGTAAAGGGTAAAATTATCTTGAAACTAAAATATTAAATTTTTGGAAGAAGTGTTTCAATACCTTAAATATTAATTAAAATAATAATAATCCTACAATTAATTTGGAAATAATTCCACTGAAATGTGGTATTCATTAAACATTGAATAATCCAAATTTAATCACTTAAAACCACCCACCCTTAGGAATAAAATTTCACCCCTCACCACCCCATTTATCATAAAAATACTTGATTCTAATAAAAAGACATCTAAAACATCCCCTAACAAATATCCTCAATGCCCAATTGTTTCTTTTCTCACCAAAATTAAAATTTCAAGGTTTTCAAAGGATCTTTCAAGGATGTGATATTCAAGAGGTAATTTCCCTAAACCACGTCTTTTATTTTCTTTTGTTATTTTATTTTATACTCACCTTATTAATACTTTATGGAAGAAAAACTCTAGAATCATTTAAATATTATAATTTTACATTTATAATAGAATATAATATACCCATCTTATTTATTTCCTCCTCTTATTTAAAGAAACAAAACCACTATCAAAATTTGGGCAGCTAACCACCTTCGCGAATAATCCTTTTTCGTTTTCCATTACATCCATAAAAAGTTGGTCTTAAAAGTATTATTATGATTAAATCATATTTTTTAATGTATTTAATAAAATAATTTATTATCTGGTACTAATATATATTAAGAATATTAAATAAAATAAAACATGTTCACAATGGTGAGAAAAAACAGCAAAGTAAACAAAATATTTATCATTAAACTTTTATTAAATGAATCATCCTCATGTATGAAATAAAAATGACAAATGAGTCCATTTAAATTTATGTAAGATAATGAATAAAATTTCATTTCATTTTTGTATTTTTAAGACCATTTTAAATGAAAATTCATAATTATACACAAATGGACCAATCCTGAGACTATAAAGAAAACTCAACAGAAATAATGAAAATAATGAAATATTATTAAAAAATTGGTGATGATATGTTATAAACATATCAGTTAATTTGTTATAAATTTTAATATATTTATGGAATAAGTTTATACCTTTATTTAAACCATTATATATGAGGTTTATTTTTGCAAAACTTAAGGGAATTGTGAGGTAAGGGTTTCTTTTCTGACTTTTACATCAATGATATATACGAATTTTTCACCACTTGTTCCTTATGTGTAATTTTTTTACATCCCAATGAAATATCATGTAATTCATGTCAATGTATTTAGGGAATTAAATCTTTCATTTTATAATTATTAATTTTTGAGGGGTATATTATTCGACTGATTACAAAGTGCAAAAGGAATTCTAAAACCAATTTATATTCTTTGGGTTAAACATATACTTCCATGATTATGTATACTATGTTTATTTGTGAAATTAATATTTAATATATTATTTTTTTTTTAAAAAAAGTTTTATATTTATTAAAAATGAATAAAAATATTCAATTCATTTTTTAATGCTCATTTTAATGATATTATATTTATATGGGACTCCCATTAAAAAACTATCCTTTTAAAGTTTTACTTAAATAACCTTTTTATTCCATGACCATGATTTCTAAAATAGTATCCCAAAAATGTTTTAATTTTATCCCATGATTGTTTACATTTATTTTTATTCAATTTTGAATCTTCAAGAAACTTTTTGAAGGGTAAAATTTTTCAATTTCTAAATAAAGTTCTTTGAGACTTTTCTTACATAAATATAGATGAATGTTTATCTATTATAAGGAATGAGAAGCTTATCCATCCATAATGATTAATAAATGTTTTGAAGTATACATTAAAATTTTAGTAGTTAATTTTTATTCAATAATTCATTTTATAAATACATTCCATTTTAATCATATGTGATTTGAAACGTAAAAATTGGTATTTTCCTAATGGGTTTTCCAAATATCACATTTAAAGTGTTTTCATGTATGTCTGCATCCTTTTTTTGAATATTACACTTCATTGGGGGTGATATCATGTGATACCCTCATACCTATTTTTTTAAATGGTTATTCGCTAGTTTTAATATGTATTTACTATTTTAATATAATTCATTATTCCAATCATGTTGGATTCTAATTATGTTTACTTAATTGGTAATGTTATTTATGTTTTTATTTTAGTTTCAATAAATATTTATATGGTGATTATATTTCAACACTTCCATATGATGGAAGTATTGGACAATTTATGTGATAGGTGGGGAAAAATATATCCCCTCGATGCATCGATATGTCTCATGAGAAAAACTAGATAGGGTTTTGTCCAAGGCCTTATCTATTTATAAGATTATTAGTATGAAGTAGTAATGATGTTAGATTGCTGGCACGATGTCACGATTGTATGTTTCTGAAGTAAAAAATTATTCATTCCATAATTATGAATTTTCTATTGATTACCATGTAATTATTATATTAGTATAATATCTCTGGTTTTGTTATCAAAATCCACTGATTTTTTATATAGTGTCATACGATGACCATTTATTCTGACCATATTATGCTCAAGTTATTTAATAAGTGCCATGTGATTCTGTTATTTAAATTTAAATAATTATTATTTATTATTCAGGGTTTTATCTATTGATCATTTTAGTGCCCCTATTTCTTATGTTTTATTTTTCCCATGATTCCAATAGGTTTAATATGATAGATAAACATGGATAAAATGGGGGAATAATGGTGTAATCAAATGAATTACTACGTTGAATTTTATGTTTTCAAATGTAATGTAATATTGATAAATGTATCTAGTATTCTGAAATTTCAAAAGTATATAGTCATTTTTATGAAACATCCTATATATTATTCCAATTTAATAATGTAAGTCGACCACTCCTGGATACAAGGGTTGGGGTTGTAATAGTTAGTATCAGAAAATGTTTAGTAGATACCATGGGAACTAGATTTAGGAAATCACAGATCCGGGAATATACACCTATGACAAGATTTGAGGATAATAATATGTATTGGATAACATCATATATATGTTTTAATTATTGTGGATAACCTATGATAAAACTACATCCTATAAATGATACTTCATAAATATGTTACGGATATATATAAATGTTGTTTCTCACACTGAATTTTTTGGTTTAGTTAATGTTTGAGAATATATGAAACTTAGTTAATGTTGAATACATTAGAAATTATCTAAATTATAAAAAAAAATGGATGATGAGTATATGATATTGTGATTATTATTAATAAATTACCATGATATTTGATTAAAAACACACAATATCACCAACTCTCATACTCACCAAAGAAGAGAAGGATAAATGTTATCGAAGAGATCGAGAGGTGGAGATCAAGGATAAAATAAGATTCAGTTTTCTATGTGTTTAAAATTATAGAAACAATAACCAAGGGAATGTATTATAAGATTGTGAATTTTTTTTGGTAATATAAAGAAGGATATAATTTCTAAGGAAAATGAAGTGTTTTGAATAATAGTTTTCCTATGGTGTAATCAATGGTTAAATTTTTTAAAATGTGGAAATTTTGACAATTTTGAAAATCAATATCTTATGTGGGAAACTCATGATGAAAACTAGTAAGGATATATGATTATTATTTCTATTACTTATCATGAAGATAATAAAAATGATATATAAAAGGAATGAGGAATAAGATAATGAATCTTAGTTAATGGATTATGAATGATGTGGAATGGTTATGATATTATATATTGTGATTCAAAAAAATTATGGTAAGATTATCAAATATATTTTAGTTTTATAATTCATGTGTTTTATAAGTAATTTATTAAAGTACTTATTATTTAAGTATTTATATGAATGTGATGATTAGTATCAGTTACTAAGAGAGGTGATTCATTGAAAGTTTATCTATTGAAAAAAACAAATGATTTAGGAAGAATTATCCTAAATATGAGTTTGATATTGAGATATTATAGAAAATGTAATATTTATGGGATATTATTAGTGTATGTGATAGGTTTTAGTGGTTTTTTGGTTTATGTGATCTTTGATCGGTTTATAAAATGATTATATTTAACGATTATTTTCATCAAATTGAGATTTTATTTTATGTATAATGAAGTTTTTCATTAAAGTGTGTATGGAGATCAAGGAATTATTTTATTTGGTATGTGACAATAATAATTACATTATGTTGTTTTGTGAAATATTAAGTTAGGTTTATTTCAATTTTTTTGACTTTCCTTTTAAATATTTATTCTTTGAATTTGAACAGAAATATTTTGGATGTCTCTTAAGATTAAATACTTATAGAATGTATTAAGTTGAACTTTAGATATCAATTTTTGTTTATAAAATATTCTTACCATTTTTGTTTTTGAATATATATAGTTTCCAACATAATGTCTTGCGGTTCTTATGATTCATTAAAACATCCTCAGGCATGAAAATATCATTTCTCATGTCCATTTCATGGTATAATAGATGAAGTGAATATAGATTGATTAAAAATCAAAATGAAGATATTATTCCTATGGAATAGAGAGAAATAAATTATTTATATTTCGTTAAGTTCCTTTTAGGATAATAAAACAATCCCTCAACCCTTGGAAAAGGGATTATAAAATAAAAATATTTATCTTTTAATTTTCTTACTAAGAAACCAATTGTCTTTTAACTGATCATAAGATTTAAAGTTTTTTATGGTTGAAATTCTAAACACCATGTTCTCTATTTCTCTAAATAAAAAATTAATTGTTAAAGTTCTATTCCATTTTCCTTGTTTTATCTTTCAACTAATGATTTGATATCCAAAGTAAATGTTCTTTGTAGACCATCACATTTTCCATTCCCTCATTTTAAGAGGATGTTTGGTTAACTCCATATACAATGTGGGTTCCCCACAAATTAATTTCAAAATATTAACCTTTTTAAAAGTGAAAATTTTAATTGTGATAATGAAATATATTGATGGAGGGGATAATGTGACGCCCTGATATTCTTAAGAACACTAAGTTTGATTGCTTACGTTACAAAGAACATTGAGCTTGAACAAACATTTAAATATCATTATTGATATAGTTGTCACCTATCCATTAGAATGGAATTAATGGATGAGATTAACTAAATTAAAAAAATATTGTTTAAAAATGTTCATTAAATTCATTAATTGTTTAAAAATTAATTATTAATCTAAATAAAAACAAATTGAACAAAAGGGGTGTGTTTTTAAAAAAAATGATTTTTATTCCCATAAAGGAAATTTTATCTTAAAAATTTAATTAATCACTATTAATGAAAGATATTAATTAAATTTATATGATATATATTTAATTATTTGTTTTAAATTCATCAAATAGGTTTTATAGTCATGAGATAATAATAATTCAGATTTTAAGCATAAAATCTATATTTGTCATTAATGCAATTTTGCCAACATATAATGGCACAAAAATTTTAAAACAAAATTTGGACACTTTTATAAATTTTATTTGTAAAAAAATCAATTCTTAATTAAAATTTTAAAAATAATCTAATGGTGGATTTTTTTATTTTTCTATGAAGTTTCATTTTTTGATGAATAACAAAAAACATACTGATTTTTAGTTGATAACTAACGTTGAATCTAATAAAATTATAATGATAAATTAAAATTAAAATTTATATTAATGTCAAAATAGAACAATTATATATATTTTACTGAGATTTGGTTCATTTTAATAATTCTCATATTGAATTTGGATATGAAACCATTTAAAACTTTTGAACATTTTTCCTTTAAAACGTGTTTTTGTGTTTCCTTTGTGAGAATAATTTTAAATCTAATTTATCGAATACTATGTATTGAATTTTGGAAAAATTATTCAATATTTGGAATCCTAATATCAGAAATTTTTTAATATAAATTTAATTTGTAGTCATAAATAAATTAGTTTGGTAAAAATAATTATTTACATCAATATAGGTAAATTAAGGCAATGGGTAAAAGATAAAATGGTAATGAAATAAAATTACTAAAAACTAAAATATTAAATGGTTGGTTGAAGTTTTCAATGTCCCTAACCATACATTAAAACATAAATTATCATAAAAATTAATTTCAATTAATCCCACCCAAATTTGGTTGACATTAAACATGAAATAATCATTATTTAATCCCAGAAAACCACCCCTTTGAAATATAATTACTCCCCCTCACCTATCCATTTATATTTAAAATCCATGAATCTCCATAAATATTTAAAAAAAATCTTCCCCACTACCCATACATCCAATTTCATTTATTCTCATAGAAATGAAAATACCAAGGTTAGTATGTGATCTTTCAAGGAGGTGATATTAAAGAGGTAATTTTCCCAAAGCACCCCACTTATTTTCATCAATTATTCTAATTTAACTTCAACTCATTCAGCCATCAAGTTATATTGGACAAATAATAATATAGATAATGTAATTTTATTTTTATAATGTAATATATTATGTCCATACCATTTATTACCTACTCTTATTCAACGAAATGACACAATTGTCGAAAGTATAGCTGTTAACTGCCTCCTAGAATAATGATTTTTTATTTTCGGTTACCCCCTTGAAGGCTTCTTATATATTATTATTCTCATTAGGTAATATTTTAAAATTTATATTATAAACTATATGATTTTATGGAACATATATATGTATATATAATATTATATAAAATTAAATAAGTTCATGATGGTTGAAAAACTTCCAAAAGAAACTAATCATTTTTCAGTTAGAATTTATTAAAAAAATTATCATCATGTTAGAAAAAAATATAATATATGGTAAAATTTAAATTTATGTAATTACATTAATACCATATAATTTCACTTCTAGTATTTTATTTCCATTTGAAATGAATATCCATAATTATACACAAATAAACCAATCATGATACCATGAAGAAAAATGACCCAAAATAATGAAAATAATGACATATTATTAATGAATGGGTGGTAAGATATTATAAAACTATCACATAATGTTTTCTAAATATGAATTTAGTTCTGGAATAAATTAATAACATTCTATAAACCATTATAATAGAGTTTGATGTTTAAAAAAAATTTAAATTTGATGTAAGTGTTTCTCATCTCCCTTTTACTTCATTGAGATATATGTCTTATTAATTACTTTTTCCTTGTGTGTGTTCTATATAAAACCCTTGTATTTATCATTCAATTAATATCATTATAATCATGGTATTGAATATTTCATTTTATAGTTATAACTTATATAGGGAAAACAATTTGACTAATGACAATGTGTTATGATAATTATTAACCCAATATTCAATATTTGGGTTCAACTTATACTTACTTGATTATATAATACAAATCATATTTATAAAATTAATTTTAAATATATTATGTTTTATATCCACTGGTTTTATGTAGATTTACATTGAATAAACATATTCAATTCATTTTATTAATTATCACTTCAATTAAAAAATATTTATATGGGGATATTTTTAAAACATCTTTATAATGTTTCCCTTAAAACACTCTTTTTATTCCATATCCACGATTTTTAATACTATTTCCAAACAAAACTACTATTCAAATATGATTTTTTTGAATTCATTTTTCTTAGTTTTTTACTCTTTATAAAACAACTCGTATGGTATATGTTTTTAATTTTTAAACAGGGTTCTTTGAGACCTTTCAACAAAATTATGGATAGAATGTCAATTTATATCATATATCTTGAGAGAATTGTACTACCCACATGGAACCTTCATTTCTCGATGAAAAAATTAATTTTTTACAAGTTCAAATTCAAATAAGATGTTTTATATTATAATTACATATTATTTTAGACATTTGTGATATTCAAAGTGAAAAGTATCATTTTCCAAAAGAATATTCCTAATATATCATTTAGTGTAATTTCATATATGTAAAAATACTCTTCAAAATCATATAATTCATTTTTTTTAATCTCTTATAATATAATCATCTAAATATTTTTAAATGGTAAATTATTAGTTTGAATAGGGAGGTACTATTTTTATACCATTAAGTATTCTAATCTGGATGTTTTGTGAAATGATTACTTAATGGGGAAAATTATTTACATTTTATAGGCTAGTTTTAATAAAAATGGGCTTGTTGTTTCTATTTCACCACTCTAATATGAGGATTTTATTGGACATAGTTTGTTATTGGAGCACATATCTAGTTCCCTTCATGTATCTATAAGTCTCATGAGGTAATACAGTCTACCATTTTCTGAAGGCTTACCCAATTATATGATCCTTGGAAACATTCCTAGATGTTGTTAGATTCTTGTCATGATTCCAAGATAGTATGTTTCATATGTCCATTATAATGATATTATCTATTGACTCCCATGTGATTATTCAATTATTAAAATATACATGTTTAATTTTTATAGCACGAGTTATTATTTATATGAAATTACTTCATCACTATTAATTATCGAGACACTATGCTCGAGTTATTGGTAAAATGACACACATTTCAATTATTCACATTTCCATAATTGTTATAGATTATTTATCAAAGATTATGTTTTACTAAACCCTCACTAATCATTTGATCTCACCAATTTATTATGTTTTGTTTTTCAAAGTATTCCAAACAAATTTAATATGATCTATGTATTGGGATAAACTAGGGGAATAATAGGGATCTTAACAGAAGTTCATCATTGAATTTTATATTTTAAAATGTAATTTAAGATTCAAGTACATTAATTTTTATTAAAAATAACTAAACGATTCTATAATTTGGGAAGAGATTTATTGTATATTAGAAAAGTTTAATAATGTAAGACACCATATTTGGTCTACTAGGGTTGGGGTTAGTACACATGTCATATATAGTGGAGTACATGCTTTGTACCAGGTGGTGATTGATGTTTTCATGTATTATAACCTATATGTTAAAATTATACATGTGATGTAACACACCCTTTCTCAGACCAGTCACCAAGATTCCAGACAAGATTTTTATATGTCCTTTGATTCTTATACCCATATGCATGAGGATCCTCACATTTATAGAGGGCCTAATGAGTAATAGGGAGAGTATAAACTCATATTAGAGTGAAGAAACCAGTATAAAAAACTTATAATCCTCTATAAAAATAATAGTACTTTGGATGGTAAATTAAACACATAATCAATAATAAATTAATTCAAATGAATACAATTATACAACATATTTCATATCTAATATGTCCAATCACATATATGAGATAAAAAATAATGAAATAAAAACAGGTTGTACTTCAATCCCTAATCCTCACTTTATCCAAACCTCCCATCTTTATTGAACTGCTTCAGCCTAATAATTAAAACTTAACGTCTTCCCAATATAAAATTAGGATCTATGAGGACCAAAATGGGACCATATTGCCATAGATACCTGAGTATTATTTGATCACAACTCAGTAGGCCACCACTTATTATGTCCCTAACACAACTATTATATATATATATATATATTTATTATTGGAATATGATACTCTTAATAGAATAGATTTTATAGTAAAAAAATCTAATAAAATAATTATTGTCCAATCCATGTTCTAAGGTGACACCGTGGATCAACCATGCATTATTTGGATAGTTTTAGGTTTACATTTAGTATAATACATAACCTTAGGGGGATACATGTCCTACCCCAATAATCATATAAATAATTACTTAATTGAATAGTGACCCATGAAACTAATCTCTTATACAAATGTTTTAGGGAAAAGTGGGAAATACACTAGTCCCATATAACATAGTTGGGGGAATAATGGTCCCAAAAACCCTCAAATATATTATTCATGGTATGTAATCCACCTTGTAGTCTCAAATACTATTATTAGAAATAAGTATCAACCTTGTAATGGCATATAGATTCATAAAGGGCCTGAATCCACCAAGTAACATCACACAAAAAATACTACATACACCAAGTAACGTTTCATAATATAATATAGTGCTTGAATCCACTTGGTGGTATCTCACATATCCATCAAGGGATAGAATCCACTTAGTTATGTCTCATAGAATCATCGGGGGACCATGTCGACCCACTGAAATATAATAAAACTTTCAACGGATAGCTTCCACCAGGTGATCCTATCTACACTGATTAGGGGTGATTTTCAAACTTATAATAACTCCTAAAATATCTTCCATCACGAATCCACCCAATGATATCTCACATAAACATCAACTTCCATCATCCATTGGATAAAAAGAAATATAACTCCATTCTCACATGGGTAAGCCACCTGGCCTCACATGTCATGAAACTACTTGGTTGGATACTCAATCACCCAACCCATTACAATCACTATATCCATTCTAGGATCAAACCATCATCCATAAAAGGTACAAGGAGATAAAATCTTGACTATACTAACATCCCTTTAGGGACCCTTTCTAGGTTCATCATAAAATAAGGGAACCCTCCAAGGTTACCTTGGTGACATCATAGTCTAGACACCCTATGTACTTCCTCTTACACATTATCATCTGTTCAGACTATAAAAATCTATAAAATTACGAAAATAACCCTCATCACTATCATAATCATAGAATAGCCCCATTTCTCTTGATTTAAATTCCTTCAAGGTGTCACAAATGTGAGACAACATAATGCCCATCCCTTTCCCCAAATCCTATTCGATCAATTCTCATGAACCTTATCCATTTGAGTTCTAAACTAGTACACAGGTAAACATCTAATCACAACTCTATGGGGATGAAATAGTCACCTTGTGATCCTCTCAATAAAATCAAAGTATATAAATCATATTAATGGTATATCATGGACTACTCAGGAATATAATTCCCAATCATCACACTCCCTAACCAAGAGTGTAAGAAGGGTTCTAATCCCAAGGAATATTAAAATTCATTAATTTTTTATTTAAATTAATCAAAAATTATATGAAAATATTAATTATCATTTTATAAAAAATAAATCCCATATCAATTTGTGGTCGATGGTCTATGATTGTACTAAAAATCCCATGCTAGCCCTATGCACTTCATCTACTCAAAATCAAGTCATTTCAATTAGACATTATATTTAATTAAAAAATTTATTCAACTATAGTTGATAGACAATAAATCAATTACCAAATACAAAAATAGTAGATCATATGGATTTTTTAGGGACTACAAAGCTAATATAGAGTTATCTCCTTCGATCAAATCTTGGCCACCATCGCCTATGCTAATTGAAGGCCCATCTAATAAGGTATCAATATATGATCTCCTGTATCAATATAAAATATTTAATTAAATAAATAATATAATTTATAATAAATATTTCAATTTAATTATGTGGGATTTGTCTCATATATTCACACCCGATGACAAAAAAAATTTAATCTGCACCATGTCAAAGAAGTTCTATGGTGTACTATTGAAACTATCTCCATGAAATGCCTCATCAACTAAAATATATTAAATAATAACATATTATTAGATTTAGTCGAAAACCCTAATATTTTTATGAATTTAATAAACCCAAAAAATGGTGGGAATCACGATGTGATTATACTCTCTAGGTTCACTCTATCCATGTTGAGAAATGTCCCCATTGTTCAGGAATGTTCCTAAATGATATAGTGGAATCATCAATAACAATGGTTGAAGAAAATGAAATCATTGACTGTCAATTGGGAATAAAATGGAGGGTGTGAGAGGTGACATATCATATAAAATAATGTCCGAATCACTATACAATCAAACCCTTTCTATGAAAATACATGGATATTATGGTGTGGGGAATCCTGTGGGTTGGTCACAGATGTGGTTGGGCAAGAAAGGGGGAAGAGATAAAATCATGAGTGTAAAAAATAAAAATTTCCCATTGATTAATGATATATTGTTGGCCACATAGTTTATATACACATTTGGAAAAACTATGCATAAATAGTAAGGCTCACACTGGCTCAAACTACACAACATCTCATGATGTGGCTGCATGGTTTTTCAAAACATGTTCAAACCTTCCCGAATTTTTTATTAAATTTTAGTACATCAAATAGTTTTCCTCACTATACTCTATCTAACTTTTTAAAAACTAAGTGCCATCACCCCCCTGGAAAAATATTTCATCATTGCTTCATCTGGTCACCAGCTTGGTTTTCGCTAACGATGTATCGAATATATACCAGGGTAAAACCCTTCGAAAAATTCCAATATTTAACCTAAAGCTCGTAACCTTCACCTGTACACCTAAAAACTATCTCAATCCTCAATTCATTTAAAAATTATCTTATTATGATACTCAAAGTTATATTATTATGATATATATATATATTGATTTATAAATATTCCCATTCTAAAAATCATAAATTAATATTCCTTTTGACATTTAAATACTATGAAGAAATTTTTTCTAACATCCCTACCATAAAAATTATTTTATATAAAATTTCATGGTGTTATTTCAACCATAAATCATAACCTACATTATTAATTGATTCATTACGATGTTTTCATGATATATTATAAAATTCCAAATGAGCTTCCACAACACTATAAGAAACACATGAAACACTGTTTACCAAAACCCTATCCTTCAACTCAGTACCATAGAAATAATTAAGATGAATATAACCTACACCCATCTGTTCAACGCTGCCATTGTAATCACCAGTAAGTTCATCTACATTATTATGTAAAATCCCACTATACAACTATTTCCATAAAGGATAATTTTTTGTAAAAAACAGTATTTAGTCCTATGGGTAACCCTTATAAAATATGACCATCTACAACAACTAATTAATAATCAAATAACCCATCCAAATGCCCAAAATTCTAAACTAATCATATGATCAATTGAATATGAAAAAATTGTGAATTAGACACCTTGAATAATTTAATGGTTGGATCACCATGCATTCACGTCATCTATCACTGTCTCACATGGTGAACAATTTAAATTATAATCTGAATTATGATCCAATATATGAAAATACATTATTAGTCTACTTCTAATAAATGCGCTACATAATTTTTTCCCAACACATAATGTTAGAGCTCTGGAAGGGAAAAGAAAAAGTTAGAGTTCTGAACACACTAACTAGCTGATAAAATATCAACTTACCTTTGAATACTCTCACCACATAAATTACTCCTTTAATAGAAATTTAACTCATTTATGACCAACAAGATGTAATAAAATATAAGTGTTTCCTCATTTTTCCTCCACTATGTAAAATAAAAAGATCATTGTGGCCTATGTTGTGTTCATCATATCATGTAATGACCATATATGAGCTCCCTTCTCATACATAAGTACTAATAGAAACTTTTGATCACCACTCTGTCATGGATCACAAGAATATCATTATTTTCATTTAAAAAATCCCATTCATATTGAGGTACACACCCTCAATTGTCCAATATTGTACTCCCACCATATGAAATCTCTCACAATTCACAATGATTAGAAGAACAATAGGTTCTATTATCATACATTTGTCACACCACTAATGCCACACTAACCCACACTATCGACCAATGACACGATCCATAAAAAATTCCATCATCTATAAGAGAGGAAAAATTATTCATTACCAATAAATCTCTTAGAATCTCTGCATATATGTTCCTTGTGAAATAATTATTCTTCATCCCACACATGACTTCTCACTGAACCATAGCTCATCAACACCATGAATTACGAGTACATACCATCTCTATCTCAAATAAAATCAATGGGTGTATGATCCTATAAAACCTATTCATAAAATGAGATGCATACTGTCACAACCCGTCCTCGGGGCCCATGCCGTGACTACCCCAAGCTCGCCTTCCCTAGGCCAGGGGTTGGCGACTAGCACCAAGGTGTAAATCTTGATAAAAAAGGAAGTCATTGCCTTTGTAAAGTAAACAAACACCACAGAGCAAGCAAGAAGAAGAAGTAAACACTAAGAAAAGCTGGGTACAACAGTAACTACGGAAAAGTAAATGGGCCAGAATACAAACCCAAAACTGAAAGTAAAGTACAAATGGAAGGGAAAACAGCAACTGAAAAGTAAAGCCGCAACATCGAGCTGTCCACTGGAAATCCCACCTGAAGGGTGAGTACAGATAGACTCCACAGCTCCTCGGGTCCAGCCGTCCGCTCTAAGAACGTCCCGCCTAGCGGTCCACCTCCAGGTACCATCCTTCTCTGCAAGCCTCAAACACGATCAGCGCTGACCGTCGTCTATAACCAACACAACATAGTGCGGGAATAGCCCCTGGAGGGGTGAGTATAATCTACTCAGTAGGGACCCCGAGACCCCCTAAGGTCTCCCAAAATCCACGAACGATAACCCCCAAAGGAAAGATAAAATCCTGAAGTAATATTCAACACTGGATAGGTATATGGCCATACATATACCTAAGTCATCAATTCTCATTCGACTCCAACATTCGATCCCAAATACAACCCAGTCCACACAGGAAAGCAAAATGTAAATCCACACAGGATAGCTCAACACAATCCACATAGGAAATAAAAATAGGATTCTGATCACATAGGTATACTTTTCGTATGACGATAGAGATGATCAGATATAGCCACTGATTCATCTAAGCCGTCGGACCCACAAAGGATTGATAGGTACTAACCCCTGAAATGACCCACAAAGGATCGATAGATAACTAACCCCCGAAAAGACCTACACAGGATCGATAGGTAACTAACCCCTGTAAAGACCCACACAGGATCGGACCCACACATGATCTGTAGGTGCTGGCTCACACAGAACCATTGAGCGCTGACCCACACAGGATCGGACCCACACAAGATCGGTAGCACTGATCCACATAGGATCGCTAAGTGTTTTAGTCATCGCCATCGAATCCACGAATGATCTCTGTATAGTCATCGTCGTCGTCACAGTCGCAAACACAGCAAGCTCTAGGGTTCCCGCACACAGCAAGCTCGTTCGGGAGGGTCCGCTCCCCAAGCCGAGAGGCTGATATATCAACTGACGCAAAGTCCAGAGTTGATGTATCCATAAGTTTCGTATCATCAACAGGAACTCAACATCACAGACGGCGAGTCAATCGGACGCCCGGTCTGGAGTTATTGGCTTTTTTGTCCCAGGGGTCCGGTTGGTTTTTAAGTCAAAACCAACCCGCCCGTACTCCACCTGCGTCCAATCCTCGGGAGGAGTAAGCCAAAAGATCCATCTCACTAATAGTAATCCAACAAAGTCGATGGAACGTCAATCGGACATCTGGAGCTCAAGTTATGAGCGTTTCCGCTCTATGGGCTCGGTTAATTTCGTGTACGAACCAACTCGGCCGAATCGAAAGTATTCTGATAACTTGAGTGCGATGTACCAAAATGACCGTCTCGATCCAAGGATCACATCGCAACTGAAATTGCGTCTATCGGAGCCTCGTAGCTCATGTTATAGGCGACCAACCAGAAGAGGTTCGGTATTGAGGGGTTTGGGCCCGATCTGACCCAGCCCGATACCCCCAGGGTCGGCCCGAACCGGGTCGACCTGAACCCGGTCTGGGTCTGGCTCGCTTGGGCGCAGCCTGGCCTGGCCAGGGCACGCCGGCCAGGAGCTGGGCCAAAAGGCCGAGCCGTTTGAGGGGGGGGGGGGGGCGCCCGCCCCCTGTCTTTTGTAACCGCAGCCCCCATAATGGGGGGCCGCTTGAACTGGCCGCCGGGGGTTTATAACCCCCAGCTTCTCCCCTGTCTGGCCGTCCCACCCTGGCTGGCCGGCTGCTGCTGCCACGGGACCGGCAAGGCCGGTCCCCCTTGCTCCGACGCTGGCGGCCGGGAACCGGCCGCCAGTCTCTCAGCTCCATCGTGGCCCGGAACCAGCCGCGGCCTTGGTTCGTCTAGCGTGGCGCGATGGCGTCGCGCCCCTCCGCAGCAGCCCCGCTCTGGCCACGGTGTCTTCAGGTTTTTCTAGCGTGGCGCGACGGTGCCGCGGCTTGGTTTATCTTTCAAATGCGTGGCGCGATAGCGCCACGCATCTTTGTCGCTCGTCCCCGCGTGGTGCGACGACACCACGTCACATCCCTTCAAACTGCAACCACAAATAATAAAAAGGGAGGAGGTTCAGCCGTGTTTGTGCAGTCCGGACCCCTCTATTAAATTATATCAATTGGTTCCAAATAACTAGGATTTATGATGAAGAAAACAACAGAAGTAATCATGAAATTAAAACGCATAAAACCCCTACCTCGTCGAACAAGTTGGGTGAGGATTCGTCGCGGAGATAACCTTCATAGAGGGAGACGTCGCGGAAGGAGATGTCGCGGAAGGAGACGTCGACCTTCGAGGAATCCGGTGTTCTTCGCGTTCTTCATGTTCTTCGATGAAGAAGATGAAGATATTCAAGCCTCCCCTAGCTTTTCTCCTAAAGCTCTCAAGAAAAAAGCCTCCAACCCAAAATAAAATAAGTACCTCACTTATTTTATTAACACAACTTATATTTGAAATTCAAAAGTTTAATTCCATCCACACAATTAATTAACTCAAGTTGTCAAATTAATTAAGGGATATGGAAGGTTAGGGGAGGTGAAGGGGTAGGGTTCATGTGGGCCCCACCAGCCTCATACCCTCCAAATGGAAGTTGGTTGGTTTCCCCCAACATCCACCCAAAGCTTTAAACCACTTAGAAAAAATAAAATTGATGCTTAATTTTATTTTACCTTCAACAAAAATTTAACAACTTCTCTCATGTAAACGCAACTCTGAAAAAGGTGTTCCTAAGAAAATACCGGTGCTACGATTCCATCGGTGCCCTCGGAATTTGATTCTGAGCACCAGTTCAAGAGTTAGAAATTCCCGCTCGTTCATTCACTGAACGTACCCGAGCTAAACTTTGGATAGAAATTCCGGGCACACAGGGCCTCGGAATAAAGTGCTGTAAGAAACTTCCTTCTTGTAAAATCCCAAAGAAAATTAAGAAAAAAAAATTCCTTGATTTTTACGGGTCTTTACATTACTCCCACCTCAGGGATTTACGTCCCCGTAAAGATACATCAAAAACTAGGGAAACAAAATTGTGTACTGAGCACGCATCTGAGCCTCCCGCTCCCAAGTGCTCTCCTGCAGATTCTCATGCTGCCATCTGATGCGCACTAGAGGAATTGACCGTCCACATAGGACCCACTCCTGTCGATCCTTGATCTCCCCTGGGACCTCTGTAAATGCCTCCCCAACATCAATGTCCAGCTCCCTATGGTCAATGATGTGCATCGGGTCGTGCACGTATATCCTCAGCAGAGATACATGGAAGACATCGTGCACCCGGTGCAACTGAGGTGGTAGAGCCAGGTGATAATCCACCTCTCCAATCCTGCTGAGGACCTGGAACGGTACAATGAAGCATGGAGACAACTTGCCACCTCGGCCAAATCTCTGTAATCCACGTCGAGGTGAGACCCGCAAGAAGACGTGGTCACCATCCTCGAACTCCAGTGGCCTCCGCCTCCTATCAGCATAAGATTTTTGCCGGCTCTGAGCTATCCTCATCCGCTCCTGGATGACCTGGACCTTCTCCGTCGTGGCATGGACCATCTCTTGTCCCACAAGTGCTGACTCCCATGGGTCTGTCCACCACAGCGGTGATCTGCAAGGTCGGTCGTACAACGCCTCGTATGGTGCCATCCCGATGGTGGAGTGGTTGCTGTTGTTGTACGCAAACTCCACCAAAGGTAGGTGGTCCTCCCAGGTGCGACCAAAGTCGAGGACACATTCACGGAGCATGTCCTCGAGAGTCTAAATGGCCCTCTCCATCTGACAATCCACTTAAGGGTGAAAGGCGGTGCTCAAATGTAGTTGCATCCCGAATGCCTCCTGCAACCCCTTCCAAAGCCGGGAAGTAAAGCGAGCATCATGATCGGAGATGATAGATGATGGCACACCATGGAGCTGCACAATATCTTGAACGTAGAGACGTCCCAAGCTCTCCACTGAGCCCTGCTCATTGATGGGTAAGAAGTGAGCCGACTTGGTGAGTCGGTCGACAATCACCCAAATGGAGTCGTGGCCTCTGGAAGTGCGTGGATGTCTAGTCACGAAGTCCATAGATATGCCATCCCACTTCCACTCTGGGACCTCCAAGGGTTGTACCAAGCCTTCTGGTACCTGATACTCTACCTTCACCTGCTGGCAGGTAAGGCATCGAGAGACGGACTCCGCCACAACCTTCTTCATGCCCGACGACCAGTGATGTCGTCTGAGATCCTGGTACATCTTTTCCACTCTAGGATGTACCGACAAAGGAGAAATGTGAAACTCTCTCAGAACCTCCTCCCATAAAGCAACTGGTATGAAGGTACATCCTCTAAAAAGGACGTCGTGCTCTCCTCCAAAGGAGAAACCATCAGGTGCCTGTCCTGAGGATATCTGTGCACACCGCTTCTCACAGTCGTCTTCCCCATGTTGTGCCTCTCTGACCTGCTATAGTTATGGAGGAGTGACTGTGAGTGACTAAAGAAATGCTGCTCCATCTCTATCGACAAAGGATATTTGCAAAGAGGCTAGCTTCTCTATCGCATCCCCAAGTAGCTGAATCCCCGTCCTCCTGCTGAGAGCATCGACTACCATGTTCCCCTTCCCAGGAGTATAGACTATCTCAAAGTCATAGTCTTGGAGGAACTCAATCAATCACCACTATCTCTGATTCATGTCCTTCTAAGAAAAGATGTACCTGAGACTCTGATGGTCAGAAAAGACTATAAATTGCTCGCCCATCAGATAGTGTCGCCACATATTCAGAGCGAAGACCATTGCTGCTAACTCTTGGTCATGAGTAGCATAGTTCTGCTCATGTGGCCTCTACTGGCGTGATCCATAGGCGATCACTGCCTGCTCCTGCATCAGGAAACATCCGACTCCAGTCCCTGATGCATCGCAGTAAACTACGTACCCTACTCCTTCATCCGGCAACCTCAAGATTGGCGCACTGGTCAATCTCTGTCTCATATCCTGGAAGCTCTACTGACATCTGTCTGACCACACAAAGGGTTTCCCCTTCTTCGTAAGAGCTTAGAGTGGTGCTGCAAACCTAGAGAAGTCTGGAGAAAATCTCCGATAGTATCCAGCTAGTCCCAAGAAACTCCGCACCTTCGTCACGCTCCTGGGTGGCTCCCAAGCTAGCACTGCCTCGATCTTCGCAGGATCCACCGCAACTCACACCTCAGAGATGACGTGTCCCAAGAAGTGGACCTCACGTATCCAAAACTAACACTTCTAGAGCTTACCATAAATCTGGTGCTCTTGGAGTGTGTCTAGTTCAACCCGCAAGTGGTAAGCGTGCTTCTCCTCAGTCGTCGAGTATATCAAAATGTTGTCGATGAAGACCATGACAAATCGATCGAGGTATGGCCAAAAGATCCTGTTCATGAGGCCCATGAACACTGCGGGAGCATTGGTTACGCTGAAGGGCATAACCAAGAACTCATAGTGGCCATACCGACATCTGAAGGCCGTCTTCTGCACGTCCTCAACCTGAATTCTGAGCTGATGATAGCCTAACCTGAGGTCTATCTTTGAGAACCACCGTGCTCCCTTGGGCTGTTTGAAGAGGTCATCAATCCTTCATAGTGGATACTCATTCCTCACTGTAACCTGGTTCAAGCGATGATAGTCAACAAAAAGTCGCAAGCTCCCGTCCACCTTCTTGGCGAACAATATCGGGGAAGCCCAGGGTGAAACACTGGGTCAGATGAATCCCTTGCCCTGCAGGTCCTCCAACTATACCCATAGCTCTCGAAGCTCGGCAAGAGCCATCCAATATGCTGGGGTGGATATCGGGGTTGTCCCGAGGTACAGATCAATATAAAATTCTACCTCACTGCGAGGAGGTAAACCTGGAACGTCATCGGGGAAAACGTCTGCATACTGATCCACCACTGCAGGAAAACCAAGACTCTGCAAGTCAACTACTCCTAGGATGAGGCTAGCCAACTGATGAGTGATGGGATGTCCTCTCCTCTGCGGGAGTCCATCCTGTGCTGCGAAGGCTCCCTTCTCGCCAGTGAAGGTGAAGCTGCTCCCGTCGGTGCGTACACACCGCACCTTGCGCCTAATACAGTCGATCTGAGCATGGACTGTAGATAACAAATCCATGCCCAAGATGACGTCGTAAGGCCTCGACGCCACTACAAGAAGATCCCAGCCGAAGCTTTCGCCTCCTAGAGTAAGCTCACACTGCCGGCACCAGTGTGTAATCGTCAAGTCTACTCCCGTAAGAGTCTCTTGCAGTAAGGATCGAGCCAACGGCTCTGTCTGAATCTCCGAGCTCTGAACAAGGCCAGTGGCTATGAAAGAATGACTCACTCCTATGTCTATAAGAACTGCAGAAAGGGTGGAATAGACACAGATAGTACCTCGAATCATCTAGGGCACGCCATGGTCATAGGCCTCCACTGTCTGGAGTTGTGCCTGTCTCTGCCCGCCATCTCCCTATGGTCGGGGTGGACCTCCTGGTGGTGGTGGTGGTAGAGCCTCAAAGCGCCGCCCACCACATGTTGCTCGACCAGCTCCTATGCCTCGTCTTCCTGCTCCTTGCGGACTGCCACGGTCGACCCTCTGCCTCTGCCTGGGTGGTCCCTCAACCGTCTGCTTCACCTCGGCACGGCGGGTCGGGCAGTCACGAGCCATGTGGCGCTGCCCGCCGCATGCGTAGCACTGTCTGCCTCTCGAAAGACTGGCTCCACGCTGAGTGTCCCGCATTGCTAAGATAGTGTCCTGAGGTTGTCTTCCTAAGGGTTTGGTCTACCTGGACCCATGAGTCATCCGTCGACTTCCTGCTACAGAAGACTCTTCTACTTGCCACCCTGCGGTGGGTCTCACCGCTGGTGTAGACTCAGCAAGAAATCTCTCGATCAAAAGGGATCGCTCCAGTACTCCTTCCTGATTCGGAATGCTGAGGGAGGTCAGTGATGCCCTGATCTCCTACCTCAATCCCTTCTCAAAGGTCCGGGCCTGGAAGAATGGGTCCCATACCATGTCTGTCAAGTAGCGCGAGAGATCGGTAAATCTCCCCGACTACTAGGCGACCGTCAAGCTGCCCGGACGCAGCTGTAGAAGCTCCTGGATGCGTACCGCACGGAGGGTGGCTGGGACGATCTTCGAGTGGAAGAAGCTCTCAAAGTCCATCTAGAGGAGAGATGCCTCGTCATGCACCTGGAGCTTCAAGCTCCACTATCTGCCTGCTGCCACGTGCAGTAGGCTCGCTGCGAGGATCACCATGAGGTATGCTGGTGTCCTCACTAACCTGAAAACCCATTCCACTGCCTCCAGCCAGTCTTCGGCTGCTTGAGGGTCCGTCTCCCTGTGGAACCTGGTCGGTCTAAGGCGTTAAAACTCGTGAAGTGCACCAAGGTGACGTGCATCGTCAGCGGCTGGGGCTGGTAGCATCGGTGGCTCGGCGGGTAGAGGTACCGCTGGTGCCTCTGCTATCAAAGATCCCTGTACCGAGGCCTCGTCGCTCGGTGGGATTTCATCACGCAAAACTCTCGGAACCCTAGCTGGATGCCATCGTGGCGCCATCTTGAAAAGAAACAGGCACACCACTGTCAAAGAGTATACTTGGTGAGCTGACATAAAGAAATCACAAAGAAAACTTGAAACACACCTGCAATCAATATTTTCGTGCATTAAGTCGGAAATCAGAAGTTAGGGTCATGGTGTATGGATACGTCGGCCACCACACCAACACTGGACTCCCTGGACTGATAACCACACCCAATACACTTAACACTATTGCTTCACATAGAAAAATATCAGAGTCCTGAGTTCTATGATAGAATTGAACTCCTCTGATACCAATTTGTCACGACCCGTCCTCGGGGCCCATGCCGTGACTACCCCAAGCAGGCCTTCCATAGGCCAGGGGCTGGAGACTAGCACCAAGGCGTAAATCCCTCTAAAAAGGGAAGGCATTGCCTTTGTAAAGTGAACAAACACCACAGAACAAGCAAGCAGAAGAAGTAAACACTAAGCAAAGTTGGGTACAACAGTATGTGCGGAAAAGTAAATGGGCCAGAATACAAACCCAAAACTGAAAGTAAAGTACAACTGGAAGGGAAAACAGCAACTGAAAAGTAAAGCTACAACGTCGAGCTATCCAATGGAAATCCCACATGAAGGGTGACTACAGATAGCCTCCACAGCTCCTCGGTTCCAGCCGTCTGCTCCGAGAACGTCCCGCCCAGCGGTCCACCTCCAGGTACAATCCTGCTCCGCAAGACTCAACTACGATCAGCGCTGACTGTCGTCTGCAACAAACACAGCATAGTGCGGGCATAGCCCATGCAGGGGTGAGTATACGCTACTCAGTAGGGACCCCGAGACCCCCGATGGTCTCCCAAAATCCAAGAAGGATAACCCACAAAGGAAAGATACAATCACGAAGTAATATTCGACACGGCTTAGGTATATGCCCATACATATACCTAAGTCATCAATTCTCGTTTGGCTCCAAAATTTGAGCACAAGTACACCCCATTATACACAGGAAAGCAAAACGTAAATCCACACAGGATAGCACAACACAATCCACATAGGAATGAAAAACAGGATTCAGCTCACACAGGTATACTTCTTCATATGACGATAGAGATGATCAGATATAGCCACTGATTCATCTAAGCCGTCGGACCCACAAAATATCGATAGGTTCTAACCCCCGTAATGAACCACAAAGGATCGATAGGTAACTAACCCCCGCAAAAACCCACATAGGATTGATAGGTAACTAACCCCCTCAAAGACCCACACATGATCGGACCCACATAGGATCTGTAGGCGCTGGCTCACACAGAACCGCTGAGCGCTGACCCACATAGGATCAGAGCCACACAGGATCGGTAGCACTGATCCACGTAGGATCGCTGAGTGTTGTAGTCGTCGTCGTCGAATCCACTGAGGATCTCTGTACAGTCGTCGTCGTTGTCACAGTCGCAAACGCAGCCACCTCTAGGGTTCCCGCACACAACAAGCTTGTTCGGGAGGGTCCGCTCCACGAGTGGAGAGGCTGATACATAAACTGACACAAATTCCGGTGTTGATGTATCCAAAAGTTCCGTATTGTCAACAGGAACTTAGTGTCACAGACAGCGCATCAATCAGACGCCCGGTCTGGAAGTTATTGGATTTTTCGCCCTAGGGGCCCGATTGGTTTTTATGTCAAAACCAACCCGACCGTACTCCACCTACGTCCAAAAATTTGGCGGAGTAAGACAAAAGATCTGTCTCACTAAGAGGAATTCAACAAAGTCCACGACACGTCAATTGGACGTCCGGAGCTCAATTTATGAGTCTTTCCGCTCCGAGGGCCCGGTTGGTTTCGTGTACGAACCAACTCGGCTGATCCCAAAGTATTCTGAAACCTTGATTACGATATACCTAAACGACCGTCTCAATCCAAGGAACGCATCTCAACTAACGGTGAATCGATCGGAGGCTCGTACCTCATGTTATGGGCGACTGACCGGAAGTGGTTCGGTATTGAGGGGTTCGGGCCCGGTCCGACCCGGCCCTATACCCCCAGGGTTGGCCCGAACCGGGTCGAACCGAACCAGTTCCGGGTCCGGCCCGCTTGGGAATGGCCCAACCGTGCTTGGGCGCGGCGCGGTGGCCAGGAGCTCAGCCAAACGGCGAGCCATTTGAGGGGGGGGGGGGGCGCCTGCCCCCTGTCTTTTGTAACCGTGACCCCCATAATGGGGGGCCGCTTGAACTGGCTGCCGGGGGTTTGTAACCCCCGGCTTCTCCCCTGTCCGGCCAGCCCACCCTGGCTGGCTAGCTATTTCTGCCATGAGACCGGCAAGGCCGGTCCCCCTGGCTCTGACTCCGGTGGCCCGGAACCGGCCGCGGCCTTGGTTCGTCCGGAGCGGCGCGACGGAGCCCCGCCCATCCAGCTGCGGTGTCTTCGGGTTTTTCTGGCGCGGCGCGACGATGCCGCGGCTTGGTTCATCTTTCAAATGCGCGGCTCGACGGCGCTGCGCATCTTTGTCGCTCGTCCCCGCGCGGTGCGACGACACCGTGTCACTTCCCTTCAAACCGCAACCACAAATAATAAAAATGGAGGAGGGTCGGCCGTGTTTGTGCAGTCCGGCCCCCTACGTTAAATGATATCAAATGGTTCCAATGAACGAGAATAGATGACGAAGAAAAGAACGGAAGTAATCACGAATAAAAAACGCATAAAACCCCTACCTCGTTGAACAAGTTCGGTGAGGATTCATCGCGGAGATAACCATCATGGAGGGAGATGTCGAGAAAGGAGACGTCGCGGATAGAGACATCGACCTCCGAGGAATCTGATGTTCTTCGCGTTCTTCGCGTTATTCTTGTTCTTCAACGAAGAAGATGAAGAACTTCAAGCCTCCCTTAGATTTTCTCCCAAATCTCTCAAGATCAAGCCTCCAACCCAAAATAAAATAAGTACCTCACTTATTTTATTAACACAACTTAAGTTTGAAATTGAAAAGTTGAATTCAATCCACACAATTAATTAACTCAAGTTGTCAAATTAATTAAGGGTTATGGAAGGTTAGGGGAGGTGAAGGGGTAGGGTTCTTGTGGGCCCCACCACACTCATAACCTCTAAATGGAAGTTGGGTGGTGTCCCCCAACTTCAACCCAAAGCTTTAAACCACATAGAGAAAATAAAATTGATGCTGAATTTTATTTTCCCTTCCACAAAAATTTAACAACTTCTCTCATGTAAACGCAACTCCGGAAAAGGTGTTCCAAAGAAAATACCGGTGCTGCGATTCCATCTGTGTCCTCAGAATTCGATTCTGAGCACCGGTTCAAGAGTTAGAAATTCACGCTCGTTCGTTCACTGAATGTACCCGAGCTAAACTTCAGATAGAAATTCCGGGCACACTGGGCCTCGGAATCAAGTGCCATCAGAAACTGCGTTCTTGTAAAATCTCAAAGAAAATTAAGAAAAAAAATTCCTTGAATTTTATGTGTCTTTACACATACTCCCATGAATCACATAAAATATAACCAATAATCAAAAAAATAAAAAACTTAACATGCCCCACTACATGTCAGCCACATATAGCTATAGGAAACCACAATGTGATATTTCAGTAATCCTTACATCTCATATATTTTGAGGCTAACCACATGATAACCGACCACCCCAAGAATCATTACAAATCCTAATCATCTACCTATATACTCATATGTCTACTAAAAAATAATTCATAATAAATAGGGATCAAAATGTTGTCAATAATTCCCTTGAAATATATCATTCTTAACAAATTTACTAGCTCTCCGAGTGCATTATATCATGATAGTAAAAGTCACATGCATGCATAAACCATATACATGATATCACATAGTAAACATAAATGTCATAACCCAAAGCCTATACACATGTTTCCCATCACTAAGGGAACTAATTACATTATGGTAACCCATATATTATAATCATAATCTCCCATAATCTCACATGGTGTCATAACAATAGTGAAACCTCACCCAATCACATGCAGAATGAATATTGTACTCTCAAAACATTTATAAGAAATATACCTATTAACATAAATTAATTTAATCATAATTTTTTTAATATTGGTTAAAATATAATAAAAATTCATCTGTGGTACACCTCTATTCAAATGGTGAGTGCTTTTATTCAATAATCCTCTTTGTATAATGCTTATCCATGTTGAGAAAAATACCTATAATTTTGAAAACTTCCAATATGATCAGGTGGAATAATCACTAAAATCCCATAGAAATATAAAATATAATTTGAGTCTCTCAAGGGGGAATATAATTTAGTGTTAAATATAAGATATATTATATCAAATCACTAGTTTATTTTCATTAAACTATCTTATTCCTAAGAGAAATTGATAGAGAAAAAGGTGGGATACCTACCATATATGTCCAAGCATGAGGGGGGATAAGATAGGTATAGTTAAAAAATAAAGGGATTAAAGGGAAATTTACTCCTTTTAATCAAATAGAGATTTGACATGGAATTAATGTTTTGTTGGATAAATCATTATTCAACATTGAAATGCATAGTAACATGTGTCACACCACCATGCATGGTTTGCCTACATGATTTACCAATCTATGAACCAATTACGCAGGTCCCTCTAAAATATTATATAAATGTTTATTATATTACCTTCATAGTTCATGAAAACCATGAAAAAACCATGTTCTAACAATCCTAATGAAAAATCATTCGGTTTGGATTTTTCTAGTCACCATACAACTTACCCTAACCATTATGTGACCTTACATTGGGGTAAAAACCTTCAAGAAATTGTTAAATTTGACCTGATTCTCTCAAATATTAAATGAGAACCTAAAAAATCTTATAGTACTTAGAAATATCAAAAAAAACTCCTTGATTTTATCCATCTCTTTGAATTCTTATCTAAATCCTAAATATAAAAATTTCTCCAACCCATGAAATAAAAAATTAAATTTCATTTAAAACATTATAACAGGGAGACGAATCATGTTTCACATGATGTTAAAATATTATATGGATTCTCCCACATAAAATTAAATAGTGAATGATTATTTATAAATGGTATATATTCCCAAGGAATTTTTTATATATTGTATCCCTTATCATCAATGATGTTATGGCAAGGTGAGGGTGAGTTGTTTGGAGTAGACATGGGGTCCAAAACCCCAAAAACACATTGATATAACGGAATGGGCTAGAAATAAAATAAGTAAAGTCCGAAACCTCCCTTTCATTATGGGGTATGGGTAATCCACTTATTTAGTTGGTATTATGCTGAATCCATGGAGATCTGAACTGGAAAATGATGATATGACATAACATATTTTTGAAACACTTTATTTCATGATTTTTTAAATAATGATAATCATAAATCAATACAACAATATTGTGAAGCTTAGTTTATTTGGTAAACTATGTTAATAGATCATCAAAAAGAATGACGGGAATACTATAAATATTTAAAAACTCACAAAACAGCCCTTATGTTTCTCGGATCATTTATAATAGCATTGTATAACCTACACACATATATCAGAAAGGGATTTTCTATAATGACCCATAATGCAATAAAAAGAAAATACAATAAGGTAAATTAGAATATTTGATCCTATAATAATATCAAGGTAACATAGGAGAGATGGGAATCATAATATTGAGAAATTTGGCATGATATAGTATGATAACATATATAGATCATAGGAATATTGGCAGAAAATAATATATCACATCATAAACCTAAGATATTGGTAAAATTCAAGACATCATAACATATCCTACTTATGATAAAATCAAGGGAACCATACATTGGATATTATGAGATAAAAACATTTCCCAACACATTGAAGGGATATATAATTATGGGTATACTCATCACTTCCATATCATGTACATGAATAATTGTGCATCATATATCATAAAACATAAGGATTTATTTAGTATATTTTGACTCACGACTATGAAGTGAGGTTATATACACAGATATCACAAAAATATTAATGATATGTAGAATAATTTAAATAAAATTTAGGGTAAATAGAGATGGATATTCACTATAAAAATGTGTGGCTATGGAAATCACATCATAATTTTAGCTGTATAACAAGTTTACATAAATGATTATAGAAGGGGTGAATGAGAGAGAATGAGTTTTATCATTTATTGGAATTAATAAGGGATGTAATAGTAATGTTTTAAAATCTAATGCAATATTGAAAATTGGAATATGGAATAATTTAAATAAGGTGCTTGGATAAATATAATAATGAGAGGGTCCCTTACCATGTGAGGGCACATCTTAAGGTTTGGTAAAATATTCATAAGAGCACGAGGGAACCGTTTGAGGGAAATATAGAGGTACATTTTGAGTAAATTATTTAGAAAAGGGTCTTTAGGGAAGAGTAATATCAGTTTGTGTGGGTTTTTATAGAATAATGGAGTAAAATTCTTTATTAATTTCCAAACATCAGTTTTGGACCCTATATAATAATTTAATAAAACCAAAAAAATTATCGTAATTTTTCATAATGGTTTCTTGAAATATGAGTGGAATTAATTTTATTATATGGATAATAAATAAAATAAATAAAATAATTCCCTTAGTGATTTGGAAGCAAATCATATCTATAAATAATTCATCTTAAAACCATGAAATATATTATAGGTTTTCAAGGATTCATTGAGGATTGATAAAATTAATCATATAAAATTAAAAAAATATTTTAAAGTGGAAATATATATTTTATGATGGATTCATTTAATTTAATATATTATATAACTTTTTGGTCATTACGATATCATATTACGCACCATATAACTATACCATATTCATTTTTTTTCCAAAAAATATAGCTATCTAAAAAAATTAAAAATACACCATTGGATAATTTTAACATTTGGATTTCCAAAATAATATTTATTTTTAAAAAATGATATTATAATAATGATAATTTTCAATTTTAAACAAAATACCAATATATTTAAAAATACTATTTTTGACAATAATAGAATTATTACCCCCATAAAAATAACATTTTACATTGTAAAATTGTATAAGCATTTATATTTAATAATTGATATTTATAATAATTTTTTAATAAAATATATCTTAGTCCTAAAATTATTGAATTCATCAAAATGTGTCCCTTGATTGAAACTATATATTTCAAAAAAATCATCGTATCACAATCTAATTTTTATAAAACATATTATTGAATAATTTATATAGTTATAATAAAAGTTAATAAATATAATCATTATATAATTGAAATAAAATTAAAAAAAGAAATATCATTAGGGTGTATATACATATCCCTTTATTAAAATAATGAATTTCCTAAGGGAAAGGTGTGTGATGGTAGGATTATCTTGGGGTGGTTCGACATACATGGTTTTGGGCATGATCTCAATGAGTTTGAAATTATGCCACGAATAGTTTCAATCATTCCATAGTTATTGAATATAATATTTCTCTTTGTCTATGGTAAATTCCAATTATGTTATTTTCCTCAAATTCACGGATAAATGGGATTTATAGGGTATGATCCTATATGTCGTGGTGTCATCCCTTTTGTGCCTTTCAATTAGACTTTGCAATGACCATTAATATTATAATATTAAATGATACGTTATAAAAGAAATATTAACAATGATAATGATGATAAAAATTCTTTTAAATAATATATATTATATAATGGTCCCAAAATAACAAAAGTAGTGCATGTGTTTTCTATAAATAAATTTATTAATAAAGAATTTATTCATTTAAACAGGTAATTTAACATATAAAAGGCCAAGTCCTTAAAAATGGTTTTTTTGTTCTTTATCAATGCATTTATGGGTTGATCAAGGTGTTTGAACACTATGGGGGATTATTTTCAAAATATAGAACCCCAGATTAGTTTTGTAGGTGGAAATATTTTTTATTTATTGTTAATTTATTTGGTGTGTATATTTTTGTGAATTATTATTTTTTGAATTATGTGATATGAATGTTAGGAAATTGAAGTGATTCCACATTGTAGGATCACAGATCACCTAGAAAGTTCATAAATTGTTTACTAGGTTGAAATAATGAGAAACAATATGTGGTCGACAAGGTTAGTGTGTGGTATGAGTTTTTAAGGGGCAGAGCACATATGATATTTATGACCACATATGGAGTATATGGATCAATCACAGATCCTATTGGTATACCACTATTGGAAGGAGGTGATATTGAGTGGCTTGTATAGTTTCTTGATCATAATGAAAGTACACAATGTAAGAATATTTAATAGGAATCTCATAGTCGGAAGGATGTGTTATGTTCTAGTTTACATTTTGGATTTTCCATGTATATTTTTCAAATGAATCAATAGTAAACATTATTATTGTCATGTTTTCAGAGGCATATTATTATAAATAATACCTAATCCAATAACTTAGAGGATTAAAAAACATTAAGTCTAATCTAGAGGTTAAGTAGAATATGAAGGAGATTCTATATAGGCATGAGTGGTAATAAGTGTTAGTGCTAAACGTGTATGAAGTAGGTGTATGTGAACACAAAATGAGTTAGAGGATATTCACATGGGAGTTTCAAGTGGTTAATGAGAAGAAGTAATTTTATGTTGATTTACATACATAGAGAGAAAATAAGAGTTTCATGAACATATAACATCCCATTTCAACTATAAGTATAAAGACTTTTTAATAGAACTATTCGCACATATTTACAGATGTTTTAAAATTTCAATGGAGGATTGAGAAAGGGAGTTATAAATTATTATATGTAGGTAAAACTCTGGGATTTTCATAGTGACACTTACCAGTAGGTGGGTGACACTAACCCACTTGTGGAATCCCTAAAGAATAAAATTTTGATATAAATGACACTTACTAGTTAGTAGGAGCCCCATGGCCTGCCTAATGGGCGTTAATCAGTTCCAAAATTATATCTAGAATGAATAAATAGCATTCCAATAAGTATATTTTTTTCCGTAGATGTTTTAACATAATGAAGGGATTATTAGAAAATTAATCCCTTAAAATTCCTCGTTCATCCCTGTAACTAATCCTTTCAGCCCTAATTCACAATGTACGATTTATGGGACCTCAAGGGTTAGGATAAGCTCTCTCTATTAAATTTTGTCATACCTTTGAAATATGGTTGGTTAGTTACTCCTATTTTTTTAATTATGATCGATTCCTTTATAAGTCATCTTCTTCTGATGGAATTTCCTACGATATTAGGCTAGTTTTTGTGCTTTATTTACAACGTTATTATCATTCACTGATCTCTTAAAAATCCATTATGTGATTTTATTTATAGAGGATTGTTATCATATTTTTTGTGGTGATATAGGTGTTTTTTAGGTATAGGATTATATATCCTCTCTTATAACCTCTTTCATATATGAACACAAATTTATTTTTCCAAATTCCCTATTTAGGTCCTAATTGTTTTATCTTTAATCCCATTTCCACTAGGTGGGTGGAACCCATTACTATTTTCATGAGATTAATATTTGATTAATGTGATTAAATATATATATTATTTTCTATGAAAGGAGAATTATCCTAGTTCCATAAATTTTTTTCTAAATGAATTAGAATGATCATTACAAGGATTGATATGAATGTTTAAAATTATTTTTTGGAAAAATATACTTTCCCAACATATTTTGGTAAATGAATGGTATTTTCATAATATTTTGGGATTGAGTTTAAATTAGTTTTCCAAAGATGTTTTTTAAAAAATGAGTTTTTTGAAACTATTTTTTGAAATGTGATAATAGTATGTAAATTAATTTATTAATTTCATCATCTGAGATCCTTAGGTACCTAGGTTGATGCATTTTTTTGGACTTTGTCCATTGAATTTTTAAGGGAGTTGAATTTTTAGGGGGTTACTATATTCGTATATCATAGATACAACGTATATAGGAATAGGATTTTGATATTGAATGTGGTCCAATTACGAGGTTTCTCCTCTATCCCTAGTTTATTGATTAATTGACTGTATGGACCTGAGTGTGCACTATTTGTTCTTTTTGATTGAGGTATGAGTGACCAAGCTAGCCTGATTTTTTTATTCTAGGGGTTATTACCATTGTGTTGTATCTTTTTCAATGTTTTGTACATGATATGAAATGATGAATTATTTGATTAATATAAATGGTTTACAGAAAACATTCTTTGGAATTGTATTACTAAATTCTGTGAATGGGAAATGAGGAGATTTATTACACAACTTTTTATTAAAAAAATACAAATTATTAGAAATCAATTTTTTTAATATGAGAATATTTTCATTTTTTATTTAGTGTTTTTATGTAACACCTAGATGGGATACTACTAAGATCATTTAGATAACACCCTACAAAATTCATTGGTGGTGTGTGGACTTTGTTTAATATTAAGAATAAAAGAAAAAGGTGTTATAGTGTGGTGATGAGGTTTATGCTTGACAGTGTTCTTATAAAGGATGTACCAAGGTTAGAAATATATAATCTACCAAATCATGTTAATCATAGTATATTCTGGTATGATTGACACATCATTATCATAATCTCCTTGAACTATGTCATTAATGTAAACCCTGTAAAAATTATCTTTTTATCAATTTTAATTCCTACATATGTATTTTATATTGATGTATGATTAATAAAATAGTTTTCACAATTTTAAACCAATGTTAGGGTAGGGTTGTAATGGATAAACAGAAAAATTATAGCCCATGACCCCCACTCTAATGGTGTTTCAGGTTGTAAAAGTGGTATCAAAGTAACCATGTTTTATGTGTTAAATTTATCATCTAGAATTTTTTTAATATGATGAATTAATTAAATTTAAGGTTATTAACTATATTTACTTTAATAAATGTCTATTTTTTTAATAATATACTCAGATATAAGTTTTTATCTCTAGGGATGTAAGTTATGTTTTCCATAGTTCAAAGGATTCAGGTGAGTGATGCAACATGGATGTTTATAACTAATGCTACCCAGAAAATACTATATGTGGATGATAAGGGTCCCAATTATTTTTACAAATATCTATTAGTTTAAATCTATTTTATGTAAATGTGATACACTACTACAAATCTCATGTTTTAAAAACTATAAAATATATAATATGGTGATAAAAATGCGGAGGAAAAACTCAGAGTTCATCATAATAACTTCAGTGATCTAACATGTATTTGGATGAAAATTATTATGGTTTATTCAACTATATTAATAATTTATTTTGATTTATTCTATTTATTGGTGAAAAAATTAATAATATTGAAATTTTATATAAGATATTTATAGGGTTTTGACCCTTATATGATCTAAATGTTTTTTCTAATGATAAAAGAGGATTTATAACGATCTCTCTTGATGATCGGATAATAATTCTTCAATCCTATTAAATGAGGGTAAGAATATTATGATTAAATATATAAATAAACATGACATTTATGAAGGTGGTTATGACGAATAAGATATGGATAATTATTTTAATTCTTTGGTGGACAGAGAATTCCGTAGATAATAGAGTGATTAAAATAAAGGTTACCCTTTTCTTATTTATTATTTAGTAAATAATATAATCTTTCAACATGGATTACATGAAGATTTGATGATTTTAGATATAAAGAAACAAAACAAACTCATAATCCCAATATATGATTTCTCCCAAAAGTATTCATTAATTATAGAAGTTATTTTGGAATTAATTGTCAATGTGATATTCTTTTGAGAAAAGGTGATGATAATTGTGAAGACTATCTAAATGGGGTTGAATCTGGATTTATTTTATATAAAGAATTTGACATGATTGATATTTTTGATAGCGAATAATATGCAAAAATAGAATAGATAAGAACTATAAGTTATTATTGAGATAAAAATAGAGGTTGAGGAGTTTGATGAACAAAAAAAGAAAAGTTATAATGTTGGAGAACTTGTGAAGGAGTATATTGAATATTTTCATTAAATTTAAAAACATAATTAATAGATTAAATGAATATCTAGAAAATTTATTTATTTTTCTATAAAATATCATGAGTAGTTAAGGAATTTATTCTCATTATTGAAAAATATTCAGTGGTTATTGGTATATATGATGTCATCTAGAAGAAGAGAGAAAGGAACGTAGATACTCTTGAAGAATAATTCATTAACCTAAGGATAAAACATGAAAATAAAAATATGTAATATAGTATAATAAATTTCATTTTATAATGATAAGAGATGATGAACTATTGTAATAAGAAAAATATTTTTCTAATAGTGCGAATAATGTTATTAATGATCAATGATCCAAATTTATGGTCATTAGTGGTGTTGGTAAGGACGTTGAGTATAAAAAACAGGGAACTTTAGTGGAATAAAACAATGTAAATTAGATATATTTTCATCTAGAATGAGAATTAAGACACCCAAATTATTAAATTAGAGTTTATTAAACAAAGGGAAATATAGGAAAATTATGATTCTTCAACATTAAAGGGCTATACACTAGCTGAGAAATAATTTGAACAATAGGGAATTAAGGTTACAAATAGGTTAGATGATATTTGAACTTATGAAATAGAAATTATATGTATATAATGGCTACACTATGTTTTACTATGATGAAATTAAGAGAAATTTGAATGGAGAATAAACTAGTTGTTATTGAGGGAAAATGAGGCCACTTACATTATCATTTAGAGGAATTAATTTATACATTTGATTTAACATTATTCTATCATTGAGAAAAATTATATTGATTACATTCAAAGATAAATTGGGAATAGTAACTATATATAATATAGTCAAATGAATATACAAAAACTAATAATGTTCCATTTGAGTAATATACTTATTTCATGGGAATAATAAGAATAATAAGAGAAGGATTACCTAAAATAATCTAAGGAGTGTCCAACTTATCCATCCACTAAATTGGGAATCAAAATGGTGGAAATGAAGAATATAGAGAATTATAACATGGTAGATATTTTCCACAAATATACAAAAATATTTTGACTTTTATTTTTGAGAGTGGGTTCACATCCAATATGAATAAAAATGCAATTTGTTTTAAACATCATAGAAAATAAATGATAAACTAGTGTATTTTAGAAATTATAGATCCTTAAATATAATTAAATTATAAATAACAAATTGATAGGTGATGAGCTAGATAAAATAAAAGTTAATTATATGGATGATCTACATCACAAAATATTTTATATGACTATAATATATGATTCAGTAGTACTGGTTAAATTTAATTATAAATAATTCACAATAAAATTTATGGACAAAATATTTATAATGAATGGATGGATGGAAAATGGTAATACAAACCATATAGATAACAAAAAAGAACCTGTTTTTATAAATAGTTAAGGTAGAAAATAGTGTTCATTGCTATAGGTAATTTTACATTAATCAACAGTGAATATAATACTTATCTAAGATGAAGGATTTAGTGGATATTCCAAACCTGATGTGCGATGAACAAAACCTATACCATGCAAGCATGTAAGAAAAAATAATATGAAATCCCTATCATATAATGAATAAAAGAACACCAAATCCACTCGATATGATCCACACATATGTGTGTGTGGTAAACTAAATAAAGATGTAACACCTATAGATATGTAATTTACTATATTTACCGATGATTATTATAGACATACCTATTAACTTTTTATATTGTGAAAAATGAAAGTGGTCGACTTCATTAAAATATACCTATGAAGTGTTTTGATTGAATACTTTTATATAGTCAAAATATTATGGCATGAAAATGGAAGAGAAATATATTAATTTTAATTATTTCCTTTTAAAACATTAGATCTATTATCAGGTTTTATCAGATATAAATCCACATAAAATTATGTTTTTTGAACATAGAAATCGATTGCAGATAAATATCTCAGACAATTCTAATTTAGGGTGGTGTTTCTACTAACTACTAGAAACAAGATGTTAAAGTATTTTTGTAAACTCATAACCATGAATTACTAAGAATAAGGGAATAAAAGATAATCTATGAAATGTGGAATGGAATGAATCATTCACATAAGTGTCTCCAGAAACATTAAAGTAAATATTATATCCAAGAAAAATAGTGTAATTTCAGAATGTGTGGAGATGTTGTAGATCGATGAGTATTCATTGGATACTCAAAAAAGTGTAATTCATAAGAAAAATAAGATTATAGGATAAAGAAAATTTTGATGGAAATGACTTAAAAATTATTTAGGATAATAATTTCCTGAATAATAAGAGCTAAAATAGTAATGTGTTTGATAAATGAGAATAAAAAGTGTTTTTTTTCAAATAATGTCATTTTGATGTACTTTATTATGTCTTAGGGTTTCTTGAATGATAAGTACATAGAGTCTATGTAAAAAAAGGAACACTATATTCTTGAGAAAATAATTATTACCTTAGAGGAGAAGTAAAATAATATAAATTAATCTATTTAATATACTATGATTGAATTGATCATGGATAGACATAAAGAATGTGAAATTTTGATTTTGATTTTTTTTACTTTCAATGGTGTAGACAAAAAAAACATATAGAGGTTATAAATAATGTATTCTAGTTGATCCATAAAACAATAAATTGGTCATATTAATTAAAATAAAACATCATAAAATATAAAGACTCTATAATGACACAATGTTATTAGATCCTAGAGAATTGAAACAAATAACATTAACAAAAATGGTCTTGTGACCCTAAAAAATACATCGGTGGTATAAAATGGATACTCTAAAATTTATGGAAATGATTCTGATGAAACAATTTTTCTAGTGGCTTGAATTGAGTCAATTATAGTATTCCATACAATGGATATAATCTTAGGTTATGTGGTTTATCAAATATATGGAAAAAACTAGTTTTGAATGGTATGATATAAAAGGATTTAAATACTAAACATTTTGTGTGTTTTAAAATTTCTGATGATCATGAAACGGTTTACAGGACAAAATATTATTTTTTTTGTAGCCTATTTTAGGCACCACACACATGGTATAATTGACTAAATTCATATTAAATTATGTTGGAACTCAACAGGGGTGGTATCAGATCACAATTTAACGTGAAAACAACCAAAACAAAAAAAATTATATCTCTATCAATATAGATGATATAGTATTTAGAGGAAACAAAGAGATGTTTAAATAATATTTTTCTAATTATATTAGATCAAATTTTAAAATTCTAATGATATAAAATACCCTATTATTTTTGAGGTTGAAGTGGTTTAGGTAATGTGAATTATTTTTTCTATGAACCTAAACTTTTGAGAGTGCGCATAAGAAATTTGACATGCATTATTCCAAAACAATGTCCCCTATGATTATGCTTAGAAAAAATATTGGGGAAAATGAGGACGGAAAATCTATAGATCCAAAATTATACCAAAGTATAACCAAATTAAAAATTCTCATAACATAATCCACATTAGATATTGAGTTGGTGAACACTTTCCAGTGTAATTCAATAGATGAGAATCTGACTATAGTTAAATAAATCATGAGGAATATTTTTGGTACTCTCAAATATGGGTTAGAATTTAACATTTGAATGGATCATGAATTATCATTAATTTGTTATGTGAACTAGGTTATTGATGTGGTGGATAGAATTTCCTCATGTGGCAGGCAATTATTTATTGGTTATAAATGTTCTGAATTGATGAGTTTGAAATAAAAAATCACTTCTCTAAGTATAGTGTATGTTAATGAAAAGTTACTATGCTCAGATTTGGTGGATGAAGAGATAGTTTAATGATATTGGGGATGTTTTTAAATATACTATAGGTATCTACTATGAAAATAATAGTATAATTAATCACAAAATGAATTATTTTCATCATCCTCCTGAAAAACATATCAAAATAAAGTAAAACTTTGTTAGAGAAAAGTTAGAAAAAGAATTGATCAAACTAAAATATGTTTTAACAAAAGAGATACTGGAAGAAATCACGATTAAACCATTTTCTACACAATTTCTCTGAAGATTTAGTCGAACATCAGTGTGTAACCACCTCCCTTATCTTGTGGAGTTCAAGAATTACCCATCTCTCGATAAACATTACTATTTATAACTATATTTGATTTGATGCAGGATTCAGGGGTATATGGGATCCATGGGGTGTATTGGAAATAATTCATATCATTTTCCCCCTTTCATTGGGTTTAATTGCAATGGGGTATAAAATCTAATGAAATTAGTTTGAATCATTCACTAAATACATGTCAATATGGGAGATGAATGTTTTTTTCCTAACAATGGGTTTTTTTACTAAGACTCTCTAATTTGGGGAATCTCTAGATTTAATAATGACTCAAGGAATGTAATAATCACATGATATATTATTTTTTACACTTTGAAATGTTCGTGTAAATAAAGTGATGAATGAATTGTTCTTATGATGTTAGTAAGAGTTGGATCTTGTGTATGGAATCTGATTTCACATTGAATTTCCAATAACCAGGTGGGAGATATTAGAAAAATGGTGATCCGAGGTGGATAATGGTTTCCTAGTTTGAATATTTTCAATCTATTCTAGGTTGATCATGGTGTTTTAAAACAAATGGATATTATGTGAGTGATAAATAAGGGTAAAAACAATTTTCAAGAGAAAAGTGTCCAAGTGGTTTCAAAATTTATAGTTGAAATATTTTAATATGAATTTAAATATTGTAACCTTGTTGTGGGAATATTTTAAATAAATTCTAGGGATTCTATATTTTTGGTGCACGAATCACTAAAAAGGTGTATGGATTGAGCATGATGATTTTAAATCTATTTGAAGGAATGTGGTCTCCATGGTATGTGCATGATAGGCGTTTATGGGTATTAGTAATTGTTGGAGGTTTGTCAGAGTATAAAAATAATGTAGATCAAATAAGAGTAACATATTATGAAGGTGGTGATAGTAAGAGTCTTGAATAATGGCTAGTTCTTGAGGATAGTACTTGTGGTGATAAGATTCATATGAATCTCATAGTCAAAACGTGGTTACTTTTTGAATCCTATGGGGGGATTTTTCCCTTTTTTTGTGAAATATTGAATTGTAATTTGATTATTAAAATGTTCTTTTGGATTTATATGCCCGTATATACCCTAATAATTTCATCATTCATAGGAATGAAAATGAAATGGAAGATCTGAATACTGTGTAGTATGGAGAGGAGATTCCACATAAGCAATAAATATTGATTAGTATCTACATGGAAGGTTCAAAAATAATATTTTCATGAACTCAACATAAATAGAGTTTTCTGTGAAAGAGAGTTCAATAAGGTTATTCTATAGAAGGAAATTCATAGAGGAGTTTCATGTAGTGAGTGTGTAGTGCATATATACATGTATGTGGTTCATATAGTTAATGGAAAACTTCAAGTGGTAATAGTGTAGTGAATAGTGGTATTCATAGTATGTAGGTGACAGAATGATTATAAATGAGTTTATCTGATTCCATTTGTTAGTTTTAATGTTATAAATGAGTTTATTGAAGAATCATGTTCATGAATTCCTAACTCAAAATTCATATAAAATATCTATCAATATAGAAGAAACCTCGATGTTGTTAAATTGAGAATCACTTCATCCAATGTAGTGACAATGTGGTACTCATAAGAGCTGATTCAAGAGAGGTATTGTG
The DNA here is from genome assembly GCA_963277665.1 of Viscum album. NCBI lineage: Eukaryota > Viridiplantae > Streptophyta > Magnoliopsida > Santalales > Viscaceae > Viscum > Viscum album. The sequence continues at coordinate 1,261,848,988 of OY728145.1, read as the reverse complement.
TTTTCTATGAATTTATTTTAATGGGTGTGTTCCTATTATAAAGTTCCCATAGATGAAAATGTGTAACCCCTAAAAACTAGGGAATTATAGTGGACGTGCCCACACACATCGTTTAATTCATATTGGTTGTGGTTATATTAGATATATTTTTTCCAAAATAAACTTGTTAGTAGGGAATAATATAGTGGTGGTGTGGGGTTAGTCCCATGAGGATCTTAGATGGGCTAGTAGGAACAATGCTTAGAATCCTTTTGGGTAGGAGTCCTCTCAAGATGGATGAGTTTAGGAAAATGACTAAAGTGAATATCTTTATGGATAATTATCATAGATAAGGAAGGGATGAAGATCAGCTTTGGGATTCCGGAGGAAGGATGATATTTAATTGTAATTTGATATGGTCAGAAGGTATAGGATATGAAGCAAGATAAGGTCACTGGTTGGCTATGGTCTAGAAAATTTGATCTATCAAAGGGAAAATTATTCCTTGGTCGAGAGATAGATAAAAGGAGGATGCATTAATGCGTGTATTCAAAATAAAAAATAATCATAGGCTATTGTTCATAGCCTTCTATAATCCAATATAATTGGATTCATTCATTCAATCATCCTATGGTTAAGGTCATATAAAATAATTATATTTATCAATATTCATTTAACATGATCACTATTATTTATGATTTTCTTTTTTATGATTATATACTAATTGGATTCAATTGCCCCTTCTCCTAATCCTTAACCTAAGAAATTGAGCTACTCATGTTAGAATAAATTACAGATAGAATAAAAATTCCCAAAATAGTTAACATGCCAAAATATAATGAGATTAAAAAAATTTAAAATGTATAAGGGTAGCCAATAAAGAAACATGTTATTGAAAATAAGAAATACGATCTTTGAAACAATAACAACCAAATAAAATACTTACTTGAAATAAGAATGAAAATAAGCACTATAAAAATTCAATGAATATTAATGATTGAGTCAACGAGTGAATATAGAATGGTGTTGGAAATTAAAAAATGATAAGGAATCCTTGGAAATCGATGATCAAGGATTGGTAAATCATAAAAAAGGAATAAAATTGTAGAAAATTGAGTTTTGGGAGAAAGGGTGGAAGAAAAATTAAGATATAAAAGAGATAAATCGAGAGAAAAATAAAGGTATATCTTCCTTATTCATTTGGTGCACTTGTTGTAGGTAAATAATTATGATATTACATGATGTGTAATGGTGTTTTGAATTGTGTAATTCTGATCCTAGTCTCCCTCTATGATTTTTGAATCTTCTCAAATCTCATGTGAATATAGACTATATATTCGGAAATTTTACTCATTTCACAATGTGTATCTTCCTCTAAGCCTTATCTAGCTTGTGGGAATTGAATTTAAATGTTAAATTACAAGTATTGGTTAATCAAGTCATATAATGGCTTCATGAATTTAAATTATTCAAGACATACATCATGACTTGTCTTTATGATGTAAAACGTTTGTCTCCATGTTATGTTATGGAGTTTAACAAAGTGTAATGCGTGCATTATCCAGTTTATCAATTTTTTTATTTGAATTCGTGAAAATATATTTCTTAAAATAATATACATATTCCTTGTTGATTATTGGATAAAAAACATGGATAATACTTAACAAAATGATATAAAAATGTTTATATGATTTAAACTTATCAAATTTCCACACACATAAATAATTTATTTTCATCAAGCCAAAAAATATCAATAGGGATACCAAGGGTAATCAATTTTTAAAATGAGAAACATTTATTATATCTAGGTAAATAAAATTTAGTGTGTTTAGAAAAAATCTCATCTCCATAATCATCCCTGTATAAAAAATTATTCATTCTTCAAAGTTCATTTCTTTGAACAAATTTTTATTCTCCTACTTACAATTTCTTAATTATTTCATGACCTCAATACCCATTTTCAATTTACCTAAAAATGAATTGTTTGTAATCACTCAGTGTAAAATGAAACTGGGATCATGATCATACCCTAAGTTCATTATCCAAATAATAGGCTCACATTAGTTCTATCATCTACACTTTATAATGAAAAATACTGAATCAATCATCAAGGATTAATGAATTTGGTTCTAATGTCTCCTTGGTTGTGGGTAGGTGGATAAGTAGTGAAACAAAAGATCAAAAGGGAGGGTATGATATAATGTATAAATAATGAACATCATGAGAAGTGTAATGAAATGAATCAACTATACCTAATTAATTACACACTTCCAGAAACTCATGTTGGATCCACACACATATATATATATATATAAAGTGAGTAAAAAAGTTACTGTGTCCCTTTCCTTTTTTTATTTTTATTTTCCAAAATTATTTTCTAAGCTAGATATCATATCCATCCCCTTAAAAACTATTATCCCTCATGGGATTCATTAGTATGGAAATTGTGAATTTTAACCATCATAATATACAACCCAATCGTATATTTTTTAAAATTTTCAATATTACAAGATAGATTTTAAAACCACCATGTACACATGGATCAAAATAAAATAGTCTAGTGAGAAACAAAATATATATCATCAGTAGAATAATAATGTGTCTTGTGGATGAAAACTTCTCCAATAATTATTCTATTAAAACTCATGCATTATATAAAGATCAAGGTAGGGAGGGATGATCATGTTTGAATATCTTGATCCTGTAAGGTCATTCATGTAAACAACGGGTTTATTGAATGAACAATGTATTGTGTGTCGCAAAAAAGGTAACTCAACAATGGTTTACTCAATAATTTCAAAATTGTATTTTTTCATTCATATCCCCAACAATTTATCATTGACAATTCTAAATAGAAGAAAAACATGGATTTCCAAAAATTTCTAACATAAATTTATATTTAACTTATATTTGTATAATGGGTTTTAGGTTTAATGAATGATTCCAAATGAAAAATGTCTCAAATATAAATTAGAATAGAAAAAATTAAATTTTATTGAAGTAAAACTCATGAAAAACACATATTCACTTAGAACAGAAATGTATCAACACTTTCAATGTAAGTACTATGGGAGGTCTACAGAAGATAAAGAATATATTATTGGAATGGAAATTGGAAAATGAAATGAAAAAGGAATCGAGAGCTCCCTATATAGAGTGGTTTTCCATGGGGAAAGTTGATCTATCATTATTTTTGAATTGGGGAACCTGAAAAAAAAAGTTTGAAATATAAATCCTACACCAGATAAAACGTTATTACATTGGTTTGAATCATCTTTAGTGAAGTAAAACATGTCGGTGCATAAGGTTTATAGCAGTGAAATATCTGTGATATAAATGAAGGTATGTGTGTATAATAATGTTTAAAGTGACTCATGAATAAAAATATAATTCCATGAAATAATGAAAAGGAATATATAATAACTACAAAAGGAATAAACAGATGAAATATGGGTTACCTCTCATAAATACCTAATAATGAATTTTTCATCTCAATTGATGGAACAAAGGATTTGGTCATTTAATCCATCAGATCACCTTTTCCCTATCTTCTATAGCTACTTATTGAAGTGTACTCTAGTTCTCAGGGTCATTTGGTAGGATTGATCACTTTAGTAGCATACCTAACATGGATTTCATGTAGAATGAATGGTATGTTTTATCTTGGTCATGGCTACTAGGAAAAAATATCAACTGATAGATCCTGAAGTAGACGCTTGACATTGGAAAATTGTTTATTAAATCATTGATCAAGGATAGTTGGTGGCATAGTTTCATCGATAATCATAGATTAAATAGAGGATCTATATATTTTTTCTACTTTAAAAGTGTAATGATTTGAAAAAAAATCCAAATAAAATGGAGAAAAATACTTATGTCATATTTGTGTAGTATAGAGACATAATCATGAAAATGAATAAAAGTAGTACAAAAATGATCATCATTCTGGAAGAATTCAAAAATTTGGGAGGGGAGTAGGGTACAAAATTAAAAATCAATGTTAGTAATTACATCTTTGATAGTCTTCTCCTGAATAGAGCGTGCCTACAACTTCCCCACCCACTCAATGGATGTAATGTATAATGAATCTGGATGGTCAGATATAGATAATGGTTTCATGGTGCTGGCAGCTATTTGAGTGGTGGGTGGTGGGGATGCATGGATTCATAGTTTCATATGGGGTATGGTAGTAGGATTAATGTTGTGAGCCTTAGTGGAATGGGTGGATGATGGCCCCCTTCCCCTCTAGGCCAACTATTCCAGATATTCTTATTGAGTAGTAGGGTATGTCATATCGTATAGTAAATTGGTCAGGGTTGTGGATGGGATAGTAGTAGTATATGATAAGGTTCCACTAGGTGCTAGTGATGTTGAGGAAGGGTTAGTGAATAGGGAGAACTCCATGAAAGGGATATAGAGGTGAAAAGAGATATGAGAGGATTATCTTGGATGAAAATGTGCAAGGCCAAGAGATCTACTAGATAAGATGGGTATGGGTGGTGTAGTAGGTTAAGTGGAGGTGGATAGTGGAAATGGGGAGATTTAGGGGTGGGAATATAGGTGTGGGTCATTGGATGGAGGTGTGGGGTGGAGGTGGAGTGTGATCTGCTGCATGATCTCCAGGGGCCTTGTTAACAACATGAACTTCTCCTTGTGTCACATATAGGTATCATCATCCAAGATCATGGGATGCATCCTTCATAGTAGTAGAAAATCAATAGATTCCTTCAGACCAAGATTGCTGAGTGACAGGATGGAAATAAAAGGATGAGATGATGGGACAAATGTGTAATAAAATATCTCCAAATTAGTATTCTAAGCATCTTAAGAGTATTTTCTTTTTAAGAGAATGTGAAATGAGATAATATTTTGATGGTAGGTATACCCATGACTACTGAGAGTATAATTGCGTCCACCTTACTAGAACTGCCACGAGAATCATCTTCGGATAGTCAGGCCTGTGTTAGGGCTCAATGTAGGGTTTGATGTGATGGACCTCAGATTTGGTTGGAATTGGTGATCTTGGGATCAGGCCTAGTTTGACTATATCAGTAAATAAACATCTTAAACCTCTTTGAATAGGACTTAGCTGGCTCAATTTGTAGTGTAGTGTTAAGCATGAACCAAAAATATTCACCTTTTCTAATAGAATAATTTTGGGTATAGATATCTCTTGATGAGATAATTTGAAACATAAAAAAATCATAGTTTTTGATTGCTATTTATGTTGAAATGTGTTTCATCAGGGAATTCTGATTCAATGTTAAGATCATTATCATAATTTATAAGAGGTAGTGGAAGTTATGATAGTGGATCAATGATCTCATTTTATCCCTCCTTAGTATCTGGGGTGAAAATTTTGATCTCTTGAAGTAGTGGGATTCAACATATCAGTTTAGTCTTAGAATCATTTTTCATCAATTATTTCAAAGATGTATGATCAGTGTGCACAATCACATTTGTGAAAACTATATAGGAGAGGAATTTCTTGTTGTTATAAACAACTTATAAGAGATAATTCTCTAATTTTGTTTAGTGCACTTGATCTTCAATCAGTTTGTGATATAATTATTAAATCCGGGGAAATATGTGGTCAACTAACTGTTCTAGGACATCACCAACAAAAAAGTTATTGCCATCACACATCAACTCAAATTCTTTTCCCAATATGGTCAAATGTTTATAGGAGAAGCTAACAATATTTTCATTTAATTTTTAAATACACAATGATATTATTTAGTGAATTGAAATTGGTTATTCTTTGACAAAAAACATGTCATAGGGTGGAAACATTTGCAAAATATTTCATGAATCACTGAAATAATCTAGTATGTCTTATAAAGATCAATATTCCTTTGATTGTTGAAGGATAAGGTAAATCTCTGATTTCTTTTATCATGGAAAGATCTTCCTCCACACCATATTGGTAAATTTTGGATTGGACGACTATGCCACATTCAATCATTTTGTAGATTTATTACCAATTCAAAACTAAACTCTTATCTTCATAGAACTATAGTACTAACTGAAGATTTCTAAGGAATACCTCAAAGGATCTTCCATAAACTAGAATGTCATCCCTGAAAATTTCTAATAATTCGACCACCATATCATGGAATATATGTGTATTTATTTTTTCATATTTTCTTGTGCATTTCACATACTGATTGATATACACCCATAAGAGATAGTACCAAATTGTCATGTGAAATTTGTTTTATTATAATATCCTAGGTTGACTGCATTCTGATTGAATTCATAATATCCTTCAAGGAAATAATAGAATTCATGTCTAATTAGTCACTCCAACATTTGATCCATAAAAGGTAAGGTAAAAGATCTTTCAAGGTTTCTTCATTCAGATTTCTTCATTCCATGGATAATTTCCATCCAGTGATGGTGTGAGTTTTGATTAACTCATCTTCATCATTATTTTCTACAGTGAATCCACCTTTCATTGAAACATCATATAAAAGGCTTTCCCACTCACTATCATTGATTGAAAATATTATTCAAATATCTAAAAGGTTCAGTACTTCATTCATAACATCTTTCATAATTGGCGGTGTGAGTCACCTTTATGGTGAAAGGTTGTGTTTTTTAACTTCCTCAAGTAGAATTTTATGGGTTCATAAAGAACAGTTGATTCCTTCAATGTATAATATTCCCAATAAATTGACTACTTATGTCTTTTGAACACTAAAAACAAATTTTCATCTTATTAAAGAGATAGTATGGTGTTTATGATAACTGGTTGCAAATTTTTAGTCTATATAAAGAAATACTTGAGTTCAATGGGGAGGTGTTTTAGTTTCAGTTTCAGTGGATGAATGGATAAGTGTATGAAAGGTGGGATGTTATCCCATGTAAGAGGGTATATTTACTTTACATTCTCAAATTCATATTCCTCATCTTCATTAAGGATAATTTTATCACTCTATTCATTATTTTTTATTTATCCTTCTATTTAACTATGATGAAGATAGCATGATAATCAAAAGAATCATCTATTTGTTGTACTACTAAAGCAAGGTCGAACATGAATTTCTGGTCACATAATTGGAATATAATTATTATTTTATTTACATTGATCAATTAATTCCCAATTGCTAGGAATATTTATTCCAAGATGATTAGAATGACTCATTTCTCTTCCTTGTCTAGAATGAGAATGTCTACTATAAAAATGAACATGATGGCTTTGACTAAGACATCCTTGATAGCTCATTAGGGATACATTAATAATCATTTGTCTAGTTTTTGTGATACTCTATTTCGTTTTTCTTCTTAAATCACAAACATGAATAATAAAATCATCGGTATGTGGTTGATGATGGATCCAAAATCACACACAGGTCTTCCAAAGTTACATTCTCCTATTTTTCAACGTATTGAGAAACTCACACGGTCTCTCATTTTTTGGAGGAATTTTCCACTGAACAATAGTAGATAATTGTTCATTCAGTTATATGAAACCTAAGTCTTCCATTTTAAATTTTTTTGAAAGAAGTTCTTTAATAAATTATTGATAAGTCAGAATATGAAAGATTTCCACAAAACAGTAATGTTGGTGTTCATTTTCTAAATCATTTCAAAACATTTTTTATATTACCCATTAATAATTCTTTGACTTGAACGTTATAAAAACAAAAGCGGTGGATTATTAGGTGGTGGGTAAATATATACATATTCATCATATTTATCTCTTGTTAGGGATTTATTAGAAGTGGAACCTCTTAAGATGTTACATGGGATGTTTAGATTTTTTTTCTTTATTATTTTCACATTCTGTTACTGTTGTCTTCTTTTTAAATTCCTCTACTATTTTTCCATATCTGCATGGTTTCTAAAAATAAATTTGTTTTCCACCCCTTAGGACAACTACCCTTTCCAATTTTGTGTGAATGTCTCTAGGTTACATGGTAGTGTACCTGGAAATATCTCTGGAAAAGTATTTTGAGATCTAACCCATTTGATGCTCAAGTATATAAAATTATCCCCTTTGGTTCAACATTTCTTTCTCTCGATTATACATCCTTTGATATAAATTTTTAATTATGTTTGTGAGAATATATTTAATGTACGATTGTAGAGGTACATTGGGTTGTGAAGGTTGCGATTGAACTGGTTGAAATTGTTGTTGGCCTCCCGAATGGAAGGATTATGTGGTTAAATACATGGGTGGTCAAGGAATAGGACTAATCAGTATATATCCTGCTGGTCCTTGATTTCTAAATAGTTCATGAACACTTATATGTTGTAAATACCTTTGATTTTTTTGTAGTTTCTCTTGAACTGGACTTTTATGAAAGTATTTCTATGGATGCTAAAATCATTTTCCTTATTCATTGTAATTTACATAATTAAAATCCTTTAATGGATGTTCATAAACATTTTTTTTAATTATTCACAATTGTGCGGGACACCACACATTTTTTAAGGATGAATTTCTATGACTAGAGAAGGAAGGGTTGAGGATTCAGCTGGCGGTTTGAATAGTGCCTTCTTCTTGGTCAAAGATTTGAATTGGGCTATTAGTTGAGTATGATCTTAAACTTGATGGATACCATGATGGGGATGTCCTCGATTAGTCTACCACATAATAGAATTATGAGATACATAATCTATAATTTTTTGGCCTTCCTGAGGTGTTTGAAATATTAACACTCCATCAGCAGCTGCATCAATTATAGTGTGAGTGGCTGGTTGAAGTCCTTGATAAATTTCTAAACCTAAATCCACCTATCAAGTAAATGATACAGGAACATTCATGTAAGCTCCTTAAAATTTTCACATGCATCCAATGCTGAATCTCCATCTCCATGGGTGAAATTATGGATTCCATTTTATAATTTCAAATTGAGGATTGGTTTTAAGTAGGTATCTAGGAATATCTTGGATAAATAATCCCATGTTTTGATAGACTCTAGATATTGACTTTTGATTCAATATTTGGTTTGGTCTCATACTTAAAATGGGAATAGTAAATGCCTAATGGGATCAGAAGATACTCCCTGGTTATGAAATATATCACTGACTAATATGATGTTTCAAATATGCTCATGGGGTATTCACATTGAATCCCACAGAATTGGGCTAGGTTTCGGATCATATGAATGATTCCATGATTGATTTCAAAAGTATGTGCCTGTATAAGTGAGTGTATAATTATAGGCATAACACTATGGATAGATGGAAATATAAAATTCATGATGGTGCACTCTTGTTGTAAAGGCTTCTCTACATGTATGGAAGGTTTCAACTTTTGTGGGTTGGGATGGTTTAGACTGTCATGATTTCTACAGTCATCCATTTATGAATAGTGGCACACATAGATATACCTATCATAAATAGTCTTGAATTCATGATTTTATTTTGTTTCAAGGCTCCTTGAATGAGTCAGAGAACCTTGGTATGCCTAATAAGCTAAAAAAGGAATAAGGACATAGTGGCATTTATAAGAGAAGTGAACGGAAAAGAAAAGATAATTGGGGAAATGGGAGAGGTAATCCTTGGTTATTTTGTCATATGTAACCACTACATCGAATAAACCTTTGTAATTCCTAAGAATGTTGCTGAAATTCGACATTCTTACACTCATTTGTAATTCATGTGGGATGTGGTCATATTTCATCTATTTTTTCCAAACTATACTTGCTACTAGGGCTTAGTATAGTTGTATTACAGGGTAAGTCCCATAATGATCTTGGATTGTCTAGATGGGATAAGGCTTAAAAACCTTTTATGGTCTGATTCCACTAATGATGGATGATTCTGGGAAAATGAATATATCTAAGAGTTTTACTAATAATGATCATAGATAATGAATGGATCAGGAAAAAATTTAGGGTTTATTGGAAGGTATGATCTTTAATTATAACATTTTATTGTCATATGGTCAAGGTTTTTGAGCTAACGGAGGTCACTAGTTAGATATGGTATTCGTACTAGAACTATCCAATAAACATATATTCCATGGTCTAAATATAACTGCAACTATGATTCATTAAACCAGTCTCCAAAAGAGGAAAATATCACTGGTTATTAGTCAAAGACTATTCTACTCCAATCAGATCAGGTTTATTCATTCATACTTCCATGGTCAAGGTTGCTTAAAATAATTGGATTCAATAATTTTAATTTCACCTAATTAATATTCCTTATGATTACCCTATTTAAAATTAAATATTAATAAGATTAAATCACCCATACTCTCAATCCCAACCATAAACAGTTTAGCTAATCATGGTAGAATCAACTGTAAATAGAATAGAAATTCAAAAATTCGTTAGCATGCCAATAGTGGCTGAGATTAACTTATCGAAATATGTGAAATTATTAAAATTAACCAAGTAACCAAAATGTAATTAAGAATAAAAAATATGATCTTTGATCCATCAAAACAAAATCAAATACATTCTTGAAATAATAACAAGAAAAAAAGCATTATTAATTCAAGAACTATTGATGATCGAGTCAATGAAGATGCTTAGAATAGTGTAGGTGGTGAAGAATTAATGAATAACGCTTTATAAATTGATGATAGAGGTCTTGGGAAATCATAAATAAATGAATAGAATTGAAGAAAATAGGTTTTTGGGAGAAAGGAGGGATGAAAAATCTATAATGAATTGTGAGAAAGTGAGAGAAAACTAGAATTTTGTATGCCTTCTTCCCATAATCCTTCAATTATAGGTAAATAATATGGATATTACCTGATGTGAAATGGTGTTTCACATCTGGTAATTCTGGTATGATTTTTCCTTCATGAATTTTGAACCTAAAAAAATATCATCGGAATCTCAACTGTATATATAAAAATTAAACTCCTTTATCAACGTGGAGTTAGGACACATGATGTTAATCTTCGTCTACTTTTTATCATGTCAGCATGAATTTAATTTAAAGGATACATGATGTGTATTATTGAATCACATCATGTAATGGATTCATGATTTAAAATTCTTTATGCCTTCCATTGAAACATGTCTTTATGCATTGAAAATTATTTACACATCGTGTAATGGTGTTTCACAACTTATAATGGGTATTTTTTGTGAGGTTTTCTAATTTTTTATTTGAAACCCCAAAAACTAATTTCTTCTAATTAAAACAGATACCTCATACATTATTGGGTAAAAACACGTGTATTCCTTAACAAAATGAAAAAAAATAGATATTATTTTATCTTGTCATTAATAAAATTAGCTATAGATGACACATTATCAATTTAAACTCCTTAGGCTACCCCTTAAACTGAACCACGTGAAACATTTGTTCAATGTGGTTTAATTCATGAATATCTATTCGATGAAGATGTTTGGATATATTCGATAGGATTGACACATTCCTACAAACATGGGGAAACTATTCCAAATAATCAAAAGAAAAAAATTTCACCTAGATTCACTAGCCCCTCTCAGGGAGTCCCATGTTACAATATACACAACGTGGCTGATTCATATAACCTACGATGTGGTTCCTGTCCTCTATAGTTTTCAACTCCCATTTGACTAACATATACTCCTATATGAAGAATTATCCATCACTATAATTATAATGAGATAATAAGGATGTAATCGGAGTATGGTGTTGCTGAAAATTTGATTTTATCACGTATTTTTGTTCAACTGGTACTTTTAGTGTAATATATCAATTTTTTGTAATTAAAGCCATTGTTTGGTATTATATAAGATACATAACTCTGATTATAAACCAGCAATAAATTATTACTATTTAAATGTGACTATTATAAAAAACTCTCAAATTGAAGGGAATTAATAGTACTAATAACATTATGAAATATATAATTTTCCAAATCATTTCTAATTTATTAAATAATTATTTTCAAATAAGTACTCTATTTTTAGTACAATCATTTAATTATTCTATAATAAATTTTCTCTAAATATGGTTATCATTGCATTTATGATTGTATGTTATAATTTTTTGATAAATTTTAGAAATTTATTTTGTTATTTCATTCATCATGTCAAAATTATCATAAAATGAATTTTTTAAAATTTTATGAAAAGGTTGATTTTTTTTAATGAATAGATGAAAAGACTAATTTTTTATTAAAAATTATATTTTATATTTAGTATTTACAAAGTAAAATTATATATTATATTAGTATGAAAATTTAATTATTTTATTTTGATTAAAATATTCTGATGATGGTATTGGAAATGTATTTTATAGATGAATTAATAAGAAAAAAATTAATATTTTAGAAGAAAAGTTTACTGAAAAACTATTTCTCATCACATTTTTCAGGTTGGATTTCAACATAAATTCTATGATGTTTTCTGTTATCAATTTCAAAAAAAAATGATTCCCTATTTGGAATTATATGGTACGAGTTTGGTAAATAGGTCCATTTTATTTTTAGTTCAAAGGAATAGAAATATTAGTAATTATCCTCGTATGAGGGTAAATCATCTAATTAAGGGTTACTCAACCAGTATTAATTATATTCCCTTGTTTATCGATTTTTGAATGATTATGACCCCTATAATATATTATGTGATGAAAATTAAATAATTTCACACTATTTTTTTAATAACTATAAAATTTTTAACCTGAGGATTAGTAGAGGAAATGTTAAATTATAAATTTTAAATTGAAATATAAATTATTTATCTTTATTTTTGTATTTTATTAAAAATTTTAGTGAATAAATATTTACCTTAAATACTTATAAAATGATAACATAATGATTATTTAATTTACAAAAAAAGTAAAATAATTGATAATAAAATTTTTTAAAGTATTATACTTTGAGATAATTTATGTGACCCATGCATTTTAATGATGTAAATATCATTATAGGGATATAATAGAAAAATATTCAAATATTACTTATTTTTTTAATGTTATTAAATTCAATGTGATGAATAGTTCTACAAAATGGAATTATTGATATTTTAAAATAGATAATAATTTATTAAATTATATAAAATTCAAAAAAAAATTATATTCTTAAATTTGATTAGTATATGGCTTATAATATCAACCATGATCTATTAATGGTTATGTTTCCATTTATAGTAACAACCTTGACCCCAAATGTGTAATGTTAATTGTTTTCTCTATATGTATGGATGGCTTTAATGAGGGTTAAAACCATATAATAAGGCTAAAAACATAGAAAAAATAAGTCTAAATTATATTATATGATATTATTTTGTTCCATATTCATCCTATATTTTATGTAAATTTGTTCAGATCCATTTTTAATTAAAAAATAATTTATATTAATTTAATATTATTTAAATTTCCAATAGTGCCCCTCACCACTCTTTTAAAAGGGAACAATTCCTTATATTTTTTTCAAATGGAAACACCATTTTATATTAAGTAAAACTAGGTGAAATAAATTCTTATAATCCCTACCATAATTCTAGGGGACTTACTTTAGCCATAATACAAACAATATTGATATTAATGTGTTAATTAATGGAGATTTTACAATGAAATGATATAAATTTTAACCACGAGTTTTATATTTTTAATTGATAAACCACCTTCAAATAACATTCAATAATGATAAATTATTATCATCACTATCCTACATATACAATAATTTTATTATTTTTATTTTATAATCTCGATCAATATCTAACCTCTATCCAATGGAAGATGAATTCGTCATTTTTGTGTATGGTGGACTATGCCTTATGAAATCATGTAATTTGTTTTCCATCACCACCTCCCAACATTAGTTATAATGGTGGAATTAATTTTTATATATATTATATTCGTTAAATAGTTATAATTTTCAAAATATAATATATCCTTTTTATTCTAACCTTTCCATTCATTTAAAAGTGACCAGGCCATTCATGCGTATGTGTGGACTATCACCTCAACAAAGAGATGTAAAGTTTTTATCATCACCACATCACATGGATTATATATATAAGTATTATTAAAGAAGTAATAATATATATATGATATTATGATAATTCAGGTATAGTAAAATAATACTTATCCTCTATCAATAATTAATATTTAAAAAAAGAAATGTTACTAATGCGATTATAAGAACCACCATTTCTAGGATTATAATGTAGTTCATTTATCAGAACTAGAATTTTTGATTGGTTTTAGACATATAATAGGTGTAATGAATATAATAATTTCATGATTATTACTCTAGAGATGGTGGTGTAAAGAGCATTTTGACCATATTCAACATACCTATGTCATTTTGTACTTATGAACTAAATATTGTCATGAATTATATTGTGAATTTAATTCATTAAGTAAATAAATATTGAAAAAGTAGATAAAACATAAAAGTAATAATAAACATAAAAAAATATTATGAAATTAAATAATTATCCTATTAATATTATTTAGTAAAATATAGAGCATATGTGGTGAGACAAACAATATGTACGAGACATTAATTTCAAATAATCATTTTAAATTTCCATTAAAACAATCAATTTCTTCTATGGAGATATTTTGAAAAAAATGTTTTCAATAAATATTATAATTTTCTATCATAATTTGTTAATGTAAATTTTATTCATTTTTTACATTTTACAAAATGGTTTGAATGGGATATTTCTGTAGTTTTCCAAATTTTATACATTGTTTCTTTTTTAAAAAAAGTATGGAAGTAATGTTTTCTAAACATATAAAAGTTGACTAGATTTTATTTCCAACATGAAGAATTTTTTTTCAAGGTGAATTTAAATTTTTGATAAGTTCCCATTAATATATAATGTTTCCTTTTTTAATTCACAATTTTTTAATAAGTAATTTTAAATTGAAAGGTTTATTTTTGTCATAAATATTTATGTGTGTAAAAATGAAATAAAGGATTTAATGTTTTATGGTTCATGAAAGTTTCTCTTAAATCGGGTAGATATATTATAAAATAAGTAAATTTGGTAAAATTATTATCCAATGATTGGTGGTTCCACGATAAACCAAGGATGTGTGGGTTCGTGATATATCTTTAATGAATTTGGTAAATAAGTCTATTATATGATTATTATATTTGTATGAGTAATTATACGTGTCATAGGTAAATGATACCCAAAGTAAAATAAATGATGTATCTATTCATTGTATAGGATTTTAAATAAATCTTATGATTTATCAAGTTAATATCATGAGAATAAGTTTAATTCAATGAAAAGGATTCTATTTAAGGAGTTAAAAGTATATCCTTGGGGGAAGGTTGTTATGAGTTTTTCATGCTTTCAAAGAAACATTATGAGTTTTGTTTTTTTCCTTTAAAATTTAATATGAAATGTTTTCATTTTTTTTGGAAGATAAGGTTATTTCATGGGTATTAACATTTTCATATTTAGAAAGATGGTTATTTAGAAAAAAGAAATGTTTTATAAGTATTTGAGGACTTATAGTTTCTTTTTTTCCTTTTATGTCCCTTATTGGTATTTTTATGTTCGACCTACGTTAAACACATCACATCATTTAAGGATGATTGTTGAAAATAATAAGCCATGAATATATGCCATTAAAATAAATCTTTTTTTATTTTAACAATTTTATAATGGGGAAAAATGCATATTAATCAGAAGTTCCCACTTTGTAATATATATATTTTTTGAAATATTTATGACCTATTTCAAAATAACACTAAACCTAAAATTTCTTTGGGAATAATAGAAAGTAATTTATAATCCATGGACATAATATTTTGTGATTATAAAGTCCAGGTCTATAAAATATGTATTTTTATAGTGTTTAGATAATTTTAGAGGATATGATATTTTTCAAGAAAAAGATAATAATACTATATAAACACAATTGATGGTATGTTATGGAAATTTATAGTAATTATAGAAAAATATAATGTGTTTGGAATAACATGAATGAATATGTATTACTATTTATAGTCCTAATAAGATGGTATATTACGATTTTATTGATATGTTCACACAAATATTTTTGGTATTAGTAAATGGATGGATCTGGATGTCACTAAAGTTACAATGTATATGAAGGAAAATGTTGTGGTTTTATGAAGATGAAACCAAATGGAATGGGAGATGTAGTGAGAATTATTATGGTTATTATTAAGTTTTTATAAGGATTATTGATCTTTAAATTGAACCAAGGTGAGTTACCCAATGAATAAAACATGATATAAATGAATCTCCATGGAAGTTCAAGTGAAATCAATCGTAAATGTAAATATATTCAATCTCTTATGTGTAACGAATATGGAAATAAGAGCCCATGAAAATATTTTAAAAGAATAATGATATTTTTTATATGTGGAATAGGATTTCCTAAATCAATAATGTTAACGGAAAATGGAAGTGTTCTGTTATCTCTATAAACTATAAATAATTTCATCCTAAGGTATCAATTATATATTTTAAATTTGGGGAGAATGGTTATTCTAAAAATCTATGTCCAAATAGGAAGAATTAAAAATGGGATCATCAATACCCTATAGATATATTTTTAGAAACACCCAATTCTATTATATATGAATATGAGGATTCCTTAAATGTCATTTTAAAGGAAATGTTTATTTTTTTCTAATATTTTTAAATTGTTTAATCATAGAAAATTATTCCAATTTTGGTTTATAGGAAATAAGTATTAATGAATAAGATTGAAAATTGGTTAATTTCTAATAAAGAATAATTAATGATTATGATATATAAATATAATGGATTCAAGAGTTATGTATGATTTATGGAATATCATAATATTAGAATAACTAATACTCTTTTGATTATAACAGTCATTTGTGAGACATTTATCAAGTTTTTATAGATGATTGATGTATATGTAGCCCTAAAGTTTATCATATGAAAAAATTATTTGAGGAAGAATTCCCTTTTCATTTGGGTAACATAATTTAAATAGTACATATTACCATTAGGGATTATAGAATCATTGAAATCAAGGTAATTAAGGGTTATAAAAATTTTGTAGATGAAAACATTTAGCTATAAGATATCATTTGTGGTTAAAAAATTATTTAATATTAAATATAATTAGTTTGATTTTGTGGAAGTAGTTCACAGTTTTTGGGGTCATATAAGTATTATATTGACATTGTTTTAGATTAAGGAAAACCTCTAGGATGGGGTGAAAACACATAACATCCAGTAAAGATGCAGGGCTTGAACCCACAATGGAAGGGTGACATGGGTGCATCGCCTACAAATGAACTACATGATATACTAGTTAAAATGAAATTATCCTTTATTATTTATTCAAAATTATATTTTAATGTTAAGTTAATTTATGGAAAATTTGTTTCATTGTATTAATAACCATTAGATTGGAAGTGATTTTTTGATTATGTGATTAATGTTATTTTGTAAAATGTTCACTATTTTATGACCTTATATGATTACCATAAATAGAATATCATGGGATTTTTTATGAATAAATTTTGATTTATTTATTGGAGGACAATATTAATTTAATGTGTCTTTATAGTGATTCATGTTATTTTTAGAAAAGATTAGACTACATTAGAAATTATATGATTACAAAATATACTTTTTTTGGAATGATATATTAAGAGAGATTGTTTTAATTTAGATATAAATGGTAAAATTAATATTGGAAAACTATGTGATCAAATATTTATGGTTTTTTTATCTCAATATTAATAATTACTATTTTGGGAGTTTTATGGAATGTCATTTCATGAATGATAAAAGTTGAACTTGTTGTATGAAAATTGAATTTTATAAATTAAACTATTTTTTCCTCTAATGAAGGTTTGTTTATATTTGAAATTATCATATCCCATCACAAGAAATTTGGTTATGGTAAATTTATATAGATATTAAGAATATACTTTTAATGTTTTTTTGTTATGTGATATATTTATTGTAGTTTTTCAGTTATAAAATATTCATCTCGAATACTCATTGTTAGAAGAAAAATGATGCTCATATGGTTGAAATTGATTAATAGTTGAACTTATTATTGACATGTAAGCATATATCCTTCATTTATAATTATATTAGATAAAATAAATCCATGAATTTTGTAAAATTTATTTTAAAATAAATTATATGTACTTCTTTTTATTACTATGAGAACAATATTCTTTTTACACGTCACATATTTAATGTTTTTGTATGGTTAGCTTTCATCTGACTATGAAATCTATCATTTTCTATCAGAAATTATGCATTAGTTAGTATTTTCATATCCAATTTTTCAATTCCCACTAGTTTAATCTTATGTATAGACCTACCATGTGTTATTTTAGATAACCAACATTCTTCACTTTCTCTATCATCAAATAAAAACAATTCGAACCTTTTTATGATGTGGGGTTTCGAAATAGATGTTTTAGAAAATAAAACCTTGGTTAATGAAAAAAATTTCACATTGCAAGGATACAATTTACTCAATGGTGGAAGGGTAGAGATGTAATAACATGTTATTTTAAAAATAAATTTTATCCTTGATAGCATACAATATATGCAATTGAAGTTTAAACTATCAATGAATTGTTACAATTTAATTGTGAACATTATTACCTAGCCATTACATATGTTAGAATGAAAATTTCAAACAAATTATGAAATATATAAATTCTATACTCATTTATAAGGTATTAATTAATTTTTTAATTAATCACTCGATTTATGGTATCCATTTTATTCTTCAAAAATGCATTTAATTTCCAAATTGGGTTTTCTGACTTTTTATGATTGAATAAAATAATTATTTTTCAGAGAATTTATTAAATTAATTTTAAAAAATTAATTTCATTTTTGAATTCTTAATGTAAAATATATACTATCATTAGTTTTTGAGAATATTATGAAATGATTTATTTTTAAATGAATAATGAAAAAAAATTATTTTTACAAAAAATTTGAATTGTCTCTTTTGTATTTAAAAAGACTAATTATATATTGGTATAATATTATAATAATATTATTTTCTATTTATTTAAAATAATAAAATTATGGTTTTTGAAATGTATTTTATATTTTTATTTAGTAAAAAAAAATTACATTTTAACATGTCAATTTTCTAAAAAATTAATTCTCATTGAATTTTTTAGTTTTGTTTTTAAATTAAATTCCAAAACCTTTATGTTTTTGAATTTTGAAATAATAATTCCATATTTGGAGTCATTGTTTTCAAAAATTTTGTAGAGACCCAAATCCTGACGTACATAGACATTACATTACTTTTGCGGAATACTTAGTACATAACAAAAACACACACACAAGGACCGTAATAGTTTAGTGTATTTGGAAACTCGGAATATAATCTTCTAATCGTGGTGAAAGATCTTCAATATCTCCCATAAAGATTTTCTTTTTTTTAAACCTAAATCCTTTCTTCATGTCCTGGGGAAAATAAAACATAAAAGGGTGAGCTCAAATGCTCAGTAAGGGTAAACAAAAGAAATATCAATCACATCATATTCATAAGAACATAACTTTTGGAAATATTAACCTGGAAAAAAGAGCATAATTTCATAACATCGGATAAATCATAGTAGTGAAATGTAATCCCAATAATCATAACTTAAAACATGAAACTTTGTGGCATACACACATAATAATAGAGAATCATTTCTTATTAGTCAAGACTCATTTCCAAGACTATCTTAGTGGACAAAGTCCCTTTCTGAACCGAGTTCACTCCTCGTTTCAGTCCTGTTTCACTGAATCGGTATAACCTACCGTTCCAGCCATGCCTATCTCATGAGATATAAAATCTTTACCCAATGAATTGGAGGGAGATATAGGTCCCACCCATGTCATAATTATACCATTCTTATGTGTGCCACAAAATCATAAACCATACATCATAGCATAACCCATGTAATAAAAATGGGACTCTTAAACAACATGACATCATAAAACAATTCATATAAGATAAATTAATTCATAAAAATATTTCCATCACAACATAATCAAATCCATGTAATAATAGGGATTGAAACATAACCCTTTATTATCTTAGATGGAAAATAATTTTGATAAAACACTTGAACTCCATTCATGAGGAAAATATCCTTTCTATTTCAAAAAAACATTTTCCTTTCTTAACATGTCTTACAATTTTAAACTAAAAGAAGTTGATTAAAAAAACATGAAAACTTGTAAAGGAAGCTTCTTGGAAATAATGTTTTAAAAATCCATTCATGCCGTATAAGTTAAAAAAAACATTCTTCTCATACTTTTGTCGGAAAAGTCAAAAAAAGTACCTCGTACGAAAAATGACAAAAGATTCATTTCATATATTTTACTAAAAACTCACCGAAGGGTAAAATAGGATTTAAACAATTTTAGGTGAATGGAAATAATATTACATATTGAGGAAATATGGATGTGGATGATAAAATACACCGTAGTAAATACTAAAGTATAAACAATCTCAGATAAAAATGAGATTGTGATATTTTCCCTTACCTTAGATCCGATTTGCTTCATAAGTGTCCGAACTTCCTGTATAATTATATAAATCATGTCATTGACTTATTACATAATCATATTCATTGTTATGATATCATATATGGTTCACTTATGACTTTATATTACCCGTTCTTTTGTAAATTCCATGTTAAAGTGTGTTTTGGGTAAAATCGTTTCATTTGTCGTTCGTGTTTTCACTTGTAATTATTAATGTGATTACTTAGATCATGATTACTTAATTCCAGAATATAAAACGTGATTTATATATTATATATATACATAATATAAATATATATAATATATTGATAAATGGAAAGAAATACACCGTTCATGGATACGGTAGGCCGTACGTACGCATGAACGCGGTTTTCATTTCCTTATTGAGTTGAATGGAATTATGTAGATGACATACATATATACATAAATCCAGTATCTTTATAATGTCATATATTTCATTATTATTGCTTATATATACTTTATAATCATTCTTAAATGGTTAACATGGAGAATGAATCGCATCGCTTCGTGGAGACGGTAGTCCGTACGTACGCACGAGCGATGATATCGTTTCCATAATTATTGAATTGAATTGGAGTGGATGATAAAATATATCAAAATCAGTATGATGTTATAATAACTATGTATAGTTATTCTTTGCACCATTATACCCATCCATGTAAGGTGTTGGTGAAAAAACAGATTACTCCACGGCGTGGAGACGGTATTCCATACGTACGCACGCACGGAGATTTTGTTTTCCGTAGGATGGAAAGAAGGTGAAATGGGGTTGTTTCATATTTATAATAACAAATCAGTATATTATTGATACTGATGTTATTACTTTATAATGACACAACTAAAGAAGAAGAAGTTGAAGAAGAAAGAAGCTTGAAAGAATTGAGAGAAGAAATTACCTCTTCTTCGATACGCCTCTTTGAAACCTCCTCTTATGGCACTAAGATTGGTCTTTAAAGTAGAACAGAACCTCTAGGATGTTTCTAGGTAAGTGGAGAAGATAATTTGTCAGGGGTTGGCCGAGCTTGAATGCTCAAATTGGTGTGAGTAGGAGAGGGAGGAGGTGCCCTTTTATAAGGGAGGACAGGGGCACCTTAGGAAAATCTCAAAATATTATTTTATATTAAGGTCAAATTCGGTTTATAATGGTTACAAAGGGTCTTATTTAGAATCTAAAGTGGGGATGGGTCGAAAGCCTCTCATAAAATAGGATTTAGACAAGTTTAGGTTATTATTTTAACCTTATCAATTAGATTTAACTCTAAGTTAAATAATTTAACTTTTACCGTGTCTTTTTTTTCTTACACTATATGGTTAATAAACATACTATATCAAGACAAACGAACCCCAAGTTGTTTATTATTAATATATATAACCTTATCTATTTCATTTGGATGAACCTTAGATTTTTAGGAATAAAATAACAATTAATAATATAATATTTGTTTTAAAAACTAATTTATGTCAATTTTGACACTATTTGGTACATGATTTTTATGAAATTCATAACAGAATGATAAGTTCGAACCAACTTACGTAAATCAACAATAACATGTCATATTAACCTATAAAATTAGTTTAAGTCATAAAACGTCTCAAATTACATTTATTTCGGCATTTATAACATCAATTATGTCAATATTTCATTAATAAGACAATTACTGCATCATCATTGTGTCATAATAAATAATAATTATTTAATCCCTAAAAATTCTAAATAAATTCAATTAATGTAGACAATTGTATTTTATTTCTGGATACTATTCATGTTCTATGTTTCATGAAGTGTATAACTAAATTAAAATTATTATACTTATAAGATTTAAGAAAGTGACATGTTGTCACATTCTTTGGTTTTAATAATAATTAAATTATTTTCATGGACAAAAGTCCATAAAATGAATCTAATCCGACCCTTAGGTTATATGGGTCTACTTTCAGCCATCCCATAGTATTTTTCCAAGTATTAGGGTAATTTTATAATCTTATAATTACCCTTAATTACCCGATTTACCTTTAACTATAGTAAATAATATTTACCGTAGTTACTATTCACAATGCTCAAAAATAAAAAATAGCTTATTAACATAATTTGGACCCACTTATTCCAAATATGGAATCCATTTTTCAAATTCAATACACAAAATATGAAGAAATTAAATTAAAATTAATCCCGTTGTCGAAAGAAAACGGGTTTTTCTTTAAAATATTGCAAAAGATTGAATTGATTTAACCTACGAATTCAAGGTAAAATAAATGCTAATGACATAAGTTATATTAAATGGTAAAAATATATTCTATTTATACTTTAAAACCATTCAATATTATAATTTAACCACATAATATATTATGATGAAAAAAGTTGTTTTTAATTAAAATATAGCGTGTTTTTACTATTCATTAAAATATGAAAGTCATCAGAATAAAATGAAAAATTTATCCAAAGTAAATTTTTATTTCTTGATTCCAAAGAATAATTTTATTTTATCAAATGGAACTTATAAAAATTTAAAAAACTAGATTTAAAGTGGTTGCGCCATCAAACGGCGGCAAAATTGTATTTTTTTAAAAATACTTATTTTACCTGAAAAATATTATTCTGTTCTTATAACATGTTCTAGAAAATGTGTAAGATGAATAATAATGTTATAAAATTCAAAATTTAGTTAATACTATTCATAACGGCTAGTTCATAACAATATTATAATAATATATCGTTGTTTAGTAACACCCGGTATTGCGTAAAACACACGCTATCGAGGAAGGCCGTGATTGCGTGTAATGCAAGCCAAGTCAGGGTTGTGTGTTGTGAAAGAATACTTCGTTTTTTCGTATAACAGAATCCAACCATATTTTATTTATACATTGAATATATATATATATACTCAATGTTGTATAGAATAACTATTATCAAAATTGTGTGTAACACGATCCAAGAATAGTGTTGCGTATACTGCAAGCTAATACAGTGTTGTGTATAGTGTAAGGTAATCTTGGGGTAGAATACAACACAAGACATTAATGAAATTAAAAGAATATTTTTTATAAAATCTTAGGGTGTTACATTCTACCACCCTTAAAATGAATTTCTCCCTCGAAATTTGTTGGGGTTATAAATCGTTTACTATTCATAAAAACCCACATCATAAAAAGAAATACCAAAACTGAACTTTAAAAACTAATTTATGAAATATAACGGTTACCCAAATGAACTCATCACTGGGTTTCCATATAGGAGAAAATATGGACATGGAAGAGAAATCTAATCGTCATGTTCTGATGGAGAGTGGTAGAGAACATGGCTATGAAAAAACCAACAATCACAAAGCTATTGATTTGTGGTGATATAAGGTACCATCTGATTCATCGGATATAAGGGTAGTAGGACAACATTTTTGGTTTTTCAAGATCATTTCCCTAAAGTTGATGAAATTGGAATTAGAAGAAATACTTTCATGATTTTGGTATAGTCTCACCGTTTGTCATTCTTTGGACAATTTCCACTTCTTCTCTTAAAGAAATGAAGTTGAATTTGTCATTCGTGATCTGTTAGCAGATCATGTGATATAATGACAGGTCATTCCATCTGTTTCAAAGAAAAGGTTATAAAAGTTATCAAAAAAAATACATAAGTCCATCTATAGTGAGATTAATCTTATATAGTTCCTAAAATGGACTTATACTGCTTAATATAACAAAACTAGTTTCTACTAAACAGGGACTTCATGTAGGCCAGTGGTAAGCGATAAAGGCCAGTCGTACTACGGTTGTGGGTTCGACTCCCACGTCCTTGTCCGACGCGATGGGCTGTCGCCCATCCTGCAGGTTGTCGTTTTTCTAAAACTGTATTACTATAACATCCCATCAATAATATCAGAAAAAGTTTTATCCTTAAACAATACTAACTTATGTCCAACATAATCCATTCCAATCTTTAGGCTTATATAAAATACTTCGGTCCAAGATCATAGTATAATGAAAATGATCACGTGAATGCCATAATTTATCCCTCATATATCTTGTTCATCACATTCCAGTCATGTGAATACCATAAAATGAATACCCATTGAATCTTAGTGAAAACATGAGTGCTGTCAAAAGTTAACTCTTTCCACATACCAAAATCCTCAAAATTCTATATACTCAAACCATGATATCACTTAGTCCTTATATCAATCATGAGCTCATGAATACTGTCAAACATTTCATTTTCTCCTTATCCCTTCATTATGCGCATATCATCTGCTTTCCAAAATATTTGAATCACTTTTCATGGTTACCGGTACCTTAAAATTATTGGAAACCACAATAAAACAAAAATATTCTAATACACAATAAAAGTACCTCAACAACATTATTCTTTAATACCAATACATAAACACTTCAATCCATCCCCTTCAATTATTGTCCTGGAATAAGTCCTTCCTTGATTTAGAAGTAACATTTTAGGTCAGGGCATTGAGTTGGGTAATGCCCATGTTCTCCACAAATAATACATTGAACTCCATAACAGTCTGTCACTCTATGACCCTTTTCTCCACACAAATAACACCGGTCCCTCCATTTGAGGTATTCCTCAAGGTTCTTTTTCCCTTCCTTAGAAATCTCAATCTTCCTTTCTTTATGCTCCTCAACATGCGAACATGCATAATAGTCTATCTTCCTCTTCTTTGATGAATTAGGTATACCAATAAATTTCACCTTGTTAATCATATATCGCGATGAATGATTCAGCATAATCACAATATCTTTCTCTCTAGGCATTACATAATTTTGTTGATCATAGTCACCAATTTGTCAATTGGATTCAATGTTAACCGAATTCTGTCTGGTTCCCTCCATTTACTAAAACACAAAAAGAATTCTATGAGAGGAAAAAATCATGCTAGAGAAAACAACATAGTAAAGGGGGAGTACCCTCAATATCTAACATCTTAGGTTAAATTCTATGATCGTTAGGGTAATTATAGGACTATAACCTATACGTATACTTAACGTTAGAGACATCCCTAGACATACCTTAGAAATATCTCTAGGGATCTCACTAAAGTTCTCGCATCCTAATTTCCAAAGGTTGAATAAACCTTTCCTCTGATACCAACTGTAGAGACCCAAATCCTGACGTACATAGACATTACATTACTTTTGCAGAATACGTAGCACATAACAAAAACACACACACAAGGACCGTAATAGTTTAGTGTCTTTGGAAACTCGGAATATAATCTTCTAATCGTAGTGAAAGATCTTCAACATCTCCCATAATGATCATAATTTTTTTAAACCTAAATCCTTTATTCATGTCTTGGGGAAAAGAAAATATAAAAGGGTGAGCTCAAAGGCTCAGTAAGGGTAAACAAAAGAAATATCAATCACATCATATTCATAAGAACATAAATTTTGGAAATCTTAACCTGCAAAAGAGAGCATAATTTCATAACATGTGATAAATCATAGTAGTGAAATGTAATCCCAATAATCATAACATAAAACATGAAACTTTGTGGCATACACACATAATCATAGAGAATCATTTCTTATTAGTTGTTGACGCTCCTTTCGTCACAGAATCTAAAGATCGGAAAAGGGAATATCTGAGCTCAAAGTGATTCATCCTTTGAAGAAAACATCAAAAATCGACAAAGGCAGGAAGAAAGGATCAACAACAACTGCACCGCGCAAGTTATATCACTGTCGCGCAAGTACACTTGCGCGACGCTCTTGGTCGCGCAAGTACACTTGCGCGACGCTCTTGGTCGCGCAAGTGACTTTCGCGACCTAAGTGGTAACCGCCCGGTAACCGCTCGGGGTCTTATTATGCCTATAAATAGACCATGTGGGCCCCCCATTCGAGAGGATCTTTTTTTCAGAAACTCGGATTGAAGATCCCGACGCCCAAGTCTCTTCTCAAAGCTTCTGCAACACTTCTAAGGTAATTTATTACCTAGAACGGAAGATCTAAAGAGAGGGAGGAAGGTCTAAGTGTTGAAACTCATCAACACTTGCGCGCCTGAATGGCCAGCCCTTAAGGGAACTGGTCACACTTGTGCGCCGCCTTATTCCTTCAATAAAATTTGTGCGTCCCTTTTCTGGAAGAACCTCAAGGGGATTCTAGAGGGTTTAAAAAGGAGTCGCTCAAGTATTTCAATTCCGATTGAAAATCGTGCAAGTACACCATGTGTCACGCAAGGTATACCTGCGCGACCAATACTTGCGTGCCCACGCAATACATGCGCGTCATTCAAGACTTGCGCGCCCCTACCTCTCTGGGTGACCATCTTGCCCATTTTACCCCACTTAAGCCATTTCACCTTTCCTATTCAAGATTCAGTCTTCAAGATACTCTTCAAAGCCATTTATGGCATGATTTCTTGATTTGACTTCTTTATCTGAAAGGAATTCGGTGGAATATCTCTCAAAACCTAGTGATTTATGCATCTTTATGTCACCAAAGATTGAGAGTTCGTTCATTCAACCTCATCCTTTAAGATGAGAGAATCCTTAGCATGGGTCTCCTTTTCAGGAATAATCCCCAGTTATAAATCCTTTAATCTAGGCATCTTCCTCAGGAGTAAGCCCAAAATTCTTAAAGTTCCCAAACTTGGGCATCCTCCTCAGGAGTAAGCCCCAATCATAATCCTTTAATATGGGAATCCTTCTTAGGAGTAAGCCCCAATCTCAATTATGGGCATCCTTCTCAAGAGTAAGCCCCAAACCTTAATCCCTAACCTGGGTCTCCTTTTCAGGAATAAGACTCAGTCATAATCTTGGGCTTCCTTTTCAGGAGTAAGCCCCAAGTCCCCTAACTTGGGCCTCCTTTTCAGGAATAAGTCCCAGTCATAATTATGGGCATCCTCTTCAGGAGTAAACCCCAAGTCCCTTAATTTCTCTTAACCAGTCCTAAATTACGTTTGATATGGGGTTCCTTCTCAGGAGTAAAACCCAATTATCAATCCTATCCTAATTTGGGTATCCTTTTCAGGAATAAGTCCCAAGTTAGAGTATTCAAATCTCCATAAAGCACATATACCTTTATGGACCCTGTTCCTAGATTTTCTCTCTAAAAGTAAATCCTAAACCATCATCTATTTGGGCAGTCGTACATACATAAGCCCCAAACAATTTCTTATGATTGCATATTTCATGGCACAATTGTCTAATTTTTACCAATACCTCTTATTTCTCACACCGAGCATGACTCACGTGTGCTTAGAGTGTAAAAGTAATTATGACATTATTCTTTGAGCCATCAATCATAAACATCATAATCCATTACTCGAACTACGTGGGTTCTGATTCCTTTTCCAAAACAATGGATATGTAGGTAGCCCATTTATGGGTTCGATCCCAACTTTGAAATAATCCTTGTCCTTCTGAATGACGATAAACTTCAAGTGCCCCACTAAGTGGCTTTAAAACCAGCCTGGTCATCATAATGACCAAGAGACTTTTATATAAATGTTTTGAAGGATACCATTGACCAAGAATCTCTAAAAAGATATAGATGATTCTCTATTGATGGAGAACCTCGAATACATATAAAAGATTCTCTAAATTTCTTTCATATTTAATCATTGATTGTTAAAACTAAAGGAAAGCTGATTTTATACTTGGTAATGTAATAAGGATTCACGAACATAACTTAAATATATAAAGAGAGTCCCGGAGTAGACAATAATTTCCCTAAAAAGGTGTGATGAGTCCGACCTCCCATCCTCTCGACCAATGCAAATTCCTAAAGCCTCATTAGTCCACAAACTAATGAGCGCCTACCTTTGGAAAGTAGGTCCAAACGGATGTGGAATCATTGGATGTTTCCGGTTCTTCGAACAAACCCGCTAGAAACCGATTGGAACGTTTGAATCTCCCGTCCAGGAGGTCATCCCCGAAATCCGTGCGAAACAAAAAATGGTGAACCCGACGTGAATCCTTAACCAAGTTAAAGTGATGTTCTTCTTATTTTTTAGGCCCCTTGGGCCAACAAATCAATCATTGACATGTGCTCATCCAAAAGATGTAGTGGCCAGATTCATCTTGATTATGTATATTATATGGAACAGGCACTCTTTTCTCAAGATCTTCTGCAAAATGGATTTTCTTAAATTCACCCCTGTGAATACTGCTGCTGTGAACACCTCTACTGTGAGGTATGATGCTATGAAAACCAATGCTGCTACTCTTGCTGGAATGTCGTCCGCTCTGAGGATGACATCACCAACTCAGCGTCTTCAACGCTGGGTTTCTAATGCACTGGTTAAGGAGTATCATCGCAACAGTACTATCCCAACTCTGGAGGCTGCTCGTCAAGCCCTCCAAGTTAACAACTCTACCTGGTCGTCTGGACAACTGCGGCCAGCGATCAAGAAGCAGGCGGTGCTGACTACCGTCTCCAACCGTTTCGGGTCGTTATCCCCGGAACGCAATTTCCATTCACTCCCTTACTCTGAGGAAGTTAATGAGCAGGTCCCGCAGGGCCTTAATTAAAAAAGACAGGAGTCCTTCTCGAGGGCTCCCATCAAGAATCGCCGCCAGACTCGTGCGATAGTGCGCCCTCAATATGATGAGGGTACCAACTCCAGGCATTCAGCTCAGGTTCCTCGAACCCGAGCAGGCAAGATGAACCGCCAGAGACGGAATCCGGTTAACAATGGGCAGGTTTTCATCCCTGCCATCTCCGGAGAAGTCCACCAACCTAACTTGGTGGCAAATAATGAGCAGGCACAATCACCTGTCCGTTTTAATTCTGATGTCCAGCAGACTCGTCTAGCAGCATCACGCCAATCCCGCCAGGCAATTCCGGCGGAGTACTATAGGCAGAAACATACACCTGCTTATACATTGCCAGTTAGTCAGCAGGCTCGTCTGACTACATATGATGGATCTCGTCAACCGCGTTTGGCGAAGTGTAATCAGCAGGCACATACACCGGCTCATACTAATCAAACCTACCAACAGTCTCGCTTGGTAGCGCACGGAGAAGTCAGTCGGAAAGCCCCGACGACAAACAGGATGCAAACTCAACTCTCTGCCTCCACACTTGAGTACTGTGAGGATTCACTGACATGAAAAGGAGGACAGGAGCAGGCACATACACCTATGCCAAGCCCGGAATGGACGTATATCCCCGTTCCGGCGGCTGAAGTCACCAAACATATTTTGTCAATGGTGAAAGAGCATAAGAAAATTCCTGCTCATATTCTGGATGCTTGCCAGGATATCATAACAGCTTCAGCATCATCTCAGGGACAGACACATAAATCTATCCCTAGCAGTGGAGTGACACATCAACGATTCACTCCAGAACAGACACACACATCTGTTCCAGTCCAAGAGGGTTATGGGGCATACTCCCCCAAATCATACGGACAACCAAGTCAGGCACATACACCTAATTTGAGTGGAGATCGTCAGCCTAACCAGACCATCATTCCTGATCAGGCACATACACCTGCTCAGAGTAACCACTTTCGTCAACAAGTGGTTTCTAAAGTGAGTAAGAAGTCATCTAAGAAAAAGATCTGCCCAGCACAGTCAGGAGATCAAAGGACAATCTGCAACAAGGCCTTGCTCGATTCTGGAGTTCTTAAAGCCCTAAGACATTTATCTGTCAGAATTGAAGATTCTACTCCCTCAATTCCCAATAACGGGAACATTAATTTTGAAGGTCTTCAACAGACACTTCCTCATGAAGGCTTGATTCATAAAAGTTCGGTCAATCTTGAAGTTTCTTCTTCAGATGAGAGCCACAGGAACCCTCTGTGTGGTCAGAAGACCATGGAGCAAGAGATTTC
Source organism: Viscum album (assembly GCA_963277665.1). NCBI lineage: Eukaryota > Viridiplantae > Streptophyta > Magnoliopsida > Santalales > Viscaceae > Viscum > Viscum album. The sequence goes on along the minus strand of OY728145.1, from coordinate 1,261,818,798 downwards.
ATCTTTTGCTGTAACCCATTATGGTGGTCCTCCCCATGATGATGAACTTCCCTACAAAAGTCCTCTCCGCAGTAGTGATTCACATTGCCTGGAAAATACTCCAGTGGATAATGTAGTTCCGAGAAAGCCCTCTTATCTTGAAGCACTTGCAAGTGCAAAACCAGTCATGTCTGATGCTTTATCGCTAACAAGTGAAATACTTTCTCAATCAGAAGATAGCCCAGGGTGTAGGTCATTCTCCAAACGACCCCTAAGTCATGCATCTTCTAGTTTGGTAAATTATCTCTCTACTAATCTTGTTGAATCCGATGAAGCAACAAGGAAACACCAACTCTGGTCAAAACAGGTAGAAGAATCTTCATTTAATGATAAAGAGGAAATACTGAACATGAGGAAAAAACTGGCAAAAGGTGAAGTACCAGTCATGTTTTGGCCTTTGGCTGACTCCCAGTATGACATTCCAAAGATGTTGACGGGTGATGGAATCCATGATATTCGTCTCAACATATGGAAGACTCTTTGTCAATTGAAGAAGAAAGTATTATCTTACGGTGATTATGAAAATCATATTAAGATAATAGAAGGGTTACAACGCCAGATTGATTTGGCATCTCTATCAGTCTCTCGGTATCCAAAGGCTGAAAAGCAACAGAGAACCCTTCAACATTCATGCCTTGGCGCACTAAGAAAATTGCGTCAGTTAATTGCCAATGCTCCATCTGATGTTCATATCAGAGGATGGGGTGTTCACGGAGCACTACATTTCACAGTGCTTTCCAGTCAGCAAAGCCCGCTGAAAATGGTCTCATGCAATGTTATTGCCCATGGCCGGCCACAGTCAATGGGCTTTGTTCATAATCAAAAGCTTGATCAAGAACATGCTTCAACTAGTTCCTCTCAAAATCAAGTATATAGAGAACATGTTGTTGAATTTCTCCTACATCATGCAAGCGAGAATATTGCACAAGCCTCTCGTCTGGAGCAAACACGTCATCAAATGACAGAAGTTTCGGAAATCATCCAACGGTCTGTTGAACCAGGTGATAAAAGTGGATACAGGTTAATGCATCCAGCTAATTTCCAAACAAATATTCGCAAGATCAAGAGAGATTTTAAGAAGATCTCAGACATAGCATGTCAAGAGACACCCCATCTTGTCAGACTGGGGACTTCTCTAACCCAACCCTCAGAGTCAACAAATGGGATTCGAGGAGTTGAGCGGAAGCAGCAGACTTTTTCAAATCCTCAATCCCTCCCTCAGAGAAAGTCAGTAGTCTCTCGATTAGGGAATAAGCCTCAAGAGGAACGAAGATCCAAGCTATCAAGAGATTCTCTCCAAGTGACGGTTCTCCAAGAAGTTCCTGATGGATCAAGTCAACGGAATTCCATGTCTCATCATGGACATGGAAGAAGACAATATCACAGAAATGCTGATAGAAAGGATTCCATGCAATATGCATCCATTAATGTCATCAATGCTGTTGCTGCTGATTCACCAGATGAGGCTCAATCAGAGGGATCAGATGAAGAGGTTCCTACTCAAGAAGTTGCACACACAGACCTAAATGAAGAAGGTGTGTGCACACGTAATCAAAGGTTTACCCAAAATTTGGGTATTCCTTCAAGTAACCCACATCCCCCTCTTCGAAAAGGATCCAATAAGGGGAAAGGAAAAAATCAGGTTACTTCTCACCCTTCCTCTGAAGGAGGTCAATCGCTCTCATTAGAGCAAATGTTTGCACAATAGGAGGAAGAAATGAAAGAATTAAGAAAGTTGAATACAGAACTACTTTAGAGTAGTCTTCTTCTTAAGAATGCTGAAGTCCGACAGCCGAAGGAATTTGTTGTAACTACTAAGATGGATCAGGAATATCCTCCTTTATCAGTACACCCTCAGAGGTCTAATCCTACGGGTCAAACGCAACAACGGTTAGCAGCACTACCATCAGTTGCAGCACCAACCACCACGTCTGTCCAACCTCCATTCATTGCACCTACCCAAAACCAAGTTCAACCTAATGTTTCTCAAAAGTTAATAACTACTATTGAGTCATTAATAGCTCGGTTAGAAACTATGGAAGGGAAACAGGTGCAAGTTCAACCTGAAAAGAAAGTTTACCCTGAATTGGTAGATTTAATTTCTCCTCCATCCAGTTTTGGAAACCCTGTTTTCCCTACATTCAATGGATCAGGAGACCCTGAACAACATTTGATGCATTATGTATCTTGTTGTGATCCTATGATGGGAACTCCAGAGCAGCAAGAAGCAGTGAAACTCAGATGCTTCGTGCGAACCTTGCAAGGACCAGCTTTTGTCTGGTATACAAGCTTGCAATCCCGGTCAATCATCAGATGGGAGGATCTTCGTCAAAAATTCCTTCTTCAGTTTAGCTCAACTTTTCCAAAAACGACAGTTTTCGATCTTACAAACGGCAAGCAAATGGAGAATGAAAGAGTCTCTGATTTCATTTCTCATTGGAAGGGATTAACGTATTCCCTGAGTTTAGCACTCCCTCAGGATGAATTGTTGCCAATCTGTGTGGAAAATTTCCGTGACGAATTACGCACGCCATTGATCCCTGTGAAATACACAGGAGGGTTTCGAGACCTTACTTCAATCACTCAACAGATTGTATATTCCCTTATATAGGCTAAGGTTAAATCTCTTATAATTCCATCAGCTCCAGGAAGGAGAATGTGTAAAGCGGAAACTGCTACAGTTATGCTTAAACAAGCACCTGTACCTATTTCTACTTCAAAACCTTCATCTTCTCGAAGGGATCCACCTCCTGAACGCCAACAACAAAGGCTGTTTAGTCCAAATGATCAAAGAGATCAACGACGAAAACAATTTGAGGATTTGAAGAGTAAAACATACTCTTTCCGAAGTGAGCAAGTTCCCGGTTACTTCATTTCAGCTCTGGAAAATAATTTGGTTCAATTACTAGTGCCCAAGAGGCCAAACAAGGAAAGAGATGAAGACCATCCCAATTATTGTCCCTTTCATCAAATGTTGGGGCATCCCATCCAGGAGTGTTTTGTCTTTAAAGACCTCCTGCAAAAGATGGTCGACTTGGGACAAGTCAAATTGAAGGGTTCTTCAGCTCATGTAGCGTGTATTACCGCTACAGATCCAGAGGAAGGACGCGAGTGGCAGGAAGTCAAAAGCAAAACTGCAAAAAAAATATGATGATTGGATGGTCAGAAACACAATCAATCGGACCCATTCTATTTTGCGAACAAAATTAATGAATCCAATTGTGTCTCCTACAAAAGCTGCAGTAAAGCCTCCATCAAAAGACAAATCCTCAAAAGGGCAGCGCAATTCAAAGAAGAAAGAGGAATCAGGAGAAGATGAGTATGTATCAAAGGCTAAATTGTCTTTGACTCTGGCAGATTTCATGCCATCTACTTCAGAGCAACGAGCACCGTCCCACCAAACAGCACAGCCTAAACAGGCTAACCAGGCAGAGTCTTTATCAGACTAAGAGTTAATCTTTGGTTCTGTTAATATGATTCAATTAACAGATCCATATTCCAGTCTTGATGAGCCTGAATTCCCTGTATCAAATAAGGGAATCCGAGGAGGTTCTAGAGGTTCAGGATATAGGGGAATATATGGATCTTTTCGAAGCCACTACTCTAATTTTACCCTTGCTAGCACTGTATATGCAGAAGAAACTTGTGGTAGAGCCCTTCAGCAAGCTCAAAAAGAATAAGCAAGTTCTTCTACCAATGGCCAACTTAGTTTTGGCAAAGTTATTTTGGAAGACCGATTAAAGGTTCCATCTTCTTTATCTCAGCAAGTAAATGGATTTAATCAGTCTAATCTTCCAAAACCAAGGATGTTGCCAACTTCAATACAAGATGCATCAGCTTCCAAATCATCTGCTTCCAAGGTACCTGCTAAACCACATATTCTTATTGGGAAACGCAGACCTATAGATCAAAAGTATGATATATTGAAACACTTGGCCCAAGTACCAGCCATGTTATCAATTTTGGATGCTTTGAATCTGTCAAAAGATCTTCGGGAAGCACTCATCGAAGCTTTGTCAAGTCCTCAGGAGTTTGAAGCTGAAATTGCTGCAGCTGAAATCTATCACATAGAGAATAATCCTGCAGAATGCCATGCAGTGATATCTTTTACTGATAAAGATGAATATGATGTTGTGCATGGGCACATAAAACCTTTGTACTTATCTGGAAAAGTCAATGGTATATATGTTCGAAGAGCTTTCATTGACAATGGTTCAGGAGTCAACCTCATGCCCATTCGTACACTTTGTCGATTGGGCCTCACGGAATCTGATTTATCTCCTTCTACCATGATGTTACAAGGATATGATAAAAATGAACAAGAACCACTGGGAGAAGTTACACTCAAAACTCAGTTTGGAGATCTTGTATCCAATTCGGATTTCATGATTATTGATCAAGACTCAGCTTTCAATATCTTGCTTGGAAGACCCTGGCTACATCAGCATGCAGCTATTCCTTAATCGTACCATCAATGTCTCAAATACTGTTTTGATGGTCAAGTTGGAACATTGTATGGTGATAAGGCCCCGTTCAAGACATGTGAGTCTCAATACATTGAGGCGGAATTTTATCACATGAAGGGAAGAGAAAAATCTACAATGAAGGAAATTACAAAAGTAAATGCTCCATATGGTTTGGAGAAAATTACAATAAATCCATTTTTACATGTGAGTACAGATTATGTGTTACCTATCAGTCAAATTGACAAAATAGGCCCAAATCAAAATACTCTTATGGAAAGATCCATAATGTCAATTACGGCGATCGAGCCAGACAACATGGGAGAAATTGGTAACCTACCAAGCAGTGATGAAACCATAAGTGGTGACGTTTTCATTTCATCCGCTGAAGTCCAACAAGTCTATACTTCGCTAATCAGGACAGAAGAAGTTATAGCAACACCAGAGGTGAATAATGATGTCGATTCTCAATCCATCATCTACTCTTTATTTCCCAAAGAAGACCCTTTATCATCAATAGGGTCGGAAATGGAAGCTTCTTCTTCAAAATGTGAAAATTTTGACATCTCTTACAATCATGTGAATTTCGTTTTTTTCATCTACTTTGCAAGTAGAAGAGGAAGAAATAACACATGATGAAGAGGAAGAGGAAGATCATAGAGATGCTCCTCCAGCATTTGAAGAGGGTATCTCTACCACTGTGGATGAACTCAAAGAAGTAAATCTAGGTACAAAGAAAGATCCACGCCCCACTTTAATTAGTGCGGCCATGACCCTTGAAGAGCAAGAGATGTATATTTATTTTCTAAAGAAAAATAAAGATATTTTTTCTTGGAATTATACAGAAATGCCTGGGCTTGATCCTGATGTTGTTACTCATCATTTGGGTTTACCAAAAGAACATCGAGGTTTTAAGCAAGCTGCGAGAAGAACACATCCAACCTATGCTTCCAAAATTGAAGCTGAAGTGGATAAGTTGATCAAAGCCAACTTCGTCAGAGAAGTTCAATATCCCAAGTGGTTGGCTAATATTGTCCCTGTAAAGAAGAAGAACGGACAAATTAGGGTTTGCATCGATTTCAGAGATCTTAATCGGTATTGTCCTAAAGATGATTTCGCAGTTCCGATTACAGAACTCTTAATTGATGCGACGGCTAGCTATGAAGTACTTTCTTTCATGGATGGATATTATGGATATAATCAGATCAGAATGGCCCCAGAAGATGAGGAATATATAGCCTTCAGAGCTCCTCAAGGTGTGTTTTGTTACCGGGTGATGCCCTTTGGTTTAAAGAATGCAGGTGCAACATATCAACGCACCATGCATTGTATCTTCAAAACTCTTTTAGGGAAGTTTGTTGAATGCTATGTAGATGATTTGGTGGTTAAATCCAAACAACGTTCTAATCACTTGGCTGATTTGGAATTCATATTCCACAAGCTTCGACAACATAATTTGAAGATGAACCCCTTAAAATGTGCTTTTGGGTTAACCTCAGGAAAATTCCTCGGCTTTTTTGTACGCCATCGTGGTATTGAAGTTGATCCTGAGAAGACCAAATCAATCCTTGGTATGTCACCTCCTCAGAATTTGAAAGAATGAAAAGGACTTCAAGGACACTTGGCCTATATTCGGCGTTTCATTGCCAATTTGGCAGGCAAAAGTTTACCCTTTACCAAATTATTGAAGAAAGGAGTCACTTACCAGTGGACTGAAGAATGTCAAGAAGCATTTGATGTTCTCATGAAATACCTCTTGATTCCACCAGTACTCATGCCACCTGTTGAGGGTAGACCGCTTATCCCTTATGTGACAACTTTAGAGCGATCATTCGGTGCCTTTCTCGCTCAAAAGAATGATGCTGGGAATGAAAATAGTCTCTACTATCTCAGTAGAACTATGCTTGAAGTAGAAACCCGATATTCAAGTATTGAAAAGTGTTGCCTAGAATTAATCTTTGCAGTTCAGAAACTGAGACACTACCTGCAACATCACGAGGTCCAATTGGTATCTCATAATAATCCGCTCAAATTCATCCTTAGTCATCCAATGCTTACAAGACGTCTGGCAAGGTGGGCGGTTATTCTACAGCAGTTCGACATTTAGTATGTGTCTCAAAAGGCAGTTAAGGGCCAAGCTCTGGCTGATTTCCTAGCTGAACATCCTTCAGTGGAAGACACGTATTCAGACATCGAACTCCCTGATGAGGAAATTTTCTCTATTCAAGAGAGTCCTCAAACATGGGAAATGTATTTTGATGGTTCTTCTAGAAGTCCAACGGAGAAGAAAATGGAAAATCCAAAATTCAACAAAGTTGGTTTAGGAATTGTGCTCATTTCCCCAGATAAGGCATTATTACCTTATTCCTTTCTATTGTGGGAAGGTGGTACTAATAATGAAGCTGAATACCAAGCTCTCATTACAGGCTTGGAGTTAGCGCTTCAAGCACAAGTGAATCACTTAAAGGTGAAAGGTGATTCAGACCTGGTAATCAAACAAGTCAGTGGGGATTATGCCATCAGAAAAGAAGAATTAATCCCTTTGTATGATTACGTCAGAGAGTTAATGTCGGAATTCCCTTCAGAACTGACATTTTCTTATGTCCCAAGATCACAAAATTCTCAAGCTGATGCACTGGATAATATAGCCACATCTTTAGAAGATCCAAATCGGGATGAGACAACCATCTGTATTGCCCACCGTTGTGCAATTTCACCTTATGTTCAAGTCAGAACAGAGGAAATTAATGAAATTAGTCCCATTCCTGAACCGTATGGTCATACTATAGGATGGATGTCACCTATCAGGGAATACCTTCAAAATGAAACAGTTCCACCTGATAGAGCCGAGAAAGATCAAATCCGGCGACATGTGGTCAATTTTACTCTTTATGATAGCCCAAACCACCTCGATAAAATTCTCTACAAACGTGGTTTTGATGGAGTTATCTTCAGATGTATTGATGTTGAAGAGACAATGGCTGTCATAAAAGACGTGCATGCAGGAGTCTGTAGTGCCCACCAGTCTGGACATAGACTGTCTGATCAAATTCGAAGGCTTGGATACTTTTGGCCTTCAATGATACAAGATTGTGTTAATTTCACAAAGAAGTGTCATTCTTTCCATGTATATGCCAACTTCATTCATAAACCTCCAGAGTTGCTTCATACAGCTAAATACTCATGGCCATTTTCAACATGGGGAATGGATGTGGGGGGACCTTACCCTTCAGCTACGGCCAAGCAGTTTAAGTACATTCATACTGCTACTGATTTGTTTTCCAAATGGGCAGAGGCAGTACCTCTCAAAGAAGTCAGTTCTAAATGCATTGTTAGCTTCATCAATTCTAACATATTTACTAGATTTGGTGTCCCTCATACCATATTGACGGACAATGGCACCAACTTCTGTTCTTCTGAGGTAAAGAAATTATATCAAGAAGACAACATTAAGTCCAACCATTCATCTCGATATCATGCGGCGGCTAATGCCCAGATAGAAGCCTTCAACAAGACTCTTTCAAATATACTGCAAAAGATGGTGGATAAAGATAAGAGGTCATGGCCTGATAAACTCTTTCATGCTTTATGGGCTTATCGGACTACCACTCGAAATGCAACGCAGTCAACTCCATATTCATTGGTATATAGAACAGAAGCAGTCTTGCCAATGGAAGTTCAATTGCCCTCACTCAGAATAGCCATTTGTGATCAGTTATCTACAGATGAGCAATCCCAAAAGCGGTTGAATGAATTGGAATAGTTAGATGAGAAAATATTGTGCACTCTACATCACTTGGAAGTATATCAGAATCGAATTGCACGAGCTTTTAACAAAAAAGTTCATCTTCGTTCATTCATTCAGGGAGAATTGGTATTGGTTCTCAGAGCACCAATGATACCAGGAAAGAAGCCTTCCAAGCTTGAACCAAAATGGGAAGGACCTTATTCAATACATAAGGTCTACTCCAATGGAGCGTATTCTCTAATCTCAATGGATGGAGAACACATCACGACTTCAACTAATGCCAGATTTCTGAAGAAGTATTTTGTATAAACACAAAATATTATTCCCAGAGCCAAAACAGTCACATTAGTTCATATTATGTCTGAGATGACATTGAACTATATTATGTCCTATCTACATGACGTTAAACTGTACAGAAGTTGCTATATTTTGTCTGAGATGACATTAAACTATATTGTGTCCTAGAAACATGACATTAAACTGTGTGGCACTTTCATCATTCAGCATGGCGATAAACTGTAAAAAGTCCCCAGAACTGATATCCTCATATTGGTTCACCTTAGTCCTAGCTACATGACTTTAAACTGTACAGCACCAGTTCGTCCTTGCTATATGACATTAAACTATACAACAATGGTCCAGTATGACTTTAAGCTGCAACTTCGTCCCACACGACATTAAACTATGAAAAAGTTCCCTAAACCGTCCAGCATGACCTTAAACTGTATCATCCCTGGTCCATGTATATGACCATAAACTATTTGCAAATCCCTTCAGTCCAGCAAGACGTTAAACTGTGACGTCCTAACTACATGACGCTAAACTGTATAAAAGTCCCTTACGTCCGGAAAGACGTTAAACTATATATTCTCAAAGGTCCAGCATGACATTAAACTGCACCATTCACGGTCCATGCATATGACCTTAAACTATTCGCACTTTCATCCGACATGACGTTAAAATGGTACACTCTTTTGTCCTTACTGCATGACAATAAACTGCACAATCCACCTTTCGTCCAATATGATGTTAAACTGTATTGTCCCCATCGTCCTAACTACATGATGCTAAACTGTACAGAAAGTCCTTGATATGTCCTACATGACATTAAACTGTTATTTTGTCCCTGCTACATGACACTAAACTGTGCAACACCAATAGTCCTAACTGCAAGACTTTAAACGGCATAGTCCTTGAATATGTCCTACATGACATTAAACTATGCATCTTTAAGGTTGTTATTACCTCTTGTTTCTCACATCGAGTATGACTCACGTGAGCTTAGAGCAAACCTCAACCATAACACTCTCTTTGGGCCCCTAACCATGTGTAAGTCCCAACAACATTTTAATTAGATCGTTTTCCCCAAGAACAACTTGATCATTAATTCATTCTTTAATTGAACTACACAGACTTTGATCCTTTCCCTCCAGGCTGGGTATGTAGGCAGCCTCCCAAGGTTCAAGCCCAAAAATAATCTCTTCACATCGGTTCACCACCATATCATATGATGTTGATTTGTGAAACCACCCCTAGAATCAATATTTTTTTACATTGATTCACTTTTATCCTTGTTATATGACGTTAAAATATACAACACTTTTGTCTGGTACGATAATAAACTACAATATTCTTTGATTTCCTCATTTGAGAGAGATCTATTATTGACATTGATTTTTCAATCATGATTTTCAATTTCAAAAGACTACGTGCATACATGGTAATGCTTAAACTTTTTATCTTAGGTTAAACCATCCTTGCACTAATGTCCCCTTTCACCCTTCACATGTACGAACCAAATTTGTACAAAGGGTAGTTCTAGAACTACGTGGACTTGATTCCCATCCCTATGGGATACGTAGGAACATTCGAGTATCCCTCGAATCCAGTCCCAAGTCTTTTGGGCCTAACCCCAAATTTCACTTTCAGTCCCTTAGCTGAAAAGTCCTCATGAAAACACACACTGTGTATTCATTATTATGGTCCGAATTCTATGACCCTAAACTAAGATTTCTCATACTTTCGTCCTGCACGACGTTAAACAGCATTTCAAGAACTACGTATGGCTTGATTCTCATTCTTATGAGATACGTATTGAAGTCCAAGTTTCAATTCAGGACCCAGCCACAACATGATTATGGTTTTCATTGACCTATGTTTCTCTATATACATTGGACAATACCCATCTTTATGTGTTATAATCCTAACCTCAAATATTTTCAGATCTTCATAACCCTTTTAATGAATTATAATCACAAAAATGTCAAACTTCTGAGAATTATTTTGCCTGACTATGTAGCACGTGCCCATAGGTGGCCTTGCATAAACAGTCCACATAACAGACTTGTCAGCCGAAAGATGCTATTTATTTGACCATGCAGCCAATGCCCTTAGGTGGCCCTGCATATTTCAACCCCCTAACGGGTTTTGTTAAATAATAGTAACTTCATTCTTGGGAAGAATGCCAATTTTGTCCTTATTTTTCTTAAACGACAGTATGTAGGGATCCGCAAAAAATAGCCTTCCTTAACATATTTGTCCCATATCCTATTTCATGATCTAAAAGTATTCAAGTCTATGGTTTATTCTTCTTCCCTATGTTTGGGTCAGACCTTCGTAGGAGTGATATTCATCCAGTTCTTCGATATTATTGTTCAGAAATATCTTCTCCATATTCAAGTACCTCTTTCCATACAACAAACTCTATACTTTAGAAAATTTGAATCTCCATAAACTTTCACTGGCTTTTAGCACTAGGAATGTAAATTTCTGGGAGTTCTTTTGCCTGACTATGCAGCACATGCCCATAGGTGGCCTTGCATAAACAGTCCACATAACAGACATGTCAGCCGAAAGATGCTATTTATTTAACCATGCAGCCAATGCCCTTAGGTGGCCCTGCATATTTCAACCCCCTAACGGGTTTTGTTAAATAATAGTAACTTCATTCTTGGAAACTACTTCTTCTAATTACTTTAGCTCTTTTTCATATCATTCCTCAGATTCAAATATTCATAAGCCATAGTTTACCTTTTTTCCATCATAATCGAGTATGGTAATATGTTTTCAGATAAATTGTCAAGGAATTGAATCAATTTTAGTACATTTCGGTCAAAGCTATTTCGACCTTAAACATTAGCCCATTTATGTCCAGCATGCATGACTTTAAACTACCCACAAAAGACAAAGGAACTCTGAATAAAAGTCAAGTTCCAGCACACTTGCGTGCTGCCTTCTGCACACTGAAGACTTGCACACCCCCTTTTCCTTTGGATAGGATTCGATTTCCTCAGAGTCAAATCCTCATTTCTCTCCGGATCCAACTCTGAGGGGGGACTTTTGTTGATTCTCCTTTCGTCACAAAATCTAAAGATCGGAAAAGGGAATATCTGAGCTCAAAGTGATTCATCCTTTGAAGAAAACATCGAAAATCGACAAAGGCAGGAAGAAAGGATCAACAGAAATTGCACCGCGCAAGTTATATCACTGTCGCGCAAGTACACTTGCGCGACGCTCTTGGTCGCGCAAGTGACTTGCGCGACCTAAGTGGTAACCACCCGATAACCGCTCGGGGTCTTCTTATGCCTATAAATAGACCTTGTGGGCCCCACATTTGAGAGGATCTTTTTTTTCAGAAACTCGGATTGATGCTCCCGACGCCCAAGTCTCTTCTCAAAGCTTCCGGAACACTTCTAAGGTAATTTCTTACATAGAACGGATGATCTAAAGAGAGGGAGGAAGGTCTAAGTGTTGAAACTCATCAACACTTGCGCACCTGAATGGCCAGCCCTTAAGGGAACTGGTCACACTTGCGCGCCGCCTTATTCCTTCAATAAAATTTCCGCGTCCCTTTTCTGGAAGAACCTCAAGGGGATTCTAAAGGGTTTAAAAAGGAGTCTCTCAAGTATTTCAATTCCGATTGAAAATCGCGCAAGTACACCATGTGTCGCGCAAGGTATACCTGTGCGACCAATACTTGCGCGCCCACGTAAGACTTGCGTGCCATTCAAGACTTGTGCGCCCCTACCTCTCTGGGTGCCCATCTTGCCCATTTTACCCCTCTTAAGCCATTTCACCTTTCCTATTCATGATTCAGTCTTCAAGATACTCTTCAAAGCCATTTATGGCATGATTTCTTGATTTGACTTCCTTATCTGAAAGGAATTCGGTGGAATATCTCTCAAAACCAAGTGATTTATACATCTTTATGTCACCAAAGATTGAGAGTTCGTTCATTCAACCACATCCTTTAAGATGAGAGAATCCTTAGCCTGGGTCTCCTTTTCAGGAATAATCCCCAGTTATAAATCCTTTAATCTGGGCATCTTCCTCAGGAGTAAGCCCCAAATTCTTAAAGTTCTCAAACTTGGGAATCCTCCTCAGGAGTAAGCCCCAATCATAATCCTTTAATATGGGAATACTTCTTAGGAGTAAGCCACAATCTCAATTATGGGCATCCTTCTCAGGAGTAAGCCCCAAACCTTAATCCCTAACCTGGGTCTCATTTTCAGGAATAAGACTCAGTCATAATCTTGGGCTTCCTTTTCAGGAGTAAGCCCCAAGTCCCCTAACTTGGGCCTCCTTTTCAGGAATAAGTCCCAGTCATAATTATGGGAATCCTCTTCAGGAGTAAACCCCAAGTCCCTTAATTTCTCTTAACCAGTCCTAAATTACGTTTGATATGGGGTTCCTTCTCAGGAGTAAAACCCAATTATCAATCCTCTCCTAATTTGGGTTTCCCTTTCAGGAATAAGTCCCAAGTTAGAGTATTCAAATCTCCATAAAGCACATATACCTTTATGGACCCTGTTCCTGGATTTTCTCTCTAAAAGTAAATCCTAAACCTTCATCTATTTGGGCAGTCATACATACATAAGCCCCAAACAATTTCTTATGATTGCATCTTTCATGGCACAATTGTCTAATTTTTACCAATACCTCTTGTTTCTCACACCGAGCATGACTCACGTGAGCTTAGAGTGTAAAAGTAATTATGACATTCTTCTTTGAGCCATCAATCATAAACATCATACTCCATTACTCGAACTACGTGGGTTCTGATTACTTTTCCAAAAAACGGATATGTAGGTAGCCCACTTATGGGTTCGATCCCAACTTTGAAATAATCCATGTCCTTCTGAATGACGATAAACTTCAAGTGCCCCACTGAGTGGCTTTAAAACCATCCTGGTCATCATAATGACCAAGAGACTTTTATATAAATGTTTTGATGGATACCATTGACCAAGAATCTCTAAACAGATATAGATGATTCTCTATTGATGAAGAACCTCGAATACATATAAAAGATTCTCTAAATTTCTTGCATATTTAATCATTGATTGTTAAAACTAAAGGATTTCTCATTTCATACTTGGTAATGTAATAAGGATTCACGAACATAACTTAAATCTATAAAGAGAGTCCCGGAGTAGACAATAATTCCCCTAAAAAAGGTGTGATGAGTCCGACCTCCCATCCTCTCGACCAATGCAAATTCCTAAAGCCTCATTAGTCCACAAACTAATGAGCGCCTACCTTTGGAAAGTAGGTCCAAACGGATGTGGAATCATTGGATGTTTCCGGTTATACGAACGAACCCTCTAGAAACTGATCGGAACGTTTGAATCTCCCGTCCAGGAGGACATCCCTGAAATCCGTGCGAAACATTAGTCAAGACTCATTGCCAAGACTATCTTAGTGGACAAAGTCCCTTTCTGAACTAAGTTCACTACTCGTTTCAGTCCTGTTTCACTGAACCGGTATAACCTACCGTTCCAGCCATGTCTATCTCATGAGATATAAAATCTTTACCCATTGAATTGGAGGGAGATATAGGTCCCACCCATCTCATAATGATACCATTCTTATGTGTGCCACAAAATCATAAACCATACATCATAGCATAACCCATGTAATAAAAATGGGATTCTTAAACAACATGACATCATAAAACAATTCATATAAGATAACGGAATTCATAAAAATATTTCCATCACAACATAATCAAATCAATGTAATAATAGGAATAGAAATATAACCCTTTATTATCTTATATGGAAAATAATTTTGATAAAACACTTGAACTCCATTCTTGAGGAAAATATCCTTTCTTCTTCAAAAAACATTTTCCTTTCTTAACATGTCTTACAATTTTAAACTAAAAGAAGTTGATTAAAAATAAACTTGAAAACTTGTAAAGGAAGGTTCTTGGAAATAATGTTTTAAAAATCTATTCATGCCGTATAAGTTTAAAAAACATTCTTCTCATACTTTTGTCGAAAAAGTCAAAAAAGCACCTCGTACGAAAAACGACAAAAGATTCCATTCATATCTTTTACTAAAAACTCACCGAAGGGTAAAATAGGATTTAAACAATTTAGGTGAATGGAAATAATATTACATATTGAGGAAACATGGATGTGGATGATAAAATACACCCCAATAAATACTAAAGTATAAACAATCTTGGATAAAAATGAGATTGTGATATTTTCCCTTACCGTAGGTCCGATTTGCTTCGTAAGTGTCCGAACCTCCTGTATAATAATTAAAATCATGTTATTGACTTATTACAGAATAATATTCATTGTTATGATATCATATATGGTTCACTTATGACTTTATATTACCCGTTCTTTTGTATATTCCATGTTAAAGAGTGTTTTGGGTAAAATCGTTTCATTTGTCATTCGTGTTTTGACTTGTAATTATTCATATGATTACTTAGATCATGATTACTTAATTCCAGAATATAAAACATGATTTATATATAATATATATACAGAATATACATATATATAATAGATCGATAAATGGAAGGAAATACACCGTTCATGGAGACGGTAGGTCGTTCGTACGCATGAACGCTGTTTTCATTTCCTTATTGAGTTGAATGGAATTAAGTTGATGAAATACATACATACATAAATACAGTAGATTTATAATGTCATATATTTCATTATTATTGCTTATATATACTTTATAATCATTCTTAAATGGTTAACATGGAGAATGAATCTCATCGCTTCGTGGAGACGGTAGTCCGTACATACGCACGAGCGATGATATCGTTTCCATAAATATTGAATTGGAGTGGAGTGGATGATACAATACATCAGAATCAGTATGATGTTATAATAACTATGTATAGTTATTCTTTACACCATTATACCCATCCATGTAAGGTGTTGGTGGAAAAATAGATTTCACAACGGCGTGGAGACGGTATTCCGTACGTACGCACGCGCGGAGATTTTGTTTTCCGTAGGATGGATAGAAGGTGAAATGGGGTTGTTTCATAATTATAATAACAAATCGGTATATTAGTGACACTGATGTTATTACTTTATAATAAAACAACTAAATAATAAGATGTTTAAGAAGAAAGAATCTTGAAATAATTGAGAGAAGAAATTACCTCTTCTTCGATACGCCTCTTTGAAACCTCCTATTAGGGCACTAATATTGGTCTCTAAAGTAGACCAGAACCTCAAGGATGTTTCTAGGGAAGTGGAGAAGATAATTTTTCAGGGTTTTTCCGAGCTTGAATGCTCAAATTAGTGTGAGGAGGAGAGGGAGGAGGTGCCCTTTTATAAGGGAGGAGAGGGGCACCATAGGAAAATATCAAAATATTATTTTATATTAACGTCAAATTCAGTTTATAATTGTTCCAAAGGGACTTATTTCTAAGATAAAGTGGGGATGGGTCTAAATCCTCTCATAAAATAGGATTTAGACAAGTTTAGGTTATTATTTTAACATTATCAATTAGATTTAACTCTACGTTAAATAATTTAACTTTTACCGTGTCTTTTTGTTTTCTTACACTATATGGTTAATAAACTTACTATATCAAGCCAGACGAACCCCATGTTGTTTATTATTAATATGTATAACCTTATATAAGTCATTTGGCTGAACCATAGATTTTTAGGAATAATATAAAAATTAATAATATAATATTTGTTTAAAAACTAATTTATGTCAATTTTGACAATATTTGGTACTTGATTTTTATGAAATTCATAACAGAATGATAAGTTCGAACCAAGTTACTTAAATCCACAATAACATGTCATATTAACCTATAAAATTAGTGTAAGTCATAAAAAGTCTCAAATTACATTTATTTGGGCATTTATAACATCAATTATGTCAATATTTCATTAATAAGACAATTACTGCATCATCTTTGTGTCATAATAAATGATAATTATTTAATCCCTACAAATTCTAAATAAATTCCTATGATTTAGATAATTGTATTATATTTATGGAGACTATTTATATTTTAAGTTTCATGAATTTTATCACTAAAGTAAAATTATTATACTTATAAGATTTAAGAATGTGACATGTTGTCACATTCTTTGGTTTTAATAATAATTAAATTATTTTCATGGCCAAAAGTCCATAAAATGAATCTAATCCGACCCTTAGTTTATATGGTTCTACTTTTAGCCATACAATAGTATTTTTCCAAGTGTTAGGGTAATTTTATAATCTTAATTTTACCCTTAATTACCCGATTTCCCTTTTACTATAGTAAATAAAATTTACCGTAGTTACTATTCACAATGCCCAAAAATAAAAAGTAGCTTATTAACATAATTCAGAACCACTGATTCCAAATATGGAATCCATTTTTCCAAATTCAATACACAAAATATTCATAAATTAAATTAAAATTAATCTCGTTGTCGAAAGAAAAGGGTTTTTCTTTAAAACATTGCAAAAGATTGAATTGGTTTAACCTACGAATTCAAGGTAAAATCAATGCTAATGACATAAATTATATTAAATGGTAAAAATATATTCTATTTATACTTTAAAACCATTAAGTATTATAATTTAACCACATAAGATATTAGATGAAAAATGTTGTTTTTAATTAAAATATAGCGTGTTTTTACTATTCATTAAAATATGAAAGTCATCAGAATAAAATGAAAAATTTAGCCAAAGTAAATTTTTATTTCTTTAATCCAAAGAATAATTTTATTTTTTAAAATGTAACTTATAAACATTTCAAAAACTAGATTTAAAGTGGGTGCGCCATCAAAAGGTGGCAAAACTGTATTTTTTGAAAAATACTTATTTTACCCGAAAAATTTATTTTGTTCTTATAACATGTTCTAGAAAATGTTTAAGATGAATAATAATGTTATAAAATTCAAAATTTAGTTAATACTATTCATAAAGGCTAGTTCATAATAATAATATAATAATATATCGTTGTTTAGTAACACCCGGTATTGCGTACAACACACGCTATCGAGGAAGGTTGTGATTGCGTGTAATGCAAGCCAAGTCAGGGTTGCGTGTTGTGAAAGTATCCTTTGTTGTTTTGTATAACAGAATCCAACCATATTTCATTTATACATTGAATATATATATATACTCAATGTTGCGTAGAATAACTATTATCAAAATCGTGTGTAACACGATCCAAGAATAGAGTTGAGTATACTACAAGCTAATACGGTGTTGCGTATAGCGCAAGGTAATCTTGGTGTAGAATACAACACAAGACATTAATTAAATTAAAAGAATATTTTTCATAAAATCTCAGGGTGTTACAAATTTCAAATTGGACCATTATATTTTTATTCAAAATTATTAGTTACCATAACAATGTTTTTACCTCGGTTAATGTTAAATCGTGTAATTAAGGATTTAAAATAAAATTATATAGACTATAAGATGATTAAAATTATTGACTATATTTTATTTAATGAGTCTCGTTCCTCAATTTTCATCCAATATTCCATTATACACCTTTTTTTTTGCAATTTGGATTGATTATTACCATTATAATATATTCTGTATTGAAAAGTTCAAAATGTCACACTTCTGTTTTTTGTAACTATAATATCATTAACATGAGGATAATTATATGATATGTTCACTTATATACATTCATTTGAAATGAAAATAATTTTTCTTCATCATTGTAATTTATATTCGTATATTAATTATGAAATAATTACCTTAAATTATAACACAATGATCGTGCAGTAATAATTAAATTAATGGGAAAATAAAATAAATGATATTCAAACTATTAAATGAATTATAATTTAAGATATATAGTGTTATCCAATAAAATTATTTATGTACATTAAAATTTGGTAGTGTATTATTTTTCTCAAATATAAATTGTCTCATTAATGTCATTAAAGACAAAATAATGAATAGTTCTACATATTAATATTACCAAGATATTATAGTAAATACGAATGTATTGATACATATAAATTTATTAAAATTATTATATTCACCAATGTTATTATTATTTAGTTTTTAATGTCAACCATGGTCCATTTATGAGCAAATTTATCTTTTATAGTAACTATCATGACCCTCAATGATTAAAAATCATTGCTGTCACGGTATGTATGTAATGGGTAAGCAAAGGGTTAAAAATGATAAGGCTAAAAAAGTAGAAAAATTATTTTGAATTATTATTTTGTTAGATTATTTTGATCGATACTCATCATATATTACAAATTAATAATTTTTGAGACATTTTGAACTATGAATTAAATTTTATTATTATTATATTTTGAGTAATTCCAAAAGTTCCCTACCCATCTCTTATAAAATTGAACCAATTTATCTTATTTATTCGCACATAAAGAAAAAACTTATTTTGAAAATAATAGCCCAAATACCTTCATATAATTCATACCTTAATTATATATGACATGGTTTAGTTATAATACCAACAATATAGGTCTTAAGGTGTAAATCAAATGAGACTTTCCAAAGAAGAGTTATAATTTTCAATCACATTTTTAAATTATGTTTCTTCTTCCACATAAATTAAATACTCTTAAAAATGAAAATAGTAATAAAAATAGTATTCTTAGTTAATTTAAATTTCATTATATTAATTTCATAACCTATATCAATCCCCAACATCCATAAAATGGGAGTGGAATTCATTGTTAGTATATATGGGGGTAACAACATGTGAACCGATTCAATTCATTTTCCATCACGATCTATCTAGGATGGATAAAATTTTGTAAATAAACATTAATTATAACATTAATTATTTATTTATCCTTATTAAATGATTATATATCATTTACCATCTCACATTTCAATTCAACAAAAAATGATAATGTCGTTCTTGTGTATGTGTGGACTACCACCTCCACGAGGAAAAGTGGTTCGTTTTTCACCAACAGAAAACATGAATGATATATATATATATATTTATATTTCAATAAATAAAAATACATTTGTGATATTATGATTATTTTATAAGTATAAGATAATAAATAAACTCTTTCCATAATGATAGTTGAAAAATGGATATGTTACTCCTACATATATATATGAACAATTATGTCAATGATTATAAAATAGGCGATTTTCATTACTATATTTAATGATTTGTTTTAAAATTATAACTAATATATTAAAATTAAAATTATTTAATTTTTATTATTTTTTATATGGTGGTTATAATTACCTCTTTGAACATAGCCACCATACCAGAGTCCTTTTGGACTCAAGAATGAAATATAATCAAAACGTCTAACATGAAATTAAATGATTAAGTAAATAAATAAAGGGGTGTATTTATTCAAATTAAATGATTAATAAAATTAAAAATGTCTTAATAATGTAAACAATTATCCTCAGTTTCTTATTCATGAAGAAAAACAAAGTATGTGATGAGTGAGACTGATGGTAATAGACATTATTTTCAAAATATCTTTTTTACATTTCCCACAAAAAATATATTTTCATTTCATATCGACGTATAAAAAATGAAATAAGGTATTTAATATTCTCTTATGATTTTTTGAATTTAATTTTTCTTGTTAGTTAATTACATGCTTTTTTAAATGTATATTTTCATTATTTTCTATATGAGCTACTTTGTGACTTTTTTAAAAAAATGTATGAAAGGAATGTTTTTTAACTTTTATGAAATGGTATGATTTTAACACCATCATGAATAATAATTTCATTGAATATTTATTTATAAGAATAAAATGATATTTTTAAGGATATTTTTATATTTTTAAAATGTGTAGTTATTTAATAAATAATATCAAATTGAAAATGTTATTTTCCTTAACTATATTTTAGAAGTATAATGATGAAATAAAAGAATTCATGTTTTATGGTTCATAGGAGTTGTTATGATGATAGGTGGTTATGTTGTAAAACAACGATATGTGGTTATTTTATTATATCATTAGGGGTGGATTGATGATAAAACTATAACAATTGTGTCTTTTATATCCCTCTAATGCATTGGGTATGGATATTGACAATATGGTCACTCCATTTGTAAGGGTGATTGAAAGTGTGAAATTCTAATTATTTCCAATGGAAATTATTATTATTATCTAAATTTTTAATGGAATTTATGGGAATATTTTGATTTTTCAATGTATGATAACGATCATATGACCAAAGGAAATTAAATACAACTCTTTAAGGGTTTAAAAGTGAAACTTTGTGAAAATGTTTTTATGAGTCTCCCATGTTACAAAGACACCTATATGAGTTTTAGTTTTCATTAATTATTTTTATTGAATTATTTTGTGAAATTATTTTGTAAGGGAAGTTGGTTTATTGGTTAGATAATTGTTTATTTTTAACCCAACATTATATTTAAAAAAGGAAAATTTTGAATAGTATTCAAGGAGTAATGGTTTATTTCATTCCTCTTATGTTTGTTAAAAATATATTAATTTTTATTATATTTTTAAAAATATTTACTATTAGTTTTATTGATGGGAATGGGAAATGAATAATTAATTTTTAAAGTCATTAATTTTTCTCCTAAAACGAAATAACTTCTTATTTTGAAGGATTACATTCTGTAAAAATGGACAATGATTAGAAGTGTCCACATTATAAAATATGGTTTATATGTAAGAGTTTTAAGTTATTTCTCTAAAAATATTAAACTAAAATAAGATTAATCATTAATGAAATCTAATTATAGTCTAAAGGCACTAGATTATGTGATTTTTAAGGCTAGGTCCATACCTCGGGATCCCAATTAGTATAAGAACTCCTTAGAGATGAGATATTTCGGCTACGTTTGAGATTTTTTATCACTTGATTAGTATTTTTTAATATAATTGTTTATCATGTTTTACCTATATTATAATTTCATTTCAATTTTTAATATTTTCATTGAATTATATTATTCATTCCCATTCACAAGACTATATAGAAATTATGAACTCATGTCTTATACCTATATAAACGATTCACAGTTTAGTGGTGATATCAAAGGATGTTGAGCTGGTAGGGTGAGAAATTAGTGGTGTTGGGTGGTGATGATTATAAAAAAAATCAGGATTAGAGTTTGTGTTCTGTGTATTTGTCTCTATCATTTTTTAATTCCATAATTTATTTTAGTAGTATTGGGAACATTTATTTACCCATACTTCTAATGACCCTTAGTTGTACAGCATTTCCATTAAGAATGCATCTTATAAACATTATATTAATGTTTGGGGTTATATAGGTATTTCATTATCATATTATTTTATAGAGATAAATGAATAAGTGAATCTTTATTATTAATTTTTTACTTATTTGGTTGAAGAGTCTTCTTGGTGAAACATTCCAACCACTATCCGATTAGAGATGGGATTGGGGAAGTATGATTAGATTATTTTTAACCCAAGGGAGGTCTTTATGGGACAGTGTAAAAACATGGTCATTTATAAATAAAATTAGTTACTGAATAAATAGATTAAATATTATGTATTTTGGTTTGACAAAATACATGCACTCGATTTAAATTATTATTTTGGACCATTATAAAATATAGTGCAAATTGTATTCTAGGCATAAATACAAACTAATAATCAGAACCATTGGGAACATAGTAATTCTATTTTGAACTCTAATATTAGTTTATATTAACTATTAAATATAATATAATTGACATAGAAGGGATAAGTGATGGAATTGATGAATAGGATCGTAACCTATGGGGCTCATTTTTCAGTGCTTTGTATAATTATGTAATCAATACGATTTTCCCGTAACAATGAATTAGATGATATTCATCAATAGAAACATGAGTGATATTGTTAATAGGATAAGGTCAAAAATATAGATGAAACCACAAAAACCAATATTAATGAACCAATCCAATAATATATTACCATTAATGTAATGGACCGGTCCACTTTAGTCCATTACTTTGTGAAAATATTGTGGTTGAAGTGTTCTAGGAGTTCATGATGTCCCATTTGAATATTTTTCCAAAATTCATGTTTTCCAACAGTAGCTCATCCCAATAGCAAGTTGCGACAATTGGTGACGATGGAAATTCGTGACAGTAGGTCACCGTAGTATGTCGCAAATGCAAGTCACAATAATAGGTTGTAACAGCAAGTCAAAACACCATGTTGAAATAGAAGGTCACAAGAGTAGGTCTAGATGGTGAGTATTTAATGGTAAATCTCACCATTATGTTGTATTAGTGACTCACATTGATAGGTCACACCAGTAGGTCCTAATAGTGGCACACAAAGGTAAGTCCTGATGGCGAGTCGCTGATGGTGACTTGCTCCACGTTGTCGCACTAGTGATGAACACTAGTATGTCAGACTTGTAGGACTCAATGGTGACTCGCACTAGTAGGTGGAAATGTTGAATTGAAATGATATTTCCAATGGTGAGTCATTCCAACAGTTTTCCAAATTTCATCAATTTTCCAAATTTATCCAGTTTTTCAATTTTGATGCCCCTTTTGTCATAAAATGAGTTTAATGTAATATTTAAGTGTGGTTGAAGCCGTTTAAAGTGTTATAAATCATAGTATTAATTTTTTAAAATCTCTGTAGAGTTTTAATTTGACAAAACTCATGGTTTAATGTGATACAACTAAATGAAAATTCTAAGACATTTAAAATGTCATGTGTTTTCAATCAAATCCTTTAAAGCTAGAGACCATCCCTTAGTTAATTCCTTGTCCTTTATCATGATATCGGATGTCCCCAGAACCTTTAACCTCCCCGTATAAGCCTTACAGCCATGTTATAGTAGTTGGTTAGAGTTTTACTAGGGAGTTTCCTACTTCTTGCATGCCCCTGTTTTGGTGTAACTAGGAAGTGTGGATTGCTTATTTTCCAAGAAGGTTTTCCTTCTACTCTTTTAATTTTGTATCATGCGGGGGGTATGAATTTATTATCTGTGAAGATATAATAATAACAAATTGTTATGGATAATTGAATTAGTTTATGATCAATTTGTGGGGCCAGGAAAAGAGATATGTTATGATCGGTTATTTATAGACATTGTCAATGATTGGGCTAAATTCCTACTAAAAATCAATATCATTCGGGGTCCTTGGTTACAAGCATATGTTTTTTGAATGCATGTTTGTCTGCATCTCATTTAAATAAAATATGGAATCTATTAACTATGTATATCCATCTAAAAAATAAATGGATTCCCTTAGATTATACGGTTTCTCTGATAACACTATAAATTAAGTGGAATTGAATAAGGGGTTCTTTTCTAAATTTGGAAGCATATTATACTCTATTATGTGATGGAATGTGTTTTTGGAAATGATTGTGTGTTATGGGTTAGAATGGGAGATATGATGAGGGTAATATGACAGTGTTGTGATGTGTGGGTTAATGGATGAGATGTTTTATTCAGTGGAACTGTATTCATTGAAATAGTAAATATGGTTGTATAATGGGGTTGCAATGGATATAGTTATAAAGAGGGGCTCTATAATGGTTATGGTGTGGATGTGAAGTAAGGCATCAAAAAGGGGATGGGGTTGTTAATTGGGGATTTATGGTATTACTAGTCAGAGAGTAATGGGTTAGTGTGTCTGTGTTTCTTTCTATATGTTTGTTATTGTGCTGGGTGAATTAATTCTAGTTTCTTTGAATATATATATCTAAAATTGTATATCAATTTGTAACATCCATAGTAAATAAATAATAATACACTTTCATATTTATTAATATTTGGGAATTAAATATTAATGTTATTTTAATAGGGATTATATGTTCTATGGTGTACCCGATACTCAACAATGGGTTTCTTTGAAGTCTATTATTACACACAATGCTGAGTCATACTGACAAAAAAATAATATAATGATATTTTAAATTGTAGTTAACACTTATTCATTGTATTGGAAAGAATAAATAGGAATAACTAAAATATTATTATACATGTTTGTTAAATATTTTTACATTTATCCAATAAAATTTAGAGTCTTAAAATGTGAATTAAAATAATTTTAAGCACAAATAGTCTAATATTATAGAAAAGGTAGATTTACCACCTTCTTATGGTGAACCCTCTTTAAATATAATTTTAGTCACTTTTATATGTTCTATTTTTCAAATTAAAATTATTCTTTATAATCGGGATATCATAATTTACTTTGGGTAAATTTTTGTTATTTTTCTTATAAAACTCATTTTTTAATATATAGTGAAAAATACTGTATTTTAATTCAAAACTGTATTTTTAATCTAATTTATTTATAGATATCTATTATATTTTTCATTGTTTTTAAAGTTTAATTAGATTATATTTTTACCATTTAATCCAATGTTGGTCAATGTAAAAAATTTCACATTTGAAATTGAACATAAACAAGTGTCAATCTTTTGATAGTTATTATTTCTTAAAAACACACTTTTTGTTTTGACAATGAGAATTAATTATAAATTAATTAATGAAACTTCTATGATTTTAATTTGGTAAATAAACATCATTTTTGAATTCTGAATATGAAATTTAACTTAGGATAAATATTTGTTATTTTTCTAAAAAAACTTCCATTTTTGATGAATTGTGAAAACGCTGATTAGTTGTTGAAAAGTTGACCTTTTCCATTAGATGAAAATTTTCCACATCTATGAATTGAATTTCAAAAATCTGACATGCATGGTTGTTTTTAGTAAGTAAAATTTGGTTCAATAAGATAAAAATAATTATTGGTGAATAGCAACTTTGGACTTTTATTTACCATGGAAAAAGGTAAATAGGGTAATTCTAGTTAAAAAAATTATTATAATAATATAAAATTACCTTAACAATGGTCCAAACATTAATTTATGAGTAATCAGTGACCAAGAAAATCCGTTGTTGAGACTTTTGTCCTTTTAAAGCCACATGGGAAAGATAATGATATTAATAACTTTTTATTTAAAGTAAAAAATAAAAATATCATAAACATGTATTGATTTCTATAACAATATTAATTTGGGGTTATATAATTGATATATTTGACTATAAATATTAATTATAAAGATAAAAATATTTTCCACATCATGGTATTTTATTATTAATTTTTAGACATCAAACAAAAAAATTATTTATGACACAGTAATGATGCTGTGTTTAGTTCATTAATTAATGATTTTAATAAATAAGATTATAAAAAATAAAACAATATCCAAAACCTGTAAAATTATTATTGGATGACTTTATTTAGAAAAATAGTCATCTTATATTCTACTTTATTTTGTTTTGGAGATTTAGAAACAGAAAATAATTATTTAATAAAATAATATTTTCAAACTTTTCTAAAGAGGTCACCCCCCTTATAAAAAGCCCTCAACTCTAAACCATTACTAACAACTCTCAAGAACATTGGATAGTACAACCTCTACCCAAATAAGCTCTCAAGATCCCTCTCTTCCACATAGAATCCTTACCTCTGGCAGAAGGCACATCAAGAAATGTTTTTGGTCAAACCAAAGGGAGTTACTCGATTTAAAGGTAACATCTTCTTTTATGTTCTTTTCTTTTATTTTACTTCTCCAACCCCTTAAACTCATTTTATTATTTTATTTTATAATAATATCAGTATCCATAATATAATGGGTTTTTTATGAGAAGTATTCAAACTACACTTACTCACACCTCCTTTTAATGGTTAAAGAACATATTATTTATCTGGACAGTGAACTACTACCTCACGAAATGATGATTGTTCAATATTCTCCTACCACGTCATATGGTGGACATTGTGATATAAATGTATTTATATGTTATATATATTATATTTATATTTTTTCTATGTTTTTTTATTTTTAATTTATAGAATACCATTATGGTTACCATAATGGGTATACGCGATAATTTCATTTGAGGAAGTGCGGACTACGGCCCCCTCAAAGTGATATGACCTGTTCATGCCATACATGGAACGTATAAAGGATGGAAATAGTGAAATTATATATGATATTATACTATAATTATAATATAACTAATTTTCATTAAGTTTTCACTCCATTAAAAAATACGAAATAGAAATGAAAGTAGTGTTTTAGCGTATGTACGGCTTACCGTCTCCATGAACAGTGCATTTCATTTGTTACCTTTAAATGTTATGTACTATTATAAATACATTTATATACTGAATATATATGATATATAGGGTATCTAAATCATTAATATAATTCTTTATATAATGAACCTTTAACCACATGGACTACTTGTATATATAAGAAGTTCATTTTTGACTCAAGTACCAAATATTGACAAAATGACCATTATTAACTTAAATGATGACATAATGTTTTTCACATGGAAATAAGTGATAAAAAAAGAATAATAAACAAGAAAAATGTTCTTATGCAAGTATAAATTAACTTTTTGTTATTATTCAGGAGAATAAAGATGGAACAGTTCAAGTTGGACACAAGGTAAGGGACTTCGTCTCAACCTCCTATCATTAATGCATATTTTTCATATACACAAGTTTATTTTATATGGTGTATAAACTCCATTGACATTTAATTTCATTAAAAGGGAATTATTTCTATGAGGAATTTTAATTAATGACAAAAAATAATGTTACTTTTTAATGTAATCGGTGACAACGACCTTTCTGCCACCGCGAGTATCATTTGATATATGGCTTCCTTAAGAAGTCGTAATGTTTTTAAAAGGAAAATAAATACCATATACTCTTTTACATATTTTGGCATTAAAAATTGTTTTGATAATTGATTTTTTATGTCGATATATTTAAAAGATATATTGTGATTGAAATATGGAAATGTTATCTTTCCTTTATATTTCTTATGTATTATGAATATGTTATCTTTCTTGGGCATTATTTTCATATATGGGTAGTTCTGTGATAAACCCAGGGAATGTGAGCTGTAGATAACTCTCCAATGCACTGGGTAATGTGATAGAGGTAAACATGAATGTTTGTTCTAAGACATTTAGGGAATATTCTTTGATTGGTATTCCAAATGTAACTCCATATGTGGCTGTGAAATCTACAATGTATATAAGTTATGGATGCCACAAGTTACCTATATGATTTGCGATTATTATGTGTTATTCATAAATCTTATTATTTCTTGAGGTATGTTAAAAGGAGTATGTTTTGATGTACTAATGTTTTCTTTTTTTTATTTTATAACCCTTACATAGCTTTTTAATCTCATCCAATGTTTTGAAATGTTTTTCATAGTACATAAATATGAATATGGTCTAGGATGGGATCAATGAGAATCATGTTGTCTAAAACAGGGAACTAGACATGAATCCTTTTTTTAGGAGTTTATATTTTATGAAAAAATGGAAATTGAGTATAAGTGTCTACTTTTTAATTTTTTAGATTTAATGTAAATTTTATGGCCTAATTCTCTAAAACTCTATACCTGAAAAGATCCTCAATGTGAATTATCCATTTAATTCAAGCTTATGTAATGTTTTAAGGTTGGGTCCTTATACTATTCTTTTGAAGATTCTTAAAAAACTATTTATTTGAAATAGAATGTGGAATGTGAATAGATATAAAATGAATTATAAAATGAAGTAATTTAATGGAAAGATGTAATTATTAGTATGGGAGTCTTTAATATATCTGGAATCTGTTTTGTAGCTGAAAGTGGATAAAAATTATAATGTGAAATATGGCTTTTTTGGGCTGGTATAATGTTTCACTTATGTTATATGGTTGGGGATATGAAATAA
Organism: Viscum album; assembly: GCA_963277665.1. Classification (NCBI taxonomy): domain Eukaryota; kingdom Viridiplantae; phylum Streptophyta; class Magnoliopsida; order Santalales; family Viscaceae; genus Viscum; species Viscum album. The sequence continues at coordinate 1,261,790,574 of OY728145.1, read as the reverse complement.
TATGTTTTTATAAATAAAATGGGTTTTATAAATTTTTTTTGGATACATGGATCCATGTTGTTGATTGATGTGGCCTCAAATTCACATGACTTTCTACATAATTTATCAGAAATTTTAATCAATTCATTAATTATTTTATATATTTTTAATAAATTATTATAATCAATTAGTTATTTTATATAATTTATTAATTAATCAATTTTTATAAGTAATATTTTTTTTATTTATATATCACTATCTGTGTTTTACTTATTTCAATAATATTATTATAGTTTTAGATTTTATTCGACTTTAAATAATATTATTTTTTTCATATTTTTAATTAGTTAACCAATTAATTATTTTATTTTCATTTTAATTAATGTATTCTTTAATTTAATATTTTATACTTTAATTTATATCGATTAAAATAAATCAACATTAACAATTTCTATTAATCAACTTATTTGAAATTTATTGGATTTTATTTAATAATTTTCACCCTTTAAATATAATTTAACAATTCTATTAATAATAAAAAATTTATTTATTTTCAATAATGACATAGTTAGTCTTTAGTATAGGTTAAGAGTTTAATATTTAATTTTATAAAATAATTTGTTTCTCATTTTATGTCTTCATCCAGTTAATTATTTAATTTTTTTTGAACATTAACCTCAATAATGATTTAATTTCATTAGTTTTGATTAAAGTTTTCAGTTAAAAATGTAAACGATGACATTTCCCTATTACCATTATCGATGAATCAATGAGTCACTGATGAAATTTCACCCTTTCTCACTATTGTCCATAAAAACATTATTTTTTAGTTTATTGTTATAATTCAAATTATTATATTAATTTTGAATGATGTAATTGTTTCCCATTAAATTAAATCAGTTCTTAATTGATGTTTAAGTACAGTTTTTACTTTATGTTTGGTGTTTTTCATTTATCAATTATTTATTTATTTTTATGAATTAAATGTAATTTTTATTTTCATTAAATTAATTGACTTATGTTATTTTTGCAGATAATGTTTTGAGTTCTTGTACACCCATTTTTTCTGACTTACCAAAACTATCAGTCGGTAGCACAACTCACCAATTCCATGGAAGCCACACATCCCTTTTGTTGTTGTTAACTCATATACCTATATATAGCCTTGAGGCTCTATTTTTATCCCTTTCTGAACCACTAGTCTATTCACATTCTACAGACACTAACAATGTTCAACATCCCATTTGTCTCACTGGATGATGTTTCTTAATGACTCCTCACCTAAAGACACAGACACACCACCTTCCATGTTATCGGTACTTCATCATACGATCAGCAACTCCAGCCATCGATGTAATCATCCCCCAATAGTGATTCGAACCACTAACAACCACAACCTGAAGCCATCGTATGGAGCCTTTACGGACCAAATCATGAACTGAACCCTTATTCTTTAGCTTCAATCAATCCTTCAGCACGGATCAATGAACACGATGTTGCTTCGGAGGAGGTTTTGATGCTACTTTGAAGAGAATAGGTTGTGGATCTATGTGCCGCACAAAGAGGGATCCTAGAAGAGGAACTGGAGCCACCTGGAGCCGATCTACAATCGCGATCTGGGGTCAGGTCACTGAAGGAGCCAGACACCATCTGAATTTCCACAACATACCATCATGAGCTGAGAGAGTCATTTCCTCCAAGAGAGAGAGTTCCTGCCATAACGAGTGGATAATATCTCAACATTAGATAGTGGATTCCCCTATTTTTGTTCTTGGGGAATTGTGTGTGATGATAATAAGGACAATGGTTTGGGGCCGAGTGGAGGGTGATATAGAGTGAGTGGTTATGTGAAAAGGGTAATTTCATGGATGGTAAATTTGGGTTGTTATGTGGATTTGTGAATTTTTTAATAATGTTTTTTTGGTTGGGATGTTTTTCCAATGGTTGTATTGTGTAGTGACGATGATGTGTTGTGGAAAGAATGTTTGGTTATTGCGGTAAGAATAATTTTATGGTGTTGTTATGTGTTGTGTTTATATTGATGGAATCACTCACCTCTCATAAAAAAGGATTAATCCCATAAAGGTGATGATAAATTAAACCAGTTGTTTTGGATTTCAAGAAATCAATAATGATGGGATTTGCACCCATACCTAAGTAATTTAAAAATAATGGTATTGAAATTTTTGATTACTACCTAGTTGGTTGAGAATGTTGTTTTTGATATTATATTTATTGCTCATTATATGACCTCAAACTTATGATGAGAGGGAAACTCTATCCCTATATCAATATATAATATTTTACAACATGTTTTAAAACAATATAAGTGAGTCAGTGCCCCCTAAATAAGACAATATCATAGTATGGTAGATTGATAACTTGTATATCTATTCATGTGGTAGATTTTCCTATATGAAAATATGTTTTTGTGTTAGTGGGGGAATTCTATTGGAAACTCATGTATGTAATGACATGAAACTGTGAAAAATAAAAATTGGAAATGTTTAACCCCTCGTTGTCCCTGCATAAGTATGTTCCTAGTAATTAATGATTTGATGAAGAACCTAGAAAAAATAATAAACATGGATAAGCTTGTACATTTAAAACTCATATCATAATTGTGATTCATTCCATTTTTAAATTCATTTTTTCTAAATATTTTATTAACTTTTACTTTTTAAAGAGCATGATAGTGTTCTATTAGTATAACATGGTAAATTTTTTGAAAACATGAACCCTTCAAAATATGTAAGTGGTATTGGGAATCTTGTTGAAAAAGAGTGGTTTTAAAAAATTTGTAGAATTTTTTTCAATAATAGTATTTTAATAAATTCAATTACATAAAAAGATTAAAAAATGTTTTGACTCGAAGTGGTTTTCTTAGAATACTGAATTCATTTTAGTTTTCATGGAAATAATTTCATTGCTATGTTTTCAAACATAACATCATTAGAAATATGATGTTAAGATTCACATCTAGAAAATAATAATTTTTTTACATGAGAATGGTAATATATTCCTTAGTGATTTGTTAACCATCAAATGTTTTTAATATTTTGAAGTTACATTTTATACATTAACAAATGAGGAAAATTCATGTGTTGATTTTTTTTCAATGGTTTGATTAAGAGAAGTTATTGATATAAAAGGAATAAAAACGTTTTCCGAATAAGAGAAGGTTATACACCATCTTCTTATCATATGGAGGGTGAAGCTGATCAATGGTGGACATTGATCAGAAATACCAAGCCTAAGGAGGAGATCAAGGTGTTGGAATGGTAGTATTCTAGAAGTGGTTTTTTTATAAATATTTTTTGTGCACCCTACAGCTTAATATGGAAAGGGACTTCCTTGACCTCAAGAAAAAAGATGAAGAATTTGTCAGAGCGTACAAGGAAAACAACACAAGGCCTGTATGATACGCCTCCAGCTTTGTCGTTACCCTAAAATTCAAGGTTGACCGCTTTATTGGTTGGCTAAAACCTATCTTGAGGATAGCCCTCATGATTCATGACATTGATAGCTATGAAGAAATTGTTTTATGTTCCCTCAAGGTCAAAATGGATATTGGTGAAACTCAAGGGTATCATGGGGATAAGAAGAACAAGTTGGATTTCAATTTTGTGGGTTTTATGAATAAATCCAATGGTACTAAGAAGATCCAGCACCAAAATTTTCCAAATGTGTGGAAAGAAGAACCCAGTAAATATCTTGAAAGGGGAAAGGAAATTTTTTAGGTGTGGAACAGAATGACACCTAGCTATTAAATGCCGACAAGAAAAACCCACTACTGTGATAGAGCAGAGGAACGCTCTGTTCGAATCTCAATGCATTGTTCATTTCTTTAACTAAAAAGATCAATGGAATCTTGTAAATTAGTACCCTAATCCAATTGTTTTTTGAGGCAACCAACAACCTCCAAGGTAGCAAGGGAGATATTTTTTCCATCACTACTACAGAAGTGAACCCCGACAACAAATTGGTGATAGGTATGCAATTTATTAATTCAAGAATAGCGAATGTACTTTTTGATTTAGGTTCTACACATTCTTTTATATCCGTAAATTTTAGTAGAACAATCCCAACACCACCAAAATTCATGGATGTAAAGATATCGGTGATTATGACAAATGAGGAAATCATTGCATCCAATAAATATAACTCCTCCCCTATCATAATCGATGGATTGGACTTCCCATAAAACCTCATCATACTACCTTTGGTGGAATTTGATGCAATTATTGGCATGGATTGGCTTTCCCTATATAGAACCAACATAAATTTACGTTAGAGAGAAATCACTATCCATGTGGAGAATCGACCCCCAATTTTGTACAAGTGAAAGGAGGAAGATGAATCTTTTTTAGCTTCATAATATCAAGTGTTCATATTTCTTCCCTATTAGAACACATATCTGGCTCAGATGATTGAGTCTAATGAGGAAACCATCCTTGAATACATGCCTATTGTGATGGAATTCACTTAAGTGTTTCCCGAGTAATTTCCTAGTCTTACTCCTTGAAGAGATGTTGAATTCTCAATTGATCTTATACCTAGGGAATTGCCAATATTCAATACTCTGTATTAAATGGTAGTTGTGGAGCTTGAGGAGTTGGAGAAACAACTATAGGAGAATCTGGATAAAGGGTTTATACACCCAGGTGCTTCACCATGGGGTATACCATTCCTCTTCATCAAGAAGAAGGATGGGTCAATGTGCCTTTTCATTGATTATTATGATCTTAACAAAATCACGATAAAGAACAAGTATCATCTCCCATGAATTGATGACTTGTTCAATCAGAGTCATGGAGAACAATACTTCTTCAAGGTAGATTTGCGGTCAGGATATTATCAAGTAAGTGTGAAGAAGGATTATATCACCATGACTGCTTTTTGTACATGATATGGGCACTATGAATTCATAGTAATTCATTTCTGACTCACCAATGCTCTCGAAATATTCATAGACTTGATGAATAGATTCTTTAGATATTACCTCGAAATTTTTTTTTGTAGTCTTTATAGATGAAATTAAAATATACTCCAAAACCAAGGAGGGTCATTAGGAGCATCTAAGAACAGTACTAGAGACCTTGCGAAATGAGAAGCTCTATGAATAGTACAACAAATGCGATTTCTTGTTGAAGGATGTATCATTCTTGGGCCATATCATCACAAGCAATGGGATATATGTGGATCCCTCCAACATAGGTACAATAGAGGAATGTACAAGGCTATCATCAGTAATAGATATCTATCACTTTTGGGGTTCGTTGAATATTAATGATGATTTTTGAGAAATTTATCAGGATTCTCCAAACCTCATACAAAGATAGCTCGAAACATAATAAAGTTTTCATGGAGTGATTAATGCGATAAAAGCATCAAGAAGTTGAAAAGGAGGCTTATCACTGCGCTAGTGATCACTATAGTCTCAAGTGGAGGTCTTTTTGTGGTATTTAGTGATGATTTGAAGAAGGGCCTAGGATGTGTGTTGATAAAAAATGACAGTCATTTACTATGATTCAAGGCAATTGAATGTTCATGAGCAGAATTATCTAACACATGATCTGGAGTTGGTTGTAGTGATCCTCTCTTTAATAATCTTGTGGCATTATCCCTTTGGGGAGAAGTGTGAAATATATACAGACCATTAAAAAACTCAAGTATATATTCACACAGAAAGAGTTGAACATGCACCAATGAAGATGGTTGGAGCTGATCCAAGACTATGACTGCTCAATACATTACCACCTTGGGAAAGTGAACAACGTGGTAGATTCTCTAAGTAGAAAGGACTCAGCGATTCTATCATTGATGAGAATTAAGAAAGAACCAATCTTATATGTTTTGATGAATATGAACATGGGAATAATAATGAAGGGAACATCATCAATCCTTTCAAAAATAATTTCTCAACCGTCTCTATTGGAAAGGTTAAAGGATTATCAAAAGGATGATGTGGGAATTCAGAAGAAAGTAAAAGCTATCAGAAAAGGGAAATCCTCGGAGTTCAATGTTATTGAAAAAGGAATTGTGAGATTCGGGAAAATACTATGTGTTCCATCAAGTCTAATGTTGAAGAAGGAAATTTTGGATGATGCACATAGTTCAAATTTCTCTATTCTCCCAGGAAACACAATGTTGTATCGAGATATCTAAGAGAATTATTGGTGGGATAATATGATGAAGGATATCGCTGAGTATCCTAGTGTGTTAGCAAGTGATGGTAGAGAGGCCGAAGTCTAAAAATATGAGGCCACCGTTTCCTATACCAGCATGGAAATGTGGGAACATCCCCATGGACTTTGTCATCGGACATTCGAAGACTTCCACGGGAAAAAATGCGATATGGGTTGTTGTGGATCATCTTAAAAAGTCTGCACACTTTATTGCAATTTAGGAGGATTTCTCATTAGATCAACTAAAACAAATATATATCAGGTAAGTGGTAAGGAAATTATGGAGTACTAATGTCTATTGTATCCAATCGAGATCCAAGATTCACCTCTATGTTTTAGAAGAGTCTTCAACTTTCTCTAGATACTAAACTGAACTCCAGTACGACATATCATCCTCAAACTAATGACCAATATGTGTGAAATATTCAGACATGGGAATATATGTTATGATCATGATCAATGGACTTTAAAAGAGGATGGGATCAATATATTCTTCTGGTTTAATTCTCTTATACTAATTGTTTCCACTCGATCATACGAATGTCACCTTATGATGACCTATATGGGAATAGGTGCAGAACATCGACATGTTAGGATGAAGTTGGTGAGCGTAATATACTAGGAATATAAATGGTTGAAGAAATGGTGGAGAAGGTGAAAACCATTCAGAAAAATATCAAGGCAGCTGATATACACAGCCGATTGTCGCCCATCGACCGATCAATGTTCTGATGCTATGCTAATGTGTATAGCAGTACTCGGGTCGAATCCTCACCGAAGATACTTTCTAATAGTCAGTTGTTTTTCGTTAATTGTATTCTGATTGGGGGGTTTGTTTGTAGAGCTTATGATATAATTTATGGAAGATTTTTAATTAAAAAAACTAATAAATATTGTTGTGATTTCATCATTAGTGTGTTAACCTTGTGATATCCTTGAGCTATTATTTATATTTCATTTAAATTATCAACCACTGCACAATATAACTTGGATTGGAATTCCAAAGTGTTAAGGATTTAATACAAAAATTAGTTTAAAATAGGGTATCATTGCCATTACTTTTAATGGTAGTGCATTTATGGTTCCAATAATCCAGGGAAACCACATGCAAACAAAATATGTCATTAATTCATGATATGTTAAGTCCAACATACACAATGTTAAATTAACAAATATTCATCAAGAAAATACACTCAATCACTTAACATCACTAAATTTTGACTCACCCCAATGAGAGATTTACTCATCCATTTGGGTTTTTAATAATCTGGTTATAATGATTATGATGATAATTTAAGAATATAATAAAAATAATGGGATAAGAAAAGAGTGTTGCGTCGAACACACACACACGTACAATGATGAGAATTAAAAAAACAGACTTTCGATTGAATGAGGAAGAATATGAAAGGAAGGGGATTCAACTATATTTAAACTATTTTAAGAACATTAATATTAAACTACATAAGGTGAATGATAATAAGAGATATTTAAGAAGAAACATTCATTAAAATAGAATTACAAAACACAAACTTACAAGATTACAAATGAAGAACAATACAAAAGTGAAAGGAAAAAAAGAGAGGAGGAAGGGTATATCAAGTGAAAAAATGATAATGTAAGGTCATACCAAGCCTCTTTCAAGTCTTTGGTCATTCCAATATGTTCTCAACTCTCCTGAAATACCAAACCCTTTGAAAGAGAGGAAGGGGGTGCATTTATAGCCCAAGGAAGTGGACTATTTTCATTCCCAATCTTTCCGTCCATAGAGCTCAATGATTTGTACATCCAGACAGCCGAATCTCGAGATATATCCTTCTTCAAATCTGTAGATAATAATTCATTCTGACCTCTCTCGAAATTTGGAGTCATTTGGACTGATGGATCCAACGTTATGGCCGGTTGATTAAAGAATTTTAATCTGTCCATTTCAATCCAAAATTTTTGTAGTCCAAAATGTTAAAGGGTTTTTAAATAGTAATATACCTTCAAAGATGAATGGTTTCTTCAAAAAATTCGGCCTTCAATATCTCCTCTTTCAAACTGAAAAATATCTGGTCGATATGATTATTACATCATGAGATATGTCATGAATAGTGTCGATATTTTAATTATCGTCCGGAATGGTGGGCTATACTTAAATGCTTTATTTGGGACCGTTATTATTAGATATGGGCCCTGAGATCTTTATCTGCGATTATTTTGGATAGTCACAAACACATACTAATGTTTCACAAAATATGGGCCTCCGCGGTGAGACCCATTACTCAATCATCATGGCTGGTCCAGTTTCTTCACAAATTCATTGGGTCATCTTGTGTGGTCTACATTAGCCTTCAAATGGTTAAATTGGACCATGATTATTTCTATTGATATATGATAAATTTAATAATAAATTCTAAAAAATAAGAACCACAAAATTTGAATCAGTAGGCTGATAGTTATAAATAAAATAGTAAACTGACTCAATTGGACTACTTCTAAAAAATGACCAAAAATTATACTTAGTATTAAAACATTAATATCTCACACAAATTAGGCACATTTCATATAAAATCAGTAATGTGGGTATATAATAAGTCATGAAAATATTAATAACATCAACTCCTCCACATTTAGTATTGTTCATGACCTCATGTGCAACAAATATAAAAATATAAAAAAATAATTTTCACTCACCGAGAAATATTAAAATTTTGTTTTCCCCAATCAGGGGAGGTTTAGACTATTTTACTCATCCATTTTCAATTCCACTATAGGTTGTTACAGAAACAATGTTCCCAAACTAATTCATTTTATCATGCACAACATTAGAAATGGAAAATCTGAACACTCAAAACTCACAGTTCTCTAGATGATAAAATTCATTTGTGGAGGTTCACTATTTCACCAATAAAAAGTGAAAATCTAAGAGTTTAAAAGAGCTCTCAACTTCCAATCCCTATCCAAAGTGTACAAGAATCATGAGGACTTTTTAAGGGGGTTTCCTTTGTCTATGGAATGGTAGTAATATAATGTCCATGAGAGAGAAGAATAGGGGTAAAACACTAGCACAGAAAAAGAAATGCACATTTTTTTGAAATAAAACATGGAAGGAAATGAAAACTCATATTTACAAGAGAATGATTGTGTGAAGAAAGACACAATAGAGTACAGAAATTTGAAAGGGGATAAGAAGATTAAATATTTACAAACCACAAAACATCTCTCAATGACATAATAATATAATGCAAGTGTTCTTTTTTTCCTTTGTTTTCTCATTTTTCGAATGTTGAACTTGGAAAAAATCTCACACTCATATCCCAACCCATGATTGATCTCATCACGACACTAATTTTAATAGTTATAACAAGATCAAAGGATGAGGAAGATTATTTTTTACCTACCCAAGAAACAACCCAATTTTTTTGTTCTTTTTTCTATTATTTATTTTTGATTTTTTTAATTTTTTTTGAGCACATGTCAATAAAATTTACAAAATTATGTAAATTAATGTACATTACATTACCCAAAACACACTGAATGAAATCCTCAACCCCACACTGAAATGGTTGCTTTCCCTCAAGCATAAGATAACATGGTAAAATTTACAAAGGGTACCCATAATGAAATCCAATCCCCCCACACATAAATTTCAAAAAAAAAATGCAATGAAAAATCCATGTTGATATTGGGTGGGAAAAGGTATTGGTCTTGTAATGTGGCTATCAAAGAAATGGTTTTTATAGGCTTGAAGGGGCTTTCAAATGGAGGATTAATTTATGAGAAATGGGAGGCTATTTAGCTATTGTGATTCTCCTTTGGTTTAGAAAATGTCTCTAACATTTTAATGCACACTAAAGTATGAAATTCAACTCCAAGGTCCACAAAATCAAGACTCACAAATGGGGCTGAAACACACACATTTTGAAAATATTTCCATAGGTGGCCTTGGCATGAAAGCAAATGTTTTTCCTCACGGTTTGGGAAAACCATTTTCTAAATCAAAAATTGACCATTCAAAATTTGTTGATTTTGACACAAAATTCATTATCCAAAGTTATGATCAAAATACAAAATTTTTTAGATGAAATAATTTCTGTTAACTCCCCAAAATGGTTGGACTAATTTGAAAATTGTAGGTGAGTAATCATCACTCTTGATTTTTTTTGTATATTTCTTTTTTTTATGATGCATTTTTTAGGTTTGTTTTAATTTGTTATAAAGATAAACCCACACAAAAGGGAAAGTGAAAAATAAAGGGTTTCATAAATAAAGTAGTAAAAACAATAAAATAGAGAGGAAGAAGAAGAGAGAGGGAGAGAGATGGTGATATAGAGAAAGTTAAAGGGAAATAGGTGCCCCCTAATTTGGATTTGGTGGGTCACCATCTCCATCTAGTGGTCGGTCGACTGGAGAAGTTGGGGATACAGTGGAATTCGATGTTAACCCAGGATTGTGTGACCTCTCATGGTGATGCTTTAATCGATGTCCATTAACTGTGAATGTCCTTTTGGAATAGGGGTCTTGGACTTTCACTGCACCAAACTTGTAAACATTAGTAATATCAAAAGCACATTCCCAATGAAAATTAAGCTTACATGGGTGAGGCCAAAATTGAGAATTAAAGAGAATTACCTCATCACTATCTTGGAATACTTTTATCAGGATGTGTTTATCATGGAGTGCCTTGGATTTTTCTTTGTAGAGATTTGAATTCTTACAAGAATCAAGTCTAAGCTCCTCCAGTTCGGCCAATTGCAACAATCTTTCTTCACCAGATTTTCACAATCAAAATTATAGGCTCTCGTAGCCCAAAAAGGATTATATTTGATTTCAACTAATAAATGACATCCTTTACCAGAAACTAGACTAAAAGGACACATCCCAATGGGTGTTTTATAGGTGGTTCAATAAGCCCAAAGTGCTTCACCATGTCGTTCAGGCCAGTATTTCTGGTGGGCATTACAATACTCTCAAGAACACTTTTCACTTCTCTATTAGAAATTTCTGCCATCCCATTTATTTGGGGGTGATATGAAGTTGAAGTTTTATGTACAACCCCATTCTTTTTCAAAATAGATTTCATGGTTTTATTAAAAAAAGGGTTCCTAAGTCACTTATCAAGGCACGATGTGTGCCAAATAGGTGGAAGTTGTGTGTCTTTAGGATCTCACTAACAGTATGTGAATCATCCTTTCTAGTGGGTTTGGCCTTAACCCACCTAGAAATATAAACAATTGAAAGAAGAATGTATGAAAATCCATTGGAATGGGTGAGTGGTCCCATGAAATTGATTCCCCAAACATCATAAATCTCAAAAAAAATTAAAGGCTTTTGGGGCATTTCACTTCTCTTTGAAATTGTGACAAACTTTTGGAAAGTGGGACATGATTGATAGAACTCATGTGAGTCCTTGAAGAGTGGAGGCCAAAAGGATCTATAGTCTAAAACCTTTCGGGAGGTCCTTTGTGGTCCAAAGTGTCCACCACCAGCCATTGAGTGAAAAAATTATTAGATGGAAAAATTTTCATTTTCATCAACACATCTCCTTATTACCATGTTAGCCCCAGTTTTCCAATGTTTATTTTCTTTCCAAAAATAGTATTTTGAATTACATTTCAACTTCATTTTTTGTTCATTTGAAAACTTTTCAGGAAAAACACTAGAAACCAAGTAATTTACAATTGGGGCATTCCATGGTATTTTTGGAGTGAGTGGTGAAATGTGCTCAGTGGGGAATTTAGGATTAATTATTTCAAAATGAGAAGAATTAGAAATTCTACTCAAGTGATCAGCCATAGGGTTTTCTTTTCCGGGTCTATCTTTTATTTCAAGTTCAATCTCTTAGATCATTAGGATCCATCTTATTAGCCTCGGTTTGGAATCACTTTTCTTGAGTAATAACTTTATTGAAAAATGGTCTATGAAGATTATGATTTTGGCACCTAAGAGATAGGGCCGGTATTTATATAAGGAAAATACCAATACTAAAAGTTCCTTTTCAGTGACAGTGTAGTGATATTGAGTTTCATCCAATGTTTTTGAGTCATAATAGATGACATGAGGAATCTTTTATCTTCATTGACCATGAATAGCCCCAACGACTCTATCAGAACCATCACACATCAACTCAAAGGGTAAGAACCAATCTAGGGGTTGAATTATTCGGGCAGATGTTAGAGCAGTTTTGATTTCATAATATACTCTATTGAAAACCTCATAGAAATGGAAAGTGACATAATTTTGGATAAACTAAGTGAGTGTGAGGGAAATCCTACTGAAGTTATCAATGAATCTCTAACAGAAACCAGCATGACAGAGAAATGAACGGATGTCTCGAACAGAAGTGGGTTGAGGAAGTGATTGGATCACTTCAATTTTTGCAGGATCAACTTCAATACGATCTTTTGAAACTATGTTACCTAGAACAATATCATTTTCAACCATGAAGTGAAATTTTTCAAAATTTAACACAATGTTACACATGACACACTTTTGAAGGACTAGATAGAGTGAATTCAAACAAGATTCAAATGACTCTCCATAAATGGTGAAGTCATCCATGAAGATTTCCATTCACTGTTCAAATAATTTTGAAACGATACTCATCATACACATCTAGAATGTTATAGGAGAATTGCAAAGGCCAAAAGGCATTTATATGTATGAATATGTTCCAATGGGGCATGTGAAAGTTGGCTTTTCTTGGTCCTGATATGCAATTGGCATTTGGAAGTAGCTGGTGTATCCATCAAGAAATCAATAGTGTGAATTTCCAGCTAATCATTCTATCATTTGATCAAGGAATATAAGAGGGTAGTGATCTTTTCTTGTTTCAACATTCAATTTCCTATAGTCGATGCACACATGCCATTTGTTCTTCACTCGAGTTGTGACAACCTCCCTACGTTCATTTGTGAAAATAGTTATCGCACCCTTCTTAGGTACAACTGGAATTAGACTAACCCATTCACTATAAAAAATTGGATAGATAATACCCGCTTGAATAATCTTGGTGATCTCGTCCCTATCTACCTCAAGTATGAGTGAATTGAGTCTTCATTATGGTTGTCTAATTGGTTTGGATGATTCCTCAAGATTGATGTGATGCATGAAAAGAGCAGGATTGATTCCTGGTATGTCATCTTGGGTCCACCCTAAGGCTTTTTTGTTTTCCTCTAACACTTGAACAAGTTTGTACTCCTGAGTTTCAGTATGTGAAGAAGAGATAATGATAGGATATGAGTGACCATTGAAAAGGAATGCATATTTTAGGTGTTTAAGAAGAGGTTTTAGATCAGTATAATCACTTATTTGTGGGATAGACATCTCAGAAATGGATGAAGGGACATCAATTTCTTCAGATTCATTTTCTATAATACCATCCAGGGTGGAGCAGCAGAGATCAGATTTGATGTGGGATTTAAGAGAGTTTTCATGTTCCTCTAGATTTATGGATTCTGTGAATGAGAGGTCCACATCAACTTCACCATTTATGACTTGGTTAATCATGTTGCATATTTCACAAGATCCGTTATCATCAGAACAGGATGAACATGATGGAATGGGGTTCAATTGACTCTTAAAAGTGTCCTCGGAAGAATGGATTGAGAATGAATATTAATCCTTAGATGGGTATCGCATGGCTTCGAAAATGTTGAATTTAACAATTTGGTCACCAAATTCCTTGGATAAGATACCTGAATGGACATAAATCTTGGTTCTCGCTATCATTAGGAATGGTCTTCCTAGAATTAAGGGAGATCGAGAAGATTTCATCTCACCTTCCATGTCAAGGACATAGAAATCAGCTGGGAAGATATGATCATTAACACGAAGAAGGACATCCTCTGTTATACCCTCAAGACTAGCAGTGCATCGATTGGATAATAGAATGACAACACCTGTTGGATGTAAGGGACCTAGACCAAGGTTGGAGAATATGGATTTGGGCATGACATTAATTGAGGATCCTAAGTCTATGAGTGCATCATCGAAGATAGAACTTCAAATTTTGCATGGAACCGTAAAGGTACCCCGATATTTGCACATTATAGAAATACACTACTGGGTGGAAACATTTTAAAAGGTCCTAAGCTTCCTCTTAAGGGTGCACAATTCCTTAAGAATCTTGGCATACATAGTAATTTTTGTGATGGAATCTAAGAGAGTAATGTTGACCTCAACACGTCTAAAAATGTCAAGCCTTTCAGGATCAGGTTCAAATGACTTCTTTGGCATAGAAATGTCTTGAGGAAAGCAAATTAGGTTATTATGTGGAATAGAAGGAGGTAAGGGAATGGATTCAGGTTCAATTTCAAGTTTATTTTTCTTTTCATTTTCTATGTCAATTTTTAAAGGTGGTTTATATGACTTTTCTTGAGGTATAGCAATTTTCTTTCCTAATATAAGTGAAATTTCACTTACATTACCCTTGAGGTTGGGTAATGGTTGAGCTGGGAGTTGGGAAGAATTGGATGGTTGCTTCTAACTAAGGTGGGATGCAAGTTGACCAAATTGGGATTCAATGTTCTTGAGACTAGAAGGGTGAAGGAGGCAAGATCTTCAACAACACTTTCCCATGGTTTATTGGAAGTAGAGGCTTGTCCCTAACTAGGATTACCTTGATTTTGGTTCATGGGAAAGCGATTGTAATGGTTTTTGAATTGGGAAGGCTCACTTCGATAATGGAATCCAGGAGGGGGATTGTTCCTTTGAGGTTGAGGAACAAAATGATAAGGTTGTTGGATGTTACCAAAACATTTACCATATTGTAATTGGTTTCTGTTTTGAGGAGCTAATTGAGGAGGATGAGATATGGGATTACCATACCTAAGGCCTTGGTTATAGGAAGAAGTGAAGGGCTCAGAGTGAGGTTGGTGGAAGTTTCTAACAAACTAACCTGAGAGTTGATGGTTGGTGTTCTGCTGAGCATATGCTTCATTGAGATCCATTTGTCGAGATGAATTTTATTGATCCTATTTAAGTTGTGGACATGTGTAAGTTTGATTAGATGGAGAGTTGTAGATTCCACAGTTTTTGACAGGTCCAGGAAACATTGATTGCGGAGAAGAGGAGCCTGGGGATTTGGTAGCCACAGCTAGTTGTCGCACAAGACCTGTAACTTCACTCATCCACTCAGTCATCTTTTTCAGCTAAATTGATTGATTATCTTGGGCTTTCTTGACTTTATCATGTGCTCGAGTATGGAATTTTAGTGTGTTCTCATCCATGTTACTTATGAGATCTCTTACAGATGTGATAGTTTTATCAATAAGAGCATTGACACTTGCAGCATCAATGAGGGTTCTCTCCATTGACTATAACCCCTCATAGAAGTATTGGATCAAGATTTGATTAGGGATTTGGTGGTGTGGCAAGGTTTCAACAAAATTTTTGAACCTCTCCCAATATTCATGGTGTGATTCACTTGGGAACTGACGGATACCACTTCTTTCCTTTCGAATAGAAGCAGAACTAAAAGCAGGAAATAATTTCTCTAAGAAAAGTCGCTTCATGTCATTCCATGAGGTTATGGAACTAGGAAAAAGGTAGTAGAGCCATGACATAGTAGTGTCGGCTACGGAGAATTGGAATTCTCAGAGTTTGATTTGTTCCTCAAAAACAAATTAAGGATTCATGGTAGAGCACACCACTTGGAACTCTTTAAGGTGAAGATGTGGATCCTCACCAGCTAGCATGTGGAAATGAGGAAGAAGACGAATCAAAACCAATTTGTGTTCAAGTTCAGCTTCTATGTTTGGATGTTGAATACCAAGAGTTTGGTAATTCTTATCAGAGTAAGCAAGTTCTTTTAGTTTTAGTTCCTTGGGATTGGCCATATCTAATTAAATTGGTTGGCCAAGGACTGTTTCTTGAATGAGTTGATTATCTCTTATGTTCCTCCTATGTTGGTTGGATCCCCTACTTCCTTTCAAAGGAGTATGATGGATATATTATTTGATATTATTAGGATAATCATAGAGGTTATAATGGCATTTTTTCCATTGTGGGAAGAACATTAGATTCTTGTTTAGGAAATTTGGGGTTAGTTTTTGTGAGATATTCAGAGACCATCATTGTTCTTAATTGTAAAAAATGTCAATTTACGGTCACTCAGGGGATTGTGTTAGGACATAAAGTGTTTAATAGAGGTTTAGAGGTAGACCCAACTAAAATTTAATTTATTGAAAAATTACATCTTCGTAAAAATGTTACTCCTTTTAAATGTTTCTTATGGAATATAAGTTTCTACCAGAGGATCATAAAATATTTCTCTAAAATTAGAAATCCATTATGTTTCCTTCTTGATAAGGATGAACTCTTAATATTTGATGAAAAATTTATAAAACCAATTAAACTACTTCAAGATAAACTCACTACATCAACTATTATCGTTGCACCTAATTGGAAGCATCTGTTTCATCTAATGTGTGATTCCAGTGATTTGGGAGTTGAATTTTTCCTAGGACAAAGGAGGGATAAAATGATACATGTGGTATAATATTATAGAAGGCTTATATAAGGGGTTCAAATTAACTATACCACTACTAAAAAGGAGTTCATTCCTGTAGTATTTTCTTTAGAGAAGTTACAGATGTAAACTTAGGTTCAAAAATTATCATTTTCTCTGAACATTCCTTTTAGAAATATTTATTGTATAAGAAAGAAGAAAACCCCAAGTTGATTAGAAGGATTGTGTGGTTACAAGAATTTGAATTAGAGATTAGGGATAAACAGGGAGCTAAAACCTAGAAGCATAACTCCTTTCTAGGATTCATCATACCCATTATGAAGATCCAAGGTTGATTAACTCTTCCTTTCCTGGTGAAAAACATAACATTGTGTCAATAAGAGAGTCTTCATGGTTTATAGACTATTCCAATTTACTGCCAGCTAGTATTTTTTCAAGTATTTGTCTAATAACCAAAGGATGAAATTTATTTCATAGATTATATACTATCAATGGGAATATCCCTTTCTAGTTAGGAGGTGTGATGATGGTATTCTTACAATGTGTGTGTCAGAGGAATATATAATGCATATATTGGAGAGTTTTCACTCTTAACCTTGGGGAGGACACCATGGTGGTGAAAGAAAAACCCCAAAATTCATCCAAACTAGTTTTATTGGCCCAAATTATTCAAGGATTCAAGGAGCTATGTTGGAGGTTTTGATAGGCATCAGAGGTTAGGAAATGCTGGGACGAAGAAAAAGTTACTAGAAAATGGTATTGTAGAGGATTAAATTTTGGATGTCTAGGTTTTAGATTTAATGGTTCCATTTCTATCATCTCATAGGAATGAGTATATTCAGGTGGTTATAGATTAAGTGTCTCTGTTTGTTTAGGAACTATCTCTACCCAATAATAAATCTAATAGTGTAATGAATGTTTTCAAAAAAGAATATAATTTCAAGATTTGGAGTACCCAAAACCTTATAAAAGATAATTGAACACACTTTATTAACTAAATTTTTAGATATTTAATAGACCAATATGGTTTCACCCATAAAAATGGTACTTCATACCATCCACATTCTAGTGGGAAAGTTGTGATATCAAAACAGGGGCTAAAATGGATAATGCAGAACACTATCTCTCAATCTAGAAAAGACTGGCCACATAAATTAGATAATACTTTACGGGCATATAGAATAGTTTTTAAGACCCCAATAGCTATGTCTACACACATGCTATTATTAAAAAAATGTATTCATTTTCTTATAGAGTTGTAGCATAATATATATTGGGCAGTTAAGGCCTTTAATTTTGACTTTAAGAGTGATACTGAGAGAAGATTTCTTGAGTTGAGTGATCTAGATGAAATAAGGATTGAGTCATATGATAAATCTAGGATTTACAAGGAGAGGTATAAAATACTTCATGATTGTATCATCCAAAAAATATAATTTAAACCTAGAAAACAGGTCATCCTCCATAATTCAAGAGATAAACTCTTTCCTAAAAAGAGAAAATCCATTTAGTATAGATCTTTTCTGTTTATTAGAGTTTAGAAAAATAGAGTTGTTGAGATTATAGGTGATTAAAAAAACAATGCATGTTAATTCGAAGAGAGGTAAACATTATTTTGATATATAACTAAAGGTAATTGGCTACCTTCCCTTTTCATGGAAAATAAATCTGAATAAATTCTAACTGAGGGGATAAGCATTAGTACTTTAAGGGAGTCAAATAGTGGTTCATGCTTTGTTTCTATTTTTGAACTTGTTTTTTATTGGAATAAAGTGCTTCATGTTTTCTCTGTACTCTATTTCTATTATAGTAGTGCTTAAGGTCCTTGTTTTTAGAGTTAGATAAATATTGATGGTTTTATTTTTGTGTAAAAACATTCCCTTATTCTTAAACTCATATAGAATACTTAAATGATTATAAATGGATTAAATTTAAGTTAGGGATGTTTTATCTTCAGTTTTATGCTTCATTTTTCATATCCTAATCACTTTAATAAATTTACTATTAAGTCACTTTTACTCAGTTTAATGAAGAGTCATTATGTTATGATCATATTGATCCACCATTACATTAAATTCAGTACGCCAATCAAAAATGACTCACTGGTGGATGTTTCGGTTAGTCATTTATTTTATACCTCTACTAGAAAAAATCTTCTACATTTATTTCTTGTTAAATACTCTACTAATTATATGTGCTTCAAATTAAATACTCTTCTATATATGTCCCTTTGATAAAAAAACATTTCTGCATGTTTTTTTGTACTGAATGTTAGTGCTTCAAATTCATTGTTTCTAGAAACATTTACTGCATGTGTGGGAGTTTTGAGAATTTATTGCTACAACATGTTTATATTAACTCACTATGAAAACATAATTGTGAGGGGATGAATACCCACATTTACGGTTACATTTCATTTTTAGTATTCTGATCATTTATGTTAAGTGTTTTTTATAAAAAATTGGACTTTACTGATCATCTTACTGAATCTAATATGTTAAACTGCAACCCAATATTCATTGTGCACTCACATGTTTACATGAAACTATTTTAGCTTAATTTGAAATTTATATTTACTGGACATAATGATTATTCATGTACATGCATATAATTTGGTTTTAATTGTTTTTTGAGGAAAACATTCCACTGAGTTTTACTAAGATCCCTAAACTTGACATTAATCTACTTAATTGAAAATATTCATTGAATGTTAATTGTATAATTCTTGTCTTCTATATATTGGAATTCATTTTTGGGGAGAACATTGAGTTTTATGTTGGGGGGAGGGACTCAATTAAGGTTGATCTATACTGTGTTTATTGGAATCTCATCAATTTCTACTACTCTTTAAACAGTTTTTTAAAAAATGGTTAATTTTTTTCAAAATTCATTCACAATTTTAGAATCTTTAGTCTTTAAATTATAATTAAATTATTTTTTCCCTTAAGAAAATTCTTTACAAGTAGTTTAGAATTGCAATGGGTCTGAATCATTTGTTGATGGATTCTTAATGAGTGAACATGGTTAGTGATTTTAGGAATATTTAGTTTAGGAACTATTTTTTAGAATGATATAGGATAATTGTTTGTTGATTTTAGATCATAACCCTATGGACTTTAATTTTGAACATTTACCTAGAGGACACATCTCAATTATTAATTTTTAAAAAAACACTTTAGTGGTCCAATTTGGATGTTTTTCACATGAATATGTTGAAACAGATGTAATTGTTTAATTTTTGAACCCACAATGAATTTCTGAATCCCTAGGCATTGCGTGGGGTTCTGTGAACTAAAATCCCACCATACAACATATTCAAGGGCATATACACACTGTTCAACACAAGATACATGGCTTGGGAAAATTAAAATATTGTGTCTAGGGTCAAACAAATTCATTAAGGTGAGGGGAATATTGAATTATAGATGAAGAAGCAGAAAACCAATTTATATGATACCATTTAGGTTATATCAATAACGTGATTCAACAAAAAAATTTATTTTTTTCTTTTTGGATCCAAGAAGAATTTAAAAGTAAAGGGTTATTTTTGTTATGTTTTTGACTCCACTTACTTTTAACCTTTTATCACTGTTGAATTTAGATCTTATTTTTGAATTGAAGTAAGTCATTAAGAAGATTCATAAATGATTTAGGAAATCCCCAATGGTAGAAAATTCACTACTTTCATGACCATTAGTAAGAGGTTGTTTTGGGAAGGATATATTATGAATATTTCATTTCTAAAGCCTAATACTCAGTTTCATGTACTCTAATTTGGAATTTCTAAATATGTTACATTTTTAGTTGATTAATAACACACTTATGTTTTTCAATGTTAATAAAACATGGAATTGTTTGAGGAAAAACAATGATTAAGTGTGGTGGAATTTTATGTGGCCTTAAATTCACATGATTTTCGACATCATTTATCAATGTTTTTAGTAATTTAGTTATTTATTTTTGGTGTTTTTATAAAATTATTATACTTGAAAATTTATTTAGACTAATTTATTAATTAATCAATTTTTATAGCCAATATTTTTCTTTAATCCTTTATAAAACACTCTTTGTGTTTAATTATTTTAATAATATAATTCCATTTTAACCTTGTATTATTCTTTAAATAATAGTATTTTGATGTGTTTGTTTTTAATTAATTAATAAATTAATCATTTAATTTTAAATTAATTAACTTAGTATTTAATTTAATATTTTATCATTGATGTTAGATCAATTAAAATAAATCACCATTATTAATTTCTTCTAATGAATTTATTTTAAATTAATTTGAATTCATTTAATAATTTATACCATTTTAATTAAAATTAACAAATATTGTTATAGTTTCAAATTAAATATTCTTTTTAATAACAATGCAATTATTTAGTATAATATAATATTTTATGTTTTAATTTGATAAAATAAATTTTTTCGTTTTAATTCTTCATATAGTTAACTAATTAATTAATTTGGAATTTTAAATATTTATTATTGATAATATTTTTATTTAATTAATTTAGTGTTATCTTTTCACTTAAAAACATATGCCACAACACTTCCCATTTGCCACTATCAAGGACTTAACGAGTCACCGATGAAATTTCACCATTTCTCATTTTTTTCCTTAAAACATTTTTCTAATTTATAGTTCTAAATTAAATTATTATATTATTTTTAAAAGATGTAATTTTTTCATTTAAATTAAATCTGTTCCTAATTTATGATTAAGTATTGTTTTTATTTTATGTTTTGTGTTTTGAATTTTTTTATTAATTAATTTTTTTAATTAATGTAACTATTAGTATCAGTTTCATTTAATTAATTTAATTTAGTTGTTTTGTATAAAATATGTAGAGTTATCGATAGAGTTATGCTACTGATGCTGTTTATACCCCCATTTTCTCTTAGTTACAAAAATTGATGAGTTGCTTGCTACTTTTTCATATTACGTCGTATTTAATCGTAGCTTCTATAAAAAACATAAAAATCATTGTGTTTCATTACATCCTTATTAAAAAACTAAAAAGAATGTCACCTCACTACTAACATCATTGGGGCAGTTTTAATGATGTTTTGGTTGTTCATCCTTCCATGTGGGTTTGAACCTAAAAAACACAATACAATAGTAGTTGGAAAACAAAAAATTTTATATGTTGACTCATTTTCAACAATGAGAAGGTCATTGAGGAAGTGGTAATTTTTCATAAAATAGAAACCCAAGAATTTTTTTTGCAGTTTGTTATGGGTAGTTGTGCATTTAAAGGTAGCGACAAGGGTGTATTTATGATTCGGTTGTTGGTGGAAAACCCATAGGTTGGGATTTATTATTTTCTATCATATATATACAACACTCTTATTTTCCTTATTATTTCTATATAAACCCACCCTAGTTGAGAAATATGTGTAGAACACCCCCATCGTCATATGGGATGGTTTCTTTCCCAAAACTCCATGTGGGAGGATGGTTGTTTGGCCACCCACTCTTCCATACTCCATGTTTTAGGTATTTATATGCCAAGATTCATCTAGAAGGTTGTGGTTTTTGAGGCCTAGGTGTGTGCAGGTGAGGTGTGATTCCAAGGTTTCTTCAGGATGAGATGTGTTGTGCTTTCCATGGCGGCTTCATGATGAGATGTATTGTGATTTCCTAGGTGTCTTCCGGATTAGATGTTTTGTGCTTTCCTAGGTGACATCAAGATGTTGTGTGGTATGTGGTCTAGGTTTATACAGGTGGGATGTGATGTGGAATGAGGCCCGGGTGTATTTGGGAGGGTTGTGATGTGGTATGTGGACCAGGTGTCTATTGGTGGGATGTTATGTGGTATATAACCCATGTGTGTGTAAGAGGGATGTTGTGTGGTGTGTTCAGAAGAGGTTGGAGTGCCAGGATGTTTTCTATTATGTTGTGAGTGTGGCTAAATAGTGGTAATGAGGTGTGTGGTACCCTATCATCGATTTTATTGTTATATCACATTACATGACTTGCGTTATTTAGTGATCATGCCATGGTGATGTTGGTATGGATAGTATATCTATTTAGGTGTTGTTTGGTTCTACTTCCTTCACACAGGATCATTAGCATGATCTTTTCACATCTAAATGGGAGACTTTGTTTTTTCTATTGAGTATACTTCTATACTCACGCTTTTTATATGAAAACTATTTTTAGGCATCTATGAGGACTTTTTTAACCATGGTGGACATTTTTGGTTTAGACCCTTGGAGTGGTTGTTGTGAAACTGCCTTAACTTTTAAATAATTTTTTTAACATTGGAGAGTTTTATTTGTATCAGTTATTATTATCATGAATTTTGGGATGGTTTGGATTTATTATATAGATATATATATTTCATTGAGTTGTTTGTAGTTTATTCATCTTATCTCCTGATATTTTTTTCCTGTAAAATGTAATGCCTCCTATATTGTGTGATCCTTGTACTCTTGGTTATTGTCGCCAATCAGGGCCTAATGGAGGTGGGACTTTGGTGCCATTATCTATATTTCTTCATTTCCATATCTAGAGGGTTGTCTTTGAATGAAGGGGGTCATGATAGAATTGTTTTAGCGGTGATGGTTGAGTGATTGGCTAGATGTTGGAGCTTGGAACATATAGGAATTCAGGGGTTAGTACAAAAAAAGTGTCAGGTGACAGTGGTTCATGACATAGTCCAGGGAAGACTATATAGGACATGGGTTTTTAGGTCCCCACATGATCCAATGAAAGGACTGATAGCCTACTGAATGTCCATGTGATCTAGCACTACATATAAGGTAGAGACCTTGGATAGGTACATGTGTCATAATGACTTGTGTTCTTATTTTAATTAGTAGATATTGTGAATTTAATATGAATTAATTTTATCATTCTATTTTATGCATGTCTTTCTGACTATTCTCATTCCTTTATTTGCTAGTAAAATTCATTAATTGTTTGGTGAATCATTTTTATAACACATAAAAAAGAGTAGTATGATGGTTAAATAGATTAAAATTTTTTTTTGAAACCTTCTTGAGGATTTAATATGTTATTTCCTCTCCTATTATAGCATTATTATTGATAAATTGGGTTTTTCTTCCTTTATTATGAAGGAATGGAATTACATTTAGTTTTCCCAATGATTGAAGATTTCATAAAAGCATGATTGGTGTATTTTCCTATGGTCAACTATTTAAAATTTGGTAACCCATATGAAGAATGTTACCTTTAAGTAAATTATGCACTGGCATAATAAAAAAATTAGGTATTAATATTCCTATGCATGTTAATATGCCACACATTTTTTTACATTTTTTTTCTGAAGCATGTGTTGTGGGCGTGTTGTAAAATGTTGGTTTGGTCATTTAAATTCTGAAATTCCTTAAAGCAACCATATTATTTATTGATAATTCCATTTAATTTTGAAATCATGTCAAGAACGACATTCTCTATATTTTTAATGATTTCATTTCAGTAGTATTGATATATATATATATGTGTGTTGTTAGCATGTGTTAGGATTTGAGATTATTTTAAATTTTCTTTAAAATTTTTGAAAAATATAAGCATGAATTTTAGTAAATTTTTTAGGCTTAAATATTTTTAAGTGATTAAAAATATTATTTTATGACTGATACAAATTTTTAAGTATCGAAACAACCTTACCTCACATGTTAATTCAATATTAGTTTTTCATGGGAAGCATGTACAAATTTGAAATCAATTTTTTGGAAACTAAGGAAATAAAAGTATGAAGGATTTGAGAATGTATCATGTTCATTATGTTGTATATTTATATATAATTATAGTCATTTTATTCTTATTACTGTATGTATGAATGTTCATCAGATCAATGAAAAGAATAAATAGTTTCTAGTTTTAGAATGATAAATCATGGAATATTATAATAAAACATGTGTAGTCAGAATTTAGTTGTCAAAACGCATGTTTTACCTTAATGGATATGAAAAAATGTTGTTTATGTAATTTAGTAAGGGAATTAAACATAGTTACCTAGCATGTACGTACTTTTAAATTAATATTGAAAGTGTATTTCTTTGACAAGAAGATGAACCTATGATGTCTTCTTTAAATCATTAAACATGTTGTGTGAGATAAAAGGTGTAAATTTTAGTCATTATATTGGATAAATTTTAGGAATATTTAAAATGAATGGAATAATATATCACTAGAAATTATATAGGAATTTTGAGTGTTGTTAGTGGTTTCATTTTTACTACTGTATTGTTGTGTCGATATGCCTCACTGAAAATAGAAGTTGTCAGAAACCTTTTTTTCCATTGATTATTTTATATAATGTGACCCATGATATGAGTACTTTTTTACTCACCATGTATTTAATGGATAATCACCTATATAGGGCTAATTAAATGAATCTCAATGGTAAATTAAATTGTGTGAATGTACCCATACTAAATAAATAAATGATGTAATATAAATCGATGCATAATTATGGATTATGTTATGTGTTTCTACTATGTGTTATTTTTCATCCAATAATTTCCTTAGGTGATATGTGGTTAAAACCCATCATGTATACAAAAAGGGAAACATTATATCTAACAGAGACGAGTTATACCTTAATGTGATTAAAACCATGAGGGAGATTTAGCACAACCAAGAGTGGATAATATCTCAACATTGGAGAGTGGATTCTTTTGTTTGTGTGCTTGAAGAATTGTGTGTGATGATAATAATGATTATGGGTTGGGTAATAGTGGAGGGTGATATTGTGCGGGTGGTTATGTGAAAAGGGTAATTTCCTATAGATGGTAAATTTGTGCAGTGATGTAGTTGTGTGAAATGTCTAGTAAAAGTTTTTTGTTTATGTTGTTTTTCCAGTGGTTGTGTTGGGTAGTGAAGATGATGTGCGGTGGAAAGATTTTTTGGTTATTGTGGTAAGAATAATTTTATTCTGTTGTTTTGTGTTGTGTTTATGATAATATAATCCCTCACCTCTCATAAAAAGGATTAATCATATAAATGCAGTAATAAAGTAAACCAGTTGTTTTGGAGGTCCAGAAATCAATAAATATGGGATTCCCACCCATGCCTAAGTAATTTAAAAAGAAAGTGATGGAAATTTTTGATTACTACCTTGTTGGTTGAGAATGTGGTTTTTGATATTATATTTATTGCTCCTTATATGACCTCAAAACTCAAGATGAGAGGGAAACCCTTTCCTCGAATCAATATATGTTATACTAATACATGTTCTAAAACAATATAGGGGAGTCAGTGCTGTCCAAATAAGACAATATCATGGTGTGGCAGATTTAAACAATGGATTTCTATGATTGTGGTATCTTTGTCTATATTAAAATAAGTTTTTGTGTTAGTAGGAGAATTCTATTTGAATGTCTTATAAGTAATGACATGAAACTATGAAAAATAGAAATTGGAAATGTTGAACCCCTTGTTGTTTCTTCATCTGTAAGTTCCTAGTATTTAATGATTTTACAAAATACCTAGAAAAAATAATAAACATTGATAAGTAATTACATTTAAAACTCACGTCAAATTATGATGCATTCTATTTTTTAATTCATGTTTTCTAAACATTTTATTAACTTTGACTTGGTAAATAGAATGATAGTGTTCCTGTAGAGACCCAAATCTTGACGTACATGTAAATTACATTACTTTAGAAGAATACTTAATACATAACAAAAACAGACACACAAGGACCGTAATAGTTTAGTGTCTTTGGAAACTTGGAACATAATCTTCTAATCATGGTGAATGATCTTCAACATCCCCCATAAAGATCTTCCCCTTTTTCTTACCTTAAACCTTTCTTTATATCCTGGGGAAATGAAAACATAAAAATGGTGAGCTCAAATGCTCGGTAAGGGTAAGCATGGATAAAATAAAACATAACATATACATTTGAACTTAAAAACATTAAAACAATGTTTAAACATCAAAATCTTGAGCAAAGACACAAAACATGGAAGTAAATAAGGCATAGTTCACATTAGAACATAAACCATGATAAAATAGCATTGGAATAAAACATGTAATTTTGGCATCCATTAAGCACATGTAATGATTTCCATAGTAGCCAAGGCATTGCTACCAAGACCATCTTAGTGGACAAAGTCCCTTTCTGAATCGAGTTCACTCCTCGTTTCAGTCCTGTAACACTGAACCAGATTAACTTACCGTTCTAGCCATGTCTATCTCATGAGATATAAATCATTACCCATTGCATTGGAGGGAGATATAGGTCCCACCCCTCTCATAATGAAATCATTCTTACTTGTGCCACAAAATAAACATAAATCATTCATAATAACCCAATAAATAAAATGGGTTTCATAAACATCATCCCATAATCACATAATCCATATAAAAGAAATGGATATCATTTCATAATAATAGAAGTGAAACCATGTAAATCGTAAAGACATTATACTTGAAACATACACATATGAAATAATGTCATCTTAGATGAAAAATGGTTTTGATAAAACACTTGAAATGAATTCTTGAGGAAAATATCCCTTTTTCTTCAAAATCATTTTCTTTTCAAAAAATGTCATGAAATTTTAAAAGAACAGGATTTTGTTGAAAATAGTCGTCAAATCTTTTGGAGGAAGCTTCATGAAAACAAGGCTTTATAAAACCGATAAAATCCGTTTGTGCCGTATAAGTAAAAAAAAACATTCTTTTTGTACTTTTGCCGGAAAAGTCAAAAAATACCTCGTAACGTAAACAAAAGAAAGATTCCTTAAATAGCATGTGGTAAAAATCAAAAATAGAAAAAATGGACTTTAAACATACATGAAAACACTTTTATAAAACATGGACATGGATGATAGAAATAACCTAAGTAAATACTTATGAATAAGTAATCTCTGATAAAATTGCAAAATTTTCCCTTACCTTAGGTCTGATATGCTTCGTACGTATCCAAAAATTCTGTATAATGATTTAAATAATGTTATTGACTTATTATAGAATAATAATAATTGTTATGATATCATATATGGTTCACTTATGACATTATATTACCCGTTCTTTTCTAAATTCCGCGTTAAAGAGCGTTTTGGGTAAAATCGTATCATTTGTCGTCCGTGTTTTGACTTGTAATTGTTCATATGATTACTTAGATCATGATTACCTACATCCAGAATTTAAAACATTATTTATATATAATATATATTCATAATATACATATATATAATAAATCAATAAATGGAAAGAAATACACTGTTCATGGAGACGGTAGGTCGTACGTACGTATGAATGTTGTTTTCGTTTCCTCATTGAATTGAATGGAATTAATTGGATGACATACATATACATATATATATATATATACATAAATCCAGTATCATTATTATGTCATATATTTCATTATTACTTATTATATATACTTTATAATCATTTATGAATGGTTAATCATTGAGAATGAATCTCATCGTGTCGTGGAGACGGTATTCCGTACGTATGCACGAGCGATGATATCGTTCCCATGATCGTGGAATTTAATTGGAGTGTATATATAATATTACAGAATAAATATAACTTTACAATAATCATATATAGTTATTATTTACACCATTATACCCATCCAAGTAAGGTGGTGGTGGAAAATAGATTACACCACGGCGTGGAGACGGTATTCCGTACGTACACACGCGTTGTGATTTCGTTTTCCGTAGGATAGATAGATGGTGAAATAGGGTTGTTTCATACTTATAATAACATATCAGTATATGAGTGATACTGATGTTATTACTTCATAATGAAACAACCTATGAAGAAGAAGTGGAAGAATAAATAAAGGTGAAAGAATAGGTAACAGAAATTACCTCTTCTTTGAAGCGCCTTTTTGAGACCTCCTCTTAGCGCAATAAAATTGGTATTTAGAGAATAACAGAACCTCTAGGATGTTTCTTGGGAAGTGGAGAATAGAATTTGGCAGGGGTTGGCCGATCTTGAAGGCTCAAAGTGGTGTGTGGAAGAGAGGAAGGAGGTTCCCATTTATAAGGGAGGAGAGGGCCACCTTTGGAATTCTTAAATATATTAATTTATAATAAATCTATCCCCACTTAAAAACCTCCAAAAATGACTCATATTCTATTCTTATATGAGATAGGGTTGTAATCTCATCAACCAATCAAATTTAGACATGTTTGGATCTTATGTTAAACCTTATCATTTTGATTTATCCTTATTTAATCTAGTTATGTTTATTTGTGGTAATAAAATTCTAAATTTTAAATTATAACAAATAAATACTTATTTGTTGTGAATTTTCCATAATTGTTTACTTTATAACATTATAGAACATATAAATTTAATTTATAATTTTTAAATATTTTTTGTGATTTTTAAACAATTTTATAATATGTCATTTTTATAAAATAACAATAGTGTAAATTTTGACACTATTAATTTATTTGAATTTAAATAAACTATATAAGCATATATGTCCGAAATAAAAGCTTTAATAGATTCATAAAAGGTTATATGTATCTATAAAATTAGTGGATCATATTAAAAAGTTCATATAATATTAATTTTATTATTTTTAAAACCATTTATTTGGTTTAACTCTTAATAAAATAATTACTACAACATTTTTGTATAATTATTTAATATACTGATTTGTTGAATAAAAATTAAAATTAAAATCCTATGATTAAGATAAATATATTACCTTTCACAATAATACTTTTACTCGAATTTATCATCTTAAAATCACAATATTTATATTGTTATATTTATTAAATTATGAAGGTGACAACTTTGGCATCATTTAAAATAAAAAAAATATAAGTGTCATAATCACTTTTATAAGGCTGAAAACGGTTATATATTAGGTCATTGGATGATTAAGATGTAGATATACACTACCAATATGTTTTGTTCAGGTTTTTGGGCCTCTTAATGGGTATTATTATTATATTTCTTATTTTCCACTTAATAAATAATTTATGTATCATTAATGTATCACCATTAATGACAATTATTTAATCCATAAAAATACTAAATAAATTATCATGAAATAGATACATTTATTATCTTTATGGATACTATTCATGTTTTAAGTTTTATGATGTTTATCACTAAATTAAAATTATTATACATAAAAGATTTAATAGAGTGACATGTTGTCACTTTCTTTGGTTTTAATAATAATTAAATTATTTTCTTGGTCAAAAGTCCATAAAATGAATATAATCTGACCCTTAGGTTATATAGGTCTACTTTTATCCATCCAATAGAATTTCCTCATGTGTTAGGGTAATTTTATAATATTATATTTACCCTTAATTACCTGATTTACCTTTAACTATGGTAAATAAAATTTACCGTAGTTACTATTCATAATTCCCAAAATCAAAAAGTAGCTTATTAACATAATCTAGTCCTAGTGATTCCAAATATGGAATCAATTTTTCCAAATTAAAAACAAAAAAGTTGTAGAAATTAAATTAAAATTAATCCCATTGTCGAAAGAAAACGTGTTTTTCTTTAAAACATTGAAAAAGATTGAATTGATTTAACCTAAGAATTTAATGTAAAATCAACGATAATGAAATAAATTATATTAAATGGTAAAAATATATTCTATTTATACTTTAAAACCATTAAATATTATAATTTAACCATATAAATTATTGCGATGGAAAAAGTTGTTTTTAATTATAATAGAGCGTGTTTTTACTATTCATCAAAATATAAAAGATACCAGAATAATATGAAAATTTTATCCAAAGTAATTTTTTTTTTCTTGATTTCAAAGAAGAATTTTATTTTGTCAAATTGAAATTATAAACATGTCAAAAACTAGATTTAAAGTGGGTGCACCATCAAAAGGCGGCAAAGCTGGATTTTTTGAAAAATACTTATTCTACCCGAAAAATTTATTTTGTTCTTATTCCATGTTCTAGAAAATGTGTAAGATGAATAATAGTGTTATAAAATTCAAATTTTAGTTAATACTATTCATAAAGTCTAGTTCATAATAATATTATAATAATATATCATCGTATAGTAAAACCCGGTATTGCGTACAACACACGCTATCGAGGAAAGTTGTGATTGCGTGTAACGCAAGCCAAGTCAGGGTTGCGTGTTGTGCAAGAATCCTTCGTTGTTTCATATAACAGAATCCAACCATATTTCATTTATACATTGAATATATATATATATATACTCAATGTTGCGTAGAATAACTATTATCAAAATTGCGGGTAACACGATCCAAGAATAGTGTTGCGTATACTGCAAGCTAATACGGTGCTTCATATAGCACAAGGTAATATTGGTGTAGCATAAAACACAAGACATTAATGAAATTAAAAGAATATTTTTCATAAAATCTCGGGGTGTTACATTCTACCCCCCTTAAAATGAATTTCGCCCTCAAAATTCTTCGGGGTTATAAATGGTTTACTACTCGAAAGTTTGTTTAATAGAAACCCACATCATAAAAAGGAATACCAAAACATGGATTTAAAAACTAAAGTATGAAATGTAACGGTTACCCAAATTAACTCATCACTGGGTTTCCACGTAGGAGAACATAGGTGAAAATATGGATATGGAAGAAAAATCTAACCATCAAGTTCTGATGGAGAGTGGTAGAGAACATGGCTATGAAAAAGCCAAAAATCACAATGCTATTGATTTGTGATGATCTAAGGTACCATCTAATTCATCAGATATAAGGGAACTAGGACAACATTTTTGGTTTTCAAGATCATTTCCCTAAAGTTGATGAATTAAAATAAATACTTGCATGATTTTGGTATAATCTCACTGTTGTTCGTGAATTGAAAAATTTACACTTCATCCCTTAAAGAAATGATGTTGAATTTGTTATTCGTGATGTTTTAGCAGATCATGTGATAGAATGATGGGTCATTCCATCTCTTTCAAAAAAAATGTTATCAACAGTTATAAGTCCATCATATGGTTAGATTAATCGTATATGGTTCCAAAAATGAACTTATACTTCATATATCATACTGATTAATAAAATAATACTAGTTTCTACTAACCAGGGACTTCCTATAGGCCAGTGTTAGGCGATAACGGCCAGTCGTACTTCGGTTGTGGGTTTGATTCGCCCAGCCTTGTCTGACATGATGGGCTGTCGCCCGTCCAGCAGGTTCTCATTTTTCTAAAACTATGTTACAATAACATCCCATCAATAATATCGAAAAAACTTCTATCCATAAACAATACTAACTTGTGTCCAACATAATCCCTTCTAATCTTTAGGCTTATCCATAATACTGCAGTCCACTCTCATAATATAGTGAAAACGATTACCAGAGATTTAATACCATCGTTGATCCCCATATATCATAAGATATCTCTTGTTGGTCACATTCCAAACATTCAAAGGCCTTAATCATGTTTTCTCTTGAAAAATGAATACCCATTGAACCTTAGTGAAAACATGAATGCAGTTAAAATTTAACACTTTCCATATACCAAAATCCTCTAAATTCTATATACTCAAACCATGATATCACTTAGTCGTTATATCAATCATGAGCTCCTGAATACAATCAAAAATCTCATTATCTTCTTATTCCTTCATTATGCGCATATCATCTACTTTACAAAAATATCTGAATAACCTTCCATGGTTACTGGTACCATTCAACATATACTTTCAAATAATTTTATGAAAAACAATAATGTAACAATCCTTAGATGATTAATTATTCCATAGTACCATTAACTATACAACATAACTCTCGATAAACAAACAACCATTCCACTACCTTCTAAAACAACCGACTGAGATTCAACACTTATTTCAGCTCATATATCATTTGTAGTCTCCTCATCATCA
The DNA here is from genome assembly GCA_963277665.1 of Viscum album. Lineage (NCBI taxonomy): Eukaryota > Viridiplantae > Streptophyta > Magnoliopsida > Santalales > Viscaceae > Viscum > Viscum album. The sequence goes on along the minus strand of OY728145.1, from coordinate 1,261,758,127 downwards.
TCCACATAAATACTACCCATATGACCATGCTGATTCCCTTCAAGAGATTTTCCATTAGGGAATTGGTTTGAATAATGCCTGTACATTCCACATTTAAAACATCTAATCATTGTTGATGTCGTAGAAATACCATTATCCTTGTCCATGGTGTTAACTGAACCTTTTCCTTTGGACTTACTGGCTTTGTGTCCTTCTTTTCCACACCCAAAGCATCTTCCAGTTCCTTTGAAACAATCTCCCTGATGCCTCTTCCCACATGATTTACTAGAGGGAAATTGAACTTTCTTTCCTCTATGATCATCATGAAACTCCATCTTTCACTTATTATCCGAGTCGGGAAACTTACCAAAGTTGAGATTATTGATCATATTATGAGATTTCTGATTTGACATAATAACGATATTTGGACTTCCAGATCCCGTTTCATTTGGTTTCTCATGAAGAAAATCATTCCACTGTCTATCATATCCTCCATTATCGTGAATCTTCCTGTTTTCAGCCATTTTCTAAAACCCAAAAAGAATAGTGTGAGAGGCAAAAATCATACTAGGGAAAAAACATAGTAAAGGGGGAGTATCCTCAATATCTAACATCTTAGGTTAAATTCTATGATCATTACCGTAGTTCGAGGACTATATCATATACGTATACTTATCCATAGGGACATCCCAAGACATACCTTAGAAATATCTCTAGGGATCTCACTAGTGTTTTCGCATCCTAGTTTCAAAAGGTTGAATAAAACTTTCTTCTGATACCAACTGTAGAGACCCAAAGCTTGACGTACATGGAAATTACATTACATTAGCAGAAGACTTAATATATAACAAAAACAGACACACAAGGTCCGTAATAGTTTAGTTTATTTGGAAACTTGGACCGTAATATTCTAATCGTGGTGAAAGATCTTCAACATCTCCCATAAAGATATTCCCCTTTTTTCTCTTACCTAAAACATTTCTTTATATCCTTGGGAAAATAAAACATAAAAAGGGTGAGCTCAAATTCTCAGTAAGGGTAAGCATGGATGAAATAAAACATACCATATACATTTGAACTTAAAACCATGAACACAATGTTTAAACATCAAAATCTTGAGCAACGACATAAAACATGGAAGTATATAAGGAATAGATCATATTGGAACATAAACCATTATAAAATAGCATGGGAATAAAACATGTAATTGTGGCATCCATTAAGCACATGTAATGATTTCCATAGTAGCCAAGGCATTGCTGCCAAGACCATCTTAGTGGACAAAGTCCTTTTCTGAATCGAGTTCTCTCCTCGTTTTAGTCCTGTAACACTGAACTAGATTAACTTACCGTTCCATCCATGTCTATCTCATGAGATATAGATATGTACCCAATGCATTGGAGGGAGATATAGGTCCCACCCATCTTGTAAAGACCCGAAACTTGACGTACATGGACATTACATTACATTTGTGGAATACTTAGTACATTATAAAAACACACACACAAGGACCATAATAGTTTAGTGTCTTTGGAAACTCGAAATATAATCTTCTAATCCTGGTGAAAGATCTTCAATATCTCCCATAAAGATCTTCCCTTTTTTTACCTAAAACCTTTCTTTATATCCTGGGGAAAAGAAAACATAAAAGGGTGAGCTCAAATGCTCAGTAAGGGTAATCAAAATAAATATAAATCACATCATATACATAAGAACATAAATTTTGGAAATCTTAACCTGTAAAAGAGATCATAGTTTCATAACCTGTGATAACTCATGGCAGTGAAATGTATTCACAATAATCATAACTTAAAACAATAAACTTTGTGGCATACACACATAATCATAGAGAATCATTTCTTGTTAGTCAAAACTCATTTCCAAGACTATCTTAGTGGACAAAGTCCATTTCTGAATCGAGTGACCCTTGTTTCAGTCCTGTTTCACTGAACCGGTATAACCTACCATTCCAGCCATGTCTATCTCATGAGATATAAAATCTTTACCCAATGAATTGGAGGGAGATATAGGTCCCACCCATATTATAATGAATCCTTTCTTATGTGTGCCACATAATCATAAATCATACATCATCGCATAACACATGTAACAAAAATGGGATTCTTGAAACATCATGACATCATAAAACAAATCAAATAAGGTAAATGACTTCATAAAAATAATTCCCTCACAACATAATCAAATCAATGTAATTATAGGGATAAAAACATAACCCTTTATTATCTTAGATGGAAAATAATTTTGATAAAACACGTGAACTCCATTCTTGAGGAAAATATCATTTCTTCTTCAAAAACAATTTTCCTTTATTAACATGTCATACAACTTTAAAATAAAATAAGTTGATTAAAAATAAACTTGAAAACTTGTAAATTAAGATTCTTGGAAATAATGTTTTAAAAATCCATTCATGCCGTATAAGTTAAAAAAGCATTCTTCTCGTACTTTTGTCGGAAAAGTCAAAAAAGTACCTCATTCGAAAAACGACAAAAGATTCCTTTCAAATATTTTACTAAAAACTCACCGAAAGGTAAAATTGGATTTAAACAATTGTAGGTGGATGGAAATAATATTACATATTGAGGAAATATGGATGTGGATGATAATATACACCCTAGTAAATATTAAAGTATAAACAATCTCGGATAAAAATGAGATTGTGATATTTCCCTTACCTTAGGTCCGATTTTCTTTGTACGTGTCCTAAGATCCTGTATAATGGTTTAAATAATGTTATTGACTTATTCCAGAATCATACATATTAATATGATATCATATATGGTTATATTCTTAGCTTCTTATTAGTAATATTTCATTGTTACTTGTTACTCGGGTCTTTATTTCCATTTGTTCTTATGCGTGTTTTGCCGAATAAATTCTTATTCTTATTTTAAGGTTATAGATACCTTATATCAAGAATGCTATTAGTGTAAAATATATCATATTTATTCATTCAATTCATTTATATAATTACTATTTAATGATGATCATGTAGAACGAGTCGCATCACATCGTGGAGACGGTATTCCGTACGTACGCACGAGTGATGATATCGTTCCTATGATCGTGGAATTGTATTTGAGTATATATATAATATTTCGGTATCAATATTACATTATAATAATCATAAATAGTTACTCATTAAACCATTATACCCATCCTTGTAAGGTGATGGTGGAAAATAGATTACACCACGGCGTGGAGACGGTATTCCGTACGTACGCACGCGCGATGATTTCATTTTTCCGTAGGATGGATAGAAGTTGAATTAGGGTTGTTTCATATTTATAATAACATACCAGTATGTAAGTAATACTGATGTTATTACTTTATCATGAAACAACTAATGAAGAAGATGTTGAAGTAGAAAGAAATTGAAAAGATCGATAATGGATATTACCTCTTCTTTGGAACGCCTCTTTGAATCCTCCACTTAGGGAACTAAGATTGGTCTTTGAAGAAAACCATGACCTCTAGGATTATTCTAGGGAAGTGGAGAGGAGAAAATTGCATGGGGTGGCCGAGCATGAGTTCTCCAATTGGTGTGAGGAGGAGGGGGAGGAGGTGCCCTTTTATAAGGGAGGAGAGGGGCACCTTAGGAATATCTCAAAATATTATTTTATATTAAAGTCAAAATCGGATTATAATGGTTCCAAATGGTCTTATTTCGAAGCTAAAGTGGGGATGGGTCGAAATAATATCATCCAATAGGATTTAGACAAGTTTAGTGTATTATATTAACCTTATCAATTAGATTTAACTATATGTTAAATAATTTAACTTTTACCGTGTCTTTTTGTTTTCTTTCACTATATGGTTAATACACTTACTATAACATGCCAAACTAACCCCAAATTGTATATTATTAATACATATATCCTTATCTAAGTCATTTGGATGAACCGTAGATTTTTAGGAATAAAATAACAATTAATAATATTTTATTTTATTTAAAAACTATTTTGTGTCAATTTTGACACTATTTGATATATGATTTTTTTGAAAGTCATAACAGAATTATATGTTCGAACCAAGTTGATTAAATAAACACTAATATATCATATTAACCTAGAAAATTAGTGGAATTCATAAAAAGTCTTCAATTACATTTATTTTGGTATTTATAATATCAATTATGTCAATATTTCATTAATAAGATAATTACTGCATCATCTTTGTGTCATAAATATATTAACTTATATGATGTCTAAAAATGAAAAATAAAATACCCTCATGTAGGAAATATTTTTACCTTTCTAATTAATATTTACAATCGAATTTATCTTTTGTAAAACCCTATATTAAAAATGTTTTAGTAAATATACTTTGATTTTAACTATTTTAACTCTTCTTTGAATTAAATAATAATAAATGTCCTAATCTAATCCAAGTGGGCCTAAATGATAATATTTTACACTTAAGGTTGTTTTTGGTCACGATAAACTTGTCCAATAGGATTAGTACATGTGTTAGGGTAATATTAATATCATTTTTACCCGAAATTACCCTATTTACTTTTAACAGTGGTAAATAAAAGTAAAAAGTTACTATTCACCGAATATTATTTTCATCTCATTGAACAACATTTTACGTACTTACATCAACCGTGTCTCTCAGATTTTTGAAATTCCATTCACAGAAGCGGTAAAATTATGTTTTATGAAAAATTCAGTTTTTTAACTACCACTTAGTAGTTTCACTATTCATCAAAAATTGATGTTTTTCAGAACAATTCCAAAATTTCATCCTAAGCTATATTTCATATTCTGAATTCAAAAATGAAATCTATTTTACCAAATTCATAACATAGAAGTTGAATTAATTAATTTTATAATAAAGTCCCGCTGTTAAAACAAATAGTGTGTTTTTAAGAAACAATATCTATCAAAAGATTAACACTTGATTATGTCTGGTTTAAATGTGAAATTACATTCAATGACCAACATTGTATTAAATTGTAAAAATATATTCTAAATATAATTTAAAACCACTAAAATTAATAATTTATCACTATTAATTATTTCGATTAAAAAAGTTGTTTTTAATTATAATTTAGTAATTTTCACTATTCATCAGAATATGAAAGTTATCCGAAAAGTACCAAAATTTCACCTTAGGCTAAATTCAATACTACGAATCCAAAAATGAAGTCCATTTTGAGAGCTAAAATTTCTAAAATTTAAAAAGTGGTTATTACTATTCATAAGGGCTAGTTTTAATAATATTTTAATAGCATATCGTTGTTTCGTGAAACTCAGTATTGCGTACTACACACGCTATCGAGGAAGGTTGGGATTGCGTGTAATGCAAGGAAAGTCAAAGATGCGTGTTGTGCAAGCTCCTTTTGGTGTAGTGTACAACACAAGACATTAATAAAATTAAAAAGAATATTTTTCATAAAATCTCGGGCTGTTACATTCTACCCCCCTTAAAATGAATTTTTCCCTCGAAATTCGTCGGTGTTATAAATGGTTTACTATTTGAAAGTTTCTTTAATATAAACCCATATCTTAAAAAAGAATATCAAAACGAATCTTTAAAAACAAGAGTATGAAACGTAACGGTTACCCAAATAAACTAATCACTGGGTTTCCACATAGGTGAAAATATGGATATCGAAGAGAAATATAACCATCATGTTCTGATGGAGAGTGGTAGAGAACATGGCTATGGAAAAGCCAACAATCACAAAGCCATAAATTTGTGACGATCTAAGGTACCATCTGATTCATCAGATATAAGAACACTAGGACAACATTTTTGGTTTTCAAGATCGTTTCCCTAAAGTTAAAGAATTTGAATTAGAATAAATACTTACTTTATTTTGGTACAATATCACTGTTGTTCGTGACTTTAACAATTTCCACTTCATCTCTAAAATAAATGAAGTTGAATTTGTTATTTGTGAAGTGTTAGTAGATCATGTGATAGAATGACGGGTCATTCCATCTGTCTCAAACAAAAGGTTAGCAAAAACTTATATACATAAGTCGATCTATAGTGAGATTAATCATACATGGTTCCTAAAATGGACTTATACATCATATGTCATACAACTTAATATAATAAAATTAGTTTATACTAAACAGGGACTTCCTGTAGGCCAGTGGTAGGCGATAAAGGCCAGTCGCACTTCGGTTGTGGGTTCGATTTCCATAGCCTTGTCCGACGCGATGGGCTGTCGCCCGTCCTGCAGGTTGTCTTTTTTATAAAACTATATTACTATAACATCCCATCAATAATATCAAAAAAAACTTTTATTCTTAAACAATACTAACTTATGTCCAACATAATCCATTTCAATCTTTAGGATTATCCATAATACTGCAGTCCGCTCTCATAACATAGTGAAAACGATTACCAGAGATTTAACACCATCGTCGATCCCCATATATCATAAGATATGTTTTGTTGGTCACATTCCAAACATTCAAAGTCCTTAATCATGTATTCTCTTTAATACCTTAGTGAAAACATGAATGCAGTTAAAATTTAACACTTTCCACATCCCAAAATCCTCAAAATTCTATATACTCAAACAATGATATCACTTAGTCCTTATATCAATCATGAGCTCATGAGTACTGTTAAACATTTCATTTTATCATTTTCCCTTCATTATGCTCATATCATCTTATTTCCAAAAATATCTCAATCACATTGAATACCACATTAGACCAATACATAAATATTCCAATACTTTATGATACAACATTATTTTGGAATCCAATTACATAAACACTTAATCATTCCACCACATCGTTATCATATTCAACATTGCCAATGGTGATCGCATGTGACTTCCCTTTGTCCTTTTCCTTAAGCGGTTTCTCATGTCGATCATCACTAACCCTTGGATTATGGCATTTATTAGCATAATGCCCCATTTCCTTGCACTTGAAGCATTGAAGTGTCGGTGGTGCATTCTCTGCAGTGCTTTCTTTATTCACATCATTAGAATCCCTTTTTCCATTACTTTGACACTCAGTTGCTCGATGACATTCTTTTCCACACTTAAAACATTTTCTAGTCCCTTTAAGACAATCTCCACCATGCTTCTTTCCACACTTTGTGTATAAGGAAACATTCATCTTCTTTTCACCATTATTCTGAGATTTCTCCTTGAACTCCATCTTTCGTTTCTTGTCAAAACCATGAGATGGATATGTAACACCAACTTCCATTTCTACCTTGATAGTACAACGCACAATTTCTTCATAGCTACTAAAGTCTCTTATAGCTAATGCCCTTCGAAGACTTGGTTTTAAGCCACTGAAAATTTGATCAACTTTACTTTCAGGTTGGATGATAATGCCAGATGCATACCTTGCAAGTCTTGTAAAATTTTCTTCGTATATACCAACAGATTCATCATCCTTCTGCTTCAGCTCAAGAAACTCCTTTTCCATCTTTGTTCGAAGAATACGAGGGAAGTACTTACTGAAAAAAAACGTTCTTGAACTCGTCCCATTCCATGGACTCAATTTCATCTCTTTGCCTCGTATTCTTGATAAGATTCAACCATTGATCCGCTTCACCTTCCAAACGATATACAGCTAAGATGACTTTATCATGCTCAGAACATTGAAGAACTGAAAATATCTTTTCAGTGGTACTGATCCATTGTTCAGCAACAAGTGGATCAGAAGACCCACAGAAAGAAGGTGGATGTTGCCTCATGAAGGACTCATGAGAATATTGTTCCCTTCTCTGCTCATTTGGAAGTCCAGAATGATTCATAGTTTGTGTAAGTATAGCAATAAGATTTTGCACTCCATCTCCCATAACATTTGTTTGTTCAGGAGGGAAATCATTTCATTGTCCATTGCATTGATCAACACGGTTCCTTCGGGTTCCAACCATCGTCTAAAACCCAAAAAGAATAGTGTGAGAGGAAAAAATCATGCTAGGGAAAACAATATAATAATGGGGGAGTACCTTCAATATCTAACAACTTAGGTTTAATTTTATGATCATTAGCGTAATTCTAGTATTATAACCTATACGTATACTTAACCTTAGGGACATCCCTAGACATACCTTAGAAATATCTCTAGGGATCTCACTAACGTTCTCACATCCTAGTTTCCAAAGGTTGACTAATCCTTTGCTCTGATACCAACTGTAAAGACCCGAAGCTTGTCGTACATGGACATTACATTACATTTGCGGAATACTTAGTACATTACAAAAACACACACACAAGGACCATAATAGTTTAGTGTCTTTGGAAACTCGGAATATAATCTTCTAATCCTGGTGAAGGATCTTCAATATCTCCCATAAAGATCTTCCCTTTTTTTACCAAAAACCTTTCTTTATATCCCGGGGAAAAGAAAACATAAAAGGGTGAGCTCAAATGCTCAGTAAGGGTAAACAAAAGAAATATAAATCACATCATATACATAAGAACATAACTTTTGGAAATCTTAACCTGCAAAAGAGATCATAATTTCATAACCTGGGATAACTCATGGCAGTGAAATGTATTCACAATAATCATAACTTAAAACATTAAACTTTGTGGCATACACACATAATCATAGATAATCATTTCTTGTTAGTCAAGACTCATTGCCAAGATTATCTTAGTGGACAAAGTCCATTTCTGAATCGAGTGATCCTCGTTTCAGTCCTGTTTCACTGAACCGGTATAACCTACCATTCCATCCATGTCTATCTCATGAGATATAAAATCTTTAACCAATGCATTGGAGGGAGATATAGGTCCCACCCATCTTATAATGAATCATTTCTTATGTGTGCCACATAATCATAAATCATACATCATCGCATAACACATGTAACAAAAATGGGATTCTTGAAACATCATGACATCATAAAACAAATCATATAAGGTAAATGACTTCATAAAAATAATTCCCTCACAACATAATCAAATCAATGTAATAATAGGGATAAAAACATAACCCTTTATTATCTTAGATGGAAAATAATTTTGATAAAACACTTGAACTCCATTCTTGAGGAAAATATCCTTTCTTCTTCAAAAACAATTTTCCTTTCTTAACATGTCATACAACGTTAAACTAAAAGAAGTTGATTAAAAATAAACTTGAAAACTTGTAACGGAAGATTATTGGAAATAATATTTTAAAAATCCATTCATGTCTTATAAGTTAAAAAAACATTCTTCTCGTACTTTTGTCGGAAAAGTAAAAAAAGTACATCGTACGAAAAACGACAAAAGATTCCTTTCATATCTTTTACTAAAAACTCACCGAAGGGTAAAATTGGATTTAAAAAATTATAGGTGGATGGAAATAATATTACATATTGAGGAAATATGGATGTGGATGATAAAATACACCCCAGTAAATACTAAAGTATAAACAATCTCGGATAAAAATGAGATTGTGATATTTCCCTTACCTTAGGTCCGATTTGCTTTGTACGTGTCCGAATCTCATGTATAATGGTTTAAATAATGTTATTCACTTATTCCAGAATCATACATATTGATATCATATCATATATGATTATATTCTTAGCTTCTTGTTAGTAATATTTCATTGTTACTTGTTACTCGGGTCTTTATTGCCTTTTGTTCTTATGTGTGTTTTGCCGAATAAATTCTTATTATTCTTTTAAGGTTATAGATAACTTATATCCAGAATGGTATTAGTATAACATATATCATATTTATTCATTCAATTCATTTATATAATTACTATGTAATGATGATCATGTAGAACGAGTCGCATCACATCGTGGAGACGGTATTCCGTACGTACGCACGAGTGATGATATTGTTCCTATGATCGTGGAATTGTATTTGAGTATATATATATTATTTCAGTATCAATATTACATTATAATAATAAAAAATAGTTACTCATTACACCATTATACCCATCCTTGTATGGTGATGGTGGAAAATAGATTACACCACGGCGTGGAGACGGTATTCCGTACGTACGCACGCGCGGTGATTTCATTTTTCCGTAGGACAAATGGAAGGTGAATTAGGGTTGTTTCATATTTATAATAACATATCAGTATGTAAGTACTACTGATGTTATTACTTTATCATGAAACAACTAAAGAAGAAGAAGTTGAAGAAGAAAGAAATTGAAAAGATCGGTAATGGATATTACCTCTTCTTTGGATCGCCTCTTTGAATCCTCCACCTAGGGAACTAAGATTGGTCTTTGAAAAAGACCAGGACCTCTAGGATTATTATAGGGAAGTGGAGAGGAGAAAATGGCAGGGGTTGGCCGAGCTAGAGTGCTCAAATTGGTGTGATGAGGAGGGGGAGGAGGTGCCCTTTTATAAGGGAGGAGAGGGGCACCTTAGGAATATCTCAAAATATTATTTTATATTAACGTCAAAATCGGGTTATAATGGTTCCAAAGGGTCTTATTTCGATTTTAATGTGGGGCGGGGTCGAAATACTATCATCTAATAGGATTTAGACAAGTTTAGGGTATTATATTAACCTTATCAATTAGATTTAACTCTAAGTTAAATAATTTAACTTTTACCGTGTCTTTTTGTTTTCTTTCACTATATGGTTAATACACTTACTATAACATGTCAAACGAACCCCAAATTGTATATTATTAATACATATATCCTTATCTAAGTCATTCGGCCGAACCTTAGATTTTTAGGAATAAAATAACAATTAATAATATAATATTTGATTTAAAAACTATTTTGTGTCAATTTTGACACTATTTGATATATGATTTTTTTGAAAGTCATAAAAGAATTATATGTTCGAACCAAGTTGATTAAAGAAACACTAATTTATCATAGTAACCTATAAAATTAGTGTAATTCATAAAAAGTCTTAAATTACATTTATTTTGGTATTTATAATATCAATTATGTCAATATTTCTTTAATAAGATAATTACTGCATCATCTTTGTGTCATAAATAAATTTAATTATTTGATGTCTAAAAATTACAAATAAAATAAAATCATGTAAGAAATCTTTTTATCTTTCTAATGAATATTTCCAATCGAATTTATCTTATGTACAACCCTATATTAAATATGTTTTAGTAAATATACTTTGATTTTAACTCTTTTAACTCTTCTTTGAATTAAAAAATAATAAATGTCCTAATCTAATCCAAGTGGGCCCAAATGATAATATTTTACACTTAAGGTTGTTTTTGGTAGAGATAAACTTGTCCAATAGGATAAGGACATGTGTTTGGGTAATATTAATATCATTTTTACCCTTAATTACCCTATTTACTTTTAACCGTGGTAAATAAAAGTAAAAAGTTACTATTCACCAAAAATTATTTTCATCTCATTGAACCACATTTTACTTACTGACATCAACCGTGTCTCTCGGATTTTTGAAATTCCATTCACAGAAGCGGTAAAATTATGTTTTATGAAAAATTCAGTTTTTTAACTACCACTTAGTAGTTTCACTATTCATCAAAAATTGATGTTTTTCATAACAATGCCAAACTTTCATCCTAAGATATATTTCATATTTCGAATTCAAAAATGAAATCTATTTTACCAAATTCATAACATATAAGTTGCATTAATTAATTTTATAATTAAATCCCGCTGTTAAAACAAATAGCGTGTTTTTAAGAAACAATATCTATCAAAAGATTGACACTTGATTATGTCTGGTTTAAATGTGAAATTACATTCAATGACCAACATTTTATTAAATTGTAAAAATATATTCTAAATATACTTTAAAACCACTCAAATTAATAATTTATCACTATTAATTATTTCGATTAAAAAAGTTGTTTTTAATTATAATTTAGTAATTTTCACTATTCATCGGAATATGAAAGTTATCCGAAAAGTACCAAAATTTCACCTTAGGCTAAATTCGATATTCCGAATCCAAAAATGAAGTCCATTTTGAGAGATAAAATTTCTAAAATTTAAAAAGTGGTTATTACTATTCATAACGGGTAGTTTTAATAATATTTTAATAGCATATCGTTGTTTCGTGAAACTCAGTATTGCGTACTACACACGCTATCGCGGAAGGTTGCGATTGCGTGTAATGCAAGGAAAGTCAAAGATGCGTGTTGTGCAAGATCCTTTTGGTGTAGCGTACAACACAAGACATTAATAAAATTATAAAGAATATTTTTCATAAAATCTCGAGCTGTTACACATCTCATAATGAAATCATTCTTACTTGTGACACAAAATAAACATACATCATTCATAAAAACCCAATAAATAAAATGGGTTTCATAAACATCATCCCATCATCAAATAATCCATATAAAATAAATGGATATCATTTCATAATAAGAGAAGTGAAACCATGTAAATCATAGAGACATTATACTTGAAACATACACATATGAAATAATGTCATCTTAGATGAAAAATGGTTTTGATAAAACACTTGAAATGAATTCTTGAGGAAAATATCCCTTTTTCTTCAAAATCATTTTCTTTTCACAAAATGTCTTGGAATTTTAAAAGAAAATTATTTTGTCGAAAATAGTAATGAAATATTTTGGAGGAAGCTTCATGAAAACAATGCTTTATAAAACCGTTAAAATCCGTTCGTGCCGTATAAATTAAAAAAACATTCTTTACGTACTTTTGCCGGAAAAGTCAAAAAGTACCTCGTAACGTAAAAAAAGAAAGATTCCTTACATACCATGTAGTAAAAGTTAAAAATGGTTAAAATGACTTTAAACATACATGAAAACACCTTTACAAAACATGGAAATGGATGATAGAAATAACCCCAGTAAATACTTACGAATAAGCAATCTCGAATAAAAATGCGATTTGCAAAATTATCCCTTACCTTAGGTCTGATATGCTTCGTATGTATCCAAACCTCCTGTATAATTATTTAAATAATGTTATTGACTTATTAAAGAATCATATTAACTGTTATGATATCATATATGGTTCACTTATGACTTTATATTACCCGTTATTTTGCAAATTCCATGTTAAAGAGCGTTTTGGGTAAAATCGTTTCATTTGTCATCCATGTTTTGACTTGTAATTATTCATATGATTACTTAGATCATTATTACTTACATACATAATGTAAAACATGATTTATATATAATATATATTCAGAATATACATATATATAATAGATCTATAAATGGAACGAAATACACCGTTCATGGAGACGGTAGGCCGTACCCACGCATGAACGTTGTTTTCGTTTTCTCATTGAATTGAATGGAATTAATTGGATGACATACATATATATATATACATAAATCCAGTATCATTATTATTTCATATATTTCATGATTACTTATTATATATACTTTATAATCATTTATGAATGTTTAATCATTGAGAATGAATCTCATCACGTCGTGGAGACGGTATTCTGTACGTACGCACGAGCGATGATATCGTTCCCATGATCGTGGAATTTTATTGGAGTGTATGTATACTATTACAGAATCAATATCAATTTAAAATAATCATATATAGTTATTATTTACACCATTATACCCATAAAAGTAAGGTGGTGGTGGAAAATAGATTACACCACGGCGTGGAGACGGTATTCCGTACGTACGCACGTGCGGTGATTTCATTTTCAATAGGATGGATAGATGGTGAAATTGGGTTGTTTCAAACTTATAATAAAATATATGTATATTAGTGATAGTGATGTTATTAATTCATAATGAAACAACGTAAGAAGAAGAAGTGGAAGAAGAAATATAGGTGAAAGAATCGGTAACGGTAATTGCCTCTTCTTTGAATCACCTCTTTGAGACCTCCTCTTAGGGCACTAAAATTGGTATTTGAAGAAGACCAGGACCTCTAGGATGTTTCTAGGGAAGTGGAGAAGAGAATTGTGTAGGGGTTGGCTGAGCATGAAGGCTCAAAGTGGTGTGTAGAAGAGAGGGAGGAGGTGTTATTTTATAAGGGAGAAGAGGGGCACCTTTGGAATTCTTAAAAATATTAATTTATAATAAATCTAAACCCACTTAAAAACCTCAAAAAATGACTCATATTATAAGATTAGATGCGATAGGGTTGTAATCTCATCAACCAATCAATTTTAGACATGTTTGGATATTATTTTAAACCTTATCATTTTGATTTATCCTTATTTAATCTATTTAAGTTTATTTGTGGTAATAAAATTATAAATTTTAAATTATAAAAATTGATTACTTATTTGTTGTGAATTTTCCATAATTATTTACTTTATAACATTATAGACCATATAAAATTAAATTTATAATTTTTAAATATTTTTTGTGATTTTTAAACAATTTTCTAATATGTTATTTTTATAAAATAAAAATACTGTCAATTTTGACACTATTCATTTATTTGAATTTAAATAAAATATATACATAAGATATGTTCGAAAAAAAGCTTTAATAGATTCATAAAAGGTCATATGTATCTATAAAATTAGTGGATCACATTACATAGTTCATATAATATTTATTATATTATTTTTAAAACCATTTATTTTGTTCATCTCTTAATAAAATAATTACTACATCATTTTTGTATAATTATTTAATATACTAATTTGTTGCATAAAAATTATAAATAAACTCCTATGATGAAGATAAATCTATTAACTTTCACAATAATAATTTTACTCGAATATATCATCTTAAAATCACAATATTTAAATTGTTATATTTATTAAATTATGAAGGTGACAACTTTGGCATCATTTAAAATAAAACAATATAAGTGTCATAATCACTTTTATAAGGCTCCAAATGGTTCTATATTAGTTAATTGTATGATTAAGGTGTATATAAACACTACCAATAAGTTTTGGTCAGGTTTTTGGGCCTTTTAATGGTTATTATTACTATATTACTTATTTTCCACTTAATAAATAATTTCTGTATCATTAATGTATCACCATTAATGACAATTATTTAATCCCTAAAAATTCTAAATAAATTATCATTATGTAGATAATTTTATTATCTTTCTGGAGACTATTCATGTTTGAAGTTTTATGATGTTTATCACTAAATTAAAATTATTATACTTATAAGATTTAAGAGAGTGACATGTTGTCACTTTCTTTGGTTTTAATAATAATTAAATTATTTTCATGGTCAAAAGTCCATAAAATGAATCAAAGCCGACCCTTAGGTTATATGGGTCTACTTTTAGCCGTCCAATAGAATTTTGGCATGTGTTAGGGTAATTTTATAATATTATATTTACCTTTAATTACCAGATTTACCTTTAACTATGGTAAATAAAATTTACCATAGTTACTATTCATAATTCCCAAAAATAAAAAATAGATTATAAACATAATTTGGACCCACTTATTCCAAATACGGAATCCATTTTTCCAAATTCAATAGACAGAAGTTGCAGAAATTAAATTAAAATTAATCCTGTTGTCGAAAGAAAACAGGTTTTTCATTAAATCATTGTAAAAGATTGAATTGATTTAACCTACGAATTTAATGTAAAATCAATGGTAATGACAAACATTACATTATATGGTATAAATATCTTCTATTTATACTTTAAAACCATTCAATATTATAATTTAACCATATAAATTATTATGATGAAAAAAGTTGTTTTTAATTAAAATATAGCGTGTTTTTACTATTCATCAAAATATGAAAGTTACCAGAATAATATGAAAATTTTATCCAAAGTAAATTTTTATTCCTTGATTCCAAAGAATAATTTTATTTTTTCAAATTGAACTTATAAACATGTCAAAAACTAGATTTAAAGTGGGTGCGCCATCAAAAGGTGGCAAAACTGCATTTTTTGAAAAATACATATTTTACCCGAAATATTTATTTTGTTCTTATACCATGTTCTAGAAAATGTGTATGATGAATAATAATGTTATAAAATCCAAAATTTAGTCAATACTATTCATAACGTCTTGTTCATAATAATATTATAATAATATATCGTTGTTTAGTAAAACCCGGTATTGCGTACAACACACGCTATCGAGGAAGGTCGTGATTGCTTGTAATGAAAGCCAAGTCAGGGTTGCGTGTTGTGCAAGAATCCTTCGTTGTTTCGTATAACAGAATCCAACCATATTTCATTTATACATTGAATATATATATATATATATACACTCAATGTTGTGTAGAATAACTGTTATCAAAATTGTGTGTAACACGATCCTAGAATAGTGTTGCGTATACTGCAAGCTAATACGGTGTTGCGTATAGCGCAAGGTAATCTTGGTGTAGCATACAACACAAGAAATTAATGAAATTAAAAGAATATTTTTCATAAAATCTCGGGGTGTAACAGTTCTGTTAGTAGAACACGGTAAAATTTGTAAAAATATGATCCCTTCAAATTTATATATGTGGTCTTGGGAGACATGTTGAAGAAGTGTGGTTTTACAAAATTTGTTGATTTTTTTCACAAATAGTATTATAATAAATTCAATTATATAAAAAGGATTAAAAAAGTTTTTTATACAAATTGTTTTTCATAGAATTATGAATTCCTTTATGTTTTTCATGGAAATAATTTAATGGATATGTTATCAAATATAACATCATTTGAAATAAAATGTTATGATTCACGTCTAGAAAGTAATAATTTTTTTACTCAATCATGGAAATATCTTCCTTCATGATCTTTTTACCATCAAATGTTTTGAATATTTTGAATTTACATTTTATACATTAACAAATGAGGAAAATTCCTGTATAGATTTGTGTTCAATGGTATGTTTAAGTGAAGTTGTTGATATAAAAGGTATAAAAATATTTTCTGAAAAATATATGGTTCTCCAAGATGCTTAAATAATAGAGGATAAAACTGATAAATGGTGGAAATTGATCAAAAATATGAAACTTGAGGAGGAGATTGAGTCGTTGGAATAGAAGGATTTCTTGAAGATGTTTTTTGATAAATA
Organism: Viscum album; assembly: GCA_963277665.1. Classification (NCBI taxonomy): domain Eukaryota; kingdom Viridiplantae; phylum Streptophyta; class Magnoliopsida; order Santalales; family Viscaceae; genus Viscum; species Viscum album. The sequence goes on along the minus strand of OY728145.1, from coordinate 1,261,741,260 downwards.
TTTTATGTGCACCCTCCGGCTTAAGATGGAAAGGGACTTCCTTGCCCTCAAGGAAAATGACGAATAGTCCATCAGATCATATGAGGAAAACATCACAATGCTTTCACGATATGCCATCGGCTTCTGTCATTACCCCTGAATGCAAGGATGACCACTTCTTAGGGGAGGTGAAACCTATCCTGCGGAAAGACCTCATGATCCATGACTTTGACAGCTATTAAGAAATTGTTTGATGTTCCCTCAAGGTCCAAATGGAGATCAGTGAATCATATGGGTATCATGGGGATAAAAAGAATAATGAAGATTTATATTTTGGGGGTCTGAAGGATAAATCCAATGGTTCTAAGGAGATCCAACACCCCAATTTGTTAATGGTGCTGAAAGAAGCACCCCAGAAATTGGATGAAGGAGATGAGGAAATGATTTAGGTGTGTAAGAGAAGGAAATCTAGCTGTTAAATTTCAACAAGAAAAATCCACAGCTATGACATAGGAGAGGAAAACGTTGTTCATTGCTTTAATTTCAAAGAACCAGGGCATAATGCAACTTAGTGCCCTTAGCCAAGGGTTTTTGGAGGGAAACAACAACCTCCAAGGCAGTAAGGGAGAGATTTTTCCATCACTACTGTTGATGTGAACCCCAAAAACAATGTGTTGACATATAAACGAGTTATTCATTCAAGAATAGTGAACATTATTTTTTATTAAAGTTCTACACATTCTTTTATTTCCCGAAAGTTTAGTAGAACAATCCCAACACCACCAGAAATCATGGAAGTAATGATGTCGATGAGTATAGAAAATGGGGCAATCATTGCATCCCATGAATATAACTCCTCCCCTGTCATAATCGGTGGATTGAACTTCCCGGAGAACCTCATCATACTCCCTCTAGGGTAATTTGATGCAATTATTAGCATGAATTGGATTCCAAATATAAATCTAACATAAATTGTTGTGAGAGGGAAATCACCCTCCATGTGGAGAATCAACCCTCGATTCTTTACAAGTGCATAGAAGAAGACGGATCTTATTTTTCTCCATTATCTAAAGCATTGATATTACATCCCTATGATCATCCATATCTAGCCTAGATGATTGAATCTAATGAGGCAACCATCCTTGAATTCATTCCTATTGTGAGGGAATTCGCTGAAGTGATTCCTGATGAATTACTTGGACTTCCTCCTAGAAGAGATAATGAATTCATAATTGATCTTATACCTGGGGCATTGCCAATATCCGAGAATCCATATATAATGGATGTTGTGGAGCTTGAGGAGCTAAAGAAACCACTAAAAGATAATCTGGATAAAGGATTTATATGCCCAAGTGCTTCACCAAGGGGTGTAACATTCCTCTTCGTCAAGAAGAAGGATGGGTCAATGCGCCTTTTCGTCGATTATCACGAGCTTAACAAAATCACTATAAAGAACAAGTATCCTCTCCCTTGAATTGATGACTTGTTCAATTAGCTGTATGGAGAACAATACTTCTTTGAGGTATATTTGTGGTTGGTATATTATCATGTATGAGTAAAGAAGGAAGGCTTCTCTAAGACTGCTTTTCGTATAAGATACGGGAAATATGAATTCATAGTAATTCCCTTTGGACTCACCAGTACTCTAGAAATATTCATGGACTTGATGAATATAGTATTTAGATATGACCTCAACTAATTTTTGGTAGTCTTTATAGATGAAATTCTAATATACTATAAAAACAAGGAGGATCATAAGGAGAATCTAAGAACCGTACTAGAGACCTTGTGAAAGGAAATCTCTAGGCATAGTACAGAAATTGTGATATCTGGTTGAAGGATGTCTCATTCTAGGACCATATCTTCACAAGCAATGGGATATCTATGGAACCCTCCTATACAAGTGCAATAGTGGGATGGATGAGGCTATCATTTAAAATGTATACCTTCACCTTTTTGAGGTCAGTTGGATATTATCGATGATTTGTGAGAAATTTCTCATGATTGTGGAACCCTTTTACCAAGATAACTCTAAAGGGAGTAAAGTTTTCATGGATTTATGAATGTGAAGAATGATTCATGGAGTTGAAAATGAGGCTTATCACTACATCAGTGCTCACTTTAACCACAAGTGGAAAACATTTACTGGTATTCAGTGATTCATCGAAGAAGGGAATGGGATGTGTGTTAATGTAAAATGACAATGTCATTTCCTATGCTTCAAATAAATTTAATGTTCATGAGAAGAATTATCCAATAGTGATGTAATAAAATACTATAAATATTATGTCCGGCCAATATATGTTTTACCATTAAAATAATATGATATTAGGTTTGTATGAATTATTTTATGAAGCTTTAGTAGACCCTTCAAGACTTATAAAACATTTTAGATTTTTAAATTGATTTCCTTGGGAATGTGACTCACATCCTCCTAAGAAACCTTATTATATTAAGAAGGTCAGCCATTGGATTTATAAAATATTTTTTTCTACTCCCCTTTTGAAAAAAAACAATGCCAAAACCCATTGGCTATTTTGTGGTTTTGATTATTTTAATGTGTGGTGTCCCAAACCTAAATAATAAAAAATTACCTCTTTTTTCTTATATAAACCCACCCAAGGCCCCACTTATTCTACAATCAAAGCATTTGGATTTCATCCAACCTTTTCCCCCTTCTCTCTAGAATCCTCCCAAGGTGCCCCAAGCTCCCACGAAGACTCTCTCAAGCCTCCCCCAAGATTTTGGGATCACACATCCAAGTAAGGGATTCCTACCTTTCTCTTTTTTCCATGTTTCTAAATATTTTTACTCCCTTTTATTTTCATTTATAAATGTTGGTGTATTATTTTGGACCTCCTATATACTGGCCTTTAAGTTTGAATGATGGGAGACCCCTTTCTCTCTCATTAAATGCCTCCCATGAACACCCGTTACTATGCTGAAAATCCCAATGGAATTTCTCTCTCCTAATTTACATTCAAGCAAATATTTTGTATCATTAATATAAATATAATGTAAATATGATGAGTAACCCCTTTCTCTCTAATCATCATTTTTTTATGAATTCCTATGTCACGCTATTATGCTACTGAAATTGATCCACGTTTTTCCCTGCCAATGTCATTGTGTAGTGAATACCATTCCCATTTCTCTATCAAGTATATTCACCTTTATGCACATTTAATTATTGATTATAGAGTTTTATGTATGAATTCCACATTCCTTTATTGTGGAAAAAATGATGATGTGTAATGAATCCATGTTTTATGATCTATGTGGCACACATATGCATTAAATGAAATGTTTAAGAAGGGTGTGCCCTGATAGCACTCCAATGCATTGGGTAAAGTATAGTGTCATGATACATCATGTACAATGAGTTCTTACTCATTCTAATTCAATTTCTATTAGGGTTTACTCATGCTTCATGTTCAATGAGGGATTACTCATGTACCATGTGCAATGAGCCTTGGCTCATGATAATTCCATGTTAACTGTTGTTGCCACATTTCCATGTTATGATTATCATTCATTATCATCCCTTTATGTTCATGTTTCTCTTGTGCTCCATTGACATTATTATTTTATAACATGTAATGTATTCCACATGTTATTCCATGTTTATTACCATAATGGGCTTTATAGCTCACCCTTTTCATATAAATGTCCTTGGGTAATCCTATGCATCGCTTAGTACAAGGGAATGTAGAGGACATGTAAAGTATTTTTTTCAATAAGACATTTCATTCTATTCTTTATGTTGTTATTTAATGTTCCAAATCCCTAAAGACACTAGAACCCTTGATCATCTATGTTGTATCAAGTGAGGATTTTATGTAATAAATCATGTTTAATTATGTAAAAAACTACAGGGTTGTTATAGTTGGTATCAAAGGATAGGTTTATATATTTTTAGGATAAGGAATAGAAAACCCTAGTGAAGCTTTAGTGACAATACAATTAATAATAAAAAAATTCCTATGTTTTGATTGGTATTGGGAAAGTGGTTTATCAATACAATACATCCCTTCTTGGATACGAGCAGGTAGAGGCGGCTCTTGGATAGATCTACCTAGGGGTGAAAACCCTAACCAGGTGTTTCGGGCTCGACCCAGGGTATCCTGGTACATGAAAATTGGCCTTGATTCACTCTTGGTTATGATACTATTGGGGGATATGCATTGGTAAATTCACAAGCTTAGTATGAACCATTATTAAGGGAATTAAATAAATAATCCCCTAAAAATATATATTAGAAAGTAGATCGTGGATAACATAGATTGAAGCCAATATATTCATAAGTTAATTAAATAAAATCTATTTATAAGTCATTTGTATTTTTCATTGAATTACCATTTATGTGTTACCCCTAACTTTCCTTTTATTCCAGCCAATGACCGGTAATAGGAGGACTCATGCTAATAATCGATGTGAAGATCGATGTGAGGATTGTGCCAATGAGATGCTCAATCTGATGGGGGTGGGAATCATGAACTTTTTCCTGATAATATCTCAGTTAACTCAATCATTTAAAAGAAACATGGGTCAAGTGGAATGTTCAACCACCCCACCCCCCCTAAAAGAACAAGTCGCTATCAAGAGCTTCATGAGATAAAGAACTCCTATTTTTAACGGATCATCTGAGCCCTAAATCACTGAACAATGGATCAACTGCACTGAAAAGATCTTATCTATCCGTCAATATTCTGAACAAGAGAAGGTTCATCTGGCTTCTTATCGTATGGAGGGTGATGCTGATCAATATAGGACATTGATCAAAAACACAAAGCCTGAGGAGGAGATAGAGGTGTTGGAATGGAAGGATTTCTAGAAGTTGTTTTTAGAAAAATATTTTTCATGCACCCTGCGGATTTAAATGGAAAGGGACTCACTATCTCTCAAGAAAAAAAGGCGACCAATCTATCAGAGCGTACGAGGAAAACTTCATAAGCCTTTAACGATACGCCTCTGGCTTTTTCATTACCCCTAAATGCATGGCTGACTACTTCTTCGGAGGGCTAAAACCTAGCCTAAGAAAATCTCTCATGATTCACAACATCAACGGCTATGAATAAATTGTTTGATGTTCCCTCATGGTTTAAATAGAGATTGGAGAATCTTAGGGGTATCATGGGGATAAGAATCATAAGATGGATTTCTATTCTGACGGTCCAAAGGATTAATCCAATAGTTCTAAGAGGATCCAGCACCCCACTTTCCAATGGTACAGAAAAAATCACCCCATAAATTTATTGAAGGGGATGAGGAAATGATTTAGGTGTTGATGAGAAGGAAACCTAGTTGTTAACTACAAACAATAAAAACCCACAACTGCGACAGAGGAGAGGAATTATCTATTCGACTCTCAAAATTGTTTTCATTGGTTCAACTGGAAAGAATCAGGGAATCTTGAAAATCAGTTCCCTAAGCCAATGGTTTTCATAGGCAAAAAACAACCACCAAGGCAGCAAGGGCATGATTTTTTCATCACTTTCACCGAAGTGAACCCCTACAATGAACTAGTGATAGGTAAGCTAGTTATTAATTCAAGACAAGAGAATATACATTTTTATTCAAGTTCTAAACATTATTTTAAATCCATAAAGTTTCCTAGAATAATCCCAACACCCACACAAATCGTGGAAGTAAAGATGTCGGTGAGTTCAGAAAATGGGGCAATCATTGCATCCCATGAATATAACTCCTCCCCTGTCATAATCTGTGGATTGAACTTACCAACGAACCTCATCATACTCTCTATGGTGAAATTTGATTCAAAGTTTGGCATGGATTGGATTTCCCTCAATAGAGCCTACATAAATTGCCGGGAGAGGTAAATCAATCTCCATGTGGAGAATACACCCCTGATTCTATACAAGTGCAATGATGAAGATGAATCTTCTATAGATATATCATATCAAGTGTGGATATTACTTCTTTATGAGCACGTGTATCTAGAATATATGATTAAGAATACGGAGGCAACCATCCTTGAATACAATCCTATTGTGAGGGAATTAGCTGATGTGTTTCTAAAGGAATTGTCTGGTCTTCCTCCTATAAGTGATGTTGAATTCTCAATTGATCTTATACTTGGGGCACTGTCAATATTATGGACTCCATATCTAATGGATATTGTGGATCTTGAGGAACTTAAGAAAGGACTATAGGAGAATCAGGATAAAGAGTTTATACGCCCATGAGCTTCACCATGGGGTGCACCAGTCGTCTTCCTCAAGAAGAAGGATGGGTCAATGTGCCTTTTCATAGATTATTGTGAGATTAAAAAAATTACAATAAATAACGAGTATCCTCTCCCATGAATTGATGACTTGTTCAATCAACTTCATGGATAACAATACTTCTTCAAGGTAGATTTGTAGTCCGAATATTATCATGTAATGTTAAAGAATGAAGATATCCCCAAGATGGCTTTTCGTACAAGATAGAAGAACTATGAATTCATTGTAATGCCTTTCGGACTCACCAATTCTCCAGAAATCTTTATGTACATGATTAAAATAGTATTTAGAGATCACCTCGACAAATTTTTGATAGTCTTTATAGATGAAATTCTAATATAATCCAAACCCAAGGAGGATCATGAGGAGAATCTAAGAACTATTCTAGAGACCTTGCAAAATGAGAAGCTCTATGAAAAGTACAGTAAGTGTGAGTTCTAGATGAAGAATGTATCATTATGGGTCCATATCATCATAAGAAATGGTATATCTGTGGATCCATCAAAGATAGTGGCAATAGAGGGATATATGAGGCCAACATTGGTAACAGATATCCGTAGTTTTTTGGGGTTAGAGGGATATTATAAATGATTTGTGAGAAATTTCTCATGATTTTCCAACCCTCTTACCAAGATAAATCTAAAGGGATTAATTTTTTCTTAGAGTGATGAATGTGAAGAAAGTTTCAAGGAGTTGAAAATTAGGCTTATCACTACACTTGTTCTAACTTTACCCACAAGTGGAGAAATTATCTTGTTATTCAGTGATCCTTCAAAGAAGTGCTTCGGTTGTGTGTTGATGAAAAATGACAATGTCATTGCCTATGTTTCAAGGTAATTGAATGTTCTTGAGAATAATTATCCAACACATGACCTGGAGTTGGCTTCAGTGATCATTGCATTAAACATTTAGTGGAATTATCTTTTTGGAGAGAAGTGTGAAATATATACGGACCACAAAAGTCTCAAGTATACTATTTCTGACGCTTTCACTGGGGTGTGCGCATCCATCTATTGAGGATGCGCAGCCGTTTCCCCACATTCCCACTTTTCAAAGGTTGGTGGCATCCATTCCTTATTTAGGTACCTTTGCTCCTTGATCAAAATGGGATGATGGGATGTCAGTTCCTCCATCTGTGGAATCCTCCTCAGAACTCGTTACCTAGTCTGGTTAAACCATATATATTAAGTCATGGTTCGTGAATCTCGTTCCTTCTTCCATATCTTTGTGGACATCAGTTAATTACACTACTCCCGTGAGGATATTTCATGGAGTCTTGACATGGTAGAAACCTTATGTCATAGTAAATAACAACATCAGGAATTTCGGGACATCTCTGGATGTTTGGACATCGGTGAACCTATATTCTTTCTCATAAGAGGGGATTAAAGTGGCGTAGGACCATAGGCATCCCAAGTCAATTGGGTGGCATCTTATTCTAGAGGCATGTCTCTAAGGTTTTCCTTAGATTCCCATTATTAACATGGGTTATGCCGCAAGTTTAACATATAGGAGAGACAGTTATGCCAGAGGCATGTCTTTCGAGGTTTTACTCAAGAGTATCATGTTTAACACGAGTTATGTTACGAGTTTAACTTCTAGAGGATATGGTAACACCAAAGGTGTGTCTTCTGAGGTTTTCCTCGGGAATATCATGTTTAACACAAGGTAGGACACGAGTTTAACATCTTATAGAGGGATAACGTGGGTGATTAGAACGTCACATATAGATAGATCAGATTGGTACATCACTAGGAGAGAGCTCTAGGAGTGTTTATCAGGTAGATGGAATAGAACACTCAATAATAGCAGACCAAGGATGGTGTATCCCAAAAGTGAAGATGTCACACCATGAAGGCTGATCAGGACACCAATGAGGGTGGATCTGGGAGTGTACACCCTCAAATGGGGGGAACACCAGACTTTAATTTTTGCTGGGATTGAACATCTTGGAGGTTTCCTATGTACCTTGTGTAGACGACATGGATCAAAACCCATGTAGTTCAAATGGGTGATGAAACAAGATGTACACAGAGGACAACAACCTGAATATATGATGGGGATTACGCATGGATAACATGCCATCGCAATAGGGATACTCTTGGGTGAATGGTTATGGATTGAGGGGGGCTTATACATAGTTGTCTGCCCAGGTGCCGTAAGGAGCGGTGCTAGGATGAATGTCCTGATCTCATAAGGATGTGATGGCCCAGGTGATAATCAGGATGGATGATGGAGAGTTGAATGAAGTTGATGGGGAATAAGATGGAACTATCATGAAGGTGATGGTAGTGTTGGGATTGATCCTGGAAGAGACTTCCTACGTATCCCTATGGCATGAAATCAATGTCTATGTAGTTGTGTGAGTCGATAGGACACCGGAGGATGTAACCCATGAGAATGGATGCATGGATGGGACCCCGAGGAAGTGGAAGCTCCTAGTTGGGTCATGACCTTCCTGAAACACATAGTCTTGAGGGAAAGATCAGGATGAGACATGAGATATGGGATTGAACCTTAGGGAGGATTCTAACATATCCCCATGGTAGGGAATCAAAGTCCACGTAGTTCATCTGACGACGACATACTATCGATTGGGGACTTCAATGGATTACTGTAGATTGGGTGACTTCAACAACATACCACTGAATGGAGTTGAAAATGGCTTACCGATGATGGAGTTGACAATGGATTACCGATGAATGGGGTTGATCCTCAGGGAGGCTTGCTACATACCCTATCTAGAGGATAGGGATCAAAGCCCATGTAGTTCCAGTTGTTGTTGGTGAACCGATGTGTAGGGGGTCAGAAACAATAGTTGTTGTGCTTGAACCTCAGGGAGGCTTTCTACATACCATGCCTTGGAAAAGATCAAAGTACATGTAGTTCGAGTAGTGGGGTCCAACATGAAGAGAGGTCAAGAGAAATAGATGGGGGGTTGAACCTCAGGGTGGATTCCAATGTACCTTTCCTTGGAATGGATCAAAGTCAATGTAGTTTAGGAGGAGTGGGAACTAATGTGAAGGGGTGTCAGAACCAATAGATGGTGGGCTTGAACCTCAGTGAGTCTTCCTACGTACCTTTCCATGGAAAGGATCAAATTCCACATAGTTCAGGAGGAGTGAGAACCTACGTGAAGGGGGGTGGGAACCAATAGATGGTGGGATTGAACCATTGGAAGACATTCTACGTACCTTGACTTAGAAAGGATCATAGTCCACATAGTTCATGAGGGTTGTTGGTGCATACACTGTTGGATGCCTCGATAGGATGTCAAAGTCAATGCTTACTACTCTAAGCCCATGTGATTCGTGCTCGGTGTGAGAAACAAGAGTTTGTAAGGACCTAACGATCACAACACAACAGTGTCTCTATAAAGGGTGGGGAATGGGGCTTTGGTAAGGAAGCATCCCTGATTGCCACTTTGGAGAGACAATGTTGAATGGGGCTTACACTAAGAAGCTGTCTGGATTCCGTTATGGAGCGCCAATTGTGGATGGAGGCTTATTCAAGGAAGCGTCTAGGGTGCCGCTCCGGAGCAACAATGTTGAATGGGGCTTATGCAAGAAAGATGCCCGGGTGCCGCTATAGAGCAATGATGGTGAATGGGGCTTACGCATGAATGTTACTTGAGTGCCACTATGGAGCGACAATAGTGAATGGGGCTTATTCAAGGAAGCTTCATTGGTGCCGCTATGGATCAAGAATGGTGAATGGGGCTTACGCAAGGAAGAAACATGGGTGCTTCTATGGAGTGACAATGGTGAATGGGGCTTATGCAAGGATGTAGCCCGGTGCCGCTATGAAGCGGCAATGGTGAATGAGGCTCACGTAAGTATGCAGCATGTGCGCTACTATGGAGCTGCAATAGTGAATGGTGATTACACAAGGAAATGTCCAAGGTGCCGCTATGGAGTAGCAATGGTGAATGACGCTTATGAAAGGAAGCTGCTCATGTGCCGCTGTGTAGTGGAAATAGTGGATGGGCCTAATGCATGGTTTCATCCCTAGTGCTGCTATGGAGTGACAATGGTGAATGTGGCTTACATAAGGAAGTAGCCCGAGTGCCTCTATGTAGCGACAATGGTGAATGGGGATTACGCAAAGAAGATGCTCGGGTGCCACTATGGAGTGGAAATGATGAATATGGATTACGTAAGGAAGCAGCCCAGGTGCCTCTATGGAGCGGTAATGGTGAATAGGGCTTACGCAAGGATGCAACCCATGTTCCACTGTGGAGTGGCAATAGTGAATGGGGCTTACGTAAGGAAGTAGCTCTCGTGTGCCACTGTGGAGTGGCAATGGTGAGTGGGGCTTACACAAGGAAGTTGTCTGGGTGCCGCTCTATAGTGGCAATGGTCAATGGGGATTAAGCAAGGAAGCACCTCGAGTGCCCCTATGGAGCGGCAATGGTGAATGTGGCTTATGCAAGCATGCAACCTATGTTTCGATGTGGAGTGGCAATGGTGAATGGGGATTCTGCAAGGAAGCTATACGGGTTCCGCTATAGAGTAGAAACGGTGAATGGGGCTTGCACAAGGAAGCATACTGGGTGCCACTATGGAGCTGCAATGGTGAATGGGGATTATGGAAGGATGCAACATGTGTGCCTCTATGGAGTAGAAATGGTGAATGCTGAATACACAAGGATGAGGCATGTGTGCCACTGGGGAGAGGCAATGGTGAATAGGGATTACACAAGGATGCAACCTATGTGCTACTGCGGAGTGGAAATGGTGAGTGGGGCATACACAAGGATGCATCTGGGGAGCCACTCTGGAGTGAAAATGGGGAATGGGTCTTACACAAGGAATCTTTCTGAGTGCCACTATGTAGCGGCAATGGGGAGTGGGTATTATGCATGGAAGCTTCCCTAATGCTGCAATGGAGCAGCAGTGGTGGATGGGGCTTACTCAAGGAAGCTTCCCATAATGTCTTCCTCATGTATAGCCCTGAGGGAATCCCAACATACTGGTGGGTTGATGTATAAAATTGGGGCCAACACCTATGTGTATGTGCACAAGTGGGATAACCACAAAGGGTGTTGGAATTATTCCGAAATATGGGAATTGAAAAGTTTGAATCACATGCTCAACATTCGGAACACAATGAGGGTGGCGTGGTGATGGAGGATAACTATTGACCATGTTCAAAACACAGAATCCATATCGCATTAGCCTAAAATGGGGATAAAAAATGAGGGTCAACTGCTGACCATGTTCTAAATATAGGACCTAACTTGAAGTGTTGTCCAACATCTTATGAGGCATTGTCCTAGGACTGTAGGTGAGCCGATGCAGCATGGGACCAAGCCTTTAGGGGGTCCCTTCAGACATGAATGAGGATGATGATCCGAATGTAGGACACATGAAGCATGAGGTGGAGTAGTGAAATTCTTGAATGGATTCCAACACTCTTGATGTTCTATAACTATAATCATGGCATGAGGTATCTTATTCATGGAGAGTAAGGAATCTGTTTTTGTAGCAAGAGACATCATATGATTGGAACATAGAGTATGATATAGTTTAAAGTCGTGTAGTGAGGTCTTCTGGCATCTAATTCTTAGTGTATAAGTAATCTATTGTTTGGGGAAAGAGGTATCTCAAATTGGTCATATAAGGTATACTACAATTTATAGTCATGTAGAGGGGACTATTGGGTATCTTTTGATTGGAGCATAAGGCATATCTTGTCTAAAGCAAGAGGCATCATATTTTTGGAACATAGGGAGTACTACAGTTTATAGTCATGAAGAGTGGACTATTTTTCATATGGCACCTAGCAGTGGTTGGTGTTGGGACTTATGTAACAGCGGCCATTTCTGGTGGATCCAAACATAGGAGTTAGCTGATAGGGTTCAGATGGGTTTCTTGATGAATAGTTCAACTCAAGGTACTCGGGGAATTGATGATGAGAAACTAAACTCACAACATGAGAAACAAACCAAGAAGAATATGTCAACCCATGGTGTTTCATGGTGTGCGAAGAAGTATCACAAATCACTGTATACCATAGGTGGATGGTGGGTGTGTAGAATGGCCCAATAGAATGTGTCGACCCCCCCGGCCCAAAACGTTCACAGTGCGACTCTCCATTTGTCATGGGAGTCAGTGACAGAAGCAAAGGGACTGGACGGAGGGCTAGGAGCAAAGCCCGACACTGATCCTGAGTGGGGGTGTGGGGGTGCAGGGTTACAGCCCCTGTGGTATGGATCAGTGGGCGCAATGGTTAGAGCATCGCAAATGATAGGTTTTCAAGAAGTAGCTTTTCGGAGGAAAGGTTTTGGCGGAACATGTGGTCTCGCGAAGCATCTTTACAAAGGAAAGCTATTTGCAGAGCATAAACTCACTGTGAAAAGGGGCTCACGGAGCAAAGCAGCTGTTGGTGCAAAGGGGATCGCAGAGCGAAGCGTCTCACGAAGCTAGGCCTCTCTCGAAGCAAAGCATCTCGCAGAGCTAAGCATATCATGGGGAAAGCAGCTCACTGAGTAAATTGTCTCGAGGAGCAAATTGGATCACAGAGTAAAGCCTCATGCTGAGAAAAGCCGCTCGTGGATCAAAGCCTCTTGCGGAGCCCTTTCCGAAGGGAATCACTTCACGGTGCATAGGATCTCTGTGAAATGGGATATCGGTTGCCCAAGGGGAGGCATGGCCATCCTTATAAAGAGGGTGATTCGAGTATTTATAGGCAATGGAGGTTGGTGTACCACATCGCGATGCAAAAATGCGTTCCACGAAGTACAAATGTGTGCCACAAAGAAAATCGCGCTCCGCAACTAGACGAAGTTCCCTCAAGTTTCTTCTAATCGTGGAGTCGACCGTTATCGAGCTTTGTGGCTCCCATGGAGGCTCCAATTAAGTTCCATCAAGTTATTTGTAATCGTGGAGTCAACCTTCATCGAGATTCGTGGTTCTCTTGGAGGCTCTGGTCAAGTTCCTCTTCTCCGCGATCGTGGAGGGAGCTTTGCGAATGGCCTCCGCGAACCAGTTTTCCAGCCCAACTTCAAATTTCCATAACTCATAATCTGTAACTCCATTCAAGCTCTATAAACTGTCAAATCGAAGCTTGTGAGTTGGGCTACAAAATTGGATCATGTATGGAAGCATTTGGAATATTTCATGAACACGGTTTCTGGTGCAAACATATATATTCAAACAGAATGAGTTGAACATGTGCCAACAATGATGGTTAGAGCTGATCAAGGACTTTGACTGATCAATCCATTGCCACCATGGGAAAGAGAACAAGGTGGAAGATTCTCTATGTAGAAAAGAAAAAGTGATTCTATCATTGATAACAATTTAAAAGGATCCAATTTCTTAGATTTGATGAAGATGGACATGGAAATCATAATGAAGGGGACATCATCAATCCATTCACAAATGATTTCTCAACTATCTCTTTTGGAAAGGCTAAAGGATACTCAAAAGGATGATGTGGGAATTTAGAAGAAAGCGGAATATATTAGAAAATGGAAATCCTTGGAGTTCAATGTTAATTAAGAATGAATTTTGAGATTTGGGAAAAGACTATGTGTTCCATCAAGTCCGGAGTTAAAGAAGGAGTTTTTGAATGATGCACATAGTTCAAATTTCTCTATTAACCCAGGAAACATAAAGATGTATTGAGATATTTAAGAGAATTATTAGTTGGATAATATGAAGAAGGAGATCGCAGATCATACATCAAAGTTCCTGGTGTGTTAGCATGTGAATTCAGAGAGCATAAGTCTAAGGGGATGGTGTAACCATTTCTACTACGAGTACGGAAATGGGAGAACATCACCATGTTCCTTTTCACCAAACATCCAAATACATCCGAAGACAACAACACAATCTGGGTTGTTGTGGATCATCTTACAATGTCTGCCGACTTTATTGCAACTTAAGATGATTTCTCATTAGATCAATTGGCATGAATATATATCCATAAAGTGGAAAAGATGAATTGCGTACCACTATCTATTGTATATGATTGAGATCCAAGATTCATATCTACAATTTAAAAGAGTCTTCAACATGCTTTGGATACTGCACTAAACATCAGTACAACCTATCATCCTCAAAATAATGGCCAATCTGAGTGAACTATTATTACACTGTAAGATATGTTATGATCAAATTCAAGGGACTTTAAAGAAGGATGGGATCAAAATCTTCCTCTAGTATAATTATCCTATAATAACAGTTTCCACTCGAGCATCTGAATGGAACCTTATGAAGCCCTATATAGGATGTGGTGATGAACACTAGCATGTTGGGATGAAGACGGTGATCGTATGATGCTAGGACTAGAAATGGTCGACGAAATGGTGGAGAAGGTGAAAATCATTCAGCAGCATATCAAGGAAGCCATGAGTTGGCAGAAGAGTTATGTAGATAACCATTGATGAGACCTTGAGATTAATGTTTGAGGAATGCTATTTCTACACATATCACTATAGAATAAGGTCATGGTGTTTGTAATGAAGGGGATGTTATGTCCTAGGTACATGGACCCCTTCAAGATTCTTGATTTTGTTGGGGATGTGGCCAATGGACAAGCACTTCCACCTACCATTGCTAAAGAACGTGATTTATTTCATGTATCACTTTTATGGATGTATATAGAAGACCCTAAATGTGTACTCTCTTCAGAGGTAGTATAACTATAGGATGATCTTTCTTAAGAGGAGAAACCAGTGAAGATCTTAGATTGTAGAGAAAAAGTTCTACGAAACAAGACAATATCCCACATCAAAGTTTTGTGGTGAAACCACATGTTTGAAGAAGTGATGTGGGAATCAGAGGAAGTGATGAAGCAAAGTTACCCACATCAATTTTATTGAGGGAAAAGGTAATTTGAGGGTGAAATTTCCTATGGGGGTAATATTGAAACAACCCAAAAATTCATTAATGAAAATTCCTCCTTGTCTATTAAAATGTCTTCTTATGGTTATGTAAAACTTATACACATCATTGGTTTTATGTTTTGAATTTTGAAAGACCATTAAAAATTATGACCATTGCTAATGTAGCTATTGATCAGTGATCACATGATTATTATAAATATAGGGATTTAACAAAACCAATTTAGTCAGACAAAGGAAGTGATGGCCTCATCCAGAAGACTTACCCCATACGAACCCAATTTAATGGAGCTCGAAAAGGAGGTGGAATCACTGGGATTTTCTCTTGACCAAGACCAAGCAGAGATAGAATATGTTATGCTTGAGCAGAACTGCCTACGAGAGAAGTGGAAGTTGATAGATATTACCACTCGAGCAATGTTATTTGAGCCACCCCAAGAGTCTGTCACAAATGTGCACCATACCCTAAGGTTTTATTCGGGTGTTTTAAGGGTCTATGTAATAAGACCCTAGTACTAAGATTATGTACATTATTATTGAATATAAAATATACATTATTTTTATTATTGTTACTTCGTAATTAGTTTTTAAAGCACAAATAATATTTTTATTCAATATTAAAACTAAGAAATCAATTTTGATGAATTAATGGGTTTTTTAATCAAATAATATTTTAATAAAATATTATTATTATTAAATTATTTTTTATAAAATATAATTGATATTATAATTTTATAAATGCAATTGTAATTTTTAGTTTGGTTTGGAAGCTGTTTTTATCAAAACCCATGAATTTTTGATAAATGTCTATTTTTATTTTAAATGTATAAAATCACATATTTAAAAAATTAATTAGTTAAAATGAATATTTTTTTTTGGAATCAGGACATCGAAATTATCCAACAGTGAATTTTTACTACTTTTTTGAGACAGTCTAATTTTTGGGTAAAAATTAAATACCATTTTAATATATAATGTGTTTTATGACATCATAATGACCCAATAGTGAAGTAATAAAATACTATAAATATACTTTTTGGCCAATATATGTTTTAAAATTATGATATTATAATATTAGGTTTGTTTTATTTATTTAACAATGCTTTAGTGGACCCTTCAAGACTTATAAAACATTTTATCTTTTCAAATTGACTTCCATGAGAATGTGACTCACCTCCACCTAAGAAACCCTATTATTTTAAGAAGTTTGTACAATTGCCTTATAAAATATTGTTTTACACTCCCCTTTTTAAAAAACCATGAGCAAAAACCATGGGATTCTTTGTGGTTTTTCTTAGTATAATGTGTGGTGTCCCAAACCTAACTAATAATGAATTCTCTCTCCTTTCTTATAAAAACCCACCCATGTACCCACTTCTTCTTCACTCAAAGCCTTTAGAGTTGACCTAATCTCTGACCTAATCTTTCTATAATCCTCCCAAGGCACCCCAACCTCCAAAGAATCCTCTCTCAATCCTCCCCCAAGGTTTTGGGATCATACTTCCAAGTAAGGGATTCCTACCATTATCTTTTTATCCAAGTTTCTTAATATTTGTATTCCCATTTATTTTCAATTATAAATGTTTGTGTATGATTTTGAACCTCCCCCATACAGCCCTCTTTATGTTTTAATTATTAGAGATCCCTTTCTCTCTCATTAAATTCCTCCCATGTGCCCCTATTACCATGCTCAAATTCCGAATGGAATTTCCCTCACCTCATTTACATTCATGAAATTCTTTTGTATAATGAATTTAAACTCCATTTCAATTTTTTGGAAATGTATCTATATAACCCCCTTACTGTACATTTCATGTACATATGATGAGAAACCCCCTTTTCTCTCATTAACCATTTTTATGAATTCTTATGTCATGTCGTTATGATGTCGATATTGCACCATGTTTTTCCAAGCCAAAGTCATTGTGTAGTGAATACCATGACCATTTCCCTATGAAAGATATTAACCATTAAATCCATTTACTTATTGATTATAGAGTTTCATTTATGAATTTCCCATTCTTTTATAATGGAATAAATGATGATGTTTAATGAATCCATGTTATATGATCCATGTGCCACACTTATGCATGAAATGAAATGTTTAAGAAGGGTGTTCCCTGATAGCACTCCAATGCATTGGGTAAAGTATAATATAATGATATGTATTGTGGAACGAGTGCTGACTCATGCTAATTCATGTGCAGTGAGGGTTTACTTGTTCTTCATGTGCAATGAGGGATTACTAATGCTCCATGTGTAATGAGCCTTGGCTCATGTTAATTCCATGTTAAGTGTTATTTACACATTTCCATGTTATTATTTTCATGCTTTATCATGAATTTATGTTCATGTTTCTATTGTGCTTAATTGATATGCCTATTGTATAACATGTACTATATTACTCATGTTATTCCAAGTTTATTCCCTTAGAGGGCTTTATAGCTCACCCTTTTCTTATGCATGTGCTCAGGTTATCCTATACAATTTTATGTACGAGGTAATGTAGTGGTAATGTAAAAGAAGTTTTCAATAAGATATTGTGTTATATGCTTTAAGTTGTTATGTAATGTTCATAAGACCCAAATACACTTGACCTCTCGATCTTCTATGTTGTATCAAGTGAAGGTTTCAGGTAATAAATCATGTTTAAGTATGTAATAAACAACAGGGTTGTTATAGATGTTTTCACTAGAAATGGGATTAATACTCAAATTGAACATGAAAAAGAATCAGAAAATACACAAACTATAAAACTGTTTGAATCTGGAAAAAAATATGCTCTGTACAGAATATTGAAATCCATACAAATGTCAGGAAAATGTCTAAAATCTAATTTTTACACCTAAAAAACAAGTGATAATTATTCTAAAAATAATAAGAATTAAATAAAAGAAAAATATGTTGAAAAACAAGGGATGTGCCTAATTTTCACAGGTACATGGCCCCAGCTATCCCTTCTACTAGAAAATTGAAACCTCAAAGTAACACCAATGCTGAACAACTCCAGTTACTTGGTCTTTTATCCAACCACCAATTGAACATCCATTTCATTCAAGCATTAATTAAAATCTCATCTTAGTTGAAATATCATAAAAATTTTCTTCAAAAGATACTCTTGAATAATTTTCCACATATATCATCCCTGAATACAGTAGGGATGTTCTCCAAAAAAAATCCCAACCAAACATACAGAAACGGGTAGCATTGTCATTCCCTATTCCTTAAGAAATTCTAGTCAAATAAACATCCTTTGTGACTTATGTTCCAGTATTAATGTGCCCACATACTAACTATTTCAACAAATAAGATTAGGTGAAGTTCATAAAACCATAGTCATCCAACAGATGGATGACCGTTCTTTCCCTCATCTAATAGAGAGGTTAAATGACTTACTAGTTGGAATTAGGAAGCTATTTTTGCAAGCTGATTTCTCAGTTTTAGACCTAGAGTGAAACCATGAGGTTCCCATAATTTTAGATCGGCCATTCTTAGCCACTGGTGGAGTTGTAATTGTTGATTAGGTGGGTTATTTGTTCTTTAAGATTTTATAACAAAAGGAATAATTCAATGTTTTCAAAAATATCAAAGAAAAAACATTTTTTGAAAACTTCTCTAAGAAAGAATTATTTGAAGATGGTTATTGTTTTGAAAATTTTTAAGAGTCTAAAAATGAATCAATTTGTGAAGAAATCAATTTAGAAGCTAAAATTAACTTTTTATATTCTAATCAATCCATTCAACCTATAAATTTAAAAAAAATTCTAGAACCAAACAACTGTCATGTTTCCTTTGTTATTGATGATTTTCCATTTTCTTCTGAAGATAAAGACTTTTCTATTGATCATGAAGTTGTTACTTACAATAGTAACACTTAAAAGAAATTTATGATGTATAAGGAGGGTTTATTGAAAACATTTATGCTTCTAATTTACTAAATCTCAAATTTCTTGAACTGGGATGCTTTGAGAGTGAGTTATCCACCTTGGAAAGTAGTGTGGGAAATTAAAACATTGGTCTTGAAATTGATAATATTTTAACATATTAAACTACCTATAATTAATATATTGATGACCTTGGACCTCATTGGCCCAAGAGTATTCCATAAAGTAAAAAAAAACTCATCCTTAAACTTAACACATATCCATCACATCTAAAATATTCATTCTTCTATGAGAATTCCAAACTACGTGTCATTATTTATGATGAGTTGAATGTTAATAAAGAGGGATGATTTTGAAATGTTCTAGAATAATTGAATTCTACCATTGGATGGACCATAGTTGAAATCAAAGTTATTATCCCTTCATTCTGCATGTATAAGATTGTTATTGAGCTAGGCCATAAACCTAGGATAGAGTGTCCAAGAAGATTTAATCCCAAAATTAATGTGGTTTTGAGAGAGGATGTCATCAAACATCTTGATACAGGAATGATATATCCTACTTCTAACCATACATGGGTCAGTCCGGTCCAACTAGTCCCTAAGAAAGGTGGTTTCACTATTGTTAAAAATGAGAAAATTGAAGACATTCATGTTAGGAATTCCACAAAATGGAGAATATGTATAGACTATAAGTAGGTTATTTTTTCCACTATGAAGAACCATTTTTCTATTCCATTCTTTAATCACATTATTGAGAGGATTTCTATTAATAAATATTTTTGTTTTCTAAAATGGTATATTGGTTACAACCAAATTCATGTTTCTCCAAAAGATCAAGAGAATACAACATTTACATGTCCCTTTGAGACTTTTTCCTACCAGCGGATGCCCTATCGGTTTGGTGGATCCCCTACCATATTTCAAAGGAGTATGATGGCTATATTAGTTGATATGTTTATGATAACCATAGAGGATTTAATGGATGTTTTCTCCATTGTGGGAAGAAAATTTTATTCTTGTTTAGGAAATTTAGAGTTAGTTTTGGAAAGATGTTTAGAGACCAACCTTGTTCATAATTGTAAAAAATATCAATTTATGGTCACTAAGGGGGTTGTGTTAGGACATAAAGTTACCAATAGATATTTGGAGGTAGAAACTGCTAAAATAGAATTTATTCAAAAATTAAACCCTACTAAAAATGTTAATTCTGTTAGATGTTTCTTATGGAATGTTGGTTTCTGCAGAAGGATCATAAAATATTTCTCTAAAATCACTAAGCCATTGTGTTCCCTTCTTTTTAAGGATGCACTCTTTATCTTTGAATATTATTGTCTAAAATCAATTAAACTACTTATGGATAAACTCACTACATCACCCATCATCCCTACACCTATTTGGAAACATCTGTTTGACTAATGTGTTATGCTAGTGATATGGTTGTAAGAGTTTTCCTTGGATAAAGGAGGGATAAGAAGATACATGTGATATACTACCCTAGAAGGTGACTAGATGGGGTTTAAATGAACAATACCACTACTGAAAAGGAGTTCATTCCTATAGTATTTTCTTTAGAGATGTTTTGGATGTACCACTTAGGTTCAACAATTATCATTTTCTCTGAACATTATTCATTGAAATATTTGTTGTATTAAAAAAAGAAAAACCCCAGTTGATTAGAAGGATTGTGTGGTTACATAAATTTTAATTAAATATTAGGGATAAATAAGGAGCTAAAAACCTAGTATCATAACACCTTTCTGGGCTTCCTCATACCCATTCTGAATATTGAAGGTATTTTAAATCATCCTTTCCAGATTAAAGACTTCCCACTATGTCGACAAGAGAGTATTCATGGTTTGTAGATTATTCCAATATCCTGGCAGCTAGTATCATTCCCAAGGATTTTTCTGACAACCAAAAGAAAAAATTTATTTCAGGGAGTAAGTATTATCTATGGGAAAATCCCTTTCAGTTTAGGATGTGTGTAGATGGTATTCATACAATGTGAGTGTCAAAGGAAGAGATAATGCCAATATTGGAGAGTTTTAACTCATAACCCTATAGAGGACACCATGGTGGTGAAAGGACAAATCAAAAAGTCATCCAAACTGGTTTTATTGGCCCAAATTATTCAACGGTTATAGGAGATATGTAGTTGGTTGTGATAGGTGTCAGAGGTTAGGAAATTATGGGATAAACCAGGAGTTACTCAAAAAGGGTATTGTGGAAGTTTAAATTTTTGATGTCTATGTTTTAGATTTTATGGGTCCATTTCCACCATCTAATAGGAATGATTATATTCTTGTGGATATATATTAAGTGTCTAAGTGTGTTGTGGTAGTATCTCTACCCGACAATCAAGCCAATAGTGTAATAATGTTTTTCAAAAAAATATAATTTCATGATTAGGAGTTCCCAAATCCGTATAAATTGTAATGGAAAACCCTTTAATAACTAAATTTTTTAAATATATAATTAACAAATATGGATTCACCCATAAAAATGGTACTGCATACTATCCACATTTCATTGGAGAAGTTGAGATATCAAAACGGGGGCAAAAAAAGATAGTAGAGAACACTATCTATCAATCTATAAATGACTGGACCCTTAAATTAGATGAACGTTTATGGGCATATAAAACATCTTTTAAGACCCCAATAGCTATATCTACACAAACACTATTATTACAAAAAATGTATTCATTTTCCGATAGAGTTGAGACAGAAGTCTTATTGGGGAGTTATGGCCTTAAATTTTGACATTAAGAGTGATGGTGAGTGAATATTTCTAGAGTCGAGTGAGCTAAATTAAATAAGGAAAGAGTCATATTAAAAATCTAAGATTTACAAAGAGAGGTCTAAAATATTTCATGATTGTATCATCCAAAATAGAGAAATCAGACCTGGAAAGAAGGTCTTCCTCTATAATTCAAGACATAAACTCTTTCCTAGAATGTTAAAATCCATGTGGTATGGATATTTTCATATTGTTAGAGTAAAAAAATGATGTTTTTGAGATTATAGGTGGTGAAAAAAACCATTCTAGTTAATGGGCATAGAGGTAAACATTATTTTTATAGATAACTAAAGTGTATTTGTGGCCATCAATATGCTTGGAAAATAAATTTGAATAATGTCTGACTGAGGAGTTATAACTTAGTGCATTATGGGAGTGAACTAGTGGTTCATGCTTTATGTCTAATTTTTTTACTTGTTTTGTTTCTAAATAAAGAACTACATGTTTTCTTTATACTCTATTATTGCTAGAGTAGTGGAAAAGGTTCTTGTTTTTAGAGTTAGATAAATGTTGATGGTTTTATTTTGGGAGAAAACCATTCCCTTGTTCATAAATTCATATGAAATACTTTCTTGAGCACAAATGGATTAAATTTAACTTATAAAAGTTTTTTCTTTTGTTTTATGCTTTAATTTTCTAATCCAGATCACTTTAAGAAATTTACTATCAATTCAATTTTACTATGTTAAATGGAGAGTCATTATGATATGGTCATATGGAGTCACCATTACATTTCTTTCAGTACATCACTCAATTTAGACTCACTAGTGGTTGTTTCGGCTAGTCATTGATTTTATACCTCTACTAGAAAAATTCTGATACATTTCATTCTGGAAAAAAATTTACTGTTTATGTGTGATGTGAATGAAAAAATCTTTTAAATATGTCCCTTTTCAAAATAAAAAATTCATATTTTCTGTACTAGAAGTTAGTGCTTCATATTCATTGTTCCAAGAAACATTTACAGCATGTGTTAGTGTTTTGAAATTTTTTTGCCACAACATGTTTAGATTAATTGATTGTGTGAACATAAGTGTGGGGGGAGGCAAACCCTCATTTATGGTTGCATTCCATTTCTATTATTCTGCTCATTTCTGTTAAGGGTTTTATTTTATAGTTTTTGTGATTTATTGAACATCTTATTGAATCCAAAATGTTAAATTACTACACCGTATTCACTGTGCACTCACAAGTTTACATGTGTCAATTTTATTTTCACATTTTTTTATCTTGTTAATTAAAATTCCCTTTTAATATGAAATGTTTTTTTCTCACTAGTTTGTTACATGGTTTTGTTTTGTTGGAACCGCCCTAACATCCTCCACCATACACCTATGCATTCCTACCTTACTTTGTCCCCCCCCTCCATCGTTTTTTAGGATGGAAGAGCCCCAAATTTCAGCAAGGTGAGAGGGAAACACCTCCATTTCCAAGTGCGAGGGAGGTTGTGTGGGATCTCGGCGTGTCTTCCTTGTTCTCTTGAGGAGCTGCGATAGAGGGATTCCGCTTCATCGGCCTTGTTGGGAAGGCAAAAACAATGGTCGTCTTCCTCCCATAGAATAGTAGCGCAATTAGGGGTTTTCCAGGGAGATATGTTGCACTCTGGTTTTGGGGTTATTTCACCAGGTAGTCCCCCCATCCATTTCGATCTTGTAGCACACCTTTGCAGATGTTCAGGAATGTAATTCGAGGAAGGCCATGGTTAATCGAATTGATAGCTTCCCAGGTTTGGCCGAGATAGATCACAAGGAGAAGAGCAGTGTGCCTGGTTCCCGGATGATTCAGGTCTCCTCTCATGAACAACCCTTGTTTGTGGATCTTGTTCCATGAGGGTGAGTGTGGATATCCTTCTTCGACCCCTTTTCCAAAGGTTAGTCTGAGAGAGATGGATGTCCAGGCGGTAAGAGCCCCTCTATTTTTCTTGGGGGTCTTCTGGTTCTTCGGAAAAGAGGCAGAGTTCGCAGACTTCAACCACCAAGAAGATCGTGATTTTCATTCTGGAACTCAGAGGTTGTAGAATCTTCTTTGCATCATGCAGACCTAGATGACTATGGCTCAGGTACTGCTTGGCTGTTAGTGTTCTTGGCGGATGAAGATAAACTAGGAAACAACCCTGGAGGGTGATGACAAAAGTAGATGTTCTGTTTCATGAGACAATTGGGCAGAAAACATGGAAATGTACTCAGACATTGGTTATGGAATTTCTGGTCTTAGAGACACGTTTTCAGCAGCTTTTTGTAGGCTTCTTCCTTGAAAAAGCTGAGACTGGCCCTTGGTAAGGGCGTTTCGGTCCAGTTTATTATTATTACTTTTCCTTTGTTGTTTTTTCCATGTAAGTCTTGCACCTGGTGTTGTTTTTTAATCTTGTGTGTCAGGATTGTTTCTGGTCTTGTTTTGTTCCATGTGTCTTGGTGTCTTGTTGTTCTTATACTTCTTTATTCTTTCATAGTAAAAAACTATGATGATCCTTCCCCATGCACGTAGGCCATTGGAGGAAGCACGTAAATCCTTTGTGTCCCTTTTACTGCTTTCTATTCATTTCTGCTTTTTATCCAACATTTATACCGCTGAACGCTCACTTCTTGATTTTGGAATTTAAATGTTTAGAAGCATTTTGGGGCTTTTTGTAGCCCTGTTATTCATAATTTCTACTATAACTTTAATTATTTCTTGTTTCTTGATTCGGTTTATTGAATCATCACTTGCAGATTATGTTTTTTGTTTTATGAGAATTAATTGCAAGCTTGAATGTCGTAATTGACACTACCAGTGTGTTGTTAACTATTGTTGAATTCATTTGAATATTTCATTTGATGTTCTTATTGCAATGCGAATTTTATGGATTATCTTTATTAGTTTGCATGTTATAAACTGTTAATGAACATGGTTTTCAGGTTTCAGATTTTAACAAATTAAAACACCCAAATAGATCCGGTCTATTATTTGGGGATTTTCTCTTACGTAGGGGTGCTCCATGAAACAACGAGGTATCAAAGCCTAATTGGGTTTATGTTTTACTTTGTTAAAATTTGAAATTTTGGATTTTTCTTTCAATTGATTTTCTAGTGGATTTTACCTATTGCATTAAGCTTTGATTGTCTTGTTCAGCTAGGTCGTTAGCTCTCTAGGGCTGTAATTTCATTCTGCTACCGTTAGTTTGTTTCCTCACTATTTCACGGTTTTCTTTGCCTATGTGAACCTCAAAGATGCCTCTTGGTAGTTTCTACCTTTGTGTGTATATGGTTTCAGGGTAGAAATGAGTTCTGTGAGAGGTTTGCCTATGTTTGAGAGCTGGTTAGTAGTATGTTCTTAGAAGGATCTTGTGTCTTTAGTGTTTACCTTTTTCAAAGGAGATGATCTTATGTTAGATCTATTGTGTTCCTCCACATCCTTTAGGACTGTTTGCTCTGGGTATGGTCCCATTGTGAGTTCGGTGTTTAGGTTTGGGTCGCTTGTGGGTGCAGTGTCGCTTGGCTGATCACCAAGATTCTTTGTTTACTGTTCGACCAAGACATTAGTACTTCATCCTACCAATTACAACTCCATCCATCAATGTAATATTCCTTCAATGTTTATTTGAACCACCATCAACAACAACCTCAAGCAGCTGTGGGGAGCCTTTTACAACCAAATCATGAACTGCACCCCAGTTCTTGAGCCTCCATCAAGCCTCTGACACCAACCCATGAACTCTCTAAAGTAGAGGTTGTGGAGACATGCACTACACCAGGAGGAGCTAGGAAGAAGAAACAAATCCACTTGAGGCCAATCTACCATCGCGATCTAGGTTCGTGTTGCCAAATGTGCCAGACACCATCTGGATTTTCACCGCCTACCCCTGCGAGCTAGGCCGCTGGCCACCACCAGTCCGGACACCCCACCACCACGAGGAAGAGGCCCTGATGTAGGAGCAACACAAAGATGACCATGAACTCTTCTAGAAACAGGAGGATCCATTGGAAATTTATGCAACCAAAGCTACAACTAAAGATTTCATCGAAGAATTGAGGTGGAGGTCATCCATGATTTTCGAAGAATATACCCCCCACGCAGCGGTTGAGAATAAATGAAGGATGGGATTAAAATAAATAAATAATAAAACATCAAAAAAATAAAATAAAAAACCATAAATAACTAATAAAATCAATTATAAATAAATTAATTTAATAAAATATTAAAAATATAATTTCTAATAACATTTTATAAATAAAATAAAGTATTAATGTAAACTAATATTAACAAATAGTAATCTAAAATTTACTTTAATATATTTATTAATTATGATTTTACTTTTATAAATATAATAACCAAATTAATAATTAAAATAAATTATTAAATATAATTAAATCTATATTAATCTAATATAAAAATATTATAATCATATAATAACAAATTAAAAATATTATTAATTTAATAAAATAATAAAATAAATTAATATTAAATTATAATCGTATTAATTCAATCTATTTATAAATTATAAACGCAATTTAATAAATTAATAACTTTTATAATAATATTAGATAAATTAAAAATTTATGTATATAATAACATATAGACAAATATATAATGTTAATAAAATAAATTAGTAAATAATTAATTAACTAAAATAATATATTAACAAACATTAATTATAAATAACATTTAATTAGTAAAAATTAATTAACACAATAACTGAAAATAACAAATTATTAAACTAACTTTTACTCTAATCTATTTTTTATTTTAGTAATTAATTTAATATGTAATGTAAATAATTTTATTACATATAAAAAGTATTAATTCATCATATGGTTTGTTGATTCAAGTTTAAGACTGATTCACATCAAAATTCATCATTTTCAGTTGAGCGGTTTTAGTTACAGAGGTTAAGCAAAAGTGACATGCATTTCTTTAAAAGGTGCACATGTGAGGCAACATTGTGAAATGTCAATTTGATTTGGTGCAGACAAGAAGTGACATGCAACAGATGACAGAGGATACTTAAAGTTGAGTAGTAAAATGATTCAAGGGATCCCTCATTCACTTCTCAACACCTTACATCGAATATTCCTCAGAGATGATTGGAGTACCACTTCTCAAAGTTATCATCGGGTAGATTCATGAGTAGAGTTGCACCATTCAGTTCGTGGGGGAGTTCATTCTTTACCTGTTCTTTCTCAGTTTCTATTCTTGTGATTGAATGTTTTCATTTTCCATTATGAATAGGACAGTTAGCTAGAATTCTTGTTCTCAGGATTGTATTTTTCTACAGGTTTTCTCTAATTTACAGTTTCATTTTGTAATTTTAATATTTCATCATTGATCGGTGTGATCAATTCAAATACCATTCATATTCTTCATACCACTTGAATTTAGTTTTCCTATTCACGGTCATTTTGGTGAGTTTGATCATTGATATATTTTATTCCAATCCTTTTAATTAAAAAAAGTGAACTTTCAAACATACATTGAGACTGTTCTGTGGTACTTTTCAAACATTAACATTGCATTTCAACTTTTTATAGAGTAGAGAAATCCAATATTTATCAATTAGAGTGAATTATCTCCTGGAGATGTAAATAATTTATTCTTTTTCAATGGTTATGTTGCATCCACATTTACATGATTTGGAATCGTTTTAAAACCAGTATGATATATTTTTACCTTGTCTTATCTCTTGATTGTACATCTGTCACCATATTTTGTGTGTGTTGCATGCTAATTTTCCATATTACTTCCTATTTCATCATAGATTAGATCAAAAAACATAAAATCGTTTTTCATTACATCCTTATTAAATAAAACTAAAAAGAATGTCTCCTCACTGCTAACATCAGTGGGGTTGTTTTAATGAAATTTTGGTTGTTCATCCTTCCCTGTGGGTTTGGAACAACAAAACACTTTATAGTAGTAGTAGGAAAACAAAAAATTTTAAACATTGATTCATTTTCAATTATGATAAGGTAATTGATAAAGTGGTAATTTTTTATTAAATTGAAACCCTAGAATTTTTTTTGCAGTTTGTTATGTGTAATTTGGCATTTAGAGGTAGCAACAAGGGTGAATTTCTGAGTTGGTTGTTGGTGGAAATCCCATAGGATGGTCTTGATTGTTTTCTATCATATATATGCATTACTTGTATTTTCCTGATGAATTATATATGCACCACACCCTTATTGAGCACTATGTGCAGAACACCCCCATTGTCACAAGGGAGGGTGTCTTTCCCAAAACTCAATGTTGGAGGATGTAAGTCTAGCCACCCGCTCTTCCCTACTCCATGTATCAGGTAGTTATATCCTAATATTCATCAAGTGGGATGTGGTTTGTGGGGCCTAGGTGTGTGTGGGTGATTTTTGATTTCCAGGTTTCTTTGGGATGAAATGTGTTGTGCTTTCCATGGTGGATTCCTAATGAGATGTATTGTGGTTTCCTAGGTGTATTCAGGATTAGATGTGCTGTGCTTTCCTAGGTGTCTTCAGGATGTTGTGTGGTAAGTGGTCCATGGTTTTGAACATGGGATGTGATGTGTTATGTGGCCTTGGTTTATGTACAAGGGTTATAATGTGGTATGTGGCCCAAGTGTCTGTGGGTGTAATGTTATATGGTATATGACCCAGGTGTGTGTTGCAGGGATGTGGTGTGGTGTGTTCCGAAGAGGTTAGAGCGACATGATGTTTTCTATTATGGTGTGATAGCAGCTAATTAGTGGTAATGTGGTGTGTGTTACCCTATCATCGATGTTATTATTATATTACATTACATTACTTGGGATATTTATAGATCATTTCATGGTGAAGATGAGATGGTTAGTACATCTATTTAGATGTTGTTTGGTTCTACTTCCTTCACATGCGTCCATTAGCATGATCGTATCACATGTGAATGAGAGATTTTGGTATTCCTATTGAGTATACTTGTATGCTCACCCTATGTATATGAAAACTATTTTTAGGTTTATATGAGGACTTTTTGGACTGTGGTGGACATATTTGTTTCAGACGATTGGAGCTATTGCTTTGTCACTTCCTTAACATTTTTTGGCATTGGAGATGTTTATTTGTATCGATTACTATTATCAAGAATTGTGGGATGGTTTGGATTTATTATATATATATATATATTTAATTGAGTTTTTTGCAGTTGATTCATCCTATCTCCCAATATTCTTTTATTATAAAGGATAATGTCTCTCATATTGTGTGATCTTTATACTCTTGGTTATAGTCACCAATCCGGGGCCTAATGGAGGTGGGACTATAACATCCCTGCTTTAATTACAAACATAAACATGATTTATTACAAAAAATCTTCACTAGATACAACTTGGAAGATCGATAGGTCTAGTGTCTTTTGGGATTAGGATCATTACATAACAACTTAAAACATGAAATACAACATATTTATTGAAAACATCCTTTACATGACCACTTCATTCCCTCGTACTTAGAATTGCATGGGATAACCTAAGGACATGCAGAAGAAAAGGGTGAGATATAAAGCCTAGTTAGGGAATAAACATGGAATAATATGAGTAATACAATATATGTTAGACAATATCCATATCAATGGATCACAAGGGAAAGGTGAATATAAAGGCATGATAAAGTATGATAATCATATCATGGAAATGTGGAAACAACACTTAATAATGAATTAGCATGAGCCAAGGATCATTGCAGATGGAGCATGAGTAAACCCTCGTTGCACCTGAAGCATTTGTAGACCCGCGTTGCACTTGAATTAATAGGATTCAACACTCATTACATATGACGTATCATGATATTGTACATTACCTGATTCATTGGAGTGTTATTAGGGATCACCCTTCTTAAACATTTCATTTCATGCATAAGTGTTCCGCATTGATCATATAACATGGAATCAATCAATATAATAAGTTATGCCACAATTAAGTTATGTGGAATAAATACAAGAAATCACCATTAAATATGTATATTTTCATAATGGTGAATACCCTTGAGAGAGACATGGGTATGTTATTCACTACACAATGATCACATCTTGGAAAACCCCAGTGCAATTTCAGCAACATAACATCATGACATAAGGATTCATGAAAATCATTGATGATAGAGAAAAGTGTGTCTCATTATATGTACATGAAATGGATATAAAGGGAGGAATATAGATACATTTCCCAAGAAACATAATGACATTTAAATACATAATACAAAATAATTACATGGAAGTAAAAGAGGAGAGATAAATCCCTCATGGAATTTTGGCATGGTAACAGGTGTAAACGAGAGACATTAATGAGAGAGAGAGAGAGAGTTGTCTCCCATAATCCAACCATAAAGGGGGCAGTATGGGAGAGGTGAAAAATCATACCCCAACTTTTGTAATTGAAAACAAAAGGGTATAACATCTTAAAGAAAATTTGACAAACATGAGAAAGGAAGAAATCCCTTACTTGGAAGTGTGATACCAAAAGCTTGGGAGAGGCTTGAGAGAGTCTTCTTGGGAGCTTGGGGAACCTTGGGAGGATTATAGGGAGAGTAGGTAAGGGGTTGGAAGAACTCCAAAGGCTTTGAGTGAAGAAGAAGTGGGAGGTTGGGTGGGCTTATATAGGAAAGTAGAGGGAATTATTTATTATTTTGGTTTGGGACACCTCACATTAACAAAATCAAAACCACAAACCAGTCCCTAGTTTTTGCCCATGGTTTTTGCCATAGGGGAGTGGAAAAAATATATTTTATAAGTCCAATGGCCTAGCTTCTTAAAATAAAAGGGTTGCTTATATGGAGGAGATTCACACTCTCAAGGAAAACAATTTAAAAAGACAAAATGGTTTATAAGCCTTGAAAGATCCACTAAATCTTTGTAAAATAAATCAAACAAATCTAAAATAACATTATTTTAATGGGAAAACATATATTGTCCAAACAAAATGTTTATATTATTTTATTACATCACTATTGGTTCATTATGATGTCATAAAACACATTATATATTTAAACTGTATTTAATTTTTACCCAAAACATTGACTATCTCGAAAAATTATGAAAAATTCACCATTATATAATTTCTACATCCTGATTCCGAAAATAATAGTCACTTTATCTAAATAATTTTCTAAATATGTGATTTTTTACTTTTAAAATAAAAACCGACATTTATCGAAAATTCATGGGTTTTGACCAAAAATGACTTTCAAACCTTAATAAAAATTACAAATGAATTATTAAAATTATATGGTAATTTATATTTAATTTAAAGTAATTTAATTATAATAATATTTTATTAAATTATTATTTAATGACAAAATCCACTAATTCATCAAAATATATTTTTTAGTTGAATATTAACTAAAAATACTATTTCTGCTTTAAGAACAATTTAAAAAGTAACGATAATAAAATGAATGCACATTATTTATAAAAAAATAATGTACATAGTCATAGTGCTATGTTATTATTAAATAACCCCTTATAACACCTACATAATACTGAAGGGTAAGGTGTCTGATGTTGACAAACTCTTGGTGTGGCTCAGATAACATCTCTTGGGTGGTAATCTTTATTAACTTCCACTTCTATCGTAGTCGGTTCCGCTCATTCTTAATGTGTTCAATCTCAGTTTGGGATCAGTCAAGAGAGAAACCCAATGACACCACCTCCTTTTTGAGCTCAAACAAATGGGCTTTGTACCGAGAAAGTATACTGGATGACTCCACCGCTTCCTTTGTCTGAGTAAATTGGATTTTTCAAATCCTTATATTTATAATAATCCTGTGATCACATTCCAACTACTATATTAGCAACGTTCACAATATAAAACTATATTTTAAAATCCAGAAACATAAAACCAATGAATTTTTCATTTTATTTAACCATAATAGGACATTTAATTAGATTAAGAGGAATTTCCATTAATGAAATTTTGGGTCATAACAATCTTCCCCCTTAAAAAATTGCACCCTCAAAATTTACTTTTCCCACTCTAAAACAAATGACGGTCTCTGATTCCCACATCACTTCTTCAAACTGGTGGTTTTTCCACAACACCTTGACAAGGGGAATTGTCTTATTTCATAGATATTTTTCTCTACGATATAATATTTTCACAGGTTGATCCTCATAAGAAAGATCATCCTCTAGTTGTAATACCTCTGAAAAGAGTACATGTGAAGGGTCTGGTATGTACTTCTTTTAGAGTGTTACCTAAAAGACATCACATACTTTTGACATGGTATGTGGAAGTGCTAGTCTATAGTCCATAGCCCCAACATGATCTAGAGTCTCAAAGGGGCCGATGTACCTAGGACTTAACATCCCTTTCATTCCAAACCTCATGACCTTCTTCCATAGATATATAGGTAGAAATACCATTTCTGTATATTTAAACTCAAGGTCTTGTCAACAGAAATCTGCATAACTCTTATGTGGACTCTAGGCCGCCTTGATATGCTACTGAATGGTTTTCTCCTTCTCCACCATTTCTTTGACCATTTCTGGTCCTAGAAGCTTATCCTCATCGACTCCATCCCAACATGCCGGTGTTCTGAACCTATTCCCAACAGGTCTTCATAAGGTTCCTTTTGGATGCTCAAGTGGAAAATGTTTTTATAGGAGAAATCAACCAGTGGGAGATGTTGGTTCCACCCTCCTTTAAAGTCTATAGAACATGATCTTAACATATACTTTAATGTCTGAATAGTTTTCTCAAATTGGCTATAAGTATGAGGATGATAGGGCGTACTAATGTTCAGTTCAGTATCTAGAGAATGTTGAAGACTCTTCCAAAACATAGAGCTGAATCTTGGATCTTGATAAGATACAATAGATATTGGTACTCCATGCAGCCTTACCACTTCCCTGATGTATATCCATTCCAGTTGATCCAATGATAAATCCTCCCAGATTTCAATAAAGTGTGCATAATTTGTAAGATGATCCAAAACAACCTAGATTGTATTGTTTCATTTGGATGTCTTCTATAGTGTAGTGACAAACATCATGGTGATGTTCCCCCATTTCCACGCTGGTATGGGCAACGGTTGCATCATCCCCTTAGACTTCTGCCTCTCTACCTTCACATGCGAACACACCAGGCACATTGATGTATACTCAAATATCTCCTTCGTCATATTATCCCACCAATAATTCTCTCAAAGATCTCAATACATCTTTGTGTTTCCTGGGTGAATTGAGAAATTTGAAGAATGTGTATCATCCAAAAGTTCTTTCGTCAGCTATGGACTTGATAGAACACATTGCCTTTTCCCAAATCTCCCAATTCCTTTTCATTAACTTTGGACTCTGAGGATTTCCATTTTCTGATAGATTCCTATTTCTTCTGAATTCCCACATCATCCTTTTGAGCATCCTTTAACCTTTCCAAAAGAGACAGTTGAAGAGGGGTAGCTTTATATTTATAGGTTCATCCATTCATGATGCTCAACCACCTATTAGCCAATTTTTCCAATATTTCAAAACCTCATTCATGTATTTCCTCCATTCACGAAGCTCCATTATGATTTGATATTGTCGTAAATCTATTCGTAAAACCATCACACACTCCCGATGCTCTAACATTCATAATCACAGAGATCATTGTCACTGTTTGAGATGATCTAATCCTTCATCTTTTATGATCCTCTTCATTTTCACATAGATCACCATCAACATTTGTTTATCCTTTGTAAAGAACCATTCATGAAGCCAATATTTGCGAAACTCATTCCTTTTATAAATTTTTATATGGCCTTAATGGAAATCAACTTTTCACAACCAAGTACATCCTCCAAATTTGGGACCCAAAAATTTTATAAAATGATGGGAAATGACGCCGCCTTCAATACCATTATCAGCTTGAACTGTGAGATCCCTTTCCTTGAAAAATCATTAATAATACATGTGAGTATTAACAACAAAATAGATACCATAATCTATTTATAGAAAATAATATCCTTCATTCAAAAAATCTCCTTGTTCGGGATTGTTGGAAATCTGCAGATACATTCAATAAATAAATAGCCACTATCAAGTACTGATAAACAAGAAACAAAACATACAACACTCTAATTATACGTGAGTATATCTCATTGATGAAAACATGAGGAGCATGAAATGGATTCTCATGTCATGGAATGTTTAAACATATCCAAGTTAATAGATGATTTTTCCCCGGAATACGAAAATCTTATCATGTAATAGAATAATTACAAGGTAATTTGAAACCCTACAACTACTTTATCAATCCTCTATTGTCTTATAACCACTCTATTCTCTTGCAATAAGAAAACCAAAAAAAATTATTCTCCACCACCTTTTTACAATTGAATTTCTCTGTTATCCCCCTTTGGAAATAAACACTAATTCTGGTATTTGTACATTGTAGATTCCAAAACACACCACCCCTAGATTGTATCTCCCTCGTAAATCATCATCACTTCCACAAACCAATTATAATAGTTTATAAAAATGGAGAGAGGGGAATATTCAAAACCTTCTAAT
Source organism: Viscum album (assembly GCA_963277665.1). NCBI lineage: Eukaryota > Viridiplantae > Streptophyta > Magnoliopsida > Santalales > Viscaceae > Viscum > Viscum album. The sequence continues at coordinate 1,261,707,038 of OY728145.1, read as the reverse complement.
GCACTAAGAGGTGGCTGAACACTAGGGTTCAACCAATGTTTCTTGAACATATGTGTTTCCAATGGCTTTGTCATAATTTTAGCCACTTGGTCATCAGTTTTCACAATATCTATTTTAATCAATTCTTGTTAAAATCTTTCCTTGATGAAGGGATATCTAATTTCAATGTGTTTTTAATGAGAATTTTGAACCAGATTCTTCATAAAATCGATCAAACTCTTTTTATCAAATTGAATCTCCATTGGCTATTTCTCCTCAACACCAATATTAGTCAATTGTTGTATCATAAATTGTAGCTAAGTGCAGGCCTTTGTAGCTGAGATATACTTTACTTCAGAAGTATTAAGGTAAGTACATTACCTTTCTTAATCAATCATCCCACACATTTCGTTCCAATAAACAATTACCTTCCACTTGTGGTCTTTCTTTCCACTAAATCTCCAACCTAGATAGTATCAAAAAATGATGAAAATTCATTATCTTTTCTTATAGAAATGCATAAGACATATTTATGAGTTCCTTGAATGTACCTCATGATTCCTTTTGCTACTGTGAAATTCTCTTCCTTTATATTACATTGAAAGAGGTCTACTCAGCACATTTTAAAGATGATATTTGGCTATTTTTTAGTCGAGTATAATAGGATTCCAATGATTCTCCTATACATGGTGGGATCCAAAGAAGTCCCATCCTCATTTTTTCAATGTTTTGTTCCAACTGCAATAAGAGTATACATTGGTTTTGAGTCATACATATTAGATTTCATCAGCGTAAATCATTCATAAATTTCCTAAGAAATTAATGTTTTATGATTCTTTTGAACCACATTATTCCTTAGGAATTATGTGTGTTCACCAATAATAGACATTTCAAATTTTGATTTTATGTGACTGTAAAATTTTTCCACTGATCTCTGCCAACTTCCAATAAAAAGAATATGATCCATGTACACCAAAACCATAAATTAATCTTCCATTTAATTATTCACATAGAGGTTGTGGTCAAAACATCCTCTTTTAAATTTGATCTTCTTCATATTTTAATCCATCCAGGAGTAACACACTCATGGTGTAATCTTCAAACCATAGAGTGACTTTTTTAATCTTCAAACGTTAATTTCATAATTACTAAGAGGAAAACCAACCAGTTTCTCAATGTTGAATTATTATTCAAGAACAAAATTTAAGAATGGTATTTTGAAATCCATTTTATTAACATTGTATCTTATTTTAATTCCCATATCAAGGAAAATCTTTTTCAAATTTAGACTTCCTATTAGAGAAAATGTATCTTCAACATTAACAACTTCTTTAGTTGAATCTATTCCATGTCCAATGATCATGATAACTCATAGTATGAGAAAACTTATACATGTATTCAAGGGTCATTCACTCTCATTCTAGGGTAAGGATACTAAATTTTATTAGAATTTTTTGAGTACATTAAACCTAAAACTCATTTTCCAATGACATGATCTTCAAGAAAATTCTAGAATAATTAGATTTGAAAACAATTTAAATAATGATTATGGTAGATTATTTATCATTATTCTTTCTTCTACCCATGAAGGGAAACACTTATCAACATCTTAATAATGTTGGAATTCATCAAGAATAAATTTCATGAAATTTTATTATGAATAATACACCATAATGGAACCTCAACATATGACTTTTCACATTGGACAAGTTTAAAAACTTCACCAAAGATAATCTTCCTGGGAAAATGCTATCTAAATTAATAGAATTAAGATCATTATAAGATGTAACATTATCTATCTTAGTTTTCTTGAATAGATAATATTAATATTCATCCAAAATTATCCTCTATCATATTTTTATTTGAATACCAAAATGAGGAAACATTAAAATATGGTGACTCATTCATCTTGGATATCAATAATTGATGGTCCACACTAATTATTAGGTTCTACCCCCTGAGAACTTTCTTCACCTTCAAATCCCTAAATTATTAGAGCACAAATACAATAACAAAATTTTAAGGTAATATAATAGCTTATCCTTGGTTCATCAATATGCACAGAATGGTTGAAATGTTTTTCTCATCCAAGTTTTTTCATTTACTCCACTGTTCATGCATTCACAAGTGAACATATATTCTGATTTATGTTAATGCAGTATGGATCTCTTCACATACACTTCTAATTTGTGTGGAGAATTTTTCTTTTAGACGGCCTTTATGGGTGACAAATTCTTAATCCCATTAAGTAATGATTCTTGTTTTGGTATTAAGGATAAATAACCTTTTTCAACATGACCAAATTTCATGAATCTCTTATACAGAACATATTTAACACAAGATTTTTCGTTTTTGTTTAAAACTCTCAGTATTGTTACCTTTATTATGTGGAATCTTATCCCTTCATTTTTCGTTAGCATTATCTTGTGCATCTTTAAGGTTCCTTATTCATTTCAAGTCTTTTGCACAGATAACTGATATATCATTAGAAAATGTGGTATAATTTTTTGATCTTTCACATGGATTCTTCTAAGTGACATTCATATTATTTTTTCATTTTAATGCACTAACCTTCATCTTCTTGGACTTAAAAACCAGGTAAATCTCAAAATTATTCATTGAAACTTTTTTGGAAGGATTTTTGTTCACAAAATTGTTTTTATTTGTTCACAAGGTTTCTTATTTATTTTGGGCCATATTTTGTGATATTAGTTTCTCAAAAGCTTTGAATACATGTTGAGAATAGAATGTACTAACCTTTTGAATACTACAATTGCCTACATTTTAGATGTTATCAAGAATTCCAAATATTATTTAGTAAAAATATGCTTTTGGACCTGTGGATGTTGCTTCTTCATCTCTAGATTCCTCCCCCATAAGAGAGTGTTCAATTTTGATATTACATTTTTAGGATTGTACCGAAAATTTAATGAACAATGCCCAAATCATTTTCAGCACCATCTTTGACCTCCAAATCTAGATTTCTTTGTATCTATTGTATAAGATTATTATCACATCTTCCTGAATTTTTGAGATCTCTATGGGAAACCATCTTCCATTCTCTTTTTTTCTATCCACCCTAGTCATGGTGGTATGTTTATTATCTCTTTTTTTAATTCATACTTGTCAATTATTTGTCTTACAATCTACACAATTCATGATAATAGTTTTCGATTCATTAACACAAGTTGGATTGGATGGTACCTATTTCTTATCAACTATTTGAGATAGATCATCAAAATATGTTACAATATTCTTGTCACATGTTATAGGTCTTTTAGATTTAGAATCATCTGTGAGCATTGAGTATAAACAACAACTATTAACTTATTTTTTGAAGTCTCAATATATTTCTTCGCAAGATTGGACAACTAAGCTTCCAAATATATACATTTCATATTGAGGGTGTTTTTATGATCTTAAATCATAATAATATTTTCTCCATAAGACTTCTCCATTCTAACAAGTTCATATTCATGTAGTGATACTTTATTTTAAATTAAAGAGTCTTGTACCTTGATATTCTTGGAAATTTATTCAAATTGTAAACACTTTACATTAGTTCTTATTATAAATTTTTCTTTAAGCACATGTTTATTTTATTCAATAGTTTTTTTTACTCCATATTTTTATTCCAATTATCTGAGTTATTTTGATAAATATATTTCAGGTTACCAATTTACTTATTCAAAGGATGCAACATGTCTTGAGAGCTTTAAAAATCAACAATTGTTCCTAGCTAGAAATTTTCCAATGAATCATCTTCTCATTCTAGTTGGGTGGTCTCTACCTCTATATATTGAATGATTTTAAAAAAAATGGGAGCACTTTCTTCGGGAATATCATGCAAATAATTTCATAATTTCTCAATTGAAAATTCAAGTGAGGTTGTATATTGATCAACATCACCACTTATTCTTGGATCTTTATTTTGAGGACAACCTTTAAAGGTGATAACACATACATCCTGATCAATTGAAAATTTTGATTTACATGAGGTGGAAGTGTTTTTATTTTATTTAGTGGAAACATAATCTACCTACTCTTTACATTTAAATCCGAATATATATTCATTTTCATAGAGGCATGTAAAAAAAGATACAACCACTTATATAGATAATAGGGACTTTGTAAATTGTCTCTTCTCTATATTTTTCATGTTCATCATGGTCTTGGTGGATATAGACTTATGCTAAGAGATAAATAGATCTTAATAAAAACTAAACATCATTTTTGAAATAATAAAGAAACTAAAATCTTTGACAGAGAAAAGATTTACTATAGAGTATCCAACATACATGAACATGCCTATGATATGAGTTATAGGATTTCGGAGAACCAAGAGAGGGGATGGGTAATTTTGTGTGTTCATTTATTTCTTTTAATGTGATGAACATTATTCAAACATTGGTAGGAACTCATTAAAACAATATGATGGACATGGAAAGTAGTGAAACATTCACATGTAGAAAGACAACACAATAGTTTTACCTGGTTCACCAATGAGGGCTAGTCCAAAGATCATATGCGAAATGTCTGTCGGTCATACCAAAATCCACTAATCTACACTTTTTTTGGAATATAAAAGTTCATACACATTCACTCTATGTTAGGCTGACCTTATATACAAGATTTTAGGAATATAACACTGTATCCCTTGGAACCCTTCTGTCGAATCCCCCTAGCTCACGGCCTAGTTGAAATCTTACTCCGCTTATTGATTTGAAGGTCACTTCAATGGATTGGCATTAAATTATTTATCCCTATCAATCATGAGACTCTTCTTTAACCATATACATAATTTTATGAACTCTAAAACTACTATTCACTAAAAACCAAATGTTCAAAACTTCTATTTGCGAAGCTCCCGACCTTCGTGAAGCTCACTACCTTCATAAATCACCATTCCTTCATGGAACAAACATCCTTCATAAAGATCACTAAGAAAATGTGAAATACCAAATCATCTAGAAGAACCATTTTCTCATAATAATTGTCATTGTTCAAGACTAACAAGCCTTTTCACAATTCTCATGCTCACAAATAATGTCATATTCATGGAGCTCCCCTGGATATGTTAAATCATTGTGATTATAGATTTTACTTGGAAACTTTTGTGTGAAATGAAGAGTGGTATACTTATATTTATAGGCTTGGTTATTCGTGATGATCCACTTACTCTTAGTGTATTTTCCAGATATTTCAATACCATCTTTGCATAGATCCTCCATTCGTGAATCTCCATTATGATTTGGAATTATTGCAAAACTGTCCGTCAAACCATCATTTACTTGTGATACCCTAATTCCCATAATCATAGATATCACCATCAGCATTAATGATGCTCCAATTATTCATCATTCATGATTCTCATCATTATCACAAATACTACCATCAAATTTCTTTGATCCTTCATGAAACACCAATCACAAATCACATCTTCACGAAACTCAGGCTTTTTCCATATTTTTATAAGGTCATTAAGGAAATCCACTTTTCATGATGAAATCCATCCTCAAAATTTTATACCACAAAAATCTGAAAAACACAAGGAAATGATGCAACATTCAAAACTATTTTCATCTTGAACTATAAGATCCATTTCAATGAAAAATCCATGATATTCCTTATGAGGATTGACAACAAACACAAACCATACTCCATTTACAACAAATAATATCCTGGGTTCCAACATATGGTTCATACGAAATAGAATGAATTGTGTTTTATCTTTAGAGATAGATGAAATGTCATACAAAATGTTATAAAAAGTAATTATAACAATAACATAAAATGTGTCACTTTATAATACAATAAAAAACAGAATCTCAAAATATAAAAATCTAAAACTTATGTAATAATATATTTCTACATGGAAAAAACATAAACCATATAATTAGATTAAATTAATCAAAATTATACAATCCTAATTCAAATTTCATAAAATCAAATCAATCATTATGAAATGTATAAGTAAAAATTTATACATGTTGATTCTTTGTATAAATAAAATCTAAAGAGATTTCAAATTTTTATGAATTATCTATAATGAAATAATACCTAATATTGATATACTTCATTCTAGAATGGTTTATTTTATTTTTCAAAATGCTCACATCACTTGTGTTATCACATTATATAGGTAAATGATCCAAATGGAATCCAAAATATAGTAGTGTGTGCTTCATCCGTAGCACATAGGCATAAAATCTTCTAACTATAAAATATTTAGCGTCAACAATTGATAATGTAATAGATTATTGTTTCTTACAATACCATGACTGTAAAGACCCTCACCACAGTAACCTGAAGCTGGTGACTTAATTTATTTAACTGGATTAATAAATAAGGAAGAAACATATCAATGAACCAAATAGTTTATCAGTTTTGGAAAACTAGATACATACATAAGTTTTACAATAAAACATAAAATGAAATACAACATAGAAACTCATTTGGAATCATCCACAAACTCTTATATTATCCTTTTAATTCATTCATAATATAAATATTCTCATCCTAGGTAAAGATAAAACATAATAAAGGGGTGATCTTAGATGCTCAGTAAGGTTAAGTTATACAGTAGAAGATAATATAAACAATAAGCCATGGTTAATGACCAAAAACAAATTCCATTATAATAAAATCATCAGTATAATATGGTAAGAATAAAATATGATTAAATAATTCCATATAAATAATCACATGGGATTGAAAATTACACATGGATATAATATTGGTCAAATAATCATATTGATTGTCATTTACTAATATCATAATTAGGGAATTCATAATGTTGGGCATCATAAACATATTGTTGAGACCTTGTCCAAAACATATGAAAATAAATTGTTAAGGCCTCATCCAAATCCATTTTTGTTCTGTCTCATTAGACATATCGATGCATCAAGGGGATATAGAAATCCCCACCCATCAATTACAAAATCCAATTAATTACACAAATTAACGGAATTAAAAATAAACAACATATACTTATAATATTTAAATAACTTTCCCCAACCTGTAAACATAATCACAAATCATTCTGAGTAGTATAGTGAATGGTATCAAGATAGAACATACATGGTCAAACTAGTCATATACTATTTAATAAAATATGCAGTTGATAATCATAAGACAAAAATCTCAATAAATCATAATATTCAACATAGGTGTTTAATTAGATGAAAATACACCAATAAAATTATCGAGGAATTATTGAGAGCAATGCCTTTTTTACATTTCAAAGAAGAGTTCTTTTGAAAAAAAAACATTTTTACTTTTCATAATTATTTTTATAAATAAGAAATGAACATATATAGTTTTTTATAAAAACATTAGTCATTTTATAAAAATAATGGTGTCTTAAAATAGATTATGGATGGTACATAAAAATGGTTAAGAAATCAAGAATTCCCCATGAATCGAGCTTGTGCACCAAGAAGAATTGAGAAAGGAACCCTGTATAACATGCATTTAAACCAAAATAAAAGATTAAATAATATAGATAAATTAATTTGGAACATATAAATGGGATTTAGAATTTGTATATAAAAATAACGATGAATTTAATTCAGGTTAAGAGAGAGAAATCAGAACCTAAATGGAAAATGGAGGTTTGGGAAGAAACCCTTAACTTTTGTTTGCAAGTGGTATGTACATGTACTTAATATCCTATATAATGAAATTATATTCGTTAATAATTTAATTAATAACCTATTAGACATGTATTTGATTTAATATAATTTTATTAAGTTTATTATGAACCTTTTATGAGTTATATAATTTAATTTTCTTATCCAAGAGTGTTTATTTGCTTTATTTTCATGATTGATTCACTTGTATACATGTATAAATGATAATTTAAAATGGATATAATAATTATGAATTAAAATTATATGTTATTAATTAATATTCATAATATTTAATTGTATTATATATTGGTTTTTCTAGATATGATGATGATTTATTAGATAAAACATTAATGAAAATCATTTAGATTAATTTGGCGGTTTTTCAATTATCACAAAATAGTTTTTTCTTCTTAATTAATTTCATGTATACATTGGTGGAAATCAAACCTATACCAACAATTCATTCCAAATAGTTTGATAATATCATTGGGATAAATAACCTATATCAACGATTCTTGTAAACCATTGGCATACCTAATATAGGTTGTATTTTCCCAACAGTTTAAATAGAACCATTGGAAAAGGTATAGAATTTCCCAAATGTTTGAAATAACTATTGGGAAAGTTTATATTTAATGGATCTATTCCAATAGTTTTGTAAGCCATTGGAATATAAAACCTTTACCCACAGTTTTTGATTACTATTGGGGAAGAAGCCAAATTATCCTGATCGATTCACCACCAGATCTCTCCTCCTCCAATAGAACCCTACTTCTGGACCGATTCCTGAGCAGATATCTCCTGCTCTAATAGATATCTCCTCTAACCCTACTTCCCAACCAATTTTCAAGAAGATCTCTCCTACTCCACCAATAAATATCTCCACGAACCCTACTTCCTGACTGATCCATGAGTCAATTCCTCTAGAATGGATATCTATAGAATTTTTACCCTAATTATCTAGCACACATCCTCCAGAACTCATCTCTAGCATTTTTTTTCCAAAATGAGACCTCTCCAGACTGTGAACCCTACTTCCCAACCGGTTATCTATCCTTGATTCAAGTAATTTTTGTTATTTCACCTCAAATTGGTACATTGTAACTGAGTCATTTCTTCACACTTCATTTATTTTAACTTTTTCATTGTGTTTGATTCACATAATTTTTTTTCTTCCACTTAAAATAGGTACGTTGTAGCTACCTCCATTTATTTTAGTTTTTTTAGTCTATTTCACTGCAATCTTCTTTTTTTACCCACTGTGTATTATGATACCCTTATGAACGCAAGTAGTATATCATTTTAGGTTGTGTTTTTCTTATAATTTATCTTTATAGAATAATTTTTATTGCTATTTAAGAGGTTAATAAGATCATGAATTATTTTATCCTTGGTTCAATTTAAATTTATGGTTAATTGACATGATTTGGTTGGTTATACATAAATTCGTCTATAAATTTTTTTTCCTATTGGAATAACAAGGTACACTTGCATTAGGAATCTACCCCTAAATTTTGTCTTTGAATTATCACATTCTAACTTTAAGATGATGATAAACTAACTATAATTCATTTATGAACCATCTATAATGGACAAGGAGTTGCCTATTGGATGTCACCCAAATACATAGATAATAGATTTCACGAATATTCATACATAGGGTTGCAGTAGGGAAGTGTGATGAGGCATGTATCATGATCTTCTTGTGTGAGGTATTAACAGTATCCAATATAGTCCCAAATAATTACAATTGAGAGTCCAAAAAGACTCAGATATTGATTCAAAAGGTTGTAGTGAATTTCTAATCTGATGTGCGATGAAGAAAAATTAGACAGTGTAACACAATATAATGTTTTTTTGATATAAGTTTCCAGAAATGGAATTTGTAATTCCTTCCCACCATTCTCCTTCTCATGATACATTTACTATACTTATATATTCAAATACATACAGAATGTAACATCATATATAATCTACTAAACATGTTATGATTTTAATTGATGTCGCTTTTATTTTATTCAGCTGCACAAAATCAGTATGACAGACTATGTTAGATAAAACTACCATAAGAAGAGATTAAAAGTTTTCTTTTGACAAAAATATTATCAATAAATAAAACATAAAAAATCCATGCATAAATATATTATGAGTGATCATTGATCATGTTTTCAGGTACCTTTAATAAGGGTGTTGATCCTATTTGAGTGTAAGGTTAATACCTAGTAACCTTCGTGAAACATTAGCGAGTAAATGATTATACCACCCTGGACCCCCCACCCCCCATGGACAGCTCCCCACCACCTGGACACCCCCCCAACAGACCCCCGACCCCCTGGACAGTCCTCTCACTCCCACCCCATGGACAGTCCCCTCACCCCCCAACAAACATCTCACCCCCTGGATAGCCTCGACCTCCCCTTGGACATCCCCCTCTACAGATCCCTCACACCTTAGACAGCCCCCAACCCCCCTGCACACCCCCACCCCCTCGACATCCCACCCTCCCTCATGCAAACCACCCACCCCCCAAACCATCCCCCCCCCCCTCGACACCCCCACCCCACCCCCCATACAGAACCCCCCCCCCCGGACAGATCCCCACCCCCGGATAGGCCCCCAGCCCCTGCAAACCCCTACCCCCAGAAAAGCCCCCCGCCCACCTCCTAGACACCAACACCCCCCTGGACAGCCCCACCCCCTAGACACCCCCCACATAGCCCAGCCCTTGGACAACCCCCACCCCTGTAGACTCCCCACCCCTTACACAGACCCTCAACCCCTACATAACCCCCCCACCCCTACCCCATAGAGACCACCCATCACACTTTCGAGTATGACACCAAACATGAACAGCATAAGTTGATCCAAAAGATCACTTTCACCAAAATTCGATACCATAATCATTACAAATGTCCATATGAACACACTGCCATGTCCTAAACTGATTCCTCCTGATGAATCATGGAGCTCCCCATAATAAGAATCATTATATGGGACAAGATTCTATAACTCCAATGGAATTCCTAGTTCTATTCAGTTCCATCACACATTGTCAATGAAATACACAGGTGAATTTTCAATAACCAAACCTCATTCCTAGTTTTGAGATAAACCAATGACTCACTAACAACAAATGAAACTTGAATAAGATGAAATTCTTTGAAAGGAAGTAGATTATTATTACACAACTTAGTCATAGTTGATAAATTGAGATCGATGCAGTTACAACCCACATCATTAAATTTAGACAAAATAGTAGTTAATTTACAATCCATGTCTAGACATCATATAGAGGATATGTATGGAGGAGACAGTTCCCATAATCATACAAAGAGAATAAGTTAATACTCATATCTAATTACCCTCTAAATTCTGAATTCCATTCTATATGTGTTATACAAAATTCAATTTTTTATTAATTAAATTTTGAAATGAATACATTATACATAAAATATCTCAAGTGGTGTAGTTATTCCTAAAATATTCAAATACTCGAGAACCACATGCTTCTTATCCTTCAATGTCTCCTGACATTAAAATATCTCTCTTTCTTTGATATGTTATTTATTTACCTATCTTAATTCTCACATAGTTTATGCAAGTTCTTTCAAAATCCACTACTTTCATCTTTTTCAACATTCATAATAAATTGACACAAAATATCTTTTGAGTAAAATATTCGATATTCAAAATATGGATTCCCTATGATCTTCAGTAGTAGGTAATATTTTCTATTTTAAATCTGCAAAAAATATTCTTGATTTATTCTTCCTCGAATCCTAGTTTTGTATTCTCATTAAATTCACCCAAAGAATTAGGTGTTTCCTTATTTTAATCTTCAAAAATACATTTCTCTAAACTCATTCTAAACATCAATGTATATGGAATCACGATTTTTTTCCCAATGAATCCTTCATCTTATGAAATAAAACTCCTCTTAGTTCCATTTAATATTTCTTGGATCATGATCCTTAAGTATGACCTTGATGTTCCAATCCATGAAAAAAAATAGTCATACTTTTAAGATTATATTTCCCATTTATTTAGAATAGATATTATGAATATTACTCAAATAATTTACAAAAATATAAAATTTCTTTAATCTAAAATTTACTAAACTTCTGAATAATTCTACTATACAAGTGTACATGATCTTGTACAGTCATCTATAGTTCTTCAATGATATTCAACACCTTACATGGACATTTTTTTCCTCAAAACACTCCTCAGATCTCAGGTGAACAAGATATTACTTTTTCCATTGAATACTTGAGAATAATGGGTTTCTTCTCCTTCAAAGTCTCAGGGATTCAAAATCTCTCCTTCTCTTTGACACAAGATTTATAGGACTCTGAAAATTCTCCCTTATATTATATATGTTCTCTAAATATGCACAATTGTCATGGTATTATATTTCTAATTGATGTCTATATCATGATTTTATATAGATTTATAGTATTTTGTTATAAATATAGTATTTTTTGTCTTTTATATTATGATTCTCAGAAAGAGTAGTGTGTCGGTTGTGGTTTCATATAAATTGAACAATTCTCATTTACATAAATATTTTTTCTATTAAACTTCAATATTATTGAATTGGTTTTGATAAAATTACTTAAAACCATTTTTTTACATAATGGATAGATGTTGGATGTTTGAAATCGATCAGATTAAAAGTGATTTTAAAAATAATTTGGAGATATTTTTAGTTTTTTCATTTAACAATGCTTCAGATAGTGGTCACATACACTGCCCATGTTACAATTATGTTATAATACATTGGTTATGCTTTGAAGTAGTTAGCTACCACATAACCAAATATGGGTTTCAATAAAACTTCTATGTGTAGTATCACAATGGGGAAAAAATGAAATATCCAAATGCTGATAATCCAAATGAGAGGACTGGATTGGAGAATTTGTTATATGAATAGTTTTTATTTATTCTTCATCAAGAAAACGAAAGGATTCAAACCCAATAAGTCTTTGATATGAGCACACATGATGCATATAATGAAAATGATGATGTTGTCTTGGTGAAAAAATTGAATGATGTTTCCAGGACTCGAGTATATCGACAATGCTGTAAAATAAACAAGGTTGAATTTTTAATCTGATTGTTTCATAGAAAAAATATGCATGGGATTTATAATATTTCCTTCCATTACATTCTTACTTTCTTGAAGGACATACTTATAGTTGATTTAGATATTCTACCAAACCACTATATGGTATAGAAGTTAGATGAGGAACATAGATTATCAAAATAAACAAAATTCATGCTTACCCAAAATATTATAGTTTATTATAGGAGGAAACTACTAAATGAAATGATTACATAAAATGTGGAACATCCTACTGGAAGCCAAAAGATGATGGAACATCGTACAGTGTTCTACATAATGTAATGTGGAACTTTTCATTTATCCTCATACTCCAGAATATTTTTATGTCTGATGAAATATCAATAAAAATGCGATGTCACGATATTGAGATAATGACGACTAGTGATAAGTTGGATCACCCCACAGATGGGTTTTCATGGCAGATATTTGATGCTTGATATTTGGATTTTTTAGCTGACCTGAGTAATGTATGGTTGGGACTTTTATGTGATATTTTTAATCTGTTTGGGCATATTATTAGTTTTTACAGAACATGGCTTGTTTTTATACACATTTATAACCTTACCCAATGGTTTTGTAAGAAAAAACCATTCAATTTTATAATTATACTCATATATGGCCCTTTTTATCCCTGTAATGATATAAACGTATACTTGAAACCTTGAATAAAAGAGTTGAAAATTATTTAGGATGTGGTTGTGTGCATATATAATGCATGTTCGAAAGACATATTTCAGATGTGTGATGCACTTATGTGGACAATCAATGATATTTCTTCTTATAGAATGATGTCTGGATGGAGTGCAAAGGGGAAACGATCATGTCTAGCTTGTATGAAGAATACATGATCCATAATTCTGAGACATCATTGTAGTTTTAGTTAATAGGCATCGATGATTCTTTACAATGGACCATCCATATAGAAATAATCATTGAAGATTTGAAAATACCATGGAAACCGATGATCCACCACAGTATATGTTTCGAACTAATGTACTTAATGACTTGAATGATTTTATTTTTTTATTTAGGAATGGTCAAATGAAATCTAAAATGTGAAAGAATGTTTACACTGAAAAATGTTACAATTTGAAAAAGAGGAGTATCTTCTTTGATTTTCCTTATTGGTCAACCGATTTTTTACATCATTTCTTATACATAATCCACATGGAAAATAATATATGTAAGATTATTATTTCTATTATTCTAAATGTTGAGGGAAAAACAAAAGATGATTTATGATCTCAGAGTGATTTGGTGGATTGGGGAATTAGAATAGAATTTTATCTTGTGTGTATTAGTGAAAATAAATTTCCAGTTCAATGTGCTCCTTTTGTGATGACACCTTTTGAGAAAATACAATTTCTGGATGTACTTGAGACTATTAAAATTCCTGATGGTTATTCAAGCAACATATATAAATGGGTCAACAGAAAATATTTGAAGCTAAAATCTTCGAAGAAATATGATGATCACATACTTCTATATGAGTTGATTCCAATATAAATCCATCATATTTTGTCCAATAATTCAAGTGTGGTTGTTATTCGGTTCTGTCATTTTTTTAGAGATCATTTTACTAAGAAGTTGACCAACTCTTTCTTGCAAACAATTTTGGTAGATGCCCCATTAATTTTGTTTGAGTTATAGAAAATATTTCCTCCATAATTTTTCACATGTATGCTACATCTGACTGTCCATATTCCAACTGAAATACATCTCGGAGGACCTATTTCATTTCATTGGATGTATCCAACTGAAAGAAAGATGTACACAAAAAATTCTTATGTCTGAAATAGGAGTCATCCTGATGGTTCTATCGTGAATGGTTACATAGCTCAAGAATGTGTACATTTGTGATCTATATATTTGTCTAATATTACTACAAGAATGAATAGACCAATGTGAAATGAAGAAGAATAGAATGTGAAAATTTAACCCAGATTTCCATCATTTCCATCATTTCCTCAATCAAGTGGAATTCATGGATCATATGCATTGATGACCTTAAGCCTTAAAGAGCGGGAGATGGCACATCAGATAGTTTTTATCAACTGTGATTCGTTTCAAGACTACATCAGGTAAGTAAATTGAATATGTATATCTTATGTATCTATTAAACTATTCAAATCTTTATCTACAGGTAACAAAAATCAATGATAAATATAAATCACCGTTATTTGTCTTTGAGAAGGAGAGAGACTTTACATATTAAAGAGTTTTCTACTTGGTTAAAATTGAATGAAAAAATATTACTGTTTAAAATAATTATATCAATATTTAATGAAGTTTAATATTCTCTTATATTTCAGGTATTCAGTTTTCTTGTTGACTCTGTCTCTAAGGAAATAAGAGCTTTGGATTTTGGTCTTAATACCATGGTTTGTGACAGTATATCAATTTTTATCAATAGGTATAGATTTATTATCACATAATGGGAAAATAACATGAGAACAAAACATGTTCTTATTAGGGTTATTACCACAACAAACTATTATTCTAGTGCATCATAAAGTAGAATTTAATTTCAAAATGTAGGTTATTATAGATTTTCTGAAAAAATAATAATATTAGATTGTTAATCTCATGGACGTGTCACTATAATGAAATTATAGTGGTTTGATTTGATGATGAGGAATGGCACATTTATTAATGATTGTAGATTTTGGTTAATTGATATGACTCACTCTATTTCTATCGATTAACCATATATATTAGAATCATTGGAGAAAAACGTTTTTTATGTCAAAGATCATCTTTGCCCTGAATTTAATGTCATTATTGAAGTAAATCAATGAAATTTTTTATGATGGTGATGATGGAATTGAAACTGTCCCTACATCCATTGGAACTGATCCATTTATTACTTTTGATTAGTATAATAGATTAATTTTTAGATTTGACTATGAAGCTATAATGGAAGTAGGAATTATATAGAATCAACCATCCATGTTCTCAATTCTTTTAGTTTAGCTCGACATGGGTTGTTAAGGTTGGAACTATTCAAATTGTTTTAATATTCATTGAAAATATATTGTATCTGACTTGAAATTAATGTAAATTTTCAATATCAGTTGTAAATTTATTTGAATGGAATTTTCTAATTTGGAATTGAGCTATATTCAAACCTACAAAACCAACATTTCTAACATGGTGAACATTTCACTATTTTGTTGGCCATGGTTGGTTGACCCCAGAACCTATAAACCCCCCTATCCCCTCTCTTGTACTTTTTTTGTGTTACACATTAGTTATAATTTTATAATTATTTACATATTTGTTTTCAAATGCGGGAAATGAAATAGATCGGAGAGATTAGATGAAAAACATATTACGTACAACAACCTTCGTATGGATAAGATGGGCATTCCTCCAATATGGCTGTTGTGAGTATTTTATTTAAAATATGTATTTTTTAATAACATATAATGTCCTCTGATAATTTTTTTTAGAATTTTTGTAGGATCCACCCTTCAGGTGACAGTTATTTGATAATGAGCCTAGCAGTGGTCACAATTCTCCAGCTAGTGGTATGAGTGATTGCGGTACGAGAGCTAGACAGTCTAGTCGGTGTACCTGATTAGACCCTTCCACTCCCACTAACATACCATATGTCCCACATTCTGATCCCAGTGTGTCATTAGGGACACATGGGGGTATTTAGGACACACATGTTTTCACCACCCTTTTCATCTGACCCTGTTCACCCATCATTACCATGTCTGATGATGATAGCCACTCCCCATCCATATCAAGAATTTTTCCAGCCATCCATGCCTTCTTCTTTTACTTCTACTTCCATATCTCTAATATTCTATATTCCTTCTTCTTTGACTCATTCTCCCCCAATTTTTTTTCCTGCGGAGCATACACTGGGACCAATCCACCTGTACAGGGTGTTCCTTCAATTTTTGTGGATCCAGCGATGCACATTGATCAGATTGCTTCATGTAAATTTATAAAACCCTAAAAACAGTTATATCATAATTTATTTTCATTGCAACATGTATTGATATTTTTTTCATAAAAGATAAATCTACTAATAGCAGGCATGGGTGGGGGAATACATGCATGTATGAGTGTTCAGTCGTCACACGCAGTTGATGGTGGACTACAATGAAGATAATAAAATATTATAAAAAATATGGTAGCAATGTCACAGTTTTTTGGTAATACTTTCCAATTACTTCGACATCATTCCCGTCATCCCACTCTCATCGAGATAGTTTCCAAACAAAGTCATGTATAATGCTTGGTTATAGATATGGGTAAAAAAAAATTGTTGTATTTAAGGTAATATATTTTTTTTTGTTTTTATATAAAGGAATATTTCTATATCAGCTTCAGTTTAATTTCCCTGATGGTGAGGGTGCACGGTTAGTATGTTTATAAAAATTAGGTGAGCTTGGGAGAGGCTACAAACAAGAGTTGTATATTGGTTGGTGTGCTAGAGTTGTCATAGAGTTGTAGGTGGTACCTTTCATGGGTGACTTCCCAATAGAACAGTATTAGAAAATGATTAATCATTGGATGACTAACATGTTTAAATATGTAATCGCAATTGATATTTTCATATGAAAATTTTCATGATTTGAATTAGCAATTTTTTTGTATTGTTGAATTTTATTTAGGAATCATCTAGAAAAAAGAAGAAAAAAGTTTATTTTAAAAAATACCTTCACACCATGGGGCGTACTACGATGTCAAATCATGAGAGGAAGCAGGTATACAAACTTATAATTTTTTAGTACTTTCACTTTCTATTAATTCGTCCATAATTTATTATCTTTATATAGTTTTGATATAAATTTAGTTATTAAATTCAACTTATTTTCAATTATTGTTTCCTACATTCAATTTCACTGTGGAGTTAGGAATTGAATATTGAAGGATGTGTGCCTCAAGAAAAACAGTTTTGATCGAGTAGAATGAAAAAAGATGGAAGTGTTGTTAACCAAGAGAAAAAAATAAGAAATTGTTTTTTTACATTGATGATTTTAAATTTCAATATATATTTTTTTAATTGATAACCTTTTAAAATTTTTAATATACTGGTTTGGAGGCTCTTGATTCCCAGGAACCTGATAATTTTTGGAAAATTGATCAATTAAATAAGATGTTGGGAGATGAGAACTCTAGAAGAGTATGATGCTGACCTAGGAAGTGTATAGTTCCGACAAGGTATTGGTCCTCTTCAGTTAAAATTTTTTCTTCCAGCGAGTTGGAAAAGGTTAAGGAATAGGCATTACAGGCTAAAAAATAATAACATAGGTGGAAGAATGAGTTGAAAGGGAAAACGTTGAATTCATGAAATTGATGTAGGTTTTATTTCCACCACTTCCATAAAAGGACAATGATGATTTTTATGCATATATGTATTTGATGAGTTCATTATATAGTGCAATAGGTGTAATTTATTGTGTTGGTCAAGGTGATGTGGTTCCTAGACATAGTGATGGTGATGGCGAGGAAGAGGCTGATAGAAAGGATGATGCTGAGGACAAGGGAAAGAAGGAGGGTGATGAGGTGGGTGAGGAGGAGGTCGGGGATGAGGATGGGGATGAGGGTTGGGATGGTGATGGGGAAAGAGATGAGAACAAGGATGAGGCTAATGATGGTGGTGATGATAGTGATGATGATGAGGGATAGATTGATATGATACATTTTTTACTGGTATTACTGAGATTTAATATCTGATGACTTGTTGTGACTAATATTACTGAGATTTGATGTTTGATGATTTTCTATGACTAAATAACCTTTAAATCTTTTTACTCTATTTATTTTTTATTTTTTTCATTCGGTTTTGCTGTAATATTGAATTGGGTATCCGCTTTTATTCAGGTCTTTCCTTTGGTTAGCATAATTTTAGTGATTATATTGTTTTATTTTATCATATATTGGGTCATTACAAGAACTAGTGATATTTGGATTGGAATATTATAGATTTGGATTTTTTTGGGTGTTTCATGGTTTACCCACATATTATGTAGTAACCAAATGGTTCATATGTAGAGGGGTCAATCATGGAGATAGATACATATTTAAATGTGTTTTTAGATTTTAAGAAAGGGGTTCTCTTATAATATTCAAGTTTTCATGTTTGAAATTGAATATCATTGTCAGTAAGAATTTATTAAAAACATTGTGACCTTTTGAAATGAATGTAATGGTGTGTGATAGATTTTTATTTGGTTTCATTTTTTATGGAGTGAAAACTATCAAATGAATTTATTTCGCATTGCATGGAGGGGGTGTGGGTTGTGCATGTGGGGAGGGGGTGTGTAGGTTGGGACGGGGTGGGCTATCCAGGAATAGGGGTGTGGGCTGTCCAGGAGGGGTGGGGGTGTGCAGGGGTGGGGGCATGTCCAGGGGTGGGGTGTGGAGGGGGTGGGGTCTACATAGTGTGGTGGGGGATGCCGAGTGGGGGGCTATCTTGGGGGTGGTGGTGTATAGGGGGTCTGTATGGGGGATTTCCAGGGGGGCAGTCTGGGGGTGGGGGTCTGTAGGGGGGGGGGGCTGTCCAGGGAGGTGGTGCAAGGGGGAGGGGGTGTGAAGGTTAGGAAGGGGTGGTGTATCCAGGTAGATGGGGTGGGGTTGTGTAGTGGTGGGGGCCTGTCCTGGGGGTGGACTGGGGAGGTGGGGTGGGGAGGGTGGTCTGTCCAATGGGGTGGGGGTTTTCAAGTAGAGGGGCTGTCCAGGGGGGTGGGGGTATGAAGGGGGGGAGTCTAGAGGTGGTGTAGGTGGGGTGGGTGTGTGGGGGTGTGGGTTGTATGGGTTGGGAGGGGGTGTGCAGGTTTGGAGGGGATGGGTTTTCTAGGGAGAGGGGTGTGTGCTTTCTAAGTGGGGTGGTAGTCTATAGGGGGTGGAGGCCTATCCATTGGGGTGGGGGCTGTCCAGGGGTGGGCCTAAATTGAATACATTTTACATAATTCTTAATTTTCTATGTATTCATTATTCTGTAGGTGGTGAAATGAGAGGGTGGGGTTGCGTGGGGGTGTGCAGAGGGGGGGGGGGTGGGGTTGTGCAATGGGAAGGGGGGTTGGTTGTAGGGCGTGTAGTGGGAGGGGGATATGTAGTGAGAGGGTTTCTTTAGTGAGAGGGAGGGGTGGCTATGGGGGGGATTTGTGTAGTGGGAGGGGGCTATAGGGGGAATCATTTTCCAAAATACCAAAAACACCCTCAATAAATTACTACCCATCACACCTCAATTGCTATCCAGTTGGGGTCCATTGATTGGATGGTGAGTCCTTATATGTAGAAGGAATTCTTCCTACCACATTGGTTAGACAATGATCTTTCTTGGTTAACAAGTCTTCGTACCACCCCACTGGCTAGCTGAAAAATTCAGATGTACCCATGGATGCTCCTGGCCTCCTCCAACGAAAACCGGAACATTGAGACCCTTATGAGCCTTCATTAAATTCTATAAAATCCTATATAATATGTTCAAATAGGAAAAATCTTATTTCCATCCTTGATTATCAATATTATCCATCCAATTTAAGAAAATTTTAGGTTCCCTTTGAAATTCACAACCCAAAACGTTGCAGTTCATTACAATATCTTCACCATATTACATCTAATCCTTGAGAAGTTGTAGTATCATATGAATTGTTAATTATGACCCACCATAATATTTATACACATATATTTCTATGTATTCCTTCCCTGAACAGAAATACATCACCTCTAAGCTATACTCACTCTCAAAGGCCCATCATGCTTCTGCTAAATTACTTTATGAACAAAACACAAGAAGCCGAGACAAAAGGTCACTGTTATTAAACATGAAGACCATGATCACTGCATGTTTTTACCTAAAAACACCATAGATTCCTCAACCAATTTAACCCAAAGAATCAAGGTTCTCCCCTACATATTAACTTCCATACATAATAGGATTTTGATAGTCAAAATAGATGCTTGGTGTAGTTCAGTTCCATCACAATTAATCACAAAAATCACAGCTTATAAGTCAATACCCAAACCTCATTATTTTTTCTGAGTTGAACCAATAATTATTCCATGACTAATACTACCTGAAAAATAAAAAATTTAAATAAATTCCCTAGTAAATTCTTAAATTCATCTTTTTATACTTGATATAATGATATTGATACGGTTCCATCCCATCACATTCATGTTCACATGGAAAACAACAGTCAGTACTTTTCCATCCATCTCTCTATAAAGGTTAACGGACCCAAAAACCAAAACTCCATGAATCTACTAATAATTATTCCTTTATACTCAAATGTATCATAAAATTGATCAAACATCCTTACCAAATTCTGAACATACATCAATGAATTTCTCTGTTTGGTTCACCAAACACTTATACCATCCACATGGCTTTTAAACTTGCAATAATTCACCAATGATGTGTATCCATCTTGGTATTAACTGGTTCCACCCTGATTATAAAAAAATGTATATTATCTATCGATTTCTACATCTAAATCTACTAATAGTAATTCATCATGGAACCAAATAATCTCAAGTCTTTTGCACATTGGTCTTCTAGAGTCACTATGACTGTTCAATGGTTAGTCTTACACAATACCTTGACCCTTCCCACAACAGGGTCCTTAAATTATGACCATGTAGATGGATCCCACCATAGAATATTTCTTATTTTCTCATTTTAGTTATTCTATATGTTTTCTTGACACTAAATTGTCCATCTCTGAATTAAATGACTAAGTGTGACCATCTATTCATACCTAATTGTCAAGAATGACACTAAGACCTACACAAACATATAAAAACAAAATTAAATTAACTATATCTAATGATCCATTATTTTTTTATAATGTTTCCCCGTTTCCTAGGAATGGGTTATGAATTTGTACTGATACAGTTCTTTTAACCTCAGGCGAGGAACAATACCAAACCATAACTTCTGTACACACAAAAATTATGGATTGATCTCACAATGGTACACCAATCCTTTAGCAACAGTGTATCCCACCAAAACGACATATCTTCTCAGAAAAACATCTATGTATACAACCCCAACAAAATTATGGGTATTAATCTAATTATTTCCATGTTATCCTTGTTGCGGTTACCAATAAACTACTATGACATTGTAATAAGAGTAAGAGGAAAACATGAGTCAAATTATTTTTGTTATCTTTATTGTAGTTACCATTAATGTACCATTATATTCACTTTGTGAATCTAATTTCATAGGCTATATTTGTTGAAAGATATATGAAATAACAAGATTATACATTAGTGTGTGAGTTTTTTCTATTATTTGTTAGATATTTTATCTGCATTGGGAATTCCGATTCTGGTTTCTTGCATGTTCAGTGTTTTGTGTGGAGTAAGAAGGGTGTAGGCTGCTGGTTTATGTGGTAGTGTGGAGTGGGTATTTACTAAAATTTTGATAAACATTGGGAAATATGGTGAATACTACACCCTATCCCAATGGATAAAACTGAACCATTGTAATTGGTGTATACCAACAGTTTGATAACTGTTGGAAAATCGAAAAACCATGAGTCTATACCAATGTATCAAGTTGAACTATTTCCATAGGGTTATACCATTGGATAGATAATTGTTGTGAAAATTTAAAACTAGTTCTATTCTAATGGTTCAAAACTATTGGTAGAGACAATTTCCAACAACAAATATTAAACCGTTGGTATTTTTAAAATCTAGGAAACATATTCAATGGTTTTGGTTGAACCATTGGTATAAGAATATCCCCACACCTCACACACCAACGGTTCATAAAACCGTCAGGATAGAATATCCCAATGGTTTTGAGACCATTACCAATGGTTAGAAACCTTGGTAAAGGATTATTTCACAGTAGTGATATATAGTAGTCAAAGAACACTAAATAACATATAATATGTATAATAAAATATGTTTTAACCATAGTGTTGTTTTTATAACCATCCTTGAAAGTTGTAAAAGAAAATGAAGTTGCATCATCCATGATGGCGGTAAATTCACACATCACAGATGATGTTTTCATTTTTACAATAATAGGGGGAGGATAAGGGATTTGATAATGGGTTTTAAATTAACATAATAAAATTATATTATATATAATATATTGGAGTTATCATTCATGTTTTGATTTAATGGGTAAGGATAGAATAATAAGGAAATAAATTAAAATAAATTGAAAGAGAACAAAAAAGGATTTTCCTCTTGAATTTTTATCTATGATAACCTCCTTAAGGAAAATTGAAATGGACTTTTCGTGAGACCATAAATACCATAATGTGGTGTAGAGGTTTGTAAGAGGAAATGGGAAGAATATAAAAAAGCTTCAATGCTTTGGATGGGTGAGGAGAAGAGGTGGTGAGGCGTAGTATTTATAGTAGAGGAGATGGGTGTTTTTTATTATTTTAATCATTAGTTTATTAATTTTACTCAAGACTGTGAATAGTTTGACCATTTACAAAAAATATATATTATATCATTAAGATAATATCTATATTATTAGTCTTACATCATTCATGATTCAAGGAATAGTGTATTCATCGTATAATGTATATATGCTGTAAAGTACTGTATTTCATTATTCACCAAAAATTCATTTTGTTAAAAAACACCAAAATTGACCATTATAATTATTTAATGTTTAGAATTAAAAAATATACTAAATTTTTTAAAGGAAAATATAAATATGATCAAAAATAATTTTTAGTTAATATTATTATTTATTCAAAAAATACCAATTTAAAAACGTTAATCATTTTTATTAGAATTTGAAAAACTAATTTAGTTATCCTAAAATCTTATTATAATCATAAGAAAAAAATATCTTAATTTATGAATATATTTTACGAAAATAAATTTTATTTTAAATTATTATATGAATTATAATATTATAAATAAATATTTACATTTCACAAAAATACCAATACTTAATTTATCATTTTTAAAACATTTATTTACTTATTCCATGATTTAAATATACCATATTTTCATTTATATGACACCCAAATTTTATTTATAAGTTCATATGTGATTTTATTGTTATAATTTTCATATTACTATTCATAATGGTCACATTACTTTTCCAGTGGACAAATTTAATAGTATATAATGGTTTTAAACTCAGTATAGCATGAAGAATAACCTATCAAAGATATTAAATTTTAAAAGTTTCATACCATAAAATCTTGGGGTGTGATAATGATACTAAGTATTTTCACATAAAATGATAGGTTCTTAAGGTACATTTTATTTCTCTACATCACCATCCAAAATCATCTTCTGAGTATGATATTAATTCAAAATCAGTGGTTTTTGAAGAAATAAAAGAATGAGATACAATTCCTATTAAATATCATAAAAGTCTTTTAGAAGTAATAAATTGATATTACTTTGGATTTGATTGAAACTGTCCAAACAGACATACTAAAAAGAAAATGTTAATTCCACTTAAATTGAGATAGAGAAAGATCTAAATTATTCATATATATATATATATATATATATTATTGTCAACTTGTTTTCCACAATAATCTATGTCATGTTTAATGTTGGATCTTATAAGAGTTCAAAAATAATTACCTATTTTGAGTCTAAATATTTTAAGTAGGTCAAGTATGTTTTTATTTGATTTAAAATGATTCCAAAATCCTTTTGATAAATTTTAAAACTAAGGAAATATTTTAAATTTCCCATCATGTTAATTTAAAAAAAATGATTGAGTTTTTGAAAAGTCAACTCACATATTTTTATTTATTAAATCAAAATCAAAATCTTTAATCTATATTTACACAAGAAAAGTATCTTTTGATAATGTTTTATTAAAACAATTAGGGTCTACCAGTCCCATATTAAATCCTTTTGATAAAATAAAATAACATAACAATTCCTATTAAGATCTAGGATCTTGTTTAAGAACCTAACATGATCTAGTATGTTTGAAAATACAAATTTTAAAGTGAGGGTCTCCAAGATCAATAAGTTATTCAACATAAACCCCCTCCGTTAAAAACATTTATTAAAAAATATTTAACATCCATATAATATAATTTACCATTTATATGAGATTCATATGGCAGCAGGATTCAAATGGATTTTAATCTACTAATCAGAGAAAAATTTCCCCCATATTATATTCCTTCTTCTTGATTATAACCTTTAGAACCCAATATAGTCTTATTTCTTGTAATCACACCTTCATAATATTTCTTTTTCCTAAATACCCATTTTGTTTCAATAATTTTATAGTCATAGGGTCTATAAAAAATCTCCTATACCTTGTTAATTTTGGATTGGTTTAACAATTATATTATAAAAAATAACTAATTATCACCATTTAAGGATTCCTATATGGTTTTTGGTTCAAAATGGGAATGAAATGCATATAATAATATAAGTGTTCCTATACATCTAAATCTACATTAACATTTTCTAGAGAATGTTCTTTAAGGTTTCTGGTTTGTTTGGGTAGTACACTTTATAGTTCATCAAAATCAATCCATTATGGTCTAAATTATCTTTGTTCATATTCCAAATCATCATCATTTTTTCATCAAAACGTTTCTAGTTATAGGCTTTCTATAAAATCACTCAAATTATAAATCTGAGCTGTTTTATAATCGAAAGGATAACATTAATTTAACATAAAATGATTTTATTCTTCAAGTACCTTTTAATTCCTATTGAAAAACCTATAGGCTTTATAACTAGTATAATAACATATGAAGATTCAATTATCAGTCTTTCAATCAAACTTACTAATGTTTTATCTTGTGTTCATGATATAAATCTTTCATCTAAAAACTTTATAGTATCCTACATTTGGTTTCTTATTATTCCATATGTCATAGGGTGTTTTATTTAAGATATTCCTTATTATAACTATGTTAATGAAATAAAAATATGTGTTAACATCTTTATCCCACAAGTGAGTGGGCATGATATATTCACATAATATTATTCTGGAAATTTCTTTTAAATTTCTATCCCTCCATTAAAAAAACCCACTCTATTGAGGTGTCCTTGAGGAAAAAAAGTTATGTTTAAATCATTTTTTTAGAAAATTTATTGAATTAAGGATTCTAAAATTCTTCCCCATGTCCACTTCTAAATGTCACGGTTTTTTGTATCATTTCCATTATTTACATGTTTTAAAACATTAATTAAAACTAAATAGGATTCACATTAAATTCTCTAGAATAAAAGCCATGTAAATCTTGAGAAAATATCAATTAAGATATAAATAAAATACTTACCACAAAATATTTTTGTTCTAGAAGGTCTGAAAATCCATATGGATAAGTAATAAGGTTCTATAAGTAACATTATATTTTATTCATTTAAATGATATATTTTATTGTTTTCCCATTTTTCATGCATAATTAAGTTTATTTTTAAACAATTTAATATTTGGTAAATAAGATATCATATATCCTTTAGATAATTTTCTCAAAGAATAAAAATTATAATGTTCAAATATCCTATTCCAAATCCATGATTCAATTATTTAATTATTCAAAAAGATAACTTTTTTATAAAAAAAAATTAATACCGAGGATATAAAAATTTCCGATTCTTGGTGGTCTGAATTTAAGGGACATGTTATTAAAAATAGATAAATAATCTTCAGAAAATTTCATATAATATCCATCATCACAAAGTTGAAAAATACTTATCAGGTTGTTCTTTAATAATTAAAAATAAATTACTTTGTTGATGAGGATAGATTTAGGATTTATAAAAAATCCAATACTGACCATATTTCTATTTTAATTATCATTGAATGTGATAGGTCCTCTATAAATATTATATAGTGAGTGTAAATTATAGAAATATAAACTCATAGATATTAAACAACCACTATACATAAATAATTTTTCGTTATAGCAATCTGTTGATTCACTCTAGAAATATTTAATAGCTTTCATGTCTTCATTATTACAGTCAACCTTTTTGAAAAACTTCTTCTCGGACTTCTTATTGTGTGGTGACGGAGGGCAGCCTCACTTCATGAGATTGGGTTTTTTGAACTCCAAAAAATGTATCCATTAGTATTTCCTTCATATTTATTATACTTGTTTATGAATTAAAAAAAACTCTCCTCTTGTTATATAAATTTTAAAATTATAATAATTTTTGTATTCATCTTTTGAATATGAATTTCTTAAATATTCTTCATTAGATAATCAATAATTTTTTATTATTTTATTCTTGTAATCATCTGTTGGAGTATATAATTTCAAATTATCATTTCCTTCTTAAATATATTATTCTCTATATCATATTCTTCTATTTTAGCTTCATACAGCCTTAATGTATAAATAATATCATTAATTTTAATGATTTTCACAACATTATATGGCTTGAGTGTAACATCCCAAGTAAGTAATGAATAATAGATATTTTTATCTATGTCTACTGATGAATTAGATAGTGTTTTAGAGGCTTAAAATGAGAATAAATCCAATCTTATGCATGGAATACACTAATATTTTTAAAAGATTGTTTTACTGCCTTTTTTATGGAAAACCATTATTAAATCAATATTTTGAAAATTTTATAAGCTCTATTTATCAAAATAAACTTATTATTTTTGATTGGTACATTGAAATTTTACATTAGATAATTTTATGGTATTTTTCTGACAATGTTGATTTTTTAATGAATAGTGAAAAATACTGCATTTTACATCAAAACTGTTTTTTCATCTAATTTAATTATATGGTTAGATTATCTTTTTAATTAATTGTAAAGTGTAAATAGAATATATTATTACCATTTAATCCAATAGTGGTCTTTGGAATTAATTTCACTTTGAAATTTAACTTAAACTAGTGTCAATCTTTTGATACTTATTGTTTCATAAAAACACGCTATTTTCTCTGACAGCGGGAATTAATTATTAAATTAATTAATGAAACTTATATGTTTTTAATTGTGTAAAATAGACTTCATTTTTTAATTCGGAATATCAAATATAGCTTAGGGTGAAGTTTTGGTATTTTTCTGAAAAACTTCAATTTTTGATGAATAGTGAAACCACTAAGTAGTACTTAAAAAACTGATTTTTCGTTTAAATGGAATTTTACCACCTCTGTGTTTTGAATTTCACAAATCTGACATACATGGTTGTCATTAATAATTAAAATTCAGTTCAATGTGATTAAAATAATTTTTGGTGAATAGTAACTTTTAAGTTTATTAATCGCGATTAGAGTTAATTAGTGTAATTTAAGGTAAGAATAATGTTTAAATAATATGAAATGACCTAGACACATGTCCTACCCTTATTGGATGTTTCATGGCCGACGAAGAAAATACATGGGTCAACTTGGGGACTCCATGGAGCCACTTTGGAAGGAAAATGACATTAATATCTTTTAATTTAATGTTAAAGTAAAAATGTCACAAACATGAGTTATTTTACTAAAACAATTTTTACATGGGGTTATACAAGTCAGATTTTTTACTATAAATAGTAATTGGAAAGATAAACATATTTCCTACATCATAGTAGTTTTATTATAATTTTTATACATTAAATAAATTAAATTATTTATGACATCATGATGATGCATTGATTACGTCATTAATAAAGGATTTCAATAAAATGAAAAGATAATGTAACATCTATGACCTACACATGTCCAAAACCTATTGTATGGGTGGATTTCGAACCCTTATCACCTTATCCTCGAATTATATCAATATGGGACCTTTTAAATCCAAAACTCATTTTAAAATAAAGTAACATTTCTTTACTTTCCAAGAGTGGCCCTCCTCTCCTATTATAAAAGGCCCCCACCTCTACCTCTTTACCCACACTTCCAAAGCCTTTGGCTTGGCCAAACCCTGCCCATTTTGTCTCTCCACATCCATCTCTTACTCCTTGAAGCCTAAATTTGTGCATAAGTCTTCCCAAGGAAGCCTTTGAGCTCAAACCAAAGGGAGTTACCTGATTTTAAGGTAATGCCTTCACTTGAGTCCTTTTGTTTTATTTTTCTACTCCAACCCCCTAAACTCTTTTTATTCATTTCTTTTGTAACAACTCCAGTATCTTCAATATACTAGGATGTTGTAATAATAATTATTCAATCTACACTTACACACACCTACATCTAATGGTTACAGAACATACTGTTTCTGTGGATGGCGAATTTATGCCTCACGAAATGATGATTGTTCAATATTGTTCTAAAACCATCAAAGGTGGCCATTAAGATGACACTATATTTAGATATGATATATAATATTTGTATGGTTTCCTTAAACTTCTGTATTTTTTATTTTGGGCATACCTTTATGGTTTCCATTATGGGTAAATGTGATATCTTCATTTAAGGAAGTCTGGCCTACCGCCCCCTCAAAGTGATTTGATTCGTTAATACCATATGTGGGATGTATAAAGGATGGATTTATGATATTATATATGATAATATACTGGAATTATAATATACCTTTATATCATTATGATTCCATTCCATAAAATACGAAATATAAATGAAAGCAGTGTTCATGCGTACGTACGGCTTACCGTCTCCATGAACGGCGCATTTCATTTCATACCTCTAAATGTTATGTAATATTATAAATGCATGCATGTAATGGATATATATTATATATATTATATCTAAATCATGAATAAAATTCTGGATATAATGGATACATGAAAAAATTGTAATTATAAAGGGTTTATTTTTGACTCAAGTACCAATGATCGTTAAAACGACCATTATTAACATAAATAATAACATAGTGTTCATGACCTGAAAATAAGTGATATAAAAGTAATAACGAACTTGAAAAAGGTTCTTAAACAAGTAGAAATTAACTCAAGTTTATTATTTATGAGATTAAATAACAATCAAGTCAAGTCAGATACAAGGTAAGGGACTTCGTCTCAATATCCATTCATTGAGGCATATTTTTTTTTATACACAACCTTCTATTATACGGTGTATAAATGCCCTTGACTTTTACGTTTATTCAAAAGGAATATTTTTTATACGAAGCGTTTACTAGATGACAAAAGGGAATGTTTTTTTTGTACGTATGCATTGACAACAACTTCTCCTCCGCCGTGACCATTATTTGAGTTTTGGATTCCTCTACAAGCAATAACTTCTTTTTAAAAGAAAAATAAATACCATGTTTTACTTTTCTTTTATTTTGGTATTGTAAATGGTTTTCATAATTTTTTTATATCAATGTTTTGTATTGATATCTTGTGATTGAAAGGTGGAAATGTTATGTTTCCTTTATGTATGTTTTATGTGATACGATTATGTTGTATTTCTTGGGAATTATTATGAAGACAGGTGGTTCCGTGATAAACTAAGGGTGGGTGAGGCCGATATAGCTCTCCAATGCATTGGGTAACGCGAAGGGGTTAAACGTTGAGGTTTCTCCGAAGAGATTTAGGGAATATACTGTGATGGGTATTCCAAACGTAACCAAGAGGGTTACTCCTTACATAAGAATGTTATGAATGCCTCAAGTTACCTTTATATCTTATGATTTCTATGATTTATTCATGATTGGATAAGGTATGTTAAAGTGATTGTGTTTTATGGGTAAAGTATGATTTCATTCTTATATATATATGTACTCATGTTTCCTTTCCATATTTTTATATCCCTTACTGAGATTTTTATGCTCATCCCAAGTTTTTGAAATTTTTTTCACAGGTCAAGGGAAAGGTACATGATATGATGATAGTGTCAAGGAAGTGTCAAGAAATAATCCATGTTTTATTTTAAATATGTTTCCATTGATGGGAAAAATGAATAATATCTTTTATTTAACTACTTTGTTTAAATGTGGAATGTAATCCATGTTTTATGATCTAATTATCTAAAACTCTAAACCTGAAATGATCCTCAATGTGTAATCTTGTAATAACTCAATATTAAGTAAGGTTTAATGTTGGGGCCTTATAGTTGGTATCAGAGGCCAGTTTAGATAAATTTAGGAGTAATAATTCTATTAAATGATTATCCAAAAAAATTATGGTCAAATTGAAATGATATAGCATTTAATGATTACCATGTTGCTTCATCTAAGACTTGTTTGTTCAGAATGGCTTTCCGCAGAGGAAACAGGGAGGCAGTGCAAGGAAGGAATACAGAAGGAAATAACCTTCCAAATCAGCATCCTGAGATGGTCGGAATTGGAACTGAACATTTTGTTACAATAATGGTGCAGTTGACTCAAGTGATAAATGGTGGTGGTATCTATGCACGAGATCATCTAGATCAACCGTAGAGGAACATGTCAGTGGTGGAAAATTTCATGATGCAACATCCCCCATCATTCAGAGGATCATCTGACCTTGTTCTAGCTGAAGGGTGTATTAAAGCACTGGAGACGGATTTCGATGTCAGGGGGTGTTAAGACAATCAAAAGGTTAGTCTTGCTATTTACCGTTTGGAGGGTGAAGCAGATCAGTGGTGGTCGATGGATAAAAACATCAGGGACGCTGATGAGATTGATGCTCTCGATTGGGATGAATTTAAAGGTATGTTTCTAGAGAAGTTTTTTCCTAAGGCTGTTCGACTTAGGATGGAAAAAAAATTCTTGGAATTGAGGCAAGAGGAAGACTCAGTGGCTGCCTATGAAAAAGGGTTCACTCGATTGGCAAGGTATGCTCCAAATTTTATCCGAGACCTTGATAGTAAAATCAATCATTTTTACTTAGGATTAAAGCCAAAGTATCAAAGGGATTTATGTTCTCCTGTTTTCAAAAGTTATAAAAATCTTGTTCGATGTACTGAGAAGGTGGAAATGGCGTTTTCTGATGATCAAGTGTTATATAAAAACAAACATAAGAAGAGACCGAGGTGGTAGGAGAAAGGAAAGAATTCTTCAAAAAAGTCTGATGGTAAGAAAACTAAGTTTCCAGTTTGTGATAAATGTAGTAAAAGGCGTGCTGGGGAATGCCTTCTGAATTCTGGAAAGTGCTACTGATGTGATAATATGGGACACAAGGCTCGTGATTGCACTGAAAAAGATCAAGGTGATGGTAAGTCCAAATTAAATTTAAAGTTGGTGAAATGTTTTAAGTGCAATGAGATGCGTCACTATGAAAACGAGTGTCTGACAAAGAGCTTGAGTGATGGGAAGCAGTTAAAATACAAGCAGAAAGGGGTGGTGAAATCCTTTGCAACTACTTCAACAGATGTCGGGCCATCAAATGAAGTTGTATCAGGTACTTTGTTATTTTTTTCAGATTATGCAAGTGTGTTTTTTGATTCGGGGTCTACACATTCTTTCATCTCTAAAAACATTTCTAGTAAAATGGGAATACCATCTCAAGAAATGACTCCTGAACTTGAGGTAAAAAAAACTTGGGGAAATTTTGAGGTATAAAGAATTTATAAGAATCTTCCTATCCTTATCTGTGGAAAGAACCTACTTTCGAACCTTATTGTTTTACCTCTAGTAGAGTTTGATGTTATCCTGGGTATAGATTGGCTCTCTATTTACCATGCAAAGATTGACTGTAGAGCTAAAGAAGTTTATTTTCAGAAAGACTTTCATTTTTTGTACAAGATTGAACCCTTACTATTGATAACTTATCAAGAGGCTGAGAAAGTTGTAAAAGATGTAAATGAATGTTACCTTGCACACATCGTTGAAAACAACGGAACTGTTCACATTAATGATGTTCCAGTGGTAAGTGAGTATCCTGATGCTTTTCCTAATGAGTTCCCTGGAATAATAGTAGATCGGGAAGTTGAGTTTACTGTTGACTTAGTTCCTGATGCTAAGAAAATTTCAAAACCCCCTTATCGAGTGGCTCAAATTGAACTTTTAGAGTTGAAGGAGGAATTGCAAGATTTATTAGAGAAAGGTTTCATTCGACCTAGCAGATCAGCATGGGGTGATCCTATTTTATTTTTTAAAAAGAAAGATAGTTCAATGAGACTTTTCATTGATTATAGATCCTTGAATAACATAACTGTTAAGAAAAAATATCCTTTTCCTCATATCGATTATTTTTTTATCAGCTCCAGGGAGCTCAGTATTTTTCAAAGATTGACCTGAGATCAGGGTACCATCAGCTGAAGGTAAAGGAAGCAGATGTTCTAAAGACTGCGTTTCGTACAATATATGACCATTATGAATTTTTAGTAATAACTTTTGGGCTAACAAATGCACCTCCTGTATTCATGGACTTAATGAATATAATTTTCCATGAGTTCTTGGATAAGTTTTTGGTGGTTTTCATTGATGATATTTTGGTGGTTTATAAAAGTAAAGAGGAGCATGAAAGACATTTAAGGGTTATTTTTCAAACCTTAAAAGAAAATAAATTGTATGGGAAATTCAGCAAGTGTGAGTTTTGGTTGAAAAAAATTTATTTCCTTGGTCACATTGTTTCTAAAGATGGGATAACTATTGATCCTGAAAAAACAAAGGTTGTTGAAGAACGTCCAAGACCCAAAAATGTAACAGAGATTCGTAGTTTCCTTGGTTTGGAAGGCTATTACCGAAGGTTTTTTAGAAATTTATCACGATTATCTAGTCCAATGACTAAGCTAACTCGGAAGGGTGTTATGTTTATTTGGACAAAAGAATGTGATGACTTTTTTCAGGAACTGAAAAGAAGATTGGTGAATGATACAGTTTTGGCACTACCTTACAGGAATGGGGAGTTTGTTATCTACAGTGAAGCTTCATTGAAAGGACTTGGTTGTGTCCTAATGCAGAATGATCAGGTAATTGCTTATGCTTCACGACAGTTGAAAACTCATGAGGTAAATTACCCTACACATGATTTGGAATTAGCAACTGTTGTTTTCGCTTTAAAAATTTGGAGGCATCATTTGTAGGGAGTAAAGTGTGAAATATATACTGATCACAAAAGTTTAAACTATATCTTCACTCAGAAAGAATTGAACATGAGACAGAGGAGATGGCTAGAATTAATCAAGGATTATGATTGTACAATTAATTACCATCCGGGAAAAGCAAATAAAGTGGCCGATGCTCTGTGTCGAAAAAGTAATGCTTCATTAGAAATGATGTGTATGGAACGTGATCCTTTGGTTAAGGATTTGATGATATTTGGCATAGAAGTTGTTGGTGCAGGATGTTCTTCTATTTTGTTTCAGGTATCAGTGAAATTGTCTCTATCAGACAGAATCAAGCAAGCACAGAAGCAAGACAGTGAGTTGTAGGAAATGGTAGAGCTGGTTCAGAAGGGTAAGTTGCCTGAATTCAACATTGATAATGATTGTGTTTTGATATTTGGGAAGAGATTGTGTGTGCCATGTGATTCAACGTTTAAGAGAGAGTTGTTAAGTGAAGCTCAATGTTCTCTGTTTTCAGTTTGTCCTGGCAGTACTAAGATGTACAGAGATCTGCGGGAGTATTACTGGTGGGATGGAACGAAAAGAGATATTGCTGATTTTATTGTGAAGTGTTTGACATGTCAACAGGTTAAATCAGAGTGGTGGTTACCGAAAGGGATGCCTAGGCCTTTACCATTACCAGAATAGAAATGGGAGAATATATCCATGGACTTCGTTGTTGGATTGCTGAAGACACCTCGAGGTAATAATGCAATCTGGGTTATTGTTGATCGATTGACTAAACCTCCTCATTTCCTTGCTATAAGGGATACTTTTTCCCTAGATCAAATTTCCCGTTAGTATATTAAATAGATAGTCAGGTTACATAGAGTTCCTCTCTCCATTGTATCTGACAGTGATCCCAGGTTCACTTCTAACTTTTGGAAAGGCCTTCAGAAGTCGTTGGGTACTGAATTAAATTTTAGTACAACTTTTCATCCTCAATCAGATGGGAAGTCAGAATGAACAATTAAGACATTAGAGGAAATGCTATGTGCTTGATCGATGGATTATTAGGGAAGTTGGTACTAACATCTATCTCTGGTTGAATTTTCATATAATAATAGTTTTCATTCTAGTATACAGATTCCACCATTTGAGGCATTATATGGGAAGCGGTGTTGAACTCCAACTTTTTGGGATGACGTGGGTGAAAGGAAGCTGGTGGGACCAGAATTGGTAGAAGAGTTGGCAGAAAAAGTTCAACTGATACAGAACCAATGAGAATAGCTCAGAGTAGGCAGAATAGTTATGCGGACAACAGGAGGAAGGATCTCTCTTTTGAGTTAGGTGATCATGTTTTTCTCAAAGTCTCACTATGGAAAAGTGTGATGCGATTTGGTAAGCAAGGAATGCTGAGTCCAAGGTTCATTGGACCATGTAAAATTCTAGAGAGAGTTGGATCAGTTTCTTACTGAGTGGCTTTACCTCCGAGTTTATCTCAGGTACACAATGTTTTTCATGTTTTAATGTTGATAAAGTGTATGCCAGATCCATCTCATGTTTTGAGTCCAGAGGTAGTTCAGTTGGAAGAGAATCTGTCTTATGAGGAACAACCAGTCTAGATTCTTGACCATAGGGAGCAAGTGTTATGGAATAAGGTGATTCATCAGGTAACGGTTTTATGGAAAAACCAAATGATTTAAGAGGCAAAATGGGAATCTAAAAATGCTATGAGGGATAAATACCCCCACTTATTTTGATAAGTGAATAAATTGCGGGGACACAATTTTCTAAAGGGGGGAAGGATGTAACATCCAAAGTAAGTAATGAATAATAGATATTTTTATCTATGTCTACTAATGAATTAGATAGTGTTTTAGAGGCTTAAAATGAGAAGAAATCCAATCTTAAGCATAGAATACACTAATATTTTTAAAAGATTGTTTTACTGTCTTTTTGATGGAAAACCATTATTAAAACAATCGTTTGACAATTTTATAATCTCTATTTGTCAAAATAATCTTATTAATTATGATTGGGAAATTGAAATTGACATTGGATAATTTTTTGGTATTATTCTGACAATGTTCATTTTTTAATGAATAGTGAAAAATACTGCATTTTACATCAAAACTGCTTTTTCATCTAATTTAAATATATGGTTAGATTATCATTTTAATTAATTTTAAAGTGTAAATAGAATATATTTTTACCATTTAATCCAATAGTGGTCGTTGGAATTAATTTCACTTTGAAATTGGACTTAAACTAGTGTCAATCTTTTGATACTTATTGTTTCATAAAAACACGGTATTTGCTCTGACAACAGGAATTAATTGTTAAATTAATTAATGAAACTTATATGTTTTGAATTTTGTAAAATAGACTTCATTTTTGAATTCAGAATATCAAATATAGCTTAGGGTTAAGTTTTGGTATTTTTCAGAAAAACATCAATTTTTGATGAATAGTGAAACCACTAAGTGGTACTTAAAAAACTGATTTTTCGTTTAAATGAAATTTTACCACTTCTGTGTTTTGAATATCAAAAATCTGACATACATGGTTTTCATTAATAAGTAAAATTTGGTTCAATGTGATTAAAATAATTTTTTGGTGAATAGTAACTTTTAAGTTTATTAATCGCGATTAGAGGTAATTAGTGTAATTTAAGGTAAGAATACTGTTTTAATAATATGAAATGACCAATACACATGTCCTACCCTTATTGTATGTGTCATGGCCGACCAAGAAAATCACGGGTCAACATGGGGACCCCATGGAGCCACATTGGATGGAAAATTACATTAATATCATTTAATTTAATGTTAAAGTAAAAATGTCACAAACATGAGTTAGTTTACTAAAACAATTTTTACATGGGGTTATACAAGTAATATTTTTTACTATAAATAGTAATTGGAAAGATAAAGAGATTTCCTACATCATAGTAATTTTATTATAATTTTAGACGTTAAATAAATTAAATTATTTACGACATCATGATGATGCATCGATTACCTCATTAATAAAGGATTTAAATAAAATGAAAAGATAATGTAAAATCTATGACCTACACAAGTCCAAAAACTATTGGAAGGGTGGATTTCGAACCCTTATCACCTTATCCACGAATTATATCAATTTGTGACATTTTAAATCTGAAACGCATTTTAAAATAAAGTAACATTTCTTTACTTTCCAAGAGTTCCCCTCCTCCCCTCTTATAAAAGGCCCCCACCTCTACCTCTTTACCCACACTTCCAAAGCCTTTGCCTCAGCCAAACCCGGCACATTTTTTCTCTCCACATACCTATCTTACTCTTTGAAGCCTCACATTGGGCATAAGTCTTCCCAAGTAAGCCTTTGAGCTCAAACCAAAGGGAGTTACCCGATTTTATGGTAATGCCTTCACTTGAGTCCTTTTGTTTTATTTTGCTTCTCCAACACCCTAAACTCTTTTTATTCATTTCTTTTGTAAAAAATACAGTATCTTCAATATACAAGGATGTTTTTATAATAAGGATTCGAGATACACTTACACACACCAACATCTAATGGTTAAAGTACATACTATTTCCGGGGATGGCGAATTTCTGCCTCACGAAACGACGATTGTTCAATATTCTTTTATCACCTTCAAAGGTGGCCATTAAGATGACACTATATTTATATATGATATATAATATGTTTATGTTTTCCATAAGCTTCTGTATTTTTCATTTTTGTCATACCTTTATGATTCCCATTATGGGTAAACGCAATATCTTCATTTAAGGAAGTGCGGACTACCGCCCCCTCAAAATGATTTGATTCGTTAATACCATATGTTGGATGTATAAAGGATGGATTTATGATATTATATATGATATTATAATATAATTATAATATACCTTTATATCATTATGATTCAATTCCATAAAATATGAAATAGAAATGAAAGCAGCGTTCATGCGTACATACAACTTACCGTCTCCATGAATGGTGCATTTCATTTCATACCTCTAAATGTTATGTAATATTATAAATGCATGCATGTACTTGATATATATGATATCTAAATCATTAATACAATTTTGTATATAATGGATACATGAACAAATTGTAATTATAAAGGGTTTATTTTTGACTCAAGTACCAATGATCGTTAAAACGACCGTTATTAACATAAATAATAACATAGTGTTCATGAAATGGAAATAAGTGATATAAAAGGAATAATGAACTTGAAAAAGGTTCTTAAACAATTAGAAATTAACTCAAGTTTATTATTCAGTAGATTAAAGAACGATCAAGTCAAGTCGGATACGAGGTAAGGGACTTCGTCTCAATCTCCATTCATTGAGGCATATTTTGTTTTATACACATCCTTCTTTTATACGGTGTATAAACGCCTTTGACTTTTAAGTTTATTCAAAAGGAATTTTTTTTATATGAAGAATTTACTAAACGAAAAAAGGGAATGTTTTTTGTCATACGTATGCGGCGACAATGACTTATCTGCCACCGTGACCATTATTTGAGTTTCGGCTTCCTCTACAAGCCATACATTCTTTTTAAAAGAAAAATAAATACCATGTTTTACTTTTATTTTATTTTGGTAGTGAAAATGGTTTTCATAATGTTTTTATATCAATGTTTTGTATGGATATCTTGTGATTGAAAGGTGGAAATGTTATGTTTCCTTTATGCATGTTTTATGGGATACAATTATGTTGTGGTTCTTGGGCATTATTACGAAGACGGGTGGTTCCGTGATAAACTAAGGGCAGGTGAGCCCGATATAGCTCTCAAAAGAATTGGTTAACGTGAAGGAGTTAAACATTGAGGTTTCTCCGAAGAGATTTAGGGAATATACTGTAATGGGTATTCCAAACGTAACCATGAGGGTTACTCCCTACGTAAGAATGTTATGAATGCCTCAAGTTACCTTTATATCTTATGATTTCTATGATTTATTCATGATTTGATGAGGTATGTTAAAGTGATTATGTTTTATGGGTAAAGTATGATTTCATTCTTATGTATATATGTACTCATGTTTCCTTTCCATATTTTTATATCCCTTACTGAGCTTTTTATGCTCATCCCATGTTTTTGAAATGTTTTTCACAGGTCAAGGGAAAGGTACATGATACGATGATAGTGTTAATGAAGTGTCAAGAAAGAATACATGTTTTATTTTAAATATATTTCCATTGATGGGAAAAATTAATACTATCTTTTAGGTAACCACTTTGTTTAAATGTGGAATGTAATGCATGTTTTATGATTTAATTCTCTAAAACTATAAACCTGAAAAGAACCTCAATGTGTAATCTTGTAATAACTCAAGATTAGGTATGGTTTAAGGTTGGGGCCATATACTGAGAGTAGTTGTAATTATACATCATATCAGTAGTAAAATTATAAACATTTTAATAAGTTGTTTTGGTTCAGTAATAGTTGATCCTAGAGTAGAAAAATAATTTACAATCTCGGCTAATACTCAATTAAACTAAGTAATGTATTCTCTTTCCATCATCCTAAAGGTGTTGAACGTGCATTTATAAAAAAAATTATCATTGTTTGGTTATATTATCAGGTCCTTCATAATCTACTAGAATTGTGGTCTACATTACATATGTTATATCACATTTAGAAACTCTGTTGAACTCATTTGGACCACATCCACATAAGATAGCATTTGTATCATTAGATTTAATATCATTGTTGTTTTTATTAGTCTAATCCCATGATTCAGGTTCTATCTTGGGAATTTCATATGGATTAACAACCTTCAAATAAACATTTAGATTAATATTTTTAATATAGATAATAATTCAGGCCTTCCAACATCTATAGTCTTCAATATTAAGGTAAGGTTCTCTATCTATAGACATTCCATATCTGTATTCACCCAATATGGTAATTTGAAGATGATACATTAAACATTAACCGCTTAAATTCCAGAACTCAAGAGTCTCGACCTATGATACCAATTTTTGGTTAGATAAATGTAACAAAACGATTCAAGAGGGGGTGAATTGAGTTCAAACAAATTTATTAGCTTGACAAAAATCTATGATAATAACTAAATGATTCTATCATTTTCTTATCACAATCAAAAAATTAATTGAAAAATATAAATATAAGGATAGAACAGAAGATATTTTTTTGGTTTTGGGATACAAAGATCCCCTATTCCACCCCACCAACACAATACCAAATGGGTTTGGTAAATTTCACAATACTTGCCTTTTTTCCAGTTTCTTCCCAGCTAAGTGATAAGATTTTTTCCTTTTTATAAAATGTTCAATTATTTTTAAACCAATGTATCCCTTTAAAATACCAATCTAATGTCTTATAACCCTCGATCACAATGAGTTTGAATAGATTCAAGGATGAACATTTGTCTCTTATAGGTGCAACACCTAATTTTATTCTCTAACTAATAAATGGTGAATAAATGTCCAAAAATGTTAATAGCTTCATGGAGCAGCTCTTGAGGTTCTTTGATTGAAAAATATAATATTTAAAGAATAGCAATAAGAATGAGAAATAAAATGTGTATTTTTTTCATTCTTTTTTTTGTATACACCTCTATTAATCTATGTATACCATTTATATGAGTGTGTATCTATTTAAAATTTCCTATTTTGAATTTCAACTAAGAACACTGGAGAATCCCAACAATAGAGAAAATAATAATTTTTATGTTTGAAGAGATGTGATCTTAATTAGTGTGTGACCTTATTTTCTAAATATAGAACAAACAGACATGAAATGTTCAGTAGATTTTCCATTAATAAAAAATTTTTTACACCCAAATAGACCATTCCTTGATTAAATGACTACTTTTTTTATCATAATGAATGTATGAGTTGAATTTTCAATATATATGGAAATAGTAGATTATATCCAAAAACTCTATTTTTGATATTATCATACTAATACTATAAAATATAAATTAATATTTATAAGATACAGGTTTGGTAGTGATATTATCATTAGACAATTCGTTCATTGAATTATAAACAACTTTCATAAGATTAAACACTCTTCACATCATGAATTATTTAATGCATAAGATAATTGATATGTTCTTACTATTTCAATAAGATGATTGATTATAAGATATTTCATTTAAATGATTCTATGTGTTTTATGGTTCTTTTATAGTTTATGATAACTTTCTTACATTGGTATCTCATAAAATAATTACATTAGTTCAAACTAAATTCTAAAAAAAATACTAATACCAATTGATAAGATAATTTTCTGATGTGTAAGGTAAATTATGTCATGTAGTAAAACTTTATTTGGAAAAAATTGAATTCCATTATCCATAGAATATTTTTATTTTTGATCACATGATAAATTTCGTTTGATGTATCAACTATGTAAGAATAACTTTAGTTGTTCTCATGGATTTGAAGGAGAATTCAAATTTGATTAAGATAAAATCCTAAAATTCATAATGGAAATTCATTGGTAAACAAATTGGAATTATGTGAATCATAAAAACACATAATTTAATGTGATATGTTGGAACAACATAATCCTTTCTACTAATAAAAATATACATAAGTGTAATTAAATCCCTTTATTAATTTTTTTTTTAAAAAATATTTTATTTTGAAAATGAAAATTCACAAAATAATTACTTTCAAAATTAACAGAAACATATAAGGCAGTGTTCTTAAAAAATAATTGTTATAAAAAATGAAAAGTTGCTCAGGTCATAAACGTTAATAATGATATTATTCCATGTTTTTGTGTAAGAAATAAAAAATGACGCCTGTAGAAAACAAAAGGAAGATTAATTTAAAACCTTTTTAAAGCAGGTCAAAGCTAGTGTAAAAATACCTTAAACAGTCATTAATGAATAATTAAAAACATTTTTGAAACATTATAAAGAATATATACATAGAAGAAAAATATTAATTACTATAAATAAAAGGTAAAGTTAGTTTCACTTATTGGAAACCTTTTGGTTGATTTGAGAACCAAAGGAAAATGGAATGATAAGAAGAACTGTAAAACCTAAAAATAACTACATAAGAAGAAAAAATTGGGTGTTTAGAGAAAAAGAATCTAAAATATCCTTAAAAATTAAATTTAACATAATAAAACTTGTAAAAAATGTGAGATTAGAAAAGAAACCCTTATAACTTTTATAACATTTCGGTCAAAGGCATGTGAAAGAGAGAGAATGAAATAGAAATTTAGATAATGTGAAAAAAGTTATAAAAATGATATTATATCCAACATATTCTATACATACACTATATAAATATTGTTGGCATATTTTAGAAGCATGTCTCAAAGAAGGAAATTTGAGATTTAAAATCCCTTACGAACATTAGAATTTTTGGTGTAAGAATCACTAATACAAAAAAAACTTTTAATAGAATTGGAATTTAGAAAAAACTACAAGTAAATGGAACCTTATATTAGTTCTTTTTTCATTGACAAATTGTAACCATTATTAGTGCTTTTCTTTAGCACTAATAAAAGGCACCATTTATCATCGATTTATTTTTAGCACTAATAAATGGTATCCTTTATCTGTACATTATTTTTAGCATTGGGTGCCCTTTTTCAGTGAATTATATTTAGCATTGATAAAGGGTATCATTTATCAACTATTTTTTGTGATGATAATGGTCCCAAATAAAATAAAATAATTAAAAAAAAAATTAAAAATGATTAAATTAAAAAAATTAAAAAAATTATTACTTAAATAATTGTTTATAAAACTAAATAAATTTAATATACATATATATAAATTATAAATACTAATAATTAGTATATATCATATATATATATATATGCAAAATAAATAAAATTAAAAAATTAAACAAAAGAAAAAATACAAGGAAGCATAAGGCATAAGGAAGAAAATTATAAAATTTTATTTCTATTTGTATGGTGGAGATTTTTATAGAACATAATTTCACTTTACTACATTATTTTTCAAATATTTGTAACATTACTGATGTAAAACTAGAAGGAAAAATACAAGGAAGTATAAGGCATAAGGAAGAGAATTATAAAATTTCACTTCTATTTGTAAAAATAATTGAAAAATATCCAAATAGTGAAAAACCAAAATGAAAAATACATGGAATCATAAGTCATAAGAAATAGAATTATAAAATTTCACTTCTATTTGTAAGGTGGAGATTTTATAGAACATAATTTCACTTTACTACATTTTTTTTAGTCAGAAAAATGAAAAACCAAAAGGAAAAATACAAGGAAGTATAAGGAATAAGGAAGAAAATTATAAAATTTCACTTTTATTTTATGGTGGAGATTTTTATAGAACATAATTCCACTTTACTACATTATTTTTCAATTATTTGTAACATTAGTTATGTAAAACCTCTTAATAGTGATTACCTTTTTATGGTTACAAAAATGCCACTCCTTCACTATAATTAAAATGTCAACACTCTTCTCCTTTATTGCACCACTCAAACCTCTTTAGATAATCCATAATATTATTAAATAAGATGAAAACATACCCCCCATCCTATGAATCATAAAATTGGTCACAAATCAGACCAAAGAAGACCTTTGGCGAAACCCAAAATGAGTTACCAGAT
The DNA here is from genome assembly GCA_963277665.1 of Viscum album. Lineage (NCBI taxonomy): Eukaryota > Viridiplantae > Streptophyta > Magnoliopsida > Santalales > Viscaceae > Viscum > Viscum album. The sequence goes on along the minus strand of OY728145.1, from coordinate 1,261,663,942 downwards.
AAGGAGGTAACAATCTTCAACGTTTATTAATGTTGTATTTCTTTCTCCCAAAATTAAATTAATCTTATTAAATACTTTTATTATATCCTTAGTATCCTAAATATACTAATATGTTTTTATATTAATGGATAAACCTACACAATTGATAGCACCATGGGAGTCATTAATTCCCATCAGGTTACCAAATTTATAAATTTATAAACAGGAAATAAAAAACATTCTAAACATTGGGGTAGTATAGGATTTTCAAGTCCGATTTGGAACCCATAGAGATAGGGTTAGAGAAAATATCAATAAAATTTAACAAACTTAATCTAATTTCAAATTGAATAAGATAAATCTAAACTACTGAGCATTGGATTTAGTGAAGAAGGTGGGAGAATACAATATATAAATGTAGTCAGGCATCTATGATTCCACATTCATGAATGAAGAAGTATGAAAAAATTAATTAAAATCCATTAATTCATAGTAATTGAGTCTTATAATGTTCAATGGTCATGATAAACACACTCCACCTGACTGTCCTTTTCTCATGATCCTGTACTTCAGATTATTAATTACGTGTAACCCAAAGCCTTATTTAAACAAATGTAAGAGATAAACCAAATGGAAATAGAGAAAATATTAATCCTATATGTCACTATACACAATTGTATTAACTCTAATCAAGCAATTTTCATGCTCAAAGATAGAATAATATTATACCCTATTCCAAACCCCGCTCAAAACAGTCATATATGAAGAATCAAGAAAGAGGTCATAATGAAGAGGAAACATGAAATCCCCACATTATTTGCATTAAAATATAAAATACCTCATAAATATAATCATCTTTCATCACATATTATTCTAAATGAATAAATCACCTAATCATGTAACTATGAGTGGGTGTAGATAAATTATAAATATAAAATCGTAAAGAGAGTGGTGAAGTAGCATGTGTGCCTTTGTCTAGTGGTGGTCCAACATCATCAATCTAAAATTACAACTATAGTGTTGTCGAGGGTCTCTATTGATAGGCTATAAATGGGACCCTCCTGAGGCTTTTCATGATGTGTAATTAAATTACATGTCATGTAATCTAGATCTGAGATTTCCTCCATGATTTTTGAATTCACACAAATCTTGTACGCAACTATAATCGTTGAATCAGTTTACAACTTGTAAGTAGAAATCATGATGTGTAAACATCAAATATAAAGATCCCACGAACCTTAAAGAATATCTTCCCTTAAAAAATCTCAAAAAATATCACATCATGTAATGAGGTTACACGATGTGTACCTTCATTTTTCACAGCATGTACTGTGGTCATGACATGTTTTGGAGGCGACCATCTTCATTAATAAATTCATGACGTGTAATGATATTACAAAACATGTAATAATTTTTTAGCAATCCAACTTAATACTTCTTCAAATATTTTATTCCTTGCCACATATCATTGCACGCGGTGTGAAATGTCTTTTATCTCATACTTCCTCATATTTTTATTCCTTTAAAAAAATCTTTTTCCTGCTATAAAAACAAAAAAGAAATCAAAACAATAAAAAAAATTCAAGACAGTCCTTTTAAAAAACTAATACTTTGAATCAGTATAAAATTTATTCATGAAATACAACTATGAAAAATATTCCACAAAATGGGTAACAGACTTGTTGTTCATGTGTACATAGAACTACAACCTCACAAAACAATGTCATTAATGTTTCCTTTATCACCTCTCATGGTTGGGAATTATGATTGAAACATTATTTTTATTTGATATATATGATGTTTATGTTGTATTAATACATATATAATTGTTATATAACAAATAAGTTCATTCTTTCCATTTCTTGTGTTGACTATAAGATCATTTATCGATGTCTGGACTACCGCCTCCTCAAAGCAATGTTATTTGTTCACACATTACATAAAAGGTACTAACGATATTTTTAATTAAACACTGGTGACTTAAATAACATCTATATGATATTAATGAAATAATTAACTTCTTGAAAATATAAAATATCGTTTTCATTATTACCCTTTCACCAGTTAAAAAGTTATAATGTCATTCATGGATGTATGGACTACAACCACCTAAACATAATGTGATTTCTTTTACATATCATGATTTATATATATCACTGCATATGATTAAAAAATATGGTATTTATAATATAACTATAATTATTGAATTATAAATGTTATGTTATTTCTATAACGATCATTGAAAAATGATAACGTTACTCATACATATGTTTGACCTACCGTCTCCATGAATGTAATGTCAGATCATTTTCCATAACAATCAATAATTATGGGTTTAATAAGTATACTTGATGTATAAATTTGATTATTATGTCTTTATTATTATTATAAATGTTTTACTATAATGATATCCTTGACAATTGTCAACCATTCTGAGTCCGTTTTGAGACATAAGTCGAATATTGTCAAAACATCCAACTAAAATATTATTGATTAAATAATTGTATATAACTTATTTATAAGTAAAATTAAATTAATAATATACCTGGAAATGGATATGAATCAATTATATAATTAACATGAGTTTATTATTTTATAAGATAGAGAAAAGGTATGAAAAATCAGACCCAAGGTAATGGATTACTGTCTCAATTTTACTTTCCTGAGGCATATATCATAATCACTACAATTTATTTTATACGGTTTACCTACTACCATTTCTGATATATTATGTCACTTATTATTTAATCATCATGGTATTTAAATTTTTTATTTGATTATTATTAGTTCTTAGGGTTTATGGTTACAATGTTACCAATGAAATAATGGATTGTTGTCACAATTGTCCTTTGTTGTGTTGATCGTTATGTTTTTGACATATCTTTTTTTTATGGTATATATACTTTTCCTTTGACAATTTATATCCTGAATATCCCTATTATTATGATATTATAAGTTTAATTTAATTTTATTCCTTCATGGTGATTATCATTTAAATGTTTCAATATTGTAGGATATTCTTTCTAATCTTTAATATTATTTTCCTCAATAATGTTTTAATGATATTTCAATGGTATTTACATCCATAAATGTCAAAAATAATTTTTGAATTTACCATGCAATGGGAAAGTTTTTTAATTATACCATCCTCATTTTTTTATTGATGGATGTTTCAAATATATTTTTTTGAAAGCCTTTTCTTTTCCATAGGCTAACCATGTTTGGAAGAGATACTATCGTAACCAGTTTTCTTTCCATGGGTTAATCTTTTATAAAAGAGTTTGGTTTGGAACCCATTTACTTTTTATTGGTTAACTATATTTTATGGACTTTGTTATTGAACTCATTTATTTTTTTGTCCAAATAATGTTTCAAGGAAATTTTTATGGAACCCATTTTATTTCCTTGGTTGGATCATGTTTTTTTTAATTTTTATTATGAACATGTTTTATTCATGTTATTTGACAATTATATAAAACAGGTGAGCTTGATATATTATATAAAAAGGATTGATCCCCATTATAGCTCATGGGTGATCCCGATATATCATATAAAAAGGGTTTCATCATATTATAACTCAAAGAAAAAGGGTGAGATTGATACAACTTATAAAAAGGGGGTCCCTATTATAGATCTCTATTTCATCGTGTAATGATAATTTTGTATATTGGCAGTGGGGTTATCAAAATTGTGAGGGTTTTTGAAAGGGTTTTGAATGAGATTTTTATGTTATTTGATAAGATACCAATAAGAGTTTTAATTACATTTTATAAGTTTATAATGTTTATCACAATCAACATTGATAAAACATGGATTAGGATTATTTTTTCTTTTGAAATTTGACTCTTCAATATTTTCATATTTTATGATTCATATATTGTTGTGTATGAGTTAATTTATGATTCAATCATGCAATTTTATTATTTCATAATTCCCCTATGAACTATTATTCTCATTCATTACATTTAATGTTTTATTATTATTTTTAACATTTTTGAGCATTTTAGATCAACCTTATTATGTATCCTTTTCCCTGGGTTTTAATAAATGACGTTGAACAATTTATGTCTATAAAGGATTTCGCAAGGATGATGATGTTGATCTATTTTGAAATAATAAAATCATGGATAAATGGTTGAAATGAACTTTTTTTTTAATTTTGAATCCAATTTAATAGGATTTTTTATGTAAGATTATTTTGTAATTCTCAAAAACTCTAAACCTAAATGTTCCTCGAGGTTGTACATGATCGATGTTTTCCTTTTCATGTTGTAAGGATTTCATGAAAAATCTGGGTCAAAATTATCAACATCAGAGAAAAAATGTAATTTTAATGATTTCATAATAGAATGTGGGAGCATAGGTTATGTTTTATTATAATAATAACCTATATCCATGTTTAATTCCATCAAATCGGAAAGGAAATTATCATTCATGTGTAAAGTGGACTACGACCTCATGAACTGATGTAATTAACATTCTATCTTAGTCTACCACTACTTGTTATAATTATAGAATAAATGTTATATATCATATTCCTAAAAAATTTCCCATTATTAAATAATAATATATTAGTTGCCTTATTACATTTTTATAATGTCGAAAATGATATCATCATTCATCTGTATGTATGGACTACCACCACTATGAAGTGATTTGATTTTTTTCATCACAAAACCACATAGATGTGATATATAAGTATATTTGAAGAATTAATATGATATATTTTATACTATTAAAATTATATAAATAAAAAATAATATTTTATTTTATTCATTAATGATCAATGAATAAAATGAAACATTTCTTATGTGTATGTATGAACTACAATTTCCATGATTGTAACATAGTCCATTTCTTATAAACCTATTTAATTAGTAAATTTTATAGTATAATTCATCTATAAAAATAATAATTATGTTATTATAAATATTATGTATATGATTTAACGATTATTACATTTTCTATTGTCGACATAAAAATCTTTTTAAGACATAAGTACTAAATATCATCAGAACATACGATGTGAAATTATGATATATTTTAATGGTATATAACATGGTAATAAGTTATTTAAATGGTATAATAAACAATAATAATGTCATTAAAAATTAAATAATAAAAAAAAAAATTTATTTATTAATACCAATATTTTACATGATGAGTTTGACTCAAATAAAGGGACATTGATTTTAAAACTATATTTTAATGATCATCTTTCAACGATTTTGAAAAAATTAAAAGGGGATGTATTTTTTTGAATTTTTTTTACTGAATTAAATTTTGCTTCTTAAATATGCCTCAATAATTTAAATATTAATTTATATTTTAATGTGGATATTATTAAGGAAAATTGTTTTTTTATTTTTTTTATTGTTCATATATTTTTAAAAGGTGTTTTTAAAGAAAATGTTATTTAGATATCTAAAAGTGATTTATTAAGGGTTTAAAAGATTCTTTCAAATATTTTATGTGGAAAATTTAAAATCAATAAATGAATTATTCATGACTTTCTTCTAGATCATTATATGAAAAATGGGTGATCTTGATACATATTATACGATTGGTTGTTCCCCATTATAGCTTACAATTGTGCATAATATAGCTTATACGAAATATGATCACCATTATATCTCTCCAATGCATAGGTTTACGATTATGTCTTCTATATCATTATATTTAAATTTCAACATGTTTTCATTAAAATATAAAGTATTTTTAATGTGTTTATAAATGATTTTCTCTAAGTTTCTAAAATGGGTTTTATTATCTTCATATGGGTTTTGAAGGGTTTATTTGTGCATAATGTGTGTGTTTTTCTTGTGTAAATATTTTATTTCATACAATAAATAAACATTTAGGAAAAAGGTAAAAATTACATGGGTTTTGGTAATTTACATTGGAATGAATATTTTATTTATTTTTATTTCCCTTGCTGAGATTTTATTGTCAACGATTGGTTTAAAATGTTTTTCATAGTGCTTAATAATGGGTATCAATAAATGAAGAATTCATGTTGAATGTCATGAAATTTTCATTATGAAAATAAAAAATGTTTCTTTTTATATTATATATATTATAGAAATTATTGGTACTTATTTTATATATCATTTGTGTAATACATGGTTTTTTATATAAGATAAATGAACTATTTGTCTAAAACTATAAACCTGAAAGATCCCCAACCGTAAGGGAATAAATTCTTGAGAAAAACAACAAATTATGTAACTTATAATTCCATATACATAAACTATAGAACAATTTTTATATTTTTCATGATACTTATTATTAAAATAAAAATAATTAAATTACTTCAATAATAGTATTCTTGAGTTCCAATGCATAAAAACAGAAATCATTCATCTCTAACAATTATTATAATATAAGGCCATAAGAATTAATCATTGGATTAGTGAATTGACTCAGAAAATAAAAAATTTACCCACATCTATAAAATTTAATTGGTAGTGTTAATTTGTGTTAAAATTTATTTACTCGCCTCTTGTTAACTAGAATATTCATTTTTGTTCCAAAATTATATTCTTTAATCCCTCTTATTAGAAAAATAAATCATATATAGGTTTTATTAAGTCATTTTCAAGGTTTACATCCCCATGTTTTTTACAAGAATAAAATCAAATCGTCTTTTATTTATCATCATTAACAGTTGAACTTCAATGAGACACCACCCTTCTTTTCATTGATGTGTTTAAAAACACAATAATGTTTCATTTGTTGATCAAAGTTTGACATAGATTAGTTAGAATTATTACAACATGTTTAAATTTTATTCCCATTAGTCTAGGATGTTTTGGTAAATAATTATATTTCCCATAACATTGGTGGTTGGAATAGTTTCTCCTATTTCAGTCCGCTAACTATAAAGAATAAAAAATCAAGATGAAAATGCATTAATATAGAAAAGGGGAAACTTATATACATAAATAGAATAAAATATAGATTATAGGAATATTTTGACTTATGAGTATTTATGTTTCAATGTAAGTTATCTATGGTAACATTTACCATTTTTTTTACTAAACTAATAATTTTTTCAATTACTTCATTATAGTTTATAAATAACGTGGGAATCTCCAAAATGTATACCTCAGGAGAGTCAAATATGTTTTTTAGTGAGGATAATTTCCATGAACTCGGTGATGATAATGACATTCCCAATGAACCATTTTTAGAGTTACTACCCACAGGTAAAATAATACTATAGAAACATCATATTTTATTATGAATATAGGGATAATTTTTATTGGAATCCCCTTTTTATATATTCTACCAAAAGATAGGTATTTAATCCTATGTTTGGTATTTTTTCTAACACTCTCACTATATTTTTCTAGTAATTATCCCCAAAAATGACTATACGTCCCACTGATACCACATATAGAGACAAATTCCTTTTACATATATTATCATATGATTTTAAAACAAAAATATCTAATAAGTATAATCCCAAAGGTAATTATTCCTATTGTATTTCAAAATGTAGGTTTGAGATACATCAAAATAAATATTAAAAAATGAATTCATTATTTGTTATCGATAATGAGATCTTAAATTCATCTGAGCACTTAAAACTACATAATATATCCCAGGGAATACAATAAATAAAGTGGTTAGCTAAAATTACAATAAGTGAATAAACATGATAAGTAACCATATCGTGTGAGTCAAAGGTACTAGATGATTTCATAAAAGAGACGTATCATGAGTATTAACATGGAAAAAATAACACAATGAACATGTTATGATATGATAATGGAAATATATGAAAGTTAGAAGAATTATATAACACAGCATAAATATGAGATAAACATTATCCTAGAAAACTTCATATGTTGGACAAAATCTAATAATGGATTAGGATTACTTTTTAATCCCATCAATATCGTCTCATGAAACCAATGATTTACCTAATTCATTGTGGCACTATCTTGGTGAACCTATCATATGTTCATGATTATGTTTGACTTAAAAAAGAAAATTATTCATAATTCATAAAACAAACAATTAGGCTTGGATAGAAAATGGGATGCATAATCATTTCTCGTATCATAATCAATGTAAATTACATAATAGATGCATTTGATAAATAAACATAAAACTTGCATTACCCAGTCAATGGAATGGAGACTTATCTATGTATATAGGTGAGATAAATATATATATAACATAGAATCATTAGATAAAATTAAATAGAGAGATAGAGGAAGTTCATGAGATAGAGATAGAATATCCATAACCTAATGAAAAGTATTGTTTAAAGAGATCAGCTACTCAAAAAAACATTTTCAGATATAATAATATCCACCTTATAATATTTATTTTTCAAATAAACGAAGAATTAAAAAAGAGGTATTTTATTTGAAAAAAAATGGATGATTATAAAGAAATTAGAATATCCAATAATTGTTATAGTGTGTAGAAATTCATTATCATACTAAATGTTAAAATATAACATTCCTTTTTTAATTTAAAAAGAATCTCAAATCATTCCCTATAAATATTTATTCCAAACCCCATTTAAAGAAAGTCAAAAAATGGGATAATAAATAAATTTTATAACTAATTTATGTCAATATAAATACGTAAATAAAATTAATTTAATGATATGGATGTGGAAGGAAAAATAATGAAAATAATACTTAAAAATATATTATATGAGGTTCTTAATGTAAATATTCCCTTATGTAAAACCATAATAACCATCCTTTATAAAACACATAAAGACATTAAAATATGTCAGAAACCCTAGAGGCCTAAAAAATATTTTAATTCAAATAATTATATGAACATGGATATGGACAAATAGAGGTTAAATGAAATCATTAAGCATGTTTTTAAGTAAATTCTCTTGACCCTTTGAAAACATTTCAATTGTAAGACTGATGTAAGAGTTACATCAAAATAAACATTAAATATCCTTAAAATAAGAATTTTCATTATATAAGATGTGAAATGGGAAATATATACCCCATAAAAATGAATAAGTGAGTAATATGGTATATGTCTTCTAGAAATAAAAGTGATAATTTTAATCCCTTACCACAATTACAAATTTATCTACTATGTCCTTTATCTGATGTGTAATAAAATTATAACAATTATTATTTTTCTAAAGAACCATTTTAATGTTTAATCCCTAAAACATAAAGAATTTTTTAAATTTATTTAGTGAAACATTTCATTATATAATTATTTATGTCCATGTGAGTTATTTTGATGAAGTTGACTTTATAAATTCAAAATGGCATCAATGTGTTTACCATGGTCAAATGGGTCACTATTCCATCATCTCTAGTATAATATTCATGAAATAAATTTTAACATGCCTGGTAATTATATAATAATAAATTTTATATCTATTAAAATTTATTAATTTAATAGTTTATTTACCTTTACATTGATTATATGTTTGATAGCATACTCAACACGCAATAATGGTTTTCGTTGAAATCTTAATTTACACACAAGACTGGGTCATGTCAAAAAATAATATATTATTAGTAATATTATTTTATGTGGTAGTTATCGCATAGAAGTTCTATTGGTAGTAATGAATATAACTTTTAATACTATGTTTTTTTAAAGTTTTTACATTCATCCAATACATTTTTGAAGCTTAAAATGAGTATTAATCTAATTTTAAGCATACAATTATCTAACATTTTTAAAAACATTTTTACCATGTTTTGATGTAAAACCCTTATTAAATCAAGTTTTGACACTTTTATAAGTAATATTTTAAAAAATAAACTACTTATTTAGAATAAAGACATTAAAATTTACTTCGGTTGAATTTTTGTTATTTTTATGAAAAGATACATTTTAAATGAATAGTGAAAAATATTGCATTATAGTAAAAAAATGAATTTTAATTTTGTTAATTATTAGACATTAAACTGATTTTTTATATTATAACAGAACAATAGTACATGTATTAATCCAATTTAGGTAAATTTATTAATCTTTTTATATTGAAATTTAAACTGAAATTTTCTTGAAATTGTTTAATATCTCGTTTACCTGCCTTCTAGCCATATATGTAAGGATAGCATTAAACCTAATTTTAACACTTATGTGAACATAATTTTAAAAAATAGAAATACATTTTTATAATAACTATCTAGATAATGGTCCAATAGTATGAAATTAAATTTTTTAAACAATAATTTTAGTATTTTATTTACCACGGGAAAAAGAAAAATTGGAAAATTAAAGGTAAAAATAATATTATAATATTATTAAATTTACAATAAAACATGTCCTAATAATTTTGGATGAGTTATTATCGACCATAAAAATCATTTGGACCAATTTTTGTCCTTTGTAATCCATTTGGGTGTGATTATAAAATTTATAAATTTTAATTTAATGTAAAGAAAAATATATCATAAATATGTATCTTCATAAAAAAATAATTTTAATATGATGTAATATAAGTAATAATTTATAATATCAATATTCCATAGAAATATAAATATATTTTCTACATTATGGTAATTTATTTATAATTTTTTGTAATTAAATAAATAATATTAATTATGACACAATGATGATGAAATAATGGATTTATTATCGAATGAATATTTTAAATGATTTTAATAATATTAATATAAATATATTTTTAAATATTTTATGATATCCATGAATTTTTTGGATGACTATGACATAATATGATTGATTTAATGTTGTTTTTTAGTTTGAATCAAGTTTTTATGAAACTTTAAAAAAATTATGTAAGAAATAGTGTCAAAATTTAAATAATTCATTTTTTAAAATATAAAATAATTAATTAAATGATTTAAAATTTATATAAATCTAATATTGTGCCAAAATGTTTGAATTTTTAAAACCAATTCATTAATGACTCATTAATTAGTAGTTTTTCATGATTTTTTAATTACTTTAACCCTTAATGTGTAAATTATTTAATAAAATGTATGATTTAAAAAGGGTAAAAACAAACAAACAAGGATTAAAAACTATTCAATACTTGTTTAATTTTAATTATATGATATTGTTTAGACAAAAACTAACCCTATAATAATAATAAATCAGTTTTGGACAATTTGTAATATTAAATGAATTTTTATTAATTTAATACTTTTGATAATTCTAACAGTTCTCTCCCCTCTTCTAAAAATGTTAACCCATTACTATCCATTACTCACACTACCAAAAGATTTTGGTTCAGCCATGATTTTCCAAAAACACTTCAAAAAATCCATAAACACATTTATGAAGCCTTATTTTAGGTGAAATACACTCTTTAAAAGTTTTAATGTGTTTTTCAAAGGTGATCAACTGAAAAAGAAGTATCGTTTTAATTTATGTGTTTCTATTTTATTTCTTAATCCACATATTTAAAATACCATCAATACATGATGAGATAATAACTAAAGTATCATAAATATATTGTGATTTTATTATTTTAATATCACCACCTAAATCCATCTTCAATTTCATCAAATTAGAAATTATCATTTCATTCGTGTGTATGGCGGAGTACAGCCTCACGAACAGATATAGTTCCTTTTTCACTACCGTCTATCAAGATAGGTCGGAATGATGTAATTAATGTCTCTATATGATTTTTATGGAATATTTATCAATATAATATAACAATATATCAATTAGTTTCTTATATTCCATGCACATAAAAATGATAACATCGTTCGTGTGAATGTGTGAACTATCATCTACATTGTAACAGCCCGAGATTTTATGAAAAATATTCTTTTTTATTTCACTAATGTCTTGTGTTGTACGCTACACCTAAAGGAGCTTTCACAACACGCATCCTTGACTTGCCTTTCATTACACGCAATCGCGACCTTCCTCGATAGCATGTATAGTACGCAATAACGAGTTTCACTAAACAACGATATGCTATTAAGATATTATTAAAACTAGCCGTTATGAATATTAATAACCACTTTTTGAAATTTTGTAAATTTTATTTTTCAAATTGGACATCATTTATGGATTCGGAATATCGAAATTAGCTTAGGTTGAAATTTTGGTGATTTTCAGATAACTTTCATATTCTAATAAATAGTGAAAATTACTAAATTTTAATTAAAAAAAAAAATTTTAATCGAAATAATTAATAGTGATAAATTATTAATTTTTGTAGTTTTAAAGTATATTTAGAATATATTTTTACAATTTAATACAATGTTGGTCATTGGATGTAATTTCACATTTAAACTAGACATAAACAAGTGTCAATCTTTTGATAGATATTGTTTCTTAAAAACATGCTATTTGTTTTAACAGCGGGATTTAATTATAAAATTAATTAATGAAACTTATATGTTGGGAATTTTGTAAAATAGAAATCATTTTTTAATTCGGAATATCAATTATAGCTTAGGGTGAAATTTTGGCATTTTTCTGAAAAACTTCAATTTTTGATGAATATTTAAACCACTAAGTGGTAGGTTAAAAACTGAATTTTGCATAAAAATTAATTTTACCGCTTCTGTGAATGGAATTTCGAAAATCCGAGAGACACGGTTAATATCAAGGACTAAAATGTGGTTCAATGAGATGAAAATAATTTTTGGTGAATAGTAACTGTTTACTTTTTTTTACCGCGGTTAATAGTAAATAGGGTAACTAAGGGTAAATATGATATTAATATTACCCTAACACATGTCCTAATTCTATTGGACAAGTGTAATTCGACCAAAAACAAACTTAGGAATAAAATATGACCATTTAGGCCCACTTGGATTAGATTAGGACATTTATTATTAATTTATTTAAAGAAGGGTTAAAATAGATAAAATCAAAGTTTAATAAGTAAATCATTTTTAATATGGGTTTATACATAAGATAAATTCGATTGTAAATATTAATTAGAAAGCTAAAATTATTTACTACATGATGGTATTTTATTTGTAATTTTTAGAAATCAAATAATTTAATTTATTTATGACACAAAGATGATGCAGTAATTATCTTGTTAATGAAATATTGACATAATTGATGTTATAAACACCAAAATAAATGTAATTTGAGACTTTTTATGAATTCCACTAATTTTATAGGTTACTATGATATATTATTGTTGATTTAATCAACTTGGTTCGAACATATAATTCTGTTATGACTTTCACAAAAATCATATATTAAATAGTGTCAAAATTGACACAAAATAGTTTTTAAATAAAATATTATATTATTAATTGTTATTTTATTCCTAAAAATCTAAAGTTCATCCAAATGACTTAGATAAGGATATATATTTTAATAATAAACAATTTGGGGTTCGTTTGGCATGTTATAGTAAGTGTATTAACCATATAGTGAAAGAAAACAAAAAGACACGTTAAAAGTAAAATTATTTAACTTAGAGTTAAATCTAATTGATAAGGTTACAATAATACCCTAAACTTGTCTAAATCTTATTGGTTGATAGGATTGCGACCCATCCCCACTTTAGCTTCGAAATAAGACCCTTTGGAACCATTATAAACCGATTTTGACTTTAATATAAAATAATATTTTGAGGTATTCCTAAGGTGCCCCTCTCCTCCCTTATAAAAGGACACCTCCTCCCCCTCCTCCTCACACCAATTTGAGCACTCAATCTCGGCCAACCCCTTCCTAAATCTCTTCTCCACTTCCCTAGAAACATCCTAGAGGTTCTGGTCTTACTCAAAGACCAATTTTAGTTCCCTAAGAGGAGGTCTCCAAAAGGCGCTTCAAAGAAGAGGAGGTTCGGACACTTACAAAGCAAGTCGGACCTAAGGTAAGGGGAAATATCACAATCTCATTTTTATCCGAGATTGTTTATTCCTAAGTATTTACTGGGGTGTATTTTATCATCCACATCCATGTTCCCTCAATATGTAATATTTTTTCCATCCACTTACATAAGTTTAAATTGAATTTTTCCCTTCGGTGAGTTTTTAGTAAAGAATATGAAAGGAATCTTTTGTCGTTTTTTTTCGTACGAGGTACTTTTTGACTTTTCCGACAAAGGTACGAAGAATGTTTTTTTTTACTTATACGGAATGTATGGATTTTTAAAACATTACTTCAAAGAAGCTTCCTTTACAAGTTTTCAAGTTTATTTTTAATCAACTTCTTTTATTTTAAAGTTTTATGACATGTTATGAAAGGAAAAATGTTTTTGAAGAAGAAAGGATATTTTCCTCAAGAATGGAGTTCAAGTGTTTTATCAAAATTATTTTCCATCTAAGATAATAAAGGGTTATATTTTTATCCCTATTATTACATTGATTTGATCATGTTGTGATGGAATTATTTTTATGAATTCCTTTATCTTATATGAATTGATTTATGATGTCATGATGTTTCAAGAATCCCATTTTTGTTACTTGTGTTATGCGATGATGTATGTATTATGACTATGTGGCACACATAAGAAAGGATTCATTATAAGATGGGTGGGACCTATATCTCCCTCCAATGCATTGGGTAAAGATTTCATATCTCATGAGATAGACATGGCTGGAACGGAAGGTTATTTCGGTTCAGTGATACAGGACTGAAACGAGGAGTGAACTCGGTTCAGAAAGGGACTTTGTCCACTAAGATAGTCTTGGCGATGAGTCATGACTAACAAGAAATGATTTTCTATGATTATGTGTGCATGCCACAAAGTTTCAAGTTTCATGTTATGATTATGGGGATCTCATTTTCACTTCTATGATTTATCCCATGTTATGATATTATGAGCTCTTTTGCAGGTTAAGATTTCCAAAAGCTATGTTCTTATGTATATGATGTGATTGATATTTCTTTTGTTTACCCTTACTGAGCATTTGAGCTCACCCTTTTATGTTTTCTTTTCCCCAGGATATAAAGAAAGGTTTTTAGGTAAAAAAAAGGGAAGATCTTTATGGGAGATATTGAAGATCTTTCACCACGATTAGAAGATTACGTTCCGAGTTTCTAAAGACACTAAACTATTACGATCCTTGTGTGTGTGTTTTTGTTATATACTAAGTATTCCGCAAAAGTAATGTAATGTCCATGTACGTCAAGATACGGGTCTCTACAGTTGGTATCAGAGGAAAGGTTTAGTCAACCTTTGGAAACTAGGATGCGAAAACGTTAGTGAAATTCCTAGAGATATTTCAAAGGTATGTCTAGGTATGTCCCTAAGGTTAAGTATACGTATAGGTTATAGTAATAGAATTACGCTAACGATCATAGAATTAAACCTAAGATGTTGGGTATTGAAGGTACTCCCCATTTATTATGTTTTTTTCCCTAGCATGATTTTTGCATCTAACACTATTATGTTTGGGTTTTAGAAAATGGCTGGAAACAAGATGATTCACAATAATGGAGGATATGATGGACAATGGAATGATATTCTTCATGAGCAACCAAATGAAATGGGATTTGGATGTCCAAACATCATTATTATGCCGAATCAGCAATCTCACAACATGATCAATAAAGTAAAATTTGGTAAGTTTCCTGACTCGACTAATAAGAGAGAGATGGAGTTCCATGATGATCATAGAGGAAAGAAAGTTCAATTTCCCCTATGTAAATCATGTGGGAAGAGGCATCAAGGAGAATGTTTCAAGGGAACTGGAAGATGCTTTGGGTGTGGAAAAGAAGGACACAAAGCAAGTAAGTGCAAAGGAAAAGGGTCGGTTAACACCATGGATGAGGATAATGGTATTGCTACGACATCAAAAATGGTTAAGTGTTTTAAATGTGGAATGTATGGGCATTATGCAAACAAATGCCCTAAGGGAAAGACTCATGAAGAGAATCAGTATGGTCATATGGGTAGTATTTATGTGGATGATGATGAAGAGACTACAAATGATATGTGAGATGAAATAATTTTTGAAGCTCGGTCAATGGTTTGAGAATGTAGTGGCATGATTACATGTTTATCATGTGTAATTTTGGAATAAAGAGACATCTATGGATTGTTACACTGTTGTCTTTCCTTGTGTTTGGAAAGTATATGATTAATGTTACCAGTATCCATGAAAGGTTATTCAGATATTTTTGGAATGTAGATGATATGCGCATAATGAAGGTATAAAGAGAAAATTAAATGTTTGATAGTATTCATGAGATCATGATTGATATAAGGACTAAGTGATATCATGGTTTGAGTATATAGAATTTTGAGGATTTTGGTATATGGAAAGTATTAACTTTTAACTGCACTCATTTTTTCACTAAGGTATTCAAGAGAATACACGATTAAGGACTTTGAATGTTTGGAATGTGACCAACAAGACATAACTTATGATATGTGGGGATCAACGACAGTATTAAATCTCTGGTAATCGTTGTCACTATATTATGAGAGTGGACTGAAGTATTATGTATAAGCCTAAAGATTAGACTGGATTATGTTGGACATAAGTTAGTATTGTTTAAGGATAGAAGATTTTTGATATTATTGATGGGATGTTATAGTAACGTAGTTTTAGAAAAAGGACAACCTGCAGGACGGGCGACAGCCCATCGCTTCGGACAAGGCTGTAGGAATCGAACCCACAACCGAAGTGCGACTGGCCTTTATCGCCTACCACTGACCTACAGGAAGTCCTTGTTTAGTAGAAACTGGTTTTATTATATTAAGCAGTATGATATATGAAGTATAAGTGCATTTTAGGAACTATATATGACTAATCTCACTATAGAATGACTTATGCATATTTAATAACTTTTGCTTAACTTTTGTTTGAGACAGATGGAATGAACCGTCATTCTATCACATGATCTGCTAACACTTCACGAATAACAAATTCTACTTCATTTATTTAAGATATGAAGTGGAAATTGTTCAAGGCACGAACAACAGTGATATTGTATCAAAATAAAGTAAGTATTTATTCTAATTCAAATTTTCAACTTTAGGGAAATGATCTTGAAAACCAAAAATGCTGTCCTAGTGATCTTATACCTGATGAATCAGATGGTACCTTAGATCGTCACAAATTTATGGATTTGTGATTACTGGCTTTTCCATAGCCATGTTCTCTACCACTCTCCATTAGAACATGATGGTTAGATTTCTCTTCCATATCCATATTTTCACCTATGTGGAAACCCAGTGATTAGATTATTTGGGTAATCGTTACATTTCATACTTTAGTTTTTAAAGCCAAGTTTTGGTATTCCCTTTTACGATGTGGGTTTCTATTAAAGAAACTTTCGAATAGTAAACCATTTATAACCCCGACGAATTTCGAGGGTGAAATTCATTTTAAGGGGGGTAGAATGTAACAGCCCGAGATTTTATGAAAAATATTCTTTTTTATTTCACTAATGTCTTGTGTTGTACGCTACACCTAAAGGAGCTTTCACAACACGCATCCTTGACTTGCCTTTCATTACACGCAATCGCGACCTTCCTCGATTGCATGTATAGTACGCAATAACGAGTTTCACTAAACAACGATATGCTATTAAGATATTATTAAAACTAGCCGTTATGAATATTAATAACCACTTTTTGAAATTTTGTAAATTTTATTTTTCAAAATGGACATCATTTATGGATTCGGAATATCGAAATTAGCTTAGGTTGAAATTTTGGTGATTTTCGGATAACTTTCATATTCTAATAAATAGTGAAAATTACTAAATTTTAATTAAAAACAAATTTTTTAATCGAAATAATTAATAGTGATAAATTATTAATTTTTGTAGTTTTAAAGTATATTTAGAATATATTTTTACAATTTAATACAATGTTGGTCATTGGATGTAATTTCACATTTAAACTAGACATAAACAAGTGTCAATCTTTTGATAGATATTGTTTCTTAAAAACATGCTATTTGTTTTAACAGCGGGATTTAATTATAAAATTAATTAATGAAACTTATATGTTGGGAATTTTGTAAAATAAAAATCATTTTTTAATTCGGAATATCAATTATAGCTTAGGGTAAAATTTTGGCATTTTTCTGAAAAACTTCAATTTTTGATGAATAGTTAAACCACTAAGTGGTAGGTTAAAAACTGAATTTTGCATAAAACTTAATTTTACCGCTTCTGTGAATGGAATTTCGAAAATCCGAGAGACACGGTTAATATCAAGGACTAAAATGTGGTTCAATGAGATGAAAATAATTTTTGGTGAATAGTAACTGTTTACTTTTTTTTACCGCGGTTAATAGTAAATAGGGTAACTAAGGGTAAATATGATATTAATATTACCCTAACACATGTCCTAATTCTATTGGACAAGTGTAATTCGACCAAAAACATACTTAGGAATAAAATATGACCATTTAGGCCCACTTGGATTAGATTAGGACATTTATTATTAATTTATTTAAAGAAGGGTTAAAATAGATAAAATCAATGTTTAATAAGTAAATCATTTTTAATATGGGTTTATACATAAGATAAATTCGATTGTAAATATTCATTAGAAAGATAAAATTATTTACTACATGATGGTAGTTTATTTGTAATTTTTAGAAATCAAATAATTTAATTTATTTATGACACAAAGATGATGCAGTAATTATCTTGTTAATGAAATATTGACATAATTGATGTTATAAACACCAAAATAAATGTAATTTGAGACTTTTTATGAATTCCACTAATTTTATAGGTTACTATGATATATTATTGTTGATTTAATCAACTTGGTTCGAACATATAATTCTGTTATGACTTTCACAAAAATCATATATTAAATAGTGTCAAAATTGACACAAAATAGTTTTTAAATAAAATATTATATTATTAATTGTTATTTTATTCCTAAAAATCTAAAGTTCGTCCAAATGACTTATATAAGGATATATATTTTAATAATAAACAATTTGGGGTTCGTTTGGCATGTTATAGTAAGTGTATTAACCATATAGTGAAAGAAAACAAAAAGACACGTTAAAAGTAAAATTATTTAACTTAGAGTTAAATCTAATTGATAAGGTTAAAATAATACCCTAAACTTGTCTAAATCTTATTGGTTGATAGGATTTCGACCCATCCCCACTTTAGCTTCGAAATAAGACCCTTTGGAACCATTATAAACCGATTTTGACTTTAATATAAAATAATATTTTGAGGTATTCCTAAGGTGCCCCTCTCCTCCCTTATAAAAGGACACCTCCTCCCCCTCCTCCTCACACCAATTTGAGCACTCAATCTCGGCCAACCCCTGCCTAAATCTCTTCTCCACTTCCCTAGAAACATCCTAGAGGTTCTGGTCTTACTCAATGACCAATTTTAGTTCCCTAAGAGGAGGTCTCCAAAAGGCGCTTCAAAGAAGAGGAGGTTCGGACACTTACAAAGCAAGTCGGACCTAAGGTAAGGGGAAATATCACAATCTCATTTTTATCCGAGATTGTTTATTCGTAAGTATTTACTGGGGTGTATTTTATCATCCACATCCATGTTCCCTCAATATGTAATATTGTTTCCATCCACTTACATAAGTTTAAATTGAATTTTACCCTTCGGTGAGTTTTTAGTAAAGAATATGAAAGGAATCTTTTGTCGTTTTTTTCGTACGAGGTACTTTTTGACTTTTCCGACAAAGGTACGAAGAATGTTTTTTTTAACTTATACGGAATGCATGGATTTTTAAAACATTACTTCAAAGAAGCTTCCTTTACAAGTTTTCAAGTTTATTTTTAATCAACTTCTTTTATTTTAAAGTTGTATGACATGTTATGAAAGGAAAAATGTTTTTGAAGAAGAAAGGATATTTTCCTCAAGAATGGAGTTCAAGTGTTTTATCAAAATTATTTTCCATCTAAGATAATAAAGGGTTATATTTTTATCCCTATTATTACATTGATTTGATCATGTTGTGATGGAATTATTTTTATGAATTCCTTTATCTTATATGAATTGATTTATGATGTCATGATGTTTCAAGAATCCCATTTTTGTTACTTGTGTTATGCGATGATGTATGTATTATGACTATGTGGAACACATAAGAAAGGATTCATTATAAGATGGGTGGGACCTATATCTCCCTCCAATGCATTGGGTAAAGATTTCATATCTCATGAGATAGACATGGCTGGAACGGAAGGTTATTTCGGTTCAGTGATACAGGACTGAAACGAGGAGTGAACTCGGTTCAGAAAGGGACTTTGTCCACTAAGATAGTCTTGGCAATGAGTCATGACTAACAAGAAATGATTTTCTATGATTATGTGTGCATGCCACAAAGTTTCAAGTTTCATGTTATGATTATGGGGATCTCATTTTCACTTCTATGATTTATCCCATGTTATGATATTATGAGCTCTTTTGCAGGTTAAGATTTCCAAAAGCTATGTTCTTATGTATATGATGTGATTGATATTTCTTTTGTTTACCCTTACTGAGCATTTGAGCTCACCCTTTTATGTTTTCTTTTCCCCAGGATATAAAGAAAGGTTTTTAGGTAAAAAAAATGGAAGATCTTTATGGGAGATATTGAAGATCTTTCACCACGATTAGAAGATTACATTCCGAGTATCCAAAGACACTAAACTATTACGATCCTTGTGTGTGTGTTTTTGTTATATACTAAGTATTCCGCAAAAGTAATGTAATGTCCATGTACGTCAAGATACGGGTCTCTACAGTTGGTATCAGAGGAAAGGTTTAGTCAACCTTTGGAAACTAGGATGCGAAAACGTTAGTGAAATTCCTAGAGATATTTCAAAGGTATGTCTAGGTATGTCCCTAAGGTTAAGTATACGTATAGGTTATAGTAATAGAATTACGCTAACGATCATAGAATTAAACCTAAGATGTTGGGTATTGAAGGTACTCCCCATTTATTATGTTTTTTTCCCTAGCATGATTTTTGCATCTAACACTATTATGTTTGGGTTTTAGAAAATGGCTGGAAACAAGATGATTTACAATAATGGAGGATATGATGGACAATGGAATGATATTCTTCATGAGCAACCAAATGAAATGGGATTTGGATGTCCAAACATCATTATTATGCCGAATCAGCAATCTCACAACATGATCAATAAAGTAAAATTTGGTAAGTTTCCTGACTCGACTAATAAGAGAAAGATGGAGTTCCATGATGATCATAGAGGAAAGAAAGTTCAATTTCCCCTATGTAAATCATGTGGGAAGAGGCATCAAGGAGAATGTTTCAAGGGAACTGGAAGATGCTTTGGGTGTGGAAAAGAAGGACACAAAGCAAGTAAGTGCAAAGGAAAAGGGTCGGTTAACACCATGGATGAGGATAATGGTATTGCTACGACATCAAAAATGGTTAAGTGTTTTAAATGTGGAATGTATGGGCATTATGCAAACAAATGCCCTAAGGGAAAGACTCATGAAGAGAATCAGTATGGTCATATGGGTAGTATTTATGTGGATGATGATGAAGAGACTACAAATGATATGTGAGATGAAAGAATTTTTGAAGCTTGGTCAATGGTTTGAGAATGTAGTGGCATGATTACATGTTTATCATGTGTAATTTTGGAATAAAGAGACATCTATGGATTGTTACACTGTTGTCTTTCCTTGTGTTTTGAAAGTATATGATTAATGTTACCAGTATCCATGAAAGGTTATTCAGATATTTTTTGAATGTAGATGATATGCGCATAATGAAGGGATAAGGAGAAAATTAAATGTTTGATAGTATTCATGAGATCATGATTGATATAAGGACTAAGTGATATCATGGTTTGAGTATATAGAATTTTGAGGATTTTGGTATATGGAAAGTATTAACTTTTAACTGCACTCATGTTTTCACTAAGGTATTCAAGAGAATACACGATTAAGGACTTTGAATGTTTGTAATGTGACCAACAAGACATATCTTATGATATGTGTGGATCAACGACAGTATTAAATCTCTGGTAATCGTTGTCACTATATTATGAGAGTGGACTGCAGTATTATGTATAAGCCTAAAGATTAGACTGGATTATGTTGGACATAAGTTAGTATTGTTTAAGGATAGAAGATTTTTGATATTATTGATGGGATGTTATAGTAACGTAGTTTTAGAAAAAGGACAACCTGCAGGACGGGCGACAGCCAATCGCTTCGGACAAGGCTGTAGGAATCGAACCCACAACCGAAGTGCGATTGGCCTTTATCGCCTACCACTGACCTACAGGAAGTCCTTGTTTAGTAGAAACTGGTTTTATTATATTAAGCAGTATGATATATGAAGTATAAGTCCATTTTAGGAACTATATATGATTAATCTCACTATAGAATGACTTATGCATATTTAATAACTTTTGCTTAACTTTTGTTTGAGACAGATGGAATGACCCGTCATTCTATCTCATGATCTGCTAACACTTCACGAATAACAAATTCAACTTCATTTATTTAAGATATGAAGTGGAAATTGTTCAAGGCACGAACAACAGTGATATTGTATCAAAATAAAGTAAGTATTTATTCTAATTCAAATTTTCAACTTTAGGGAAATGATCTTGAAAACCAAAAATGCTGTCCTAGTGATCTTATACCTGATGAATCAGATGGTACCTCAGATCGTCACAAATTTATGGATTTGTGATTACTGGCTTTTCCATAGCCATGTTCTCTACCACTCTCCATTAGAACATGATGGTTAGATTTCTCTTCCATATCCATATTTTCACCTATGTGGAAACCCAGTGATTAGATTATTTGGGTAATCGTTACATTTCATACTTTAGTTTTTAAAGCCAAGTTTTGGTATTCCCTTTTACGATGTGGGTTTCTATTAAAGAAACTTTCGAATAGTAAACCATTTATAACCCCGACGAATTTCGAGGGCGAAATTCATTTTAAGGGGGGTAGAATGTAACAGCCCGAGATTTTATGAAAAATATTCTTTTTTATTTCACTAATGTCTTGTGTTGTATGCTACACCTAAAGGAGCTTTCACAACACGCATCCTTGACTTGCCTTTCATTACACGCAATCGCGACCTTCCTCGATAGCATGTATAGTACGCAATAACGAGTTTCACTAAACAACGATATGCTATTAAGATATTATTAAAACTAGCCGTTATGAATATTAATAACCACTTTTTGAAATTTTGTAAATTTTATTTTTCAAAATGGACATCATTTATGGATTCGGAATATCGAAATTAGCTTAGGTTGAAATTTTGGTGATTTTCGGATAACTTTCATATTCTAATAAATAGTGAAAATTACTAAATTTTAATTAAAAACAAATTTTTTAATCGAAATAATTAATAGTGATAAATTATTTATTTTTGTAGTTTTAAAGTATATTTAGAATATATTTTTACAATTTAATACAATGTTGGTCATTGGATGTAATTTCACATTTAAACTAGACATAAACAAGTGTCAATCTTTTGATAGATATTGTTTCTTAAAAACATGCTATTTGTTTTAACAGCGGGATTTAATTATAAAATTAATTAATGAAACTTATATGTTGGGAATTTTGTAAAATAAAAATCATTTTTTAATTCGGAATATCAATTATATCTTAGGGTGAAATTTTGGCATTTTTCTGAAAAACTTCAATTTTTGATGAATAGTTAAACCACTAAGTGGTAGGTTAAAAACTGAATTTTGCATAAAACTTAATTTTACCGCTTCTGTGAATGGAATTTCGAAAATCCGAGAGACACGGTTAATATCAAGGACTAAAATGTGGTTCAATGAGATGAAAATAATTTTTGGTGAATAGTAACTGTTTACTTTTTTTTACCGCGGTTAATAGTAAATAGGGTAACTAAGGGTAAATATGATATTAATATTACCCTAACACATGTCCTAATTCTATTGGAAAAGTGTAATTCGACCAAAAACAAACTTAGGAATAAAATATGACCATTTAGGCCCACTTGGATTAGATTAGGACATTTATTATTAATTTATTTAAAGAAGGGTTAAAATAGATAAAATCAAAGTTTAATAAGTAAATCATTTTTAATATGGGTTTATACATAAGATAAATTCGATTGTAAATATTCATTAGAAAGCTAAAATTATTTACTACATGATGGTATTTTTTTTGTAATTTTTAGAAATCAAATAATTTAATTTATTTATGACACAAAGATGATGCAGTAATTATCTTGTTAATGAAATATTGACACAATTGATGTTATAAACACCACAATAAATGTAATTTGAGACTTTTTATGAATTCCACTAATTTTATAGGTTACTAGGATATATTATTGTTGATTTAATCAACTTGGTTCGAACATATAATTCTGTTATGACTTTCACAAAAATCATATATTAAATAGTGTCAAAATTGACACAAAATAGTTTTTAAATAAAATAAAATATTATTAATTGTTATTTTATTCCTAAAAATCTAAAGTTCGTCCAAATGACTTAGATAAGGATATATATTTTAATAATAAACAATTTGGGGTTCGTTTGGCATGTTATAGTAAGTGTATTAACCATATAGTGAAAGAAAACAAAAAGACACGTTAAAAGTAAAATTATTTAACTTAGAGTTAAATCTAATTGATAAGGTTAAAATAATACCCTAAACTTGTCTAAATCTTATTGGTTGATAGGATTTCGACCCATCCCCACTTTAGCTTCGAAATAAGACCCTTTGGAACCATTATAAACCGATTTTGACTTTAATATAAAATAATATTTTGAGGTATTCCTAAGGTGCCCCTCTCCTCCCTTATAAAAGGACACCTCCTCCCCCTCCTCCTCACACCAATTTGAGCACTCAATCTCGGCCAACCCCTGCCTAAATCTCTTCTTCACTTCCCTAGAAACATCCTAGAGGTTCTGGTCTTACTCAAAGACCAATTTTAGTTCCCTAAGAGGAGGTCTCCAAAAGGCGCTTCAAAGAAGAGGAGGTTCGGACACTTACAAAGCAAGTCGGACCTAAGGTAAGGGGAAATATCACAATCTCATTTTTATCCGAGATTGTTTATTCGTAAGTATTTACTGGGGTGTATTTTATCATCCACATCCATGTTCCCTCAATATGTAATATTTTTTCCATCCACTTACATAAGTTTAAATTGAATTTTACCCTTCGGTGAGTTTTTAGTAAAGAATATGAAAGGAATCTTTTGTCATTTTTTTTCGTACGAGGTACTTTTTGACTTTTCCGACAAAGGTACGAAGAATTTTTTTTTAACTTATACGGAATGTATGGATTTTTAAAACATTACTTCAAAGAAGCTTCCTTTACAAGTTTTCATGTTTATTTTTAATCAACTTCTTTTATTTTAAAGTTGTATGACATGTTATGAAAGGAAAAATGTTTTTGAAGAAGAAAGGATATTTTCCTCAAGAATGGAGTTCAAGTGTTTTATCAAAATTATTTTCCATCTAAGATAATAAAGGGTTATATTTTTATCCCTATTATTACATTGATTTGATCATGTTGTGATGGAATTATTTTTATGAATTCCTTTATCTTATATGAATTGATTTATGATGTCATGATGTTTCAAGAATCCCATTTTTGTTACTTGTGTTATGCGATGATGTATGTTTTATGACTATGTGGCACACATAAGAAAGGATTCATTATAAGATGGGTGGGACCTATATCTCCCTCCAATGCATTGGGTAAATATTTCATATCTCATGAGATAGACATGGCTGGAACGGAAGGTTATTTCGGTTCAGTGATACAGGACTGAAACGAGGAGTGAACTCGGTTCAGAAAGGGACTTTGTCCACTAAGATAGTCTTGGCAATGAGTCATGACTAACAAGAAATGATTTTCTATGATTATGTGTGCATGCCACAAAGTTTCAAGTTTCATGTTATGATTATGGGGATCTCATTTTCACTTCTATGATTTATCCCATGTTATGATATTATGAGCTCTTTTGCAGGTTAAGATTTCCAAAAGCTATGTTCTTATGTATATGATGTGATTGATATTTCTTTTGTTTACCCTTACTGAGCATTTGAGCTCACCCTTTTATGTTTTCTTTTCCCCAGGATATAAAGAAAGGTTTTTAGGTAAAAAAAAGGGAAGATCTTTATGGGAGATATTGAAGATCTTTCACCACAATTAGAAGATTACGTTCTGAGTTTCCAAAGACACTAAACTATTACGATCCTTGTGTGTGTGTTTTTGTTATATACAAAGTATTCCGCAAAAGTAATGTAATGTCCATGTACGTCAAGATACGGGTCTCTACATACATGATGCAATGTGAATAGTTTTTTATAACAACATCACTTGTTTGATATATATTAGTATATTTAAAATATTTTTATTATATTAATAATATTATGATCATTATTGAATGAGAAAATGATAATTACCTTATTTCAAAAATGATGAATGAAAAATTGAAATGCTACACATGTGTACAAATGACATACCATTTGCTTGATTATAACATTTGTTCATTTTCATTACCATAATTAATGGTTTGATTTAAAAGAATAATGAATTTATAAAAGTGATACTTATGTTATTTATACTATTATGGAGATGATTTACCTATGACCACAAGGACTGTTGACATTTTACCACATTAATTTTTAACTCAAGTACATAATATCGACAAAACATATGATATAAACATGAATAATTATGTAATTGTTTTAACTTGAAAATAAGTGATATAAAAGAAATAATGGACTTGAAAAAGTTTCTCAAGAAAGTAGAAATTAATCTATGTTTATTATTATAAAATATAAATAATATATGAGATGATTTAGACTCAAGGTATGGGACATTATCTCAATCTCCTTTCATTAAGTCAAATTTTGATATTATACACCACATTATATTATATGGTTTATTATCAACCCCTTGGACTATTAATTAAATAACATTTTTTAAAAAGTAATATTCTTAAATGAAGCCTATAAATTTAATTACAAAAATACAAAAGGAATAATTTTTATCATATACTATGAAAACATCTTACCCGCCACCATAACCGTTATTTGATACATAACTTCCTATACAAGGATTAATGTTTTTAAAATGAAAATAAATCACTTATTTTTTTAGTATCATGGTATTGAAAATGGGTTCTTTAATGAAAATGTTATTTTTGTATGGAACTGTTTTTATATGGGATTTGTATATATTGTCAAAAGACTATTGTGGTGAACATGTTTTATTCACAGAATGGTACATGAGCATTATAAGAAACAAGATAGCAAGAAATAGATTATATGAAGGGTCAAGACCCATTATAACTTATGGGTGAGCCCAACATAGCTTATATGAAGGTTTAAGCTCTATTATAGCTCATGGGTGATCCCATTATTGCTTATATAAAGGGATAAGTTCCATTATAGGTCACAGGTGATCTAGATATAGCTTATACGAAGGGTGATACCCATTATAGATCACCAATTAATTACGTAATGATAATATAGGAATTCAACCATATGTTTATTCCAATTTAATGGGGTTTTAAATGGATTTAAGTTTATGATTCTCTAAGTAACCTAATGAGATTTAATATATTTCTATTGGTTTTAGTGATTTTATTTTAGGAAAAAGATTTAGGGTTATTCATGTGAAAATGTTTTGTTTCATTTAGTCAAGGAAAATTAAATGGGTTACAATGTTTTTTCAAGAATAATTGTTTTATTTATTTTTTTATACACATTAATGAGATTCTTCTGCTCATCCTATGTTTTTAAAACTTTTCATTGGATTTAATGGAGAATGGAGTTAAGGATGGAATCCTGAAAAGTTTGTGATGATTAAAAATGAAAAGAAACCATGTTTATTTTTAAAATATATTATGTTATAGAATAAATGGATACTATAGGAAGTTTTCACCTTTTAATTCTATGGTTTTATTATGAAATTGTTATGTCTTAATTATCTAATGCTCTAAACATGAAAATATCATCATTGTGAATTCATTAACTAACTCACGATTATGTAATGATTACGGTTGGTGCCTTATAGTTGTTATAAAATGTTATTTTAGTTAAATATAATGGTTTGGATGGTCTTAATATATTTCCCTTATATGATTTTACTATATGGTTAAGTTGAAATGATGTATAATTTTAATATTACCTTGTTTCATCATCTAAACAATTTATGTTCATAATGGTTTTCCATAGAGGATATAGGATAGGTGTAATGGGAATTCATACAGAGGAAAAAAACATCTAAATAAACATCATGTGGTGGTGAGAATCAAAACTAAATAGGTTTTTTTGTGATGGAACAGATGAATCATGCTACAAATGGTAGTGGTATCCATACACAAGAACATCCAGATCAACCATAGAGGAATATTTCCGTACTAAAATTTTTTAAGAGGAAACATTTCCAATCATTCAATTCATCATCTGACCTAGTGGTAGATGAAGGATGAATCAATGACCTAAAAAAAATATTTAATGTCATGGGAATTCAGAACATTAAATGTAAAGTCCTTCCATCCACTATTTTGATGTTGAAGCTAATCGATAATGTAAATTAGTTAAAAATACTAGAGTGGAAAATTATATTGATTCCATGTATTGGGAAGCATTTATGTATATTTTCCTTGAGAAATTATTCACTATGTTTTCTTTATCATAGTATGTAGAAACAATTCTTTAAATTAAAGGAAATGGGTTTTGATTCAATTTCTGCATATGAAGCAAACTTCAGAATATTGTCTAATCATGTTCCATATTTTATTGAAGATATTGATAGTAAAATTAATTTATTTAACTTAGGATTTAATCTAGGGATATTAGGAGATATAATATCTTGATAATTTAAAAGTAATGAAAAAAATATTCCATTATGTTGAGAAAGTTGAAGTTGATTTTTCAGACACTTACATGCCACAAGATGATAAGAGCACGAAACAATCAAGGTGGTAGAAAATGGAGAAGAAACCAACTAAAAATATATATGAATTCCTTAAACATATACCAAGTGTGGTAAAATACATTTTGGGAATGAATGTTATGATCTAAAAAGTGTTACTATTACACTATGTCTGGTCACAGGTTTTGGGACTCTATGGAAATGGGTTCAGAATATTCAAACAATGAGATAATAAATACAAGTATACAATAATATTTTTTATCTATAATGAGTTAGGACATTATTCAAATAACTTTCCAAATTTAATTAACCATGGAAGAAATTGTTATGATGGGAAACAAAAAATTAGAAGAAAATGTTTTGATGATACTATAGTTGATGTTGAGACATATAGTGATGTGATGGAGGATCCTAAGAGCCTAGTAATTTTTGAAGGATAACCATAAGTTCAAGGTTTTAGACACACCTTCTGAGGTTTTATGTTATGTGATAATAAGTTATTAAGGACCATTCTGGGAGATTTTTTTGGAGTTTTGATTATGTAAGGATTTTTTTTATATGTAGAACTATGCCTTTGATTTTGGACTTTAGTTTTCTGATATTGGTATCTATTATGGATTGTGAGATCTTTAATGATTAATGAGATTCTTAACTATATAAAAAATAATTATGGGAATATTACGAGGATAAAATTATTCTTATAAACTAAAAATACATCAGTTATGTATGTTTTCTCACATTTGTTGTCTTAGAAGTAAATGAATTCCTCATGTCAATAAAAAGGATCTTAAAACAAAAACCGTATCCATTTACTTTTCTAAACAGTCTTTTTACCCATCACATATTTATTGCTTTGTGATTGATAACATTCCAATGATTATGTTCTCTACCACACTCTATTAATCTTTGAGATTTAGTTTTATCATTCATATCAATGTTTTCCTACATGGAAACTTAGACTGAGTTATCTCAGGTGACCTTTGTACTTGAATTTCATTCTTTTAAAGTGTAATTTTTTATTGACTCTTTTCCAATGTGGTATTACAATGATGTTATTTTAAAAATTGAATCCTTAGATATGGATCCCAAATTTAAAATGGCGAGGACGCCTTTTCTAAAATGGGGGAAGGATGTATCATCCCATGTAATTAGTGAATAATACTTTTTCATATCTATTAATATTTATGAATTATATATTGGTTTTACCTTAACAATGATTCTATGTATGATAGAGTACTCGACACATAATAATGGGATTCTCTGATATCTTACATTGCAAATAAGAATGAGTTATACCAAATAATAATATATTATTAATAATATTATTTTAAGTGGTATTTATCAACTAGCCATTGTTTCAATGGGAATGAATTTTTAATAACTAAAATATGTTCGCTGAATATTTTTACATTCATCTAATATATTTTAGAGGCTTAAATTTTGAATAAATCCAATTTAAGCATAAAATTCAATATCATTTTTACAAGGTTGGTTTGTAGCCTCTTGAGGGAGAACCCTTTTTAAATATATTTTTTGAAAATTTTATATATTTTATTTGAAAAAAAAAATATACTTTGGAAGAGGGGCATCAAAATTTACTTCTGTTTAATTTTTTGTATTTTCCAAAAATGATTCATTTTTTAATGAATAGTGAACAATGCTACATTATAGTTGAAAACTGAATATTAATTTAAATAATAATTATAATTTAAATTGATTTTAAGGTCATATTATAATAATAGAACATATATTAATCAAATTTATGTTGTTAGAATAACTTTTTTATATCGAAATTTGATATGTGAATTTATTCACATTTTTGAACATCTCTTTTATCTTCCTTCTAGAAATATCTACAAGATTAGCATTAAACATAATTTTACCACTTATATGAATTAAATTTGGAAGAAATTAAAAACATGTTTGTAATAAAAATGAGCAGTTTGGTTCAATTGGATCAAAATATTTTTTTGGATGAATAGTAAATTTAGTATTTTATTTACCATAGTAAAAAGGTTAATAGGGTAATTAAAGGTAAAATTAATATTATAATATTATAAAAATTACCCTACCACAAGTAATAATAATATTGGATGAGTTATTATCTACCATTACCATCATTGGGTAGAAATTGCAACATTTTGAAGCCACATGGGTGTGATTATGACATTGAAATATTTTAATTTAAAGTAAAGGCAAATGTTTCAAAAATATGTCTCTTCTTACTAAAACAATTTTTGAATGGCCTTATTTAAGTAATATTTTATACTATGTATAATTATTATAAATATAAAATATTACCTACATCATTGTAATTTATTTATTATTTTTTGGAATTCAATACATAAATTTAACAATGATACAATGACAATGCAATAATAGAATTAATAAAGAATGAATCAAATAAATGATTCTAATAATATTAAATCTAAAAATAATTTTAAGTATTTGATGATATAAATGATTTTTATTGATGAATATATCATTTTATGATTTATTTAATATAGTGTTTTATAAGGAACCATGTTTTTATTGTATTTAAAAAAATCATGTAATGAATAGGGTCAAAATTGACATAATTCATATCTTAAAATATAAAATATATATTTAAATGAAATAAAATTTATAATAATATAATATTATTCCGAAAAGTTTAGATAATTCTTATAATGTCATTAATTACTCAATAATTTTTCATTTTTCATGATTTTATAATTATTTTGATGCTGAATGTGTAATTTATTTGATAAAATGTAAGAATTAAAAGTGGATAAAAAAATATAAGGATTAAAAAATATTCAACATTTGATTTATTTTAATTAGAATATACATATATGAATAAAAATCATCATATATTCTAAATAATTTATTTGGGACCCTATTAAATCGCAAAATAAATTATATTAATTTAATACTTTTAATAGTTCAAAGAGATCTCATACCCCCTCCTATAAAACAACACCCATTCCACTCTATTACACACACTTCCTATACCTTTTGGTTCTGCCAAGATCTTCCCAAAAATAATCTAAGAATCCATACCTGCATTCTCGAAGCCTTAGTTTAGGAATAAAACCCACCCTATTGGGGCTATGTTGTTTTCAAAAGAATAAAAGGTATCATTTTTTATGTGTTTCTAATTGATTTATTATTCCACTTCCTTGAAATCACCGCCAATGATGATGAGATAATAACTAATGGATCCTCAATATACTATGATTTTATTTTGTTAATAACATCACCAAAATACATCACTAATTTCATCAAATGGGAAATGAACATTTCTTTCGTGTGTATTGCGGAGTACCGCCTCGTGAATTGATATAGTTTGTTTTTCAATATTGTCTATCAAGAATACTCATAATGAAGGAAATAATGTTTCATTTACTATTCATGAAATATTTATCATCATATTATACTAATAAATTTATTATTTTATTAGTTTCCATGCATATAAAAATGAAAACACTTTTCTTGCGTATATGTGAACTATCACCTCCACGAAGCGATGTGAATAGTTTTTATTCACCACATCACTTGTATAATATATATAGGTATATTAAAAATTTTATTATGAGTTTAAAAATATTATGATAATTATGGAAAATAAAAATGATAATTATCAAATTTCCATAATAATCAATGAAAAATGGAAAGGTTACTCATTCATAGGTACGACCTACCATCTCTTTGATTATAACATTGTTCAATTTTATTTACCATAACAAATGGTTTTATTTATATATATAATGGATGTATAAAATTGATACTTATGTAATGAATATTATTATATTGATGATGGAATTATGACCAAATGAACTTTTGACATCATAAAAAGTTCATTTACGACTCAAGTACCGTATATTGACAAAACATCTGAAATGAACATAAATAATAATGTAATTTTAAAACATGATGATAAGTGATATAAAAGTAATAATGAACATGAAAATGGTTCCAAAGAATATATAAATTCGCCAAGGTTTATTATTTAATAAGATAAATAACATACAAGACAACTTAGACATGAGGTATGAGACTTTGTCTCAATCTCCTTTCATTGAGGAATATTTCCAAATTATACACCACCTTTTTTATGCAGTGAATTATCAACCCCATTAACACTTAGTTAATTAAAATAATATAAAATGGAATATTTTTATATGATTTTTTACTTCATTTACAAAATGATTAATGGAATATTCTTTTTAACATATATGGCGATAACAACTTCTCTTCCACTATAACCATTATTTGATACCTCACTTCCTCTATAAGACGTATAGTTTTTGAAGGGAAAAGAAATCAATTTTTTTTTTTTTGGGTATATTGATATTGAAAATATGTTCTTAAATGAAAATGGTATTTTTTTTGGAAATGGTTTTCATATAGTATTAGAAGATGTTTTCAAAACTGTTTTATGATTAACGTGTTTTATTCCTGGAATTCTACTTGTGCACTATATGAAATGGGTGAGCTGGAAATATATTATATAAAGGGTTGAGCACCATTAAAGCTCACAGGTGAGCACAACATATCTTATAATAAGGTTTTATCTTCATTAGAGCTCACATGTGAGACCATTATATATTATATGAAGGTATGAGCCCCATTATAGCTCAATGGTGGGCCCGATGTAACTTATGTGAAAGGAGATCCCCGTTATAGATCTCAAATTAATTAGGTAATAATAATATTGGTAGTAGACCAAATGATTATTCCAAATGAAAGGGGTTTGAAATGGTTTTATGTATATGGTTCTCTAAGTCTCATAAAAGATTATTAGTTGCTTGCTATTGGTTTTATTATTTTTATTTGAGAAAAAAGTACGAGTGTTATTCATGTGAAATTTGTTTGCTTCATTATATCAAAGAACATTAAATAGGTAACTGTGTTTTAACTAGACAAATGGTTTTAATTATTTTTATGTACATTAGTATGATTTTGGTTCTCTTATCATGTTTAAAAATCGTTTCATAGGATTAAGGGAGAATAGATTCACATATGGAATAAAGGAAAAGTTATGATGATAAAACAAGAAAATTACCCATGTTTATTTTTAACTGTTTATTGTGTTATTGAAGAAAGGGATATTCTTGAAAGTGTCCACATTGTATTTCTATGGTTTTGTTATGTAATAGTTACATCCTAATTCATTAAAGATCTATACTTAAAAAGAAACTAAATGAGAATTCTTATCCTAAATGATGATTATGTAGTATTTAAGGTTGTGGCCTTATATAATTATAATTTTTATACAAAAATTTTACATTTTAAAATAACCATGAATTGTGATTATGAAAAATAAATTCCATTACAATCATGGGGATGGATGGCCTTTAATAAAAATGTGTAACATTTCTATTATTTTAAAGATAATGATAGAAATAATGTAACAGTTATTTTAACATTAAAAACATTTCATTATATAAAAAATTTAATATCATTTCTCAAAATACAGTTTCATATACCATCCTCAGGATACAGAAATAATAAAATAATCCCATCACTTTTTGAGGTGGTAGTCCGCCGTACACAAATGAAATTATCATTTTTCAATGGATGGCATGGTAAAAAATTATATGATATATTAAATTTATAGAATTAAAAATATGCTATGAATATCGTATATGAATAGTAAATCATTCATAATGAGTTTCCATGAGATATGATTATGTAAATAAAATTACACTGGATCATGAGGCGGTAGATCACCATATTCACAAATAGTGCTTTCATTTCCCATTTCATAAAAGAGAAGATGGTTTATGATTATTATATTAACATAATAAAATATAAATATATTGGAGATATTGATGTTTTAAAATCATCATGATTGTGTAATATTTTAATAAGTTTGATGAAAAAATAAAAATTCTTGCTTATTTTAGAATGATACCTCTTCGTCAGAGAAACTCTCTAATATTATACATAATGCCACCATATATTGACTTTATGATTAAAAAAGGGCCAATAAGACATCATTATGGATGAATGGAAGGTATTAAGTGATATATTAGCTGATACAAAATGGTATTATGTAATAAATTGACCATAAACATTACATAATCTAGTAAATTCAACTAGAATTCAATTTAATAAATTCCAAAATATATATTTGATTAATATTTTAAGAGAATTAGATCATATAAACGTACATAGAAACACATATATTAAAAAGTATACACTTCTACCCAATATCCTTTTTTTCACAGTATTAATGATTTATATAAAAATAATTTCTTTTTTAAGAAAACATCATAACATTAATCTTGATTTTCACATCTTCATTAACCATCCATAAACCTTGTGGAAAGAATTTAAAAAAATGGGATGAACACAAAAAGGCATAATAAGGGGCATAGAAAGAAAAAAATAATTATACCATTAATGATGATATTTTCACAAAGTTATGACTTTTACACATAAAATATAAGCTCCTTATCTTAACATATTGAATCATATGTTTCCTGTGAAACCATAGAAATAATATATAAATAATAAATGGTAACTTCAGGAATAATTTTTATATCACTATTACACATAATTTATCAGTCACAACTAAACAGGGATTATCCAACATGGTAACACTTGGAATAACTATCACAATATATTCCTATAATATCATTGGAGAAACCTTACTTGTTAACTTTTTTCCTTTACCCAATGCATTGATGTTTTATGATGGGATCACCCATCCTCTGTTTATAATTATATACCCATAATTATTAAAATTCCAAAGAACCGTATCCTTATCAT
The DNA here is from genome assembly GCA_963277665.1 of Viscum album. Lineage (NCBI taxonomy): Eukaryota > Viridiplantae > Streptophyta > Magnoliopsida > Santalales > Viscaceae > Viscum > Viscum album. The sequence continues at coordinate 1,261,628,476 of OY728145.1, read as the reverse complement.
AACACATAAATATATCATATAATATGCTTTATTAAGGAAAATAAATTTACCATTTTAAAATCACTTGTCATTTTTATGAAGCCGCACACTTATAAAAGAAAAAATTCTATTTGAATAAAAGAATGCTAATATGTATATGAAACATAAAATATGTACAGAATCAATAAATTTGGAATATTATATTATGAAAAATAAGTAAAAATCATTTCTTTAATAAAAAGTGTTTTACCTTGAAAAGTTGATTTTTAAAAAGAAAGCCCCTTCCATTATTTCTGAAGTTGTTCAACACCTTTACTTAATAACAATGATAATTAAATTATATTAATTAATTAATTAATTAAGAACCTTTTACCAATATATTTTTTAATACCATTTTAACAATTTCATATATGTCCATTTAGATGAGTTATAAATATTTTAATTTTCATTCCAGTAGCATTCGTTTCATGGAATTATAGTCTGTCTCCTTGAGTATAATTATGGAAGTTCTTATCATGTGAAAAAAAAACTCCAAAAGGGAAAATAAATGGTATTAATATGTTTCTTGAATTTTAAATGACCCCAAATATCATTTATTCTTATCCAAGTATGAATTAGTATATAAAACATTAATGATAAATGATTTGTTTTTTTGCTGTTTTTCTGACAATCAAAAAGTAGTTTCATTTTATTTAATTATTATATCTATAAATAATTTAATGAACATTATAAAAATTTATAAAATTAAAATTAAAATCATATCTACTGATAGTAATGGGTTTATGACCATCCATGAAGGTTTTAATGGAAAAGGAAAAATTGGCATCAATGAAGGTGGTGAATCGACACATCCCAAATGTTGTTTTCCCTTTTTACAATAAGACGATAATAGAAGAGGTTTTATAATTGATATTATATTAAAAAAATAAAATAAAATTACAGTATATATATATGATATTGGATTTATCATTCTTGCTTGGATAGGGTAGGTGGAGATAAGTTAGATATAAAGGACGAAAGAATGAATTTAATTGAGAGAAAAGAGAATTTTACCTCTTGATTATCATATTGCTTAAAACACCATTATGAAACATAGATATTTTATTTTGGTGAGACCATAATGTCTTGGTCATGGGTAAGAGTCATGGGAAGGGAATATTATATATCCTATGAAATATAATTGAATTTTGAGCTGTGAGGAGAATAGTTGGTGAGGGTTCGAATTTATAGTGAGAGTAGATGAGTGTTTTTTATTATTTTATTCATTTTCATATTATTTTGGCTCATGATTCTCAATAAAGTTGATTCATGTGGATATGTAATGTAACTAGAGCATCTAATATTGAAAACATGTGGGTTTACCTCCTTCATATAACATCTGTTACTCAAAAAACTCATTTATTTATCGTATAATATTAAATACCAGAAATTATCATGTTTCAATATTCAAAAAATATACATCTATTCTAGAAAAATCCAAAAATTTAACCCAAATAATTTTCAACATGTAGATTTAAAAAATAGACTCTATTTTTATAAAATAATTTTCAATGTATATTACATTTATTTTTTATTTAAAATAAATTTTTTTTCAAAAAATATTGAATTTAATATTATAACAAATTTTATAAAAATTCAAAACATTAAATAATGTCTCACAACATTATCTTATAATTATCATATAGAAAAATATTAATTTATCAATCTATTGTATGAAACTAAATTTTATATTAAAACATTAATTGAATTATAAAATTATATATAAACATTAACGTTTAAAAATAAATAAAACACTTAATTTATCATTTTCAAATATTTTTTTTATATTCCATGATATAAATATATCATATTTTCATTTATGATATACCTTAATTTTATGTATACATTCATAGGATAGGTTATCATTCTAATATCCAGATTACTATTTCTGACAGTCAAATTACTATTCCAATGTCAATGTCACTATTCCACTTGTTTAGATTCCTTAATTTATATAAATTCGAAATAATTCATTTTACAGTTATAATATTTTTAGCAATTTAATAACAAAATGAAATAAAATTATTCTATATTTACCCTGGTTAATATATCCCCCCCTTTAGAAATTTCATCCTTGCAATTTTATTCCATTATTTAATAAACGGGGATACATTTCCTTATTTAATTTTTAGATGCTGATATTTCCTCCTCAACTATATAGTTTATCCACAAAACCATAACTTAGATAATTACCTTATTACAACCAAAATTCTACCTATGATCTAGAATATGAACAATATTTTCCTCATATGAATGGTTTTCTTCTAGTAGAACTAATTCAGGTCTCAAAACATAAGATGAATCCAACCCTTAATTTTGTATCATTGAAACATAAATAAACTTTTGTACCTAGGAAAAACTGGGACGCAAATACACTCTATAGAAAACTGATCCATCTTTCTCTAGAATTTCATAGGGTCTAATAAACTATGAAATAAGCTTCCACTTTTTAGAAAAACATATCATAGTATTACATGGGGAATCTTTGAGAAAGGCCTGATTACCTACCTCTAATGAAATTCCCTTCCTCACCGAATTCATCCCAATGTGTTGGAGATCAACACTATATTCAATATAATACTATTAAAGGAAGAATTTCTATACTACAATAAAAAATACTTAAATTAGAATACCCTCTAAGAAAGATGATCAGCCCAACTTCCCTAATAATCCATGAAATAAGATTGAATAATATCCTCCAATGAATGAATTGTTTTCTATTACTGTGAATCATATTACGGATGAAAAGAATTTTAAATTTTTAATTCTATTTTCAATGAATTCTGAATGCATTTTCCAAAGTTAGAAGGGAACCTTGGATCACGATCAGACACAGTTGGGAGAAGAACTCCCTATAACCTGAATTTCTATTTTAGTTAAAGATGAAAAAGATGATCTAAATAAGTTATATCTCAAATTGGATGAAATTGTGTATATTTTTTCTGCTGATCAAGAATAACCAAAATCACATTATCATCTCAAGATTTTCTTTTTGTAATCCCACTATGAAATCAATGGATATATTTTCCCACTACAACTCTGGGACTGTGCAAGGATGAATAATCCCTTTCGGTAATTGTAATTCATCTTTTTCTAGTTGAAATGTAAATCTTCACTTGGTAATTCCAGCAATACCATTTTCCATTTCATCTCAACTATAAAACACTCGAAGGTCTCTGTTCATGTTTGTGTTTCTAGGATGGAATTAAAATAAGGGACTATGAGCTTCACTTAGCAACCATTTATTCTAATATGGATCCCAAGGAACACATAATCTCTTCCCAAATATTAGAACACAGTCTAAATCAGTGTTAAATTTTACAAACAAACCCTTTTGAATTAATAAATATTTTTCTGTAACACAAAGTATTTCTTTTATGCTTGTTTAATTCTATCTGATAGAGGAAATTGCACCAAAACTTGAAGGAAAAAGTGGACTTTTATACACCAACATATTTCAATACAAAATTTATCAAATTAGTGATAAAGGGGGCATGTACCAAATGTAACATGGTTATTGTAGAATGATGTATTTCATTCAAGTCATCCAAAACTTTTTTAATTTTCATGAAAGGTAATTGAACGTCTAATCATAATCCTTAATCAATTATAGCCATATTCCCTACCTTATGTCCAATTCCTATTAAGTAAATATATAATTAAATATTTTAGGATCAGAATATATTTAAAATTTGGATCCCTATTAATTTTTTCTATAAATGTTTAAAGTAAAAACTTTGGATCCTAATTCGAAATCATGTGTGAGATAATTTAACTCACAAGGTTTTAGATGTCATGAAGTATAAAAATTACTTTATCCTTATGAATCATAATGAAACCATGTATCATTAAATAAGTATCACTATAGATAACAAACTTACCATTTCTAGAAGGTAGGCCCAAAACATGATCATTAAAAAATATATTTTATAGTTTCTAAAAACAAACATCACATTATTAAATCCCAATAAATAAAAACCATTTCCATGTTAACATAGTTAGAAGGATAAATATATGTGAAAAAGTTATTGATAAACCAATGAAAATATCCTACTAATCCAGGAAAACTGTTAATATCAGTATCATTTTTAGGTATTGTCCATTCATCATCCACTTTGGTTTTTATAGAATCAACTCTAATGACATCATAATTGAAAATGTTCTCAAAGATTCCACATCAGAAACACTTACCAGACATCAAAATTCATTCCCCACATTATTTTTACCACAATTCTCATAAACCAAAAACATAATTTTCTTACCATTAAACATCATTGGTTCATTAATTCCCTTTTTTCCTTCCACCTAAAACTTTTTCTAGGATGGCTTTGAATGAACACATGATCATTGAAACACTCTATTTCCACCTTTTCCACAGATTGAACATGTTTTTCATAACATTTATGTTAATTATAAGGTAATTACCATTGATATATTTGTCTTTAATACTATCTAAAATATTTTTGATTTTATAATCAAGGACACAAATAAAATTTGGAGCATACCTTTCTAATCAAGTAAATTTTGTTTTATATGCATCCACAGAATCCTCCACCCATATAAATACCAATAATTGTTTTTCAATCCAATGTCGAGTTTCCAAATAAAAATATTTTGAAAGGAAAATAGTTTTGAGTTCAACTCATTCGAAATCACAAATATCCTCAATATCTATGAAATTATTGACCATTGAATACCACTAGTTGGCTTCACCTTCACAGTGGTGAATAGAAAGACTATACTTTTGATGTTTTGAAAACCCCATGATATAAATTTTTTGGCTTCAATCCACCCATAGTATACCACTAGGTCAGAATAACCACTAAATACATGAGAGCGTTTCCTCATAAAATGTTCCACCAGATACATATTCCTATGAGGTTGGTCTAAATGATATCATGAATGGATGATGGTTCCATTTATATCTTGTTTCAATTGAGTTATTTCTATAAAAAAGCACTTGTAACTAATCCCCACCTTTCTAGGATCCAAATTCAAAAATATATAATCCACTTAGTTTCTTCCTACTTCATCATTTTATGTTTCTTCTTTGGAAAATTATTTTTATCAAACATATCTTAGAATAATTAACATGGTTATATTTTAATACTATATCATTGAATATTCAAAATACTGTAAAAAATAATATATGTGTATTCTATTAATATTATCCTAAGACAAAAATATATCTAAACTTTTCTATGATACCAATTGTAGAAACTGGTCCTTAAACATTACATAATCTAGTAAAATACCCTAGAAAAAAACTTTTATTCATTACTAAATATATTTTATGTGTTGGGTTTTAGATAATTAGTTCATAACCACATACATAAAAACTTATATAATACAATGTAAACACGTCTAATGAATATCCATGTTCATATAATATGTTTCTTTTAGAATAAAACATGGTTCTTTTCTGTAAAAAAACATCATGAATTTAAACATGAATTATTTCATTACATTACCCTTATATAGACCTTGTGGAAAAGAATTTACAATATGGAATAATCCAAAAAGCCTATGTTTTGTACATATAAAGGAATAAATATACCATTAGTCCATGAATGAAAAAAATGAAAATGTTATAACTTTAACACATAAAAAATAAGATCTTTTTATTATCTTATAAAATCATATGTTTAATTTAATACCATAGGAAGATTACATATAACCTAAAAATTGACTTGTGGCATCATTTTAATATCACTCTTACACATAATGTATCTCTCTTTGATATAGATGTAATATCTATTATGGTTACTATTGGAATAACCATCATAGTATATTCCCAGAATCTCTTAAGAGAAACCAAACTGGTCAACTCCATCCTTTTACCCAAGGCATTTAGAGAGCTATAACAGGCTGAACCACCCTCATTTTACCAAGAAACAACCCATTATCATTAAACTTTACAATAAAAAAACATTATCAAAACACATAAATATTCTATAAAATAATCACCCTTAGTGAAAATTAATTTTCCATTTTGAAATCAAATTTCATTTTTATAATGCTGAATAATTAAAAATGGATAAATTTTATTTCAAAATAAACATGTAAATATGTAATGGAAACATAAAATCAATAAGGTATCATGAAATCATGAACATACCCTCATGTTGTATAAGTAAGAAAACATTTCTTTTAAAAAAAGCTCCATAACTTGAAAAGGGTTTTTTTAAAAGAAGCCACCTTACCTTGGGTCGCACAGCATTCTTCACTTATACTTAATGTCATAGATAATAAAATTAGTTTCATTAATTACACAATTTAATAAAATTTACACATATTTATTATTTACTACCATTTTATTATGATATTTTATGGCCATTTTTTGAGTCAAAAATATCGGAATCTTCGTTCTAGGAGTGTATGTTTCATGGAATCCCTTGAGTATAATTATGAGAGTTCTTATCAAATAGAAGAAAAACAACATATGTAAAATAAAATGGTATTAATATGTTTCCATAGTTTTTAATGATTCCATATATCACTTAGTTTTATGACATGAGAATGATTCATTATATAAAATGTTAATGATAAATGTTAGGTTTGTTTTTCATAGTTTTTTTAAACATCACAAACTAGTTTATTTTTATTTAATTATATGTCTATAAATTATTTCAAGAAAATTTAAAAAGTTATAATATACATATTAAAATCTGGTTCAACTATAATAATGGTTTTTTGACCATCCTTGAAGGCAGTAATGGAAAGGGAAAAATTACTATCCATGATGAAGGCGAATCGACACATCAAAGATGATGTTTCCATTTATTAGAATAAGAGGAGAAGAGAAGAGTTTTGATGATGGATATTACCATAACATAAAAATTTTATTGTATGTATATGACATTGTATCAATACTACTAGTTTTTATAGGGGATAGGTGGATAATGTAGAAGAATACTAGAAATGAGTGAATTTTAAAGAGAAAGAAGGGGTATTTTACCACTTGATTATCTTGTCATTGGTAAGTTATTTAAGTAACATGGATTTGGTATTTTAATGATACTAGTAGGCCTTAGGACAAGAGAATATTCTTATGAATTGAAATGGATAGATTTTCGATAATATAGAAGACTTTGAAGGTATGTGTAGATGGGGCAGTGAGTAGTGGTATTTATTGAGAGAGGAGAGGGGTGTTTTTTATTATGTTATTCACTTTTTTATTATTTTGGATAAATAACAACAATAGTTTAGATTCTTGTGACTAATTATTTTAAAATTTTAAGTTTATTTTTATCTATGGGTTCATTTACTCATCCATTCATCATCCATGAATCAAATATTCATGTATTTACATATAATGTTAAATACTGTAAATTTTTGTATTTTATTATTCCCTAAAAATTTATCTATTTTAGAAAATTCCAAATACTTAAAACTACCCATTTTTAGTCTTGTATATTTCAATAATTTACTCCATATTTAGATTTGTTTTTTAATAATGATAAATTTTATTTTAAATTAAAATAATCAATTATTTGAAAAATATTAATTTTAATACTATAATAGATTGTATGACACTTTGAAAAGGTAATTAGGTTCTCAAAATATTATCTTATGAAAATATTAAAAAAATATTAATTTATGAACCAATATTATTAAAATAATTTTTTTAAATCGATATTGTAATTATAATATTAAAAAAAAATTATTTTTACAAAAAATAATGACAATTAAAATATCATTTTTAAAATCATTATTTAAATATTCCATGAAATAAATATGTCATATATTCATTTATGAGATAAATAAATCATAATTGTACATTTATAGGTTTGGTTACTATTCTAACAGCCAGATTACAATTTATAAAAGTCATATTATAATTCAAATGGTTAGGATACTATTCTATTAGTATAGATTCTTTAATTTCTATAAATACAACATATTCCATTTTAAATTTATATTTAATTTAACTATTTAATTATAGAATGAAAATAATTTTTCTATAAGTACATAGGTTGTTACATAAGGAGTGTGTAATGGTGAGGAGAGGCATTTCTCTTTTATAACTGAGTGGTAGTGACATTTTTGTGAATACAAAAAATTATTCAATAATGGGAAGGAAATCTCAATCGAAAATCCTCTAAAATTAATAATTATATTATTGGATGGAAGATAAGGTCAATAAAAACCTCAATTCTATAAAATAAACATATTTTAAACAACTTATTCCCTTTACATTAACGGTTACACATGTGTACCATATTATTTCTTGACCACAGTTACTAGTATTTTTTATCTATAATTTATAATTTATGCCTAAAAATAAAATTATGATTATTGTATTACTAAAAAAAATTGATTATAAATATATAATTCCATTTATCAAATTAAAAAAATATTTTTCTATAAAATTACTTTTTATACAATGGTATATAAAATGCAAGACAATGTTTTTACCTTAATAGGGGTAATTAATTTTTAATTATATTTAAGAACAAATATTTAGTTTATGTTGTCAAACAATGACAATGATTTAATTTAAAATAATTTAATCCATTTTATCAAGTTCAGTTAATATATGTGGAGGTATTAAATTTATGAAATAAAACAACAAAAATTTTTGAAAACTGTTTTTCATGAATTGCATTTTTCATGATATATATGGTCTTATATTAACTCAGTTGTTAGAAATAAATATTAGATGAATTTAAATTCATATAATTATATATATAATATATAAATTTAATTAAAAATTTCATTAATATGGTTCATTTTAATTAATTAACATGTATAAACCTTATGCACTTAAAAGTGTTTCTAGAAAACCGCATTTATGAGCATACAAATTAAATCATACAAAAAATAATTGACATTTATGATTACAAAAATAAATAAAGTTATTATTCTATATAAAATGGTTCTGATTTTTTTAAAAACCAAATATAATATATATTGGGAATTTTAAAGAACTATATTTAGTGAAAAGTAATGATAGTTTTTGAAAAATCGGAAATGTCCATTATTCATTGAAAAATCAACCGTTTCTAAAAATTCAATAATATCTCCATAAGATAATTTTGATATCAATAATTAAAAAATGATTTTATTTTTATAAAATAATAATTCTAAAACTTTTAGAAATATATTATAATATTTTCTCATAAATATAAATTAAAATCACTTTTGAAGGAAACATATGTGATTATAGTATAAAATGTATTTTAAAAAATATTTTTTTATTTATTATAAATTTATCAATACATTTATATTGATTAGGAGATAGAATTATATTTCAAAATACTACTTTTCATATTCTTAAATGCCAAGTTAAGGGCTCTATTATACCGGTCATTATTAAACAATAATATTTTAGTAGTATATCATTTTTTAATCAGTGTTGCATGTTTTATATGCTATTCATCATAGTTTTATTTTAAAATCTCACGGTGTTATGTGTGGTGATCCTAATAACACACTGTAATGGTGTTATAGTGTTTATCCTAGATTTATGTCTATGATTTCATATTTTACTTTATATACACATTCTTATGATCCCTTGTTGTGGTTGTAATATATTAGGATTAAATGGTCATGATTATGATTCTTAATTATGTATATCATAATAATTATCCTCTATATAAACATTTATATATATATATATATTATATGATACCATGATTATTCTTTAATATATACTTATATCTCACCCCTTTATTTTGAATGACCATTTGTTATCCTATGTAGTATTAGATGATCAATGGAATTTAAGGGAATATTATAGAGTTTAAATAATGGTGTTGAATACCTATTTTTCTTTATTTCTATATATGTTTAATTAATAAAACACACAAGTCCATTCAATATTCTAGAATAATATTATCTTTATCTTTATATAATAAATCATAAAATAAAGTGTATAAGGGATATGGGTTTTCTTAGTTGGTATCAAAAAATGGGATAGTTATTTTATGGGATAAAAAGATGAAAACTGGAATGAAATAACTAGGGATGATAATAAAAAAAGAAAAAATCCATATTTCTAGTCAAAGTATAGAGTTATTGGTTTTATTTGAAAATGTATCCCAGTCTGGACACTAGAATGTTAATGTGGATTTGAAAAAGATTCACCTTGTTGTAATAACTCTAAATGGAAACATGAGGTAGTAACCGAACCTATACCTAGATCCTGAGAATGATTCCTAATATTACACACCTAGTTAGACACTTATGAGTGATATTATTTGGTTAATAACATGATCATTAAAAACCATCCAAGAGGGGGAAAAGGAAAATTTAATTTAATTTTAAGAAATAGGTTGTGTATAACATCGATTTCAACCGATTAATTTATAGGAAAAGAAAGATATGTTATTTATTGGGTATTCCTATAATGTTCAGAGATACCATTTGATATGTTTATTTATTTTAGAAGTATCAACCATAAATTTTCCCTTGTTTTAGTAAAAGGTATTAAATAGGTGGAACCATGTTAACTACCAATGTAATTATAAATGTGATTAATTCCCAAATGATATGAACAACTATATGGGAGTAATATGCCAAGTTTTTTTGAAAATACATAATCAGTTAAATGATATTTTTAATAGAAACATAAATCAGGTGGAACATCCACATACACCAAAAAATTATAATGTTACAATTGATACCATTTTGTCTCCAAATATCTACCTTTTAGTGTATATTATAGTACCTTAATTATAAAAAATGAATAAATCCATTTGAAATATCTTTCCCTTCCTCAAATGATCTTAGTATGAGAATGTTTTTCCCTCTATTTATTAGTTGGAGGGAGAATATGATCAATGGTTAAAGATGATCATATATATAATTCACAGGGATGAAATTGAAGTAATACAGTGGGATGAATTGTGGAAAGGGATTCTTAGTAAATATTTCCCTTAGACTATCTTACTTCAAATGGTGGGTGAGTTCCTATTCATGTTGTAAAAGTTGAAAATCTGTATTGTTGAATGATGAAAACATAACAAGACATGCATGATCTGCCTAAAAATTATTCATTGATACTAAATGTAATGATGAATAATTATTTCATTGGTTAAGGATAAATATATGAAAATATTTGGTGATTCCAAACATAGATGGCTATAATGAAATTATTTGATGTTCTATCAATGTAAAAATAGAGATCTGTTAATATTATGTGTCACATGGGATTCAATATAGGACATAGGGAATGGGTTTTAATCATTGGGGAGTAGTGGATAAATATGATGATCAAAAGAAATTCCAACATCACAATTTACAGAAGTGTTGCAAAAAAAATTCTGGAAATTGACTAAAATGGACATGGAAATGATTTAGTTATAAGGAGGAAGGACACCAATTATGAAAATTACAACTGGAGAAACCTACAAATGTGATTGAATAAGGGAATTATCCAGTAATCCCTCCAACTAATGGAAAATGTTTCAAAATAAAGGAAAAATAAAACTAGTAAAATTAACGTACTTATCTATGGACTATCAAATACTACTAGAGGAAAAAAAATTGATGCCTAGAGAGAAAGAATTCACTAAGACATATAGAGATCTGAAGAAAAACAAGTTTTAATATAACATGAAATATAAGACTGATGAATTTGTATCTCAATTATATTTATTCCCATATATCAATGATGAATAATTAAAGTATAAGGTTATGATGTAATCTTTTTCCATACTAGTATAAAAATAGTAAAATATAACCATGGATTTATTCAAAGGAAATTCTAGGGCATCTAATCAAATTGACACCATCTGGGTGGTAGTATAACCATTTATATTTTTTATTAAATTTATTTATATCAATGAATATTTAACTATTTACCATCTTTTTAAGATATATATAAGAGAAGTGTTAATTAATAAAAGGGAACCACTTTATATTCTATCTGATTGAGATATAAGGAATACCTTCTAGTTTTACAAACTACATTGGTAATCATCAGATATAGTATTGAGAATCAATAATTCTTATCCCCATCATATCGATGATCAGTATAAGAGAACAATTCAACTCAAGAGGAATTAATGAGATAATGTTTAGGGGATTTCCAAATATGTTGGGATTACCAACATACCCTATTTGAGTTCTCATATAATAATTATTTCTAATATATCATTAAAATGTAACCTTATGGGTATTTTTATTTAAATAGGTTTTGGACTCCAACATGTTGGGATGATGTTGGAGAGGGGAAGTTGATGTGACCTGATCCAATCCAAGAGATGATAAAGAATGGTCAAACCATTTATCATCATATAAAATATGTTAAAAGTTTATAGAATATATATATATAATCATTTATTTATACATAGATTTTTGGGATAGATATATTGTGTTCCTTCATATTTTATTGTGGAAGAGTATTATTATTTTTTAGAGAAGGGATATCATATTCATAGATACATTATGACCTTTTAAATCCATTATCATGTCGTAGTTTTTTCCTATCAACTAACAATCCAAAGTAACCCATCATAAGTAAATGGCATTTTCCATATATACTTATTAAATAAGTACATATTAGACCCCTCACATATACCAAATCAATTAGTTGTACTTTTAGCAATTCCCATTCACCAAAATTGAATTCGATGATATATTTTTTCATAGAGGTATATTTATTTGAAATAACACATCTCCCCTGGTAAATTTCTTATAGTGGAACCAAATGATTGAGTAGGTAACATAGGAATAAGAATGTGTGATGAAACATAATTACCCTCATCAATTTTAGCATTTGAATTGAATTTTCAATGGTGAATTTTATAAATTGAGAAGAATTTTAATACCCATACATTTAAAAAATTAAATTACCATCATAATAAATAAATTCCATATCAGTTCATGTATGTATAGAAAATACATGAACAATATTTTTTTCCATTTTGGACAACATTTATATAGACCCATAATTTTCTATTGTGATTAAAACGCCATTAAGAATCACAATAATTTTTAATATTGGTATTCTATAATGATTTTTAATATTAGTTTATATTAAGGTTTATTAATATTTCTAATGGACACATGAGGGAGAATCTATATCCTTGATTAAAAGGATCCTATGGAAAAATGCACATTTTAAGAGCTTTTGATGAATATGAAGTCACTGGTATTTCTCATGAGAAATCCCTATCTAATATTCAATAACTAAACCATGATAAAAAATTATAAGATAAGTTTAATAATATAGAGATCAACACCCAAACCATATTCACTGAAATCACACCATGAATGTAATACCGTCATAGACTTTACCACTATAGTATACGATGGCATAATAAGGGGTTATGTGTCTAGACCATAGTTGTGTGAATTTATATATTTATATATTTTTTTATTAAAATAATGATATTACTTACACATTTTCATTATTACTTAATATAAATATATTTTCTTATGATGAAACAATAAATGATTTCTTTGGGAGATATATACATTCAATTAGAAACACTACTTTTGATAAATATGAGTGTTTTTGAACAATTGTTTTTTTTATGAAATATTTTTATTAAATAATATGATGAGATGGAGATTTGGGGGGTTTGGATTCTCTGTTGTCATGGTGTTCTATTTCCATCTTAGTGTTTGATATGCCTCTTCCTCACTTTTTTGGGTTCAATTCTCATTATTGGAGAACATGGATCAGTATGGGATAAAGGTTAATGGTGTCATAGTGGCAGATTCATGTAGTGTGATTCAGTGGTGAAGAATTGACCTTAGACGTAGACCGTGATGCACGGAGTGCCGTAGATATGGAAGATGTCTGAGGTTGTGATGATCTATCTATGCCTGATCCATTAACTGCTTTGTAGTATGATTTATGGTTTGAGATTATTGATCTGCGTTGGAATCTCAGGTCTCATATGTTCTTCTTGTTAATGGTGATGTGAAGGATTTTGATTCTGCAATGTTAAATCGTTCATCAGGGATGAAGGGGGTGATATTCAATGAGTCAAATTTCCCCTCTCTACTGTGATTTCTGATTCACGGATGGTATAGTCGAGAGAGATTTTGATGGTACCAAATGTCAGTGCTAATGTGAAGGTAACCACCATACCAGTAGAGGAACGTATATTGGAACCCCCGTTTGAATCTTTTTTTTACACCTACTTTGTAAGGATTCTACGAAAAGGGTCATTATCTAATGTTGAGGAAATCCCTGGTGTGTTTTCACAGATGATTGATATTGGGATGAATTCTATGATTGCACATCTTCTGTTACCGAAGGGTGACTAGTCCTAGAGGTTTGAGGATCCAGTCATGAAAATATTATTTTTATGGGGTTCCATTTATTAGAGATTCATTTCTCATGGTATTTGCTTCTTTTATTGAATTTTTTTCCTTCTAATGATTTCAAAGTGTATGTGTGGAGCATCGAGTCACTATATCTGAAACCTGGATGGATTCACTTACATAAATGGTCCATGGACTTCAACACCTTCCATGTAAGGAATTCCATTTTTCAGTTTTGGGTTTGTTTTCATGGACATAATTGGATCCTTTGGAACCCAAAGAGTTTTCATGATATTGGAATGGAAATTCAGACACCAATACGCCTCGATAAGGAAACTGAGTTTGTCGGTTTGGATACTTGTATAAAATTCATATGGAGATTGATGTAAGATCTACTTTGGTTGACAAGGTAACTCTCTACACTCCATCTGATAATTTTCATATTGTTGTTAAATATGAAATAAATCCCCTTTTATATACCAAATGTATGGATATTGAGAATTATATGGAGTTATTTCAGAAGAATATATCTTGTGAGTTATGTGGGATGAATGTTTGTTCAGTTAACCTCTTTATAATGAAACCTGAGAGGAAGAATATGGCTTTTCCATAGTCTCTTGATCTTGATGGAGATGTTCTCAGAAAGCCATATCCCATTCAGTTTGATATATTGGATTCTGATATTTTCATATCTCATGTGACTAATTATAAAGGAAATAGACTAATAGTCAATAAGTCCCCCATGAGAGATAATAGTGGTCCCTTTACTGCCCGGGTTGATTTTCCAAGGAGAATACATCCAATGATAGTTGTGCTAGTTCTTCCATTTGATTAGTTTAGACTGGAGGAAATGTTAGTCCAGCTTTTGATGGGACTCCTACTAACACAGACCCTTGAAATCCTATCACAAATGAGAATCCCGATTTATGCATGACATGTGATTAGACTATTTTTTCATCTCCTATAATGGATGATCACATTGTGGTTCCTTAACTTGTTGATTTTCATTATGAGATCTATAATTTACTGACTTTTCTTTTATTTCTAAGAAGTGGGGTGACATCTCTGATGGGAAAGGGAAGGAAACGACCAGTGGTGGTCCTGAATCATTCATAGATGCACTATTATCTGGAAAAAGGAATGTATAGGATTGTATTCTCTTTACTCCTTATCCCTCAATGAGGAGAAATGGGAAGGTCAACTCTAACACACCCCACACTGTGTCAACCTGATCTTCATTGAAGTTTTCAGGAATGTTCAATATTGATATCATTAAGATCCACAAGAATGGTAAGTCCCAATTGTAATGGGAAACAACTTAAGATTCTAATTATGGGAAAGACATGTCATATTACAATATTTTATTTTGTTCTCGACGGATGATTTCAAGTGCTTATGTTTGATCCTACCCATCTCCCTTGTACCTTTTATTTTATATTTAATAATTGTTCAGAAGCTTATCTTTTGGATGGACTTATTGATATAATTAAATATTAAATATTTAAATATAATTGAAATATAATTTAATGAAGTCCTAGATAATTTTTTAAAGTGTTTGAATGTTATTTGTGTCATTAAAACTGATATTTTCAAAAATATGGATTTGAAAATAAAATTATAAATTACTATATTTATTAAATTATTTTGGTAAAATAAATAAGATATTTTAAAAAATCATGATGAAATTATGCAGAGCTGATTTTTTCATAAATTACGGAGGCATTAATATTTTTGGGTAATAATTTCTTCTGCTCTTACAATGTCTTGAATTTTTTAATGTTCTTTAAATGTCTTTAAATGTGTATAGGTTAATTTTTTTAAAAAAAATTGATCGAAAGCTGGCAGCGCCACAAATACCTTTCCCCTAAAACAAGAAAAATTACTATTTTAAATATACATTTATTTATATTTAAAATGTTTAATTTATTTTGTTTATATATATATATAATTTAAATTAACATAATTTACCTCCTATTTAATGTCTCGTAGTACTTTCATTACAACAATATAGATTCTAATAAAATTCTTCACCCATGTCTCCCTTTTATAAGGGGGCTTGTCCTAGAAATAATTATACATTTCTGATGTGGGATTCATGTTCTCCATTTCTAGTGCAGAACATCCTGTATTTCTGATGTGGGACTCCTAAATATTTCAAGTATGTGGCATTGAATGACTATAAAATATAAATTTTCAGACCTATAAAAATGAAAATTAAAACATGGATTAAACATATAATAAATAGTTGAAAATAAAAATAATTTCATTACAAATACTGATGAAAAATAATTTATAAGATTTTAAAGCCACCAACATGAAAGATAAAAATGCTTCAACCATGTGACTTTGAAATCTAATAAAATATAAACTATTTGAGAAATATAAATTAAAATCTTATTATGGGTTAAATATATATGAAATACTCAAAATTTTAATAAATTTCATAAAAAATGCTGATGAAAAATAATTTAAAAGCTTTCAAATCCCCCAATATGAAAAATAAAATTGGTTCAAGTATATGAAATTAAAAAAATATAGATTATAAAATAAAAGAATAATATAAATGAAAATCAAAACAAGGATTAAAAAATAAAAATATTTGAATATGAAAATAATTTCATAAAAAATATTTATAAAAAATAATTGATAATCTTTTCAAGCCACCAACTTAAAAATTAAAATTTTTTCAAGCATGTGAATTTTAAAGCCTATAAAATCTAAACTATAAGACAAATATAAATGAAAATTAATACATGTATTAAACATATAAAAAATAGTCTAATATAAAAGAACTTTCATAACAATTTTTGATAAAAAATAATTAAAAAGCTTTCAAATCCACCAACATGAAACAGAAAAATGTTTCATGAATGTGACTTTGAAAAGACTATAAAAGATAAAATTTAAGACCTATATAAATTAAAATTAATACATTGTTTAAAAATATATGAAATATATAAAAATAAAAATAATTTCATTACAAATATTGATGAAAATTTATTTATATGTTTTCAATGACACCAACATAAAACATAAAAATGCATCACGTGTGTGACTTTTCAAGTATATAATATATAAACTATAAGACCTATATAAATGAAAAAAAAATATTTTTTTAAAATATATGAAATAAGTGAAAATAAAAATGATTTTTGAAAAAAATTTCATAAAAATAATTTATAATCATTCAAAACCACAATCTTGAAACCTAAAAATCTTTCAAGTATGTGTCTTTGAAATCCTATAAAATATAATCAATAAAGAAAAACACAGATGAAAATTAAAATACTGATTAAAAATATAATAAATAGTTGAATATAAAAAAATCATAAAAATTGTTGATGAAAAATAATATTTATGTTCTTAAAACCACAAACTTGAAACTTTAAAATGTTTCAAGTATGTGAATTTGAATGACTATAAAATATAATATATAAGAAGAATAATTTGTCTTTGATTTTTTCTTATATGTTTAATCCATTATTAATTTCCATTATATGGGTCTTATTACGTATATTTTATAGTCTTTCAATGTCAAGTAGGTGGATTTGGATCCTCCTCGACATTCCTTTTTTTCACTCTCACTTTTATGTAACCGTAGATTAACATTGGATCACCTTTGTTTACATCCACGTAACTGCTTTTCAATGAATTCTAGTAGAGATCCTCTCACCGCTCTATCATCTTAAGTGATATCTCATCCCTGTGTACATTTCTAATGGAGATCCAATTCACATCTTCTACGTGTAGGCTTTTACACTCATTCATCAGATCCATAACAAATGGTCATCAAGGGGTATAAATATGAAAATGTTTTGTTTTTAAGAAATAGGTTTTGCGAAGGTCAAATTTGAGACCTTTCTGTGAACTAAGTATGGTTTTTGATTCATCTTCATGTTGATATAAATATCAATAGTTGAAAAAAAGGTCTTTTAGAGAGAAATGGTCATGGAAGAGAAAATGGGTCTTTAGAAGGGTTAAATATCAATAGTCAGTTTTAATATACAGTGTTCCAAAATCATCAATATTTTATTAAAAATTAAATTTTAGTAATTTTTTAAACCATTAAAATGGTATTTGTATTCTTTTTTTACATTCTATTCATTTTTATTTACTAATTTTATTTGTGAAACTATATTTATTTTCAACAACTTTTTAGATGTTTAGGATATATTTTAAATTTTTCTTACATAGTTTTTATACTCTATATTTAATAATATTTTAAAGTTAGAAACCTGATGATTAATAATTATTCATATTTTTCATGTTGTCAAATTTGAATGGTATAAAATATAAACTTTGCCTAATATATTTATGAAAACTAAAACACATGATAAACATATAATAAGGTATGATCATAATAACTTTATCTCCATTTCAATAGACATAAAACACATAAATGAACATGTAAAATAAATTCCAATGTATATTGTGAGGAAATTTCATCACCCATGGTGGTTAGAAAATAGGATGCCTACTTTGAGTTCTCTATGGAGTCTGGTGACTTAGAGAGGGATGATCCTTGGGGACTGGAAGGTCGAATGTCACATCCTCCACTTGTGTGTTAGTGGGAGGAGATGTCAACTACATGGCGTACATCCCTCATGATGCATCTCCCACTAGGGTAATAAAATTACCTATTGTTGGTCGGAGTGGATACTAATGAGGGGGGTGAATTGAGTTCCAATTAAATTTTTTGTTAAAAAATTTTTAGCTTAAAGTCCCCTAAATTTAAAATGGCACAATTAATTAAGGCAGTAGAGATATAAGTGACTTATTGTTCAACAGGTTTCTCAAAGGCTGATTACTCCTCAGTATAGTCAGTATGAGAACTACTTCTACTTTTGAAACAAGTTTACTAAACAACTCAGATATACAAACTAACCAGAACTAACTATCAGTGTGATTGTAAAAACAAATTTATATTTCTACTAATATAAGCATAATGGATAAATGTGAAACAGAGTAATAAAAGGGGAACACAACAATTTAAACAAGATGTTCAGTATTAATACAAGACCTAGTCCTCTCCACTTGGTGATCACCTGACAGCAAGAAATTATATTAACAGTGATACAGAGCCTGTATCGGGCTTTACAACAGTTTTCACAAACTTTCCAGGTTTTGAAACCTCTACCACAGTTCTACATGGGAAAATAAACTTCCAATCCACACCAGACTTCTTCCATAGTTATACGTGGGAAACTAAAATAAAGAGAGTTTAGAATAGGGATTTTTAGTATCCCTCAGTTCAAGTAAAAAGATTCAGTGTTTGTAACATACACACTACTCACAAATACGAGGTAGTTAAACACAGTAGAGATAAAGATATTGGGGATGAGTTTACAATGCTCTGATATGTTGACAGATAAGCTCTGGACTCGTTGGAATGAAAGAGATGAGATTTTGGTTGTTTTCTGCAAGTTGACTCCAAAACAGAGTGTCACAACTTTTGGGTTATGACTTCCAGATGTAGAGATGATCAACTTCTTGGATGTTAAGCTCTTTGCAGCACACCATGACAGCTTGAAAAAAATATATTATTTCAATTGATCCTCTTGAAGCTCGATGTTATTTTGAGTGAGATCTTGAGGATTCTTCTTCAGATTTTGTATGATTCTATCTTATGAGTGTTCTCTGTATATTCAATATGTCCACACAACTTCTCTTGTTTTTTGTATACATATGTCAGTACCCTAGCTCTCAGTGTCTTTCTTATATACATATAAGATTTCTTCCTATTCAGCCTTTTTGATTTGGTTTAGCAGGGGCTGACAGGAAAGATGCTTCACCCACGTGTGGTCTTCCTCATACATCGTACTATTTCCTGATGTCCCTGAAAATATCATTAAATAATGTCAGGTACATTAATTTGTCTAGAAATGACCTTTATAATAGTATTAATAAAATTGGTAAAGGAAAGAATAGAATATCATTTGACTGGTAGCATATGCATGTCACACGGTAGACTTCAACTATGGTCTTTTCAACTGTGGACTTCATCGATAGATTATTCAACTGTGAACTTCACCGGTAGGCTCTTTGACTATAGACTTGTAATGGTAGCTGTTTACTCTTTGTAACAGTGGCTCTTTATCAGTAGACTTTGAGCAATAGTCGACTATCTCGACAGTAGGAGTTGTCCAGCGGTATCCTTCTACTAAACTTGTCCAACTATAGGCATGAACAGAGAGGTTCTCAATAGAAGACTTGAGAAAGAGTCTGACAGTGGTCTTCTAACAGAATCCTTGTCACATCAATGACCTTGTGACAGTAACTCTTTGTCTGTGAGCTTTGATAAGCAGATCATCGGTAGACTTGTAACAGTAACCTTGTACCAGTAGCTTCCAATAGTGACTATAAATCTTCAACGGTGATCTTCTAGCATCAGTGACTTAAGGTGATAGTAAGCTATAACAGCGACTTTGATTAGAAGGCTCTTTCTAGTATCCTTTAATAGTGAACTTGTATTTAGATAAATATGGGTTGTAAGTTGATGTAGCAATGTCATGAGTCTTAAGAATATACATTGGTGAGAATAAGATAATTATATATGTTGATTAAAAAAGATTAATGACTGACTTAAAATATTATGATCAATATCTAACCATGATTTGGGATTATCAAAATAGGTGAGTCCAAAAATATCCCCCTTTTTCATAATCACAAATTATGTCAGAATATATTAAAGATAGGTATCAGATATTAATAAGAGTGGAAAACCAGAGAATATTAGTACATGGTATCTGAGAGAAAGGCAGATAAGATTCAACATAGTAGCATATGTCTCCCCAATCATATGATTAGTCTTGAATTAGCATAGTATTTATCAAATTATCACAATATTTCTCCCCCTTTGTGATTAGAAAAAAGAACTACACATGATAGAAAAATTGAGAAGGCATATATTAATAACACAGTACATTACATGACAGAAAAGAATACAAAATCTATATCAAAAGACATAAAAAGACTCAATCCGCAGCATCCATATGTAAGGTTTCTTTCCCTTTGGATGAAGAAGAGGAAGAAGGAGCTGGTGGATCAGCAGGTTTAGGGATGGCTGTAGGAATGACTGGAGGTGCAGCAATAGAAGCTCATGTGGGTCTGTAGTGAGTATCTCATTGAGGTATTAGTGGAGTAAGGATTCTGATAGATTAAACAGGATACATGGTGGAAGCACCACTGGGTTTAGAAGCAGGTAAGGCAGGAGGGATGATGACAGGGGTGCAGTCTACATGGAGAAAGGGTAGAAGAAGGTTTCTGAAATCCATAATAATGCTTCCTCCTCTTTCCATAACAGATAAGAAATCATCTTTATTTTCCAAAAACATACCCAAAGAAAGTGTCAATTCACGCAGCTTGCTGAACTGATCCCTGAATGCCTGAGTCACTAGAGGAAGTTTCATATTCTCTATCAAGAGAAAGAAGTGGTTGGTCATTTAATGCTTGGTATAGACCTTCCCAAAGTAAGAATCTACCTTATTCTTAATGGCCTCTTGAGATGCAGTAGCTGCCCGCTAGTTGTCACAAAAAAAACTACTGACTTCCCTTGTGGTAGCAAGTATCTGAGTATCAGAGGTTCCACTGGTACTGTCCATAGAAATTTCTTCCTGGATCACATTTTTTATCTGGTCAATGCTCACAGAGGAACTGGAAGAGGGAAGGGGTTTTACCGAGAAGGCTACTGTCTCTTTGAAAGACTGAGTCAAATTACTAACCACCTTTTGAACAATTGCATCTTGACTGTTGAAATGTTCATTGACTGATGTTTTAAAGGCCTCAAAAATTTCCACAAACTACTTGACTACTTCTTTGATTTATTTAATATCAGCATTCACTTGGTTTTCAGAACTGTTCATGGCAGCCAATGAAGCGATCAATTATCTGATAGCAACCACATCTCCTGTCTAACTTTCAATTTGAGTATGGAACACTTTAACTTCATCCATCATTTCCTTTACTGGACTAGACACAGAACATCCTAGATATTGCTCCAGGGATTTCTCCACACTCATCATCTCTTCAACCAGGCTTTTCTTCAAATCTTCCACTGATTCTCTCAGTGCTTTTTTCATTTCATCCTTTAAAGACTGAAGGTCCTCCTTGGTTTCCAGATTGTCAGCCACAGCAGGTCGGATAACAGACTCTATTTGGGGCTAGTCTTCCTCATCAGAATCTCCATAATTGAGTCCAAGAACCATATATCCTGGATATGATGACCAACCATCGATGTCATATAGAACAGAAACTGAACCAAGATTCTCCCCCTCACTTAGATCATTCTCCTGAGGAAGCTCTTCTATTTGTTCTCCTCTAGGTAACTCCACAACCTCCTTTGCAACTTCAGCAGATTTAACTGTCACTTTCTCTGCTAGTTCAACAGTGGGGTGAGTCCTATACTTTTCTGGGTCATCAATGACTCCCTCATCAATGGCAGTAGGTGCCACTCCTGCTTCATGATCAGGAACTATCTTGACTGTACTATCTATCAGAGGGCTCAAACTGAGATTTTCTTCTTCATTGTCCTCATCATTGGCATTAGTAACGTCATCCTTTTCTTCATGAGTAATATGATCTGACTCTGTAGCCTCATCCTATTTAGAGGTGTCCTTGATAACATTCTGATATGCTTTTTCTTCTTCTTCTTCATTGGTCTCAGTATCACTATCCTTTAGAACAGACTCTCTCCTTGGTAGTTCTTTTGGAGGGCTAGCAGCTCCAAAAGCCACTGTCCTTACAGGACTGTGAGGTATATCAGGATCACTCCCATCATCAATGGGGGTGTTCTCTCTTTGAGGGTCCACAGGTCCATCCGCCTCCTCCTCATCTGAATAAACTGGTTCTAGCTCATCAGGCTTCAGGCCTGGATCTCTTTTGTCTCTTGGCCTAGTTGGATGAGTATTAGGGTCAAACTTTTCATACAATTTTCCCTCATTATTCACCCATTTCCTCTTCTAGGGATTCCAGCTAATTTTCATGATCATGCAAATTACCTTGGAGATACAGACATTGTTTTTGGATACTATCATCTCTTCTTGATTTCCAGCCACACCTTTTACCTTTAGCATAATTGAAATTATATTGGCATGGAATAAGGCATTGGACTTGGATCTTTCCTTGGTCATATCCTCCAATTGTGCCATCAGAAACCTATATAGGTTAATATTCTTTTCATGCTTCAGAAAGTACATCAGGAATATGTCCTGGTACTTCAGTACTGCAAAGTCCCCTCTCCTCAGACTAAGTACATGCTAAATGAATTTGAATAAAAGAATGTCTTCTCCATTCATCTCAGCTTCAATGATTGTAACACCCCAAGAAAAATAAAGAATATGACATTTTCACATTTATCCATATTTGTGAATAAAATATTAATATAACTTTAAAGGAGACTCTATGCTCGATGGCGTACCCAATACGCAACAACGAGTTTCTGGGGAATCTTACGTTTCACTCTAATAATAAAATAATATTATTTTAAATTGCAGTTAATGCCTAGATGGTGTAATGGAGAGAATGAACATAACTAACTACAAAATGATTATATATGTTTGTCAAATAGTTTTACTTTTTACAATAAATGTTAGAGGATTAAAAATGCGAATGAATCCAATTTTAAGCGTAAACATTCTATTGTTCTTTAAAAGATCGATTAACTGCCTTTTGATGACAAACCTCTTTTAAATCCACTTTTTGAAAATTTTATGTGTTATATTTGAAAAAATAAAATTCTTCTTTAGAATCAAGACATCAAAATTTACTTTGTGTAAATTTTTCGTATTTTTCCGATATAGATCATTTTTTAATGAATATTGAAAAATGTTGTATTTTAACTCAAAACCTCTTTTTATTCTAATTTATTTATACGATTGGATTATATTTTTAATTGGTTTTAAAAGGGAAATTAGAATACATTTTTACCATTTAATCCAATAGGGGTCGTTAGAATTAATTTCATCTTGAAATTGGACTTAAACTAGTGTCAATTTTTTGATACTTATTGTTTCATAAAAATACGCTATTTGCTCTGACAACGGGAATTAATTATTAAATTAATTAAGGTAACTTATATGTTTTGAATTTTGTAAGATAGACATCATTTTTGAATTCAGAATATCAAATATAGCTTATGGTTAATTTTTGGTATTTTTCTGGAAAACTACCGTTTTTGATGAATAGTGAAACTACTAAATGGTACTTAAAAAACTGATTTTTCGTTTAAATGAAATTTTACCACCTATGTGTTTTGAATTTCAAAAATCTGACATACATGGTTTTCATTAAGAAGTAAAATGTGTTTCAATGGGATTAAAATAATTTTTTTGGTGAATAGTGATTTTTAAGTTTTAATCGCGATTAGAGGTAATTAGTGTTGTTTAAGGTAAAAATAATGTTTTAATAATGTGAAATGACCTAGACAAATGTCCTAACCTCATTATATGAGTCATGGCCGACTGAGACAATCCATGGGTCAACTTGGGGACCCCATGGAGCCACTTTTCTTGGAAAATGACATTAATACCTTTTTATTTAAAGTTAAAATTAAAATGTCACAAACATGAGTTGTTTTACTAAAAAAATTTAAATGGGGTTATACAAGTCATATTTTTGACTATGAATATTTATTTTAAAGCTAAAAAGATTTCATACATCATGATATTTTTTTATAATTTTTAGACATTAAATAAATTATATTATTTATGACATCATGATGATGCAGTGATTTCCTCATTAATAAAGGATTTAAATAAAATGGAAAGATAATGTTACAAATATAACTTAAACTTGTCAAATACCTATTGGATGAGTATATTTCGAACCCTTACCACCATAAACTTGAAATACATCAATGTGGGACCTTTAAAATACGAAACTCATTTGAATATAATGTAACATTTTGTAACTTTCCAAGAGTGCCCCTCATCTCCTCTTATAAAAGGACCCCACCTCTACCACCATACCCACACCTCTCAAGCATTTGGATCGACCAAACCCTTCTCCTTTTGTCTCTCTACATCCCAATAATACCCCTATAAGCCTCACTTTGGGAAGAAGTCTTTCCAAGGAAGCCTTTGAACTCAAATCAAAGAAAGTAACCCGATTTAAAGGTAATGTCTTCCCTTGTGTTCTTTTGTTTTATTTTTCTTGTCCAAACCCCTAAACTCTTTTTATTACTTTCTTTTGTACCAAAACCAGTATATTAAATATACTAGTATGTTTTTATAAGAAGTATTTGAGCTACAATTTCACACACCTCCGTCTAATGGTTAAATAATATAATGTTTCTGTGGATGGCGAATTACTGCCTCACGAAACGATGATTGTTCAATATTATTTTAACACCTTCAAAGGTGGCCATTAATATGTCACTATATTTATATATGATATATAATATGTTTATTTTTTCCTTAAGATTCTGTATTTTTCATTTATGGCATGCCTTTATGGTTTCCATTATGGGTAAACGTGATATCTTCATTTTAGGAAGTGCGGACTACCACCCCCTCAAAGTTATTTGATTCGTTAATGCCATATGTGGGACATATAAAGGATGAAATTAATGGTATTACATATGATATCCTACTGGTATTATAATATACCTTTATATCATTATTATTTTATTCCACTGAATGAAAAAAAATGAAAGTAACGTTCATGCGTACGTACGGCTTACCGTCTCCATGAACGGGACATTTCAATTCTTATCTCTAAATTTTATGTACTATTATATGTACATATATATAATGGATATAAATGTAATATAATACATCTAAATGAATTATATCATTCTGGAATTATACCATATATATATATATCATTTTTTTAATTCCATTAATATGACAAAAAATGAAAGTAGCATTCATGCATACGTACGGCCTACCGTCTCAATGAACGGTGCTTTTAATTTTTTATCTCCAAATTATATTGAATAGTATAAAATGAATATATACTTGATATATATTATATTTATAACATCAATACTATTCTGGATATGATGTACCTATAACTACATGGAAAATTATTTTCCAACAAGTTTGATTTTTACTCATGTACCGAACATCAACAAAAACGTCTGATATGAACTCACTTTATTAACCAATTATTATAAAATTAAAATATGTGATATTAACTGAATAATAATATTTAAATTATTTCCTTAAGAAGTTATAAATTGACCCAATTTTATTATTCAGGTGATTAAAGAACGATCGAGTCATGTAGGACACGAGGTAAGGGATCCTACCCCTCTCTTTCTTTTTAAGTACACTCTTTTATGTCATTCCGTTTAAGCTCATATTTCTTATGATTGGTATGTTATTTTATATTAATCTTACTATAATTTTTATGTTCATACGATGAGAGACCCTATTTTTTCTCATCAATCCATTTTGGATGTTTTAATTGGCGCAGTTAGGCTGCCAGAATTTTGTAAGGGGCTTTTTATCTCACTTTGTGTTTTCGTGAGATTCATACTACATTTTCCAATATTTCCTTCTGAGTGGTGTATTTACTGTCCATTATTCTACTCTTTGTGTAACATACTTTTTTTTATGAGTATTTACATCAATTTTTTATAGTACGTCTTTCATGGGGTGTACGTTTCGAAAGTTACCCAAATCGCTAAGGGAACCTTTCACCCTCCTTTTTTTAAAAGACTTTTTCGGTTATGTATTTTAATTTTCATCTTATTATGTAGGGATATGTTCTTATATATACTTATTTCCATAAATTTTATGTCCAAGTGATGAGATACCCTTTATCTCTCTCATCAACTCTTTTTCTAAAATTTGATGTGATGCCGTTAGGCTGTCAAGGGAACTTCTTATCCCAATTTCGATTTCTTTTGGTTCAACATGTAGTTATTGAATATGTCATCCTTTGAATATGTGTTAATGACCTTTGATTATTTTACCCTTAATATCCACTTATTTTGGGTGTATTTATATTTGTCATAGATAATTATGAGATTGATTTATCCTTAATTTAAGGATACCATCTTTATAATGGATTTCATCTCAATTTACATTTCTATTGAGACTTCATTGTTGTTATGCACCAATTCACTCTTATATGGTGTATATATTGTACATTGGAATATTATATCATGAATAACTTTATTCTCATGATATTATTAAATGTTATTCCTCAATTATTGTGTTCAAGTGTCTCTCATTCTGTTAAAAACACTTTAACTAAAATATCGTTTTAAATGTTTTGATGATTTATTCTTATAAATATTTATCATTAATATCCATGTTTTCAAAATGGTTTTAAGGATTTATTTATATGGATATTAATGGTTTAAAATGATAAAATCTTCAATATGGTATGGGACTTCGTCTCAATCTCCTTTCATTGAGGAATATTATGTTTTATACACAACCTTCTTTTATATGGTGTATAAACCCCTTTGACATTTACATTTATCCAAAAGGAATCTTTTTTATACTAAGCGTTTTAATAAACGACAAAAGGGAATATTTTTGTCACATGTATGCGGCGAAAATGACTTCTCCACCACTGTGACCATTATTTGAGTTTCAGCTTCCTCTACAAGCCATACCTTTTTTTAAAAGAAAATTAAATACCATGTATTACTTTTGTTTTATTTTGGTATTGAAAATGGGTTTCATAATGTTTTTATATCAATGTGTTGTATTGATATCTTGTGATTAAAAAGTGGAAATGTTATGTTTCCTTTATGCATGTTTTATGTGATACGATTATGTTATGGTTCTTCGGAATTATTATGAAGACGGGTGGTTCCATGATAAACTAAGGGCGGGTGAGCCCGATATAGCTCTCCAATGCATTGGGTAACACGAAGGAGTTAAATGTTATGGTTTCTCTGAAGAGATTTATGGAATATATTGTGATGGGTATTCCAAACCTAACCAAGAGGGTTACTCCATACGTAAGAATGTTATGAATGCCTCAAGTTACCTTTATGTCTTATGATTTCTTTGATTTATTCATGATTTTGTGAGGTATGTTATAGTGCTTCTGTTTTATGGGTAAAGTATGATTTCATTCTTATGTATATATGTACTCATGTTTACTTTCCATTCTTTTTATAACCATTACTGAGCTTTTTATGCTCATCCCACGTTTTTGAAATGTTTTTCACAGTTCAAGGTAATAGTACATGATATGATGATAGTGTCAAAGATGTGTCAATAAAGAATCCATGATTTATTTTAAATATGTTTCCGTTGATGAGATAAATTAATAATATCTTTTATGTAACCACATTATTTAAATGTGGAATGTAATGAATGTTTTGTTATCTAATTCTCTAAAACACTAAACCTAAAAAGATCCACAATGTGTAATCTTGTAATAACTCAATATTAAGTAAGGTTTAAGGTTGGGACCTTATAGTTGGTATAAGAGGTCGGTTTAGATAACTTTAGAGGTAAGAGTGTTGTTTAAGAAAAAGTGACAAGTTCTGTATAACCACAATGGTTAGTATATTAGATGGAATCATAGTTTTTTAAATGATAGAATGAGTTTGAGATAACTTGGATAAGTATATCTTGGTCTTTATCTTCATATTTTTTATTTGATGATTTTACTGATATACTCACACGGACATTTCTGTTTTTTGTGAATGCATGGATCTAGCAGGCCCCAAAGTGACAATAGGTTTGAAAGAAACTGTGGTGGTTCTCTGATTAAGAGACTGGATGAAATGGGGGATTCAATGAGGAAACTTGTGGTTGTTCTAAACTAACTATCATGGAGTCATGATCAACCACTTGTACCTTGGTATGTTTTGTAATGAATCATGAACAAGATGACTAATCGATGTGGAAGTTCATGTAATAATTATAAAGTTAACCATTAGGGTTTATATGATCCTTACTTTTGAGGTAATTATGGGTTATTATATATTATGATGGAAAATGAAAGGCATGAGATAAACTTGATGTTACAATATGTTATGATTATTTTTGAAGATTTTTTCTCGTTTTGGGGAATGTTTTAAGAATTATGTGGTTTTGGAAAAAGGACAACACACAGACCGTGTGACAACCCGTCGCGTCGGACAATGCTGCGGGAATCGAACCCACAACCAAAGTGCGACTGGTATTTATCGCCTACCATTAGACTACATGAATTCCCTAGTTAGTTTGAGTAATTCATTTTAGTTAGATGATTCTAGGAATCAAGATTAAGTTTATTTTGGGTTATCTATGGAAATGATTAACCTATCATCGAGGATATGTGATTAGTTTAATTACTTTTCAATATGAGAATTTAAGAGCAACTGATGTTATTTGGAGATAAAAGATAATTTGTACCTTGGAAGACTATGTGATTGAATCCTTCAAATATTTGGGTTTCAATATTAGTTTGGTTTACTTTGAAGAATTTTATGGATAATTGCTTATCGAATGGTCTTCGTTGAAGTTTTGGTTTTTTTGGACAAATTTTGGAGATTAAGAATATATTTTATTTTTATAAAGGATTATACTTTTGTGGATTACCTGATCTCATACTAACAATTTTGGTTTTGGATTTTGTCTAAAGACATAGGAAATATATAGTTCTCTTTTTTGGATTAGGTGATTCTCAATAAGTTGATTATAGTACTCTTAATGCGAACAAGTCTTCCTAAAAACTCGTCTTTTGGAGAAAATATGAGTTTGATTAAGGAATATAGTAAAAGTTTAAAGTCTACGTGACAAGTAAGTATGTTTCATTATGATTTAGTTAAGATCAAAAATAAATTCCTCAATGAAGAGTAACTTAAAACAAAAATGTTATCTGTTAACTTTCCCTAATGGGGAATCAAATACCGTTTAACACATCACAAGTTTGTGATTTTATTATGTTAACTTTCTCCTAGACATGTTTACTATCACTCTCCCTCAAAACATGACTCTTTGTTTGTTCCTCCATATCCATGTTTTCCTAAATGGAATCCTAGTATGGGTTAACTCGGGTGACCTTTGTACTTCTCTTTATTTATTTTAAAGTGATTGTTTTACTGACTCTTCTTTCGGTGTGGTATTTTCAATGAAGTTTCCAAAGCCCAATTTTAAAATTGCGAGGATGCAATTCCCAAATGGGGGGAAGGATGTAACACCCCAGGTAAATAAAGAATATGACATTTTCACATTTATCCATATTTGTGAATAAAATATTAATTTAACTTTAAAGGGGATGCTATGCTCGATGGCATACCTAATACGCAACAACGAGTTTCAAGGGAATCTTGCATTGCACTCTAATAATAAAATAATATTATTTTAAATTGTAGTTAATGCCTAGCCATTGTAATGGTGGGAAAGAACAAAAATAACTACAAAATTATTATATATGTTTGTCAAATATTTTTACTTTTTACAATAAATGTTAGAGGATTAAAAATGCGAATGAATCCAATTTTAAGCATAAACATTCTAATATTCATTAAAAGGTTGATTAACCACCTTTTGGTGACGAACCTATTTTAAATCCACTTTTTTAAAATTTTATGTGTCATATTTGACAAAATAAAATTCTTCTTTAGAATCGGGAAATCAAAATTTACTTTGTGTAAATTTTTGGTATTTTTTCCGATAAAGTTCATTTTTTAATGAATATTGAAAAATGTTGTATTTTAATCAAAGCCTCTTTTTAATATAATTTATTTATACGATTAGATTATATTTTTAATTGGTTTTAAAGAGAAATTAGAATATATTTTTACCATTTAATCCAATAAGGGTCATTGGAATTAATTTCATCTTGATATTGGACTTAAACTAGTGTCAATATTTTGATACTTATTGTTTCATAAAAACACGCTATTTGCACTGCCAGCGGGAATTAATTATTAAATTAATTAATGTAACTTATATGTTTTGAATTTTGTAATATAGACATCATTTTTGAATTCGGAATATCCAATATAGCTTAGGGTGAATTTTTGGTATTTTTCTGGAAAACATCAGTTTTTTATGAATAGTGAAACCACTAAGTGGTACTTAAAAAACTGATTTTTCATTTAAATGAAATTTTACCACCTCTGTGTTTTGAATTTCAAAAATCTGACATACATGTTTGTCATTAAGAAGTAAAATGTGGTTCAATGGGATTTAAATAATTTTTTTGGTGAATAGTAACTTTTATGTTTTAATCGCGATTAGAGATAATTAGTGTAGTTTAAGGTAAACATAATGTTTTAATAATATGAAATGACCTAGACACATGTCCTACCCTCATTGGATGATTCATGGCCGACCAAGACAATACATGGTTCAACTTGGGGATTCCATGGAGCCACTTTGCTTGGAAAATGACATTAATACCTTTTTATTTAAAGTTAAAATTAAAATGTCACAAACATGAGTTGTTTTACTAAAGAAAATTTTAAATGGGGTTATACAAGTCATAATTTTTACTATAATTATTAATTTTAAATCTAACAAGATTTCCAACATCATGATATTTTTTTTTAATTTTTAGACATTAAATAAAGTAAATTATTTTTGACATCATGATGATGCAGCGATTACCTCATTAATAAAGGATTTAAATAAAATGAAAAGATAATGTTACAAATATAACATAAACTTGTAAAAGACCATTTGTATGAGTATATTTATAACCCTTACCACCTTATCCTATAAATACAAAAATGTGGGACATTTAAAATCCGAATCTCATTTGAAAATAAAATAACATTTTGTAACATTCCAAGAGTGCCCCTCCTCTCCTCTTATAAAAGCCCCCACCTCTACCACCTTACCCACACCTTAAAAGCCTTTGGATCATACAACCCCTGATCATTTTGTCTCTCCACATCCCTCTCTTACTCCTAGAAGCCTCACATTGGGAAGAAGTCCTTCCAAGGAAGCCTTTGAGATCAAATCAAAGAGAGTTACCCGATTTAAAGGTAATGTCTTCCCTTGTGTTGTTTTGTTGTATTTTTCTTCTCCAAACACATAAACTCTTTTTATTAGCTTTTTTTGTAACAAAACCAGTATCTTAAATATACTAGGATGTTTTATAAGATGTATTCTAGCTACACTTTCACACACCTCCGTCTAATGGTTAAATAATATACTGTTTCTGTGGATGGCGAATTACTGCCTCACAAAATGATGATTGTTCAATATTATTTTAACACCTTCAAAGGTGGCCATTAAGATGTCACTATATTTATATATTATATATAATATGTTTATTTTTTCCTTAATCTTCTTTATTTTTCATTTATGGCATCCTTTATGGTTTCCATTATGGGTAAACGCGATATCTTCATTTAAGGAAGTGCGGACTACCGCCCCCTCAAAGTGATTTGATTCGTTAATGTCATATGTGGGACATATAAACGATATAATTAATGTTATTACATATGATATCCTACTGGAATTATAATATAACTTTATATCATTAATATTTAATTCCATTTAATGGGAAAAAATGAAGGTAGCGTTCATGCGTACGTACGGCTTACCGTCTCCATGAACGGTACATTTCTTTTCTTATCTCCAAATGTTATGTACTATATAAGTACATATATATAATGGATATATATGTAATATATTAAATATAAATGAAGTATATACTTATGGAATTATAATATATATATCTCTCATTTTTTTAATTCCATTAATATGACAAAAAAATGAAAGTAGCGTTCATGCGTACGTACGGCCTACCGTCTCCATGAACGGTGCTTTTAATTTTTTATCTCCAAATGCTATGGAATAGTATAAAATTAATATATACTGGATATATATGATATTTAAAACATAAATACTATTCTGTATATGATGTACCTATAACTACATGGAAAATTATTTTCCTACAAGTTCGATATTTACTCATGTACCGAACATCGACAAAAACGACTGATATGAACTCACTTTATTAACCAATTATTATAAAATTATAATATGTGATATTATATTAATAACAATATTTAAATTAGGTCCTTAAGAAATTATAAATTGACCAAATTTTATTATTCAGGAGATTAAAGAACGATCGAGTCATGTCGGACACGAGGTAAGGGATCCTACCCCTCTCTTTATTTTTAAGTACACTCTTTTACGTCATTCCTTTTAAGCTAAACTTTCTTAAGATTGGGATGTTCTTTTATATTAATCATACTATACTTTTTATGTCCATACTATGAGAGACCCTATTTTCTCTCATCAATCCATTTTGGAAGTTTTAATTGGCGTCGTTAGGCTACCATAATTTCGTAAGGGGATTTTTATCTCACTTTGTGTTTTCGTGAGATTCATGCTACATTTTCCAATATTTTCTTTTTGAGTGGTGTATGTACTGTCCATTATTCTACTCTTTGTGTAACATACTTTTTTTATGAGTATTTACATCAATGTTTTATAGTCATTCTTTCATGGGGTGTACGTTTTGAAAGTTACCCAAATCGGTAAGGGAACCTTTCAGCCTCCTTTTTTTAAAAGACTTTATTGGTTATGTATTTTAATTTTCATCTTATAATATGGGTATATGTTCTTATATATCCTTATTTCTGTAAATTTTATGTCCAAGTGATGAGATACCCTTTATCTCTCTCATCAACTCTTTTTCTAAAATTTGATGTGACGTCCTTAGGCTGTCAAGGGAACTTCTTAACCCAATTTCGATTTCTTTGGGTTCAACATGTAGTTATTGAATATGTCATCCTTTGAATATGGGTGAATGACCTTTGATTATTTTACACTTAATATCCACTTATATTGTCTGTATTTATATTTGTCACACATAATTATGAGATTGATTTATCCTTAATTTAAGGATACCATCTTTATAATGGATTTCATCACAATTTACATTTCCATTGAGACTTTATTGTTGTTATGCACCAATTCACTCTTATATGGTGTATATACTGTCCATTGGAATATTATATCATGAATCTCTTTCTTCTCATGATATTATTAAATGTTATTCCTGAATTATTGTGTTCAAGTGTCTCTCATTCTGTTAAAAACCCTTTAACTAAAATATCGTTTTAAATGTTTTAATGATTTATTCTTATAAATATTTCTCATTAATATCCATGTTTTCAAAATGGTTTTAAGGATTTATTTATATGGATATTAATGGTTTAAAATGTTAAAAGCTTCATTGTGGTATGGGACTTCGTCTCAATCTCCTTTCATTGAGGAATATTTTGTTTTATACACAACCTTCTTTTATACGGTGTATAAACACCGTTGAATTTTACGTTTATCCAAAAGGAATCTTTTTTATACGAAGAGTTTTAATAAACGACAAAAGGGAATGTTTTTTTCGTATGTATGCAGATACAACGAATTCTCCACCACTGTGACCATTATTTGAGATTCGGCTTCCTCTACAAGCCATACCCTTTTTAAAAGAAAAATAAATACCATGTTTTACTTTTCTTTTATTTTGGTATTGAAAATGGTTTTCATAATGTTTTTATATCAATGTGTTGTATTGATATCTTGTGATTAAAAAGTGGAAATGTTATGTTTCCTTTATGCATGTTTTATGTGATATGATTGTGTGATGGTTCTTGGGCATTATTATGAAGATGGGTGGTTCCGTGATAAACTAAGGGCGGGTGAGCCCGATATAGCTCTCCAATGCATTGGGTAACGCGAAGGAGTTAAACGTTAAGGTTTCTCCGAATAGATTTAGGGAATATACTGTGATGGGTATTCCATACCTAACCAAGAGGGTTACTCCCTACGTAAGAATGTTATGAATGCCTCAATTTACCTTTATGTCTTATGATTTCTTTGACTTATTCATGATTTTATGAGGTATGTTAAAGTGCTTATGTTTAATGGGTAATGTATGATTTCATTCTTATGTATATATGCACTCGTGTTTCTTTCCATACTTTTTATAACCCTTACAAAGCTTTTTATGCTCATCCCATGTTTTTGAAATGTTTTTCACAGGTCAAGGGAATAGTACATGATATGATGATAGTGTTAAGGAAGTGTCAAGAAATAATCCATGTTTTATTTAAAATATGTTTCCGTTGATGGGAAAAATAAATACTATCTTTTATGTAACCACTTTGTTTAAATGTGGAATGTAATGCAAGTTTTATGTTCTAATTCTCTAAAACTCTAAACCTAAAAAGATCCTCAATGTGTAATCTAGTTATAACTCAAGATTAAGTAAGGTTTAAGGCTGAGACCTTATAATGATCCTTTTTGATTTTCCATCTCCTATCAGTTATTTCAGAGCTTTTTCATACTCAAAAATAGCTCTGTCCAGAGGAGCTACTCCAGAGTAGCAGTCATATATTCCATCACGAGGAACTCTCAAACAGGCAGCCCACTCAGCAGACGTGAAACTAACTTCATTTCCATTGACTCTGGGTATTAGCTTATTCACATCCTCTTCTTCTTCAAACGTTAGATATTCATAGAATTCTTTCACAAGCTTTGGGTAGTAAGGTCCATTATTGTTTGCAAAGCATTTGGTCCATCCTTGGGAATTTAGTACTTTATGTACTAATGACCTGATCGTCATCATCCATTCTTCACTTAACTCCTTCTCAGCAAAGATTTGTCTCTTGGTCAGATGTAGGTCTATAGGTCCCGACGGGGTGTTACTGGATTCGGCTTGAGTCCTCTTTGACTTTTGGCACATCCTAATTAATAGTTGGGGGTCGCTTTGTTCTGGCCATAGAGATTGAGAGAGGTTTGAGGGCTCAGGTGAAGAGTTAGGGTTTAGGAATTTTGAGAGAAAGGTTCAATATTGAGAGAGGAAGGTGGATTGAGGTATGTTCGTTGCCTTCAGTTTTATCAATTAGGGATTAAAACAAAATAAAAACTGAAAATAAAAAGTTATCAAAACGGTTTGAATTCTCGCAAAAAAAAGAACAATAGCGATGTATCCAACGGTGAGATGTATCCGTGAGGTACACCGGTGAGGTGCAATAGTGAGGTATAACAGTAAGGTCCAACTTTGAGATCTAACTGTGAGGTATGACTGTGAGGTTCAACTACGAAATCTAACTGTGAGGTCTAACTGTGAGGTTTGACTGTGAGGTCTAACTCTGAGGTTTGACTGTGAGGTCAAACTATGAGGTTCGACTGTGAGGTCTAACTATGATGTTCGACTGTAAGGTCTAACTATGAGGTTTGACTATGAGGTTTGACTGTGAGGTTGGACTGTGAGGTTTGATTGTGAGGTCTAACTATGGGGTTCGACTGTGAGGTCTAACTACGAGGTTCGACTGCGAGGAAATTAATCATACCTTACTCATGTTTGATGTAATTTAACCTCTTAGAATTCAAGGGCTTTGTGAATATATCATCCAACTGATGTTCAGTGCCATTTAATTCACGAGTGATATCACCCTTTTGATAATGATCCCTCAAAAATTTATGTCTCACATCAATATGCTTTGTCCTAGCATGATATATTGGGTTTTTGGAAATCTTAATAGCACTTGTATTATCACATATTATAGAGACATGTTTGAATTGATATCCATAGTCTAGTAAAGTGTGTTTTATCCACAGAATTTTAGCACAACAACTACCAGCAGCTATGTACTCAGCTTCAGCAGTAGACAATGCAACAGAATTCTTCTTCTTTCTACACCAAGATACTAGAGACTTGCCTACAATGTGACATGTCCTAGAGGTGATTTTTCTATCTAACATGAAACTGGAAAAATCAGCATCAGAATAACTCAAAAAATCAAATTATTGTCCTATTGGATAGAATAATCCTAAGTTGGGAGTATGTTTGAGATATTTGAAAATTCATTTAACAGTAGTTAAATGACACTCCTTTGGGTTGGCTTGAAAGCGAGAACACATGCATACACTGAACATGATGTCATGTCTACTAGATTTAAGATAGAGTAGACTTCCTATCATACCTCTGTAGTTGGTTTGATCAACTGGTTCTCCAGCTTCATATGTATCCAACGTACAAGTGGTACTCATAGAAGCGTCACTACCTTTACTACCATACAAAGAAAAAAGTTTTAAAATATCCTTAATGTATTTATTTTTATTTAAAAAAATTCCATTTTTATTTTGAAAGAACTTTATTCCATGGAAAATTTTGAGTTCTCCCATTAAACTCATTTCAAACTCATTATGCATTATTTTTGAAAAATCAACACATAATGAATTTTTAGAAGATCCAAAAATAATATCATCCACATAAATTTGTAATATCAAAACATCATTAGAAATCCATTTAATGAAAAGAGTATGATCAGCTATCACTTTGGTAAAACCATTTGAAATAAGAAAAGAGCTGATCCTATCATACCATGCTCTTAGAGCATGTTTTAAGCCATACAAAGATTTAGATAGTTTGAAAACATGACTGGAAAAATGGGGATTCATAAAACTAGGAGGTTGTTCAACAAACACATCCTCAACTATCTACCCATTTATAAAAGAACTTTCAACATCCATTTGATAATGTTTGAAATCCAGATGAGCTTCATAGGCAAGTAGTATCCTAATGGCTTCTAGTCTAGCTACAGTTGCAAAGGTCTCCTCATATTCTATTCCTTCTTCTTGACTATATCCTTGTGAAACTAGCCTAGCTTTATTTCTAACTATATTCCCAGACTCATCTACTTTGTTTCTAAACTCCCATTTACTGCCAATTGCTAAGGTGTCCTTGGGACCTTCCACTAATTCCCAAACATTGTTTCTTTCGAACTGATTTAGTTCTTATTGCATATTCAATACCCAAAATTCATCATTGATAGCATCATTTATATTTTTGGGTTCAAGCATTGAAAGAAAAGCTTGATGTTCAACCAGGTTTCTTAGAGAAGCTCTAGTTTGTGTTCCTCTATTTAAATCACCTACAACAGCATCTAGAGGATGATTATTGAGAGTCCTAATACCTCTAGGAAGGGTTGAACTAGATTCATCATTTTTGTTTGTTGGTTCAAAATCACCAGGTGCAGATTCTGGAAAATTTTCAGAACAGGATACTTTTACATGGGATTCAATATTTTTATCAATAAAGTTCAAATTTGATAAATCTTCATCAATATTTTCAACAGAAGCTT
Organism: Viscum album; assembly: GCA_963277665.1. Lineage (NCBI taxonomy): Eukaryota > Viridiplantae > Streptophyta > Magnoliopsida > Santalales > Viscaceae > Viscum > Viscum album. The sequence continues at coordinate 1,261,590,222 of OY728145.1, read as the reverse complement.
TTGGATCATGTGGATTAGTCTCATCGAATTTGATATGAACTGATTCTTCCACAAATTTGGTTTTCTTATTGATCACTCTATAAGCTTTACATGGAATAGAATAACCCACGAAAATTCCTTCATCACTTTTGGGAGAAAATTTGTCAAGATTATCTTTAGTATTAAGAATAAAGACTTTGCAACCAAAAACTCTAAAGCAATTATACATAGGATTCCTATTATTCCAGAGTTCATAAGGGGTCCTTTTTAGAATATGACTAATTAAAACTATATTAATAATGTAACAAGCTATATTTACAACTTCACCCAAAAATAAATAGGAAAGTCATACTCATTTAGCATAGTCCTTGCAGTTTCTTGAAGGGTCCTATTTCGCCTTTCTACAACTCCATTTTCTTGGGGTGTCCTAGGGGCAGAAAATTTTTGACTACAGCCATTATGCGAGTAGTAGGATTCCAACTTATGATTCTCAAACTCATTCCCATGATCACTTCTTAGGGTTTTAATCTTAAGTCCAGTATGTTTTTCTATAGACTTATAATGTTTGACAATGTAGGAACAGGCTTCACTTTTGTGAGCTATAAAGTACACCCATGTATAACTAGAAAATTCATCTATAAGAACATAAACATAGTGCTTCCCATTTAGACTTGAAACTCTTGATGGTCCAAACAAATCCATGTGAACCAACTCAAGTGGTTGAGAAGTTGAGACTTATTTCTTTGGTTTGAAAGAAACATTGTGTTATTTTCCCTTTTGATAGGGATTACACACATTAACATTTGGGAATTCCAATTTAGGTAGGTCTCTAATTAAACATTTCTTAGATAAATTCCTAAGTGGGTGCACATTACAGTGTCCTAATCTTCTATTCCACGACCAATATTCTTTACAAAAATCATTTAAACAGGAAACATTTTGTTTGGCGAAGGAGTTCAAATCAACAGCATATACATTCTCATTTCTATATGCAGTGAAAACTAAATCATTTTTCGAATTAAAAACATTTCATGAATCATTATCAAACTTAAAATAAGTTCATCATCACATAACTAAGATATGCTAAGTAAATTATATTTTAATCCATCATCAAAAAGTACTTTAGAAATTAATATTGTATCAGGGTTACCAATTTGGCCTAAGCCGATGATTTTTCCTTTTGCATTGTCACCAAAGGTGACATTTCCACCATAAAATTTAATTAGACACTTAAATAAAGAATAGTCTCCTATCATATGTCTTGAACATCCATTATCCAAGTATTATAGGGTCTTACAAGAACTCTTTAAACAATTTCCATGCAAAAGAGATTAAACATAGGATAATTTTGGTACCCAGATATTCTTGGGTCCAAAAAGGTTATCCAATAGAACTTTGGGAACCCATAATTTCTTTATAGGTTTTCTAAAATCAACAAACATATTTTGAGACATAAATACTTTGTTCGTTCCTTTAGAAAATTATTTCTCAAAATATTGTCCAGAATTAGCAGTGAACTGTCCATACATTGGAACAAATTTGGTTTTTCTAATGTGTCTCTGTCTAGTGTGATATCCTAGACCAGTTGTATATTTTGGAATAATATGTTTTCCTAGAAACTATGTCAGGGTATCCCTACAAGAAGTGAACTCCTCAATATCCTTTATTAATTGTTCATTAGATAATTTAATTTGAGTGTTCTCTTTCAACAATTGACCATTATTTTCTTTTTCTACACTTAGATCTGTTTTAGTGTTAGTAGTTAAGGCATGTTGTTTCTTCAAAGATTTATATTTATCTTTTAGTTCATTGTAAGTATCTTCTAGTATATTGAAATATTCAAACAATTCATCCTTAGAAATATTTTCCTCATTATCTGAATCACATTTATTTCCAGAATAATAATCATTTAGAATAGGGGAAATAGGTACCTCAGATATGTTAGTCATGAAGCACATGTTGGCATGATTATTTTCAGAGTCAGTAGCTTCTGATTCACTTGTGTTATCTTCCGAAGCACTCCATGTTGCTTTCATGGATTTTTTATACTTCTTGTCTTTATAAACCTATTTCTTCTTGAACTTTAACTTTGGACAGTCAGCTTTGATGTGTCTTTTCCTCTTGCATTCATAGCAGACTATATCAGTATCCTTATCAGATTTCTTCCAATCCCTTTTCCACTTACCTTGTTGATCATACTTACCCTTGTAGTTTTATTTTATTAAAAAAAATTTCTTCCTATAGAACTTCTTAAATATCCTGGTTATTTTACCCATTTCTTCATTACTATCTGAATTTGAATCGCCACTAGCTGAACATTCAGTAGGTACATGTATTTTCACCTTGTCTTTGCTCTTTAAAGTAGTAGACTTGAATGCCACAAATTTTCTTTTGGGTTCATCATCATCTTCTTTGTTTACCTTCAGATCCTCTTCATACATCATTAGTTTACCAATAAACTCCTTAACTAGTAGCTTTCTAATTTCACATGACTCTCAGATAGACACAGAAGTGCCTCTCCATCTATCATGAAAACATCTCAATATTCTCCTGATCTGCTCCTTCTCTGGAACAAATTTTTCCAGTGAACTCATGGTGTTGAAAATTTCTTTAAACCTAAGGTACATATCAAAAATGGGTTCATCAGATCTCATATTAAAATTATCATATTTAATAGTATAATTATTTAATATCATTTCCTTCACATCGGTTGTTCCTTCATGAGAAACAGCCAAGGTGTCCTTGATTTCATGAGTTGTTTTACATGCAAGAAATTCGGTTAAATTAATCATCTCCTAAAGAGTTATAAAGGGAATTCATATCATTATAGTTATTATTATAGTCAGACTTTGTAGCATCATCCCAAGTTGATCTAGCAGTTTTGGGAATTTCATATTCTGATTCTATAGTGGACCAAATATCAAAACCAGTACTTTCCAAATGAATTTTCATTTTAATTTTCCATTGACGATAATTCACATCATTAAAGAAAGGTGGCATGTTAGTAGCAACACCTTCTAGTCTACTGTCCATAATAGATTTTAGAGAATATATTAAAGAGATAAAATTTAGAACTAATAGAAATTTAATATCTTTACGATAAAACTAAATTCATAGTTTGAAAAAACAGAGGGTTTGAAAACCATTTATAAATAATAATTTTAACCTCTGATGCCAAATGTTTGTCGGAGTGGATACTCAAGAGGGAGGGTGAATTGAGTTCCAATTTAAATTTCTGTTAAATTTTTTTTGGCTTAAAGTCCCCCAAATTAAAAATAGCCCAGTTAATTAAGGAAGAAGAGATATAGGTGACTTATTGTTCAACAGGTTTCTCAAAGGTAGATTACTCCTCAGTAGAGTCAGTATGAGAACTACTTCCACTTCTGAAACAAGTTTACTAAACAACTCAGATATACACACTAACCAGAACTAACTATCAGAGTGAATGTAAAAAAAGATTTATATTTTTGCTAATATAAGCACAACGGATAAATGTCAAACATAGTAATAAAAGGGGAACACAATAATTTAAACATGATTTTCAGTCTTAAGAGAAGACCTAGTCCTCTCCACTTGGTGATCACCAGCCACCAAGCAATTATATTAAAAGTGATACATAGATTGTATTGGGCTTTACAATAGTTTTCACAAACTGTCCAGGTTTTGAAACCTCTACCATAGTTCTACGTGGGAAAATAGACTTCCAAGCCACACCAAGATTCTTCCACAGTTATACGTGGGAAACTGAAATAAAGAGAGTTTAGAAAATGAATTTTCAGTATCCCTCAGTTCAAGTACAAGAGTCTGTATGTGAAACATACACATTTCTCACAAATGCAAGGTAATTAAACACAGTAGAGCTAAAGATAGTGGGGATGAGTTTAGAATGCTCTGATGTTTTGATAGATCCACTTTGGACTCGTTCAAATGAAAGAGACGAGGTTTTGGTTCTTTTCTACAAGTTGACTCCAAAACAGAGTGTCACAACTTTCGGTTTATGACTTCCAGATGTAGATATGATCAGCTTCTTGGATGTTAACCTCTTTTCAGCACACCATGATAGCTTAAAAAAATATTCTTTCAATTGATCCTCTTGAAGCTCGATGTTATTTTGAGTGAGAGCTTCAGGATTCTTCTTTATATTGTGTATGATTCTATCTTATGAGTGTTCTATATATATTCAATATCTCCATGCCACTTCTCTTGTTTTTTGTATGCATATGTCGGTCCTATGGCTCTCAGTGTCTTTATTATATACATATATGCTTTCTTCCAGTTCATCCTTTTTGATTTGGTTCAACAGGGGCCGACAGGAAAGATGCTTCTCCCACGTGTGGTCTTCCTCGTACATCGTACTGTTTCCTGATTTCCCTACAAATATCATTAAATAATGTCAGGTGTATTAATTTGTCCAGAAATGACCATTATAATAGTATTAATAAAATTGGTAAATGAAAGAATAGAATATCATTTGAATGGTAGCAGATGCATGTCACACGATAGACTTCAACTGTGGTCTTTTCAACTATGGACTTCATTAGTAGATTATTCAACTATGAACTTCACCGATAGGCTCTTTGACTATAGACTTGTAACGTTAGCTGTTTACTCTTTGTAACAGTGGCTCCTTATCAATAGACTTTGAGAAGCAGTCGACTATCTCGATAGTAGGAGTTGTCCAGCGGTATCCTTGTACTAAACATGTCCAACTGTAGGCTTGAACAGAGAGGTTCTCAACAGAAGACTTGAAAAAGAGTCTGATAGTGTTTTTCTAACAGAAGCCTTGTCACAGCAATGACCTTGTGATAGTAACTCTTTTCCTGTGAGCTTTGATAAGCAGATCATCGGTAGGCTTGTGACAGTAACCTTGTATCGGTATCTTCCAATAGTGATTGTAAATCTTCAATGGTGATCTTCTAGCATCTATGACTTAAGGTGATAGTAATCTATAATGGTGACTTTGAATAGAAGGCTCTTCTGAGTAGCCTTTAACAGTGAACTTTTATTTAGATAAATATGGACTGTGAGTTGATGCAGCAAATTCATGAGTCTTAAGAATATAAATTGGTGAGAATAAGATAATTTTATATGTAGAATAAAAAGATTAATGACTGACTTAATATATTATGATCAATATCTAAACATTATTTTGGATTATCAAAACAGGTGAGTCCAACACCTACCATCATCATAGTGGGGAACCATGATTGAAATGGATCTAGACCCCCAGGCTATGATGGATTTGGACCCCAATGTTGTGATGGATCTAGACATCAAGATGGAGAGAACTACGTATATCCTTTCAGGAAATACAGATCTCATTCCACCTGACGCACATCCTCAATCAACTGAGACTAGACTGCTAGAGGGTCTACCTCTACCTAAGGAATAGGTGAGGCCTCATATGCATCACAATTCTATCTATTTCGTTGTTATCATTGTCTTAGTTACTCAACACAAACTGTAGTAGTATGATGATAATCTATGTAATAAACCACTTCTCTCTAAGTTGGACTCTCAAAGATTCTTTCTGAAACTGCACAATAAGAAGACATCAGATATAGCACTTTAGTATAGACTTTTTCCCAACTAAAGACCAAATCGTCCTCTTCAGCACTCAAGTGAACAAGATTCTATGGGTGAGTTCCTATAATGAGATTCAAAATGAATAAAAAAATATTTCAATAAATAATCTAATGGAAATTTATTTACTTAAAATATTATGAATCTCTCTGTCAGGTCAGGTAAGACACAGTATAGTCTTCGGTCTATACCATGGATCATACTCAACCAGCTCAAAAATAAGGAATCACATCTTATGTATACCCAATATATGAATCTCCAAACATCTATGTAAGTATTTGAGATAGTCGACATATACATGTTTCTAATCCTCGTCATACCACCCTATCAGATTCACTTCATGAAGCCCATCTGTCTGTCTCGGTGGAAATGGAATCGTCCAGACATTATAAAATAGGTGCATGACTCTATTAGGCAACTACCACTCAATGATAGGGAAGTGACTGAAGGGAACTATAGCCATAGAATCTTCAATACCAATAGTGCGGTATAGTGAAAACTAGTCTAGTATAGTCTAGTATGGAATCCATGTAATATAAAATGACACGTGACCTTTTTTAAAAACCCTCCTTACTATAAACCAAAATTGATTCTATTATTAATTTTTTTTGATTGTGATAGATATTTTATGAATTCTTGGTAAGGTAAGATACAATCCAACATGACCCAATATGCACCCAAATGGTGTATCAGAACTGTGCATAAAGTGTGTCTATGACACCACTTGTAAAATAGAAAATCAATTGTAAAAAATGATGAGAAATTATTTTCAATAACTACAAGATGAATTAGAATCCAATTGAGGTGAGTGGTAGTACAAGTGTCCACATGGGTCATCATGAATCACCTCTACATCGAGCTATGGACCACCAAGTTGAGTGAGGAATGAGGGGAAGTGCTCCCTTGACCACATATAAAGAAGGATGATATACCCCCCAAGAGCTGTGCCATCAATACTAGATACCCTATATAATTCTCTATATGTGTATTCCATTTTGAAGGATTCCCAGCTGTACATCCTGGCCGGATCAATGTCCTCCAGTAGGTCTAGGTACATCATGTGAAGGTGCACTCCAAGGTGATAAACAAATAGGGTCCTTCAAATAATCCATAATATATATGCCCAAGCATAACTAATGATAATAAGGTCATTAGAGACATCAGTTAGATGCAAAAAGTGAATCTCAAACCAGGGAATAAATATCAAACTCCCATCTGTAGCACTACGGTAGACAAAAATGTCTACACGTAACAATCACTAAGAAAGTTTAGTCCAAGATGCAAGGGTGGGTCCAATAATAGTCACCCCCAGGATAATAATAACAAGAATCACTACCACATCCTGAAGGGTGATGGTCATCTCTCCCTCAGGTAGGTGGAATGTTTGTGTCTCTGGACTCCACCTCTCCATGAGTGAATAAGAAGATGATGGTCCAAAAATTTGAAATCTGATAGGACAATGTTGTAGACTCCATCACAGTGCATTAATTGTCTAATGGCATGTAGAGGCTCTGTGTGATGAAAATGGTGTGCTCGAAACACCCTCTTCGGTCAATCCTCACTACCATCTAACATGACCTAAGAAACATACCTATATTTATCATTGTGTAGAATGACATTCTCCATCTATATATAAATAAATTAAATGATTATTAAGTGTAAAATATAAATATAACATTATGGTTAGAATAACTTTATGACATTTAGAATCTAATAAATGTCATGTTTATTCGCATTCTTTAATTATTTTATTTTTACCCAAATAAAGGGGAATGTGTTCATGTTTTTTAAATTATATTACTAAAGTGTTGTTAAGATATGATTTTACCTAGAAAAGGGTGTTCTGTAAAATATTAATTTATATATAAATATATATAAACATTTTTTCTTTATTATGTAAATGTTTATTAGAAAATGATTTGATTTGTAATTTATGTATGACTACCCATATGATGGTATGTTTCATGATTATTTTCTCACATGTATGTTTATGGTTTTGCCAGAGACATATTTATTTGGCATTAATGTCACCAAAAATGAATTCTTCATATTAATTTTAATCTAAATATAAATTTCCTATTGTTATTTGATAGTAAAATTATTTTGTGATGTCAAAAAATTATACAAAATGAAGAATCATATTCACATATTCACAAGCTGTGATAATGATCAGATTGAAAATGAAAACGGGGATATCCTTAATCAAAGCGAGGAGAATTTTATAGTACACAACCAATAACATTAGTTAGTATAACTCCTTATGTAACACTTAATAAACTTCAAAAAATAATTCATGGGAAATGAACCATGGCACATGAAGAATGGTGATTACAATGATTGTGATAATGTAAACTAATTCCATCACCATCATCATTATCATTGTTCCTCCTATCTCATGGTTTACTTCCATGGTTTCTTTCTTGATGTTGATATAGTGTTATAGAATCCATTGTCCTAACTAGTATTTATGGTTGTGTAATATAAAAAGCTCTTTTTTAGTTTGAAAAAACTCCTCGTAGCAATTCACACAGGAAAAATATGATTATCTACATCAAAAATGGGTATTGATCGCGATTATAATAGTGTAAATAATATTGAGAAGGATTCTTGATCATATAATCTTTTTTATACTAAAATTTTAAAATGAATTTGTATACCCTAATATATGATATTATATTTTCGTTATATAAAAGTGTATTAGAATACCAATCACATAATATTTTAGAAACCAAGGTAAAAAAGAAGAGTTAACACCGTATAATTTAAAATATAATAATATCACAATGGATACAATAAATAGTTATTGATGAGAGTGTTAGAATGACCCAATAATGATTGGGAATCAATTATGATTATGAATTTCTTGATGACATATGGTGTATCTCAAACCTTTACCTTATTTTTGGGACCAATCCATTAAATTTTAAATCCTACTAGCCTTTGTTCTCCCATGGGTACGCAACTGATTGATGTCAGGTATCACTATCACATGCCATTTAGTCAATGGAAAATAATGAAACACCCCAATAATAACCCATACTGTAGGATAATAGTTATCAAAAGCGTCCATCTGGTACACTGGATCAACATATTCTTCCCATGATATGTTCATAGAGGCACAAGTTGTGATGGCGTGTGTGCATGGAAATAGTTAGACCTGAAATTTTCCACACTGAAATTTCCTCATTTCTAGTAATACTAACATTTTTTCTCTGATAGTATTTTTGATGGGGTCCAAATTCTCTTGAACTTCAAATCAAGTGTTTTCTTAGTTGAAAAGTATTACATGATAACCAAATGATTCTTCAATATTCTTTTTAATCTCTCACTGAAAGTGTCTTTGGTACCTTAGCCCCTACTAAATTCCATCTGATTCTAGTTTCTATCGATCAAAAAAGTACATCACACAATGATATAATGTCTCTTAAACAGGGGATGTTATAGGTAACATGTGAACCCCCTTTAAGACACTATTTATTCAATCCACAATTTTTGTCGTCATGTGTCCGACCAGTTCCTCCCATTATACGCAAATTTCCATTTTACTTTTGGAATCTGAATCATATAATCATAAAATTATTTATTTCCCTTGAATATTTTATGAAATCTTCTTAAAACCACCATTGATTTGGCTCATATTTCATACAGAAGTGATCATATTTCAGAAAAATTATTTTTTATCTCTACATTGAAATTGTATCAAATAACATAGACATTGCATGCCTACCTTCATGATTGCTTTATTCATAAGTTCATTGTCAATTTTCTTCCTAAAATTTCTAACAAATTGTCTAATGTATAACCAATTATGTTCATTTTGGGGTCTCCATGTATCTTGTTCTGCATTTATTTCCCCATTGATTTTCCAATGTCGATCAGATATCAAACACACACCCTGAAATCGGGTGAAATGGTTATGATACATGCCAAAAACTAACTCCATGGTTCATATTTTTTCTTCTCCAAAATGAAAAGGGAAAGTAGAAGAGGTGAACAATTTTTATTTTGGGTTTTTTCAATCAATAATACGTCATTGTATTTTTCCTATGCAAATGTTCCATCAATGTAGATGAGTTGTTTCCTATAATGAAATGCTGAGATATAGGAGAGGAATGCCCAGAACAACTAATGAAATTAAACATGAGATGTATCTAGTAGGTTATCCTGAGACACATGTTTATTTGAATCAATATGGAAGACAACTTGGTTACAGAGCCTCAGTGTTTCTAGAAATTACAGCAACATGTGATACGAGTCATCCCAATCACTATAGACCTTCACAATTACCTTCGGTTTCACCATCCATGTCTTATTATATGATATATTATAATTGAATGTTTGTTGTATCCTCTATTTCATAAGAGATATATGAACATTTTAGAATTTCCTAATCATATCAACGAGAATAGATGACACAAATTCTGCATCCATTATGGTATGATCTTATGTCAAGCTTGGCTGATTGCAAGTATGAGAAGCCTCAATCCTAGAGATTCACCAAACTCCAAATGAAATGTCTGAAATATACCTCTTGAAGAATCTACAATCATGAACATACTTCTAACACTATATGAGATATTTACTATAGCATGAATCCCAAACATTATATATATGGTATCTCTCAATTTCAAATCTCTTTAGCATGATTTCTAATGCAAATTTACTTATAAAATTCATTCTAACATATAAGGTTTTTTCTAGCTCACTAAATGTATTTGGTACAGCTCTGGGAAACTTAGTTGTGGGTGTGATAACATTGTAGTCAAATTCAGGCACACATGGCATTACTTCTGACCAAGATACAAAGAGTGGTGGATGATTTATTATGGTTCGAGGCTATTGTATAACTAATAAATTTCAAGAAACATCCTCCACAACTTCTAGTGTTCCATCTTCATTAGAACTATTGTCACCATCTATTCCATAATTTTGAAACACTTCATCATAAGTTGGATTGACATCTATGTATGGGAGATCATATCAGTTTTCCACGTTTGCATCATTTAGAATAGGCTTAATTTCATGGGTAAGACCACATTAAACCACTCTAGTAAGTCTACTTCTTTATACAAATGGGAGTTGTTTTTTCACAAAGGAAACATAGAAATATAACTCCATCACTATATCATATGACTGTTAAGAAAATAAATTTATTTATTATACACACTACGCATCATCAACAAATGGAAAATCATGATACCACAGTGCTTCCAAGAATTGAAAATGTTTATAGCCCATAAACATGATCACTTGATCAGGTCCCTGAATTAAGGAGCAATGAATTATTTCTTAAAGGTCTCTTAGGGTTACACAATCATCTGTACTAACAACTATGATTGGTTGTGTACTATACACATCTCTTTTCTCTATTTTAATAACCTCCCAGTATAAGTACACAAAGACAAACACGACCCTCTTTGTCAAAGATGGTTGTTTGATCAAGGTTATGCTATTGTAACTAATATTAACAATTATGGTTAACCACATAATATTTTTTAAAATGAAATTTTAGGATGCCTTTTTATACCCTAAAATATAATAGTAATGTTTCATTGTATAAAATTTTATTACAACATAACTCAGATAATGTTTCGAAAATCGAGGTAAAAAGAAGAGGATATATCCATTTAGTTTATTTATCATTTATAAAATGAAAATTTTGATCAAATAAGTTTAAATGTAGAAGATAAAACACATTAAATAAAACATGAATTCTTTATAACATACAATAAATTCCTTGGCATTTTTCAACAGAATGAGATTTAGATTAGAGGAGTCTCACATTGGATGTGAGGTAAAATCCAATTTATTTTAAATTGGTAGATTAATAACATCTTATAAATATATTTACTTAACTTTTTAACTTTCAAAATATTTCTTGTGGAGGGTGAGGTCATAAGAGACATGTGTTCCTAACCCTCTATTCTCTACGGATCCAACACTGGTGAAACCTGCTGCTACGACCTTAGATGAAACTAGCTCAATGAAATAACCTGAAGAAGAACACCTAATGAACAATGACATCTCAGAAAGGTTAGGCACTCATGATGTTGACGACATCGACCTACACAATAAAAACATGCACCTAATCCCTTAGCATATTCCTGAGAGACGCTTCCTACATAGAAATAAGCCATTGAGGGATGGGACCTTCCCCCTTCTGAACAAAAACTCTTCTTCCCTTAAAACTGAGAACCCCATAATGGAACTCTACTTCTTGAGAAATAATAACGTCTCCATTATCATGATGATCTAGTTCTGGATAATGTCCTCTCAACAACATTTTCCCTTTCCAAAACATTAATATATGTTGTTAGCATAAATGGGGTTACCTAGAACTCGATCTCTATATGTAAAGCCTCTTAAAAATTCATCTACATGGCCTCCTCATCAAGAAAGAGGTCTGAATCCTATCCTAGAAGGTTCTAGAAATGGATTCCAAACTCTCACACATTGGAGCCCCCTACCGAAGTGTAAGAAGCTCCGGGAGACTATACACCTTCATGGTCAAAGAATAAAACTCAGTTCTAAATTGGTCACAGAACTCTTCCAATGTGGATATAGACTCATCACAATCCCCATGGATTGAGAACCTCCACTACCTTACTACCCCATGCAGCATTGTCATAGAAAACTATATCCAATTCTTTTTCTGATCATGGATTGAACAGAAATCTATCTCAACCTATTACAATATGTATTCTATGATTGCGTCAAAAACAGAGCCCTCATTCCTTTGCATACTCTGGCACTAAAAACCTCAAAGTTTCCTGGTTCATGATTCATCATCACTAAACTATACTCTACAAAGATCTCCTTGAGAAACCTGTTAAACATATTCTGTGAAAACCTTAAAAGGACATCAACCTGGATCCATACAAAAAAATGAACAAACAATTAGAGATCATAAAACTAGAATATGACTGACATTAACAATAATTAATTTTTTTTAATTTATTCATTTTAGGTTAACCTATCCGAAGGTCGACCCATTCAATCACATGCACAATGAAGAATGATGCATGATCCTTTCCTAGTTCTATACCCTACAACTAGTATCACCTCGTTTTAGTATCCATTGTTTGCTTAATGGTCCATGGTTTAGATCAAAAGGGCCCTAGATACCCATTTCTCATATGGTATCCTATGTTTAAAATCCTTTCTAAACATATCAGACATTATTTCACAACCAACACATGCATCTTCAAATGTACTTAACACCAAAATCCATCATATTCCTCTAGCAGAGCTCTGGTACAACTATTTCATGACCCCTTCACCACAATGTGTACCCCTCCTAGGAGGTAAATTAGAGAAGGGAGATAACGAAGTCGAGGACCCACCTTCAATAGGCCCTGGGGTGGAAACTAGCACCGAGTGTATAATAAACTAGCTAATGGGAGGCATTACCCTCTAAGAGAAACACATATAGAAGTGAGAGATAAGATAGACACAATACATATCCTATTAAGACTAAAATTTAAAAGATACCCTAGAAAAAAATATATAATTTCATGTAGTAACTACTACAACTGGAGGAATAAATGAAAGTACCAAAACAATGTAAAGACAACTGTGACCATAAATCCCAAACAACTCCTACAAAACCCCAAGCTAGTAGTAATGAGCCTAGTCCCATCGACCTAGAAAATAGTTTGTATATACATATGGTGAGTATAATAGTACACTCAATAGGTACCTCCCCAGAGCCTCTCTAGTAAAAGTAAACATTTCATGCTAAAGAATAGTGAAAAAAAGTGAAACTAAATCGTCACCTAACAATTATACTAATTTCCCAGCCAAACCATGGCTAATCTGACCAAGTATTGCATATAAGAGTATATAATAAAATAAAGAATCTCAAGGGTACCCCGATACCATTTCCACACTAATTTGTCACTAAACCCCAATGTCACACGTCCTGAGCATATCTCTACAAAAAGGCAAGCCCGAAGACACCTGGGCGAAGCACCACAATATGAACCTCATGCAACACACCACCTCATACACAAAACCAAAAGTAACCCAGTTGTTTTTGGGAACCACCATATCTTTCATAACATGTATCAAACATTAGGTGTTATACCTCAATCCATAACATACCACACACTAGGTAAGGATGATCATGTCATCATTGCCTATACACATCATACCTATTGTAGTCCATCAGAAACTTTATCTAGAATATATGTGTGTGAACAACCATAATCCATTACAACCCTCTACACACATATATGGGGAAAACTGACCAAGATTCATGACAAAACAGTAAATACAAAGAAAATATAGAAAGGATATAGAGTGTATTAAACCATCCATCCTCCCACCATGATGTTCGGGAAAACACTCCCTAGGGATTAGAATCCTTGGGGTGTCTTTTTCCCTAACAAACATGGTAGACTAGTGTATAGAAATGTAAAATGTAAATGATAAATTATAAATCACAACTACACTGTGGGTATAACGTAGTCTTAGACTCTATTAAAGCTAATTTCTCTTGCACTTCCGACTACCACTACTAAGACAAGGAATCCTATAAGGACACGACCATTTAAAGAAATAAATTAAATTTATTTTTCCATTTTTTTATCAATTTCTCTTAACGTTAATTATTTATTTAACCATTTACAATCCATTATAAAAAACAATTAATTCCATTAACATTCCAGCAAGATCCATCCTTCTTGGAATAATAAAACCTAGTCTATAACTTCTCAAAAATATAATCTCATCATTTCATCTTAGCAGGATCCAACCCTATAGGTTAATTGTCATTTATTTATATATTCACCACATTACCACATTACATATTTCCATATTTCATGGAATTATAGGAATGCATTATAATATTCCAAACATAAGGGGCCCAACATGGTGCGTAGATGAACTACCCATCAAGTCTATTCCACCTATAGTAGGAGTGTAATACCATTCATCCTTGATAAAATAAACCCAGAAACCATGTGTCATACCCTGTAGATCATCACCTCTTTTTTAAGGAGGGTAAGAAAGAACATAAGACTCAAGTAGCAGGGAAAGTAATGTATATAAATAAATAATAGATTCAATAAGAAAAAAACATTAATATCAATGGTTATGCCCAAATTTAACCCATTCTATAATCTTTGGTGTCCTCCCCGACACCAAATTCAAAAAAAGATTCATCTAGCCACTCTAGGTTTCAACTACTACCACAAAAGCTATGCCTCTCTGGCCCCACATACTAGAAAATCCATCCAGTCTCAGCCATTCTAGGCTCACATCACATCCTAGCCTCCATGTCCCACATACCAGAAGTCTCATATCTAGATAATATCACAAGTAGTAGAAACAAGCATAACAATGGGGTCTCAACCCTAAAACAAGGCATCCGAACATCACACACAACGAGCTCTCATAGATCCTAATCATAAGTAACTTGGTCTTTACAAGATGGTGGGTAACTCAGACCCTATAGGGAATTAACTTTTTAACACACAACCAATTCTTATTCCATCTGGAATTAACCAATTAATTATTCAAAGGTTAAAACTATAAAAAAAAATAAAGAAGATATCAAGATACCACAAATTAATTAAAAAATTTATTTAACATGACTTTATTACATTTAGTCAATAGGAATCAACATGCATTAGGTTCATAAACCAATTAAATTATACTTACATATCTATATCAATTTGATCAACATAAATTATAACAACTGTATTTATTAAACATTCCACTTTAACCAATAATCCAATTAATTATCAATTAATTCCATCATTATAATATTTACTAATTTTTATAAATAATGACATGATAAATCAATAAAATCATAGATATCACACTATCTAGAAAATCATAAGAAAACATTTATCATTGTATAAAACACAAACACCGTTAAGTAATTGATACCAATTTCATACTCCATTTTATGTATTTAATTAGGTCAATTACATTGAGATCCAAGGGGATAACACATGAAAAATCTATGATTGCATGTAATTAAACTGAGATGCAAAAAATCCACTACCTAAAAAGGTCATTAGTGTTCTCTGTATGAGAATCGATCAAAGCAATGAATCATGATCACCTCCCATGCAACAACTGCATCCACTATAGGATTCTACGGCACAACTGCACCAACTAACCAACAAGAATACTCCATTAGAACCCCGAATATCTCGCTCCATACATCAAGAAATGGGTGTAAATAGTTCGAAGAAACCATAATAACTGAGATAGATCATACCTTATATTGAATAAGGGTCACTAAAAATTGAAGGAAGGATCTAGGGATCATTTCTTGATGAAGCAATCCCCAAAACATTGTAGAGTGGGTCATTGGGTCGCATGGGGTCGTAAGAGAGAAACTAGATCCATAGGATTTGATAAAAGTAGAGTGAATAGAGAACAAAAAAACATACATCAATGGGGTATTACATGATCTGTAATCCTCATTCAAGTAGTGTAGTGCCTTGAGGTCAAGTTCTTCCAAAGAGCGCATCACATGTCAGTTTTATTTATTTTTTAAACCCTAAAGTATTTCCTGTCTTGATTCCCTCATTCACACCATCTAAATGTATGCACATCGTTAAAATTTCTAGGAAAATATGTGAAATAGGATTTCATGTCATGTAATGTTTTTATGGGATGTGCAATCCCCACTTACCATATTTTACTTAACTAGACTCCTCCAAACATCTTTCAAACCACCTCTATGAACTTCAATCATTGAAAATAGGAAAAGGGTTCATCCACATAGATCTGGGCACTTACATATTGAGCATGAGCAGCGGAGGATGATAGAGTTGGAAGACAACATGGTGGATCCCTTTTTTTCAATGTGGATGAGTAGAGATTTAAATGATATGAATAGTAACATTTGAAAACCCACCCTATATCGAATCACGATGTGGGGGAGTGAGCGCATATAAGCAAAGCCATGGAATCAATGGCCAGATCACCTACACCGGGGAGGCCACCTGGAAAACACATGCACACAGACATATGTGGGGAACAACAGATGTGACCCATGTGGGCTTCAGACCACTCTTACTCCATACATGAATTGACCACCCATGGGACACTGATGCACAAGATTTGATCCCCCATTCTCTATGGGCTCTTGTGGTCCCTCCTAGTGGGATATATGATCGGATGACTGTGAATAATTTTTTACATATTAATTCTTGATTTATTAAATAATATTACACATAATACAACGCATAAGATTGATAATTATAGTGTCTTAGGGAATTAGGTACATTACATAACAAATTAAAAAAGAAAATTCTTCATATTTATTAAAAACTCTCTTATCAAGCTCGTATTTAAAATTTTACATAACAACATGGGGATATACATAAGAAATGTGTGACCTATAAATCTCAGTAAAGGAATAAACAAGATATATAAAAAAGAAATTAAAACACGATAGATAATAATCACATCAATGTGTAATAAAATTAGTGATAGTCACAAACCTGAACAATGAGGCATGATATAATAATCATAAAGGCCACATGAAAAATGTGGAAAAAAACATAATACTCTACATTATAAACATTGGTCAAGGATAAATTCAAAGAAATCATTATTGAAAACGTCACATAATATATTAGGTTCAATACACAATCCCTTTCATGACATCTCATGAGAATAAAATATTATCCAATGCATTGGAGAGCTATAAAATTCCGTGCCCACCCATCACATTTATTTCATTTTCGTGCTTAAGTGTGACACCTAGATCATAAAATATGTATTCATTCATCATAATATTTTATTCCATGATACATTTCTATGTAATATAGGCATGTAATTCCATAATCAATAATTATAAGCGTATATAGATGAACACCCATCATAGGAAATGGGTACGGGTATTCACAACATGATTTTTTAGTAGGGGAAATCAAGGGGAAATTTCGATAACATAATGGGGGTGTATGAATGTTCATAGGAGGGCTTGTTGAGAGTTAAATGGGTCTATAATCATTTATACAAAAAATAGAATATTATGGGTATATGTAAGAACACATCCCATCATTAGGAACTAGAATAATGAGGAGAAGGAAAAGAACCATTACTGTGGGAGTGTTACTCAAAATGCATGAGAGGATCTTCTATAGTAATGAGGGAACCTTGGGAGGAATATAGAGAGGGGAGGGAAGAGTATGGAAATCCTCCCTGAATTTTTACTAAATAAAAATGGGGGCATCGGTGAGTTTAAATAAGAGATGAGTGGGGAATTTTTATTAATTTCTCAAACATAGGTTTGGGACACTATAAAAAAACACAAACCTTACCATGGATTTTTCCAAATTTTGCATCAAATGGGGAGTGATTTTAATTATTTTATAATTAAATTGGCAGATCGTATTAAAATATTACTCTTACAGATGTGAATGCATGTCATATTCTAAAAGAAACGATTTTAAAACTCAATAAAATATTACTAGTTTTTTAGGATTCAAAATAGCTGTATAAAACAAATAAAATAACCTCAAAATCATATTATTTTAAAGTTAAAACATATATTTGTTCATGGATATCATTTTTAGTACTTATTACATTAGTTTGGATCATCATTAGGTCATTATACACACCTTATATTTATATAGTATTTAATTTTTACCTTAACATTTGACCATCTCAGAAAATTATGAAAAATTAACTGTTAGATAATTTCAACATTATGATTCCAAAAATTATATTCATTTTATCCATATAATTTTATAAATACATGTATTTTAACTTTTAAAATAAGAAACACTATTTATTGAGAAATGATGACTTCTTTTAACAATAATAGTTTTCAAACCCTTATAAAAATTAAATTAGTCTTCATAAAAATTATAAGAACAATTTTAATTAAAAAAGTTCTGTAAAAATAATATTTTACTAATATATTATTATTTAAAAAATCAATTAATTCATGAAAATAAAATCATTAATTGAATTTGAATATTACCCAAATATATAATTTTTGTATTATTGTGAAAAAATAAAAAACATTTATAAAGTAAAAATAATAATATGAAAATATAATCATTATTATATACACTATACATATTCATATTATTTGGGTCTTGATATATATCCCTTTAATACACCAGAAAACTTAATAAGGGTACGATGCACGGTATTGAGGCTTTCATGTGGTGGTTCAATGTACATGTTTTGTCATGCGATCATAATGATACTGAACTTCTCCCATAAATAGTTTCCCTAATGATTAATTTATTCCATATCATATTGGGATTGGTAAAGGTAAAACCAAATGATGATATAACCGTTGAATGGTATGATAAATGGGATTCATATGGCATGATCCTATAGTTTGAGGACATCACTTCCTTTATCTATGTTAATTGGATTTGTTAGAACCATATATTTATAATAATCATATGATCAATGTTAAATGACAATATTATAAATAATAAATATTCATAAGTATAATTTAAATAAAATAAGGTTTAATAAAACCAAATAATCTCATTTTTTTCTCTATAACCATATTACATAATATGATATTTAATTAAATCTAAATTGAAATTTTATTTATAAATGTTTGGGTCCTTTAAGTATCCCACTTAAAAAATTTCACCGTCCATATTTCCATTTCACACACTAAAAAAATGAGGGTAATTTTATTTCATCACCTCCTCTGGTTTCTATATTACTTATTCAAATATGTTATATCTCCACAACACTTTGTCAAGGTGCATTTTTTTGTTGAATATTCTCTCTATGATCTAATATCTTCACTAGTTTCTCCTCACTAGAAAGATCATTCTATAATTGTACCACATATTTATTGATTACATGTGATAGGTTTTGTATGAACTTCTCCAAGAGTGATACCTAGAACACATCATGTACTTCTGATATGACAGGAGGGAGTGCTACTCGATAGACCACCACTTTGATGAAATTAATGATATCAAAGGGATCAATGCATCTTGAACAATGATTTCCATTTTCCTAAAATATCATGACCTTATTCCATTGAGATATAAAGAAGAATAAATTATATCTATCCTTGAACTCTAGGTATCATCAATGGTTTTTAGTATATCTCTTTTTTTGACTCTAAATATCCTTGATGTGATTCTGAATGGTCTTAAATTTTTCTATCATTTCATTGAGAAATTTAGGACCTAGTATTGTAAATTCCTTCACATCATCTTAACATGAAGGTTTTATACACCTCATCTAATAAATGGTATTCATAAGGAGTCATTTGGATACTTGAGTGGAAACTCTTATCATAATTGAACTCAAACAAAGGAAGATATTGGTCCCATCCCCCATTGACGTCAATTGAGAATGCTCTCAACATTCCATAGAGTGTCTCAATATTCCACTCAGATTGACCATCAGTTTAAGGGTGATATGTCATGAATAAGTACAACAAAATATTTAGATCATGTTTGATACTCTTCTAGAACATAGAGGTAAATCTTTAATCTCAATCATATACAATTGATAGTGGTGTTCCATGCCTCCTCACCACTTCTTTAATGTATATCCTTACAATTTGATCTAGTGAGAAGTCCTGTTGAATCTTAATGAGGTGTATAGGTTTTGTAATAGTATCCACCTAAACCTATATATCATTATTTCCACTTTATGTCTTTAGAAGACTAGTCACAATGTTCAGGGTGATGTTTTTCCATTTCCATGATGGTATGGGTAATAGTTGCAACATCACCTTGAATGTTTTTCTTTCATACTTCACTTGCCGATATAAAAGACATCTTGATATATATTCGACCATATCCTTCTTCAAATTGTCCCACCAATAGTGATCTCGGATATGTCGATACATCTTGGTACCTCCTAGAAGGATGGAGAAGGTCAAACTTTGTTCATCATCCAAAATATCCTTCCTTAAAAAAATATTTTTATGGTACACATAGTCATGAACCAAATCATATAACTCCTTCTTCATTAATATTTAACTCTAAGGATTTCATTTTTCTTGTAGTTTCCACTAAATTATTCATTCCTATATTATCTCATTGAGTATCCTTATCTTCTTTAGAAGGGATGGTTGAGAAATAATTTATGAAATGATTGATTATGTTCCTTCCTTTATGAATCCCATTTCCATATTTTTTAGTATATGAAGATAAAATCCTTTTCAATTCTCATCAATTATTAAATTAATGGATCGTTTCTATATAATGGATTAGACACTTTATTCTATTTTCCATGATGATATTGTATTTAATTTTAATATTATTTAACAGATTTATCCATCATCACTGGTGCATATTCACCTCTTTAATTGTGAATATAAACATGAGGATATTTCAGTTCATATATATTTCACACTTCTCTCCAAATAGATAATGCTACCATATTTTCAATGTGAGGATCACAACATCCAAATCTATATCATGTGTTGGGTAGTTATATTAATGAAATTTTAATTTCCTTGATGAATATGTTTTCACATTTCCATTATAAATTATCACACAACCCATTCAATTCACTTAATCATCGTTGAATACCATCAAAAGATACCCACTTTTGGGTAGTGAGACTATAGGTGGAATGATAATACTTTTTTCAAATCCTTTATGCTCTCGTTACATTCATCATTCCAATAAAACATGATCCCAATATGAGTTATCTTGGTTAGAGGGTTTGAAAATCATGGGAAATTTCTTAGAAATAAATGATATTACCCATGTAATCCAAGGAAACTATATAAATATGTCATAGATGTTGGGATCAACTATCTGTAAAAAAATTTTATGAGGAGTCTACAGATATCTAATTTTTTTTATAATATACCCCAAGAATGAGTCATCCTTCAACTAGAACTAACTTTTTTCCACATTTCTTAAATCATGTCATTTTTTGAGGTTTTTAGAAAAGTGTTTATATTATCCTCATGCTCTTACTTTTCTTTTGGAATATATTTGAATTTAATCAATAAAGACTACCATTTTTTAGGTATTCTTAAAGGAATCCTATATTTAATTCCATGAATATTTATGGATAATTAAAGTGTCTGAATGGAATTACTTTTAACTCATAGATCTCGTACCATGTATGAAAAGAAGTCTTAGAGGTATCTTACATCTTCACCCTAACATGGTAATACCCCGGCTGAAGATCCACCTTAGAAAAGTACTGTGCTGCATATCACTGATATAACAAATCATCATTCTATGTATAAGAGAATTGTTCTTTATCGTTCTCTTGTCGAACTCATGACAATCAATGAAAATGTGCATGACCCATCCTTCTTCTTGATGAAAAAGTATGGTGAACCCTAGGGTGAAACACTATGGAATATGAACCCTTTATCCAAATTCTCATGTAGTTTCTTCTTCATATCCTCCTGTTCCACAATAGACATTCTATATAGATTCTTGGATAATGGAAAGAACCCTTGTATAATATAGATTAAAAATTCATCCCCTTGGCTATGAGAGAGACAAGAAAATTCTTCTAGAAAATCATATCTGTATTTCTTTATAATGGGAATGACACCAAGGATGATACATTCCTTAGAATAAATCATTTTAACTATATATTCTTGTTCATAGGTAAATTATATCCATGCATGAGATGTTGGTTCTAAATAAGATCCCTCCATCTCTTTGTATTTTTATAAAATGAGAGGAAGATTCATGATATAGTGGGAAATTTCCTTCTAGCGACACGTTATGTTGGATCTATATAGGGAAATCCAATCCATACCCAGAATTGCATCAAATTCCATCAAAGTGTGTATCACCAGTTTAGTGGGAAGTTATTCCCCCAAATTATGACTGGGTGGAATTCTATATTTAGGATACGATAATTTCCCCATTTGTCATTTTCACTAACAGATCTATATCCATGCTTTGGGGTGGTGTTTGAATAGTTCTACTAAAATTTCATGATATAAAGGAATTAATAGAACCAAATAAAACAAGTAAATTTTATATTATTGAATGAATTAAAAGAGTATTTGTACTAATTTTTTGTTAGGATCCACCTCAATATTTTTGATAGCATAGGCTCACTATTGAGGCCTAGGAGGTTGTATGTGGTCTTCTAAAATTCTTGGCTTAGTTCATTGGTTTGAAAACATCCATAGTTACTTGTAGTTGAAGTAAAGAAAAAATACACTAAGGATTGACTAGATCATTTTTACCTCCATAAAATTAGAGGGATTCTCTTTTCCATAATCTCTAGCTAGGTGTCCTTCATACACCTAAATCATTTCCTCATTCCCCTTATGAAATTTCTCACTAGATTCTTTATAAACTTTTGAAAAGTGTGATTTTTAAATTTATTAAAATCATTAGATTTCACTATCAAACTACCAAAATTAAACTCCAATTTTTCGTCTAATCCCTATGATCCTTATGAGATTCTATGACCTCTATTTTGACTTTGAGGGAACATTGAACAATTTACTCATAGCTATCAAAGTCTTGGATCAGGGGGTAATTTCGTAGACTATGTTTAATCCAAATAAATAATGGTCATCCTTTCACCCATGGGTAATGGTAATGTTAGAGAATATCATGCATGTCTTTTGAATTTTCTATCAAATGCCCTAATAGATTCATATTTTTTGATTAGGGTAAGGAAATCCTTTTCTATTTTAAGTTGAAGAGGGTGAGTAAAATATTTATCCAAAATAATTTTCTATAATTCCTTCCACCCCATCACATTAATAAATTCCTCATGAATCATATTCTGGATCAATTTCAACCACTAACTAGCTTATCCTTCTATTAAATAATCAACCCATAGAACCTTAACTTATTCTAAACATTGAATGATGGAGAAGATATTTTAAATGGAGTTTATCCATTGTTCCATTATTATGGGACCAGATTATCCACTAAAAACTGGAGGCCTTTTTTATAAAGGCATCAATTTAATCATGTTATTTATTAGGGGTTATTTTAGGTCTCATTATGATCTAGGTTTCTATTCAAAAACATAGTCAGCTGAGAGAGTATAATCATAGTGTTTGTGATTTCTGATCCCATTATGTTGGGCATCTAGCTGGGGCAGTCATCATATTTCCCTTCAAATTGGTTGTTTATATGATTTCTTCTATTTTCATCCATTATCTAGAATAATGGGAACATTATGGTTTAGTATTTATAAACTCTTGAACACATAAATAGGAATATAATTTCATTAAATATATAACTTTTATATTACATTAATTTATTAACATATCAATTTATATGCTTCAATTTATGTTATACATGATATATTTTCTTACAAATGAAAAATATGAGGATTTTTTATCCCTTAATACTGGTTGAGAATTAGATAATTAATTTACCAAAACATATCCCTTTAGAGTGTCCAAACAATAGTTTAGGAAAGCTCTATTTCATCCACCAGTTCCCTTGTTGTGTCTAGCTCATCAAAGTGTTTTTGGGGTTTACCTCATTAAACATCTATACCAGATCCAATTCCACATGTAGTATCTAGTTAGAGATATATTTTATTGATAAACCACATTATATATTATTTTCAAAAATTTAGGTATGTTTTATTATACTTAGTTTTATCCCTAAGTCATTCCCTAGTGTTTTATAGTCCCAATCCCAAAAATAACAAAAAAAAATGCATTGATTCCAACTATGAAAAAACCACTATTTATTTAATATCAAATCATGAATTATTACATATAATTACACATAATACAACCTTTAAGCCCAACAATAATAGTTTAATTTTTAAATAGGTACATTACATAACAACTAAAAACATGAAATCCATCATTTTAATTGAATCATTCCTCGATATGATCACACTTAAAACTGAATGGGATAACCTGGGGATATACATATGATAGGGGTGATCTATAAAGCCCAGTAAGAGTAAAAAATGGAATAAAATGAATAAAGTAATACATGTTATATAGTATTCATATCAATGGGGTAGAAATATGGTGAGAATAATAAACATGAATAATGAGGCATGGTATAGCCTGATAATCATAAAGGCAACATGGGAAATTTGGTAATAAGTTAAACACTACATCATAAACATTGGTCAATACTAAATACTGATAAATCATGATGGAAAAAGTCCCATTATAAATTATCTACACTCCTTAATCCATTGCATGACATATCAGGATACTAAAACTTTTCCGAATGCATTGGACCACTATATAATTCTGGGAACCCGTCACATTCATTTCATTCATATGCTTATGTGTGCCACATAGATCATACAACATTAATTCATTCATCAGAAAATTTTATTTCATGGTAAAGTAGTGTGGAAGACATGCATATAATTCACAAATCAATATTAATAAGGGAATAAAGGTGAACACACTTGATAAGAAATGGGTATTGGTTTTCACTACAAAATAGTTTTCCACGGAAAATTGCAGTGAAATATCAGCAGCATAATGGGGGAGGATGAATCTTCATGGGAGGTACTTATTGAGTAAAAGGGGTATATAATAATTTATACACAATATTTAATTTAATGGGGATATGTAATAACATATTACATACTATTAATTGGGTATGAAATAAATAAGATGATGAAGAAACTTTGTTAAAGTGGAAAGGGAAAAGAACCCTTACCTTGAGAGTGTGACTCCAATTACTTGGGAGGAGATTATTGAGATCATTGGGAAACATGGAGGGAATCTAGATAGGGAAGTTATGAGTAAATTAGTTCTAAAAGGATTTTTAGTGAGTAGAAAAGGTATCATACATGGTTTTATATTGGAAATGAGTGGTGATTTATTTATAATTTCTCAAACATATGTTTTTGACCCTATAAAATAAAATAACCAAACTCAAAATCTTTTCCATGCTTTTACAATGATTTCTACTAAATGAGAGTGGTTTTAATTATTTTATAAGGTCAAGGGTTGAAAGTATAAAAAATTGACTAGGAAGTTAGTCATTTCCTTAAAAAGATGTTTTTAAAACATTAAAATTTATTATAAGTTTTGGAGGATGCATAATTGATTTATAAAATAAATCAAATAACATAAAATTAATATTATTTTAATTTGAAAACATATATTTGTCCTTTTATACCATTTATAGTACTTATTAATTCATTTGGGTCATTATGATGTCATAAGACACAGCGTATATATATACAATATTTAATTTTTACCCCAAGATTCAACAATCTCATAAAATTATAATAAAGTATCTCTTGGATAATTTCAATATACCAATTACCAAAATAATATTATTTTTATAAAAATAATTTTCTATATATATTTATTTTAAATTTTAAAATAATAATAAATATTTATTAAGAAATGCTAGTTTTTTTTTAAATAATTTTTTGAACCCTTATTAAAATTATATTTGACTTCATAGAACTTATATGACTGTTATTATTTAATAGAAATTATTTAATAATAATATTTTTTAAAAATATTATTCATTTCAAAAATCCATTAATTCTTGAAATTAAATTACTTAATAAAATTTGAGTATTACCTTAAAATAATATTTCTTTTTTATTGTGAAAAAATAAAAATCATTTATAAAGTAACAATAACATGCTTATAATATATTAATTATTCTATAAAAATATAAATATTCATATTATTAGGGTATTGAAAAATTTCCATTTAAGACACCAAAAAATTCATAAGGGTATGGTGTCTGATGGTGGAACTTTCATGGTGTGTTTCGGTGTACATGAGTTGGGTTGTCATCACAATCACCTTGAACTTCTCCCCTAAACAGTTTTGCTCATGATTATGTTGTTGGATAACATCTTCGGATTGGTAATGGGAAAATGTTAGTGATTCTATCTCTCTCATAAGATTATATAAATGGGATTCATAGGGAACAGTTATACTGGTTGAATCCATCACTTCCTTTTTCTATATCAAATAGATTTTTGAACCCTATATTTATACTAATGAGATGATCATTGTTCAATGACTATATTATCAGTGGTAAATATACATAATAGTCTTTTAAAAACGATAGGATAATACAAAACCAAATAAGTTCATGTGTTTTCTATAACCATATTGAATAATATGACATTTAATTAAATCGAAAGAGGGATTTTATTTATAAAAGATCGAGTTGTTACACCGGCCCTCTTGGGATGTCTAAATGGTTAGTGGAGCGCTACTTTAAGGCCCTCCTAGTCTTGTATTATAGTTTTTAATAAATTAAACACCTATAAACGTTATTCAAATTATTAATTGAGATTCTAATAAAAGATCTTAATACATATATAGCATTAAAACACACATTCCAAACATTTTAACTCCTCATTAATACTTCACCAATTTTTTTTTAAACAATTAAATTACTGAGTATTCTAATTAAAAACAATAAAAAACATTAGAATATATTTTAAATCTGCATTAAAATATTACACTTTTAAATACCCCCACACTTAAACCATGCTTGTCCTCATTTATAAAATCTCAACATTGAATTCCAAAGGTCACTACTGTTACCAATATTTAAATTTCAAATTAATAAAAGAAAATGATTATTAATGTCAAATCAAATTTCCAAAAATACATATAAAAATCAAATCAATTTATTAATTTTCAAAGAATCAATTCAATCGAATATGTTAATTTTCTCCACTCAAAAAATGATTGTACTTCATTTCTCATTTATTCATGTTCCTAAATTCATTATTATTAAACATGAAAACTAATGATCTACCTCATATTTGGAATATTTTAACTCATCTCTCTTGATGTAATTTAAGTATAGTTACGATCATATAACAAGAACATGATCCTTATCCATAAGCTATAAAAGGAATTTATTTATCCACTTTTTAATGACAAAAGGAATATAAAATCACGAGGTCATGAAATTATGGTTAAAATATATCTAAGGCTTAAGGTTAGTATGAATTATTGTTTAAAAATTTAAGGCTCAAAGAGAATTTGTATCTTTTAATGTATAAATCATGATATCAAAAGTAAAAGTTTAATGGAATTATCAACTCCAAATTGTAACTACTAATAAAATAAACTCAATGTAAGGTTATGATCAAAATAATGGAAGATGAATGAGTAGTGTACCATCATAATTTTTTCACTACTTTTATAACATTGTTATGGTACCAGTATTTTTTTTTACTATTTTGAAATTTATTCTTGTAATAAACCTCACATACACTACCTAAACACAAATTATAAAATTCATCGGTCCAGTGAAATTGATTTTTGTTTCTTCTAAGTCACAACCCATTCCAATTTTTTCATTTTTTTCAAGAAGGGGAAACAATAAAAGTACATTGTAAGAATCAAATAACCTTTCTCATTACCGAATGTAGCACCCCCAAAATATTTACATACAATTAATTTCATCATTTTCTTCATGACTCCCTTATCCATCACACTTCAACTCTAAATTATCCTAAAATTACATAGAGTAGGGTCAGAATGGGTAAAAATGTCTTGAAACATGTTTCATTCATAACAAGAACATTAATGTTTTTATGGCCTAAACAAGGGATGATATAAATATGATCATTAAGGACAATAGATTTTCAAAATATGACATAATCATTCTAAATATTTATTTCATATTCATAGCTTTGATTGGTTTTAATTCATGTTTCTGAATGTGACATGTCCTAGGGTCACTCATGAAATATGATCATGAATAAATAGGTAGTAATTCTTCTATAAATCCTATAAGGAATGGGAAATTTGACAGTACAAATTCACTCAAGAAATGACTAATAATAAAAAATAAATTCACATAAATTTTATAAATTCCAAGCATGAAAAATGATAGGGAAATTTTAATTACATGAATCAACTAATTCCCTTGAATCATGAGTCCTTATTTTAATATCAATGATTCAATTTAATCACCAAATTCTCCATATGACTCACTCAATCCCATTATCATTGAAATATAAAACAAGTAATCATATGATTCCTATGAAACTCGTGTTTTATAGATAATTCAAATAATGAATAATTCAAGAATGGGTATGCAATTTTAGTTTAAGCTCAAAATCGATTGTCAAGACCAGAATACATGGTGGTTAAAAGATAACCATAAAAGTAAACTCTATTTACAATGATGTTTAGTCCTTTTTATCAATTTTTTGAGGATTTAATTATAACATTATGAACCTATAATAGAAAATTACTCAATTAAGAACAAGGACTATGTGATTTAAGCTAAAAAATATAAGATGCAGTGGGTATGTATGCTAAACTAATTCCTTACAATTAAACTGAAATCTAAATTCCTAGAAATCATGTAAAGGGATAAGTCTTTGTATATCTCAATGTAGAACCTGATTTTTTGATGCCTTTAGAGGGAACTACCAGCTATTAGCCAATCTCTTATGGTGGATGGTGCTTATTAGACTTGAACCACCATATATGGATTTTACCAGCTTTTCATTCTTCTTTTTTGGTGAGGATTTTTCCATTGAAGAGGTATACCAAATCCCCCTTCACAGTTAGGTACATCCTTAATGGATAAAATAGGATTAAGTTTGAATCATCCTCTTATTTGGTTACTATTTTTGCAATCTCTTCTACCTTTTCCAGTGCCATATCAACATGGGATACATGAATTGAATGTTTAAAGGTAAATATAACATGTAATTTTTTTTGATGAAATTTAAGTTTCAATTATTAATAAGTATTATCCCTTTCAATATGAGCAGCATCTATCTTGATTTCCTGAGGCTCAACCACTTATAATAATTTATGGGGCTCCTCCAATTTATATTCATCAATATAATAGATCCTAATGTGTACCTCAATAGGTGAATGTAAAATTTCACAACCATCCTCCAAGGTATAATAAGATTCATTTGATTCAATAGTATCAAAATAAAAGAGGTGTACAATCATTTCAGTTTCAATTAAATTAAATGAGTTTTATTTTAGGAATGTATCATATCCCTATGTTGGATCATATTGAATTTCCTATTTAGTTGAAAGAATATCTTGGAGTTGAGTAGTATTTAATGGGGGAAGGTATTAAGGCTCCTCCATTCATATTTTGAATTCCACCACTTGGGTTGTGCGTTCCTATATTGGTGATGAATCTTCTTCTTTGGGGAGATCAATTTGTTCTTCATATTCATTCAAGAAGTCATCCAGATCTTGTTTATCTCCAACATGTATCTCTATAGGTAATTATTATTCCTTGTACACCACCTATAAATCATGGAAAACTAAGGGTGCCCTTCTCATGCCTTTAAAACATGATAAATATTTTGAAAATAACCGGAGATCTTAGTCATTTATCAGGCCATGGATTCAAAATAATCTTCCTCCACATCCTCCCTTAGTCCAACTAATAATTATTTGAATGGATTATCCCCATTATTTGATTAGAAAAATAATGTCAGCTGATTGAAAAATAGAATCCACATACTCTATAGATAATGGTGAATCAACAATTGGTTCTTACACATGGGCTTTTATATAACCTATCTTTTCTTATTATTCCTCTTGACTATGTGAGTATTTATTCCATGCATTGATAAAATGATTATTTTACTACATCATGGGAAAATATTCTTTATGGTTTATTTAATATAATGAAAAGAATATAAAACATGAAAATAGAAAAAGATAACTAAACAACTGATTAGATCCATGAAAACTACACCCATTTTGAAAACACATCTGTCATGGGGTGTGGAAAATTAAATTTATAATGATTTTTAGTACAACACCGCGGTTGACTGGGGTCATCATACATGAGGAGATTCTCAAGTATTTCACCAAAATAATATAAATCTCTTAAATCGATAGTTTTTGGTTATTTTTATTATGTTATGAAAACAATGGTATTAAATTATTGGTTGTTTGAATAATTCTTAAATATTTAAATGACATACATAAAACAATTTAAACTTAAAATGACATGAAATTATAAAAAAAGAAATTAGAAAGAAAGAACTTGGTATTGGCGTAAGTTTTATGTTCCATCATTATTATACATTATTTGATTAATTTCAGTTTGACCATCAATAATGAAATATCGTGATTAATTACAATATTTTTATTTATGAATTGGGAAATCTTGAATGTATTTAATCAATCTAAATTCCACCACCTCTGGTAAAACAATTTAATAGAACAACATGGTTGAGGGTGTGATATCTTCCAGGACCTGACTTAATCGATTATTATTCCATCCATTGATTATCTAATATCCATCATGTAAAGACCTAGTCAAATGGAGAGAGGTGAAATAATTAAAATAAATGAATAGAAATATAATTGATTTTCATGTAATGGGGGAAAATCACAACTCATATGCATGTTACTCAAATATATCACAAACAAAAAACAAATTTTCATTGAGAATTCAAGAACACCTTGAAATTTCCTAAGCCAAGCCTCGAGTCATCTTACGGTTATTGGGATTAAGAAATCACTTGGATGATATAAATAATAGAAGAAGAAACTAAAAAAGAACAAATAAAGAGAAATAAAAGAATAAAAAGGACTTTGAAGTGACTGAGAGAAAATAACATAAAATATAAAAGAGAATGGGACAAATAGAATAATAATATAAAAATAAATTAAATAAAATATAGAGATATATATATATTCATACATAATAATATTAAAAGAAGAATAAAATAAAAGAGAAGAAAATAGGGAATAAGAAGAAGATGGGTGGTTGAAGCACTTGAATAAAAATAATGCATGGGTTATTAATTAAAATAAATTAAAATTACATTAAAATGAAACTAATGAAAAAATAAAAAAATAAAAAAATATAATAGAGTAGAAACAAAGCATATTCGATCACATTGGTGGGGAATTGTCCCTCGGGTATCGACTCCCCCAATGTTAGTGGTGGACACTCTTATTATGGAATGTAAGGGAGCTTCAACAGTGGTCCTCTACAAATTTAGTTAGGGATCTTCATTTAGTGTTATGAAAAATTTAAATTGTATATCCTGTAAAATTCATATGGTTTGGATTTGGAAATATCAGAATAATTTGTGTGATTGAACAATTCATATTGGACCAGTGGCTTCATCATCCTCCAATTTTTCTTTACATGGGATTTTCATGGCTTTTTTCCATGTGGGATGGGTGTGGCAGTGGTTTGGAACATAATAGTGGTGATATATGAGCTTCTCATTCATCCATCCATCGAATGGGCTAGATGAAACTCGAGCTAGATCATAGTGATTGGGTTAGGATCCAGAGATGATTAGTGGCGGTGGAATGCCTCGATAGTAAAGAATGGCTCGAGATCAACCTTCATGGGTGTTAGTAATGGAGTTCTCTAGGAGCCGTAGTGGCAGTCTAGTGATCATGAGTGGATGAGGATGGCATAGTCGGGTGACATTATGGTCGCACCCTTATGTTTGAGGAGGACGAGAAGAGTTTTAAAATACATGAACATTATATTATTAAAACATGTCTCATGTTGAATCATACAGTGGTAGAGTGAGACCACATACTAAAATCTGTGGGATTAGTGGCCATACCACCTACAAAGGGGTGGGAACCAATAATGCACACTCACATGCGCATATGCGGGCCACACCACATACGGCCCATGAATTCTCCATCTCACTCCTACTACCCACTGGATTGACATCCCATGCACCACCTACACAAAGGATTTGATCCCCCCATTCACTTCCAGATCTAGAGGACCATCCTGGTGGGAAACATGATCTACTAGACCTCTTGGGATGCCTAAATACTGCATAAACCACTAGTTGAACATCGTCCTATGACAAACTAATATATTTTAATGATGTAAACACCTAGAAAAGTTTTTAAAATTACAATGTTTGATTCCAAAAAATAGTTCTTAATTCAAATACAATATTAAAAACACACATTCAGACCATTTTAACTCAACAATAATACTTTCCAAATTTTGATTAAAACATATAAATTTATGGGAATTATAATTAAAAACAATAAAAGAATCATTTGAATTTGTCCAAAATTAGAATAAAATTTTACTTTATCACATCACCATGTGGGTGTGATTGTACGTGTGTCTGTATATATATAAAATATTATTTATTAAATTATTTCTAAAAATATGACTATATGTATTTATAGATATGTATATTTTAAAAAATTATAATCATATATATTTATTATATTTATATTGATAGAAAATTTAGTATTTTTTTAAAAAATAATAGTAATGATAATATATATTTTAATGTGTGTGTACATATAATTTGAAAGTTAAAAAAAATATATTCATATATAATAATTTTTATAAAATATATAAATGTATTTATGAGGATTTATAATATATTTTTATATACATAAATGTATACATATATATGTAGTGATGCTTTTGGGAGTGGTTGGTTAAACATCATTTTTCATATAAATTCACAAATTGTTTGAGACCTTACTTCATGTGGCTTTATAAAAAATTACTTGTGAGTGAGGTGTGGAGAATTCTTCTATCTATTCCAGGGGATGGTTCTGATGGTGATATTCCATAAAGCGTTAATCATTTTATTTGTATATGGACTAATATGGGTGTATCGTAGGGAATAATATATGATATCAGGGTGATGCCTCTTTAGTGACAATGTATTACATAGGGAATTGGTAAGGATTTTGGAATCATGTTATATGATTAATAATATCCCATGATTAACACGACATTAGAGTAATTAATTATTAACATTCAGATCTCTTTCATGATGGAAATCATTAATATCACATTTCGTATGATGAAACAACTAAGAGAATAGTAATAGCTCATGGTTATAATGGTTTTGTTACCATCTGTATAACTCATACATTTTATAACATATGAGTAAATGTTTTATATTCTAAGTACATCCTTGAGGGAAACAAAATGATGCTATATCATTGAGACGTGCATCCCTGTAGAGAATGTGTTTTTCCTTGTAATACTTTTGAAAATATCAAAAAATATTTTTATAGCTTGGTGATAACATGAGGTGTGATTTTGATGCCCGATGTTCCCAGAATTTATTTTATAAAAATATTAAATATATTTTATATTATACATGCATGTTTTATTAAATAATATGATATAACTATTAAATAGAGTCTCTAATAGAAAATTTGAAACCACTTTTGAGTCTAGATTTCCTGGTTTACACTAGCCATGATCTAAAATTAGTAAGTGTGGGACATTCTAAAAAAATGGTCATTGGGAGGTGTGCTCAGTTGATTAATTAATTCATTCATTTAACCCTTAAAATAATAATTCCCTCTATATAATCCATGTTATGGTAGATCACTATGGTTACACACAAAACCATGCGACCATTGAGAAGAGTGTTCTACCCACTATTGTGGGCAGATCGAGATCAGATGACAATGAGACAACAGATCCAGGCGAATCAAGGCACAAAAAATGAAACAACTTATATAATTCACTGAAGATCATATTATTCATCGATAAATGATCCAATTTTAGGTAGGGCTTATCAATTTTTAGATTCTACCAAAATCGATAAAATTATTGATTGTGATTATAATTTCTCAATAATATACATTCATGTTGAGACTTTACATTATCCCATGAAACAATTTCAATTTCTCTGATCAATTTTCTCACTTTGGGTATCCCAAATTTTAATCATTGGAAAATAATGTTTGGGAAATGATTTTTTATATCTCGTTCTTGTGATTTCCCCCCTCTGTTCTTCACATTCTTCACAAATTGTCCTATGGGGTCTTGATTCATCATTATTGGGTGGGATCAATCCATACTGGACATCTCTATTTACACTGGAATGACATGTGATGAATATATTGTTGAGAAAAGTATTGTTTTCAACAATAACAAATAATGTTATTTAAAGGGGGAGATTATTGAAAATAAAACTTTGTCCCTTTATGATAATTTTAATCCTCACAAATACCCTTCATTATTTTCTAATGATTTTATTTAAGTATTTATCAAGAATTTATCATTTTATTTTACTCTAGAAATTATGGGAACTTATTGTTAAAGTTGGAAACTGCTTTAGCATTTTCTGTAAACACTGTTCATGTGCTACTTAGACGGAATCTGCTTTAGCGTGTCCTGGAATTACAGTTCACAACCTACATGGATAAACGTAGCATAAGGAAGAAAATCATGTATACTTTTTGAGATAAGAGAAAAGTATGTGTAATCAACCATACATTATCAACAAAATATAGAAGAAAACCCTTACGTTAGGAAGGAACATTACGTTTGGGATATCAGAAAAGTATAGAAGGAGAACCGTACGTAAATAGTAAACGTTACGTTTTATTCTCAAAAGTATGCTTCATCTACCTTACTTTTGTAAACAACCATACATTCTTAGAAAAGTATGAATCAAGTAAGAGTATGTATCTTTTACCGTATGTTTGAAAGATGAAGAAAAGGTATGGATCATCAACCCTACGTTTATGATCAACCTTATGTTTGAAGAAAGTAACATGAAACCTATGTTTATGTTCAACATTATGTTATGAACCTTACGTTTGAAGACTATGTCATCAACCCTATGTCTGGAGGCCACATTATCAACCTTATGTTTGGAGTCGGAAAGTTTGAAAGACAATATTTTTTATGCAACAGTCAGTAAGCTGATTATTAGGCGGATTTCATGCCGGATTTAAAGTTGATTTTAAAATACAACTTTGACCGATTCAAAGCCGTTTTATCATTGGTTTAATGATTAAATTAAAAGGGGATTTTTATGCCGAGTCTTCAGGGAAGTTACGACTACTCTATAAATTCAAATTGTTGAATATCGCAAATCAAAAGGTGAATTTTATGGATCTAAATTTTCAGGGAATATGATTTTCTTTATTATATATGTTTTCTCTAAAACACTAGATACAATGAGGTTTGGTGATCAATCAATTCAGAAAAGGAGGAAAATAGAGGCAGTAAAAAGAACTCCGTTCTACTAATTTAAGGGGATTGTCAAAACTCTATTTATTTTAAGAGGAAGAAGGAACTCGATAGAAGATTGACTCGTTCTACATAAAATATATACTGTGGATCTACTACAACAGAAGTTTGGAATTATATCTCTATATCTACTGCAACCGGATCGACTAAAAACTGCTTTGACTTGAAAATCAATATTTCTAGAGACAATGATCCATCTGTTGTCAATTGCATGCTGTTGCAATTATGAAGAACATCTAAAATGTATTTTCAAAATACGAAAATATTTTTTTTAGTAACCAGATTCTCGTACTAAGCTGTGTAGGTTATTGTTTGAACCATAAGGCTTTGTTTTGCCTTGGATTGTAAAGGTGTCAACTGCCTGTACTCAGTTGTGAACTAGTCTGTTGAAACGAGGACCAGATTGTGAAAATCACCAAGCTCGTAGAGTTGGGCATTGGTGGAGTGGACTAGGGAACTTCTGTTCCCCAAACCACTATACATCTATATCTCCCTTCTTTTAATTATTCTATTTCATGATCAAATCTGATAAATCATAGAAGACAGAACTAATTCAATTGAAGAGTTAACGAAAAATCTGAAAGGCACAATTCACCCCCCTATTGTGTATATTCGGTATATTCATGATCCAAAAATTGGTATCAGAGGTTGGGGCTTCTGATAGAGCCTTAGAAAGCTAGAATAATTTAAAGATTATACAGCAGAGCATCATGATTGATACAATAGAGGGAATGTCTATGGTCCGAGAACCATACTTCAATGGAGAACATTATGGATGCTGTAAGTCTTGAATGATTATCTATCTAAAATTTTTTCGATACAGAGTATATTCAAAGATTCTGACTCCATATGAAATACCAGAAAAACCTGAAACATGGAGTGCAGCTACTGAAGAAGAATATGATATGAATTTGAATGTAATGAATGAAATTATATGTTGTCTAGGACCTGATGAGTTTAACAGAGTATCTCAATGCCCAACAACATATGAAATGTGAAAAAATATTGCTGTTGATTATGATGGAACTAACAATATCAGGGAAATGAGATATAAAACTTCTAAGCTGAAATTTTATACATTCAGAATGGTTGAAAGTGAGAGTATTACTCAAATGAATGGAATATTGACAGAGATTTTCAATAACATAACTTCCTTGGGAGATCCAATTATTCAATCTGATAAAGCTTTAAAAGTATTGAGAGTACTGCCTAAAAAATTTAATGCAATCTCTGCAGCAATCAGATAGTCGATACCTGTGAAATAATTAACCATGAGATAACTGATTGGAACATTAATGATGTATGAAGCTGAGATGAAATATGAAGCTAATGAACATAAAGTGCTTATCAATAAAAGAAGATAATTCCCTGAAAGAATCATCACAGAGTAGAAGTAGAATGATGAAAAGAAAAGAAGTCTATGCTAAATCAGAGAGATCTGACTCATCAAACTCAGATGAAGAACTGGCTCAACTAGCCAGAAAATTTATAAAACTCTACAGCAAGAAAAGATCCTTGAAAAAATACATTAAGAGAGATGATAAATAAGTAAGATTCTATGAATGAAAGAAGACGGGGAATATCAGATCAAACTGCCTACAATTAAAAGATGCAGGGAAAAAGAAATTCTTCAAAAGAAATGACTATGAGCAGAAAGACAAGAAAGCTATAAAAGCCACATAGAGTATATCTGAAGACTCCAGTAGCTCTCCTGAATCATTCTCAGAGAAATAATAATCCAATATAAAAGCAATCATGTGTTTCATGGTAGAAACTGATGAAGTACACTCATATTACTCCTCTGACTCAAATAATGAATTAAGTTATGAATCAAGCTACAAAAATAACAAACATGAAACCTACTTCAATATGCTTGTAGAAGGATATGACTCACTATTTAAGAAACATAAATCCCTAAAAAACATACATAAATATGTATCAGATGAAAGAGATAAAATGCCAAAACAACATAAGGAATTAACTGGTAACTAAAATTCTATTGACACTAACTATATTAATTTTGAATCAAGAATAAAAACACTACAGGATGAAGTAGAATCTTACAACCAAGCTGCATTGGTTTTTATAAAAGGAGAGAATTCATTAAATGAAATTCTTGGAAAAACTATCATTAAAAAGAAGAGATTTGGAATTGGCAGTAAAGGATAAAAACCCAAGCTATATAAAAATTATTTTGTTTCTAGCTCTAAAAGGGTTAATTGATACTTTTGTGGGAGAAAGGGACATATAGCTAAAAACTGTTTCTTAAGACAACCTCAAATCTATGGTATTAAGACTGCCTATGTTTCAAAAGACTTAAATGATTCTACTGATTTTAAAAGAACAAAGAAAATTTGGATACCAAGATCATTGCTAGCTAACACTCCTAGACCCAACAAAATATGGGTACCAAAGAAATTTGTTTGAATGTTCTTGCAGGTAGCAGGCCACCAGAGTAGAAAAGATATATGGTATATGGACAGTGGATGCTCAAGACATATGATTGGAAACTCATTGAATTTTTCTTCACTCACTCAAAAGGAATGAGGACCTGTCACATTTGGTGACAATGCCAAAGGAAAAATCATTGGCATTGGAACTATTGGAGATCCAAAAACAGTCTCGATCAATAATGTACTTTATGTACAAAGATTAAAACACAACCTGGTAAGTATCTCTCAACATTGTGATGATGGATATACTGTTGATTTTACTAACAATTGTTGTACTGTTTCTAAAAATAAACTATTTAAATTTAAGGCACCACGAAATGATAATGTCTATATTTGGATTTAAATTCCTTGTGTAAACAAGTAGTAAACTGCCTGACTGCTAAAGTAAGTGAATCTTGGATCTGGCATAGAAGACTTGGACATTGCAATGTATATGTTTTACATAAATTTTCTAAGAAACATCTAGTTTCTAATTTACCTAGTCTCAAATTTTAAAGTGACCGATTTTGTGATGCATGCCAACATGGCAAGAAACACAAATCATCATTCAAATCTGTTAATAAAGTAGCTACAACTAAACCTCTATAACTTATCCATATGGATTTGTTTAGACCATCAAGAGTAACACGCTTAGCTGGTAAATTATATGTTTATGTATTATTTGATGATTATTCTAGATTTACTTGGATTTTCATTTTGAAATTTAAAAATGGAGCTTTTACTTTATTTGAAAGTTTCTACAAATCTGTTTAAAATGAAAATGGTTTTAATATAATCTCATTTAGAAGTGATCATGGTGGGGAATTTGAGAATCTGAAATTTAATTCCATTTTCTCAAACATTGGTATTAAATATACCTTCTCTGCGCCAAGAACACCTCAACAGAATGGGATTGTAGAAATAAGAAATAATACAATTCAAGAAATGGATAGAACTATGATAAATGAATATAGTCTACCTATATATTTTTGGGAAAAAGCTGTAAATACAGGTTTCTATATAATTAATAAAATTTTAATTAGACCTATTTTGAAAAAGACACCCTATGAACTATGGAATAATAGAAAACCTAAAGTAAATTAATTTAATGTTTTTTGATGCAAGGTATAAATCTTGAACACCAAATATAATCTTGGTAAGATTGATCTAAAATATGATGAAGATATTTTCTTAGGATATTATGCTATCTCCAAAGCTTATTGCATCTATAAAAAAAATTCACGGATTGTTGAAGAATCAGTTCATGTGAAATTTGATGAATCTGATACCTTTGAGAAAAGGACAGATCAAATGGATGAAGCTGACTGTAATGATAACATGAGACTTGAGAACATAAAGAATGATTTTGAAAATGATATAAAAGAAATTCAATCCAGTTCATAAGAACATGATACTAAAGAACCTATAAGTGTATTTCCTAGACAGTCAAGAATCACAAAGAATCACCCTTTAGAAACTGTGATAGGTGACTTAGAAACGGGAATTCATACTAGAAGAAACTTAAGAAACCTAGTGTAATTCTCTTATTTCCTATCTCAACAAGTACCCAAGACTATAGAAGAAGCTTTAGATGATGAAAGCTGGGTAATAGAAATGCAAGATTAATTAACCCAGTTTAAAAGAAATGAAGTTTGGGAATTAGTTGAAAGACCTAAGAATTATCCAGTAATAGGAACCAAATGGGTCTTTAAAAATAAACAGGATGACCAAGGCACAATAACTATAAATAAAGCATGATTAGTAGCTAAAGGATATAATCAGGAAGAAGGAATAGATTATGATGAGACTTTTGCACCTGTAGCTAGGTTAGAAGCCATTAGAATCATTTTATCTTATGCATCTTATATGAATTTTAAATTATTTTAGATGGATGTCAAATATTCCTTCTTAAATGGTTATTTAATGGAGCATATTTATGTTGAGTAACCTCCTGGTTTTAAAAACTCTCAGAAACATGATTCCGTTTTAAAACTTACTAAAGTTATTTATGGCCTTAAATAAGCACCCAGTGCTTGGTATGAAAGATTAAGTGATTTTCTTTTGAAAAATGACTTTACTGTTGGATTAACATATCCAACACTCCTTAAGAAAACTGTAAAAAATAATGGTTTACTGGTTCAAATTTATGTTGATGATGTAATTTTTGGATAAGCTAATAAAACCCTTTTTCATGAGTTTTCAATGTTAATGTAAAAAGAATTTTAAATGAGTATTATGAGAGAATTAAATTTCTTTTTAGGACTTCAAATTTATCAAAAAGATTTTGGAAATGTTTTGAATCAAAGCACATACATTACTGATTTATTTAAGAAATTTGGACTTGAAAACGGAAATCCATTTACAACTCCTATGTGTACTAATATAAAACATGATTTGGATGAAACTAGGAAATCAATTGACAAAAAGTTATATAGAGGTATGATTGGTAGTTTGTTATATATTACTGTTAGTATGGCAGATATAATGTATTTAGTATGTCTTTGTGCTAGATTTCAATCAAATCCCAAATAATCTCATTTAACTACTGTCAAAAGAATTTTTAAATATTTGAAAGAAACTATTTTTCAATCTCTACTTTATCCTAAAACTTCTGATTTTAATTTTATTTCATATTCATATGATGACTTTGGAAGTTGTATATTAGATAGAAAAAGCACATAAAAAACATGTCACTTTTTAGGAAAGTCATTGGTGTCATTGTCTTGTAAGAAACAACATTCAGTTTCCCTGTCAACAGCTAAGGCAGAATATGTTTCTGCTGGCAGTTTCTGTGCACAAGTGTTGTGGATGAAAAACACTCTTATGGACTTTGGATTGAATTTTAATAACACACCTATTTTATTTGATAGTACAAGTACAATTAATATTTCAAAAAATCCTATTAGTCATTCTAGAACTAAGCACATTGATATAAGGCATCACTTTTTAAGAGAACATGTTATTAAAAAGGATATATTTTTAGAATATATAAATACAGAAATTCAATTAGCAGAAATTTTTACTAAACCACTTCCCACTACAAGGATTGATTTCATTAAGGGGGAGCTAGGTTTATTTTATTTTAAATAAAAGTTTATTTTATAATGCTAGTTCATTATTTTAATTATTTTTTTAAAAAAACCAGAATAAGTTTCTTTTATCCACGTAATATATTTTATTTATTTTTAAATATATGTAATGATTATTAAAAACATGGGAATGAAGGTTGTCAGAAACCCTTTCGACTTCTAAACTGTTTCATTTATATCAAAACCTTTTAGAATCCGCAAACCAAACCTCTGCTCGTAACCCTAATCTTTGAACCTTTGAAACCCTAACCTTCAAACCGTCAGAGATTCTCACAGAGATGGTAAGGACTAAAAGAGCCAGTGCAGCCGAGCCAAGAAATGCCAAGAGACAACGCTCTGAAAGAATAAACATCTTACAAGGCAAGTTAATCGATCTCGACTGGTTATTTCATACAAATATTCTATTGAAACAAGCGATGTCATTTCAGAACCTTGAACAGACATTCAATAGTGAAAATAAGGAATTTCTGTTTGAGGTAGAACTTAGACACTTCTTCATGTCTATATAGTTTAGTCTGGGGGATACTGAGGATAGTATGATGGCTAAGATAGAGGATAGGTATTTCTCAATCTCATAAGTAGAAGTTGGTCATATTCTCAACATCCCTCATGATGGAGTTTTTCATTTTTATTTGATAAACATAGGAGATGTTGTGTATAAATCTGAGGGCATTATGTCCTTTTTGTTTGGAACATCTACTATTAAGAAAATAATGGTGAAAGATTTGGAACCAGATCAGAAGATCCTGGATAAATTTGATTAGACAAGAATAGCTCCCAGAATGGAAGAAATGGAAAAGATTGTGTACCCTCATATATACATAATGCATCTTCTGTTAAGTGATATCAAATTAAACTTCCCAAGGTACATGGTAAGGTACCTCAATTACTATTGTTAAAGTGACACCCAGATGAACTTTTACCCTTTTAGTCGATTTATTTCCAAATTGTTGCTTAAAAATGACATGGTGAGATTAGTGGATGCCCGAGTACACTATCATCACAGTAATATGTTTAATGATGGAACTCTAAGAAAAATTGGCTATTTATGGAGCACCATTAAAGGAAAACATTTTCCAGTAGGAGGTGAGGATGACTCAGAGAGTGCTCAGGCTCAACCTACTATGTCCAAGGAAGGACAAGCTGAATCAAGAGTCAGCAATGTAGAAAGAAGGATCCGATTTGAAGTGGAAGATTCTGAGGAAGAAATAAGTCAGGAAGGACTTCAATTTCGAAGAACTAGACCTATCACTAAGCAGATTACTTCCCCTGCATTGAAAAATACAGAAACTTTATTTTCTTATTCTTTTGTAAGAGAAGCTTCTATTGATAATACCATGGAAACATTAAGTGAAAAGACAACACCAATAGAGAGATCAGAAGTTCAAGAAGAATCTCAAAGGGAGAATCAGGAACAGATTGTACCTGATGTTGAAGTTACACTTCAACAAGAACAAGATAAAGAGGTAGTGCCTAGTGAGGAAGTTTCTAGACCCTAGGAAAATCCTGAAAATATTGTTCTCAAAATTCTAGTGGCAGACAGAGATGCTAATGTTCGTAATGAGCATGCTTTTGAAGCACACACAGAAGTACTTCAAGAGGATTTTTTCTATGGAGGAGTCTGTGGACTCTAAGGAAAAATCTGTGGACCAACCTACTTAGGACAATGAGAAAGATAAATCTTATGCTGAATCATTACCTATGGTACTGTTATATCATCTAGAGCCCGAGAATTCAAATCAAGCACATGGTGCCTCTAATTCAAGAAAGAAATAAGTTGAAGTAATGTACAAAAAGGTGTCTTAGTTGGAATCTAAGAATGTCACTCTGAGAAATGCCTTAGACTTAGAACAATTGAGATTTCAGAAGCTAAAGGAGAGTACATTCTCAAGGCAAGAAGTTGAAATGTTTAAAGAGGATATGCTAAATGCAGTTGAAAAATTAAAATTTGAAATTTTTATGAAGAAAGATTTATCAGATCTAAAATTGTTTATGGAGAACCAATTTGCATCAGTTGCAAATAATGCAGCTATTGGATCAGGCACTTCACCTGATTTGATCAAAAGATTTTAAGCAATCACAACCTTGATGAGCAACACGAATGATAGGTTCCAAGATCTTCAATGTAATAGTTCTCTGTTATCAGTGTTGCTGGACAATCAAAAAAAATTAGTGGATCAACTGACATCCAATGAGCCATCAATCAGAACACTGTTAAATCAGCTGTCAAAAAATCAATCGGTGATTATAGAAAAAGTGGAAAGGATACATGAGTTTTTTAGAGACAATTTAATCAAGGATATTTATATGACTCAGGATAACAGAGAGCTCCTAATCAAACTTGGTGATGGGATGATGAAGAGACTCAGAGAACAGTTCACAGAAATCAAGTCAGCAATCCAGAGAAGATAGAACCTATTGCCTACCAAACCCAAACCTTGATACCTGTGTCTATCATTGTCATATAAATACTATTGTTTTTGAATGAAAGTTCTCTCCATTGTTTATTTTATTATTTCTATTTATTTTACTATTTTTTTCATATGCCAATACTCTAGATTTAATTATTGATAAACAGGTAATAATAGCGTTTACCTACAGTTCAGTGTAACATCTAATGTTTTCACATCCATAATTTATCATTCTTTTTTATATCACAAAAAGGGGGATAAATTTAGATAAACACATCATTTTATTTTAAAAAAAGATTTATTTAAATGATTTCTTGTATATATAATGTTTTTGATTTATACAGAAAACTATTTTAAGTTATTAGCGAAGAAATTTATATTTATTGAAATGACCTTGTTAAAATTAAATATTGTTTTATCCTCTCAAAATTCTATAAATTTATTTTGAATGATAATTTCATCTTATTAGTCTTATAATTTTATGGGTTTTGTGATCATCAAAAAGGGGGAGATTGTTGAGAAAATTATTGTTTTCAACAATAAAAAATAATGTTATTTAAAGGGGGAGATTATTGAAAATAATACATTGTCTCATTATGATAATTTTGATGCTCACATATACCCTTAATTATTTTCTAATGATTTTATTTAATTATTTTTTCGGAATTTGTCATTTTATTTTACTCTTGAAATTACGGGAATTTATTGTTAATGTCGGAATCTTCTTTAGCGTGTTCTGGAAACACTCTTCAAGCGCTACTTAGTCGGAATCTGCTTTAGCGTGTCCTGGAATCACTGTTCATAACCTACGTGGATAAAAATAGCGTAAGGATGAAAAGCATGTATAATTTTTGAGATAAGAGAAAATTATGGTTAATCAACCATAAGTTATCAACAAAATATGGAAGAAAAACCTTACATTAGGAAGGAACTTTACGTTTGGGTTATCAGAAAAGTATGGAAGGAGAACCATTTGTAAATATTAAATGTTACGTTTGTTTCTCCAAAGTATGGTTCATCAACCTTACATTTCAAAACAACAATACATTCTTGTAAAAGTATGGATCAAGTAAAAGTATGGATCTTTTACCGTAT
Organism: Viscum album; assembly: GCA_963277665.1. NCBI lineage: Eukaryota > Viridiplantae > Streptophyta > Magnoliopsida > Santalales > Viscaceae > Viscum > Viscum album. The sequence continues at coordinate 1,261,545,778 of OY728145.1, read as the reverse complement.
GTTTGAAAGATGAAGAAAAAGTATGGATCATCAACCCTACGTTTATGATTAACCTTACATTTGAAGAATGTAACATGAACCCTACGTTTATGTTCAACCTTACGTTATGAACCTTACGATTGAAGACAATGTCATCAACCCTATGTTTGGAGGCCACATTATCAACCTTACGTTTGGCGTCGGAAAGTTTGAAAGATGATATTTTTTTATGCAATGGTCAGCAAGCTGATTGTTATGCGGATTTCAAGCCTGATTTAAAGTTGATTTTAAAATACGACTTTGACCGATTCAAAGTCATTTTATCTTTGGATTAAAGATTTAATTAAAAGGATATTTTTATGCCGAGTCTTCAAGGAAGTTATGACTACTCTGTAAATTCAAATTTTTGAATATTGCGAATCAAAAGGCAAATTTTATGGATCTAAATTTGTAGGGAATATGATTTTCTTTATTATATATTATTTCTCTAATACACTAGATACAAAGAGGTGTGGTGATCAATCGATTAAAAAAAGGTGGAAAACAGAGACTGCAAAAAGCACTCCATTCTGCTGATTTAAGAGGACCGTCAAAACATAGATTATTTTAAGAGGAAGAAGGAACTCGATAGAAGATTCACATGTTTTATATCAAATATCTACTATGGATCTACTATAGATGAAGTTGTGAATTATATCTCTATATCTACTGCTACCGGATTGACTCAGAACTACTTCAACGTGAAAATAAATATTTCTTGAGACGACGATCCATCTTCTGTCAATTGCATGTTGTTGCAATTATGAAGAACATCTAAAAATTATTTTCAAAGTACAAAAATATTTTTATTTTTGAGTAACCAGCTTCTCATACTAAGCTCCGTAGGTTTGTGTTTGAAGCAGAAGGCTTTGTTTTTCCTTGGATTGTAAAGGTTTCAACTTCCTGTACTCAGTTGTGATCCGGTCTATTGAAATGAGGATCAGATAGTGAAAATCACCAAGCTCGTAGAGTTGAACGTTGGTGGATTGGAATTGGGGCCTTCTATTCCCCGAACCACTATACATCTATGTGTCCCTCCATTTACTTATTCCATTGCATGATCAAATCTGATAAAGCATAAAAGATAGAACTTCTTCAATCGAAGTGTTAACGAAAAATCTGAAAGGCACAATTCACCACCCTCTTGTGTATATTCGGTATATTCACGATCCAACATATATCATAAAATCAAGGTTTGATTCAGAGTATTCGTGGGTTGCAGTTTATTTATTTGTTGATGTAGGACCCAAAGTAGAGATGACATGACACATGAGACAAACAATGTTCATAATGTCATTTAGCAGGTGAATTGGAAATCTGTTTTCCAGTCAATAGATGGTTGAAAATGATGAATAAAGGCATACCCTTCGATTATGGGCATCCTAGAAACAGAATTCAAAGTGGACAGGTCAGTTCAAGTGTATATGGATCAAATCTATGTTGCTATAAAAAACTCAATTACTTGTTGTTTAGATTGAAAAAACACAAGTTGTGTTCCTTAAAAATCTTCAGTGTTATGGTTTCACGTGATTATAAGTATCACATGTCATGTGGCACACACACAAACCATGTGACCTAGTGATGGGAAACTGATATATACCTGAGGAGTACACAGACTCAGGCATAGACCAAAACATTTTGTGTACCATTCCATGGCTAGAGTACATATACATGACCTAAAGGCCATGGGTGGAACCCCATGTGGGAGTACACACTATGTATTAGAGTACATGAGCATAAGAACGTTTTTAAAAACATGGTTAGGAGCACAGGAAATACCCCAGGTGGATGAGGCATTTTGTGTAGTCCCCTTACATTCTATGTAGGGATACATGGGCAATGATCCATGTACCCATAGGGACATGCCGGGTATTGGAGTGATACCACATGCTGTGTGGATCACCTTACCTGTCATCTAACCATACTTTCCTTTTTAGAAAACATGTATATCTTGTATCTCCATTGTTTGGACTCAGATTTTGGACCTCGAGTAGCCTATCCTAAATGTTTTTCAATGTAGAATGTGATGGTATCCTTTTTAGAGGATTTTTCAATATGTGAGAGATGTTACATGTGTGACACTTATTTAGGGGAAGTTTAACAATGACAGTGATCGTGCAGGATCATCAGAGAGATTAGAGTGACACCCTAATACTTGGAGGGAGCATGGGTCCTCTATCTACTATTATTGTGATACCCACAAATTGGTACATGTCATGAGTCCTCTATATTCTATATGAGTGGAACCCTACTTCTTGGTAGGTCATGGGTCCTTGATCAACCATTAGAGTAGCATCCTTCAATTGGGATGGGCATGGATCCTCTACAAATTACTAGAGTGAAACCCTCCATCTCAGTTGTGAATGGGTTCCCCACTAACTACTCATGTGGGACCATCTAGCTGTGTTTGGAAAGTGTCCTCTACAAATTACTGGAGTGGCATTCTACAATGAAGTTAGGTAATAGACCCTCAACCATCATAGTGAAACCCCCTCTCCGTACTGGGCATGACTCCTATAGATATTTATTTATTGGAACCATCCTATTATAATAGAGAATGAGGCCTTTAAAAAGAGACCATTCCCCTCAAATATGTAGAATAATGATGTGGTGATTTTTTACTTTGATGTATCTTTAGATAGATGCCTAAAATTCTGAACCTTGTGCCCCTCCATATGTCGGGCTTCGAGCTGAAGATGATTATAATTTTGGGGATAACATCACTATACGTTGAGTTGTTATGATTTGAGATGATGGGATATTTTTAATTAGGGGTCCAAGGGACCCATTATTTATTGATTGGGCATGCCATTTGGACATCAGGTTCTATAAGTGATGGAATGAGGTGTCAGGTGGTATTTTGGAGGTGGAGACCAAGGGTTCACATGAGATTCACTTTCATCAAAGGATTCCTTGGGATTATTCCATGGGTCCTCACAACTATACTTTTATATATGAAATAAAATAATTCATTCTCTATATATATGTGGGGGCATGTGCTCAGAAATTACCAGTGATAGATAAAGATTTTGATATTTCCTTATAGATTTTGATCATAAGGGAAGAAGGTATTTTTTTCATTGTGCATGTGCTAACTTTTTATTTCTATTTGAACACATGCATTTCAAATAATGTAAGATAGGAACACATTGGTGGTTTCCTACAAATATTTATTCTCACACCCATGATGGGTCCCCCAGGATGCATTCATACTTTATTCTTTTGTGATTATGTAAGGGATCGAGCTCTAGAGATGGAACTTAGTGGTCAAGTTGGACATTTGTACATGAGATGATTGATAAGGGACCTTAAAGGATTTTTCATCATATGGTGTTTATTTTTTTAGATTACTTTATATTCCATCATACCTTATATATGTATATAATGTTGGTCATCTATGGGTGACCCTTCAAGTTATTGCTTTGTATTACCTACCATGACTTGTTGTATGTGTATACAAATTGTATGACTTTGGACTTATTTATTATTCCAATGTCTATTTTTTCATTAATTATTTAATTTTATTCCCCTTTCTAATTTATGGTATTTAATTTAATTTTTGATATATAAATAGATTATTATTTTGAACTCCATATGTTGGTTTGTCTCTCCATTATCACCTCTTTACCCCATCACTTCAAGTCAGTAGCCTTTGGCATATGAGAAGGCATACTAGAGTTCCCATGTTCAACTTGCCAAAAGTATTGTTTAAAGTGGCATTTGGGTTGGGGTGATACAATTGGTATCAATGAATTCATGATAGAGAATCTATAATATTGTTTGGATGGCTAAAAATGATATCAAAATTTCATTTTTTTATTTGGTATTACTATTTAGGCTCTAGTAGACCATATATGAGGTTGTAGTTATAATTGTCCATAAAGATATTGATTTGGTGCCTGCTTCCCCATGCATGGGGGAAAAACCAAACTTCTAGGTGTGTGAAACTGATGTTCTACTTTTCTCTTTTCACTGTGGATTTGATTTCCACCGTGAGTGGAACACATCGGTTTTGTTGAAATTTATTATATGTCTTTTAACCCTTAGATTGGTATGATTGGGGGAGGGGTGAATTTTCGTAATGGAAGGCACATAAAGTGTTTATATATATATATATTCTTATTATTTATTATCATTTGAAACAATGATTTCTCTCATAGGGGTTGGGCTATGAAAAGTGTTATCGAAGGAGGCTAAATTGTGTTTTCCTTATTATCCTCTTTTTGGTGGAATTCTACTCAGCCAACCGAGACATCTGATTCTAATGAGATTCGTATGTGATTCTCTGTCAGGTGATATGCATTTGAAATATATATATATATGTGTGTGTGTGTGTGTGTTCTTATGTCTTTTATATGTAGGCATGGATGCTGATGGGTGGGGGGGCAGATATTTAAATTAAAAAAAATATCTAAACTATGTTTTCGTATATTTCTTCTTTAGTGGAATTCTACTCAGATATAGGAGATTAAAGGTAATGCTTAATCCTGTTATTGAAAGTTGATGAAACATGAGTATGGGATGTACTGGTTGGTTAACATAGAAGTCGGTAGATAGGGGCCATTAGGTATGATTACAAGTGATGTATGGACTTGATATGGGTGGGAAAAGGGCCTTGAGGTTGGATGTATTTTGATAGGTTGATGTAGAGGAGTGTAATGTTCGTGAGATGACCTTACTGTAATATCATTCCATATATGTGATATTGTATATATATACAATTATGTATGGTTAACCATGGTATTGTTATTCAGTTGGATGCCCCATAGACATCTTCATGTAGAGAATTAGGAGGGATGTTTTAATGGCCCGGACCTCTCTTGTCCATTACTTTGTGAAAATACAGTGTTAGAGGTGTTATGGGAGGATAAGGTGACTTGGGGTGTGTTTGGGTGGACATTTAAGGGAAACTAAAGGGCTATAGATTTTAGATGGGAGGCGCACGGTTTTTCTAAACAGTGTGGCCAAACTGTGCGAGGTTGGTGTTGGAGGTAGTGTCTAATGCACAGTTAGCACAAAGTTTGTCTAACCATGTGGCCTAACCATGCAAGGAGTGTTTGATGAGGCCGTAGTGACCGCATGGTTAGCACACAGTTTGTCTAACCGTGCGAGAAAACCGTGCGAGAACTTAAATTGGATCCTAAAATTGTGGATCTCAACTGTTTTGCCTCTATCTTTCTCGTTTAAGCCCTTAAGCGGCCATGACTCGGTATTACCCTTCTTTGATGGTATGAGAACCTCTCCCAAGTGTTTTGGAGGTGATCTGAAGGATTCTCTTGGAAAATCGAAGTCAGTTTCTTGAGGTATGTTATCGTTATTGTTTGGTTTCTTAGATCTACTTAGATCTACTCCTCCTCTTCTCTCAGTTTCTTAGATCTATGCCCTTTATGGGTAGATCTATGTGTGTCGATGTCAAATATGATGAGCTTTGATCTTGATCTTTCTAGGAGGAGATATCTAAGCAGGGGTTTTAGAGAATCGACCCAGGTTTCTTGAGAATTCTTCGACTATTGTGGTTTTCGTCAAAAACCTTTGAGGTAGGGGATTCATTGCTTCTCTTTATTTTACGTTCAACTGTAATGTTATCAGGTTTAATACCACTATATGAAAATGTGATTGACATAATAAATATTTTGAATCAGATAAAGAAATTGTATCGATTGTATGTTATTGCCTCTTGTTTAGCCAGATAGTGTGATATCTATGATCGCTTTGCATATCTGTTGTCCTTGATAAAAATTGGTAAAGAACGTAAACTCGGACCAATTGATATTTGTTTTGCCAAAGATAAAGAGGCATGAAAACAAATCTTGTTCTTTTGGTAATTTGATGTTAATCAAATTGGAAAAGTAAGCATGTATAATCATTTTTGATAGCTTACTGGTTAGGTTCTCGATTTGGAACCGACGGTTTATAAATCTATTAATTCAAGATGGATTAATGATTTGATTATTTGATAATTCCTTGAAGGATTCTGATCTACCCTCTTGTTTGTTAAAGGGCCAAAGTCCCAATTGGTGTGATGTTTTCTTTCCTGCAGCTTGTTCTATGATGTGGTCCTGGATGGTTGTTGTGATATGTTGGGGTATAGAGGCCTTTTGTTTGTGGTAGCGTATGACGCCTAGGGTGGCGAGATGCATCGATTTATGCATGTGCGTGTCGGGGAGGAAACCAGGGATGATGGAATGGGATGGATGTGGTTTTTGGATGCTTGCGGGTTCTTTATTTGTTTATCTTCTTTACTTTTCCCCACTGCTCAATGCAGCTGGTCTTACTTACCCATCTCCTGAAGGAGGTGAAGACGCATGGGGTATGCCACATGCTTTCCGTGTCTAGCTTCCCAAGGGAGGATGTGTCTACACTCTTTCTATATGTGGCAAAGACTCGACGGGTAGTACATCTACTCACCATGTTGAGCCCCCATATGTTTGTAGCATAGAATGATTTTCTAAAATGCCTCGAAATTTGGGAAAGTGTTTTTGTAATAAATTTTTGATTAAATGGTGTGAACCCATGGGGTTGGTGCTCGCTGAAATATTGATGAGTTGAAAACCTTTGACTGAACAATTGACTTTAGGTGTGATTCTAATGAATTTTTTATGTGGATTTGTTCACGGTTAATTAATGTTTAAACAATTAATTAACATACATTGTAATTGATAAAAATGGAATGAATTATTCTAATAAATCTCATTAAACGGTTTTGTGCTTATAGGATACCTAGTCATAGAATTGGTAGCCCGGAGTCCGAGAGACTTTAGCTGCAGTTGTGTCTAAAATTAAATAATTCCCATAGTGTGGTTGTGTGTTTTAATATATTTTGTACTTTTTTTGTTTCTATACGCTACTCCACCCTGTCAGTAAGGGAAACTGACACCCCGGGGATTCTGAGTCCTGGGGGGTGTTTTCCCCAACATTCTCGTGGGAGGATGAATGACTGACTACCCCCATTGGCCCCGATCTCTTCTCTTGGTAGATACTTGTTCCATTAGGCATAGTTGCTATTTTTTCCCCATATATCTGTGTAGAGGGTTGTAGTGGCTTGTGGTTATTCACACACATATATTCTGAATATAGTATCCTATGGAAAACTATAGGTGTAATGTGTATAGGTTGTGACAGCTTGAGGATCATTACTCGGTGCATGGGATGTAATGGATCGAGGTATAATACATGATATATGATACACGTTATGCGAGCTATGGTGGCTCCCGAAAACTACCTTGTTACTTTTGGATGTGAGGATGGTGTGGTGCTTTGACCAGGTGTCTACGGGCAAGCCTTTGTGGTGTATAAGGTGCAGATTGTGGGGTTTTGCCCAGGTGTCTGCGGGAAAGGCTTTTTTGAGAGAAATGCTTAGGAGGTGCGATGTTGGGGCAGAGCGGAAAACCAGTGTTCAAGTAGTATTAGGGTACGCTTTTTTATTCTTTAATATATGATATATTATTATATGTGTTACTTGGTGAGAGTATCCATGGTGAGGTTGGAAACTTATTATATCTGTTTAGGTGATGAGTTAGTTTCACTTGTTGTTCACTATGCTTTAGCATGATCTCTTTACTTTGGAATGAAAGGCTTCGGGGAGGATCCTACTGAGTATACTGTTATACTCACCCGATGTTTATAAAAACTATTTTTCAAGTCACTTGGAGAAGGTTAGAGATTAGGCTGGTTAGTACTAGCTTGTGGTTGCAGGAGCTGTTCAGCCTTGTGGTTTCCGTTTTTTTCTTTCTTTTGGGTACTCATAGTTTTCCCTTCTAGTTGTAGTACTTTTTCATGAAATTCCATTTGTTCACTTGGGTTTATTTTATATTTCGATTTCTAGGTTGGTGTTGATTGGATTCTATCTTATCTCTCTCTTATGTATGTGTTATCTTAGATGGTAATGCCTCCCATTTGTGTGTTACTATACCCTTGGTGCTATTCGCCAACCCGGGGCCAATTGGAGGTGGGACATGGGGGTCATTATCTCCCATCTCACATTGTCGGCCCAGGAGGAGTACACATTGTGGGGAGGGGGTCTTGATAGAGTGGTATCAGAGGTCTGGTTGAGGAATAGGATGATGGTTGGAGTTAGGCATAGGTGAGGTTGCATGGGTTGGTAGGTCAATAGTGTTATTCATGTTTAGCAAGTGAGTTAAACACTGGAGACCGGCTGAGACATAGGCATTTAGGCCCCCCTATGATCGGATGTATGGAACTTTAATTTTATAATGTCTACTAAACAATATGATACTAGTTGCATGGCAGAGACCTAGGAAAGGATCATGCATCATTCTTCTTTGTGCCTGTGTTTGAATGGGCAGACCATGGGATAGGTTAACCTAAAATGAATAATAGAAATTAATTAATTAATTAATGTTGAGTGTTCCATATTCTTGGTTTAGGAGCTCTAACAGTTTTTTATTTTACAGGTATGGCTCCAGGTCGACATCGTCTTTAGGTTTGCATAGAAAATGTTCAGTAAGCTGTTCCAACAGGTCGCCGCGGGGTAGAGGTCGACGACGATGACACTTGGAGGAAGACACTACGAGAGTTTTAGTGCCAGATTCTGCAGAAGTACGCGGGCTCTATTTCAGATACAGTCACATAAGACTGGTTAGAGGAGGTTGAGATTGGTTTCAGTTCGATCCGTGCTCAGATGGAGCACTGGTGTCCTTAGCTATGATGATGCTACAGGGAGTAGCAAGGCAGTGGTGGTTCTTGTTCCTCGAGGATCGTGAAGAGTTAGCGATCTCATGGGAGGAGTTTTGAGACAATTTTAGAGTCAAGTTTCTTTCTTAGACTGTGAATGCGTCCAGTCACCAGGAGATTATTACCCTTCGATAGGGGAGCTCCTGTGTTTGAGAGTTTGGAATCTATTTCAGGAACCTTTTATGATATTATTTGGACCTGTTACCAAATGAGTAGGCCAGGGTGAGGCATTTCTAGGAGGATTTTCATCCAAAGATCTAGCACCAGGTCACCCCATTTATGCTGAAGACATATCTTGAGGTGCTGGTGAGGGAATAGGTTGTCGAGAGGACTTTGTCCAGCACAAGATCATCACAAGATGGGGATCTTCATTCTCCCTCACGAACAAGGATCTGGTCTGGGGTTCCCAGTTTTCAGGGAAAAAGAGTATACGCTCAGCCGGGGGTTTGTACCATCCCTTCACATCTTGTATCTCCAGAGGTAGAAACTCTCATGCCTATGCCAAGGGATTAGGTGCTTGTTTTTCTTATGGTGGTCTTCGCCATCAGAATTGGGAGTGCCTGACCTTTCAGAGTGGTCATTGTGCACCGGGCGCTACGCTCCAGTTTCCTTCATTGAGGTAGTTCCAACCCAGGAAGCAGCAGCCAGTTTCATGAGATTTAGATCGGTAGAGGGTATGTGGGGGCATCTGGAGGACATCCCCATGCTTCTCCCCATCCATAGACAGAATACCACAACTGTGGTGGTGGTCGTCATCAGTTTCAGAGAGGCCATGGAGGTGGTTGTGGTCAGCTTCATGCTCTAGAGTTGCTAGCTCTAGGTGAACCCGATGTCATTCGAGGTACCCTTTTCTTGTTTTCTACCATTGTGTATGCCTTGTTTAATTCAGGAGTGACACACTCCTTCATATCAGCTACCCTTTTCCATGATTTGGGACTTGAGGTAGAGAGGCTTCCAGTGCCCTTGGCGTTGACTACGCCAGTTGGAGGTTGAGATGACTTGTTTGAAGTATGTAGAGACTGGGAGGTAGTGTTGGGGAAACACCATTCTTGGTGAGATTTCCTATGTTTATGAATACAAACATATTATGTCATCCTCGGCATGGATTGGTTGTATTCAGTGCGGGATATCAATGATTGATTCAGGAAGAAGGTCGTTTTCTTGGGTGCGGACGGAGAACAACTGGTTTTTTTGTGAGAGAGATCCTCAGATGGGTCGTAGGTGCATCCCATACTTATTGTCCATGATGGCTAAGATAATGATGAGTTCATCAAAGGTTCAGCAGTTGGCATTTCCTAGGGTCATAGAGAAGTTCCTTGATGTCTTTCCAGATGAGGTTGAAGCATTACCCCCTCGATGAGAGATTGAGTTTGGATCAAGCTATAGCTAGGAGTGTCTCCTATTTCTATGTCTCCATATAGGATGGCCCATTCTGAGTTGTGAGAGCTATTTATATTTTTTGATGCTCTGTTATAGTGCGGTTTTGTTGGGCCAAGTGTTTCCCCATGGGGTGCACTAGTTTTGAATGTGAAGAAGGCCAATGACAGTTTGCAGTTGTGTGTCAATTATCATCACTTATTCAAATTGACTACAAAGAATTTCTATCCTATTCCACAGATTGATGATTTATTCGATCAACTGAAGGTTGAAAGTTGGTTCTCAACGATTGACTTGTGGTTAGGATATCATCAGATGTGTGTGAAGAATGAGAATATTCCAAAGACTGCTTTCTATTTTCGTCATGGGAATTATGAGTTACTTGTAATGCGGTTTGGCCTGACGAATGATCTATCTGTATTCATGGGATTGATGAATGCTATGTTCCGGGAGTTCCTGTACATGTTCATGGTAGTTTTCATCGACAACATCCTTGTGTACTCAATGTCTGAATATGAGCATGAAGAGCATCTACAAGCTATTTTGGGAGTTCTTCGTAAACATTAATTGTTCAGTAAGTTTCCGAAGTGTGAGTTCACGGCTCGAGAATTCCGTTTATTGGGGCATTTTGTGTCCCAACCGAGAATTGCGGTGGATCCATTGAAGGTAGAAGCATTTGTCTCTTGGGCAGCCCCCAAGACAGTTTCAGAGGTGTGAAGTTTCCATGGTCTCACAGGGTACTACAGGAGGTTCGTAGCCATTTTCTCATGAGTTACAACTCCTCTGAAATCTTTTACCAGGAATGATCAGGAATTCATATGGACAGATCAGTGTTAGGAATCTTTCGAGTATCTAAAGGATAATTTAGTATGCGCTCCAATACTTTTTCTTCCAGCTAAGGGAGTTCAGTTTGATGTTTTCTATGATGGTTCACATCTGGGATTAGGCTATGTTCTCATGCAGCAGAGGTTAGTTGTTTCTTATGGGTCTCAACAATTTCATCCCCATGAACTCAACTATGCCACCCATGATCTTGAGTTGGTAGCTGTGGTGTTTTCTCTGAAGTAGTGGAGACATTACCTCACTGGTGAGAACTTTGTGGTTTTCACCGATCATAAATGTTTGATGTATGTTTTCTCCCAGTTTGACATGAACTTATGACATCATTGGTGGATGGAGTTCTTTCCGGAATTCAACATTGAAATATCGTATACACCTCGAAAAGGGATTTTTGTAGCTGATGCGCTGAGCCAAAAGTCACATAGTGATGCTGTGAGATAATCCGGTGATTCATGGAGAGTAATAGAAGAATTTTCAGAATTGCATAATGATATGGGAGAAGTTGGGGGTAGAGGCTATCTTTTTTAGATGATGGTACAATCATCCCTGATGTAGAAGGTGGAAGAGTCCCAATTGGGAGATCTATAGGTGGAGGTTTGGAGAGACCTAGTAGTTTTTGGTGAGGCCCCAGATGGTTGGTCGGAGGATGAACAACACCGAGTGTTGTATCATTGATGGATTTTTTCCCTTGAAAATGCATGAGATTGCTATTAGAGAGTTCCATAGTTCACATTTAGCAGTACATCCTCGCGTGACAAAGATGTACCGAGCCTTGAGGAGCCAATTTTGGTGGCCTTGGCTGATGTGTGCAGTTGCAGAGTTTGTGTCTCGATGTTTGGTCTTCCAGAAGGTGACGGCTGAACACCATGTTCCATGTGGTCTTCATCAGCCACTAGAGATTCCTCAATGGAAGTGGGAGGGCATCTCAATGGACTTTGTTTCTGGTTTACCTCGAGCTCAGAGAGGACATGATGCTATTTCGGTGGTAGTGGATCATTTAAACAAGTCAGCCCACATTATAGAAATCAAGGAGTTAAGTTCACTGGAATTTTTGTCGAGGTAGTATCTAGAGGAGGCGAGGAGACTTCATGGAGTCCCTAGGACAATAATTTCCAATCGAGATCCTCATTTTACCCCTAGAGTGTGGAGAGGTCTCCAACATGATTTCATTTCTAAAATATACCTTAGCACTAATTTTAATCCTCAAACTGATGGTAAGACAAAGAGAACCATCCAAGATCATGAATACATGTTACGATCTTGTGTTCTGGAATTTGGAGGCTCATGGATAAGGAACTTACCCTTGGTGGAGTTCTCTTACAATAATATTTTTCACTCCACCATCAGCATGGTGCTGTCTGAATCCTTGTATGGCCAGCCTTTCCATTCTCCGTTGTGCTATACTGGGGTCGGAGAGTCATTAATTATCAAACTATAACTAGTGAAGAATTCAACAGAGATGGTTCAGGTGATTCATGAGAGGATGAATATAGTGAAGGATCTTCAGAAAGCATATTCTGATCAAAGAATGAGACCCTTAGAGTTTAATGTTGGGGATCATGTGTTTCTGAATGTGACTCCTCGTCGTGGGAAGTGAAGGTTTGGTCATGGAAGTAAGATTTCTCCCCAGTTTATTGGGCCTTTCGAGGTGTTAGATCATGTTGGAGCTGTGGAGTATCGAGTAGCACTTCCCCCTCAAATGAGTCAAATACATAATGTTTTCCATGTATTACAGCTCTATCGTTATCTTCATGATGACTCTTGCATCATCGATTGGGGAGAGATCGATGATGATGATGCAGCAACATTTGAGGAGTGACATATGGAGATCTAAGACCGCACGAATAATGTGTTTCGCGGGCATTCTATTCCTTTAGTTCGTGTCTTGTGGTGACTTGGTGGCTTGGAAGAAAGTACCTAGGAACGCGAGTCATAGATATGTGCTCAGTACCCAGAGTTTTTTTATGTTTAACTCTTTTCATGTATTTTTGTAGCGGATGTGGTTATGAAACTTTCATGTTTATGAGATGGCTCCCTTTTTTGCTTTTGTGGCTTGCTCTATTTTTAGAGGTATCTCGAGGAATGGTTGTTCAGACCCTGTTTCGTTTTCACTTTAGGTGTGTTTTGGATTCTCAAGGATGAGAATGTTTTGAGATGTATCTGATGAAATGGCATGGACCACTCTAGTCCATTACTTTTTGAAAATATGGTTTAGGAGGTGTTATGGGAGGTTATGGGGACCTGGGGTGCGTTTTGGTGGACTTTTAAGGGAATCTAAAGGGCTATAGCTTTCACACGGGAGACACACAATTTTTCTAAACCGTGCGGCCAAACCATGTGAGGTTGGTGTTGGAGTTAGTGGCTAATTCATGGTTAGCACACTGTTTGTCTAATGGTGCATCCTAACCATCCGAGGAGTGTTTGACAAGGCAGTAGTGACCTCCTGGTTAGCGCATGGTTTGTCTAACCGTTTGAGAATACCATGCGGGCACTTAAAATAGATCATAAAATTATGGATCTCAACCATTTTTCCTCTAACATGCTCATTTAAGCCATAAAGTGGACATAACTCGGGATTACCCATCCTCAAAGGTAGGAGAACCTCTCCCAAGAATTTTGGAGGCGATCCGAAGGCTTATCTTGGCGAATCGAAGCCATTTTCTTGAGGTATGTGATCATTCATGTTTGGTTTCTGAGATCTACATAGATCTACTCCTCCTCTCCACTCAGTTTCTTAGATCTATTCCTGTTATGGGTGGATGTCAAATATGATGATCTATGGTCTTGATCTTGCTAGGAAGAGAGATCTAATGTGGGGTTTTGGAGAATCAACCCGGTTTTCTTGAGCATTCATCGATCATTGTGGTTTTCATAAAAAACCATTGATGTAGGGGATTCATTTCTTTTTCTTCTTTTACATGCAATTGTAATGTTAGCATGTTTAATCCTGCTAGATGACAATGGAATTGACATAATAAATATTTTTAACCAGATAAATAAAGTGTATCGATCGTATTTTTTGCCTCTTGTTTTTCTAGATAGTGTGATATCTATGCTCGCTTTTCATAGTTTTCGTCCTTGATGGAAATTGGTAATGAACATAAACCGAGACTAATTGATATTTTTTTGGCCAAAGATAATGAGTCATGAAAACTAATCGGGTTCTTGTGGTAATTTGATGTTAATAAAATAGGCATAGTAAGCATGTATAATCATTTGTGATAGCTTACTGGTTAGGTTCCCGATTTTGGAACCAACAGTTTATAAATATGTTAATTCATGATGGTTTAACGATTTTATTATTTGATAATTCTATGAAGAGTTCTGAGTTACCCTCTTGTTTGTTAGAGGGCCAAGGGCCCAATTGATGTGATGTTTGCTTTCCTACTGCTTGTGCATTGATGTACTCCTGGATGGTTGTTGTGATATGTGGGCGTATAGAGGCCTTTTGGTTGTGGTAGAGGATGATTCCTAGAGTGGTGAGATGCATCGATTTATGCATGTGGGTGTCGAGAGGACACCAAGGATGATGGAATGGGATGGATGTGGTAGTTGGATGCTTGTGGGTTCTTTGTTTGTTTATCTGCTTTACTTTTCCCCACTGCTCAACGCAGCTGGTCTTACATACCCTTCTTCCGAAGGAAGCGAAGACATGTGGGGTATGCCGCGTGCTTTCCATGTCTAGCTTCTCAAGGGAGTATGGGTCTATGCTCTTGATATAGGTGGCAAGGACTCGACAGGTAGTACATCTACTAACCTTGTTGATCCCCCATGTGTTAGTAGTATAGAATTCCTTTCTAGAATTCCTGGGAATATGGGAAAGTGTTTCTATAATAAATGTTTGATTAAATGGTCTTAACCCATGGGGTTGGTGCTCACACAAAAACATTGATGAGGTTGAAAACTTTTGAAGGAAAAATTGACTTTGGGTGTGATGCTAATGAATTTTTAATGTGGATTTTTTCATTGTTAAATAATTTTTAAATAATTATTTAACGTATAGTGGAATTGATATAAATGGGATGAAGTAATCTACTAGAGCTCTTTAAATGGTTATGTGTTTATATGATACCTAGTGTCAGAAGAGCTAGCCTGGAGTCTGAGAGATGTTAGCTGTAGTTGTGTCTAAGACTAGGTTATGACCATAGTGTGGTTGTGAGTTATAATATATTTTGTACTTTTTGTGTTTCTATACACAACCCCACCCTTTTAGAAAGTGAAACTGAAACCCCAGGGATTCTAATCCCTGGGGGGTGTTATCCCCAACATTTCGGTGGGAGGATGAATGGCGGACTACCCCCTCTGGCCCTTCTCTCTTCTCTTGGAAGATACTTGTGCCATTAAGAACAACAGTTTGTTTTCCCCATATATGTGTGTAGAGGGCTGTAATGGATTGTGGCTATTCACACACACATATTCTGGATATAGTATCCTATGGACTACTATAGGTGTAATGTTTATAGGCTGTGATGGCTTGAGAATCCTTACTCGGTGTATGGGCTGTAATGGCTTGAGGTATAATACCCGATGTATGATACATGTTATGCGAGCTATGGTGGCTCCCAAAAACAACCTAGTTACTTTTGGTAGTGAGGATGGTGTGGTGCTTCTATAGCATCCCGCCTTTTTATAAAATAACTTTTCATTACATTTTACAAAACCGAGGATCTTTAAGGTTTAATGTCTTGGAAACCAGGAACTTAAAACATGAAAACATAAAACATTCTTCTTAAACACTTGAAAGGCTTCTCCTCATGTTCTTCCTAGGTTCATTATGACATCTCATAACCTGGGGACATATATCAAAAGAATGGTTGAGAAGAAGGCCCAGTAAGGGAAACAAGGGAAAACATTTAACATGTGAACTTGGGATACATCAACAGTGTCATGAAAAAGAACTTTAAGGCATGTGAAAGAAATTGTGAGGCATATCATAATAAAAATAACATTTTTCATAACCTGAAGATGTGGCTACAACATTTAATATTGAAAATCATTCCGTTTCACCAAGCTCCATCCCCAAGGTGTCATTAAAAATTACCAAGGTTATTCACCAAGGTATCAGTCTAAAAGGTCATCACTAGAGATTAAGTCTTTACCCAATGCATTGGAGCGCTATAAGTGTGCACCATTGAAATGAATTTATTATCATGTGAGACACATATATAATCATCAATCATTTCATAAACAACCCATATAACATAAAATAAATGGGTTTTACTTCATAATCATAACGTTTTAAAAACTGCTTTAAAGACGTGATCTTTATGTCACATTAAACCCACGGAAAGGGAAAGAGGGTATCATGTATGTAAATACCAGAATTTAAAATATTAAATTTTGGTATATATGTGAATACCCATTTAAAAGGAAGATCTTTGAGTATTCACATAATAAAATAATATAATTTTAGAAAAAAAGAGAGACATTTGAGACAGAAATTCTGCAGCATAACGGCTATGTTTCGGGTTTTTAGAAAACATTGAAAAGAGATGGGACATGGGTCAAACATTCATGATTGATCCATAAAACAGTAGGGGGACAGAATATAAAGGATTTGAGAACATGGTAAAGAAATTTGAAAGATATAACATATGAAATGAAGAACATGAAAGGAAGACAAAAATAAGATTTCTCTTATGAATATTTGGCAGCTTAACGACGTTACTTAAACATCAAAAAATGAATTGACGAGATAAAATATGGTCTCTCATCATATAAACATAATATATAGGTATGATAGATATAGAGATCATATCCCAACATAATAAAAACTAACTTGATAAACTTTACATGAAAGTAGAACTTTGAAAAAATGAGAAAGGTGAAAGAATCCCTTAAAAATTCGGCAGCCTAACGTCGTCACTTAAACTTCAGAAAAAATGGATTTAAGAGATCAAATAGGGCCTCTCATCATATTATCATAAAATATCAGTATGATAGATATAGATAACATACCCCAACATAATAAAAATAAACTTGAAACACTTGACAAGAAAACAGAACATGAAAATGAGAAGGGTGAATGAATTCGTTACCAAAATTTTGGCAGCCTAACAAAGCCACTTAAACATTCATAAAACTAAATGATAAGAGTAAGAGGGGATCTCTCATTATATGAGAATGAAAAAGGAAGTAAGAGGAATATAAAATAACATCCTCCAACATACGAATACGGATTACAAAAGAAATGACATAAAAGAGAGTACTTGGAAAGAAAGAGGGAGGTAGGATCCCTTACCTTAAAACGTAACTCTTAAAACTGAAAGGTTGGGACCGTGAGGGATTGGGGGCACCTTTGCAGGACTCCTTGGAAGGTAATAAGACCAGATCTTTTTTTGGGGAGTGTTGGGAGTCGAATGGATTAGAGGATGGCTTGGTATATATAGGGAAAGTGACATGACAAGGCATTAATGGCCAAGGGACACCTCATTGGTGGTTTTGGAAAAACCATGGGCTTGCCCATGGTATTTTCCCATGGTAGTGGCCACTTGGGAAACCGCATACCTTATATTACTCTTCATAAGTCTACCATATTGATTACATACTTAATACATCATTTAATGATGTCATTAAACACCCGTAACTTAAAAACTGTATTTTCACTATTCATCAAAAAATAAACTTTCTCAGAAAAAACTCAAAATTTCACCTTAACCAAATATCAATGCTTTGATTTGAAAAAAGAAATCTATTTTATAAAAATAGTTTTCTAAATATTTTTGATTTAATTTTTAAATAAATGCACTATTCACCGAAAATCCATTTTTTTCAGAAAAAATCCCCGAAAATTATCTTAGCATAATATCGATGCTCTGAATTCAAAAATAAAGTCCATTTTATAAAAATAATTAAATAATAATAATTTTTTAATTTTTAATTAAAAAAAACTATTCACCCGAAAAAACTAATACTTGAAAAATAATTTATGAAACCATTATTTAACCATTTTATTGAATCACATTACTTAACCAATGTGCCTAGATTATATTAATAATTTATTTAAGTGAGATTACTAATACATTTGGTCACATTACTAATCCTAAGCATAAAATCACTTTTCATAATTTAATATTCATCAAAAATAATGTTGATCTTATTAGACTCTAAATATCGTACTGAACATAATTGTAGAAGACCATTTTTTGAAAATCATTACATATTTTTAATTATTTAAGGTTTACATAAAAAATTTTAAAATATCCTTTTTCTAAAATTCATCAGAAATATGCATACTATATTTATCTGGTCATTTCAAAATTCATAACCTTCATCATAAGATGAAATCCCAATTCTTATTTAAAAAAAGGATTACACAAGGCTATTATGGTCTCCTTACATAGCCATTTATCACACCAGCATATGACCTAAGTGTAAGGTGTGCTAAGGTGAGAGAATCTGAGGGAGGCTTAACCAACATCGCATGAGTTGTAATTTCTATCAGTTTGAACTTCTCACGAAGGCGATTCTATTCTAGCTTCACATGATGAAGTTCAGCATGGGTTTGGTTCAGAGAAAACCCCAGTGGTGCTACCTCCTTCCCAAGTTCTATTAGATGGGCTTCGATCGGTCCAAGACTACTGGGTGAGGCCATCAAATCTTCTTTCTATATTAATTAACCAAGATTACTTGTATTTAGAGACAATAATAAAAACGTTTAGTTTCCAGCAGTCATATTGACCAATGGTCATATAACAGTCAAAACCCAACGATCTCATTTTAATTATACTCATGTTATCAAATAAAACATTTCTGTTGAGTATAAAAAATAAAATAACACACAAAATTAGGAAACAAGATTTATTCAAAATTTCGGTCATTACAATCTTCCCCCCCCCTTAAGAAATTGCATCCTATCAATTTTTAAAAATTGGGTTTTGAAATTTAATTTAAAGTACCACATCGGAAAATGAGTCAGTAAAACTATTACCATAAAAGAAAGAAAGGGAATTACAAAGGTCACCTAAGTTTACCCACACTAGGATTCCATGTAAGAAAACATGGACATGGAGGAGAAAACAAATGGTCAATTTCTGAGGGAGAGTGATAGAAAACATGATTAAGAGAAAGTTAATCACAAGAAAATCACAAACTTATGATGTGTGTAAACGTTCTTTGATTACCTAGTAGGAAACGTAAACCAAGAACATTTTTGTTTTACATTCCCTTTCATAATTCTGAGGAATTCATTTACTACATAGAACAAAAACATAAGGAAATATACCTACCTTCAAGTAGAGTTTCATCCTTTAATAAGTTTCTACTAAAACTAATCTTTTTCTCAAAACGATGAGCATTCAAAAACACTTTGTCTCATAAAAACACAAGAATCATCTTCTTGAGAGTCACATAATCCATAAAAGATTAACTATCAATTTCTTCTATCTTTAATCATTATCCCAAAAACAGAAAGGGTAAGTCAAAACAACTCTTTAAAAAAGAAAGAATCCCATAGGAAGGGAAACTACTTTTAAATCTTCAAAGTTCCATGGTACTACTCAAAGTTCATCATACACCATTCCATAAATAACTTTCCTTAAAAATCCATGAAATAAACCAAACTAAGATTGAAACCCAAATACAAGAAGGATATGATAACATAGTCTTCCAAAATAAACTTCATTGTTCATCTCCAAACAACATAAACCACTCCTAACATCTTATAACAAAAGTAACTAACCTAAACATATTTTCCCCAAGATAGTTTAATCATTTCCATAAGTAACCTATATTTCCATAAGTTCACCTTATATTCATCGATTCATCAAAGTATAAGTCAACCTTTTCTCCCCAATGAAAATACCATAGTAATCTATTTACCTCGATCATAAAGGGTCCCCAAAATAGTGAACTTCTTCCAAAATAATAATTATCTTTTAATCCCCTAATCATCTCTTTCATATTAATTCGTCAATCATCGCATTTTCTATCACAATGGTTGTTGGGACATGTTCTTCCATTTCCCACCATTAACTAAGAAGATAAAGTATAATTAGGGGCTTAAATACTTAGCCAATAATCATGAAAAGGAACATAAATCATATAAGGATAACTTGTAGAAGAAAAGTATACACTAACTTGTGATCCCCTAGGTTTCAAACTAGGTTATCCATTATCATATATTCTTATGTGAATCTTTATTTTATTTTATCATTGTTCCTTTAATAATGGTTCATACTAAGCTTCTGAATTTACCAAAGCATATCCCCTGGGAGTGTCGTAACCAAGAGTGCAGCAAGGCCCATTGTCGTATACCAATTCTCATTTGAGTCTAGCTCAAATCATTGTTTTCGGGTTTTACCCCTATGTACATATGTGCCATAGCCACCTCTACCTGCTCGTATACAGACATGGATGTATTTTCATGGCAACCCCGTACTCAATACTCACCAAAATACCAAGAAGATTTATTATACTTAAACTATTATATAGGGTTCTTCCTAGAGTTTTGATATCCTAATTTACACAAATAACTGAACCGTCCTTTGATACCATCTATAGCATCCCGCCTTTTTATAACATAACTTTTCATTACATTTTCCAAAACCGAGGTTCATTAAGGTTTAGTGTCTTGGAAACCAGTAAATTAAAACATGAAAACATAAAACATTCTTCTTAAACACTTGACAGGATTCTCTTAATGTTCATCCTAGGTTCATTACTGCATCTCATAACCTGGGGACATACATCAAAAGAAAGGGTGATCATAAGGCCCAGTAAGGGAAACAAGGGGAAACATTTAACATGTGAACTTGGGATACATCAATAGTGTCATGAAAAAGAACTTTAAGGCATGAGAAAGAAATATTGAGGCATATCATAATAAAAATAACATTTTTCATATCCTGAAGATGTGGCTACAACATTTAATATTTACAATCATTCCATTTCACCAAGGTCCATCCACAAGGTGTAATTAAAAATTACCAAGTATATTCACCAAGGTATCAGTCTAAAATGTCATCTCTAGAGATTAAGTATTTTCCCAATGCATTGGAGAGCTATCAGGGCGCACCATTGTCATGTATTTATTATCATGTGAGACACATATATGATCATCAATAATTTCATAAAAAACCCATATAGCATAAAAAATGGGTTTCACTTTATAATCATAATGTTTTAATAACTGTTTTAGAGACGTGATCTTTATGTCACATTAAACCCACGGAATGGGAAAGCGGGTATCATGTATGTAAATCCAAGAATTCAAAATATAAAATTTTGGTATATATGTGAATAACCCTTTAAAAGTAAGTGCTTTGAGTATTCACATAAAAAAATAAAATAATTTTTGAAAAAGAGAGAGACATTTTAGACTTAAATTATGTAGCATAACGGCTATGTTTCAGGGTTTTAGAAAACATTGAAATGAAAGGGGACATCGGTCAAACATTCATAAATGATCCATGAAACAGTAGGGGACAGAATATAAAGGATTTGAGAACATGGTAATGAAATTTGAAAGATATACCATATGAAATGAAGAACACGAAGGGAAGACAAAAATAAGATTTCTCTTATGAAAATTCGGCAGCATAACGACATTACTTAAACATCAAAAAAATGAATTGAAAAGATAAAATATTGTCTCTCATCATATGAACATAAAATATAAGTATGATAGATATAGATATAATACCCAAACAAAATAAAAATGAACTTGAAATACTTGACATGAAAGGAGAACTTTGAAAAAATGAGAAAGGTGAAAGAATCCCTTAAAAATTCGGCAGCATAACGGCGTCACTTAAACTTAAAAAAAATGGATTTAAGAGATCAAATAGGGTCTCTCATCATATGATCATAAAATATCAGAATGATAGGTATATAGATCATACCCCAACATAATAAAAATGAACTTGAATGACTTGACAAAAAATAGAACTTGAAAATGAGAAGGGTGAAAGAATCCGTTACAAAACTTTCGGCAGCCTAACGAAGCCACTTAATCATTCATAAAACTAAATGATGAGAGTAAGAGGGGATATCTCATCATATGAACATGAAAAGGGAAGTAATAGGAATATAAAATAACATCCTCCAACAAAATAATATGGATCACAAAAGAAATGACATAAAAGCGAGTACTTGGAAAGAAAGAGGGAGGTAGGATCCCTTACCATAAAGAATAACTCTTAAAACTCAAAGGTTGGGACCTTGAGGGCTTGGGGCACCTTGGAAGGACTCCTTGGGAGGTAATGAGACCAGAGCTTTGTTTGGAGAGATTTGGGAGTCGAATGGATGCGAGGATGGATTGGTATATATATGGAAAGTGAAAGGACAAGGCATTAATGGCCAAGGGACACCTCATTGGTGGTTTTGGCAAAACCATGGGCTTGACCATGGTATTTGCCCATGGTATTGGCCACTTGGGACACCGCATACCTTATCTTACTATTCATAAGTCGACCATATTGATTACATACTTAATACATCATTTAATATTGTCATTAAACACCCGTAACTAAAAAACTGTATTTTCACTATTCATTGAAAATTCAACTTTCTCAGAAAAAACTCAAAATTTCACCTTAACCAAATACCGATGCTCTGATTTGAAAAAAGAAATCCATTTTATAAAAATAATTTTCTAAATATTTTTAATTTAATTTTTAAATAAATACACTATTCACCAAGAATTCATTTTTTTCAGAAAAAATCCCCAAAAATTACCTTAGCATAATATCGATATTCTGAATTAAAAAATAAAGTCCATTTTATAAAAATAATTAAATAATAATAATTTTTTATTTTTTAATTAAAAAAAACTATTCACCTGAAAAAACTAATACTTGACTAATAATTTATGAACCCGTTATTTAACCATTTTATTTAATCACATTACTTAATCAAGATGCCAAGATTATATTAATAATTTCTTTAAGTGAGATTACTAATCCATTTGGTCACATTACTAATCCTAAGCATAAAATCACTATTCATAATTTACTATTAATCAAAAATCAAGTTGATCTTATTAGACTCTAAATATCGTACTGAACATAATTGTAGAAGACCATTTTTTGAGAAACATTACACATTTTTAATTATTTATTGTTTACATAAACATTTTTAAAATATTTTTTTAATGGTTGGGGCCGAAGCCTCATTTATTATTAAAAAAAAGAAAAGACCTCTTTTAACTAGGTAGAGGGAGACCCATTACATAGCCTAAAGGCCCAGTGGGCATTTAGCCCATTACATGGCCCGTAGACCCATTTTTTTTGGCCCGAAGCCCATTCTGTGAATAGTACTACTACAGTACCTGCACTGCTACAGTACTGCACAGTACCCGCCACCACTACAGTACTTTGCCGCCGCTATAGTGCCATGCCGCCGCTATAGTTCTCATCGTTGCTACATTACGCCGCTGCTACAGTACCTGCGCCCAATGGGTTTTGAACCCCCATGTTTCATATAGATTTAAGGGGTGCTTACCACTAAGACAATCCCCAACCACAAACATTTTTAAAATATCCTTTTTGTAAAAATCATCAAAAATATGCATACTATATTTATCCGGTCACTTGAAAAATCATAAACTTCATCATAAGAAGAAATCCCAATTTTTATTTACAACAAAGGATTACACAAGGTAGTTATGGTGTCCTTAAATATCCCCTTATCACACTAGTATATGACCTAAGTGTAAGGTGTGGTAAGGTGAGAGAATCTGAGGGAGGCTCGACCAACATCACACGAGTAGTAATTTCTATTAGTTAGAACTTCTCGTGAAGGAGATTCTGTTCTAGCATCATATGATGAAGTTCAGCTTGTGTTTGGTCCAGAGAAAATCTTAGTGGTGCTGCATCCTTCCCAAGTTCTGTTAGATGGGCATCGATTGGTTCAAGACTACTGGCTGAGGCCATCGAATCTTCTTTCTATATTAATTAACCAAGATTACTTGTATTTAAAGACAATAATCAAAACGTTTAGTTTCCAGTGGTCATATTGATCAGTGGTCATATAACACTCAAAACCCAATGGTCTCATTTTAATTATACTCATGTTATCAAATGAAACATTTTTTTGTGTATAAAAATAAAATAACACACAAAATTAGGAAAAAAGATTTATTCAAAATTTCAGGTTGTTACAGCTTCGCCCAGGTGTCTGTGGGAAAGCCTTTTTTGATAGAGATGCTTAGGACGTGCTATGTTGGGGAAAAGTGGAAAACCAGTGGGGAAAGTAGTAGCGGGGTACCCTTGTTATTCTTTATTATATGATAGATTCTTGTATGCGTTACTTGGTGAGAGTATCCATGGTGAGGATGGTAACTTAGTCTACCTGTTTAGGTGACGATTTAGTTTCATTTGTTGTTCATTATGCATTATCATGATCTCTTTACTTTTTCATGGGAGGATTCAGGGAGGATCCTAATTAGTATACTGTTATACTCACCCTATGTATATATAAACTATTTTACAGTTCACTTGGAGCAGGTTGGAGATCAGGGTGGTTACAACTAGATTGTGGTTGTAGGAGCTTTTCGGGCTTGTGGTTGCTGTTGTTTTTCTTTCTATTGGGTACTCATAGTCTTCCCTTCTAGTGGTAGTACTTTTTCATGACATTCCATTTTTTCACTTGGTTTTCTTTTATATTTCATGTTCTGGGTTTTAGTTGATTGGATTCTATCTTATTTCCCTCTTCCGCATGTGTTTTCTTAGAGGGTATTTCCTCCCATTTGTGTGTTACTATACCCTCGGTGCTAGTCACCAACCTAGGGCCTACTGGAGGCGGGACTCAGGGGTCATTAGCTCCCTTCTCAAATTTCCAGCCTAGGAGGGGTACAATTTGTGGGGAGGGGGTCGTGACAGAAGTTATACAGGGTGCCTCTTGAGCACACATAAGATGAGGCCCCCTTAGGGTTGGGATGAGGCCCTAGAGGATTAGGAAGATCATGAGCCATATTTATTGGCATAATTACATGCTTAGGTATAGGTTGGAAAACTATAGAATATGCCATCTTTTAAGATATGGACTGAAGAATAACTTAGAAAGTGTCTGGTATGATTTATTCAGGGCATCCGTAGGGGATATTAGGGCACTAAGCCTTTTATGGAATACCAGACCTGAAATTTCCAATCAAAATACCCACCACTATCTAAGGGTTATGGTGTAATTCATGTGGAATAGAAATAGATAGATTCAATCTTGAACTTCTTCAACCAGCTTGAGACACCACCAGGTCAAAGGTTGAAGCTGGTGACGTACATGTATATAAGACCGACAAATCGCTTATGGGATGTACAAGTACAGGTGTACAGACATGAGGGACTAGACTGGAATGACTTCTAAGCCATGTTATACAATAATTTCTTCCCTAATAAACTAATAGTGGAGATATCATGTATGTTCTTGAACCATTAGTAGCAAGACACAACCACCAAGGACTATGCGTCCACATTTACTAACCTGTCCCAATTTGTGCTTGGTATGGTGGGTGATGACAATATGAGAGTGTGGCATTTCAAGGATGGTTTGTGGAGCTCCATTAGGGTGTAGATAAACATATTTAGGTTATACTCATTCACATAGGTAGTGTACCAGAAACATATAACTATGGGGAATCTGATCGACAGATCTTATATGAGCTGATTGATGGATTCATGTGATTTCTGTTGAAATTATCATTGTTGTATAAAGTTGGGACTAGAGGAATTCCAATATGTATGTTAAGATGAGGATTTAGGAAGACCAAAAAGTAGTTGATCTTAATAATATTTCTTCTAGTGTGGTATGTAGGGACATGTCTTAACTCAGTGTGAGAGGCCTCCAAAGTGGTGTCAGGAATGTGGATAGTTGGTCCAAATCAAGAGGTTATGTGGGGATCATTATTATACATCTAGGATCCAAGGACCAGGTCAGACTCAGGAATCTGAGGTAGGACCGAGAGTGGTACTAGGATATGGTTTCTTGGATTTAGCTTCATGTGGAGGTCATGCTAGAGACAGTGGGACCTAATAGTGGGGGTAGTGGTAGATAGCTTGTGCACTTTCATAGGGAGGATAATCTTCTGGTGGTTGAGATTCAGGTTAAGTTCATGTAGTGGAGCATCCAGATGTAGGGTAGGTTGAGGGGTCAAATATAGTCCGGGGTATTCCATGATGCTTTCATGATCGAGGTTGTATTTTAGTTTTGGATTATTCTAGTTTTGATGTACAAGGTTAAAGTGTAATGTTTTTGGACTAACCAAACACTAGTTAGTATGTTAGAATCAGCTCAGATGAATGATATATATGTGTGTTTGTGTGTGTGTGTGTTTGAGGTGTCTGGAACTGTGTTTTGTTATGGGTCTCGATGCGGAGCAGGAACTACTTGAGGTGTGTAGGCATCTGGGAATTGACCTGATGTGGGTTATGTATGAGGTATGGGCACCAGGATGGTATGGGAATCTGATGAGATATAGAATTTGATGGGTTTCAGATTTGACATGAGCATGATTTGATAACCTAATATGGTGCGGTAATGTCGATGTGTAATGGGAGGAATTTTAGTTTTGGTGATGGTCATTGGACTATCGAGTTATTTTTGTTTATGGTCAGGATGCTCCTAAGCAGGTAACTCTGAATGTGGGAAGAAACTTAAGGGGATTTGACAAGTGAATTAATAACCAGGGTAGACTATGTTGGTTTTGATGATATGGGTATGTTTGTTACCATCTCTATGTAATGTTTGATAGCTCATGGAGGATCTATGTTATGGTGGGGAGACTGTAATATCCCAAGATTTCGAGTGGGTTGGAATTTTTCCAACCAGTTTGAATTTTGTGTTTAGTTAGTGGGATGATTCTATTATTTATCATTTAAACCCAATTTTAAGAGTTTATTTGACCCAAAACCTAAATTTTAGATGGGTTTTATGGATTAGAATGTGCCTTGGGGTTTTGAAGAGTTTTGAGTGTGGAGGGACCTGAAAACCCAATTTCAGGAAAGAAAAGATAGAGGAACATTCTTTGGAAAAACCATACAGCCCCCTAGGGGTATCCATGAAGCCCTCCAGATGCAATGATCATGGTATTAAAAATATTTCAGGAGAGGGCGCACATTTGTATAAGGACACTTATGTTTTTGGTTGTGGGGATTCTCACAGTTTGGGCATGGTAAGGGAATCCATGCACCTGACTATGTCAGCTGGGTGGCCTTGGATAGTGGAAACTACATGAGGTATACACAGTTTGGTAAACCATATTCCAATATTATGCGACTCAAGTTCTTGAGAAATTATCACCGCATGGTTGGCGCTCAATTATACAAATTTTGAGGCTAAATCACATGGATCACAAAATGGGGTGAATTTACAGGTTTCCCTCCATTTTTTTATCCTTTTTTACTCCCTTAACATGTGAAGCACCTCCCAGCCATGTGAAGAACTTCAATTTCTCATCCCCTAGGTTTTTCCTGTTTTTCCTCTTCTAAGATCCAATATTCAATCTATTGGTATCTATAGATTCATCTTGGTATGAAATTCAATACACTAGCCTCTTTATCTATTTTCTCTAACCATACGTTGCACCTAATATGTTTGATCTGTTTTGCCCTATTTTCATGTAACTCATCTAAATTGTTGATTTATTCCATTTTTCCTTGAGTTAGAGTTCGATATCAGGCAAGCATATTCCTATGAGTACAAGTTAAGTGGGTCCCAAATTTCCTTATGTTTATACATTTTTTTAGAGTGTGATATTATTGCACCATGTGGGTGGTTCGAGAGATAACCTATATAAATTTATTCCTATGTTTAATGTGTTTAAATTATGCCATGGGATGACATTGGGTATGCCTTAGTCTATTAAAAATGACCAATCCAAATAAGGGGATTAGACAAGCTTGAGTAGATTAGGCTGGATATATAATTTGAGTTAAATTTAATTGATTAAATTAAATTGTTATAATGAAATGTGTTTTTTCATGGGAACATGGAAGGATTGGACTAAGGATTGAGGTGGTGTTGACAACTTAAACTGAATTGATATAATTTTTCATGTTGGGCATGGCATAGATAGTTGAGGTGATGTTGATCATAAGGTTGAATGGAATGGTTGTCAAATTTTGGTGATGTGATTTTCAGGATGAAGGAAAGGAATGAGAGATATTAGATGGTGTTGAACATTAGAATGAGCAACATGGTTATTGGATAATGATGTGTCAGGAAGCTGTCACATAGGATGTCTTGGTGTTTTCTACTCACCATTTACTAGACAACATTCCATTGGAGTCATGTTCACAAAGATAAGACTCCATATTGTTGTTTGGTAGACCACTCATTTGGGTAGAGGTCTTAGTAAGTTTTGAGGCATAGGATGGGGTTTCCATAAGTGAGGTAGGAGGTTCTTTCCATTTAAATCCACATGGATGGTGGTAGACCATCATTAGATGGTGATAAGACTTTCCAATAGGGGCTTTGGATCACTGTGACACTTGAGTCTGTTGGTCTAGGACATTGAGGGGATGGATATTTCTATGCAAGGGATATCGGGCTTCGAGCTAATGATTATTATTATATAGAGTATTGACATCGTTGTACCCCTGGACACCATGCTTTGATATGGTCATAGATTTTTCAACATGGGTTTGAGGGATCATCAATATATTTTTTAGGTGTTCGGTTTAGATTCCAGGTTCAATGAGTGATGACTTGAGGTTCCAGGTGGTATTTTGAAGTTGTAACCTAAGGGTTCACTAGAGATTCACTTTTTTCAAATGATTACTTGGTCTTCTTCAATATATCCTTTCCAATATAGTCATATATATACATATAGATGTTTTATTCCTTATATATAACTAGGGGCACATGTTTAGACATTACCAGTGATGGATACTGTAGGTGATCATTCATTGTGGATGTTGAACACATGGGAAGTAGGTATTTATTCATTATGCATGATATGCCTTTTCATTTATGTTATAACACCCACGTTTACAAGGATGTACAAGAGGTAAATGTTTTTGATAGCATACTGATATTTTTTATGACACCCTACACAGGCCCCTCAATATGTGTGTATACTTTATGCTTTTGTGATCAGGTATGGGACCATGTTCTAGACCTAGACCTTAGTGTTTGTGTTTTACCGTTTTCATGGGGTTGATGAAAATGGACCTTGTAGGTTCTTTCTTCATAGAGAATATTTTTTGAGTTTCCTTTATATTTCAACATTCTTTATATATGTTTGTACTGTTGTTTGGCCATGGGTGACCCTTATAGTTATTTCTTTGTATGAAATTCCATGAATTGTTGTATGTGTCTACAAATGGAATTCCTTTGGGATTATTTACAATTTTATTATCTATTTGTGATTCTTTTATTACATGTTATTACTTCCACCAGTTTATGTTATTTATTACTATATTTCATATATACAAGGAAAATAATAATTACCACTATCTGAGGGTATATTATTCCAACTATCACCTATTTACACTATTGTTACTGGTCGGAAGCCTTTTTCATATGGTGAGGTGCGCCTAAGGTTTAGTGGTTAACTGAACCATATAATTATTTTAATGTTTCTTCTAGGTAAGGTATATACAATTTGAGTTTTCTCTCTACCCATCCACTGATGATCTAGTCTGGTTTGAGATGCATGGACTTCCCATTATCTTTTATGTACATTTCTACCAACCTCTAGTGAAGTAAACAACACCCATCGATGAAAAAATTCAAAATGGTATTAATAGGGAACTAAATAGTACAACCCAATAATTACATCAAGACTTATTCTCCTAATGGAAAAAAGGTCCCACATGATCATATATCCATATATCTCTCTAGTACATCCTTACATTGGAGAACACTCTTTGATCGAATACCCAATAGGGTATCAAGTGTCACAACACCACAAAAGTACTTTTTCTGAAGCCCTAGAATCTTTATATTTTTCTGAGATATAAAATAATTTGATATACCTATGCCAAATAATGTAGAAACTAATATCAATCTTATTAGAATAATACCTCTAACCAGAGAATGTTTAGTTCTCTGCTTCTCTGACATAGGCTAAACTATATGTAACTCACCTATACCATGACCCTAATTCACAACTTGACAGTCATGATATGGCCTACTCTATTGGTTTTATACATCCTAAGTCTGATTAAAACTTCCCCGATAGCCACCTCTACCTAACCAGATGGTTGACTTCTAGTTTCCTGTCTGACGAGATACTATAGGCCCTACTCCAGAATGCAAGGTAGGTTTATAATCCCTATCCCAAGGCACTAGTGGAAAAATCCTATTGATGTTTTGAATTTTCTCCATACTACCACATACTCTACATTCAACAGGATCCCCTATAAACTGGGGTTTTTATGCCCTACTTTCCCCCACTGGTGAGAGATAAAGAAGCTATTAGTATGAGTTGGATGACTAATGGTACCCCTATGAGAAAATTCAAAATGGAACATCCATCTTCTAAAAGAACCACTAGAAGGTATTGGTGCTAAACTACCTTGGTTCCCACCACAATATACTCTCAAATTCCTATTAAGAATGAGGGAATAGTTAATTATCTCATAAACATGTTTTTGTATAAATAAAATAACTTGTAAATAGATGGAATATAAAATCCTATCATTGAGTTTCTTTACAGTCATAATATCATCACTAGATAAGTTCGATGAGAAATGATGTAAATTAGTAATAGAAAAATACTCCATGATAGACATGGATGCTTGCTTCTGGTTCATAAACTCCCTAGCCTAGTCATCCCTCAGTGTATGTGGAAATAAGTAATCATAAAAGACAACCTAGAATTCATCTTAGATCATATTTCAATATTAGTATTCCTAGGTAATAAAATACTACCATCATTTGTAAAACCCCATAGCATATATGTAATTATATTGACCCTCCACTCTAGAGTCATCTCTTGATGCTCGAAAATAGAGATAATGGACTCAATCCATGACTCTGTAGCATGTGGTCCACCATCCCCAAAAAAAGGTGAGAGGATAATGATTCTATAACTCCCAAGTCAACCCAACCATAGTTTGGGTTGGTTGATCCACACATTTCATAGATTGCATCATATAGAAAAATCCCTCTTGAAACTTGGTGTTGGTGCCCATATTTAGAATATAATGTGTTTCCATAGGTGGCACTAAAAGAGGTATCACGGGAGACTTATGGCCGCTACTTATGGTGCATGCTCGTCACCACCTTCTGGGCATATTGATCAAGGATATCATGGTTGCATGATTCTATAATTTCAAACACTTTCCTCATACGAGAATTTAATAGTTGAAGTAATTATAGATATATAACAGGATAGGTGGACGACCTTCTTATTGAAAGGGTCCACACATCTCTACATGCTCCAAAAGCCAGGTCTATATGGTATGGAAATATCAAAATAAACCATAAGAACCATAAGACACACCCCAACTACCCACTACAAAGGAAGGGTTCAAGACCAGGTCTCATATGACATAATATAGGTTCTAATACATAGATTGTTAGTTACACATTATAGAGGAAAACACCCTTTACGCTGCAATTGGCATCCCATTTAGCAAGAAACGTTTTGTTTAAAATATTTTAATTTAGTAGTGTTTGTAATATTTATTTCAATATATACTTAGCAAGGTCCAAAATTAGTAGGTCTAGAACCCACAACATGGTATAATGGTCCAATTAAAGTGTCATCGTGAATCTATGTAGGAAAAAACTATTTATATTAATTTTAAAACATTAATTAATTTTGTTATATTTTAAATACATGTAACATTAAAAAAATTTAATATATAATAATTCATGGAACTATATATAAGAAATAAGAAAATGAACATAGAAAGAAGATGGGGCATGAAAAATTGCATGACATATTAGCCCTAATATGCCTACAATTTTGTTTGAGATGCTAATTCCTTGGTGTACTAGGACAAAGAATGTTGTACATAACAATAATAATAACAATATTAATAATTTCACAAAACATGTGAATTATTCAATGATGAAATATAATCTTCTATAACATGCAAAAAATTAGAACACTAATAAACAATCCTAGGTAATTTAAGATTTCCCTGTATATGGGTTAGCTACTTTGAGGAATAAGATCATTACTAAATTACTCCACCTACTAGTCTTTAATCTAATTCCAAAATAATACATCAAAATTACAATAATAATTTGATACCTCTTTGTAAAGTCTCAACCTGTGATCCACTAAAATGGTTGCCTCATCTGGTGGGTCACATGACCTCAAGAACGACTCCCCATATGCAAGAGGCCACCAACTAGCAATCAGGATCCAAAGTGGTACTTTAAAGTGATTATAGACACATACTAGAGTGGTATATCGGATAAAAATAAATAAATATATAATAGAATAAGCATAATATAATATATGGAACAACCAAAATACATACAATAAATAAGTAGCAAAAGTATAAATATCTAAGAAACTGAAATAATAATCAAAATTCATAGGCTAGGACATATACAATGATATAATGTAATTATGGTATACAAAAAATAGAAACATGGAAGAAACATAGAACATTCTATACAAAAGTACAATAAGGCCAAAAGGCGACTCCACTAGCATCATGAGAATACCCTCAGTCCTCTACTCCAATGATCTATGTTATATATAGATCAGTTCAAGCCTTTTTAAGATGTAAAATTCCCTTATCCACAGTTTTATACCTGAGGTATAGTTGGGTACCAAAGGTGACCCGAGTAGGGTTTGAGATAAAATCAGAAGGCCACCATAAATGGTTTTTAGAAATAATCTGACCAGTGTACATAGCATAGTGGTGTGTAGGCACAATGAATAATAAACAATACTGAATAATAAATACCAACTGGGTTAGGTTATTATTGGAAACATGGATAGCTCTACATGATTTGACTTTGTCCAATGTCTATCTGATCAGTAACTATATATATATAGTAATCACACACACATGTATATATATATATATAATATATATACATTTATATGCACACTATACATGAGGAATTGTAGTTCCGTATACACGGATATTAGATGCTATCTAGACTCAGAGCATAACTCAAGAATCTATAACTATTTTAAGGTGGCAAGGGATACATAAATGTGTATGAACTCATAATATCATATGAATGAGAGGCATCTATCATGTCACTAAAAATTGTGGGGTGAGTCATCAGGATCAAGACATAAAGTGTAGGAACATAGAGTATCATGCCAATTATACAAATAAAATTATAATAGTTTGAGATGTCATTCCCAACACCCAACTTAATGGAATATGAAATTTCATGCTCAATATAACCCTTAACCATTGTTCAAGAACCACTATCAATGGAATACTAATAATAATAATGAGTTTTTTCCACTAATTGTTATAATTAGTATCCCCCTTATATATATGGGAGTAAGAATTATATAATTCAGGTAAATTTAAATATACATTTCTTTTTTTGGTCTTGACGCCCATTATAATTTAATTTTCTATCCATTATATTTATAATCAATGGAAAAATGGTTCACTTCAAGCCTAAAACATATATTTTCTTTGGTTAATTAAACAATTATATACAAGAGGTTTTTTCATTTAGCACACCCAACGGGGTGACAATGAATTAGGTAGACATACACTAATCATTGAAAATAGTATATTTGAATAATTAGAAATGAAATGAATATTGAAATTGGTTTAACACATTTTAGGCAATGTGTGGAAAAGTACGACATGTGGCAATATGAAGAAAACTATGAAAACGCGTAATCATTGAGGGAAAAATAGTAGACCACATTTCTTAGATCCATGGACAATGTCTCATCTTATCTCAGCCTCTAATTCAAATAAAATGGAATAAATAACCAAAATATAAAAATGTTCTGAAAATAGGGAAAATGATCTCAAACCAAAATTTAAAACGGGACAAGAAGATCAATGATGAAAGGAAGAAATAGGATTATAGATCATACTGATTTAGATAAAAATATTCCAATGGTGATGAAATCAATGTCTATATGAGGGAGTTATTTCTATACTTAGGTGACTAGAATAGAGACTAACTGAGGAGGGATAGAGGGGCTATCCATTAGAAAAGAATTGAGGAAGAGGTATTTTCAGTTAAAAAAATTTAGGGGATAAAATGAAATTTCACCCTCCATGATGGGGTCACATGTTTTGGCCATATGGTTGTCCAAACTATGCATCAATAGTACTCCATTCACTACCCATGAACCCTTCCGTCATGGGCTAGACACACTGTTTGAATAATCACGTGCAATCCAAGTGGAACGACTCTATCAGAATAGTATGTAATATCGCATGGGCATGCACCCCGACACGCATAGTTTCTAATAGAGTTTGCATCATCTCCTAAAAAAAATGTTTCGTACAAGGTTATTTTGTATGGCTATTACTAACCATGGTCTAACCATGATACCCACATTGTTTGTCCAATTCCCAAAGCTCTGGGCTCAAAAAAAGACATAGACTCCCCTAAAACCTTAATTTGTCTATAAGGAATTTTTACCAAGAGAAAAAAGGGATTCAAATGGAAAAATAAATTATACATACCTTCATGAGATACCGAGTTGTTACACTCATGAAGACGATAGATTGGTCGATGTAGATTATAAGGTAGAATGTGGATACGTGGGGCATTTTACTGCATAAAATTTTCAGATCATATAGATTTAGAGTTGGGATCTTATACAATTTACTTTTTCATTTTTCATGTTTTTTCATCTTTTTGGTTGGGTTTGTATTTTTTCCTTTTTATTTTTCAGTTTACTCTATCAAACTCTTGTTCTCCCTAAATCATTTATATGCATGGTTATATTATAGATGTTTCATATTTTATTATTATCCCTCTTCAATTCTGTATGGATATGGTCATGTGTGTGTAGATAGGTACATTAGGAAAAGACCTCATATACTAGCTTTGCCTTTCTGCGCTTGTTCCCAACCCCTTTCTCATCGAGGCAGGCTTGGGGTAGTTGTGGCTTGTCCCTCATTGGGTCTGGTCAAGAGAGATTAGTATCAAATAAGTTCATTTATGGGATATTATTTGGAATAGTTCTTTTATGAGGATTTGGATAGGATTTAGGGAAATAATGTCAATGTGTTTCATGTGAAACATTTAATCTTGGGAACCTAGTGTTGGTACGGTGGCTGAAAGATCCATTCACATGGACTCTAAATACCTAATGTACACTCGTCATACCAAGAAATTGGTTGCAGAGGAAAATGGTACATGAATCATATATTATTTATACATTTGAATATCATTATAAAGTTATATCCCCATTATATATATGCCCATATGACCATGATACATCTTTATTAAAATATGAGAATTCCTCTACAAAAACAACAAGCTATGTTACCAATTCCAAAATATAATGAAGATATGATGAGTCATGAGGCATTAATTTAGGGGAAATCCTATAAAATTATTCCTCCAAGTTCATAGGTAGAAGTACCCAAAACTATATCTTAGTAGATCATACTTTCAGAGTTCGATGCGAATGCACATTGGTTTAATGCAGTCCATGAGTTTCAGTGTGTGAGGATTCTGAGATTCTATAGTGATCCAGATACCCAAGAAGTGGAGGAATGGATGGAGTTAGTAATCCATGTTATTAGGATTATCTTGACATCAACTGATCATGTGATTTTTCTAGATTCCAAAATTTCCCATGGATCAGTTCGATGCTCATGGAGTCTAGTTACACAGATTTATGATGAGTCAACACTATCATGGGCCAACATATAGTAGTTTTTTTGTGAGGATTACTACCCACATACATATTATTTGTTATGATTAAGGATCATTTAGAGTTGATGTAGGGATATATGACTATTTTATAGTATGATATAAGTTTAAAATACCTTATGTAGTAGTCCATCAACATGGTTTAGGATGGATACATATAGGTGCGGAAGTTTGAGCTTTGACTTCACTGATATATTAGTCCCTGTTTAGTACCCATTTTCATTACCACCTATGACAGGGTGTTGGAGCAGGAAATGGTGACATGGATCTTTCTATCACAGGGATGCCAGGTAGCTGGATATGGAAGTGGGTATTAAAGTGATGAATCATCTATAGAAGCTAGTAGGCGCCAGTCAACAGGAATTCAACACATGATATAATCCTATGATCATACATAGGCATGTAGTCAGGGATAGTACTGAAGAGCATGTCATCCCCAATAGGGGTGGTGCTATGCATATGATAGTTTATATCACATGGCATGTGATTTTATAACTATATGTTCTATGTATGACAGGTATATAGTTGATGGACCGCCATGGTATAGGCTACAATATGATCATGGATCTGCTAGTTGAGGTAAGGGAAACCCTATTGGTGGTGGATCATGAAATGGATAAGGTGGGGTTCCATTGGGAGGAGTTGTTGATGGTGGATGTTGTTATGGGATCCTTCCACCACCACCAGCATGCAGCCGACAGTAGGTTCAAGGAGTGAGAGTTTGGGGTTACAAATAGTTATAGAATAAAAAGGAATATGACCCAATGACATAGGAGATTATTGGAGGTATGATATGTGTTTATTATACACTAACTTCTGTATTAATAGAAACAATTATGAGTCATTACTTTATATATTTACACCTAATGTGATAGCTAGAGATTCCATTTGAGGCTTAATCCTAACCGGTTTGTCTTGAGGTTCCTATGGGTAATTAGTATTCTATATCTTTTATCTTCTAATAATGTGAGATATCACTTGGTGAATTGAGGTTAAAATGGGACCTTTTAGTCATTATGTTGAAACACTATGACTTCATTTTGGGTATGGATTATTTGTCCACAGTATGAGACATGATTTGCTATCACTGTAAATGGTTCAAATTCTTTCTCAGTAATTGGATGGGAATCTCCATTGAGGGAGAGAGAATGAGAGGGTTTTTTGAGTATGAGGTTTCATCCCATCCCCATTAGCAGGTTGATGTATCCCTTGGTGAAGCACCCTCTTCAAGAATCTGTATTCCTTCAACCATGGAGGATTGTATGGAATTATACCTTAAGAATATTAGGATTACCAGCAAGGTGGGTGATGTAGTTTTTCATTTACTTCCACCCATAAAAAACTAAGATATATTCTTCTCCATATATAAGGGACCCTATCATGCTCCATGATATATGGTTGCAGTTGAAGGAACTTTAAGAGAAGTGTTTTATTATAGTCAGTTTTTCCACCTGGGCTGCATTAGTGTTCTTCATGAAAAAGAAATATGGGATTTTGTCAATTTTTTTTGGAAGATTTCCACTTGAACCAAACCCCAATAAAAAAAGTGATCCCATTTTTGAGAATTGATGGCCTATTTGACCAATTTCAATATGTGAGATAGTTCTTGAAGATAGATCTTAGGTTTGGCTACTACCTGTTGAGAGATCGCGAGGAAGATATTCCAAATGTGGAATTATGATGTCTCTATACACACTATCAATTCCTACTGAATCCCTTTAAACAGATTAATTCCCGTATTGTGTTTATGGATTTTATGAAAAGGATTTTCAAGTCATAATTGGGCCAGTTTTTTGTCGTATTCATTGATTACATACTCCTATACTCCATGTTATAAGAGGAGCATGTGGATCACTAGAGGTTGGTGGTAGAATTTTTTTAGGAGTACCACATTTATATTAATCTTTTCAAGTGGAATCCCTAGAGCTATGAGGATAACTTTACTGTGCATGTAATGTTTTAGAATGGTTTAGTTATAGACCAGATAAAGATCAATGCAGTCCTTTCTTGGGAGCCACCCAAGAGTGTGTTTGAGGAGTTGAGTTTTCTGGGAATTGAAGGGTACTATATAAGGATTGTGGAAGACTTATCTAGGATTAGATCCCCTTTAACAACCCTTACCTAGAAAGGGAATCCATTTACCTAAAATGAGTAGTTCCAGAGAGCCATAAAGGATATGAGGATGAGGTTAACACGTTATCATATTTTTAGACTATTAGAGGAGGGAGTGGAGTATGTATTTTATTGTGATTCCTCTAGAGCTAGGCTTAGCTACATTTTGATACAGAGGTTGGTATTTATCATATTTGGGTTGAGATAGTTGATATTCCATGAGCAGAACTACATGGCTCATGACCTAGATCTTGTAGTTGTAGTCTTATCCATAAAGATGAGAAGACATCATCTTATGGGGGATAATTTTTTATTTAAATTAACCATTATAACCTTAGGTTAGTCTTCTTATAGAGAGACATGAACCCAAGGAGTAGGATATAATTACAGTTATTATAAGGATATGAGTTTGAGATAGTATATAATTTTGGGAAGGAAAATGTGGTAACATATCCCTTAGAAGGAATTATTAGGCTTCATTTGGTGCATGAGGCATCTGAGTAGTTGTATTCCTTACAACTAGCCCTGGTTGAGCAGGAGGGTGAAGCTTTTCTTCAGTTTATGGTGTTAGCAACTCTACTCCTTCAACATGTGAGAGATTCCTAGTTTATAGACATAAATTGAGAGGTATTTTGTGGCTAGATATCTTTAAGAGATTATCTTGATGTGGTTTCTAAAGGAAGGAATCATATCACCCTTTTCTAGGGCTGAATGGAGGTACCAGTCACAATACAAAAGGAGGTAATAAGAGAGTTTTACACATATCATTTACACATATATACTGGTGTGGGGAAGATTTAGAAGGGACTTTAATGGTAGTTTAGTGGGCTGGTATGAGATGGAGTGTGTCTATGTTCATCTCATGGTGCCTTACCTACAAACAGTTGAAAGCTGGGCACCAGGTTCTGGTAGGTTTGTTACAACCTCTAGAGACCCATAGTGGAAATGGGATGGCATATTAATGAACTTCATGATAGAGATTCCATGGCCAGTGATAGAAAATGATTCCATATGGGTGATTGTTGACTGACTCATGAAGTTACCACACAACATTTCTATGAGGAAACAAATATTAGTAAAGAGTTTAGGGGAGTTGTATGTTCAATATATTGTTCTTCTTCATGGGGTTCCCTCAACTATTGTCTATAATCATGATGATGACCTCATGTTATGGTTTTGTACAAGTCTGTAGGAGTTATTCATGACCTAAATTGGGATGAGTACAACCTTCGTCCCCAAAAAATAAGGGAAAATGGAGTGTACTACCCATGTGCTATAGGATATGCTATGGGATTTTATGTTTGAATTTGGTAGAATCTCGGAGGATCATTTTTCATTTTTTGAGTATCCATACAATAATAGCCACCATTCTATTATAAGTATGATACCCTTTGAGGTTCCATATGGGAGACCATACAAGTTAAACATATAATGGATAGTGATCTATGAGATATATCTTGTTGGGCATGTGATGGATTAGGCGATGATAGAGAAGGTACATGTCCTTAAAAAGTGGATAAGGATCACCCATAACATGAAGAAATATTATACAGATCTACATTATAGGGCCTTGTAGTTGGACTAGGAAGATCACATATTCTTGATAATTTCCCCATTAAGAGGATTGAAGAGATTACGCCAGGGAGGAAAGATATCTATGAGGTTTAATGAGATTTTGTTGACCTAAAATAGATTTTTTGAGGTTTATTAATGCCTCTCACTACCACCGCAGTTACAACAGGTGCATGACATATTCCATGTGTAGTAGCTATGGAGATATGTACATGAAATCATGCACATTATTGAATTGGTTGACATGGAAATCAAGGATGGAACCCATTTTATGGAGACCCCAGTGGAGATTGATGATCAGTAAGAGTGGACACTATGTTTATGGACCATTTACTGGGTTCATGTGTTGCATCATAACGAGAGCGAATAAGAGTACCCTTGGGAGAAGGGGAACCAGATGTGGGATTAGTATCCAGAGATTTTTGTTAGATTTTACTTTTTAGGGATGAAAATATTGAATGATGGATTAATTTATATTCACGAATTTTTCCTTGTAAAATATTATAATATATCTATAAATATTTTCATATCTGGGCATTGAGATAACGTGTGATTCCGAGACCCGATGTGCCCAGAATTAATTTTATAAAAATATAAAAAATATTTTATGTTATGAAGACACACTTTATTGAAAAATAGTATAACTCTTAAATGGAGTCTCATAACAAAACTTTGAGTCCAAAATTTGGTCTTGAACCTGAGGTTTACCATAGGAGTGACCTAAAATGGGTCGGAAATGGGTGTTTAGATAAATCTTCCATTGGTGGGTGCGTTTATTGGATTAATTAGTTAATTAGTTAATTAATTCATTTAACCCTTAAAATATAATTATCTCTATATTATGAATGTTATATAGGATCATTGTGGTTATTTTTATTACCCTGGGATCATTTAGGAGACAATTCTACCACCTCTTACTGGATGATCAATATAAGATGACTACAAGACTCCATATCTCGGTGAATCAAGGTGCAAAAAATGAAATGACTTCTTTAATTCATTGAAGAGAATGTTAGTAATTAATTTAAGATCCAAATTGAGTGAGGACATGTAATTTTTTTGATTTTGACGCAATTGATTAAATTATTGAGCATTACCACACTGTTTCTTTTATTGGCATTCAAGTTAAGGATTTTTATGAGCCTATGAAATGACTTTAACTTGGTTATTCAGTTTTCTCATTTTAGGCATCCAGATTTGTATTCTATGGCCAATATCACATGTCCAATTATTATTAAACATATATTTTTTATACATTCCCATTTTCTTTATTTATGTTCATTGTTGATTAGACTATAGGGTCTCAACTCGACATTGTCGGGTGATATTAATCTAGATTGGACACCTAGATTCACGGAAAATTCATATGAAATTAATTTATTGATGATTAGGGGTTGTATTCTAATTATTTATAGGTTGAAAGTGTTTTATTGGTGGATTTGGATCTAAAGAAGAGATGGAGTGATACGAGAGACGAACAAGGTGCGTATGAGCATTGAGAGGGTGAATCAAAAATCTGTTTTCCAGAAAACAGATAAACAGAAATAAATAATAATGGATTCACCATCAATTTAGAGTGTCATAGAGGAAAGATTCAATGTGGGTATGCATTTTTGGATGTCCGTGAAACATATATGAGTTTTTTGGAATGAAAAACTCAAATACATGATGTGTATTTCGGAATAACACGTGACATGTTCCTCTGAAATCTATGCCACAAGAATTTAGCATGATTATGAGTATCACACTTTGTGAGGGACCCCACACTCTCTATGACCTAATGATAGAGAACCATCATGTAATCTGAGTGTAAATGGACGTGATAAAATATTGGCACAATCCATGAACTAGAACAAAACCAGGGAATATGGACATAACTAGAAGGACACATGAAAAACCTCATGCAAGAGGACACATGGTGTACTAGAGTACACGAGCATGTGCAAGTTTACTTGGACTAGACCAAGATCATGGGAAGAAACCTAGGTTGATGAGTCATGCCATGTAGTCCCCATACCAATCATATAGGGTTATATGGGTAGGGATCTATGTACTAGAAATTATACTACATATAGAATATTGAGACCACATGCCTTGTGGGTCCCCTTACATGCCATGTACCCCTACTTTTCTTTTGAGTAAACTTCTACCTCTCATAGGTCTTTCATTTGGAATCAGATTTAGGACCGTGAGTAGATTATCCTGAGAGTTATCCTGAATAGAACGTGATGGTATAATTTTTGGTCGATTTTGAGATATGATGTGAGATGTCTCAAGTGGGTAACTTATTTAGACAATTTTTTATGATGGAAATGATTAGGGAGGATCAACAGAGAGATTAGAGTGGAACTCTCTAAGTAAGACAATAAATGAGTTATCTATCTCGTATTAAAGTGGAATCATCATTTTTCGAGGGGATATGAGTTCTCTATCTACTGTAAAATTGGAAATATTCTTTTAGGTAGGCCTTTGGTCGTTGATCGACCATTAGAGTGGAACCCCCCCAGCGGGGCTGGGTGTGATCCCTCTACAGATTACTAGATAGGAACCCTCTAGCTGGGATAGAGATGGATCCTCTACCCATTACTATATTAGATCACTCTATATAGTAAATTCATGTATACTCTCTGTATGACTATATTGGAAACCTCCTACTAGTCTAAGCATGTGTCCTCTATTGATTACAAGAGTGGCGCCCACCCACAATGCTAGGTCATGGTAACTCTACCATTAATGTAAAACCCTCATTCAAAGAGAGGAAATGAGTCCTTTAGCTATCTATTTAGTGGATCATTCTATTTTAATAGTTCATGGGTATTATAGATAGATATTGTTCCCCATTACTCTGAGACATAGTGACAAGTTGTAGCATGACATGTATGTCTATTTGGATACACGGTTTAGGTTATATACATCATTGATAGAACATTGAAACTACTATCACTCTTTATTAGGCTGGTATGTGAGATAAAAATACCCTTTCTCTCTTGTTTGGTATTTTTTGATTATATATATATATATATATCCTTGTCATTTCGTTATGTTACTTTCTTTTTTTGGGTTGACCTATCTTTTCCTACTGTGTCTCTTAATTCTCCTCCTTTAGCTTTCATGTAATCCTACCAATTACAAATATACTCACCCCTATGTATTGTTTTCTCATATGTTTTGGTTTTTATGATGAAAAAAGGGAGTTCAGTGAAGAAAACATAAGGGTATAGGGATACCTTGTTCATTCGACCACGTATAATGGTCGGATCGTTGAGATTATGAGCTAAAATCACTTCGCATTTATTTTTTCAGCTTTGTCATATTGGAACATTTTCTGATTGGGTTTGTATTTTTCCCTTTTAATCTTCATTTTACACTTTCATACTCTTTCAATCCCGATAGGTTTTACATGCATGGTTGTACAATAGTTGTATCATTATTTATTATTACTCCTCTCCACATCTGTATGGTGATGGTCGGGTATGTTCATATAAGCACATTAGAAAAAATACTCCCAAAATAGTTGTACTATTTGGTGATTCTCACCACCACTATGTCATATGGATGTGGGTTTGGGGTATTTGTGACTGGATCCCCATTGGTTTGGGT
The DNA here is from genome assembly GCA_963277665.1 of Viscum album. Classification (NCBI taxonomy): domain Eukaryota; kingdom Viridiplantae; phylum Streptophyta; class Magnoliopsida; order Santalales; family Viscaceae; genus Viscum; species Viscum album. The sequence continues at coordinate 1,261,502,839 of OY728145.1, read as the reverse complement.
CATGACAGGTCCTTTAATGAAATCATTACTAGAGCTCCCTTCTTCCAATTCTCCATATAGATCCTTATTTATTCCTTACTTTCCTCTTGATTTAACCTAATACTATTGATGTAAAGAAGATCCTACCAAAATGTTGTGTGATTGTAATCATATTATAGATACACTCTAGAGAAAATACACTTTTAGTTTTTCCTTGATGATATTCATCAGGAATCTGTAATTGATGATAGATGATCGACTGACTATGGTGGCCCACACAATTATATTCATTTATATTACACATTGTTTTTAATTTTAATCATAGGAGTTTCAGTTTTCAATTTCTTATTTCCCATTAAATAAGTGTGATTCAATCCTTATAAATATAACAATTCTATTAGAGCTTCAATATGCTGCATATTATTGTAATTATCTTTGAAATAAAGAAAAATATATATTGTGTTTGTTGTATTATTTGATATAATTAAAAATCATAAAGAAATTATTTGGGTATTATATTATGATATTTTATAATGAAAAATTTGATAGTGTTTCTTTATAAGATATATAATATCACACTATGTGATTCAGCGTAATACTTTCTTTTTGATATGTCATAACATATGATATTGGTGTGATAGATTATGATGATGCTAATTTAGTATTATATATGCTCAAAAAACTATGCATTGTATTGATCTTATGATATATTGGAAATCATAATATAAAAATCCTAAATTACCAAGGGATGATCTGTAACCTAAGGTAATTTATCATAAAATATGATATATAACAACAGAGGTAAAACCTAAATATAATGTATATAATTAATTATGATAAACATGAAATATATTTTTCAATTAATCAATTTTAAATTGAATTTTATGGTTTATAAGTTATAGTAAAAGGTATTCTAAGATATTCATTTAATTTATCAAAATAAGCTAGGGGAATACAACTTTTTTATGGAAAGAAACTTATTATTTAAATTGGTCTGAGATAGAACACATACATGAATTATAGGAAAAATAATTACATGAACCAAAGTCCTAGAAGAAAAATACTTGAAGGATAATACTTGAAGGCCAACCATGAGAATCATGTGTCACACCATGATGTTAGTCTTCATTCCACACCACCATCCTATCACACTGCACCACTAGTATCCACACCATAATGTACAACACAATCTCATCACACCATGCCCACACACTATGATTCCAACCTATATTACACCTCATCGCCTCTATTTTAGTGTTATAGAGAATACATCCATCACATAGTGGAATTATATGTTAGTGGAGGGCTAGCAGATAGATTCCAACACACACATTACACATTCAAGTTGCTTTTTTCCTAGCAGTGCATGTATTTTGTCATGCTACCCCACACCTATAATGTCACAACATCCACTTAAGCCACATCGGATTTCCATCTACAATGAACATCTTCCTAGAGTGTGAGACTTCATTTTTTTTCAATAAATGGCCATTATAAAAACACCTAAGGGCCTGGTAGAATTCTAACACTACTTTTATGCAGGATTATCTTGTGAAATTAACACTTAGGTAATCCCGCAAAAATCATTTTACTTAATTTATAATGTTTTTATAAATAAATAAATTATAAATATTTTTTCTTTAATTATTATGTGTTTTTTAATAAATAAATACATAAATATCCCTAATATCAAATGTTACATTAAATATAGTTCAAAATTATATAAAATGGATTATAATTATGATTTAAATTATTTATTTAGATATTATAAGTCTAATTTATAAAATATTTATAAATTATAATATAATTCTAAATATAATGGGATTTATATTTAATCTAATGAATTATTCGAAATTGATAATTTGAATTGTTCATAAAAACCCCTTTGTTTGAGAAATTTTTTAAACAACATCAAAATTAATTTTAAAAGTTTATACATCCACGGATTAAATAATCTTTAATTTGTGTTGTTTAGATTATATTTATTTTTTATGAAATAGACTTTGAATATAAAATGTTTATATTTCTTTTAATTTCAAATATTTAAATTAAACTTCATATAATGTATAATATAATTGATTTCATATTATATATAAATATAAAATTTTTATATTTATTTGATCATGGAGTGTCCATAATGAAAGTATCATTTATTTACTATTTATGCTTTCATTATTTATGAATTTTTCATTAAATTTTTACCTCATGTTTGAATATATTAAATGTTAACTTATTTAGTTTTTTATTTATTTTGTATGTGTATAAATTATTTATACTATGGAAGGATTTATGCTTTAGATTGAAGAGTTAAATTTCTTATATAAATTGTTATACATGTAATTATGGAGTAAAATATTACGTACAATAAATTTTTTAGTTTGTTTTACCCTGACATTAGATTGTTTTGGGGTATGAGAATGAATTTAAATATGTAATATATTTTATAAATATTTGGTGTTAGAATTATGATTTAATTGAGGCCTATCTTTAGATTACCCAATCTCAACATAAATGTATATTAATTAAATTTATCTAAACATTCATTACATATCACAATATATTACTCTCCAAAACATATAGGTTTAGTGATTTTATAAACTAGAAACTTAATACACTAATTTTACAACTATTATTCAATATATTCAATAAATATTAATTACACATGATAAAATTATTATCATATCATACATAATAAACAATAAAAAACATAATGAAAAGTAAAAATAATAAAGGGTTTTATCAGATGCTTAGTATGGGTAAAAATAAGAGAAACCCATCAAGGATCATAAATGAGCATAAGTTAAACTTGTGGGTATGAGAATTTAAAAAAGGCTCATGTACATAACATAAATAAATCATACCCAAAAAATCATAGATCATAAATCATGGTTCATGGAATTAATATTTTGGAATAACATATGACATGAGTAATAGGAGTGTTGAAACACGAGTCAATAATCATGAGTGATTGAAATTTAACATTGGAATATAAATGTTTCACAAAAATTAGAATATAAAATAATTTCTTATGTTAGGGCTCACTACCAAGACCATCATCATATAGATGATAGAGTTTCATTATGGATTGGATTTACTCCCCACCCATATACATGTCATCACATGCAATATAAAGCATTAGTTAATGAATTGAAAGACTATATAATTCTAAATACACCAATAATATATTAAAAAACCATATATATATATATATGTGTGTGTGTGTGTGTGTGACATAAGAACATGGAACTATTCTCAATTCCATTCATCCTAATTATCACAAGGGAAAGAAATAGGTTTCATTACAACATACATAATGAATTATAATATACCTTCCATAGTTATATGGTGGATGGTGTCATTAAATCATACCCCTAGTGATACTTAAGAAACATTAATGGATATAGACATATATCAACATATATATATATAGGTGAAACTAGAAATTTATATGAAAAATAAGAAGAAACATCCTTAATAATTGATAATTTAAATTTCAAAATAATATAATTCTGAAAACAATAGAAAAATAAATTTTATTAGATAATCATTGAATCATAGTAAAGAATATTTATAAAAAATCAAAATATAACGGTGATAAAAGTCCTTCATTTAGAAAAAATTAAAAAAGAAGATTATTTTAAACATTTTTTGATGAGATTCATAGCCAATAGAAAATCAATAGTGAGGAAAATATTAACAAGATTATATTCATAATTTTGTAATGAAATTAAAAAATAAATAAAAATTACCATCATAAATCATTAAATAATAGAGAATTGTATCCATAAAATAATATAGGGAATATTTGAGCATTATGTTTTTTGAACTGTAAACTAAAAAGAAGTGAAATTGTAAGAATGCATTTAGACCCCAAGAATAAAAACATTAGAATAAAACATTTGGGGATGTATTGATAAATAGAAATTATTTTCTTTCTAATATAAGTTTAGTCTTAAATAATCCATATTTCATTATGATATTGGTAAGGAAATTCTCATGAATTTTTTTACATTTGAATAAAAAGATATTGAAGGAGGAAAAAATATATTAATATGTAAATCCCTTGAATATTAGGATAATTATGATGAAACACATCAAATTAATTTATATTCTCAAAACAATAAGACAAGTGGTGATGTGGAATATATCTCATCTAAGGAAAAGTGACAAAATAAAACATTACCTTTATTCTAGACTTCATCATAAGTGATTTAACCTCCCATATAATAATAATAATCATTTTAATCACATATTTCGATAATTTATTTATATCTGTTAACTTTTATAATCTACAATCATAATCATTCATTACAAATATATTAGGTAGCTATCGTTTATTTTCATCACTAGATGTTAAGGATTTAGAATTTTTTCTATAAGTTTTATAATGGATATGTTCATCCTAAATTATTTGATACCATTTTAATTATTCCTAGATTACTCAACATAGTGTATAAAATTGTTTTTAATTATTTATTATGTACTATGTTCATTTAATGTGATATATAGGTTTGTTTTTAGTGAATGGAATCCCTGATAAGCATGTTTTAAATAATTTAAAAATATCACCAAGTTAATTCGTAATTGTATTCAATTTTTTAATACATAAAAAACATTATTAATGACATATATTACTCCTGAAAATAATTTATTACTAGTATTAATATCTTGATAGTTAATAATGATTAATGTTATTATGATGAACTAACATCATTCATGTGGGTGGTTGAAAAGACTAAAAAACAACACACTATACTAATGGATGTGTAAGAGATTATATTTATACAATACAAATATCATTTTCTAAAAATAATAATGACATTATTGTAACACCATCATAGTGGAGAATAATATTTTAGAAGAGTGTATTTGAGAAGGTAATTTAAATTGTTAGTGAAAAACTAGTTACTTTCTCGATGAATTCACTTCTTATCGACACATGTTCCTTAAAAATTAATGATTTTAGATTCCTTCATGGGAGCAAAAGATACCAAATGTATAAAAAGGATTTTGTAGATATTAAAGAGTTAAACAAAATTAATTTTTTTTAATAAGGGTATATATGGGATGCTTTTATAGGTTATTTTTTAGTGATAATTCCACAAATATTTATTATTTAATGTATAACATTATAATTCTAAAAGTAAAGTAAATAATAATTAGAAAATAATTGATATGGGTAATTAATTCAATACACAAAATAATATTTTGAATCATGGTTTTATGATATTTTATGTATTTAGCACTTATTTCAACCCCTTTTACCTTATTTTACCTTTACTATGGTAACTTAATTTTTTATTTTCCAACTTCTTTTTGTGTAATAAAATGAAATTAACCTGTTTACATAATTTATTTTTGATGATTAAAATATTTAAATCTATTTGAACTAATTTAATTTCATAATTTGAAAAAAAAATCTTTTAAATGAAAATATAATATATATGGGGAAAATATTTATATATATATATATGGACTTGTAGACTCTAAGTGTTATTAATATTATTTAACATCAATTACTAATTAAACAAGTTTTAACCTATTTTTTATAAATATAAAAATTATATTATATCCATCATTTATAATTAATGAATTTCATTTATGAAGATAAAAATACATAACGCCTAAAAATTATTCTTTGAAAAAGTTTCATTTTTTAAACTTCAAATCATTTTAAAAACATCTTATTAATATTTATTATTCATCTTATAGTAATTTCATTTTATCAATGAATTAGTTTTAAATTATTTCATTGAGTTTTTTAAATACTCCATGATTAATCCATGTTTGGTATCAGTGTTATAGAGATGAATTGTTTTATTTTGAACGGTTTGTAATACCAAATGTATATGTTACATGTGTTTATTTTATTACTATTTTGTATTGAACCAAACATGAGTGGGGTAGGGGTATAATCTATATTGATTATTTATATTCAATTAAAAAATTTCCCCTTATTTACCATTAGACAAATTTGGTGAATAGATCTCTCTCTCTCTCCTATCACCATCAGTTATGATGCATGTAGTACAGGAATAAAAAAACACACAAAAAAGAAACTAATATATGTTAATATTGATTTCCTCCAACTTGGATTACTACCTTCTTGGTGTATGGAGGATGTTATCATAATCACACAGAACTCCTATTTTACTATCAAGAATGAACTTGGGGGAAGATTGCATCTATAACCCCATAATCCTGATACAATCAAATTAAAATAAATGAACCAACCTATAGTTCATCCTTGATTTGGAAGCAACCATGACCCCCTATATAAAATATAGTATTATTTATACTCATTTTGAAGTAGATTATTAGTGAATACTTGTGTCTCTCCTAGACAACAGTTATATGATCTCTTTACTAAATGTGCAGTAATCTCATGGGTTGAATCATCTTTTATATAGCCCTTACTATATAGAGATAATATAGGATATGATCCAAATACTTATTTTACTTGAATAAATATCAATAGATGAAAATTGAGTATCTCATTTTCGATATCTTCTTCTTCAATAATTATGATCAACCCATCACAATTGTATTTCTTCTATTAATTTCCTCGAAAAAAAGATATAAAAGATAATAAAAATATATAATCTTAATTTACACTTATACCTATTTTTGAGATATATATTTAATAACCACATGAATATTTATTACATGATACTTAGTACATTTATGATCTTTAATTTTAAATATTCAAAAATTATAAAAAATGATCACATATAATTCATTTTAAACCCTATGAATATTAATCCTTATTTAAATACCCATAAAATTTCTTGGTATATTGAACATTTTCTATCCCCATAGCTCCATGTAACACTCTAAATGTTTTCATGAAATCATTCATGAGTAGTTTTATTATTAATCTCTCATCATGAAGAAAATTGTTCTCTATTTACAGTAATCAGATGTTCCTTAATAATTCATTATAGAATGATCTACTTCGAAACATCTAGAACTAACTATGAATTTTTTTCTACCTCAAAAAACATCAAAACATTAAATCTTATTTTTATTCACAATAATTTCAATTATATGTACATGATTAATTATTAATCTCTATTGGATGCATGATATTTAAATCTCTTGAATATTAGTACTGCATCACCTAGTTTAATACTTCTTCTAAATTATTCTTACATATGATTAACTTTAAATGTTTAATGTTAACATTAAAAACTCTCCAAAATTTAGCTAATTGGGTGACATGTACATATTATAGATATGAATCTTATATTTGAAGAATATTTTAGATTTCCATACCAACTTCTTTGTAAGTAACTCATAAATTTTTCACAGTACTTTTGGAATTAGATGATATTATATTCACTCGTTATGGGAGTAACTCTTATGAGTTATCTATTTGAATCTTATTTTTTCATAAAGTTTATAAAACATAGTAATATACTAAAAAATATTTATAGAGTTAAAGTTGTGAATTTAGGGGTGTTTGAAGGAATTTTGAAAATTTAAATCTAAAAAACAACTCTTACATATACTCCCCTTTTATTTTTTATAATATACTTAATGGTTTGGGGATTATTATGTGAGCTATATTTTATCTTACTTTATCTTTTTAATTTTCACATTATTCATTTTCGAGAACTAGTTTCACTTTATGTAGCTCACATTTTTCTAAGATAATATTTTATAAATCTAAGTTTGAAGATATTATTCCACAACTCTTCTTACACAAATATTTTTAAAATAATCTTTATTTTATGTCAAAGATAATTTATCTCATGAATGATATTTATTCATATGAATATTATGTCACAACAAGTTGTTACCAAATAAAATTTCTGAAACTCTTCAATATCATTTCCAAATAAATTTCAGCAGATAAATATTCATTATATTATTTCAATTTTATTCCACAACCACAATAATATTTCAATATTCAAACATTCATTATGTATGTTATAATAAGTTATAAAATTATTAAAATAAGATAATAATATGGATGGTACTTCACAACCCACATTCCTAGAATCTTCTTAGAGATATCCTATTCAAAAATGAATATACTCTATAGAACATGAATTATCATTATCATATTCAAATATTCAAAAAAAATTATTCACATGAACTTATAAGGAAATTTTTCATCATATAAAATATATTTTCCATTCAATAGTAGATAAATAATATCCATGAAAAATTGTAAGGAACTAATCTATATATCATTTCTAGTTGAATATATGTCTAATAGAATCTCTAATTGAAATAAAATACTTGAATGGTAGTAGTGCACTATCTTTTTTTTAAATTTAATTACATGTTCTCTATCAAATAAAAAATAGAAACAACTCACTTTTTTATTCATTAATTAAATAAACTTCTCCGAGTTACTATACAATTGTTTACATTGATCAACTAAGTTGTAAATTCTTACATTAGGCTCCAAGGTTATCCATTATTCTCAACTCAGTGTATACATATTTCCTTAATGGGAATATCATACCTATTATCATAAACATGTTTATAAACTCCAAAATACATCCATGTTTTAATCCTTAATATATATTGGCATTATAAAACATTATTTTTCATTGAAGACATATACAAAAACCACCAAGTTGTTCTAACAACCCCCATTGGATTTTGATCAATACCAATTTTAAAAATGCATATCAATATGTTTTTCACCTTCTTATCAATTCTTTTTTTGATAATAAATACATTGATTATTGGGAGATGATGGTATCCATTAATATAAATCAATGCCCCATCATTTAATTTAGTTTAATAATACCTGATTCATGCTCGGTGTATAAAACGTAGGGGTAAAATATTTATAGGAAAACTATCCACACAAAAAAATTGTTATACAGACTCAAAATTCCATTTTCAGGGAATGGTAAAATAATTTTAGTTTAATAAAAATATTTCTATTGAATTCACATTATTTTTTAACCAGAAATGCATACCCTCCACTTAACACACGTGTTAAAAATATGTAGAACAACTTAAAAGTTAATACTTTAGAAATTATCCATATTAGTTCTTAGTTTTTCATGAAATTGATAAATTTAACACCCCCACTAAAATTATAATTAATTATTTGAAAACAAATTATGAGATAGTATTCCATCATACCAAATAAATGACATTTTTCTAGAACATAACCCATATTTCATAATTTCATTAAATAATAATTTTGATATATTAGCAAAAATATATATTAGCCCCTCACTAAAATACTCCATCATCACATTGTCAAGGTAAAATCTTATTTCAATTATATTATATGATTTCCAAGTATTGGATTATGTCTAAGGTGGTTGTAATGACCCGAACATTTATAAATAAAATCCCCATTGTGTGATTGAATTAAATTATCTATTATATATTATGGTTATAGAAAAAAGTGAACTTATTTGGTTTTATTATATCCTATCATATTTTAAAGTCCTTTAAGAACCCTTACTATTGATAATATAGATATTAAAAAATTATCATATGATTAGTATAAATATATTGTTTTAAAAAATCCAATTGGGAAAGAAAAATGAAGTGATGGCCTCGATCAGTAGGATCATACCCTATGAATCCCATTTATCGGAGATTCTGATGGAGATATAATCATTGGAATTTTACCTTGACCAATCCCAATTTGATACCCAGAAACTAAATCTTGATTAAAACCGTTTATGGATGAATTTTAAGCTCATTGTGATCATGGCCGAAACCATGTACGCCAAACCACCCAATGAAAATTTCAGCATTGCCCACCTTACCTTTAAGATGTGTTTTTTCATAATAAAAGGCCATGTATCGAAACCCTTAAAATATTAATATGTATATTTTATTTTCAATAAAATATTGGTTATATTTACTTGTTATTTTTGTTACTTTACAAATAATTTCGATGTTGAAACGATGAAACACAAATTGTGACTTTGGTTATTATACAATTTCAATTAAGTCATTCCATTTGATGAATTAAGGGTTTTTTAAATGAAATTATATTTCAATAAGAAATTATTAATAAATATTTTTTATTAAATATAAATGGTAATATAATTTTTATGAATTCAATTGTAATTCTCATAAGGGAACAAAAATAGTTATTATCGAAAAAATAATTATTTAACAATATATGTCGATTCTCATTTTACATGTAAATATTCATGTATTTAGAAAATTATTTTCACAAAATAAATATTAATTTTTGGAATCATAATTTCAAAATTATGCAATATTGAATTTTTTAAAAATTTATAAGATAGTCGAACATTTGTGTAAAAATTAAATACTGTATAAATATACAGTATGTATTATGACATCATAATGACCAAAACGTTATGTAAAAAATTATATATAAGGTATAAAATACTAAATATATGTTTCCCCTATAAAATATTGAGTTTTTAGGTTATTTTATTAATTTTATAATGCATTTATGAATCCTCTGAAACCTATGTTATATTTTATGCATTTAAAATAATTTCATTATGAACATGACTTTCTTCCATATAACAAAGGGTAATATTTTAATGATTTAGTATCTAAGAACTGTAAAATAATTTAAAAAACTTCTACTTTCCTGAAACCAAATTAAGGTTTATAGTTTTTATTTCTTTATTTTATATATTCTAAAATGTAATTTGGGGAAATAATAAAGAACTCCCCTCTATTTTCTAATAGAAACCCTCCCATGATCCCATTAATCTTCAATAAAAAATCGTGGAACTCTTAATCATCTCACATACCCTCTCTATATTCCTCTGAACATTCCCCCAATATTAGAATAATCTCCTCCCATGAATTTGGAATCACCCTCTCAAGAAATGGGGTCATATCCTTATCCTCCATATTCAAGCATCTTTATTATTTTTATAACATTCATTTTTAATTCCTAATGTTAGGATATGTTTTTCAACATTCTTCTTACGGTCCCATTGATTTATAAATGATTATAGACCCATTTATCTCCCATTAAACAATTTTTTGAACTTTTTTTACTCTCATTATGCTGATGAAATTTCTATATGAAATTTCATGCCAAACCATTGTGTTGTTAATACAATCACTATTTCAACCCAAGGGTATTAAAATAGACATACCTATACTTATTTTATTGGGTAATTACATGTATTTAGTCCATAATCGTTGATTTTTTAATAAAACATGATGAAATATATTCTTATGTTATTTGACCAATGTGGCACACTTACACATGTACATGCTATAATTATGATGGGTACACCCAAATAACACTCCAATGCATTGGGTAATGTTTTATTCACATGAGATTCCATGTAGATTGTATATAAGGTTATACTAAATACATTATGTTATGTTTTATTTGTTGTTATCCTTAACATATGCATATGATGTTTTGGTGGTCAACCTTGAATTATACTTATGATGTAATGTTTAATATTTTTTCAACATTTCCATGAGGCCTTTATGTTGTTATGCTATATAATTCCCCATTTTTATTTTTGATGATCATTTTAACTTTTATGTCCCATTAAAATTATTATTGTATAACATGTAATACCTTATTCATTTCACTCTTTTTATATTCCCTTATTTGGATTTATATCTCACATATTTCTTATGTTTGTTCACAGTTTATCCCAAGAAGTTTTAAGTAAGATGGAATACTATGAGCATGTTAAAGAAGTTTGCAAGAATACTGACGTACCCCCTATTATAAGATGTTATGTAATATACCAAACTACCCAAATACACTATAATTATCAATCCTATGGTTTGTAATGTGTGTGTTATTATGCAATAAATCATAAATTAATGTGTAATAAAGACAAGGGTTTTTTAGTCTGTATCAAAGGAATGTTTACTTATATTTGATTTTAGTATTATAAAACTGTAGTGAAGGAATTAGGGGTAAAACTAAACATAAGAAGACATACATATTTTTTGGAAAATTATAGAGTAAGTGGTTTCTAAAAAAATACATCCATATCTGGATAATACAAGTGGATGTGACTCTAGAATAGATGTACATACGGGTAAAACCTCATGTCACTGTATTGAGAAAGAATCAATCAGGATCTCGTTTACAACAACAAACCTTGCTGTTGAACTAGTTTGAAAATATCATGGGATATTCTTTGGTAAATTCAGAATCCCATTACACACCATTATTAGGGATCAAAAAAAAATTCAATAAAATTTTATGTTAGATAATATATCATGTATAAAACTGATCGAAGATTAGAAATTCATATGTTAACAAATAAATGTCATTTTTATGTTAACCCATTAATATTATTGTATTATAATTAATGTGTATAATAGTTTAAAAATAATCATACTTAATTTTTCTTTTATTCTAGAAAATAGCTATAAACAAGAGGAATAATGTAAACAACCAATGTAAATGTAAATGTAATGATTACCCAAATGATATTCCCATCATGATGCATGTAGGAATCATTAACATTGTGAATATACTCTCTCTGTTGACTTTGGTTTTAAGTACAATATTGAATCAAGAGGAACACCCAAATACCCCTAAGAAAGAAGAAGATTAAATTGATACCATTATATAATAAAGGCCTATGACATTCAGTAGATCATATGATCTCTTAATCATGAAACAATGGATCAACTCCTTGAATAAGATATTTTCCATCCTTCAATGCTCAGAGCATGATAAGGTTATATTGGATGTTTATTATATAGAGTGATAAGATGATCAATGGTGGAAATTTGTCAAGATTACTAATTCTAAGGAAGATATCACAGTAATGGGGTTGATGGAATTTCGGAAAAAATTTATCAAAAAATATTTTCCTCACACCTTCTAACATAAAATTGAAAGGGATCTTTTTAACCTAAAGAAAATATATGATCAAATCATTAGGGTGTATTATGAAAAATTAAAATTACTTATATGATACTCCTCTAACTCTTTCATTACCCCCAAATAAATGTTCGACCACTTATTTGGTGGGATAAAACCGAGCCTAGAAAAAACCTTGGAAATTTAGGACTTTGATATATATTATGAAATCATCTACTATGGTATCAAATTTTAAATAGAGTCCAACAAATTTAAAGGGTATCATAGCGATAATAAGCATAATATGTAGTCAATATATGGTGGTGTGATAGAGAAATAAAACAATGGTAATATATTTCAACATCCCACTCGTGAAAGGATTAGAATAAAGAAAACCAAAAATTTTCTAATAGGGATGAGGAAATGATTTGTGTGAAGAAAGAAAGGGAACCTATAGTGTGATATCTAATGGTAGAAACCCACCAATGTAATTAAATATAAGAATTCTCTAATCAACCCTCAACCTATTTTCCAATGTTTCAAATGTAATCAGAAAGGATACTATGAAAATGGATACACTAAGATGAGGGTTTTCGGAGATAATCAACAAAAAAACCTCTAAGGAATCAAGGGAGAGTATATTCCATCACAATAACTAAGGTGGTTCCCAAAAATGAAGACATGATAGGTACAATAGTTATTCATTTGAGAATAGAAAATGTAATGTTTGATTCTGTCTTTACACATTCCTTCACATCACAAAAGTTTAGTAGAACTATTTAAACACCAAAACAAAGCATTGATGTAGAGCTTCTAGTGAAAACCTAAAATGAGACAATTATTGCATCACATGTATATAAATCCCATATTTTTAAAATTTGTGGGTTGATGTTCACAGCAAACCTTTTGATACTCCCATTAGAGGAATTGGAAGAAATTCTGGTTATGGATTTTATTTATTTATATAGATCAAAAATAAATTTCTTTGGGAAGGAAATCACTCTCTATATCCTGAATTGTCCCCCAATTCTATCCATGTGAAAGGATTAGTATGAATCTCATTAAGTACCGACATGTCAAGAATGAATATTATTTCCCTATGATAAAGAGTATCTAGCTCAACTAATTGAATCTATATAAAATATCATTCATTATGTCATTCTATTTGTACGGGAATACACTAATGTGTTTCCCAAATAATTTCATGGTGTTCCTTCTAGTCAAGAATTGATATTATACCTTGGTAATTTCTATTATCTAATAATCCATTTAGAATTTTTGTCATGGAACATTAAGAGATGAAGAAACCACTACAAGGGAATGTAGAAAAAGGGTTCATATAACCAATTGCATCACCATGTGGTGTACTGGTCATCTTCATCAAGAAGAAGTATGGTCCAATGTTCTTTTTCATTGATTATCATTTCCTAAAAAGATAAATATAATGAACAAGTATCCACTTCCACATATTGATAACTTATTTGATCAGGTACATGTAGCCTAATACATCTATGAGGTGGATCTTCATTTGGGGTATTATCAAGTATGGGTGAAGAAGGATAATATCCCCAGGATTGATTTTCTTTCAAGGTACAAGCACAATGAGTTCATAGTAATTCCATTCAAACTCACTAATGATCCTGAAATATTAATGGAATTGATGAATATAGTCTTTAGAGATTACCTGTAAAAATTGATGGTATTATTTATAGAAGGTAGTCTATTATACTAAAAAAATAAGGAACATGAGGATCATTTGAGAAATGTTCTAAAGGTATTACAAAAGGAAAATAATGATGAAAATATAGAAAATGTGATTTTTGGTTGAAAAAAATCTCATAATTGGGGCACGTTATCATTTGTAATTGAATATTAGTGGATCCTTCAAAGATAAAACCAATTTAAGGATGTTTGAGGCTAATAGATGTTATATATATCCATTTTTGACTAGTATTATCTAGGTACTATAATTGGTTTGTGGTAAATTTTTCATGATTGTCAATCCCTATAACCAATATAACTCGAAAGGGATTTATGTTTTTCAAGAATATTGATTGTGAATAAACCTTAAGGAGTTGAAAAAGAGGCTTATCACTACACTTGTACTTACACTACCCAAAGGTGGGGAGATGTTCATGGTATACAATGATGCTTCGAAGAAGGTATAGGGATGTGAACTAATACAGAAATAAAAAGTGACAACCTATGCCTTAGGAAAATTAAATGTTCATGAATAGGAATACCTAGAACATGATCTGGAGTTGGACATTGTGATCTCCATTTTGAAAATATTGTGTAATTATCTATTTGGGGAGAAGTGTGAAATATATATGTAACGTAATATTATAATGTATATATTCATATAGAAAGAGTTGAATATGAACCATTGAATATTATTAGAGATTATTAAGAACTATGACAGGTCAATCCACTGACATCCAAGGAATGTAAATAAAGTAGAATATACTCTATGTAGAATGGATCTGGTGATTTAATCATTGATGAGAATTGATAAGGATCTAATCATATTAAACGTTAAATGTAAGTACATGGGAATCAAAAAATTAGTAACATCCTCATTCCTTTCACAAATTACTACCCAACCATCCATTCTAGAGAAGATAAAGTATTATCTAAGAGATGATGTAGAAATTCAGAAGTAGGTGGAATCTATAAGAAAAGGGAAATGAAGGAGTTATACAATTTTGGTCATGAATATATGTACCACAAAATACCGAGTTAAAGAAGGTGATATTGGATGATGCTCATAACTCAAGCTTCTCCCTACATCAAGGGAGTACATAAATTTATTGATATCAATGAGGGCATTATTGGTGGGACAATTTTATGAAGGATATTTCATAACATACATCAAGGTGTCTTGAATGTCAGCATGTAAATACTAAAAGGAAAAATTCCATGGAAATGATTTAACCGTTACCTATAGCTATATATAAATGGAAAAATGTAAGCATGATATTTTTACTGGTATTCTAAATATATCAAGAGTAAATAATTCAATATGGGTTTTGGAGGATCATCTTATAATGAATTTTCACCACATTAAAATTTTAGAGGACTTCTCACTAAATCGACACTCAAGGATATACATTAAATATGTGGTCAGGTTTAATGGAACACCACTATCCATTGTATATTATAGAGATGCAAGATTTACATCCATGTTTTGTAAGAGTCTCCAAAATTATATAAAAACATAGTTGAACTTAATCATGAATTATAACCCCCAAACATATGGCCAATCTGAGTGGGCTATCCAAACACTTGATGACACGTTGAGAGCATTCTCATTGGAAATCAAATAGGGATGTGATCAAAATCCTCCTCTGGTTGAATTATTATAAAGTAATAATTTCAAATCATGCATTCATATGTATCCCAATTAATACATTTATGATTAAAGACAAATAACACATTCATTTTGGGATGAATTTGTGGAACAGAAACTACTGGGTCTTGAAAAGGATGAGGAAATGGTAGAAAAGGTCAAGACCATTCAGTAGTACCTTAGAGGTACTTAGAGTTGATAAAAGATCTATGATGGAAATAATTGGTGATACATGGATTTTGAGGATGACGATAAGGTATTCCTCTACATATATCCATGTAATAATATCATGATATTTATAAATAAGGGAAAGAATATTTTAAGATACATGAGTCCCTTTGAGATCCTTGACCACATCAGAGCGACGACCTATCAACTAGCACAACCACCTAACCTATCTCAAGAGCATGATGTGTTCCATGTATCCATATGGAGGAAGTATATACCAGACACCTCACATATGATGAATCCATTTATAGTACAATTAGATATTGATCTTTCATATGAAGATAAGCTGGTGAAGATCATATATCATAAAGACAATGTTATACAAAATTAGACAATGCACCTTGTCAAAGTGAAATGAAAAAATAAAAAGGTTAATGAACCGATGTGAGAACAAAATGAAGTGATGAAATATAATTACCCTCATTTAATTTAGTGTTTATAGTTAAAATTTGAATCATTAAAGTTTGAAATGGGGAATATTGTAACAACCTGAACTTTTATAAATAAAATTACCTCTATGATTGAATTATATTCCAGTTATGTGTTGTGGTTATAGGTAAAACATGTTCTTATTTATTTTATTATATCATATAGTTTTTAAAAGACCATTAATAATCATAACCATTGATAACATTTCCATTTCATAGTGGTCACATGATTAGTATAAATATAGGGATTTTAAAAAATCCATTTACTAAGAAAAAGGAAGTGATAACACAGAAAACAAGGATCTTACCATATGAATCCAATTTAAAAGAGGTTATTCCCTTAACCAATACTGAGGTGATATCCAACAACTAAAGCATGATCAAAACCATTTATGGAAGAAGTTCAAGATCATCGAGATCATGACCCAACCCATGTACACTGGACCACCACTTGAAAATTTCTCCATCACACACCTTACCCTTAGGTTATTTTCTGGTTTAATAAAGGGTTGTGTATCAATTCCCTAATAATATGAATATGTGTATTTTATTTTCAATAAAATAATTGTTATATTTACATGTTATTATTATTACTTTATAAATTATTTTTATGTTGATACGATGAAATGAAAATTACATTTTGAGTAAAATAATATTTCCATTATGTCATTACTTTTTATAAATTAATGGATTTTTTAATTAAATTATATTTTAATAAAATATTATTACTAAATTATTTTTATTAATTATAAATTATAATATATTTTTTATTAATTCTTATGTAATTTTTATAAGGATTCCAAATATATTATTGTCGAAAAATGAGCATTTATCAATAAATATTTACTATTGTCTTAAAAGAAAAGATGAATGAATTTTTAAAATTATTTTTATAAATTAAATATTACTTCAGGAATTATAACATTTAAATGATCTAATAGTGACTTTTTAAAAAATTATATAGTCGAATATTAGTGTAAAAATAAAATACGGTATAAATATATAGTATGTATTATGACATCATAATGACCAAAAAGTGATGTAATAAATTCTATAAAAGTATTAAATGAAAAAAATATGTTTGACCATTAAAATATTGTTCTTTTAGGTTATTTTATTATTTTTATAAAGCCTTTATGAATCTTACAAAACCTATCTTATATATTGAGGTTTGAAAATAATTTTTTAAGAACATGACTCTCATCCACATCCCCATTGGTAATATTATAATTATTATCCCTTTTTAATTATAAAATAATGAAAATCACACCTATTTGGTAGAAACCATGTTCAAAAACCATGAGATGTTTTTTTTATTACATTGTTGTATATACTCCAAAACCTATGTTTGGGAAGTAATAATGAACTCACGTTTATTTTTATATATAATCCCACCAAATCTCCCTTTAATATTCACTACAAGACATTATAGTACATACTTACTCTGCCCCACCCCCTCTATAGTCGCCCTAATATTCCCCCAGTCTCTCAAAATTCCCCTTCCATGACTTTGGAATCACCTTCTCAAGGTGAGGGATCCTCTCCTTGTCTTCATTATTCAAGAATATTTTTCGTTTTTATATATTTTATTTCCAATTCCTAATGATGATATATGTTTTACCAAACCCCTATTACAATAAATTTAATTTAAAAATGATTATAGACCCATTATAATCTCACTAAACGATTTTATGAACCCTTATGTATTTCAGTTATGTTGTTGAAACTTCACTGTGATTTTTTCAGGCCAAACCTATATGTTGTGAATTAAATCATGATTCTTTTCTTAAGGTAATTCAATGAGACATAACTATAATTATATGGTTGTGGAATTAAATTTATTTGTTTAAAACTCCTTGATAATTGAATTAAATTTGAATAAATTGTTTCTTATGATATATGATCTATGTGGAACACTTATGCATGTATATGATATGACTCTAATGGGTGTTCTCCGATAGTGCTCCAATGGATGGGATAATATTGTAGTCTCATGGGATTCAATTCAAAGAGTATTATAGGTTTTTATAATCACATTATATTAATTTTTCTTGGTGATTAGCCACGACTTATTCTCATTATGTACTAGTGGGTAACCTTTACATATGCATATGTTGTAATGATTAAATTTGGTGCTACATTTCCATGTTGCCTTTATGTTATCATATTATATCATGAATCAATGATCATGTTAATTTTTCTCACCCATTTTACATATCATTTAAATTACAATTCTCTAATATGTAATACCTTCTTCAAGTAATTCTTTATTTATTCCATTACCGGGCATTATAGCACACCCCTTTCTTATGTATGTCTCCAGGTTATCCCATGTAGTTATTAGTACGATTGAGTATTATGAGAATGTTAAGTAAGCTTTTAATAAGGCCCATTAACCCCTATTTTATGTTGTTATGTAGTGCTCCTAATTACTCAAATACAATATACTTTTTGATCATATGGGTGGTAATTATAGTGTTCTTATGTAATTAATCATGAATTAATGTGTAATAATGATGGGGGTTGTTTTAATTGTAACAATAATATTATTTTCCATACAAGATAAATTTCTCATCTTCATTAATTTTCCACCCAAGAATATGAATCTCCATTAATTACATTCCTAGAATGGAAAAATCCAATACATATGATAATAATGTAGAACTCAGTTGATTCTTAGTAAGAGTAATAAGTTTGATAGTACTTTCTCAACAAAGGTACACTCTTTTGTCTAGTTCTAGAATCGAGGGAACCTTTAAGGAATTCAATTATGATTTCCATGTACATATATTAAGAAAAAACTTCATCTTTTTTTCCATCAGTAAATTTTTTCATGAAATTGTTATTTTCCTACTACAATAAATAAAATTCATATCTTGGTGCTTTTTGAATCTCATTTAGTACCTCTTATTGATCTAGAAACATAGTTAAATAACTCTTTGAAATATGTATATCCTATATTCCCCTTTATCATAGATCCTCCTATGTCCTTGATTTTTCATATTTTGAAAAAATCCCATGAAATTCATTTTACTCATTTGAAAATATTAATTTCCTTTTAGAAAATTCCTTCCCTTTCACCTATTCCATTTTTAATTATTTTTCTAATTACAATGTCCAAATTAACATGTATACTTTAAATATATAGTAAAATTTTATAGATATTCATCTTGAATTATTGAAAATTCTATTTCCCAAATCACTCCATATGTTTTTCTCAGGGATTCATTTTTTATTTTGATAATTTAGATTTTCTACAAAAACACGGATTTCTATGGTCTGGTTTCCATGGCCAGAGGTGTGCGCACATCTACCATAGTAGTAGTGTTAGAGTTGATTCCATATAACCCGCTAATATTTACTTTATTAATATAAAAATTATTTTTTTAATGTTAATAAACAACATATTGCATCATTATTGTTCTTTTCATTGACATAGTAGATGATAATATCATATGAGTAATTTTCACACAAAAAGGACTTAACAGTTCCTCAATATAATCAGAACCCATAATTTCAATGAAAATATTCTTAATTATATACTCTATATCCATATGATATCATGTAATAAGTCATAAATGGTATATGAAATCAATTTTGGAGACTCATAAGACATATAATTACCCTCTAATGGTGCACTCAATTAGTATTTTCTAGTGCAGGGGATTATGATAACATAACCATCTAGTAGGAAATCCAAAATTTTTATTTTTCATTGGATGTTTCTATCTACTGATGTGTATATTGATCATTATAATTTAAGGTTATTATAAATATATATTATTAGTCATGTTACATGATGTGTTGATGAAAACCATGAATCCATATGTTCATGATGATGTAGGATACATTGGGCGTATCAAGTGTTATATAGATGAAAAATGAAAGAAATGAGTTTCCCTTACATTATTTAATGAAATTTGATATCTCATACCCATTAAGAGGAGTAAAAGAGTCCAAATAATTTCTTTATTCAAGGTGTTATTTAGAGAGGTTCATATATAGAAATTTAATGAAAGAGAGTTTGAGAACATCAGTTGATGACATCAGTATGAATCTTGCTTTCTTATAGAAATCATGATAAATGATTTATATTATATAGTAAGTGACCGTATGAGGTTCTATGTTGTTTCAAAATTAACATATTTATCTACAGGTCCCATGATGTTTTTCTAGACACTGTCCTAGAATTTGGTAATCTACACATAATGCCACCGAGAAAGAGGCCTAGAGGGTCACACAAAAAGTGTGTCCAGAACCACTATTAAATAATAATATTATTTATTATTTAACATGTTATGTACATATTTTTCTCATAAATTTATTAATAATTAATCATGTTTACTTTAACATATACATTCCATCACTAGTTATTCATGAGAATATTTTTTATTATAATACTTAATAAATATATATTTGTTATTTAGTGAATATAATATTTATTTATTTATTGTTTAATAATTAAATGATATTTATTAATTTATTATAGAGTTATTATAAAAGGAACAATAAATATTGTATAGGAATTAAGAAACAATAAGGGAGCATTTGTAATTATTATTTTCTAAATCTATCACTATTTAATCCCAACTAAATTATTTCCAACATTATGCCAAGCCATTTTCTATTGTGCACGCAAGAAAGGATAATTCCCTGAAGACCAAGAGAGCCCCACACCATGAACACATTCATGAACAAAGAGTGATCATCCTCCATCTTCTCCCTTGATTCTAATGAGATCAAGGAATATATTTTATGGATGTAACTCAAATATATATCAATCTAGAATGATACAAGGGATATGATATTCATTTCTAGAACCATTATATTCCAACGATCATGTTTAGATGTTCATAGATCATGTGTGTATTATGAAAACATGGAATCTAAACATGATTCTTCTGACACAAAGATAGTACGTCATAGATACATTATCAAATTTATTAACATAGAAATTAATTATCTCAAGATAATTATTAACTACTTAAATAAATTATAAATCATTATGTGATGATATAAAATCTGGTTTTGGAATTCTCATGTCAATTTATCATTTATTCAATACTCTTGGTCTCAAAATTTATAATAAATTTAAATATTAAATTGATCATCGATTATTATAATAAAGGGCTGGTAATCCACCACTAGAACATTCATTATGCGTAGAACCATTAAATGGAATTATAGCGGTTGTGTAATTATTTATAAATATTTTAAAAAAATTGATTGATTCACACATTTATCATTAGTTTTCAATTTATTTTTAATCATTAATTAATAAAAAGTGAGGGATCTTATCTTCTTCCTCTTCATTCTCAAAACTATAATCGATAAATATATTAATTGTAAATGAATAATATTTTAATAACTCATCTATAAGTTCCAAGGATTATTTTTATATAACACAAGAGTACATGATGTGTAACCCATTGGTACACATTGTGAAACTATGCTTAATACAATAAGAGGGCTCGCAAATTAATTCTGATCAAATAAATTTTTTTATATATAGTGTTTATTTAATACACCATGTATTTACCAGGCCATCCTAGAAGATGATTATCTAGAATATATTTTGCGTAATTTGTGTATATTCCATGTAGTCCATTATTCCAAGATAATTTGTGTGGTTCCACATGAGACATGTGATCTCTAACCGTGTAACTCTGATAACGCATGACACGTACCCCATGCACATGCCATTTAATCCATTAATTTTAATGGTAGGACTAAAATCCTAATACCTATGTATGTGCCTCTGATAGAAGGTAAAAAAACTATACATGACATGTATCATGATTATACACGTCATTTATATTAACTAATTATAAATAATTTAAAATAAATTTATTATACTACTTAATCTTTATCAACATGTCCTCAATGCCTCATTAAATTTAATCAAACACACCATGTTAGGAGTTATATATATATATATATATTAAATGACCAATTAATTTCACTGTGACATTTAGATGAAAATATCATTCATATGTTGGAATACAACAATAACTCGATGCACATTAAAAAAATAAAACATGTAAATATAATGTGTACTTTCTGGCATTCAGTAAACACATTCAAGAAATAAAATTAAGTTATAATATGTGTGTGCTACATGGTGTAAGAGTAAATAAGATATGAATATCATACATGGATATTTCTGATGGGTAGTCATTGAATTTCCTCCATGGTACATTTTTTAAAAAAAATATATTTTAAATAAATTTATTTAATTTTTTGAAAATTGTGATGGATGATATTCTCATGAAAGATTGGATGAGACTTAAGATTAAATAATTGATAAATTAAAGAAGTTGGTAAACCAATCTGAGAATTATTTATCTTAATTAAGATAAATTTAGATTGAATGTATTTTATTAAATGCATAATTCATTGCATATATGCAGATGATCATGATCATAGATCATACCTTTATATGAAATTGATTTCTTTTTTATTTGTTATTAAATATTTTTTATGGCCACTACACCATGCCTTCTATCATTATGTAAAGGCCAACATGCCCAAAATTGTATTTTATGTAAAAACCCTTAACCAATCCTTTATTTACCCTCATCGACATGAGATTAGAATCTTATTTAATTGATGGATATCTTAGTCATGTGGAGGTGGGTCGAGTTTGGCGATGAGGTCAAACTAATACAAGATATTCAAGGGAGGATGGGTGAAAAAATACAATGTCAACAAAGCCTTGGTTCGTAGTGTTTTCCCTTAAGTCGATGGAAAGTTTATCATTGACTGTATAAACTAACCATTAGAAAAACTATCAGCATCATAAAGCTATTATTATTTTATTTCAATATAGTTAAATGATCAATTTCATTATGGATGTTTTGTCATGATCAAATGAATTAATTAATTTAACAAGCATGTATGATAGAACTAAATGTAAATTGGATTATTCATAAACGTTATCTAAGAAATGGTTAATATCATAAGTAAATCAACATATTATTAATAACAATATATGAAGATAAAATAGGAAATTTATACAAAAATATTAACTTCCAACGACCAAATATATTAATATTGTATATCCTTCTAGTATATAGGTATGAATCAAACCATATTTCAATGTGCTTTACTTTCCACTATTGGGGTTCTTTCATTTATCAAAGAATTTATATATTGGGGTTTGGATTAACTTAACACATTCCTTGTTAATGGTAGATCACCTCCATCATACCTTGTTAATCTACTAGGAAATAAGTTCAGGAAGTCCAAATTAAGTATGTGAGGATTGGGGAGTCCACTCACCAGATCGAGCGACCATAAGTTAATGTAGTTGTCATATTATGTATACCAAAATACCTTTAAAAAACATGAAAGATCTTAGTCTAGGTTATAAAAAGTTTCATATGGATCCTTTCTGAAAAAATATCAAAACTGCAAGATATTTTGAATCTAATGGTGGGGGATTTTAGGATTATATAATATAGTGGGAGATTAATAAATTTAAGTATGTATAATCTAATTAATAATCCAAATTATGTACAAATATTATTATGTTCTTAGTTATATATATGAAAACTATGAATTCAACCATATCATTATGATCCATGTATGAAAAGAATAAACATATCACTATTACTAATTCCCAAAAATTGGAAAGGTTATTTTGTGTTATCTTACATCATGAAAAGAAGTTATTTATGTTGGAAAAACAGATTTTGAAAGTGACCATCCAAAAGGCGATGGAGGAAGATTTTTACCCCTACCACAATCTTTTGGATAATGCCACATATATCCAATGCTTCAGTCAATCTTTCACGAATAACGATCATTCAAATAAATTTCAGTATATGTAGGTGTACAGAATTATGTCTCAAATTCATGATATTTATCTATAGATATCTTGAAAAGAGATATATGAGATATAGAATTAATGGTTTACATGAAATCATAGAGATTAGGTGCTACCTGGGCCCCATGTAGTCATTCTTATCTACTAAATATATAACATAAAAATCATGGACATTAAATTACCTGATAATAAACAAAAAAATATCATTCTTTACTAACTTTTTAAATCCGTCATCGGTTTTTTTGTTGAATCAAAACATGATTTTTAGTGATTAGATTCATTTAGAATGGGCTTTATAAAACCAAAAGAACTTATTGTGGATATAAATAGGGATAAAAATCCCTTAGATACCCTGACTATTTCCAAGTCTAAAGCATTTGATCACCTTCCTTATAAGAAGAATATGATTAATAGTTAGGAAAAATTAAAGGAAGCAATGTGTTTTGTAGGTGGAAAATAAGGACATTGGATGACTAAATTCACCTAGAAGAAAGGGGAGGATAAATATACATTTATTATAATGTATAATATTTATATATCTAATCATTTGGAACTAGATATAGATTTTGGATCCCACGTCTATTTCTAAATAATGTAACCAAGTATATTTCAAAATATTTCTAGAGGAGAGTTAAATATTTGAGAATCCAATGTAGCACCACTTACTACTTTGGATATAAGTTAATACCACCTTATTTTGAAAAATTAAATGGTTTTTGATTTAAATATGTTTTATTTTTTACCTAGTGTTAGAATCAAATCATCTATGTTTCTATTCTTGATATGTAAAGATTTATTTTCAAAATTTGTTACAATGAATGCAATTTTTGAAAAGAAAATATTTGTTACAATGCTGCACAACTAACTAATGGAAATTCTATATTAAATTAATATAATCAAATAATGGAAATTGATAATTAATCAGGTATTCATGAATCATATAATACCCATCTATGGCATCACCGTCTTAGTCATGTAAACAAGGAATGTCCAATAAAGACCTATCAAGATAGTTATTTGGTATCTTTTGATTTAAGAATAGCTGAATGATGTCATGATTGTTTAAAAGGTAAAATGAACAAACCATCATTCGATGGATAGGGTGACAGATACATAGATATTCTTGGAATGGTACATGCTAATATGTGTTTACCATTTATTGACGATTATTGATGTGGATACACTTAGTTTATGTATTTTAATGATGGATTGAGTTGATTTGGTTATTTCAACCAGATGAGGTATAAGTATGGTGACATTGAGAAATTCAAAGAACTAAATAATGAATTAGATAATCATCTTAGAGATAAGATAATGAAGCATAGAGCAAATCTAATTTGTGATTATCTTAGCCAAGAGTTTTCCACATTTCATTGGGAGATTGATATCCTTTCCCAACTCACTGCTTGTGGTACACCACAATGGAATGATGTTAGTGAAAGACATAATAATACTATTATAGAAATTTTGAGGACAATAATGAGTCATGAAAATCATCCATTATCCTTTATGTGGTATGCATTACATGTTAAAACACACTTTCTAAAATGAGTACCAACTAAGGTGGAAAATGGATTACAATATGAGTAAATGTATGGAAAGAAATATTTTCTTTCACACATTAATATATGAGGATGCAAGGAATATGATAAGAATATATCCGGGAAAAACAATCACCTTGATGAAAAAAATGTATCTTTATAGGGTATTCTAAGGAAATAAGGAGATACTACCCATACAAACCCTCATAAAAGATAATTATTGTCACAAGACAAGAAATATTTCATGAGAGAGAGTACATCCTCAAGATGTATAGTGGGAGAAATATTTAATTTGATGAAGTTAATGATCCTGATACACAAGAGTTTGTATAATAAAAAATTTCACATGTCCCCAGGGAAGAATAATTTCTTGAAACATAAGTACTTCATTGATTCACTACATATGTAAGTGAACCATAAAGACATATTTTTCTAATCATAAAATATGGTGGCTAATTTTTGGTGAAACTAATAAACCTATATCGTACAAAGTGGTTTTAGATGCCTCAAAATATAGAATATGGAAGGAAAAAATGAATTTGGATATGTATTCCATTTATAAGAACCAAGTTTGGGTTCTAGTCGATTCTCTAGTAGATGTAAATTTATTTGGGTGTAAATGGTTATTCAAGAGAAAAATGAACATGGAAGGTAAACTAAATACATATAAAGTATGATTAGTGGAAAAATTATTTAAACACCTTTAATGAATTGAAAATGAAAAACCATTTCTACAGTTTATATGTTAAAATCCATCATAATTATACTTACTATAGTATCATTCCATTACTATGAAAATTGGTAGATTGTTGTCAAAATAGATTTCCTTAATAGGAACCTATAATAATATTCCAATATGACACATGTTGAAGGATTCATGACTCTAGGAAATGCCAAAATTATATGAAACTTCTAGAGATCTATATATGTATTAATTCAAACATCTAGTTCATGGAAATTTCAATTCGATAAAGCTATAAACAAATTTCATTTCATTAAGATTGAATCTAACCCTTGTGTTAACAAGTGGTTTAGTGGGAGTGTAGTCATTATCCTAGTAGTATTTTTCAATGAAATATTAGTTATTAGAAATGACATGCTATTATTATAGTCCTCTTAGAAGTGTTTAAACAATTAATTTTCTATGAAGGACTTGGGTGAAACGACCTATATTCTTGGGATAAAGATCATTTTTGGGTAAATCCAGTAGGTTACATGGATATAGTTAAGGTACATACATTGGCCAGATACTAAAGATATTTGGTATAGAGAAATCCAAGATAGTATTGGTACCAGTGTTACATGGTATATATTTTTCCAATAAAATTTGTCTATATACATGAGAAGGGAAAGAGAGAATGAGTATGATCCCATATGGTTTTATTATAGTATCAATCATGATTTTATTTTTATATACCAAGCTTTATGATTCCTATGAATTGATCATTGTAGGCCAATATCATGCTGATCCAATTGAATAACATTGTTCTATTATTAATGATTCAATTTAGTATCTATGAAGAACTAATGTTATGTCACTAGTGTATGGAGTAGATAAGGAGTTATCTATCATGGGGAATATTGATTCTAGTTTTCAAATTTATCACAATTATTTGATAGGATATGTCTTCAGTTTCAATGGAGTATCTGTGACCTAGAAAATTTCAAAGTTTCCATTTTCCAATGATTCTATAGTAGAGTATGAGTATAGGGAGTCTTATTATTTAGTAAAATAATGCATATTTATTTTCATGCCTTTCCAAGATATTTATGTTGTACTTAGATTTAAATACCCAATCACTTATACTTTGATAATACTGTACTAGTTTCTATTGTAAATGATCCATGGTCACACCAATAGAAAAATAACATAAATTAGATGAATTTCCTCTTTTGATATTTATACCATGAGGGGTTGGTGTAGAATTAATATAATTTTCAGTGGAATAAAATATTTTAGAACCCATACCTAATTCCTTATCATAATATAATCATGAGTATCATGTGAGAGCTAGAAGAATAAAAGTAGTTAGAAGTTAGATATAGTGAAAGTAGGAGTCTTTTAGAGTTTGTACCCCAAAACATGAATCTAAATAATTTATGATTTCATTTATTAATTTTTTTAATATTAGTAAACATCTTATAACATCAATATTGTTCTTCTACTTGACATAGCATGTGATAATGTCTTATGAGTAACTACCACACTAAAAGGTCATATGAGTTCCTTGCTATGATGACAACCCAGAATTTCGATTAATGTATTTAAAAAAACATATTTTCTATATCAATAAGATATAATTTTATTGAATAAATGATATATTATATCAAGTGTTCCGAATCATAGGACATTGAGGAAACCTTTCAGAGTGTACGCACTATGTGATTTTCAGTACAAGAGATTATGAGAAATCCACTATCTAGAAGGAAATCCACATTTTATACGTTTCATTGGATGCTTTTATCTTTATTCATGTGTTTTCATCCTTATATTTTATTATTATTATTAATGAATACTATTAGTCACAAACATTTATGTATTGATGAAAACTGTGAAAACATATGTTTGCGGTGATGTAGGATACAATGTGTGCCTTAGGAGTAATATTTCATTAATAAATAATGTGAGAAAGGATTTATACATTCTATTATTTAATATAACTAGATATATATAGCCCATTATGGGAATAAAATAAAATAAATATATATATTTTTATGGTGTTCTGTGTGTAGGTTCATTTCGGAACACATAAAGAAATAGACATTCAACATATAGGTAAATGACAGTTGTATGCAACCTGCATGATTATAGATATCATTATAAATATATTTTATTACATTTTAAGTTTCAATATTTTTGTGTATATTATTGTGACGTTAACTTCTTACTTTATGAAAGTCAGTGGGTTTATTGATACTAAACATAGAGTTTGGGAAGCCCTTCCTAAGGCTACTAAGAAAGAGACTAGAGGGTTGCACACTAAGTGTATTATAACACTAGTTAAAAAATAATATATATAAATTATTTAAAATATTAAATAAATATTACCCTAATTCATGGATTAATATTATTCAATTTTTTTTATCGAATGAATTCTATAAGTAGTTATTGGAAAAATTATTTTGTGATAATAATATCGTTTAGATATTTATTCACTATTTAGTAAATATTATATTTATTTATTTATTGTAGAATAATGTCATTATTTATTTATTAAATTGATAGTAATTATTTAAGGCTAACAAAATATTGTGGAGATATGGTTTACTGAGTTTATTAGTTCGGTGAGAAATAATACATTATAAATTTTATTTTAATAAGTTATAAAAATATTTTGAAGAAATAGTATTTAATTAATTTGATGACTCATCCCATGTCAAGAAATAATAATATCATTATTTTTTTAGATAAATGGGTTTCTATATAGATTAATAAAATTATAATGGTTAAAGTTTAATTATTATTTTCTAACATCAGCACTATTCAACCCCAATTTTATTATTTCTAACATTAAGCATAGAGATTTTGTGTTATACATAATGATAAGAAAAATTCTCTCATTCCCTAAGGAGACCCTTATAGATAACAATATCTTGAATAGTGGTCTATCCAACACCACCAACAATATCTATTCTAAAGAGATCAAGGAAAATCTTTTTATTAAGTAATTCTACTCTAAATCAAAGTTGAATGACACATGCATTAGGATCTTCCATGATAGAACACATAGATTCCTATGGAAATGATCGAAGTTTTTTAGAGCCCATATGTATCAATACTAATGGGAATATATAATTGATTCATGCGATTTAAT
Source organism: Viscum album (assembly GCA_963277665.1). NCBI lineage: Eukaryota > Viridiplantae > Streptophyta > Magnoliopsida > Santalales > Viscaceae > Viscum > Viscum album. The sequence goes on along the minus strand of OY728145.1, from coordinate 1,261,472,899 downwards.
GGCAGCACAATGTAGAGACATTTTTAGATTCATCAACGATGAATGAATTATTTATAAGGTAATTTTTAATAAATTAAATTTAATATTATTCATTATGTGATGATCCTACGTTCAGTTATACAATTCCCATGAAAAAATTATTTGATTAAATTCCATTGTAAATGAAAGTTATCATCAATGAATATCTTGTATTAATCATCAATTATTAAGGTACCCTAGTTAGGAAACCCGACAAGTGCTTCCACTATGATCAGAACCTTCAAGAAGAAGTTTCTTCTCTTTATTGAATCATTCTTATAATGAACCATCCTAGGTAGACCTCACATGTCACCCAATTTGCCTCACCATAAGGCCTTAATCATTCCACCCCATATTGTAGATGCTTTCGACTAGTGATGGGGTTCTAAAAGACCCAATGGGGATAAAACACCCTCTGGTCATAGTAAAATTACAACAGAAAAAAAACAAAATCATATAGATCCATAAACAACCTAGTACACTTAGTAAATAATTTTAAAAGGTGGTATGATGTAATAAATAAAATTTGGCATAAATTCATACAAACTCACAAGAATTATTAATAACCAATCGACCATTAGGATGACCACATAAACAAAATAAATAAAACCAATAATAAAAATACATAAGACTCTACTTCCAACACAGAGTCATACCTCAACCCGATATGTTTAGTGGAAAAATTGTAATCTCTAAATAAAATAACTCTACATGAGTATCCCTACAGAAATTAGAAACATTGTTCCTCTTCTTTATCCATTATGCACCTTGGGAACCATCAAAAAGCAGATCTATAAACTTCACACACAGACACACACTAAGGTACATATACAGGGGTGAGAAATAAATCTATTTTTTCTACCCCAATGTAGAACCTATAATATGATATAATACATAAGTTCATACACATGTGATATTCCTAATTTAGTTAAAAACTAATAAGAAATTTTATGGAAATAAATAAATAGGTAAAACCCAAAGTAAAAGTATAATAAATAAATCCCCATGCTATATCATGACACCTAAGGTAAATCTACCTCACTATATCATAATCCAAAAGAATTATTGCATGTTACCTACCCATACTCACAACATTAGGAAAATTTTCTAGATACCCAGACTTTTTCCAAGATGTCTGAAAGATAATATTTATGAATGTTGAACCCCATAACATAAACATAAATTACCAAGACAATAATAAAAAATTATATTGGTATCTAATACTATAATGGGATAATTTTAATTTTCTAGATGAACTCTACTAGAAAAGGTAGAACATTTCTATAGAAAAATACTATTACGGAACTCACAAAATCTATAAAATATATTTGGTGAATGGGGTAACCTAAAATAAAGGTCCTCTAAAATGTATTGGATCATATAAACCCAACCCCTAGCTGTGTAAAAATCCACCGGCCAAGGGTAGGGATGGACTCCTCTGGATCACCCATTATCTCTCTATACACATCTAACCCCAACTAGAAAATGATTGGGAGATACATGTAAATATTAGGGTCAATTATCAGTCAAAAGTTATCCCAATGGCCTCCTATTACATTATTTATAAGAAAAAACTACCTCAAACCACCATGTCATAAGTCCCAAAGAAATGTTTGGTAAAACCCATTATGTAAACTGATAAATAATTAGCACTACCCAACATGTACTAAAATAATATCAGAATTACCATGGTTCCCTAGATCAACTCAACCCAAAAATTTTCATATGCTATCAAAACCAGTCTCTCAATTATAATGTGACACCCAACATCACCAACAATAAAATAACGATAAACCTCAATGGGGTTAACTTAACAAGGGGATACCTTGGTCCCATGGATATCATCAATCTTATTCCTTGGGTCATAACCAATACAAGAAATATTAAATGATTTCTTAACAACAAACACATATATGAACATTAACTCATGCAAAAGGGTCTGCACAATTCTGGGAATTTACATTGTACAAGGTAATTCTAAATAATATCTAAACCACAAGATAATAACAACATGAGAATCAACTCGGTGTAACCCTCAATATCCTACCACTAATCCTTGATCAACATTACATAATCAAGGGGTGTTCAAAAGAATCACTACACCTGAAAGAGAATTCCTAATAATCTTCATGACCACCTCAAGAACAACACACCCTATAAGTGGATCCTCTAATAAAAGTTAATCCCTACGAAATTCCCATCGCAATAAAACCTCATCTGACCTCCCAGAAAGAAACCACATCCATAGGTATTAATCAAAATTTAATTTTCTTCATGGCATTGAGAAAATGTTTGCAACTAGATTTAGTGTTTCACATACTCATAATTCATAATTCCATATCCAAATGTTTTTAGTAAAATATTGTTTACAATTAAAATATTTTGATAGGGAATATTTTATTGGATTATTAGATATATGAATTACACATTCATTTTCATAATAAATAATTATTGGTATATTAAAAAATTCAATTAAATAATATGTTTTTTGATCATGTAATGTTTTTAAAATTCTTTATAACAAGAAGACACTCAAATTTTTTAGTTCCAAGTGGAACTAATTTTTTTACTGCAATTTGAACTAGAAAAAATACTAAATGAAAAAAATGTTCCATGATGTATGAATTTCCATCTTTTAACATTCTCAATGAAATAAGTATTTATAAAATAAAATAATTTATATATATTTATTATTAAAAAAATAACTATAAAAAGGTTATTGTTTTGATATATATTTGAGTTAATTATTTATCCATTATTTTTAAATCTTTTTTCCAACCATGGAATTTCACATATTAGGTATCATATTATACAATGATATTATTTTATGATTTTATAAATACCTATAAAATGAAAAACATTCAATTAGTCTTCATTTAATCAATTATCATTATTATATTTACTTATTTTTATAAAAAAAAAGAAATTGTTTTATGAAATATTTTTAATTATATAATTATATTAAATTTAAATTTTTTAAGATTTATAGGCCTATGAGTTTTTTTATCTCACCCAATATGGATAGTTCAAATAGTTTATTTATCTTCATAAAAACAACTCATACGTATACACCTTTTCTTTATTAAAAAAATCACCAACATAAAAAATTACAATAATATTAGTTGTGCTGATATCTTTCACATATATTTTTTTTTTTCCACTTTTCCTTTCTTGAAATTTATTTAAATAAAATAGTTATTAAAATTAAAATACTAGTATGTTGGATATTTTTCTACACATTTATCCTCTATTAATATTCATTCTTTTTTCCAATTTCATAATGAATAAATCTTCGATGAAATTAACACTTCATAATTTTTTTCACTTTTAAAGAATATAGAATTGTTATATATTTACAAAAATTTATTAAAAAATTTATTTAATGCTATCAAAAATACTCTTGAAGACCCTTAACATAAAACTGTATAAAAATTTCCATCCAATTAAATTCCTTCCACTTAAGATTATCATTTCTATACAATTCTTGAAATTTTCCTTAGAACATAATTTTTTAGTCTTACATGATTACTTAAATCTAATTGTTTTTCATTCATGTTTACTAATAGGGCTACATGTGGATTTCATTTCAATCGAGTCCAATCGATTATTCAACAAACTCATCTAATTTTTTTGTTGTATAACCTATTTATTTGAGTTTATATAAATTTGGGAAAACATCACTCTATCTTGTTTATTTCAATATATTCCTTGTGTAAATTTATTCAATTTAATCAATAATAAATTATTTATCCATTAATTATTGTCATATGTTTTATATAAATCATTTTAGATTCCTCACCGTTATGATCATTATTATAATTATAAAAATAATTAAAATAAAAATTAGTGGTTTCATTAATAGAATTATCTCTATAACAATTATTAAAATCGTTCATGTATATTTAATAAGAAATTTCAGACACATCATTGTGCTACTCACAGAACATGGAATTATTTTAAATAGTTTTTATATAAGAACAATCAACTACATTTTATATCCTTTTTTAACCATTTATATCCCCCTAGATTTGGAAAATTTCCCTTAATGAAACCATCATTATGCTACTCACAGACCATGGAATTATGTTTCAATAATTTGTGGATTCAATGAGAATATTTAATTCCTATTAACATTTACCAATATTTTTTACTTAAAAAATGTTTTAAATTTTTATAATAATCTAAAATAGTTCTTCCAATTGTATCATGACTTATATTTTCTTTCTCAGTTATTTCATTATTCATGGGAGTGTAAAGTGCATCGTATTCATTATTAATTCCCTATTTTATTTAAAAATCTAAAAATAAATAAATTTATGTTATCTTCTATATATTTTACATTTGATTAGATATAACACTAGAATACTCTAAATATAAACCATAATGTTTTAAATCTATCATGGGTTTTATAAATTCTCTATATTTTCAACATACATGCCATTTTTATAAAAAATTAAAAATATGATGAAATAATAATATTTACCTGATGATTGATGATTAAATATCCAACACATACTTGAATAAAATAATTCTATGTTTCTATTGGGATAAATTTCCCATTCTTTACAATTTTGTTTTACATTCAACCCTTCCTGTAATGTTTCAAGGGTAATATAATTTTCTCTCATTAACAAGGGAATGTTTTGTATAGCCTCTTACCATGAGATTTTACCCATAATACATTATATAGGATGTTTAATTTTTTTTTCAAAAATTTATTCACTTAATAAACATTAATATATAAAACATTATGCATTTTTACAAATTGATATAAATTTTTATTACTTTTTTAAGATTTAGTAAAAAATTGTTTCTATTTTAAAATCTTGATATTGCATCAATTATTTTAGAAAATTACTTCATTCCCATCGTCAGATAATTAAATCACGCTCTAAATATTATTCCTTACCAAAAAAATAAGTAATTATTGTTTTAACTTTAACTTTTGGTAACCAATTTTATTTTTGAAATTAATTTATTTTTTTCATAACTATTATATTAAACTTTTATTAAAAAAAATATCTCACCTGAATTATTTTTTTATTTTTTATCTTTTTCTATGTATGTGGAAAAAATAATTATCAAGTATATGTTTCTTAATAATAGAGCTAAATATCTATATATTTATATTTATAATTTACTGAATTACAAGCCTTTTTAATTTATATGAAATAGAAATTCATCAAATGATTTGTGATTTTTGACCAGAAAAGATCATTTAAAAAATAAATTGAGATGTTCAAAAGTCCATATACCTGAGTGTATGGATAAAATAAATTACCTACACATTATCCTTAAAGATCTAAAGTTGGAAATGAAACAAATTGATACTAATCTACAAGAAATATTAGTGAAGATCTTCATTATAGAGATATCGGTATAAACAACGTAGTGAAAATTGACATAGAAAATGTGTATGATAGAATGGAGTAAAATATGATATAAAATGTTATAAGGTGATGTGGTTTTTTTCAATTGTAACATCCCTTCCATTGTTTACTATGATATATTTCCAGACTAAGTAATTACGTAACCCTATGCACGTCTCATTGTATATTGGAGGCTTACACTTCACACTAAGGGAATAAGGTGTGATAATATGGAGACTATACCCTCATATTAGAGTATAAATAATAGAAGAAATAATTAAATATGATCAGAATAATGAATAATTATCATTTTAAATAATGAAATGAAACGTCTAGTTATACCAAAAAAAACTTCCCACTAGACTGGGTGTATGTAAAAAAAGAACCAGGGTACCATGAGGCTCTACTATTTCTCTAGACCCCTACTTATCCTAGTTTCTAGCCACAAAAATATATCATACTAAATCAATCTAATCACATGCTTTCACCCAACCTAAACATGTTTATAGTGACTCCAACTTTGGTACTTGAATTTAATGGCCACCCATGTAGGGTGTGATTTCATAACCTAGTAGGGAACCTCCATCATGGAACCATACAAAGCTAATACACTCAGTAATATGTGTAGGTTAAATGAATAGAAAAACAAATAAATAACTAAAATTACCTAAATAAATATATCCATTGATCCATAAGTCTAACATGACATCAGATATAAAACATACCTACTTTGGCCATTATAGGATGTATCTTTCTATAGTATCATAGTCATATATATAAATTAATGGGTATAATAGATATTATAATTATTATCACAGGTCTCCAAAAAATATTATAATAATAATAATTATACTAATAATAATAACAATAATAATAATAACAATAATAACAATGTCACCTCAAATATTTAGAATTAAGTCAAGGTCCTGAATAATATAGTAATAATAATAATGGGAACACCAGATCCTTGAAATCACTTAGAGGTTCCCTAATAATATATGAAATAAATGGTGCACACCATATACGTGGAATAAAATCAAGGTACTCCAAAAATATACGAATAATAATAATTATAATGACCACACTAGATCCTTGGAATCACCTCAATACCCCCTAACAATATATAATAATAATTGGAAAACTGGATCCTTGGAATCAAAACATGGTTATCCAACGATATAATAATAATAATGGGAACACTATATACATGGATTAAATTCATGTCCCCAACAATATATAGTAGTAATCATAACATTTAATCAAAATTTCACATCAATAATTATATTAATTAATATATGGAAATAATAAATCAGTCAATCAATCTTGTATTAATCTACAATTTAATCATTTTATCAAACCATTTAACCATTAATTAAATTCCATTAATTAATATTTTAGTATTAAAATATTTTCATAGATCATTGGATGTGTTCTAAAATAATCATTAAGTTATTTAATCATTAACCAACAATTTTACATGGTAATGTCCCATCAGTCATGGGTAACACTTTTCTTGGTCTCAACTCAAACATAAGTAGTTGCTTTTACCTCTCATGTTCAACTGGTCAATCCTTTGATCTGAGGTGTCACTCAAAAACCAATTATACTAATCCATCACCGAACAATTCATAGGGAAAAATAAATTACTAAAGAATGTTTTTATGTCTTCTATGTTCATTCATTTATAACTAGTTTCATCATCCCTGATTCCTCCATGGCACCTCAAGATCCCATAAGTCTAACTGGGGAAAATTATCCCATTTCGTAAATCACCCCTACTCAAGGGTTTATATGAACCTGTTATGTTTATTACATATACATGATTATTCAATTAATTCATCTCATGGGTTTCACATAACACAATTTAATTAGTTACAATTATACTTCCATCCATCGATGGCTAGGATATCCATCTTGTTTAAAAGGGTCTGTTGTGGCCCTTGACACTATTTGAATTAAGAGTATGGGAATTTTATTCAATTAATATAGGTTATTTTTAATAAATTATTCATTAAATTTAATAGTTCAATCACCCATACTGGTAATACTATATGTCACTCTTCATATCAAAAGTGCATTGAACTATATAAACCAAAATTCTAATGACATGATCACCAACATGAAACACTATTATTTTCCAACCATCAAATGGGAACCACAAGCTGAAGAGGGGGAGATCCAAAAAAAGGATAAAGAGGTAGATACAATTGAACCAAGATCAAGTAATATGTATGGAATTAACTAAATATCAATCGATCCAACAAATCTCAGACTTCCTAGAAAACCTCAACAGTTCACACAATGAATAAGACATATCTTTCCTCCAACATTAAACCCCCAATATATAATGAATAAATCCATTTATATCACATTTCAGCACATAAATCCATCCACCAAAACCCTGATATAAGGTTTCATTCAATAAATATAAGTGAAATATTGAATAATGATCATATAATATCAATAAAAGATGAAAGTAATAACTTACCACAACAATTCCTAAACATGGATCAATAAAGAGCTCATCTCTATAACCCCAAAAATGGTCTCATAGAAATGGTCACATGAAAATAGGGAAAAAGGGTCTATGTAATCTAAGGTAATAATATATATATATATATATATAAGTTTTATATCTATCTAACATGATTCATGTGAATTAAAAAATGTATAAAGGTAACAAATAAGGAATGTTTATTGGAGGGGAAACCAAGCTAAAAAGAATTAATGAACCTTTCATATTGTTCAGATTTAACCCCATCAATAAGAGTAACTCCCACAAAAAATATTGAGTGCTTGATTCATCCATTATAAAAATATGAAACTACTAACTCAACAATGTGGTGGTGTCCACCATGTAGGTGGTATCTACGGTCACACAAGACTCATGAGTCTTAGACACTTTCTGACCATAGTGTTGTGAAATATTATTCACTATTTTAGACCCATTAAGGCATTGAAAATGGAATTGTGAGGCTATTTTGGACATGTACATAGATAAGATCCCCAATATTCATGTACAATACTATAACCATCCTAGGCGTGATGATATTCCCATTTCACATTGGAAATATCCAGGTGAATCATGACTTCCACTATGACATGGTCCTTCCCATAGTTCAGAAGAATATTCTATAACATCTTTGAATATTATCTGGAGCTGTGTTGGTCAAATATGACATCCACTAAATAGAAGATTTAAATTATACATTTTTCTCTTATCTTTTCTGAACACATTGTTTTATAATCTCCTCACCACAACACTCTTCAATTCTATGAATCCAAATTAGTTACTCAACAATATGTCACGACCAATCCAAGTTATAAATATAATTCCATTAGGATATTTTTCATCTCTAAAATCAAAACATAATCCAATTTATATTTCCTAATCATGTGGAACTAAACAACTAAAACCCAAGGCATCACTCACTTTTATCACTAAATCACTATGAAAACATTTATACACACCTTTCAATTTTGAGACACAATGTTTTCATCCAAAAAATCATCACCATAATGTTGATTATCTCCCCCATATATTTTTACTAATATGTCCAATAATGAACCCTAATGTTCAAAACCATCAGAATCAATCATAAAATGAATTACCAAAGTCAAATAATCTGCCTAGTGTAGTCTCCACATCTCCACACACAACCCCATATAGAAACACTAGTAAAAATCCTAGAACTGCTCATTTTCTTGACTCCAACCACAATGGATGACCCTCCACCATCAAATAACAAATCATAAATTCTTATATTTTCCAAAAATTAATTTATAAAACCTTAGATCTTATTCTATATATCAAATTCGAAAAACCTAACACGAATTAAAAATAACCACCTAAAATTATATACTTTAGATTCAGCCAGAAATCCTCCAATTGACCTCTCTCAAAACACTTGGATTTAACTTTAAATTATAAATAATCCCACTTGATCATGATGCCATGATACTTGGTTAATCATAATTTTATTAAATCATCTCACAAAATTCCGAACACAATACATAGTTCATTTCCATGCTGGATTTTCAACCATCCATGATGGATTCCATGCTCCTATTCATTGCATTAACACATTATCAATCCAATACAATTAAATAACACCTTAATTCATCTCAATACCAATGAAAATTCTTGAACATTATCCATTAATTCATAAGAATCCTGAATTTTTTATATACATAATACTAATTTAGTTATATTTACTTACATACCATTATCCAAAGGCCATATTGACCATCCACCAACTGGTCTCATTATGTCAGAGACCCTTCCTACATGACGGAAATGCTCCCATATCTGATATAATGATTTCTACAAGGCAAGTACGCCCATTTTTTATCCATAGAACTAAATTTCAAAACACCACATCCCATACTCTTATCATTTCAAAACATTATGACTAGACATGGTCATCCCACTCATACCCGAGTGAAAACATGAAACAAAAATTACTCTTCATTTCCATATCACAAAACTACATCACCGGTATCTTCTAAAACGTATCTACAAAGAGTGTCACACCTTAATGATTCCACAACTTAACTCCCCAATATGGTGGTCTGCTGATAATTCTCCTCAGATATAGCCTTATCATGTTCAATGGATATATGTTTTCTTCTCCTCTCAAACCACTCTTATTCACTTTGATATCCAAAAATTACATCATCCATAGCGTCTCTATCATCATCATCATCATCGTCACATAATTGATTATACTCCTCCTTATTATTGATTTTACCCATTCTATATTTATTTTTCAACTAAGCATCGATATAGTCTTTGTTTAATAAATCAAAAGTTTATAATTTTTCATCTACTACACTCTTAATGCCACATTTGAAGTATATATGGTCAAATATTCTAATGATCCTTCCCTCAAATTCTCACTTTGATATGCAAGTCACCCACACTAAAAGTGTTCAACATTTTATAAATTAATTGGAATCACAGGCCTATTGTGTATTATTAATAGATTCCTATGTTTACTATTCTTGTAATCTTAAGAACATATATATGATCCCTTCCTATAAGTCACTAACATTATCTTTCCAAAATTTCTCTTAGGATTAAATTGTGAATTATTCCTCAACAAAAAATAAAATAAAATATTACTACTCAATCATTATTCCCATATCAACAAATTCATTATCCAATCTTGAAGAACTAGTCTCTAGTCCAAACCTAGGGGATATATATGACATACATCAAAGCTCACTAGTAACACCTCTATGTTCCCTTTATTTACATTATCTGATAACTCATGGTCAAACTATAAAATATAGGTAAAATTGTGTTAGATATGAATTAGCCATAAAGTTTCATGCAATAAGCCTACTCATAGAGTTCATTTTTATTATTAATCCACAAACAAGACTACCCCTTTCACAAATCATAATCTCATGAATTAGAGTATAAAATTAATAGCATATTACTAGATAACCTATGTTGATTTACCACATTAATATAGTCACAAAGGCATATTATTTTGAATTTAATCATTAAAAGTAAATTTACTTACTAGGGATTCAATACTAAAGAGATTGTTGCCTTTATAGTCGTAATAATGGATTTTGTTCATCCTTACACTAAGGTACTACATAGTCATCATCATCAAGCTCATAGACTATAGAATCCAGTTGACCTATCATCATAAGAAATTTAGTGATAAAAAATATTATGAAAACATAATTCATGTGATTCCAACATGTCAAATAGGATGCATTAGACATTGCTTAGTAATGAGACAAAATTCAAAATTATAGAAGATGGCCTCTTACAAATGGAAAATTTTCCAAAAGTTAGTAATAAAACATAAATCTATACATCATGCATGTAACATGTGGAGAAACTAGACAAATGTTACACCAAAAATAATGAACACCAATTCCAAATCTGTAGTAACCTAGACATCACTATAAGAAAGTTGTTCATGATGAATCAGTTCAATACCCTTCAAAATCTATGAATGATTACTATTTATCAATTCTAATAATATCCAAAAATAGTAAGACAAGAAAAGGAATCCACTGATACCACTTTGTAATACCATGACACTAATTCACTATTAGTAGAACCTAGAATAGTTCATTATATAATCCTAGGTGAATCACCCCCATTCAATAGATGATGTTGACTAGAACCAGGAGTCTATGGTGTGATAGCGGGAATACTATTACTCTATAGTAGAGTAGAAAAAGAAGTAAAAATAACCAAATATAAACACAATAAGTAATAAAAATCAGATTACATGAACAAAATAAATAGAAAAATCCATAAATAATACATAATGAAATTCACCATAAATCTATACCACAAACCAACCACCCCTCAGAACAATAACAATTAAAAAAGAAAGAAATAACAAATATTACTTAAGGCTATAATACATCACCAATCTTCACCTCATCAATATCTCAAGTCCGATCTATGTTGTCATGATCGGTCATTATAATAGTAGGTCTCTATATAACCTAACCCTAAAAATAGAAAAGGATACTTAGGTACCTAAGTAAAATGGATTCTCAAGCAGGCTATGAGTATATAACATAATAGTGCACTAACAATTTGGTCTCATACATATCTAGTAAAATAAGTGATACATATATTTTATTTACATATTAAAATAAATAGACAACTATAGTTACATAAATAAATACAACTATTATTCCTTAGAGTCTAGCACAACACCAGAGATTGAACATACCTTATTCAGCCATTTTTGGATGCCCATGTCCATAGTATTATAGTCATTTATATAAATATATGGTCACACTATATCCAAGGACCAATGTACAAGGTCCCCATAAAATATAAAAATAATGATAATGGGAACACAGTATTCTTGGAAACAAATTATGGTCTATTAACAATATAATAATGATAATATTAATTAGAACACCAGATACGTAGAATAACCTAAATCCCGTAAACAACATATAATAATAATAATGGACACACTAGATCCTTCAAATCACATTAAGGTCCACCATAATAATAGTAATAATGATAATAATAATGGGTTTATTAGATTGATGAAATTACCTCAAGGCCCCCTAATCATTTATTATAATAATAGACATCCTAGATACTTGGAATCATAGAAAGGTCCCCCATTAATTTAATAATAACAACAATGGGCACTGTAGATCCTTGGAATAACCTTAGCATCCCTAAATAATATATAATAGAAATAATAATATTTAATTAAAATTTCATTTCATTAAATATTTTATCGAAGATAACTTAATAATAATTAAATTAATCAATCTTTCATCAATGAACCAATTAATCATCATATCACATCATTTTACTATTATATCAAATTCTATTGGGAGAAAATCCCTCAAGGTAACATTTTAGTGTTGTTGGGTTGATTGTGATTTTTTAAAAAGATTGTTTCAATGGTAGGTTGGGGGTTTCAAGATATATTTTTAAAAGGTATGTTGAAAACGATTCATGATAAAGGAATGAATTCCCTTGAAGTGGTACAAAATTTTGTGCATACATGGTGGAGCCATTTCTTAGTGTTTACAAACAAATTTGGGGTCCAAAATTAGTATGATGGATCAATCAACGTCAAAGGTGGATTACCATGAATGCCTCATAAAAATATTTTAAATACATGAGTTTCATGAAAACTTGTTTTTGTGAATGGTGATTCATGATGGGGTGGAGCATCGTGAACAAGCATCACAAATTCATGATGGGTTGACGATAAAGATCTGTGACTACGTGAAGCTTCACCAATGGGAAATTTCCCTGGTGCTTCAAAAAGATATGGAGGTTTTAAAATAAGACTGATGTTATTTGAATAAATCTGATGATTAGGATAGAAGATTCTATAATGGGAGGTAATACCTATAAATAAGCCTCTACACCCATCAGAGAAGATGTTTAATAATTTATGAAAATTAAAAGGCTATAAATTCATGAAGATGATTCAAGAATGTTGTTCTAGTCAAAGACTTCTCTATTAATAGAAGTTCACTAATTATATTAATGTTCAAAAAATTATTAAGCATCATGAATGTATTTATGTTTGCGAAGGGTATAAAAATATGACTGAATTTTGGGAGATTTGTGAAGGCTAAGGAGCCTCGCAAAACTATTTTATCTTCACAAAATGATGATGCTTCAAAAAGGATGGTTAAGCTTCATGAAAGAGGTGAGCTTCACAAAAGTTGTGGGGTTCACAGTGCCAGTATATACTTATAAAGAATTTGGTTGTCCATGAAGGCTATGTGAGCTTCATGAAGGATGTGAGAATCAAAAAAGTTATGAAAAGGGATTTCCTAGAAAATATATGGTTAGTTGGTATTCATTTTTTGGATTAAATATTACATCAACATATCATATACCTACAACTAAGGATGTATTCATTATTTCTAATGAAGGCACCTATATGTCCATAATCTATGTATGAATTGTTTCTAGAGTAGTGAGAAATGAAAGAGGAATAAGGTAATCCTTTCCACTAGAAGTGATACATCAAAGTAAAGATTGAGGGAGTGACCCTTGGAGAGTAGTGTGTTATCCATAAACATTTTAAATGATGTGAGCCTGGTTATAAAAGTGATGTATCCCAATAATTATATTAGTACTTAGACTTAGTTGATTTAGTTATAGACAGATTTTCATTGTATGGTCCTTGTATAGAGCCTAGTGAGGGTGAAATAGGTAATTTTTTTTGTCTCATGAAGGAATTTATTCTGGTCCATACATTACTATGAGTAAGTGAGAGTGGACTAATTTGTTTAAAGATGAAACAAGATCCAAATGGTGTCTTGTTTTAACCTGTCATACCCTGATTCACCCCCCTCCCCTACTTAGGGTATTTAATCCACTTGGGAGAAGAAATTTGTTAATTAATAATTTAATACTAAACTCTTGGCTTAGTTCCTATGATTTTTATACATCATCCATATATGGATCAATCATTAAAGAATAATTCCCAATGAACAGGTCCATTCACTCACGGGAAACACATCCCTCAGTCTCAACTTAAACACAAGTTGAATATTTTTCCACCAAATATCAACCCATATATATATTGTTTCTTGGTGACACACATGAATAAATTTAACTAGTACATGACCACACCCATCCCATGGAAAAATAAAATAAAAAGACACCTATTTAGTTTGTTTTAATTCATTTTTTTCTTGCTCATGTCATATAACTTGAAAACTCTAAGGCACCTAAATATCCTATAAGGCCTATTGTGGCCAATAATATCAATTCACAACACATACATTCTAAATTTTCTATGATAACTTATAAGTTCCACTATATGTACCTAAATATTCACTTAGTTATTCTTGTGGGATTCTTGTATCAAAATGAAATCAGTTATCATTATACCTATGACCATCGGAGGCCAAAATGTCTTTCCAATATACAAGGGTCCACTATATCCCTTAATGATTTTTAATTATGATTATGATAATTATAATTAATTTAAAGAAGATAATTATTGTAAAATCATTCATTCTAATTAAGGTTCAATCACTAGTAGTTGTGAGAACATATATCACATGTCGTACCAAACTCAAAATTAAATGCATAAACCCTATGGATAAGTATAGTGACCACTAATATCAATCAATTAAAATTTATAACCTATAAATGAGATCTAAAAGCTAATGAAAATGGGATCCAATGAAGTAAGAAATATTCACAATCCATTGAACCTAGAACATTTAATTAAAATCAAATAAAATCAGGATTAATGGATCCAAGAGAGAACACATACAATCAAAATCCTCAAGAGTTGTCATAATGACAGAGATAGTCTTTATCTCTAACATTCAACCCAAGATGGATCTAGAATAAATCCATTTATATCACATTGTAACACATAACTGCATCCAAAATAACCCCGATCTGAAGTTCCTTCCATGAAAGAGAAGAGAATATCGAATAATGATGGGTAAAATGTCAAGGAAATATGAAAAGAATCACATAACACAATGATTCCAACATTTGGTAATGAGTATATATATCCCACCAACTAATATTTTAGGAATGGATGAATGGAAGAAAGGCTTAACGGGACGATATCACACTTAGAAATAACATGAATGAAGATAGTTCATCCAGTAATATTACAAGAAAGATTAATCAAAACCCCTAGAATGTGAATGAATAAGAGAGGTTTGAGGGAGGGGAAACCAAGACCAAAGGAATTAATCATTATTAATGTTGAAACTCCTTAGTAAGAAAAAAGGACTATGAAGGTGGCCCCGAATATTTAAAAATTTCAAGATGATGTTTCTGGAATTAAAAGAAAAGGCAAAATTTCAAGGACCTGCGTGGAAGGCCTATGTTGCAGACCTGTGCAGAGATTGACATTATGGACACATACACAACGTAACAACATAGAGGTGTTGTGTAGTGGAAGTCTGCTAGCAAATTTATTTCAACTAACCTCCCTCCATTCAAAAAAATAGGACCCTTGGGCTCTGTATTTAGGAGACTAAAAAAGTTTAGAGACTTCTTAATGCTCCAATTGCTTATCTCTTTAACCCAGCTCACTCAAATTGCCTAAGGTAGCTCTCCAAAAACATGGGATAAGAGATAATTCAATTTGATAATCATGTTTTGAATGAATTTTACAATTTTAATCCTTAATAGGCTTGAATTCCATATATTAAATCATTTTTCTTTAGTCATCTCTAAGGCCTACGAAGAACACCTATGTGGTACACCTTTGCGGAACACCTATTTGAGGTACCTATGTGGGGTATCTAAGTTTCATTGCTGCACATAGGGCCTACACATCAACTTGTAAACCCTCTTCAAAGCCACTCATGGAAGGGTATTTCCTTCTATGGTTCCCTTATCTAAATGGGACTAAGTTGAAGCCTCAATAAAATAATCTTAGCTTATAAAACTTTTAGTATAGACACATTAGCATGTCCCTTATTTGGGTATGGATATCCACATTCAGCAGTTTCCCACATTTGTTTCAAAATGGGGTTATGATTCATGGATTTTCTTTGGGTTTGTATATCAGCAGCCACATAGACCGTTCACCTTGGAACAATGCTGGGGAGTTCTTAGTTTAGAGGATTAGGTTTTGGGTTCACTTATCCCCATTTTGTCATTAAATCTCAGAACCTCGAGTCTCTGGTATTGAAGTTACACTTCATAATTAATTTTCTATTCATGAAAATGATAAGTCTCCATCCTCTCCTGAGATTCTCTAGGAAAGCCTTCCGGGTGTAATCCCCTAACTTTTTAATGTAGAAGGTTGAAGTCTTGGTTATCTCTAATTCCTTCACCTTCACTCCTTCCTTACATTGGACCCTGGTCCAATGTAAATATAACAGAGTGAAGTATCATCATCTCATCCTCTTCTCAAGTTTCCTCTCCCTCATTCACCCTCGCCACCATATGCACATCCCCTTCCACCTGTAGAGGAGGAAAAGTGTGGGTGCCTTTGTTGAATCTTTCACATTTTCTAATTTCCCACGCTGAGAATGACTCACGTGGGATTGGAGACATTTGATGACCACAAAATCCACACAATCACTTCTACAACTAAGTGAAAACTGATTACCACCATAATTGGTATACATAGGAGGCCTTTATCAGGGACTGAGGTAACTGGATATCCTCTTCTAGAGTCTAACCGCAATTCCCTAAATTTGGGCATCATCCTTTGGGGTAATCCCTGAATTAAGCCTCCATATCACCATGGAATTCTTTTCATGAAGAAATCACAAACTGATATCTCTCAAAGTACTAAAATCTCCTATGAGACTCATCAAACTACGTGGGATTTTATTCCCATACAAATGAGATATGTAGGAAGCCTCTTTTAGGTTTAAACCCAACACTTAAAATCAACCATGTTCTTCCTGGGCCATATTCCGAACATGATAAAATCCATCTTGGAAACACAAATTTGTTCCAACTTCCTTGAGATTCTTAGATATTAGTCCCACAGAAAACCTTGAAAAACAACCTTTATCTTAGATTTCCTTACCACAAGAAATTAAACTCCATGTCTAAGTCTTTTTCATGTGACCTTAAAAGGTATGATGTGTCTGATTAAGTGGCAATGAACTAAGAGGGATCTGATTCCTTTAACAAGGATACATTGGTTTCCCTTTCATAGGTATGATCCCAAAATCAAAACAAACATTCATCTCCCTGGATGACAATAAATTTCAGAGTTCCCCACTGAGTGGCTTAAACAGCAAATCATCATAAAGATAGTTAAAAGAATCTCAAAATATTATATGAGAGGATACCATTAATGTAGAAACTCGAATACATGTATATGTATGTATTAATTAAAAACCTCAAATATATATAGATTTTTCTCAATTTAACACATGCTAATAATTAATTGAAAATTCCAAGGTAAAACTATCTAATACTTGGTGAATTAATAAGGATTCGTGAAAATATTTCAAATTTATAAGAGATTACTAGAGTAGTAAATTATTCCCCCAAAAAGGGAGTGATGAGTCCGACCTCCCATCCTTTAGACCAGTGCATGTTCTTTTGTATTGTATCTTAAAACTCAATGAACGCCTGGCTTTGTAAAGAAAGACCCTTTTGGATAAATAATTGGTTGATGTTTCCCGGTCCAAAAATAAATCAAATGGAAACCACCTGGAAGCAGTGATTCTTAACCAGAACACACATTACAAGGAACTATGAAACAAAAGAATGGTGAACCCAAAATGAATCCTTAAACATGCTAATAGTGTTACCCATATGTTCGGACCATGTCAATTGATAAAGGAAGGCCAGAAAAATAAATAAATCACTTCTATATCCATATAAAAATTGTTTTTTAATGGATTAAATTGTTTTTCTCAATTTTCTCAGAAATCCATTCACTCAAAATGGATTCCTTCATGTTTTGAACCATCAATGCCAGACTTCTGTTTAAACTGGATCCTCATCTGAAGGAAGGATGTCATCCCAAACTCAACATATTCAATGTTGAGTCTTTAATGTACTAGTTTTGGAATACCATCTACATGTTTATGTCTCAGATTTGGAGGCAGCTCGATAAACTCTCCATGTTAACAACAACCCTCGATCGTCCGGTCAACACAGACTCATGGCCAAGAAGTGTACAGTGCCAACCACCATATTCAACTATTTTAGGTTCTTATCCCCGGAATGCAACAACCACTCCCTCCCATACTATAGTTTGGTGCCTAAAAAGTTCACTTAGGGGAAAAATTCATGGATATAGGGGTACTTCACAAGAACTCTCACTAGCAATTGCCACTAATAGAATTGGGTGGCAGCTAACCCCCCAACATGATAGGATGTTACCATTGATTGGTCGGCCCAGGTCCCTTAGTCCTGGGTGTGCAAGAAGAACCACTGGGGACAATGTCTGACCAACAGGGAGAAGGTTCTTAACTTTTACCCCTCCGGATATGTTTATCAACCTAACTTGAAGAAAATAAAAATGCATAAACATTCAATAATTCGTCTTAATTCCTCTAGCTAGTGGATTCGTCTAGAAAGAACCCAACTATTCTACCAGTAAAATCTAGTGGAGTACCGGGAGGACACACATACACCTGTTTACAAAACTATCATCTTGTCAATAGGATCGTTTGACTGCATTCAAGGAAGCTGACCGATCAAATGTGGTGGAAACTGGTAAATAAGAACATATACCTACTTACAGTCACCAATTCTGCTAGCAGTCTCATCTGACAGTATGAAAATTAGTCTTCCAACAGTACCTGGTCAAAAATAACCAGAAGGTACATATACCTTCCAATGTTCATCAGGCCTGCCAACAGTCATATTCTTTATCACCTGGAGAAGTCAGTCGAAATGCTCCGATGACAAATCTGGGGAATACTCGCCTCTCTGCCCCCATACATGAGTACTGTTAGTACCCACTGATAGGAAAGGGGGGATAAGAGAAGTCACATAAACGAACTATAGATACAAAATGGATGTATATTATTATTCTCTCCATTGATGTTACCAAACATATTTTAGCAATGGTGAAAGGGAAGACAAAAATTCCAGCCCATATTTTGCATGAATGCAAGAATATCATAACAACAACTTCAGCAGTACCTAGGGAACATACACAGAAAATCTATCCTCAATACTAGGACGACACATCGGAATTCCATCCTACAGTAGTTACCTACATCTGTTCCAGTCTAAGAGGGTTATGGGGAATACTACCCCATATCATACGGATAACCAGATCAGGAACTTACAACCTTTCTAATGGGAGGTAATCATCCCATTCTGATGACCACTCCAAGGCATGAAGATACGCCAACCCATAATAATGACTTTTCCTCGTAAGTGGCCCCAAATAAGTGTAAGAGAGAATCCAAGAAGAAGTCTCACCAAACATAGTTAGAAAATCATGATCCAATTTGTGATCTGCCTTCTCTTAATGCTAGATTTCATGAATCCCTCATACATTTATATGTTTTAGCTCATGATCATACCCGCTCATTACCAAATTATAGGAGTAGTAGCAGTAATTCTGAAGTTCCCTATTAGAAACTTATTCATGAAGGATTACTTCATGAAAATTTTGTCAATCAAGATATTTTATCTTCGGATGAGAGCCACAGAAACCCACTTTGTTTCTAGAAGACCAAAGAAAACGAGTATTTGTCCCTTACTATAATCCACCATGGTGGTCCTCCCCATGATAGAATTTTCTATGAAAGATATCTCTACATTATTGTTTCACATTATCAAGATAAATCCATAATCAACAATGTAGTAATGTTAAATCCCTCTTATCTCAAGGAACATTCCAACAAAAGGCCAGTCATGTATGATGAATTTTCATTAATGGGTAAAAGAATTTCTCAACAAGAAGACATATTCATGAGAATATTATTCTATGAACCTCCCTTGGGTCATATGTCTTATAATGTAGTGTAGTAAAAAGTGAATGATTTCATTGTTTTTAATAAAACAATCAATAATCCTCCACTTTGATTAGTCCACGTGGAGAAACCTCTAGTAAAAGATGATGAATATATGATGAAAATGTGAAAAAAATTGCTAAAGGAGATTTACCAGTCATGTTATGGAATTTGGAAGACTCTCAATACAACATTCCAGAATTATTGAGAGAATATTGAATTCATGATGTATGCCTCTACATATGGAAAACTCTTCTTCATTTTAAACCCAAAGTATTACCATATGATGAATATCAAAATCATGTAAAGGTAATAGAAGGGTTGAAACAAAAAATCTACATGGAATCTCTCTCAGTTTACAAAAATACATATGTTGAAAAGTAGCAGAAAACCCTTAATCATGCATGCCTCGATGCACTAAAGAGGATGTGCTTGTTAATTTATGATACCCCATCTAGTGTTTGTGTTGGAGGAATGGGTGAACACAGAGCATTGATTTTTATTGTGCTCCAAAATCAGAAAAAATTTCCTAAGGTGGTCTCATGAAATGTTATTTCCCACACCCATCTACCATAGATAGATTTTATATGTAACCAAGTATATGCTCAAGAACTAGCCTCAACTATCTCTCATTCTGGTTTAGGCCCAATGAGAAATATCTATTGATATACTATTGCATCAAGCATTTGAGAATCTTATGATGGACTCCTACTTAGTGGATGTCAACCATAAGATAACAAAAATGTCTAAAATAGCACAATAGTATCTCAAAATAGGTGATTTAAGTTGTTGGATAATGCACTCAGCCAATGTCTAGACAAAATATCCCAATATCAGAAGATCAGATATGTGAATCTCAACTATTGCAGTTCAAGAGCCACCCCAGCCAGCAAGGGTGGGGGCCTACTTAATTCATTATTTGAATTCCATAAACAAATTTTGAAGGTTTCAAGAAGAAAAATAGGAATAGATCTATCATGTAGGGTGGGGGTATTTTCCCATCTACAGTCCCCTCTTCAATGGAAGTCACTTTTTTCTAGATTAGGGAAGAATCCAAAAAGTGAGTGAAGAACTAAACTATCCAAGGATTCCCTTCGGGTTACTGTCCATCAAACAGTTCTCAAAAATTCATCATATGGGAGAACAAAGTCTCATGGAAGATAAGAAATGAGAAAATCATACACATATAGTCATAGAATTCTATTTATGCATTATGCTTTATTAAATGTCATTAACACCATTGTTGAAGATCCTCCAGGGAATGGGTCCAGATTAGGGGAATTAGAAGATGAAGACTTTATCCATAATATGGTAGACAATAAAGAAAATGAAAGAGGTTTTCATACTCGAAATCAGAGGCTTGCATAGAATTTAGTTTTCCCATCAAGTAATCAACTACCACCCATCAGAAAGACATCTAGCATGGGGAATAGTAAAATTCATATCACATCTAACATTTACACCAAAGAAGGAAAATATATTTATCTGGAAGAAATATTATCTCAGCAAGAAGAGGAGATGAAACTGTTGAAAAGACTCAATACAGAGTTACTACAAAGAATCATCTCAATTGGACACACTCCCCAGGATGATCATCAACATACACATCCTATAGGAAATTCATACAAAAAAGGATATGTGGTAACTACATATGAGGATAATGAATTCCCTAGATTGGGTATAGATCCAGGGCCAGATCAAACACATACTTATAGACCAATACATATGGGTTATCCAAGACAAATACTAGCAGCACCATCACTAGTGGTTCTGTTGGTCGTTTCACTAGTTCAAGCTCCAACTATTGTAACTGTAGAGGTCTTAGCCCATCCAAATATTTTTCAAATTCTTATGAAGAAAATTGAGGCATTAAAAACATGATTAGATGTTATAGAAGATCATCATGTGCTAGTACAACTGGAAAAGAGAGCTTACCCTGAATGTGTCGATCAGATCCCTCCCCCAACAAACATTGTTAACAGAAAATTCCCAATCATTAATGGTTCAGATGATCTGGAACAAAAAATAAAGCATTTTGTTTCTCTTTGTGATCTCATGATGGGGAAGCCTCA
The DNA here is from genome assembly GCA_963277665.1 of Viscum album. Taxonomy (NCBI): domain Eukaryota; kingdom Viridiplantae; phylum Streptophyta; class Magnoliopsida; order Santalales; family Viscaceae; genus Viscum; species Viscum album. Next base: position 1,261,450,536 of record OY728145.1, on the reverse strand, counting down.
AAAAAAAAGAAGCAACAAAGATTAGATGATTTTTGAAATCATTATAGGGACCAACATTTGTCTTGTATATAAATTTTCAATCTCGATCAATTATTGGATGTGAAGATCTCCATAAAGATTTCCTTCTTCAATTCAATGGTGATTTATCCACACCATCAGCTCTGGGAAGGAGAATAGGGAAGGTAGAGGATGGTATATTCACACCCAAAAAATAACCTGTAACAACTCCCCCTTCAAAACCATCAACACATCGAAGGGATCTTCCACCCATGTGTCAGCAGAAATGACGGCCTCATCTAGATGATCAAAAATATTAATGGAAGAAACATTTTGAGGAGTTAAAGAAAAAAAATTATTATTTTTGGAATGAACAGGTTCCTTGTTAAATCATATAAGCTTTGGAAAACAATTTAGTTTAGTTTCGGAGGGCGATGAAACCAACCAAATAAAGAGATGAAGATATTACAAATTATTTTCCCTTTCACCAAATTTTGGGGAATCCCATTTATGATTGTTTGGTTTTTAAATACCTCCCGCAAAAAATGGAAGGCTCTGGAAAAGTGAAAATGAAGAATTAATCAGCCCAAGTAGCATGTCTTACTGCTACTAACGTAGAGAAAGAAAGTGAGTGGTAGGATGTCAAAAACAAAAATGTACAGATGTATGCAGATTTTATGATCATGAAAACAATCAATCTAACTCATTCCATTCTACCAAAACATTTGAAAAAACAAATTTTTTATTCAACCATTTATGGCATAGAAACACCACCTTCATAAAAAGATTAGTCTCCAAAAGTTCAATCATCAACGTTGTGACAAGATCAGAAGGAAAAAAAAGAAGTCAAAAGAAGATGATCTCTTGTAGAGGCCAAGTTTTCCTTGACTCTGGAAAATTTAAAAGCCACCTATTTTAAAAGAACATGCACCACCCTACCAAATGGCCCAACCAGAACTGACCTCTCAAGAAGAATATTTATTAGATGAAGAATTGATATCTGATTCAGTTAATATTATCCCCTTAACAGATCCCTATGAAAATGATTATTCTGGTTATGATGAGCTTGAATTCCATGTACCCAACATGGGAAATATAATAATAATCTATGGTTGGGGATACAGGGTAGGACAACGGTATTTAAGAAGACACTATTATAACTCTACCACTGATCAAACCACATATGTGGAAGAATCTTCTGGGAGAGCCCTTTAGTGGGATCAACAAGAACAAGGACGTTCTCCCACACATGACATGATTGCTCCTGAAATGATTATTTTGGTGATACAATTAGAGGTTAAACCATCATTATATTAGAAAATAGGTATACCTAATCAGTCTAATCTACTAAAACAAGAATTATTTCCAGCTTCTTCTCATATACAGATTACATCTACATTAGGAGCATCAACATCCAAGACACCGGAAAAACCACAACTTCATGCTAGGAAACACAGACCTCTGGACCAAATGTATGATGTTTTAAAACATCTTTCACAGGTACCAACAATGTTTTAAATCTTGGATTCCTTAAATGTATCAAAAATATTTTCAAGAAAAACTTATTGAGTCTTTTTCAAGTCTTAAAGAGTTTGAAACTGAAGTTTTTGCTGCTGAATTGTATATTATAAATAGTGATCCTACAAAATGTTACGGAATTATTTCATTTATAGATAAAGATAAAGATGATATTGTTCATGGAAATATCAGGTCCTTACATCAATCTGGCATGTTTACTATCATCGACATCCGACGAGCCTTCTTTAATAATGGCTAAGGAGTAAACCTCATTCATATCCATACACATCGCTGATTGGGCCTAAATGAATTTAACTTATGTACTTCCACTCTCATTTTACATGGTAATAAAAAATAATGTACAATATCCTTTAGGTGATATTACGCTTAAAACATAGTTTGGAGAACTAGTATCTAATTCAGATTTTGTAGTTGTCCATAGGACACAAACATTAACAATATATTTGGAAGGCCTTGTCTAAATCAACATGCGACCATTCCTTAGTCATACCACCAATGTCTCAAGTATTGTTTCAATTGTCAAATAGGGAAATTTAATGGTGATAAGGAACCATTAAAAAATAGTGAATCTCAGTATATTGAAGCAGAATTCTCTCACACAAAGGGAACAATGTTCGTGACAAAATAGGTAATAAGAATCAATGTTCTGAATGGTCTATAAAAGATCACAATGATCCCATTCAAACATTTGAGTGTAGGTTATGTGTTTCCTATGAATCATATTTAATGGATAAACCAAAATCTGGTCAGTCATCCAATTACTTCTATAATGTCAATTATGATAATCGAGCCTAACAGCATGGGAGAAATTGTTGATTTACCGAGAAGTGGTAAAAGATTAAAATGAGAGGTCTTCATTTAATCCACCAAACATTAGTAAATTTATGCTTCACCAATCATGATAAAAGAATTTTTACCAATACTAGGGGAGGATAAGGATCTTTATTCCCAACTCATCCTCTCCTCTTTATTACTACAAGAAGACACTTCATTGTCGGTAGGGTTAGAAATGGTGGCCTCTTCTTTAGGATGTTCAAATACTGACTCCTCTCCTTGCTTTGAAAGTTTTTCTTCATCAATTACTATTCAAGTTGAAACAGAAGAAGTGACATGTAAGGAAGAAGATGAAGAATATCTCAATGATTCTCCTCCAGCATTTGAGGAAGTTTTCACTACCATTATGTATGATCTCAAAGAAATAAATATTGGTACATAAGAAGCTCCATGCCCCAATTTAATTAGTGATACCATGATATATGAAGGGAAATATATGTATACTTCATTTATAAAGAAATATAGTGATATATTTTCTTGGAACTATATAGAAATTACAGGCCTTAATCTTGATGTATCCACTCATAATTTGGGTTTTCCAGAAGATAGTAGAGGATTCAAGCAGGTAGAAAGAAGTACACACCCAACTCATGCATATAAAATTGAAGCTGATATTGATAATATTATCAAGGATAAATTTTTTAGGAAGGTTTAATATTCCATGTGGCTGGAAAACATTGTCCTATTGAAAACAAATAATGGGTAAATAAGATTTTTCCTTGATTTTAAAGATCTTAACTAGATTTTTCCCAAAGATGAATTTTCAATTCCAATCACATGACTTTTAATAGATTATATAGCTGGATATGATGCTATTTCATTCATGGATGGCTACTCTGGGTACAATTAAATCCAAATGGACCTAGAAGATGAAAAATCTAGAGACTTTCGATCCTCTCATGGTGTGTTTCTCAATCGAGTAATTCCCTTTGTCTTAAAGAATTCAGGTGCAACATATCATTGCACCACACACCATATCTTCAAAACCTTCTTAGTAAATTTTCTCAAATGTTATGTAGAATATTTGGTAGTTAAATATAGAAAAAATTATGATCACCTAACTGATTTGGAGACTATATTCATTAAACTTTGGAAACATAATTTGAAGATTAATCCCTTGAAATGTGTTTATTGGGTAACCTCAGGAAAATTCCTCTACTTTGTTTTATGCTATCATGGAATCAATGTTGATCTTGAGAAAACAAAAGAAATCATTTCCATGTCACCTCCTAGAAATTTGAAAGAATTAAGAGGATATAAAGGACACTTAGCCTATATTTGGTGCTTTATCGCCAATTTTTCCGGAAAGTGTTTACCCATCTCAGTATTAATGAATAATGGAGTCACCAATAAATGGATTGAAGACTCCTAATAGACATTTTATACCCTCATGAAATGTCTCTTGAGTTCATCAGTATTAATTCCACCCATTGAAGGAAATCCACTTATTTCTTATGTGACAGATTTAGAGTGATCATTGGGTTCCTTCCTTTCCCAAAATAATGATGTTGGGGATGAAAATAGCCTTTACTATCTAAGTCGAACATTTCTTGACCTAGAGACTTGATTTTCAAGGATTGAAAAGTTCTACATGGCATTATTCTTTTCAGTATAGAAATTGCGGCACTACCTGTAACATCACGAGGTCAATTGATATCTCGTAATAATTCTCTCAAATTTATCATCATTTGTCCTATTATTACAGGGCATTTGGAACGGTGGCCTATTATTTTTCAATAGTTTGATATCTAGTTTGTGCCTCAGAATGCAATAAAAGGGAATGATTTGGTATATTTCCTTTCTAAACATCCATCTGTAGAAGATACATCATTGAATACTAAACTTCTTAATGAAGAAGTATTCTTTATTCAATATAATCCCCAAACGTGGGGAATGTACTTTGATGGTGCCTCTAGAAGTCCAATAGGGATGAGAATGGAAAACCCTAAACTTTACAATGTTGGGTTGGGAATTGTACTTATCTCCCAAAAAAAGTAAATATTTCCATATTCCTTCCTGTTGTTAGAAGGTGGTACCAATAATGAGGAAGAATATCAGGCCCTCATTGAAAGCCTTGAATTGGCGCTCCAGGTACAAGTGAACCACCTAAAAGTGAATGGTAATTTAGATATGGTAATCAAACAAATCAATGTGAATTATTCTATCAGAAAATAATAGTTAATCCCTTTGTGGGATTACATTAGAGGGTAAATGGATGAATTTCCCACATATCCATCATTATCATATATCCCACGATCAAAAAATTCTCAAGATGATGCATTGTCTAATGCACCCACAACACTGGATGATCCAAACTAGGAAGAAACAAACATTGGTATTTCCCCTCTTCATGTTGTTTAAAATTTTGTTTAAACTAGAATGGAGGTAATTAATGAAATTAGCCCAATTTTTGATCCATACGGTCATCCTATAGTATAGATGACACCCAACATTGAATACATTCGAAGTGGAGTACATACACTAAAAAGAGATAAAAAAAATAAATCTGATGATGAGTGGCCAATTTTACTCTTTATGATAGTCCAGATCACCAGAAGATCCCCTACAAATGCGGATTTTGTAGAATCCTTTTCAGGTACATTGACAGAGAAGAAAACACAGTTGTCACGAATGAAGTATATGCAGGATATTGTGGTCCACACCAGTCTAGGCATAGACATTCTGATCAAATCTAAAGGCTTTGATACTTTTTGTCTTTAATGTCATTGGGTTGCATGGATTTCACCATGAAATGTCATCCCTTCTATGTGCATGCCTACTTAATTCATCAATACCCAAAGTTATTACATCCAACTAAATACTCTTGGCCATATTCCACATGGGTAATGGATATAGTAAGACCAAATCCTCTAGCTACTTCTAAGCAGTTCAATATATTCATACTGCTACTGATTTCTTCTCCAAATGGGCTAAGGAACCACCTCTAAAATAATTCAGATCCAAAATCAATGTTAGATTTCTCAAAACTAACATTATAACTAGATTTGGTGTCCCTCATACAATATTGACGGATAATGGCACAAATTTCTATTTTTTGGAAGTAAAGAAATTATATAAAGAGAACAATATTAAATCCAACCATTCATCTCACTGTAATGCAATAGAAAATGGATATATATAGGCTTTCAAAAATACCCTATCAAATATACACTAGAATATGGTGGATAAAGATAAGAAATTTTGGACTGAAATACTTTTTCACGTTTTATGGGCCTATCAAACTACTACTTGTACTTCCACTTAGGGAAACCCATATTCATTTGTGTATGGAATAGAAGGCATTTTTTCCAAATAAAATTCAATTTAATTCACTCCAAGATGCAATATTTGATCAGTCACCTATAGAATAAAATTCTCAGAAATGATTTGATGATATGGAATGATTAGATGAAAACTGATTTCATTCTTTGAATCATTTAGATGTCTATAAAAATTGAATAACACGATATTTTCACAATAATTTTTCCATACACTCATTTCTTCATGGAGAATTGATATTGGTCCTTATGAATCCAATGGTACCAGGAAAAAAACCTCCAAAGCATAAGAAAAAGTGGTTGAGACCTTATTCCACAGAAAAGGTATACTCAAATGGAGCATATCCCTAATATAAATGGATGGAGAGATTATTACCACTACATCTAATTCGATTTTCTTCATTAAGTACTTTGTGTAACAATACCACACCGTTTCATCACTGCATGAATATAAATTTCATAACACAACATCCTAGTTGTAAGACATTAAGATGCATAAAAACCATAGGCATCTATGATGCATAACGATAAAATTCATAGTATCTTATTCCTTGTCGCACAATGTTAAATTTACTGACATCATTTGTCCCCGTTACATGACATTAAACTCTATGGTTAACATCTTCTCTATTTGAAGCTAGGAGATGCCATATGAAATTATCATCGACATCATTGCTACTTCTTAGTGGCATGTGAGTTCCATTTCCCCCTATGTCTGAATCATATCTGTATAGGGGACTCTTTTCATGAACTATGCGTGGCTTGGTTCTCAATTTCAATGAGACACATAGAGCCACCTGGATCTCCAAAAATAGGCCCAACCACAACCACAAATTTATTTATTTTTATCTCCATTTTCTGCCCTTATATATGAAACAGATCTATACATAGTGATCTTTTAAGATACAAGGTTTTATCTTTATACCATATTGTTTCTTAAGTTTAACCATTCTTCTAGAAGGATCTAAAGACCTCATCTCCCACATCAAACTCAATTAGTGAGGGAAATTATTGTTTCAAGAACTAATTTTGGATTGATTCTCATTTCAATGTGATACAAAGGGATGACTAGATCACAAATCGTGGCCCTAACCATGATAAAACCCCATTATTCAATCAGTATGAATCAAAACCTCCATGGGGAATATACAAAGAACTACATAGTCCTTGATTCTCATCCATATGAGATAATTAGTAACACAAGGGTTCAATTTCCTATCCTATACACAATATTCCATTTTCATGTCGGAATCAAATCATGTCCTCACTACAAGACTGTAAACTGAACAAAAAAATATCCTCGCTGCATGACATTAAAAGCAAAATCAATCAAATAATTTTGTATGGCATGATTCTCATCTCATTGAGATATGTATTTATGACTTGTTCTTAGCTCCTAGTCCTAGCCATGAGATAATTTTTTTTCTCTCTTTAACATATAATTACCAATCTATGTGGGAATCTTCATTTTGGGACTTCTCCTTTGAAATCCCACCAAGGACGAAAGAAATGTCCCCATTTTACATATGAGTTAGATCAAAGTAAAGGACTCCATAATCATGGCCATTATTGATTCAAATATTTATCATGTGCATTGATTATTTCCCCTTTTGTATTTCACACTCATAATATTTAATATTTTATGATCTTAATAATTGTTCTTATAGTTATTTGTGATTGAGTTTCAAATATCTGAGAACTCTCTTGCCTACATAACAAGCATGTCAATCAAAAGATACCACTATTTGGCTATGAAACAAATGCGCCAGTCGGCCTAGCATAATAAAACCCACATAATGGGTTTGTCAAATAATGGTAACTTTGTTCTTGGTTAAAATTTATTTTTTCCCCTTCAAACATTCCTTACAATATACAAGAATCTATTTTTTTAACGTAGTCATATATTTATATTTGTCCTATTACCTTTCTCACAATCAGAAAGACTTCAAGACCATGGTTTACAAAATTTCCTCTCCAAGTGCTCAATGAAATATGAAATAACCGTGGATAATTTAACAAAATATCATCTACTAATTCAATTATTGGTCCAAGTCGTATGATCTAAAACTACAGACACTATATATCCTATGTTGGGGTCAGACCATTGTAGAAATTATGTTCATCTGATTCATTGGAAATCATTATTGGAAATAATCTCCCCATATTTAGGTACCTTTCTCTTTAAACTGAACTCTTTACTATAAAAATTATGAATCTCAATAAAATGTCTTCAACTTTTTGTAATAGAATTTCAATTATTTGAGAGGTCTTTTTTCGGACAATGTAGTATATGCCCCTTGGTGTCCTTGCATAAGTTGCCTACATAATTGGTATATCATTTAAAGGATTCCACAATTTGGATATCTAGAATATTCCCTAGACGGCCCCACATAATAAAACCCCATAACTGGTTTGTCAAATAATGGAAAAATTGTTCTCAGTAAAGACTTCCTCTATTGCCAGTAATCTTTTTTTTTTCATATCTTTCTTCAGATCCCTAAATTCCCAAATCATAGTTTAAAATTATTCCCTTCCATACCTAAACATGGTAGTATGTTTCCAAATAAATTAACAAGAAATTTGAGTGTCACAAACCTTTGGTCAAAGATAAATACCTTAATTTGAAGCCACCCAATTTCCTCACTACATGACTTAAAACATCATAGTACAATTTTCCCCTTGCATGACGTAAAACTGCAGAGTACAATGTCATCACTGCATGATGTAAAACTGCAAAGTACAATGTCCCCACTGCATGACATAAAACAGCATAGCATGATATCAAAAATCCATTATTTGACAAAATTTACCTATTCCTTATACACCAAATTTAAATAGAAGTTTTTTTCATATTCATGAAAAATGTCAGTATAGATCACCCTTTATTCATAAAATCCATTTCCTTGTAAAAAACAACCCACTTTGGTCTTGAGACACCCAAATCTTATTTTCCTTTATATATCAATAATAAAATATTAAAGTAATGAGATCTCTTTTTCTTTACTATGTCATACATGCCCCTTGGTGGCCTGACATAAGTTTCTTACATAACGGGTCTTTCAGTCAAAAAATTACACTATTTGGAAATGCATAATATGCCCTAGTTATCCCTATATAATACAACCCCAAAAAAGGGTTTTTCAAATAATGGTAATTTTTTTTGGGAGAGACTTCCTTTATGTTTATAAAAGTTTTAGATTTTGTGAAAATAAAAATGATGACTCATGATTTCCCTTGGAAGTATTTAAAGAATATTAGAACAAGTCCTAGCCATTAAGCCTTGTTTATGATATTATTTTAAAATTAAGGGTCAAAACTATTTAACCTTAGACACTAGCCCTTTTAGTCTGACATTGATGTCTCTAAACTATAAACAACAAGAGGCATGGTACTTACCATATTATAAACCTGCAAATGTAACTTTTTATAGAACTCGAGTCTCAGCTCACTTAACGTACATTTTGGTATGGTGTAGGTAATATTGATAAATGAAAAGTAAAAAGATACAAAGTTTGTTGGGTTTGTCTATTTAACCCTAGTAAAAATAAAACTATTCTCATTTGGCCCATTGGCTTAATAAGAAAATTATGAGCACCCTCATTCATTTTATTGTAATTATGATTATTGTACATAAAGGTTTGTTGTTAAAAAATAATCATCATTACTTTTAATATTGAAATTATGAAAATTATGAATAAAGACATATATGATTGGAGACAAAATTCCTTTCATTTATATAAAATCAAAGGGACATCCACAGAATGGTGCCTCTCTTTCATGTGTTAAAATAAAATCTCAACATGAATCTTCATTTGTTGAACGACCTCATGATCCATATAGACCACCTGTTGAGGTTGGGACAGGTGAGTGAATTTAGTCTCCTTATCTTAAAGAAGTTCTTATTTGGCAGTTATCCCCTCTAATTATGTTTCTCCCAGTGTTTTGTTTAATTGCTTGAGTTTTTTATGAACATCATCCTGTTACTATTGAATATATATCAACTCTTTTAATGTATTCTTTAATTTGTTGGCCGATTTCAATCCACTTCTTGAAATGATTGACCTCTTCCTCAGCTACTGCATCCTAGATGGTCTCAATATTAATAATTCATTTAGCCTCTTTATGATCTTTATATAGCTTATGTTCCTACTCCTGTCAGCAAATGGTATCTTTCATTGCATCATAGACCATTTTATCATTTAATCCACCAAATTCCAATGTGCATAATAGTGTAGAGATTTTTCCAAAATGGGACAACAGCTCATCCAAATGTTTCTTGGTAATTATGTTCAATATGTTTCACCGTGTCTTCTTATGTTTTATGTTATGAGAGAACTGAATATCTAAAACTGGATCTAATTCACTACCATGGAGTAGAATACACTCAAGAAATAAATCGCTTAAATAGGTGACTGATTATACTTCTCTTGTAATAGTGGATGCTTCACCTTCTACTTATTCTTGAGAAAACATAGAATATTCACCTTACTGTCTAATGGTGGGAGATGATAAACCTAAATGATGAATCAAGATCATAGTCAGTTTCAAAAAAATAGAAGAAACAGGGCATGATCTAGACAACTAATAACATTTACCCAATAATAAGTCATCCACTTGATTGGATTCATCCATATTGTTCACTAATTTACCAATTTGAGAAGATATTTCTTGAGGAGGGGTATTCTCTTGAGTTTTCCCTGTTTTTACAATCGATGGCTCTAGTACTTATCTCAACCTGGGGCCCTCAATAATTATTTCTTCAACATCAGTAGAAGAATGATAGAGTGTAATTCCCCATTCATTAAGGTCCTTTGATACATTTTCTACAAACAAGGATTCATAATTTTAACTTTGATATGATGTATCATGTAAAAGAAGAATAGTTATGTAAAGTAAATGTGAGAATGAGAAATTACATCCTTGTAATTCCTTATGAAAATCCCAAAAATACTTGATGGAACCTAGAATTTTAATATTTGGATTAAGGGAGTTCATAATTTCAGTGTATGTGGATTGAAATGTTATAGCATCCTCACCATTTGAGGTATCTAAAAATGTTTATTGATGCCCAAATTGGCTCCTCTGTTATTCTGTTCAATCATTTCCTTAACTGGTAAAACATCATTAGACCGTTCCAGATTAAGATCAACACCATTATCTACATTAGATTTCCCTGGATCTTAATTATGTCATTTTAGAGCTATAGGAATATCAGCATTGATTATTATTAGATCCATTGTCAAGGGAAAATTATCCAATATATTTTTAAAGGAAGAATATTAACAAAGAATTTAATATTCAACAGAAATTTATTTGATATGAACATGGATTTGCTCTCTCTCAATAGAATCAAAAGTAGGTACAACTAAACATTTTGATCTTTTATCTGTTAAGGTAGAATATTCATTAATATGAACCTATGTTTCTCTTGGGGTTTCCATCCTTGGTCTTGAGGAATCATCTCTTAATTACATCAGAGATGAGATAGATATATATCTAACAAGAGGATAAACATGATTAACATAGTGTATCAATCATTTAATAATTCCCTAAAATGGTATAAATACATACTTCTTTGATGAACGCTTCAGACCAATCACATGTCTCTCTTTAATTTCTTTTCATAAGCTTGAGGAGAAATTGAAACAATCCTCTTGGTAGGAGAAACCATATGTAATGGTGGAGGATTTTCTGTCGCCCTTACCCCATTTACAATTATCTTTCCAGTAGAATGTTCTAGAGACTTGGGAGAATCATTTGATGTGTCGATGGGAGAACCTGTAGGTCTACACCTTGATGACCCAAGAACCTGTCTGGAGGTTCCTTCATTGAATTCAAACTACAAAATGAAATTTCATCAAGATTATTTATGGGGAATGCTAAAGTAGAATTTAGACAAATTAAAGTAAAATAAGTTCTCAGTATTAACATAAATGTCCCATTCCTTTTTAGGTTAATATTTACCTCTTCACGTATCCCTATCTCCATCATATCAAATACTAATTTAAAGGATGGTAATTTTTCATCAGTTACATATATAAAGGCCTCTTCCTTCATAATATACTCTTGTACTTCATCCAGAATTTCATTTGAATGAAAATCAGAGGGTTATTTAATTACACCCACATCATATATCCAAAGTCCATGATGGAGGAATTCACATGCATCCCTAATTTCATGGGTCATGCTCTCCCAAAACTGAATATCTAATGCCCACACATAATTCGATCCCAGTATGGTTGGCTATTGAGAAAACCCAAAACCTTCTGACTGGTGATCATCCTCAGGCCTCCCTTCTCCAGAAAGGTCAACAAATGGAATTTGAATCTCTTTCTGATGGCATAGGTGGGATCGCCTTAGTGTGAGAGTTATTTCTTCTCTAGCACTAGTATTCCTGGTATACCTTCTGTGAAGATGTTTTGAAGGCTCTAAAACTTCAAAAATGTTTGGATCGTCTTTTTCTTTGGACTTCTTACCACTATTACTATGCCCAACAGTCATTGTGGCCACCACTCGATATATTCCATTCGTCAAAGCCCTTTGTGGGTATAAAGAATCCCAAGAATTGGCATATCCAGCATCCAATCAAATTGATGCATCAGATGGAGGTAAAGTAAGTGGTAATTTGGATGTCTTTAAATCCATCAAAATCCACAATTGTCTCACTACCATCGGTTGTTTCTCATGTCTAACATACATGGGAGGGAAAGTGTTTGATTATTGAATATTTCTAAAATGGATATCAAAACTATAGAGAATGTAATACTCCTAGATAATTTCACCATCAATCCCGGTTGATAATACACTATCCCTGAATTCCATCTTGTAAGACCACATCTCATAGTTTTCTTCTATACCATCATTAATAAATGTTCGAGTTTGTGGGTTACTAAAAGGAAAAAATCTTAATTCTCCCGATTAATTCAATTCGCTTAATACCACATCCGGTCATAAGTTATGTGGATAGATACCATAATATTTCGGTAAAAATTGTACTAATCGACCGTTGGGGACTCTAAATTAATTCAATACTAAGTATGAAGAAAATTGTGCCACATTCTAGCCCCACAACACTTAGAATTTACCTACAAGTCTAAATGGATCCTTCTCATTGTATAAATAATGTATGGAATAAAAACATATTTCTAATATAGGAGTTTCTAACCCAATATAGTTTTCTTCTACCAATTTAGTTGCGATGAAAAATGTCCATGGCTTTACAGTGCCTCCGGACTCACAGACTGGAAGCAAGTAAATGCTTATCCACATGGAAAGGAATCTGGATAAGTGTATCTTTGCTTCTATATCAAATTTGGATTTATTTTCATAGTGATTATAGTTTTCTCTCTCCATTTTAGGAAAATATGTGTCTGAACTTCCTTGGTTATTTTCAGAAGTTCAAATAGTAGAATGTCTGTAGGAGGTACCTTTCTCTATTGTTGGTTCAAAAAAGGCATTCATCACCACTCTTGCATAAAAATATTTCTTGTCTTTGGGAAATTTCATTGCTATTTTGAACAGTTCATGACCCATGAGATGTGTTTTGGTAACATCCCCCCATGTTTTTATTGGAGAAATAACCTCATCATACATTTCCCCGAGAATGGGAACTCTAAATATTTGGTAGATATCTCATACACTAATACCAACTTCGTCATGCCAAAAGTGGATGGATTTTTTTTGGACTCCAATAGATACGAAATTTTGGAATGAAATCATTTTTATAAACATAAGTTTGTCCCATCCGGACAGATTCATAAATTTCAACATCTGATATCTCTTTTTTAAATTCTGCACAAGTCCAGAGTACCCAGAACGCCCACATCCGTTAGGGTTTAACACCTCCTTTAGAACAAAGATCTCACTCTTCCATCCAACCATTAGACTAATATTTTTAAGAAGTTAGAAAGAATTAATCCTAGTAATGTGTCCTTTCCTATACAACTTGATATTTAATATTAGGAGTATAACCACTATGATGTAGGATGCAGCCAACAGTGACTGTTCCCTCATGAATTGACATACCCATCACGGTAATATTCTTGCAATGACAATTGGATTATTGAAGAAACCAATTATTTGGAAAGTATTTCGTCATAGATAGAATTTTGGAATCTTGTAAAAGCCTATGCCCCTACAGGGGTAGGTAGTGACTTCACTGATATTCTGTTCACATGTAATTAAACAATTCCATAGTCCAGGAAAAGTATATTGAACAACTTCATAATAGTATGATCTAATGTTCTTTATCATCTCATTTTAAATATCCTTTTCTTCTTCAATAGAGGCTTTCAAGTGATCCATTTCCTATAAAATATTTACCAAAATCTCCCTATTAGGTTGTAATTTTGACTAAAGAAAATTAAAATTTCAACAGAAATGAATCTTAAATTTTGGCAAAGTAAATTCATCATATAAGTCCTTCAATGAGGTCAGTCGCACAGGTCCTTCGATAAGAATCCTAGAGAAACAATTTCTAATAATTCCAAACGTGTAGATCCATTTCTTAAGTAGTTTCACCTCTTAGAAATTTCATGGAAACTACGCAAGGGAACAACTTAATGCGGATATACGAACAAGTTACGTAACATGATCCAAAAATAAGAAAGCACAAGTGAAGAAAATTGAAAAGGATCATACCTATTTATATAAATGGGTAGACCTACACAACCAGACTATGGGAAAGAGCTACACTACATACCTATGTGAAATAGTTACTGGGAAAAACTAAATAGATTATCAATTAATCCATAGTCTTTTCCCCAAAACTTTACCTCCGGACTCGACCTTCTTTCTAATCGGATCCAATCCTGAGGGGGGTTGTTTAAACTCATTATTACGAATAAGAGACTATGATGGATGCCCCCAAATATTTCAAAATATCAAGAAGATGTTTGAAGAATTAAAAGGCAAGAAAAAATTTCAAGGACATGCGTGGAAGACCATCATGGCAGACTTGTACAGCGGTTAACTTTCTGGACACATACACGGCATAACTACATGGAGGTGCTATACGACAAACCTCTACCGCCAAATTGATTTCGACAAGCCCCATCCTTGCATATAAATAAGACCATTGGGATCCCTATTTAGGAGACTGAAAAAGTTGATAGATATCCTGATGCTCCCATTGTGTAGCTCTTTCACCTAGATCCCTCAAATTGTCTTAGGTAGCTCTCTAAAAACACAACACAATAGATAATTAGATGGGATTAACAGGTTTTTAGCATTTTTCACAATTTTTTTATATTTAATAGGCTTGTTTTCCTGATGATAAATAATTTGCTGTTGATCATATCAAAGGCCTACAGGGTACACCAATGTGGTAAACCTACACAACACACCTATGTGAGGTACCTACATTGGGTACCTACGCTACATAGCTGTTCACATGGCTTACACATCGCCTTTTAAACCCTCTTAAAATCCACTCATGGTAGGGTATTTCCTTCCATAGTTCCCTAATTTAAAAGTGACTAAGTTTAACCCTCCACCAAAATATCCTGACTTATCAACCCACTGGGAAAGACACATTAGTATGTCTTATATTTGGGTATGTGTATCCACATTCAGAGGTTTTTCACATTTGTTTCTCAATGGAGTTAGGATTTAGGGTCTGTCTGTTGGTTTATATATCCACAGTCCCATGGACCATACTCCTAGTAACAATGTTGCGGGGTTCTTGATTTGAAGTATTAGGGATTGGGTTCTTTCCTCCTCTTTTCATCTCTGAAACATGGAACCTCAGTTCTCTAGTTGGGAAAGTACGGTTCATACATAATTTTTGATTCAATAAAATGGGGAGTCTCCCTCCTCTCCTGAGATCCAATAGGGAATCCATCCTGGTGTATGCCCCAAACATTTCAATGTAGAAGGTTGCAATATTTATCCACTCTAATTTTTTCACCTTCACTACTTCCTTACATTGGACCATTGTCCAATGTAAAAAGAATAGTGGAAGGATGGTTGACTCACCCTCTTCACTGGTAACATCGTCCCCATCCACCCTCACTGTCGTAGGTGCATCCTCTTCCACCAGCAGAGGATGAAACATGTGGGTTCCTTTGTTTAATCATTCACAACCTATTTTTTCTCAAACTGATAGTGACTCACTTGGTCTTTGAGATTGTTGATGATCACTACATCCTAACAATTACATTTAGAACTATGATAACATTGATTCCCACCATAATTGGGATACATAGGAATCCTTCATCAAGTCATAAGCTCACTGGATATCATATTCAAGAATCCTACCCTAATTCTCTTAATCTAGGCATCCTCCTGAGGTGTAAACCCCAAATTAAGTCTCTAAATCACCAATGAATCCTTTTCATGATGTAATCCCAAACTCATTTCTCTCAAAGGGCTGCACTCTCCTATGAGACTCATCGAACTATTCAGGATTTGATTATTATACAAATGGGATATGTAGGAAGCCTCTATTAGGTTCAAACACAACCCATAAAATCAACCATGTTCTTCCTAGTCCATATTCCCAATACGGTATAATCCAACTTGGAATCCCATATTCATTTCAAGTTCCCTGGGATGCTTAGGCATAAGTCCCACACCAAACCTTGAAAAAGAATTTTTTTATTTCCTTACCACATGACATTAATCATCTCAGCTATGTTCTTATAAAATGACCATTAATGGTATGATGTATACCATTAAATGGCACCAAACTATGAGGGCTCTAGTTCCTTTCACAACGATACATAGGTATCCCATTTATGGGTACTATCCTGATATCAAAATAAACATTCATCTCCCTAGATGAAAATAAATTCTAGAGTGCCCAACTATGTGTCTCAAAAACCAGTATCATCATAAAAATTGTTAAAAGAATATCTAAATAGTATATGAGCGGATACAATTAAGGTTGATCCTCAAATACATAATAATGATTCTAAATTTCACACATGCTAATTATTGATTTCAAATTACATAGTAAACCTATGTTATACTTGGTGAATTAATAAGGAATCATGAAAATATCTCCAATTTATAAGAGAGTCCCCTAGTAGACAATAATTCCCCCCCAAAGGTTGTGATGAGTTCGACCTCCCATCCTATGGACCAATGCATGTTTTTAAGTATCATAAGTTAAAACTAAATGAATAAATACATTTATAAAGAAATTACCTTTAGGATAAATAACTATTGGATGTTTCTAGTTCCATAAATATACCCAGTGGAAACCTTCAAGAAGAAGTGATTTATAACCAGAACACAAGTTCCAATGAACTATGAAAAACTTACTTTTTGTTAAAATAAACCCCAGATCAGTGGGTGTAAGTCCTCTTGAAGACAAAGAAACATGTTAAACCATTTCAGGAATCTAAAATTATTGACACCACAACTTGGAGGTTTCCTCTATGCCCATGGGTGATTTCATCACACCACAAAAAGTAACTTAATTCACTAGATTTCCATAACAAAATGAAAAATCCATGGATATTTAAGACCCACTATGCCATAAACCAGGTCATTGATAGGACATCATTGATATAGTATATAGGTAGACTCCAAGTGTTCTATAGACAAGAATATTCCAATCCCAGGCTTACTGATCTAACATTTTCACATAGGCAACTTCAAGGATAATCACGGCCTACAAAATAGAGTTGTCCTATGTATGGTGAACCTGAAAACAATAAATCATCTTATTATTTCATTATGAGATCCATTTTTCAAACTTATGTTACTATAAACTAAAAAATATAATTCCATATGTATTTTTTTTAACAAAATTAGACAAAAATTGTAAAATTAGTGATCTATTCATTCAGTATAACACCACATCTTGGTTTCTTATTACATTGAAGGTAATAATGTATTTCTTCTCATGTCAAAGAATGGACTATTATAAGGGTATTACATTTATTATAGACTATATATATTGGATTAATGTTTAATGAGTAGGAATATTAATAGAGAAATTCCCAGTGGTGAGTTACTTCCCATCAAATGTAGGTATGGTCACTATGGTATACCAATTTTCTTACCAATGATATGCTCTTATTTTTCAATGGATGGTTCCATGTTTTTCAATTATTATTAATAATTACAATCATGAAATGTTTATGGAGTGTGAAAGTATGACAAAATAAAAAATAAATGTGTTTTTTTCTTGATGTTTCTCCCCTAGACATTCATATCTCATTGAAAAATGAATTTGAATTCATAGTTGAAATTTTCTTATGACCTATCTTGGGGATCTGGTGGTGAAAAAGAGGATTTGTATCCATTACATTGGCATATTAATGGATAGGTTCTCAATTTATATCACTAAACTAAAATCATAGATTCATTCCTTTAGTGGAATAACATATCACATCATTATGTTTATACTTTCCATGCCTATACATGTATTAATGATCATAATAATTTCCAAAAAAACATAATGAGGATCATCGAGAAAATTTTCAATGGACTCCTCTTGGACTCCCACCAAGAGGGAATATTTCATTGGGTGACCAATCCTAAGTGATAGAAATCTAATTAATTATAATTTATAAATATTTTCATTTAAGAATAATGTATTAAAACTATGTAGTCTAATCGTGAATGGGAGGAATTAGATTTCTATTTAATGTGGTCAATGTTTACTGAGGAAAAATATTCCAATATCCACAAGGATATACATAATAATGGTGATACGTCTTATCATATCTAATAATGATTTTAGAGTACCCTACATTATCTATTTAATCATTCACGATGGATCATCGAGCTTGGAAATATTCTTTCAGGGGATAGAAAATATTATGGATTATCCATGTTCTTTCCAAGGATTCCAAAACCTGATCTAAATTTTGTAAGGAATTTTATCACCCTAGAAGAATTAATGAGGTATTAGATAATGATTATAATGTCATGATTTCTAGCATCAAATTTTTTTATGAACCTGATTATTGTGTTTTTATTCCTTTCATTTTAGGTAGCTTTAGTATCTTAAAATTCAATAAATCCATGAATTTAATGTATGTCATAGATCCATGGGGTGAATCTCTCTGGGTGAAAAAAAATTATATATATTATGTTTACTAATATTCCTTGTGTTATAAAATTATATTCCCATTAGTAATTAAATCCAGTGTAAATATATCCACATGATTTTAAAATTATCAAACTATTATGATATCTATATTGAAATTGATGATCATATGTTCCTTAATAGAGAGTTATTGAGGTTCTTAGAATGCTTTTGGGTTATTACTTTAGCAATATCCATTGATCATGGATATCATTATCCACACCTGATGGAAGGGTTCCATAATTCATACACCACTTATAACATGATGTGTGCTCGTAATAAAGTGCTCATTGCCCATTTTTGGGTTTTATGGGATATACCAAGTGGGGAACGGTTCCTCGGAACTTTGGTGATAATGATCATTTAAAAACTAAAGTGATTATCTTAATCACTTATCTATGTTAAATTTGTATAAGGGATAAATATACTCAGTGAAACCTACTCCATCCCATTTATTAATCTCGTTATAGTGTGGTTTGGCTGACACAGGGTCACTGTGTAGCCTTGAGAGTACATAATTGGGGTCTAAAATATAATCTGGATTAGGATTAAAATATTGTATTTATACATCTAGATTATATCATTCAGTAATTTCATTGTTTTTTGGTGTTGGAATTAAATTTCATATATAGAAAATAAAATATAGTCCTTATAGAAGTATGAACATTGTCCAGTGGTATTATTATTTTTAATTTATACAACACACATAGTGTACTATAAAATTCAACAGTGACATGGTTTTCATGTTTTTATAGGGCCACACTCTAGTCAACATATATATTTTTTATATAAAAGGGAATTTATAATGGTTATTATCTATATTACAATGATTACACACACATTGTGTGAGAGAAACATGGGGGATAACCTCTTTATCTATAAAGATCGTTCTATTAATACACATCATATATTTTTTAGTATAAGGTCCCTCCCCCTGGATTTTAACAGTACCATATTAGGTGATTCTCTTATGATCTATAATTTTAATCCCTAATTATGTCATATTTTAGGGGGTATTTTCTTCAAAATAAATAAAATTAATTGGAGGTTTTTTTGGAAAAAAATCAACTTTTTTTGATTTTATTATTTAAATATAATTGATATTTAGATTTTATTGAATTAAATATATTTTAAAATTTATTTATAATAGTCGAAAAAATATTTATTATTTATATGTTCATAGGTGATGTTTTTTCAAACCCAATGGTTCAAAAAAAATTAAGCTACGCACTCAAACTTGTTGTTCATTTTAATGCTAAAATAGTAATTTTAATATAAAACCTCGTGATATAATGTGTCGAAGAATGATGTTGAACATTTAAAATAGTGACTTTGATTGGGTAGAAGAATTAAATTATTTGTAACATAGGTGTGTTCAACATGAATAATAAAATTAAAGTTAACTCTGAAGAGTAAACTCAAACATGAAATTATTTCATGTTTTTAAACTTCTCATACGACCCTTAAAAAATGAAAAAATTCTAAAATGTGTACCTAGAACTATTTGAGGATTTCACATAAAACTACATATATCACTCACCATTTCCATGGTACCTTTGGAGGAACTGAATTGGAGATCCTGTAGGTCTTCCTTGTATTGGGATATTTTGGGAATGTTTTCACAAATGGGGTTAGAGTAGGTGTAACTGATTATGGACATGATGCAAGAAATATATAAGAGAGAGTATTATTAATAGATATTATAATTACAATATATATTAATGATATAGGAATTTATAGTTCAAGTAGGGAAATGATGTGTAGGAATATCACTCCATAATGTGTCTTACATAGATTTGGATGGGGAGGCAAGATGTACCCAAAGATCAACAATCCATTTATGATTTCGCACATCATGGGTGAGGATGTTTAATATTTGTATTTTCAACTATTATTGTATTGGGATAATAACACCTTCCATGTGTTGTAGGAGAGAGGAAACATACAAGGACCATTATGTTTTATTGAATATGGTGATATAGGCATCGAGTATGGGTCCGCATTCCCAGATTAATGGGTTGAGATTGGGAACCAAAATGAGAGCTATATTATATATGACATAATGCATTGGTGTAAAACCTTTCAATGAATTGGAACTTTCAGGATATCCCTTATGAGTGTTATAACTAGATATGGTCTCAGTACCCTCACTAGTTTGAGAAACTAGTTATTTTTATATTGAAAATCCATGATGTTTGGGAGAATGAATAATCTTTAGATTTTACTACAATAAACATTAAATGACTTTGACCAATATATATTTTTTCAATTATTAATGAAAATATTATTCAATTTTAGTGTCATGGAGCATTAAAAAATATACTAAAAAAGATAAATTATTTTTCTCAGTATTTTAGTGTACATGTGGAAAATGAAATTTCTATAGAAACCCAAGCTTAACATACATTTATGTTAAATCATTTTAGCTTAATATTCAAAAAAATAAAAAAAAAATATTCCTAAGGACCATAATAGTTTAGTGTCTTTGGAATCTTGGATCAAAATCTTAAAATGTGGTGAAATATCTTCAATTTTTTCCCCAAATATCTTCTCCATTAGTACATATACTTAAACATTTATTCATAACATAGGGAATGTAAACATAAGAAATGGGTGATTTCATATACTCAGTAAGGGTAAGAAAATAAGTTACATAATCATAATCACTAACATAGGGTTATGCGAATAAGAGAATAACATTATAAGAACATACCCTGCATATCAACGATCATACACATGATTCTTGGAATAAATATTTGCAGTTCATAAGGCATGAATTATAACGGAATGAAGAGGATAAGAAATGAAATCAAAACATAGGAATAAGATAAAGAAGGTGTATCAAATATATAAGAATATAAAATGATTTCCAGAGTAGTCAAGGAATCACATCTATGACCATATTAGTAGTAAGTGATCACTCCCATTACCATCTTGGTAGTCATGGTTCACTCCCATGACCATATTAGTAGTCTTGGTTTACTCCCAAGACCATATAAGAAGAAAAAGTATTTTAATGAATCTAGTTCACTCCCCATTCCATCCATGTCTATCTTATAAGATATAAATCTTTACCCAATTAATTGGAGGGTGATATAGGTCCCACCCAACTCATAATAAAATCATACATAGGTGATCTAAAAGATCATAAATAATCATATCATAACCCGGGAAATGAAATGGGTATCATAGACATGTAATAGTATAATAACCTATAGAAAAGAGATAGGTTTAATAATAATTTCATCAAGCATAACCCGTGAAAATAAGTGGTCTTCATAAGTATATAAACCATGAAATATAAATATGTCTTATAAACATATAACCTGTGAAAGAGAAATGGGTTTCATAAACATCATGTGATCAATACATATACCATTGAGAAGAATAATATGAATGGAGACTTTGGATCATTTAACTATAAAATAATTAGTAACACCAATGGATTTCACCTTAGGTGGTAAATAAATGGAAATAATCTTTTGAAAAAATTTCATGTGGACATTATACTTTATTCTTTGAGAAATAAATTTTAAAACAAAAAACCTTTTCAAAATCATTTTCATAAAAATAAACATGAATGCATATAAAATAATCCATGAAAATATTACAAAAATATTTTTCTATAAAAAATTATAAATAAATCTTGAATGTTTTTTTAAAAAAATCACTTTCCTTGAAAAATTATAATAGAAGCTTGAAAACATTTTAAAAACCATTTTTATGAAAATAATTTAAAACATACAATGAATGCATGATGAGATTTTGAAATCATTTTTCATTGAAAATAATTAGCAAAATTATAAATAATGATTTATTTTTTTTAAACATGTTTCATTGAATATAATTTCAAAACATATAATTAATGGTTGAAAACATTTTAAAAACATTTTTATTTGAAAATACATTGAAAAAATATAAATAATGATTGAGATCATTTAAAAAACATTTTTCCTTGGATAATTAAAATATATGATGAAAAAAATTTCAAAAAATTCATTGAAAAAAAAATTAAACCTTATAAATAATTCTTCAAAATATTTTTAGAAAACATGGTTTTGAAAGAACATAGATTTCTGATCGAAGATAATGGTGATGTCCGAATTTTATAAAAACATTTTCTTAATCATATTAACATCTAAATAGTGATAAAATTGTACTAATAGATGAGTTAATCATTAATAATATTATTATAATAAAATTCATCAGCATTCGTGAGATATGGATCATAATATTTCATCAATAGAAGCATAACCATAATCAATCTCAAAAAATGATGAGATTTTTTCAATAAACTCTTACCACTTGGTAACCATTAATTATACTCCCAATGTAAGGAAATAAAATTAAATTAAGTCTAAAATATCATTAAATAATTAGTTTCATGATATGAAATTTAAATTTTTTGTGTATACACCTCTTACAACAATATTGTTGCATAACATGACATGTGTCACAAAGAAGTAAAATAGAGACAAAATTATATTAATGATTTGGTATCTTTTGAAACATAAACCTCATGAAAAAAATATCAAAAAATTGATATATAAATATCCATAAATTTATTTACAAAAATCATTTAATACATTCATGGGAAGCATAAAACCCACATATAAGAAATTTGAGGTGACTTGGCCTGTGTCTCCCGAAAAATTAAGTTATACGAGAAAACCATTAATTTTTGTAATTACTCCCATTTTACACATTAAAAAATCATCTATAATTAGTTTAAATTTATTATAAAATCCATAAAAGATTCATATTAACATATATAATATCATTTATGATTCAATTATTACATTATATTACCCATTCATTAATAACTTGAAGTTAAAGTTATATTTCAGATGATAACTTCCTTGTTTTTCGTACATGTTTTAACATGTTATTCATGGTACTCTTACTTATATCATGATTTAAATGATTATATAATATAAAAAATGATATAAATATGATATATATTCATTATTTTTTAATTTATAAAAATATATATAATATTTAATTACAAAATAGAATACACCGTTCATGGGGATGGTAGGTTGTACATACGCATGAACGTTGTTTCTATTTTATTATTGTATTTAAAGAAAGAAAGTAACTGAAATATATGTGTACATATAATATAATTCGAGTATAATTATATTTTCAAATAAATTTTAGAATTTTATTGAACCACTTCTTAATACATTCCATGTAATGTGTGAAGGAATCACATCGCGTTGAACAAGTGGAAATCCACTTGTCCCCAAACGAAGTTATTGTATCTACCAAAAATGGAAAGAATCAAAGAATTATTTATATAATAATTAAAAAGTCTAAATTTATCCTAAATATCATATATATCATATATAAAATATGTTCAATCATAATGACCAACCATTATAGGAGGTAAACGAAAATGAACAACATTATTTTGTGAGGCAGTAGTTCGCCACACACAAGAATAGTAAGTTCATTACCCATGATATGGAAGTGTCTATAGTGTATGTTTTAACCACAGGATAAAAAATATCAGTATATTCGTATATTTATTTTGTAAATAATCATGTAATAATAATATTTGAAGGGGTAGAGAATGAAAATAAAACCAAAGAGCTTGAGGAAGGATGTTGCCTAATCTTTTGGGAACTTCTTTTGGTTTCCATAAAATGGATTCCTTGGTTGGATTTACTCCAAAAGATATAATTATAGGATTAATGTAAATATTTTTTGGGATTATTTTATAAGAGTTTTTTTGAGGAAAATATTTTTATAGGTGTGAATATGTGGTAGGGGTGAGTGCCTTTTTACAGTGGTAGATGAGTCAGATTTTTGTATGTTTTTTAAAAGGGAATTCCACCCACATTTTTCCTATGTAATTTGAATAAAATTGTTTTAAAAAATATGTAAAATGGATTATATGGTATAAATATATCAATCCATTGGATTTTGGAAACCTTTCTAGGATATTTTGGCACTAAAGCTTATGGTTCAGGTTTTTGTCATGATAAATTGTCTCTTTATCATTGTAATTAATTTTAATCACATTCAATAATATTTTTTTACAAAAAATAAGTTGAAATTATTATACATTATAAATTATTCTAATAAAAAATATTTAATAGTGTTTTTAAAATTATACTATCAAATATGGTAGATATTAATTAAAATTAATTCCCACAGATGGTACGCCAATGTAGGTTTTAAAAGTAATAATGTTCACAAGATTAATATGTTTTTTTTATTCTATTTCATTTTAAAATTTACTCAAAAGCCATAAATTGGATTGTTTTATGTATAATTTATATAATTAAACTTTACAGCCAAGTGATACATAATTTACCAATATAAATAAATTACATGAAAAAGCAGTTTTGAATTAAAATTCAATTTTTTCACTGTTATGTAAAAAATATATTTTCTCCTAAAATTTTTAGAAATTCACACAATGATAAACATTATACTATTATTTAAAAAATTGTGTTTCTTTTTCAAATAAAAATTATAAATGATTCTAAAATCATATTTAAAATGTGTTCATCATTAAATGGTCTTAAAATTACTTTTTAGAAAAATACATATTTTATTCATAAAATTAGATTTTTAATTATCTTGCACTTATATAATCTATTATATGAGTATCAAAAAAATATATTGGATATATAAAATAATAAATTTATAGAAAAAATTAATATAAGGTGATTTTCTTAATTATTGAGATAATATTGTGTTTGTACATTGAAAAATTTTCACACCCCAACCCATGGATTTTTTTATATTATTATATTATTGCCTTTGGATATTTTTGGATAAGGTTCAGGTTGATCCCCAATTTTAATTTTTTTAATTTTGAATGTGTTAGGTGACTTTTTGGCCTGTGCATAATTTGCGCATGGTTAGAGAAAACTATTCCCCTTGAACATAAAACTGTGCGGCTTGGTGTTATTTTTGGATAGTGGAATTTGGAATGTTTGGTACACAGTTTGTAAACTATGTTGGCAAGTCGTGCGGGGTTCCACTCATTATCAGTAGATTAATAATGGTTAGTTCATAGTTTGGTAAGCTGTGTGGCTAAACCGTGCAATATTTCTTGGTCATTAAAAAGTTATAATTCCCAAATCCACCATTCCCTCATTTTATCCCAAACCTGGGATTCTTCCCTTATAACATATTTGGTGCCTGATATGGTTCCAAAACCCCTATACCATTGGTTCTCTTCCCTGCCTTGATTCATATCCAAGTTTATAATGTGATTTTTTAGGGTTTTTTCCTCTTTTCCCTTCTTTATCATCTCCTCACTTAGTTTCTTATCCATTTCATGGTGGGTGTCTATTTTAGAATAACCCTAGAGATTAGGGTTGATGTTTAGTTGGTGTTTGTTCTGATATAGGGAATGTCGATTTTTCCTTGGATCATATACATCTTTCATTGAAAGTTTATTTGCGTCCAAACTCAATTTAATTGGGTATCTCCGAATTTTCCATTCCAATGAATTCTATTAATGTCTGGGTTCTTTAGAAGAATTATAAATATGTTTATCATTCTTGTGATCCATTTGGTTAATTTTTTATTAATCTTTCATATTTGGATAATTTGTTAAAAATGGGATTGTATGTGACTCTCCAAATATTCCTAAGTATGTTCAACCCAATGTGTCTGATAAAATGTCAATTGATCCATTAATAAAAAATAGGATAATCTGAGTGGTTTTTTCTGGTAGATGTTTTTTATTAAATTGGTTTGTTTTTTATTTGGGGTTTTTATGTGGAATGGGGTGACTTTTATAGTCTGTTTTGTCATGTTGGTAAAAACAATTCGGTGTTCCTTTGAAAATGGTTTTTATTGATTTCATGGATTCTTATGGTGATTCATTGGATGTGGTCACATCCATGTTTACTTGTAATGAACTCATGGATGGGAACACATATGATAATGCTCTTGGATGGAATTGCTCAACATAAAATCCCAGTTTTCAAAACACTTCTCCCTTTGTCTTTCAATCCTCAAACCCTGTATACTTTAATAGTGGACCCTTGGTTATCAAATTATGTGAATGTGGTTTCAACATATATTTGAAATTATGGATCTTTTGGTACAATCAATGTTGAGAAGTTTATAAGTGGTATAGATTTGAATTTGGAAACTTTGGTTAGTTTGTGTATTGTCATCTTGGTTTGGAAAGGGTGTTAGAAGTGGATTTGGATTTGGAACATAAATGCCTATTTAGCATTGGGAACAAAAAAGTGTTGTTCAATTTTGTATTGGAAATGGTTTAAATCATTTTTTTAATATATTGTAATCAATAATTTTGAAGGCCAGGTTGGTAGCTTCTGTTTTTTTGGAAATGAAATGTGGTTTTGAAAGTATATAATCTTGGTTGGCATCTTTTAATGTTTCATGAATTATTTTAAATGACCATGTGATGTGACATCTTGGTTGAAACTTTTGATAACATGGTATGTGATGGGAACCTCTATTAAGGATTTCCCTATATGGGATATCATATAGGTGGTGTCCGTGTTTATTGTAGGAAAGTATGGTGATGGAAGGTAAGGTGATTCACTTGTGCGAGGGCCTTCTACTTACACAATATACTATTACCATGGGTTTCTAGGACATCCTATAGATGGTCAAGTAATGTTTTCTTTTCAACCCCAATTATATTGGTTGGTACCCCCTTGACATGATAGGGCTTAGTGGGATGTACCACTGGATTAGTTAGTTTAGGCAGGCCATTTGGTTATATACTATTGAGCTACACCATATATTGATAGGTGAGTCCAACTCGAGTACATACATGAATCACTATAGGGATACTTAATAAATTCCTGTGGTTTGTATTTTTATTTTCTTATTTGTTTTCTGTTGAACATTGTTTCTTATTTACACTACATATTTATTTACATCATGAGTTTCCATTGTTTTTCTTGGATTTGGTTTTGGGGTTTTTTGTCAAATGGTAATCTATTATGTAAATGAAAAATGGAGTGTGTTTTCCTTTAAAAAAGGAATGATACGTTTATTTAATAAAATAAGAGAAAAAATTATTTTTTATATATATGTACTTGAAACTAGTGTTAATGGACTATTATTGTAAAATTCAATGTGTGGATTCTCCGGTGTTTTCTTACTGATATGTCAAGCTATCACACTACTTCTACCATTAGTTTTCGGTAGACCCGAGTTGTCAGCAGACCAGAGTTGTTTTCTATAATGTCTCTGTTTTTTCTTTTAGTGTTTGTCTTTGGATCAGTTAATAATTTTAGTGAGATTTTGTAATTGTTTGTTATTTTTTTGTTTTTTTATTTAATTGATATAGGATCATTGTTAAAATCATTCCCATAGTGATTACATTGATTCCCGACACTAGTTTCGAGTCTTTCGGGATCAGGAAGGACCTTCAGGACATGCCATAGACTGAGTTGGGTATATGGTTGGATGGCATCCCAACTTGTATCATGATAAAAATAGTTTTCTTAGAAAATTATTTTATTTATATTTAAATATTTATTCCATTCACATATAATAATTTAGATCCAAATTATTCATTTTATATATATTTATAAATCATATTTTTACAATTTAGTTAATTTTATTTGTGACATTAATTCCAATGGATAGGTGGAATCTATAATAATATATTATTATTATTATTTATGTTATATTCTAGTTTGGTGAAACTCAACATGCAATCTATCGAAGGGACTCGATATTGTGTGCAATAAAATCCAGACATAGTGTTTTGTGTACAAAAAAAAATTTAAGTGTTTCATGTGGTGAAATATTGACATGGTTTTGTATATAAAAAATTCAAAAATTACTACTTTTATATAAAAAAAAGGATATTTTTAGTGTTTCATGAAATGAAAAATATCAACAAGAATAAATTAACTCCAAAAAATAGTTCCCAAAATCTCAGTTTGTCATAATTTCACTCAAAATAGACCATATAATGAGGATAATATGGGTGTGGTTGGGTCTATAATAGAGGATTTTCCCATATAGTGGTATAATCATAACCTAAAATTGGTTAATTGGTATTGGGATATCTTATAAATAATTGATTAATTAAATTAATTGAAATAATTAAGTAATCAACTAATTGGATGTTATATCAATCAACCTAAAATCATATATTAAATCATCTCTAGCCTTACCTAATATGATTAGTCTCTATAAAACCTATCATGAGAGAGGGAGAAAATTGACAATATTGTTGAGAGAATCTAGGATCATAGATCAAATGAATACATTCATCAGGTAATTATTAAAATATCTCGGAGTAGACATAAAGCTCTACCATGAATGATCAAAACAATATTCATGGATCATTATTTGATCATTTTCATTGTTCTACCTATTATTTTGAGAAATGTTTTTTCATGATTTATAGTTCATTAGAGCATGAACTCATAATAGTAAAAAAAGTATTTAATCAATGTTGAACACCTCATACTGGTTTTATTTTTTATTGGTGAATTCACTCCCAATGAAAGGTAGTAGAATCCCTAAACAGTTAAAAATGAAACCATCACATATTATTACTCATTATTTCCCCAATTTTTTCTTGTATTTGGTCCCAAAAATTTTCTTTTTCATGGATTTAATGGTTCTTTGTTGGGATTATTTGATATTTTAATCTAGGACTATATTCTATTTGTTGGTTCATAATGATGGGTATCGTGACATGTATAGTGGAAGAGGATAAACAATGGATTGATTAGAGGTTTGACAACATGATACCATCATGCGAGTGATAAACTATGTCATTGGGGTTGTTTAGAAACCCATAAAGAACAATATTTGTATGAAAGAAAGACCATGAAACTACATTTAGAGTCTTTATAGTTTCATATAAGGGATTTGGTAGTAATTTAAATATGAAAATAGGTGAGAACAAAAATGGTGACGTGAATCTAGGAACTATAACAAATCAGGGAAAAGAGACATGATCACATAAAATGTGATCTTAAGAGATAAATATAATATAATATAGGAAATAATGTCTAGGTTTTCTAAGAGTTTATGGATCCAGAAACTCGTGACATTCGATCAAACATTTTGTTCCCCTATGTTAAATATCACGGTGTATACAACAAGTACAGACTTAGGTGGATATTTGGCCATAGATAATGGGTATATTAGGACCATATCCTTTATATCCATAAAATTGTGTAACTCATCCTACCCAAAAAAACATGTTGCCTGAGATTATCATGTCGAAACACCATGTCTCCATTAGGGAACATCATGTATATTACCCCTCACATGACTCATTCTACAATGGTACACATATAATAACCCTCCCATCCCACACTCGGTATACCTTTTTACAAACAACATGTTGGTCAACCCATGCATTCCCAAAGGTGAGGTTGTATAAGGAAAAAAAATTAATGGGATACATATTTTATATCTCTATAATACATGTATAGAAATTTTCAAGCTCAAGGGGGTTTCACATATCCTCGAAGTGACTCATATTTGGTTTCCTGAGTAGTCTATCCTGGGAATTGTTTCACATAGATTGTGACAATACACTTCTCTTTGACAATTGATGTGATACATAAGGTGATATATGTAGTTTATTATCTTTTGATATATAGGGTGGAAAATTGGGAAGAGGAATGGATATTAGAGAATATATGGGGTAGGAACACCTCTGAAACCATGTTTATGATATATCATAATCCTCCAAAACACAGATATAGTTTGGTACTCCCCCGCATACCTTGGGCATGAGTACTCTATTTTTATGGTTTGATATTACATTTTTTTGTGATATTAAAATGTGTGAGTACTCTATTAGAATTGGTTACACACTTAACCAATAAATATCCTTTGGCAAGACATGGTTTCCTTAGTAAAGATCAACTGATATGATATGGGTTTCTAATTTTTTACCCTTATGAGTTTCTTGATGATTTAAATATGGATGATTTATCAAAATTTGGAATCATTCATACATCAAGGGGTTATTACTTTTTAAAAATAAATATATTTTTATGGGTTTCTTCACTTATTTATTCCTTTTCGGTTTTGAGATATCTGGTATTTCCTTTTTTGTTCATAGGGAGTCCTCTTGGGTTTTTATATACTCATCATTATGTTGTTGTCTTCAACCACATACATCATGTCTCGAAATATCATGAATAGTTTGAGGATGACCTTGGTGAACACAGTGTTGGTGGAGATTATTGGTACTGAATGGTGATAGTAGTATAAAAGTTTTATGTTTGGATCTAGTTTGTTAGAGGGATCTCTTCAACATAACTATTTAGTTTGGTTTTTCCTTTTTCTTGCTATGATTGTATCTTTTAACATTTTAAATATGGTTTATGAATTAGTAAATTTTTGGTCGATCTTATTAGATGTATCTTGAATTATATATTATAAATGGTCTCATTTTTCTATTCTTAGTTATTATTTCATTTTTATTAGTGTGCATTATGTTTAGGTTAATTTGGATAAGTCCTTTAATCATGTGTGTTATTCCCAGTCTGTGAATGACACTAGACCCTGTGAAAGGAATTGACCTTACAACATTTTAGAATCTTAAGTTTTTTAATAATTTACATTCATAATTTTTAAGGATATTTTTTGGTTTATAGATTTATATAATTAGGCCATAACTCTTATAACAAAACCATATATTATAAAGTGTAAACATCTACTATGTATCCATTTTTCCACAATATAAATCATTTAAATGGAACATAATTTTATTTCCTTAACAATCTTCATTACATTCAACAAAACTACTTCTTTAGTCATACCTATCCTTAAACAGTGTGATTTTTTTAAAATATATGATGAAAAAAAACTATTAGAATGGTACATAACAGAAAAAATTATTATTCTAGTGAATAAGTATATGATCTATGTAATAATTACCTTTATAAAAAATATTCATTGAGAATATGAAATAAATCATAATAATTAGAAACTCACACACATTTATTATGAAATGAAACCATTGAAACCCAAAAAAAAAAATATAAACCCTTTTATATTACTTAGATCATTATCTTCATAACCCGTGTCAGAAATACATAGATCCCTGTTAAATCTATAGGATAAACCTATTCAGTTAACGCCATTCTTCATGACATTGACGACAAAGAAAATTACCCAATTCATTGGTGATATATAATGGGTCTCAGTAAAAAAATAATAAATATTGATATCACTCATTAATTATCTATAAATCGTTTCTTTCGTATCATGAATAAAACATTATAATATTGCACCTTTTCATCCTAAAATCTTTTTAAACCACTACCATTTAATTATTTCGTGGTTAACACAATGAAAATTTATAGGTTTCATGAAAATATATTCAATTAAATAATCATAATACATCATGAAAATGTATATTTATTTTATCATAATATCATAATCCCATTGAAGTAGAGGAATCAATAGAATATGTTAAAATAGAATAAAATTTAATTAAAATAATATTTAAAAAATTTCTACAAAAATAGAGGGAAGTATTCTTTTCTTTTGGTAATATTTTATAAAAATTTATAAAATAATATAAAAATTATTTAATTTTAAAATTTACATTTAAAATTATTATGTATTATTTTGTTCATATAATTTTCATATGGGATGTAATATTTGTTCAGGTTGTAAATTTTAAAATTAATGTTTTTTTTAATTTTTTTTAAGGAGGGTCAAAAGAGATCCATGCATAAAAATTAAAACATTTAATTTATAAAAAAAATTCTAAAAAGGTAAAATAACATGTAAAATAATTTATTTTTATAAAATAAAATTCTATTTTTTTTAAAAATATGTATACTGAAGAGAAAGATTCTTAATCTAAAAGAAATTACAAGATTGGTATCAATTACAAAATACTTTCAAGATGTTTCTTCAATCAAGATTTGGAGATAATGGAAATTAACCATGTGAAAAGAATTTATAAAAAAAGAATAGTAAAATATATGTGGTTCAAAAAAATAGATCATATGACTACCAATAAAGTAACTTAGACATAAAAAATCTTCGAATGAAATTATATTGTAACATAAAGACTCTATCTCTTTGATAACATTAGAATAAAATTTCATTGAAAGTGAGAATACTATATGTATCTATAAATACCATGGATTACCTGTATTTATTTAAAAAAATTACTTATGAGGTATTGAGTACATCGTAGAAGGAAATCATGGTGCACGACATGAAACATGTCTCACGAAAACTAGATTGAGACAAATAAAACCTTTACAAACATCATAAACATTAATGTGATAATTAATCCATGATTTGATTATGTTCCCATATGTAAATAAACATTCAAATGATTAAATTTATAATTAAATTCATAGATAATGATGGCATAAAAAATTCAATAACGTAGATGTATAGCCTGATGAATAGGATTTGATTTAAGAAAACCATTTACTACTGGGTAGATTTCATGGGAAATTACCATAGATGAAATAATTTGAATTGAATCATAAAATATCATGAAGTATTAAGTTCATGATTTAATATATAAAATTGGTATTATATACATTATATAAATAAATTAGGTGCATAACATTGAAATATTCCTCAATGAAGGGAAATTGAGACAAAATCCCATACTGAGGTGACAAATATTTACTGAGGTGACTATTCATAATGATGAAGAATAAAAGGTGTTTATTTATAAGATTATTATTATTTATTCGAAATATTCAACCTAATTTTAACTATTCATTTTCTAGAAGTGGCAGTAATTAATTTATGATTAAAATGATAAATGAAATTATAACAGTTTTTAGAAAACTGTGTTTTAATCCGAAAAATAATATGATACCAAAAAAGGAATAATTATGATTCAAATTTAATTATATATATAATATCTCACTAAATAATATTCATTTTACATTATGAAGTAATTTAAATAATATTTTTGCTTTTAAATGAAAACAAATAATGTTTTACAAAGAACATTATTTTCACAATTCACTAAAAGCCTATATTTTCATAAAAATATCATAACTTCCACCTAAGATAATTTTGATATGATAGTTTCCAAAATGAAGTTAATTTTACAAAATAAATTTTAAAAAAATATATATAAAATAATTATAAATTTTTCAAATTAAATTAATAATACAAATTTTGAAGAAAATATATTTCTTGAAAAATAGAATGACTTTTCTATAAATTGAGTTATTATTTAATAATAATTAATCAATAAATTTTTATTGAGTAGAAAATATATATTTTTAATTCATAATATGGTCATTACTATTCATATATATGAATTAAATGGCTAGGTTATAATTTTCATATTTAAAAAAATGTTTTGTGTTTCGTTTAAGCTTAGTGAAGTGTGTAATATATTCCATTAAACATAATTTTATTATTTTAAAATCTTATGGAGTTACAATCTACCCATACCATTAATAAATGTTTTCTCACAATTTGAACTTCAAATTGATAATCTCGGGTTTTTCATTTAAAAATACTTTTGTTAAAAACCCACTTCATAAAAACGGCTAATAGAACCTCCTTTTAAGAAGAGGAAAAAGGAAATGAGAAAGTCATTGGGAATAAAAAATAGCATAGTTTCCAAAGAGGATAAATTTAATAGGAACTAAAATTATGTATATGGAGTAAAATTAATTTCCAAATAATAATAGAGAGTGATATAGACCACAAAGCACTAGAAAGCTTCCAATCAAAATAAATTTAGCGACTAAAAAACCATAAACTAATGAGGTGCGAAAAGGCCATTGATTTATGGTAAATAAATGTTATAGGATAATTTTATTCATGAAAGATCCTTTTCCATGATTTTAATAATTCTATTACCTTATAGAATAAAAACAGATGAAAAAAAACTTATTTGACTATTAAAGGTTCATTCTTTATTCAATTTCCACCATAATCTTATCTTTTTCTCTAAATGACGAGTATTCAAAATAATTATTTCATGCCTAATGAAATAAAATCAACTTCTAACAGATTATATTATTAAAAAAAGGATACTAATATATTCCCCACATTTTTATAAATTTACCAAAACCAAAAAGGTTAGCATAAGATAATTCCCAAAATGAATAAACCATTATATGATGAAATAACACATCAATCACCAATGAATTAATAATTACTCCAAAAGTTTAACTTACATCATTGGAAAAATCATTGACAACAAAATTATTTAAAATATTCTAGACTATGATTGAAACCAAAAAACAGAAGGATTTTATCACATATCCTTCAAGGATTAAATTAAAATTTAACTCCGAAAAATAGAAATCACTTTTAAAGTCTCAAAAAAATTAATTATCCCAAATAATATATTAATCATGATATGATAATAATTTATGAAAATAAACCAATTCAACATAAATCCTTAGTAAAATAATATTTTCATCTAGAACATAATTCAACCTTTATTCATCAAAAAAAAGTCGCACAATGTTTAGTTTACCTTATTCTTATAATGTTCCACAAAATTATATTGATATTATTCCAAAATAACATTGATCACCTAATCAAAAAATCACATTTCAACCCCATAGTTATCGATATGATGAAATATATGTTCTAATACCTAACTTAATAGTTGTATTTAAAATCATTTAAGTAAAAAATGTCATACTAACTAGGACATCATGTAGGCTAGTGGTAGGCATGGCACCCCGGTCACCATTTGATTGTGAGTTCAAGAAGGATGACCAAGAAAGATAAAACGAGTTTTTTACTATCCCATGGGTCATCCTTTTACTAAAATTGTATTAATTTAATTCCTATAATGTTTCCAAAAAACTAATAAATATCCTAAAAAATAACCTTAATATCTTCAAAATTAGAGTATTATTTAACCTTAATGTTTACCTCATACCATTCATCTTTAATCACAAAAATGTAATAGTATTGTTCTAAAATAATCCATCTGGTTAAACCTAACGATTACATATAACTCATCCCAATAAAATTTCTCCTAAAATATTCATTAGTCACCTTATAATACCATCACTTAAAGACTCAAAATGGTTGTATATGTCCTTAAACATATGATCAAACATAAATTTATAAACTCGTAATGGTATCTATAAATCGTAAGTTAACCATAAATAAAAACATCCTTTTATAAAAAAGTATCTAATCCTTTCGTGGGATTCTAAGTATAAGGAACTAACCTTAAAAATTATATAATATTGAGTTTTTATTCAAAAATACACTTTCTTACAAATTGAGGATCTTTATGGTTAAGAGTTTCATAGATCCAGACCATAACAATTACATAACTATCCCATATATTTTGAATTGGAAACTTCTATTCAATTTTAATTTTCTCTAAATATAAAATATTTATAATGAAACACATTTTCATTTCATGAAAATTCACCTTGTATTTCACCTTCAATTATTTTTATTTTTACTCATCCTTAAACTATATGAAAATCATTTCAGAAATATAGGATGAACACAAAAAGCCTAGTAAGGGACATAAAATAAAGAAAATTCTTTTAGTCCATTTAAAAGTATGTAAATTCAAAAACTTCTAACTTTTATCAAATATATTCTTTGATCATATAAAATAAATTAATATATCATGGGAAACACACACTATAAAACCCATATAAATAAAAGAAGAACCCTTTTAGGAAACATAGAACATTATATTTATTTCCTATTTTAGAAGTAACTAGAGCATAATTAAATCTATAAGATAAACCACTTTGGATAACTCCCTCCATCTTAGATTTGAATAAAATGAACATTACCCACTACATTGAAAAGCTGTAAAATTAATGGCGATGAACCATCATATAAGTTATACCAGGTTCACACATTAATCATCTATATTTCTCCAGTACCATATGATGAATATTTTTTTAATCATTCATTGTTTCATCATAAAACCCTTTAAAAGAACCATTATTCCTTTATATCATGGTTTTTCGATTGAAAAGAAATATTTTTCATATCAATATAATTAAAACAATTATAATAGACCATCCAAATAAAGAATATGGATGGTATCATAAGATCATAATCCCAATGAAGTATAAGAATCATTAGAGGATGTTGACATAGATGAAAATGCCTTTTAAAGACCATTTAAAACATTTCTTAAAAAATCTGTGAAAATACACTTATATTTTGGAAATATTTTATAATAACATCAATAATATTGGGGAAAATATTTATTATTTTAGATTAACCAGGGAAACATATAAAGGAATGTTCAAATAAATTAATATCCATGATGATGGTAAAATCTATTAATATTATAAACATTAAAAATAAATAATTTGTCAAATATTTTCTATGGAGAGTAAAAAATACACATATATAAAATGATAAGAAATTTTCTTTTTAAAAAATTAATTTCCTATCAAAAAGAAGATATAAGATGTTTATCAATTATATAGAAAATTATTGATGTTTCTCTAATAATAAAATATAGAAATGGAAATTAAAATTTTAAACCAAATTCATTACCAGAGTATTAGAAAATACACATGGTTTAATAAAATATGAGCATATGATTTTCCGAAAAGTAACCTTGAATATAATCATTCTTGGAATAAAAGAAGATTGTAACATTAAGATTGTACTGCATTGATAAATTTCAAATAAAAGTCATTGAAAGTGCGAATATAATAGAGCAACATAAATCACATGAATTAAATGAAGTAATATTTATAAATTTAGTGATGTATTAATTACACCATAATATTAAATCGTGGTGCAATCCATGAAACATGACTCAATAAAATTAGACATAGACTAAGAAAACCCTTGCAATGATCATAACATTTGAAGTGATAATTAATATAGAAATTGATCATTTGAATATTTATAAATCACTATAAAAATGAAAATATATAATAATGTAATATATAAATAAAATAACATATAATCCTTTAATAAATTAATATATTAAATAGTAGTATAACCCAATGAAATGAAATTGAGTTAAGAAAACCCTTTACTACGTGGTATCATTCAAGTAAAATATACTGAAATGAAATAATTTGAATTCAACCCCAAAATACCATGAAATATGAGGAATTAATTATATAAGGATTTGGATAGTTAGTATATATTCATTATATAAATTAAATTAGGTTGACAACATTTAAATATTCTCTAATGAAGAGTAATTTAGACGGAATCCCTTACTAATGTGATAAATATTTATTATGGTTACTATTTATAATGAAAAAAATAATATGGTAATATTTTAAAAATCTGGACCCCTTGATAAAAAATATATAATACATTTTTCAATATGAAATTTATAGAAGAGGCATAAATTAATTTAATATTTAGACGCAAAATACAATAAAAAACCATGTTTAGAAAAATGTTTTTTTAAGAAATAACTGAACTTATACCCAAAGAATGTACAATAATTTGGCAAACATAATTAATTAGATTATATATAATTAAATAATACTTAATTTTCATTGATAGCATTCTCAAATCATAATGGGAAATTTTAATTAAAAAATTGATTGTTTAATAAAAAACATATTTTAACTATTCATTGATAAATGAATCTCTTCCAAAAAAATCCAAAAATTTCATACTATGATAATTTTATATGTTTACTTTAAAAATGATGTTAGTTTTAAAAAAAATAAATTTTTTACTTCATAAAAAAATTAATAATAATATTCATTCATAAAAATAAGTCCACAACATTTTTAAGAGAATATATTTTTTGAAAAATATAACAACTTTGCTATATATTGATTTATTATTTTCTAATAATTCATCAATACAATTTTATTAAGAAGAACCTATATATTTATATATATATTTCATAATATTTATATTTTAATTATTATCTTATAATTAAAATACTTGGTTTAATGGTTATATTTAAATAGTAATATTTCATGGTTCATTTAAAATGCTGTTGTGCATCATATATGTTATCAAACATAATGTTATTATTTTAAGATACCAAGGTGTTACTCCCTGGCCTATTTAAGGTAGGAACGGGGTGACACACTAAACCTACCATGGCCTAAGAGGGGTCCTAGTGGAACGTGGTAGTCCATTTCAAATAATTCTTTGCGATATTAATTATTTAAAAAATAGTGTCCCTAAGTGGTTCTTAGAATAGAAAACCTGAGGGACTAATTTTGATAATAAATATATCAATAATAAAACAATAATATGAGGACAAATAAAAAATTATTTTTTATTTTTGTGATATTAAAATAGATTTTTAGGATGATATAATTCTTGTAAATATTCTCATGAAGCTTCCTCTTTTGAAACTCATTACTCATATATATAGAAGAATAAAAACATTCAAGGATTGAAGTATTTTGTTCCATAAATAGGCCCTTAAATTTCACTGAACCCTTAATTATTAGGTTATTGATCAATCTAATTCCTCCCATTATGTTTGGACTTGATATATTTACAATATTGAATAATGACCATGTAATAATTTCTTTTTAATGAAATTTTCTGAGAAATTTCTATAAATTTCGTATTCATATTAGATTATAATATTGACATCCTCTCAAAAGATCATCAACTCAAGGGATACACTAAATATACTCTTTAAAATGTTTTATCTCTTCATTATGATTCAAGATTCCAAATGTGAGATCATTGATGATGGAGGCATCTAACATAATTTTCAAAAAAAAATTATTATTATCGTCATATTTTGTCCCTTGGAACATCAAATTCCATTCACTTCTATGAATGAAGTTGGTAAGTCTTCGGAAAAATATTTTTAGAATTAACATTTATAATTTCAACTCTCATACACCATACTATAAATTTTTGTGTCATAATATATTGAAAAACTCTCATGAATTGTGATATGTTCAGGTGTAGTTATATGATTTAAATTTGGAAATAAATTTATTTATTTATAATCTATTTCTATTTCCATATCCAATTTAGCTATCCTAGTGACCAAACACTTGTTATTAATAGAGTTTTACTTTATGGATTTCACCCATTTTCCCATAGAAATTATATTCACTAAATAAATTTATTTTATACTTCATTGGATTTTTTTTAGATTTTCCACATCATGAAGAACATAAATTTCTTGTAGGAAAAATTTAATAGTGTTTACTTTACATCAAAAATTGATGTATCTCATTTATCTTATTTTTGAATTATTTATGGTCTTTTTGTGTATGTTTTGAACTACATTTATCTTTTATTTGTTATCGTATGTTTTAATATCTTTTATATCTACTTTATTTATTTTCACTTTTGGTGTTATTCCATTATTAAAATAATTTAGTTCCTTATGGTTTTTTTGGACCGGTATACTTCTCCACAATAACTATTTTTATTATAGATTCCATATAATTCCTCAATACATTAAAATATTTTAAAACATTTATCCTATTATGTTATGTTTCTTTTTTCAAATGAAATGTTTTTCTACTTATTTATTAATTAATTAAAGTCCCGCTGTTGACATATTATGACAATAGTTAATTGACATAGGCCTAAATCATCTATATAATTGGAAATATCCAACAAAAAATGATTATCACTTTTGAAAATAAGTGTGGAATGTTTTTGATTATATAAATTTTTATAACATTGTCCATTAGTTGGGATTATACTAAATAAACTCTCATTCATTGGATTACAACTATAATAGATGTAATGGTTAGTTTTTATCATTTTTATCCATCAAGACATTACTAGATTTTGACTTTTTACCTCCAATATTTATGGAAATAATAATATAAGGGGAAAAATTTTCTAGAGGAAATGGTACTTTTTTCATTCTGCCAACAATGGGTTTATCAAAAATTATTTCTATCGCCAAATTAAATTACATAAAAGTAAATTAAAAAATATATCCTCTTTATAACTCATTGTTATAATTCTT
This sequence comes from Viscum album, assembly GCA_963277665.1. Classification (NCBI taxonomy): domain Eukaryota; kingdom Viridiplantae; phylum Streptophyta; class Magnoliopsida; order Santalales; family Viscaceae; genus Viscum; species Viscum album. The sequence continues at coordinate 1,261,410,011 of OY728145.1, read as the reverse complement.
TCTACTTTTTTGGACTCATCTTGTCTCACATTCATATTTTTTAATTTGGAATTTAATCTAGACACTTAACATTGATGATATTTTTATTATTACTAGTTAATCTCAACATTTCATTAATCACCAATATTTTTTTCTCAACATTATATTCGTTAATTTTATTCTTCCAACATACGGATATATCAATCTCTAAAATATAATTTTCCATGAGTTGTAGTTGATAATTCTTTACAGTAATTAGTTAATCTAATGCATAGATCATAGCTTAAATTTATTTATTATGTTCTGCATTCTAAGGGATTTTAATGAGAAATTAATTTTAAATTATAGTGTTTATTATTTGAAGATCCAATTTAATGGAACATATGGATTTTAATTGATTGGAGAGTTTTCCACAAATCCATACCCTTAGATAAAAATATTTCAAAAAATCGTCAATTCATCTTCAAGCCTAAAAATATCCTCTTCATTGATCCTAAGGATACATAAATATATGTGAATATTTTTTATAACTATTATGCAGACTACTATTTTATATTGAAATAAATAAATCTTATGAATCCATATATATGTCATCTTGTCATGTTTTTTTGGTTCTTCTATATGACTATTTTTTCATGTGATTTCAGATTCCTCATGTGTATTTTATTTGTTTGAATCTTCGAAGGTTGAATTCTTTGCCTTCTACGTGGTAGTTTATTTAGTAAACCACCTATTTTTATTCATACATGGTAGATCTATATTTACCATGATTACAAAAACATGACACTAATTTATATTCATATTTTCATTAGAGTTATTCATTCTTCATCTTTTTTAAATCTTCCCATTTTCAATTAATCAGAGTCATAGAAGTGATACTATTCTAACAAATAATTAATACCTATTTAACAAGTATTCACATCACCATGAATTTATGAAGGGAAATTTAAATCCTAAAAAATCCTTAAATCTTGAGATTGCTGAGAATATAATCAGACTCGCAACCATAGCTTCGATAAATATTATTAATCAACCAATATCCATGAATCCACACTAATATGGGGTATTATTGTTGGTGAATTTTTAAAAATTAATAAATCCCCCCTATCTACCTGAAAACCTATTCAATGAATCAACCAGTTACTATTTTAACTCACTTTTGTCAAGTATGAAAAAGTAAATACGGCAGAAAACAACAAATTCACACATTAATTTATTATTCAGGTCTACCTCCAATGTGTATAACTATGTCTCTGATTTAGGGTGGTTTTTATTCCCCATAGACAGAACATATTTTTTATGATCAAGATGAAGCTAAAAATGTTATATCATTAAAAATGTACTCCATGAACCAACCAAGTTACATGAATATACAAACAATGAATTTGTTAGGCTCTGGAACCAAGTCAGCATTGGTCACTAAATGATAGATTTGTTTGTATCATCTATGAAGTGTGATAAATAATAATAAAAATTGCATTCATGGAAATTCAATATTTTTGATATCCTTATGCAGTTATATAATAATCAATAGGTATACCTACCTCTTTTTTTAAACTTCATTCCTTATTATATAAAGATATCTAAGCCAGATCTTCTCAATTCCACATCTTTGAATTATCATATCATTATTAGAAGTAATACAGTCTCTATATATTCTTCTATTACATTAATAAATTATAATGATCATTCCAACTCAGTGTTGTATCACATCCAATATTGAACATAAGAATATTGAATATAATAGCACCGATTATTCTACCTCTTCTCAATATTATTTTCTTCTCATTCTATTTAATATAATCAACATCCCACCTGGATTATAGTTTTCATATTTGAACAATATGAAAATAGTTTGTAGTAATGAAATGATAATGTTGTATTTGTGGAAAATAATGTTTTAATTATCCTTAAGACACTAAATATATCTCATGGATTTTGTGTCTATATAAGTATGTTACCTGGTTGATAACAAGAAGTAGTGTGTGGGATAAGATTATTATTTTTTAATATGTGAGATTAATTGAACATTAAAATTGATTTTTGAATTATTTTGTGATGGATTCATTTTCCTCATAATGGAAGTATTTCCATACTATATTTGAAAGTATGATGGTTGTATACCATAATCCCACATTGTCAAGAGATTTAGTAAATACGTGTGAAATAATATTATAGAAGAAAATGTAAAGGATTTTTTGGGAGTATCCCTATGATACATGGGAATGTATAATATTGATTTTGGGGTAAGTCATGGTTGAGCATAAACAACATTGGATATCATTATTTTTCTTATGTCCAAAATGACCATCTAAAAGAGATAAATGTCATGGAACATGGAATTTGTGATTGAAAAACAATCAAAGTTAGTATGCCAGGTTGTAGAGGATTCATCATGGTTGATATGTTGTTATACATTGAATACCTAAATATATTCATGGTCAACATGGCCATGGGATTTAGATTATCTATAGTGGTGGGTGTGGGGGACTGAAAGTCAACATACGAGCCATGGGAATGACCATTACAATATTGTTGGTTTTCATTTGGGTGTGAATTTTGAATGAACAATAGAAGGGGATTTTCAAGATTCTATATGAGAAAGGAACATGGCCAATAGGTAATGGATATAATATTTTCAAATGGTGTTTTATTCTTAAAATGAAAAGAACAATATACAGTGTATGAAGGAAGACCGTGTAGGTGGGAGTGTAAGTTTTTGGAGCACTAAATGCATAGTATATGGATCAAATGATGCATAAAAAATGATCATAATTATTCAATATCCAGTTCTTTAAATTTTTTTCTATGATTGAAGAATAAATTGAAGTATTATGGGAAAACTATTAGATGTGGATGAATGTGAATTAATTTAATGCTATAAAGAGGATAGCGATTTACCATGAATCTATTATATAGGTTTACTTTGGGTGATGATTAAGATCATGTAGGAGTTAATGGAAATTATTAAGACCCATAATGGGGAGACATGTGGCTGATTTAATTATCATAATAGGTTTTATTTTATAAAATGTATTTTGACACCAATATTTAACTGATCAATTCTTCTATCTTTAAATAACACACACATGTCGTGGAAGAGGGGTAGTAACCTGTTTGATTCATAATAACCATTTTAAAAATATGATTAATGTGTGATACCATATGGGTTATAGTTCATAATACTAGAATGAATAGGAGTTCTATACATAGGATGGATGATAAAAAGGCATGATAAGATGAGCAGTTCATAATATATATTTAACGAGTAACATAAGGATATCAATAGAGAATCTATATAAATATGAGGATGAAACTCAAGAATTTATTTCTATTTAAGGGGACATATTTTCCATGATTTTGTGGAGTATTCCATGGAGTAGTGTGGAAATGTGGAGGAAGTTTTTATTGATCCAATAGTCAAAAGTGGAACCAGATGGTGGTACTGATCGTTAGGAGGCAATGAGTCAAACCTAAAAATTATAATAATAGTGAAAATTGTAAATAAGATAAATATCCTTAATACAAACATTAATCAATGGTGTTAGTTGATTCACATGCATAAACATCACCATATAATGCTCATTAGATTATCTCTATGCGGTTGAAACACGTAAAATATTTCATTTCAAATTTATAGGTACTGTTAAAATGATCCAAAAATAGAGTGAATGTTAAAAACTCTTAACAAAGGCATAGTTTGTTTCACAATATTTGATTTTTCAAGTCATTGAGCTCAAATTCATGTACATATTAAATTTTTTGGTCATTCGAAGTTAAAAATTCAAAAATATATACCATAGGTGAATCTAGAAGAAATTATATAATTTTATGAAACTCAAACTATTTGTGAAATTTTGATGGAGTGCTTTATAACACTAAATTTCACAATGATGGTATGACATTTACTAATGGATCTCATCAAGTAAAAACATTAATGAATTTTGTAATCCTTAATAAATCACATATTCCAAATAATAAATTCAAAATTATGGAAATTCTTCTTGAATTGTATCCTTCAGTGGCTCTAGGTCCTATAAATACCACCTTTAGTCTCCATTTCTAGGGAGGCTCACCGACCAGTAACGTCGTTCCCTTAGTTCCTGAAACCCAAAAGAGATTCATGAATTATCATAATTCAATTCCCATATGGACTATAAATTCATGAATTCCATCATCTGAATCCTCCCTATATGGGTGAGTGTTTGGTAATATTACATGAAACTTTTATCCATGAATAACATCAATCATGTAAGATTTCCATGCCTCTCAAAAAACAATTTTTTCATGAAACTCCAAATATTTAAGAAATAGAGTCACTTGTGGCCATTTGGATCTCTCCTTTATTTAGAAACACATTCAAATAACGTTTACCATTGTTTGAAATGTGTATTTAATAAAACCCTTATTAGGGAATCTTCCATTCAATATTGTTTTTACATTTAATAGAGGCTACGCCTTTGCACCCCTGATCAGGATTAATTTCGTTTTACAGTCTTGATCTTCCGAATCATTCCCATTACTACTATCACTGAACCACATGATACATAGTGAGGCACATCATGGGATTCTTAGGCCATGTTTAGGACTTTTTTGGTCATTGTATATACAACCCCAACATCCACCCCATATAATACAATGATTTGAGATACTACTCTACAAACCATGATATACCTTCAGTCAACATAATCATATTGATTCATTTCATATTACATGAGTTGCGATTATCCTCTTGGCTTTCTCATATACCATATGTCTAAATACTCATCAATAAATTCAAAAAACCAAATCACCTAACTCACATGCTTTGTCGAAAACTAAAGTACTGCTTTGGTATATGATTCTCAGTAGTCATTTATATTCATCTTCATTCCAAAATCCCTCACTAGATTATGTTAAACTATACTATTCCCTATGTAGAGAGTATAGGATACACTATGTGACATTATAAGGATTCCTTATATGTAATTTTAATATTCATCATTAAAATATTAGGAGACTACCCCTTAATACCTTCTGTATGACACTAAATTACATTGTACATGGGTCAGGGGTGAAAGACATTAAAAGGGACCTTCCCTTATGCCTCCTCCTCAGGTTTAAGATCCTATTATATTACTCTACAAATCAGCAGTCCAATATGTTCTTATGAGATTAAATGAGGAATAAATAATGAAAACCCCAATGCATAAATCCCTATACATAATGTCTTAGCTTCATGAAGATAAACTGTGTAGCATAATGTCCTTAATACACAATGTAAAACTTTGAAATACCCTATGCTTCAAGTATAGGATTATTTGAGTAACAATCCCAAGATTCATTATTTTATAAAAACAATATTTCTTATATAATATAGATCATGTGATGATCATGATATTTTTCACACTATTCTGGGAATATTCCACACATAAAGACAACTCATACCATTATTGTAACACCCTAGGTAACTAAAGAATATGACATTTTCACATTTATCCATATTTTTGAATAAAATATTAATATTACTTTAAAGGGGATTCTATGCTCGATGGAGTACCCAATACGCAACAACGAGTTTCTTGGGAATCTTACGTTGCACTCTAATAATAAAATAATATTATTTAAAATGGTAGTTAAAGCCTAGCTGTTGTAGTGGTGGGAATGAACATAACTCACTAAAAAATTATTATATATGTTTTTCAAATATTTTTACTTTTTACAATAAATGTTAGAGGATTAAAAATAAAAATGAATCCAATTTTAAGCATAAATCTTCTAATATTCTTTAAAAGGTTGATTAACCACCTTTTGATGGAGAACCCTTTTTAAATATACTTTTGACAATTTTATATGTTGTATTTGACAAAATAAAATTCCTCTTTAGAATATGGACAGCAAAATTTACTTTGGGTAAAGGTTTGTTATTTTTCCGATAATGATCATTTTTATTGAAAATGTAACATTTTAATTCAAAACCTCATTTTAATCTGATTTATTTGTATGGATAGATTATATTTTTAACTTATATTAAAGTGTATTTTGAATATATTTTTACCATTTAATCCCATGGTGGTCATTAGAATTAATTTCACTTTGAAATTGGACTTAAACTAGTGTCAATCTTTTAATAGATATTGTTTCTTAAAAACACGCTATTTGTTTTTAACAGCGGGAATTAATTATTAAATTAATTAATTAAAATTATATGTTTTTAATTTTTTAAAATAGATATCATTTTTGAATTTGGAATATCAAATATAGCTTAGGGTGAATTTTTGGTATTTTTCTGAAAAACATCAATTTTTGATGAATAGTGAAACCACTAAGTGGGAGTTAAAGAAACTGATTTTTCGTTTAAATGAAACTTTTCCACTTTTGTGATTTTATTTTCAAAACTCCGACATACATGGTTTTCATTAAGAAGTAAAATGTGGTTCAATGAGATTAAAATAATTTTTTGGTGAATAGTAACTCTTATGTTTTTAATCGCGATCAGAAGTAATTAGTGTAATTTAAGGTAAAGATAATGTTATAATAATATGAAATGACCTTGACACATGTTCTACCATTATTTTATGAGTCATGGCCGACCAATATAATCCATGGGTCAACTTGGGGACCCTATGGAGCCACTTTGGTTGAAAAAATGACATTAATACCTTTTTATTTAAAGTTAAAATTAAAATGTCACAAACATGTGTTGTTTTACTAAAAAAAAATTACATGGGGTTATATAAGTCATATTTTTTACTATAAATGTTCATTATAAAGATAAAAATATTTAATACATCATGATATATTTTTTATAATTTTTATACATTAAATAAAAAATTTATTTATGACACTGTGATGATGCAGTGATTACCTCATAAGTGAACGATTCAAATAAAATGAGAAGATAGGGTAAAATCTAAGTCGTACACTTGTCACAAACCTATTTTATGGGTGGATTTAGAATCCTTATAACCTTATCCTTGAAATATATCCTTTTTGGACCTTTAAAATCCCAAAATCATTTTATAATAAAGTAATATTTTATAACTTTCCAAGAGTGCCCCTCCTCTCCTCTTATAAAAGGCCCACACCTCTACCACCTTACACACACCTCTCATGCCTTTGGATCGGCCAAACCCTACCCATTCCGTCTTTCCACATCCCTATATTCATCATTGAAGCCTCACTTTGGGCAGAATACTTTCCAAGGAAGCCTTTGAGCTCAAATCAAAGAGAGTTACCCGATTTAAAGGTAATGTCTTCCCTTGTGTTCTTTTGTTTTATTTTGATTCTCCAAACCCCTAAACTATTTTTATTACTTTTTTTGTAACAAAACTAGTATATTAAATATACTAGGATGTTTTTATAAGACGTATTCGAGCTACACATTCACACACCTCCATCTAATGGTTAAAGAACATACTGTTTCTGTGGATGGCGAATTACTGCCTCACGAAACGATGATTGTTCAATATTCTTTTAACACCTTCAAAGGTGGCCATGAAGATGTCACTATATTTATATATGATATATAATATTTTTATGATTTCCTTAATCTTATTTATTTTTCATTTATGTCATAGCTTTATGTTTTCCATTATGGGTAAATGTGATATCTTCATTTTAGGAAGTGCGGACTACCGCCCCCTCAAAGTGATTTGATTCGTTCATGCCATATGTGGGATGTATAAAGGATGGAAGTAATGGTATTGCATATGATATCCTACTGGAATTATAATATACCTTTATATCATTGTTATTTAATTCCATTAAATACAAAAAAAAAAGAAATGAAAGTAGCGTTCATGCGTACGTACGGCTTACAGTCTCCACGAACAATACATTTCATTTCTTATCTCCAAATGATATGTACTATTATAAGTACATATATATAATGGATATATATGTAATATATTACTTATAAATGATGGATATCATTCTGGAATTATAATGTATATCTCTCATTTTGTTTTAAATCCATTAATATGACAAAAAATGAAAGTAGCGTTCATGCGTACGTACGGCCTACCGTCTCCATGAACGGTGCTTTTAATTTTTTGTCTCCAAATACTATGAAATAGTATAAAATTAATATATACTGGATATATATGATATTTAAAACATCAATACTATTCAGGATATGATGTACCTATAACTACATGGAAATTTCTTTTCCAACAAGTTCATGTTTTACTCATCTACCGAAGATCGACAAAAACGTCTGATATGAACTCACTTTATTAACCAATTATTATAACATTATAATATGTGATATGAACTGAATAATAATCTTCAAAGGAGGTCCTAAAGAAATTATAAATTGACCAAATTTTATTATTCATGAGATTAAAGAATGATCGAGTCATGTCGGACACGAGGTAAGGGATCCTACCCCTCTCTTTCTTTTTAAGTACAGTCTTTTATGTCATTCCTTTTAAGATCATCTTTCTTATGATTGGGATGTTCTTTTATATTACTCTAACTGTATGTTTTATGTTCATATGATGAGAGACTCTACTTTCTCTCATCAATCAATTTTGGAAGTTTGGAGTGGCGCCGTTAGGCTGCCGATTTTTCATAAGAGATCCAACCTCTCTCTTTCTTTTTAAGTACTCTCCTTTATGTCACTTCTTTTAAGCTCCAATTTGTTATGTTAGGGGATGTTCTTTTATATTAATATTGATGTAAATTTTATTTTAATATTATGAGAGACTCCATTTGATCTCATCAATCCACTTTTCGAAGTTTTAAGTGGCGTTGTTAGGCTACCGAGTTTTCGTAAGGGATTTTTCATCTCACTTTTATTCCCGTGAGATTTATGCTACATTTTCCACCATTTCCGTTGATTGGTATATATACTTCACATTATTCTACTCTTTGTGTAATATACTTTAGTTTATGAGTATTTACATCAATTATTTATTTTCCTTCTTTCATGGGGTGTATGTTTCGAAAGATACCCATGTTGATAAGGGAACCTTTCACCCCCCTCTTTTTAAAAGACTTCTTTTTTGGGTCTTTTAATTTACATATTTTTATGTAGGGATATGTTCTTCTATATCGTTATTGATTTAAATTTTATGTTCATGTGATGAGATACCCTTTTTATCTCTTATCAACTAATTTTCTAAATTTTGAAGTGACGTTGTTAGGCTGTCTAATTTTTGCAAGGGAACTTCTTAACCCAATTTTGATTATTTGGGATAAACTTGTACTCCTGGAATATGTCATTCTATGAATATGTGTGAATAACCTATGATTGTTTTACACTTAATATCCACTTATATTTGGTTTATTCATTTGTCACACATAATTATGTAATTGATTTATCCTTAATCCAAGGATACCGTCTTTGTATGGGACTTCGTCTCAATCTCCTTTCATTGAGGTATATTTTGTTTTATACACAACATTCTTTTATACAGTTTATAAACCCCTTTGACTTTTACATTTATCCAAAATGAATCTTTTTATAAAAATCATTTTACTAAATTACAAAAGGGAATGTTTTTGTCATACGTATGCGGTGACAAAAACCTCTCCGCCGCCGTGACCATTATTTGAGTTTCGACTTCCTCTACAAGCCATACCTTTTTTAAAATGAAAAATAAATACCATGTTTTACTTTTCTTTAATTTTGGTATTGAAAATGGTTTTCATATTGTTTTTATATCAATGTGTTGTATTGATATCTTATGATTGAAAAGTGGAAATGTTATGTTTCCTTTATGCATGTTTTATGTGATACGATTATGTTATGGTTCTTGGGCATTATTATGAAGACGGGAGGTTCCGTGATAAACTAAGGGCGGTTGATCCTAATATAGCTCTCTATTGCGTTGGGTAATGTGAAGGGGTTAAACGTTATGGTTTCTCCGAATAGATTTAGGGAATAATCTGTGATGGGTATTCCAAAAATAACCAAGAGGGTTACTCCCTACGTTAGAATGTTATGAATGCCTCAAGTTACCTTTATGCCTTATGATTTCGATGATTTATTCGTGATTTGATGAGGTATGTTAAAATTATTATGTTTTATTAGTAAAGTATGATTTCATTCATGGACTAATGTTTTCTTTTCACACTTTTATATCCCTTACTGAGCTTTTTATAATCATCCCAAGGGTTTGAAATGTTTTTCATAGGTCAAGGGAAAGGTGCATGATATGATGTTAGTGTCAAGGAAGTGTCAAGAAATAATCCATGTTTTATTTTAAATATGTTTCCGTTGATGGGAAAAAACTAATATTATCTTTTATGTAACCACTTTGTTTAAATGTGGAATGTAATTCATGATTTATGATCTAATTCTCTAAAACTCTAAACCTGAAAAGATCCTAAAGGTGAAATAATCATTTAACTCAATATTAACTATGGTTTAAGGTTGGGGCCTTATATTTGGTATCTGATGTCAGTTTAGATAACTGTAGAGGTTAGGGTATTCTCTAAGCATAAGTGACATTACCATAATGGTTTGGATTTCAGATAGAGTCCTAGTTTTAGATAAAGTGAATGAGAAAGTATATCTTAGTGTTTATCTTCCTCATTAGTACATGATGGTTTTGTTGATATACTCACACTGACATTTATGTTTTTAGAGAATGGATGGATCTATAAGGCACCAAAGTGACAACAGGTTTGAAGGAATCTGTGGTGGTTCTCTGATTAAGAGACTGGATGAAATGGGGGATTCACTGGGGAAACTCGTGGTTGTTCTAAACCAACTATCAGGTGTCATGATCAATCACTTGAACCTTGGTGAGTTCTCCAATAAATAATGTACGAGAGAACCAACTGAACATGGAAGTTCATGTAATAATTATAAAGGTAACCATTAGGGTTTATATGATCCTTAATTTTGAGGTAATTATCGGTTACTATATGTTATGATGGAATATGAATGACATGAGATAAACTTGAGGTTAATTTATGTTATGGTTATTTTTGATGATTTTATCTCGTTTTTGGGAATGTTTTAAGAATTATATAGTTTTGGAAAAAGGACAACCCGCTGACCATGTGACAACCCGTCACGTCGGACAAAGTTGCATGAAACGAGCCCACAACCAAAGTGCGACAGGTATTTATCGCCTACCACTGGACTACGTGAAGTCCCTGGTTATTTTGACTAATTCGTTTTAGTTAGATGATTTTAGGAATCAAGAGTATGTTTATTTTGGGTTATCTATGGAAATGATTAACCTATCCTGGAGGATATGTGATTAGGTTAATTACTTTTCAATATGAGAATTTAAGAGAAACTTATGTCATTTAGAGATAAAACTTAATTTGTACATTGGAAGACTATGTGATTAAATCCTTCAAATATTTGGGTTTCAATCTTTGTTTGGTTTACTTCGAAGAATTTTATGGACAATTGTTTATCGAATGGTCTTCATTAAACTTTGGGTTTTTTTGGACAAATTTTGGAGATTAAGAATAGATTTTCTTTTTATAAAGGATTATACTTTTGTGTATTATCTGATCTCATACTAACAATTTTGGTTTTGGTTTCTATCTAAAGACATGGGATATATATAGTTCTATTTTTTGTATAAGGTGATTCTCAAGAAGTTGATTATATTACTCTTAATGCGAACAAGTCTTCATAAATACTCGTCTTTTGGAGAAAATATGAGTTTGATTAAGGAATCAAGTAAAAGTTGAAAGTCTACGTGACAAGTAATTATGTTTCATTATGATTTAGTTAATCTCAAAAATAAATTCCTCAATGAAGAGTAACTTAAAACAAAAATGTTGTCTTTTAACTTTTCCTACTGGGGAATTGAATACCGTTTAACCCATCACAAGTTTGTGATTTTCTTATGGTTAACTTTCTCCTAGACAGGTTTTCTATCACTCTCCCTCAGAACATGACCCTTTTTTCCCCCATATCCATGTTTTTCTACATGGAATCCTAGTATGGGTTAACTCAGGTGACCTTTGTACTTCTCTTTCTTTATTTTAAAGATATTGTTTTACTGACTCTTGTTCCGATGTGGGATTTTCAATGAAGTTTCCAAGCCCAATTTTAAAATTGCAAGGACGCAATTCCCAAAAGGGGGGAAGGATGTAACACCCCAGGTAAATAAATAATATAATATTTTCACATTTATCCATATTTGTGATTAAAATATTAATATTTCTTTAAAGTGGACGCTATGATCGATGGCGTACCCAATACGCAACAACGGGTTTCTTGGGAATCTTACGTTGCACTCTAATAATAAATTAATATTATTTTAAATGGTAGTTAATGCCTAGTCGTTGTAATTGTGGGAATGAACAGAACTAACTAAAAAATTATTATATATGTTTGTCAAATATTTTTACTTTTTACAATAAATGTTAGAGGATTAAAAATGAAAATGAATCCAATTTTAAGCATCAATCTTCTAATATTATTTAAAAGGTCGATTAAGAACCTTTTGATGGAGAACACTTTTTAAATATAATTTTGACAGTTTTATATTTTGTATTTGAAAAAATAAAATTCTTCTTTAGAATCTGGACATCAAAATTTACTTTGTGTAAATTTTTGTTATTTTTCAGATAAAGATCATTTTTATTGAAAATGTAGCATTTTAATTCAATACCTCCTTTAAATCTGATTTATTTATATGGATATATTATATTATTAATTGATATTAAAGTGTATTTTGAATATATTTTTACCATTTATTCCAATGGTGGTAATTGGAATTGATTTTACTTTGAAATTGTACTTAAACTAGTGTCAATCTTTTAATAGATATTGTTTCTTAAAAACACACTATTTGTTTTGACCGCGGGAATTAATTATTAAATTAATTAATTCAAATTATATGTTCTGAATTTTTTAAAATAGACATCATTTTTGAATTTGGAATATCAAATATAGCTTGGGGTGAATTTTTGGTATTTTTCTAAAAAAACTTCAATTTTTGATTAATAGTGAAACCACTAAGTGGGAGTTAAAGAAATTGATTTTTCATTTAAATGAAACTTTGCCACTTTTGTGATTTGATTTTCAAAAATCTGACTTACATGGTTTTCATTAAGATGTAAAATTTGGTTCAATGAGATTAAAATAATTTTTTGGTGAATAGTAACTCTTAAGTTTTTAATTGCGATTAGAGGTAATTAGTGTAATTTAAGGTAAAGATAATGATATAATAATATGAAATGACCTTGACACATGTTCTACCCTTATTGGATTATTCATGTCCGACCAAGACAATCCATGGGTCAACTTGGGGACCCCATGGAGCCACTTTGTTTGGAAAATGACATTAATACCATTTTATTTAAAGTTAAAATTAAAATGTCACAAACATGTGTTGTTTTATTAAAATAATTTTCACATGGGGTTATATAAGTAATATTTTTTACTTTAAATATTCATTTGAAAGCTAAAAATATTTCCTACATCATGATATTTGTTTTATAATTTTTAGACATTAAATAAAATATTTATTTATGACACCGTGATGATGCAATGATTACCTCATAAATGAACGATTTAAATAAAATGAGAAGATAGGGTGAAAAATAAGTCATAAACCTATCACAAACCTATTTTATGGGTTTATTTAGAAACCTTATCACCTTATCCTCGAAATATTTCCTTTTGGTACCTTTAAAATTCGAAAATCATTTTATAATAAAGTAATATTTTATAACTTTCCAAGAGTGCCCCTCCTATTCTCTTATAAAAGGCCCCCACCTCTACAACCTTACACACACCTCTCATGCCTTTGGCTCGGCCAACACCTGCCCATTTCATCTCTCCACATCCCTATATTCATCATTGATTCCTCACTTTGGGCATGATCCTTTCCAAGGAAGCCTTTGAGCTCAAATCAAAGAGAATTACCCGATTTAAAGGTAATGTCTTCCCTTGTGTTCTTTTGTTTTATTTTGCTTCTCAAAACCCCTAAACTCTTTTTATTACTTTTTTTGTAACAAAACCAGTATCATAAATATACTAGGATTTTTTTTAAGAATTATTCGAGCTACACTTTCACAAACCTCCGTCTAATGGTTAAAAAACATACTGTTTCTGTGGATGGTGAATTACTGCCTCAGGAAACGATGATTGTTGAATATTCTTTTCACACCTTCAAAGGTGGCCATTAATATGTCACTATATTTATATATGATATATAATATTCTTATGTTTTCTTTAATCTTCTGTATTTTTTATTTATGGCATACCGTTATGGTTTCCATTATGGGTAAACACGATATATTCATTTTAGGAAGTGCGGACTACCGCCCCCTCAAAGTGATTTGATTCGTTAATGCCATATGTGGGACATGTAAAGGTTGGAATTAATGGTATTAAATATTATATCCTAATATAATTATAATATACCTTTATATCATTATTATTTCATTACATTGAATACAAAAAAAAAAAGAAATGAAAGTAGCGTTCATGCGTACGTACGGCTTACCGTCTCCATGAACGGTACATTTCCTTTCTTATCTCCAAATGTTATGTACTATTATAAGTACATATATATAATGGATATATATGAAATATATTACATCTAAATTATGGATATAATTCTGGAATTATAATATATATATCTCTCATTTTGTTTTAATTCCATTAATATGACAAAAAATGAAAGTAGCGTTCATGCATACGTACGACCTACCATCTCCATGAACGGTGCTTTTAATTTTTTATCTCCAAATGATATTAAATAGTATAAAATGAATATATACTGGAAATATATGATATTTAAAACATCAATACTATTCTGGATATGATGTACCTATAACTACATGGAAAATTCATTTCCAACAAGTTCAAGTTTTACTCATGTACCGAACATCGACAAAAACGTCTGATATGAACTCACTTTATTAACCAATTATTATAACATTATAATATTTGAAATGAACTGAATAATAATATTTAAAGGAGGTACTTATGAAATTATAAATTGACCAAATTTTATTATTCATGAGATTAAAGAACGATCGAGTCATGTCGGACACGAGGTAAGAGATCATACCCCTCTCTTTCTTTTTAAGTACACTCATTTATGTAATTCCTTTTAAGCTCATATTTCTTATGATTGGGATGTTATTTCATATTAATCTTACTGTAAATTTTATGTTCATATGATGAGAGACCCTACTTTCTCTCATCAATCAATTTTGGATGTTTTGAGTGGCGCCGTTAGGCTGTAGAATTTTCCTAAGAGATCCAACCTCTCTCTTTCTTTTTAAGTACTCTCCTTTATGTCACTTATTTTAAGCTCTCTTTGTTATGTTGGTGGATGTTATTTTATATTACACTAGATGTAAATTTTATGTTAATATTATGAGAGACCCTATTTGATCTCATCAATCCATCTTTGGATGTTTTAAGTGGCATCGTTAGGCTGCCGAGTTTTCGTAAGGGATTTTTCATCTCACTTTTATTCCCGTGATATTTATGCTACATTTTCCACCATTTCCATTCAGTGGTATATATACTTCCCACTATTCTAATCTTTGTGTAATATAGTTTTTTTTATGAGTTTTTACATCAATGATGTATTGTCCTCCTTTCATAGGGTGTGTGTTTCAAAAGATACCCAAGTCGGTAAGGGAACCTTTCACCCCCTTCTTTTTAAAAGACTTCTTTTGTTGGGTCTTTTAATTTACATATTGTTATGTTGGGATATGTTCATATATATCCTTATTGATGTAAATTATATTTTCATGTGATGAGATACCCTTTTTATCTCTCATCAACTAATTTTCTGAATTTTGGAGTGACGCTGTTAGGCTGTCGAATTTTTGCAAGGGAACTTCTTAACACAATTTTGATTCTTTGGGATAAACTTTCACTCCTTGAATATGTCGTTCTATGAATATGTGTGAATAACTTCTGAATGTTTTACACTTAAAATCCACTTATATTTGGTGTATTCATTCATCACACATAATTATTTAATTGATTTGTCTTTAATCCAAGGATACCGTCTTTGTATTGGACTTCGTCTCAATCTCCTTTAATTGAGGCATATTTTGTTTTATACACAACCTTCTTTTATACGGTGTATAAACCCCTTTGACTTTTATGTTTATCCAAAAGGAATATTTTATATAAATCATTTTACTAAATGAAAAAAGGGAATGTTTTTGTCGTATGTATGCGGCAACAACAACTTCTCCACCGCCGTGACCATTATTTGAGTTTCGGCGACCTCTACAAGCCATACATTTTTTTAAATGAAAAATAAATACCATGTTTTACTTTTCATTAATTTTTGTATTAGAAATGGTTTTCATAATGTTTTTATATCAATGTGTTGTATTGATATATTGTGATTGAAAAGTGGAAATTTTATGTTTCCTTTATGCATGTTTTATGTGATACGATTATGTTATGGTTCTTGGGCATTATTATGAAGATGGGTGGTTCTGTGATAAACTAAGGGTGGGTGAGCCCGATATAGCTCTCTAATTAATTGGGTAACGCAAAGGGGTTAAACGTTAAGGTTTATCTGAATACATTTAGGGAATATACTGTGATGGGTATTCCAAACGTAACCAAGAGGGTTACTCCCTACATAAGAATGTTATGAATGCCTCAAGTTACCTTTATGCCTTATGATTTCTATTATTTATTCATGATTTGATGATTTATGTTAAAATGCTTATGTTTTACGAGTAATGTATTATTTCATACATGGACTAATGTTTTCTTTTCGTACTTTTATATCACTGATTGAGCTTTTAATGCTCATCCCATGTTTTTGAAATGTTTTTCAAAGGTCAAGGGAAAGGTGCATGATATGATGATAGTGTCAAGGAAGTATCAAGAAAAAATCCATGTTTTATTTTAAATATGTTTCCGTTGATGGGAAAAAACGAATAATATCTTTTATGTAACCACTTTTTTTAAATGTGGAATGTAATTCATGATTTATGATCTAATTCTCTAAAACAATAAACCAGAAAAGATCCTCAATGTGAATTATTCATTTAATTCAATATTAAGTAAGGTTTAAGGTTGGGGCCTTATAATTATTTATCCCTAGTAGTATCCTAATGTCTTCTATACAAAATCCCCAATAATTCTATAATATATGCTCAAAAAGATAGGGGGTACCCATGGGTATGTCCCAGCAATGAACGATATGTAAGACGTTAATCTGCAAAGAATAATGACCATGTAAAATGCTGTTAAACTGTATGATAATGTCTTTAACACATGATATTAAACAACAAATTTACCCTATATTACTAAAATACTATGCCTCATTTACTAAGAATGAGATGATATTCCATCTTCTGTGAACCTTCTATGTATAGTTCCTACACCACCACCTACAATTTTTCCTTTCATGGAACAAGAGACCATGCCACACAACCATAACTTTCTTGGATCAGTGATACTAAAAAACTTTAAATGGAGGCATCTAAATATGTGGGTTTGATCCATTTCTCATATTAAGGTATGTAGGATACATCATTAAGGTTCAATCCCAACACCCATCACAGAATACTCTACACGGAGATAGACCTAAAGAGTGAATATTCCACCAATAACACACTAAACCTCCGACCATCTAAATTTTAGTTCCCCACTTGAATTTGAAGTCACAATGATGCACTAACCAATCCGACACAGTAGGTCATGGGCATACATGTGAAATGTTACCACATGACATAAAACACTGATTGATATCCCAAAATTAAATTTTTATTTTTTGAAATTTCCCCACAAGACTATAAACATATTACTGATGATCCAACATGACATAAAAATTATGACCAACATACCCATGTGACTCTGAACCTAGGACCCACCGCTCCACCAAACTCTAGTCTTATGAAAAACATCCCCATGATACTTTAATCTTGTGGAAAAAATCCATAAAATAATTTAATCCCATGACCCAAAATTATATACCTATATCTCTACCATATATAACTATCATGATATGAATGAGTCAATAAGCCTCTGTTTCCATATTCCCCTCATTTAAGATTCCCTATAACTGATAAAGAATGCCTTCGGTTCTATTCCCAAGATGATTCATACATGACATTACCTCAACATTGAGAGAGTAAGATATTATAGATTCCAAATACACCCAACATTATCAATATTTCAAACATTCCCAAACTCATCATCATCTCTAACCATATGCATCTACCTTTACATAACTGAAGAATAATAATTAACCAATGTCCACTTCATGATAATTTTAGGAGTTAGATTCTTGAACATGTCTCAAATATATGAGGGATGCTTAGACTTTTAAAATATATCCATTGAGTAATCCAGGTAAGCAGGATCCAAAATATCATCATCCCATTCAAATTAAGGATTTTACATCATCTACACTGATGGTAGAGGCTTCCCACAATTAGAAATACAAAATTCAGAGAAAACAGAATAGATGGGACTTGACCAGAAAAATGAAATGAACTATTATAGAAATGGAATAAAAGTTCATCCATAATTCAATAAATTGAAGAATCATTATTAAATAATATTTTACATTTTACATACACAAAAAAATTAGGTATAAAGTAACCTAATGAAAATATGCTAAAGATATGGTCAATTAAATAGTTTACCAGATCAAGTTAATTAAAGGAAAAAAATGGGTTACCCTGAAGGATGAGAGGATAAGATCTTTCCAAGGATGTTAGGGGTAGATGAAAAGTGTTTAAATATTAAATATCTTGTATAACATGATTCAAAACCTATCTAAGTGTATATCTCACCTAAGCCCATGATGGAACCTAACAAGTGGTATCAGAGTAAAGGAATCATCAATATGTTTTTTCTCTAACATGATTAAAATTTTTACAGGGGTTGAAGTTTTTTCCTACATTAATAATATACATTTCCATGGAAAAGGTAAGGACTTCATAATAATTGAAATTAAAATATAATTCCCTATTACATAAATTCCTATGGAATGAGTGTGATCATTTTGAATAAGAATTATAGCCCAAAATGGAAGGTATAAATGAATAAATTAAAGAGATTAATTTAACATATAATTATGTTGTTAGAATAGATGATGAACTATGTATACCATGTGATATTGGTGATACAATTTATAATGAGATCCAATGAAATGAATATACAAATATTATACACTTATCAGAGGAATTAGAATAATTTTTTAAGGAATAATTTTAGAAATTCAAAGAAACTAATTTTGAATACATTTGAATCGTCATACTAAATATGATGGTGAATAAACTAAGAGGCCTAAAAAAATTTATTGATGTAGCTACTGAACATAGGGATTATAATGATTATCAATAAGATGATTTGAATATTATATCCCAAAAGGTGGAAAATATAAAAACTGATTCAAAATATAAGAGTCTAAAATCTGACAACATTTGGAATATGAAAAATAATAGAGACGAGTTGACTAGAAACATCATTGAAGTGGTTGAAGAGAACAAAATATTACAATCATAAAAGGTTTTATTTAAAGACTCTATTACATTAATGAATTTTAAAATGAATGATAAAGGTGATATGTTATTCAAATACTCTCATTCTTTAAAAGATGATATTTCTAGTGATAATAATCTCAATGAAGAATTTAATGCTCAAATTAAATCAAGTAGAAAGAAGATCCCACGATTTGAATAATAATTAGACCATTCTAAGAAAGAGTTGAATTGCAAGGGTATAAATAAACTCATGAATTATTTTATCTTTTGGTATCTCGTTCTTCGATAGGTGATGATGATTGGAAGAAGAATTATTCCCTCATAGAAGAGAAACATTAATATATTCTAATGATATGAAGACCATTATTAATGGATAAGTCTTGTTTTTTCTTTGAATTAAATCCCAAATGGAATGAGAAGAAGTGAGTCATGAAAATTCATATGAAGTGGTATAATCCAAGAGGTTTGTAGAATAGTTCTACTATATTTATTAAAAAATTGGGGATATATTGAATAATAATACTTGAATATATAGAAATATGTTTTATATTTGTGGGATGTTAGAAAAAATTTCAAATTTTTTACTAGGAATATGAATATGTTAATTTTTGTTAATATAATAGAAAGTATTACAGAATAAGTTATCAAGAATAGAAAAATTGGTATGGGACTAATTTTAGAAACTATTTTTATACTAAACATGACTCTAGTTAATGTTTTAGATGATTTTTAACAGGGATAAAAGAATATATAAGTGTTCATGGAATAGTACAATTATTTCTTTGAGAAAAATACTTTAAAGTGTATATGAATATGGATCATTTGATAAAATTTAATTTAAGAGAATATAAAAACACATCTCTATCCGACATCAATATTGGATAAACAATTAAAGGGTTTGGAATAAATTTATGAGTTCAAATGATGATTGAACCAATAATGTTTAGGAGAAAGAGACATTCCAAGTAAAATAAAACAATCAATAATATAATAATACTTTTAGAGAAAATGATAACTATATAACAATTTATAGAAATAAATATATATCTATCATAAAAGAATAATACTTTATTACTAATGTTGTCAAAGGAATAACAAAATGTGGGTTGTGTTTTTTGGAAGAGAAAAACCAATGTATTATGAGATGTGTTTGGTTTCCATCAAATTATATTAATATATATAGATGGTCTCTAATGTAAAATATAAAATAAATATAGTGGTCCATATTTTATCACCATCCTTTTTAAACATGGGGAATATTTATGTAACACTATCCAAATGTATTTAAATGTTTTTAACTATTTGTGATTTGTTTTAGGATTTGGGGGAGATACAATCCATGGGGTGAAAAAATAAAGACCTACCGGGGATAGTATGAGATTCTCTAGAACTATAATATGAAATTGGATGTGCCTAATAAGATTAGACCAATGAAACACAAGTGGTGTCACAATGTGGTATCATGGTTTGGATAAGGTATTGGTGTGAGAGAAAACATCCAAATTTTTATCTATCCTGGGAGGTAAAATAAAGATAATATATAAGGAAGAATAATCCATACAAATTATGTTTATTATTTATTTTTTTTGTAAAAATATATTTTGTGTTTATTATTGTCTGGTGGTTTTCTAGAAGCTATGTAAAATTGATGACTCTCATAATAAATATCAATTATATATCTAAGAATATGGTCTTAATGTTACGGGGATTTTGGAGATATAAATCTCAAAGTGATTTCCCCATTAATAATGGAATGTCGCCCATAGATATAAGTGTATAATTTTGTTTATTACATTTTCTACTAATAATCTGGTCTAGACCATATTTCAAAAATAAATCCAGTTTTCATCACACACTATTAAATTAATTTATTTTACTAATGTTTTATTTGAGGTTTTTTTGAGTTCATAGGTGGAATTCCTTGGTTTAATACAAGAACTATGAATGCATGCATTTCAGAATTGTATGTAAGTGTGATGGAAAATAGTGATATTATCAACATAATGTCTTCTTTCCTACACAAATCCAAGAATTAGTTGGATTATCTAATTTTTATAGATATTTTTAAAGTGGGAAATCCATTCACTAAACTAAATTGTATACACCAATAGTTGAAGGAAAACATATGGAGTTTAAGAACCAAATACAGTGTAAAAATTGACAACCAGTGTTAGTTGGATTTGAAAAACAAATATCTAAAAAATACTATATACATTTCACTTGTGATTGAAAGGGAGATGAAAATACAAAATGATCCTAAAAATATATTCAAAATATGGTGATATTTATCTCTCTCTATTTACTATAATGACTATTCTAATTTTTATGTATATGATTTTCAGATAGTACCTTATTCAAACATGTAGTTTTTTATCCCTAAATTAGTATCACATTATAATTTATATACTTACTATAATCATTGAATGTCGATATTTATGGGGAGTCATCCTTGAATTAAATTTCATCCCCTAAATCTCAAAATTATTTGGAATAAACCTTTAAGATGTAAAAAGATTAACTCTATAGATGAATAGAAAGACAATATGTTCAAGACCAAAGGAGGTGGAAGTTTAAAAATGAAACATATTCAGTTTCACCCCCTTTTCATTTAATTGTCAATAAGGGTGAGAAATATTGAAAATAGTGTTAGTTAATGTCAAAAAAAATTGAAAGGGGTTGATTGTTATGAATAATAAAAGGCTTTTGTAGGATTTTCTAATAATAAGGTTTCATGTATGAATAAGACTCCAATGAAGTGTTTTGGATTTTGTAAATATATGAGTATGTTGGTCGATTAATATAAGGAAGTAGTTCTTGTAATAATAATATTTGATTAAAATTTGTGATATTAATTACAATATCTAATATGATTTTTAATGGATTTTGTTATAGATGAATTTTCCACCCAATGTAAGGATTCTCAAATGATATCTATAAGCATGATGGTTGTCTATAGGAATCCTTCATGGTCTAGAGAAGGACCAGATTAGTGAGTAGGAATTATGGAGAGGGTCATGTACAAAATTTTCAATCATGAAAGGGAAACATTGTGGTTTTACCCATGTTGGAATTCCATTTTATCTATGGTAAAGGACCATGGAGAGGAGGATAATGTAAATAAGGACCATGATATGGTGATAAGAATGGTTGTATGGGTGTTTCCCTTTACGATATGGGGGTGGATAATTCAAAAATAAGACATGTTGTAATTGATCATGGATCACATTAAAGATCTTGTTTTTGGACCAAAATGGTCTGATGAAGGAGAAACACATCATTGAATAAGGTGTGGTGAGAGGATCATATGACATTTTTTTATGCCACACCATATAGGAGTCTTTATAGTTAATAAATTATTCTATATTAATGACATGAATCCCAAAGTGGCTAACACAACCAAGAGAGATAGACCATGTCGTAATTATGGACAATGAATCCTGAAAGTCTTCCTAGGAGCCTTTAGAAGAACCATTATGATGATGTTTTTTATCATGGTGAAGCGATTTACTATAAAAATTTGAAATGTATTATAGGGATTCTAGAGGATAAGAAAATGTGGGAAATATGTAATAAATCATGGAATACTGAATGGAATTTTGCGTTTGAGATACATGAACCATGTTAGGGTATTATAATGAATGTTGCGTCAGTGGAAATGTCGGCAGGGAACACAAAAAATGAGCATTATTTGAATGAGATGATGCATTAATGATTCTTGTAATGATAAAATATCATGGGCCACATTTTTATGTTGTGATGAAAAAAATCAAGAAGATTTAGTAGTATTATTCGTAGTGGATTAATTATAATTGATTCCATGCTAAAAAGATGATAGACATGTTATATGAAGTTGTCACCGATGTTTACTGTGGGAGATGATAGACATCATAGAAGCCTTATGGGTAGTTTTGAAGATCCCTAATGGAAAGAAAGGTTTTAAAATTAATTGGAATATGATTCATTAATTTATAAATGTTATATTTCATCCTAAAGTGGACTGATCAATGATTATATATTTAGAGAATATGCACAAATATCGAATAAAACTAAAGGGAACCCATTTGATCCTGAATATATAATTTCCAAAGGTTTATGATTACAAAGGGATATGAAAGTTGATCAGTTTATACTATTATGAAGTAGAGGATTTCCCAAAACAAGATACTTAAGAATGAGGTGTTGTAATAAGAAGAGTTCATAAAATATTATTAAGGATAAAACCAAGGAGGCCAACAAATAATTTATATATAAATATGAGAATGTAACTAAGACATGAGATTCTATTAAATTGACCTACATGTCCAAAAACTGTGTCGATACCTCCCCAAAGTTGTGAGAAAAGTTATAAGAATATGGGAGTGGGATGGAAATAAGTAGTGAGAGAGAAGGAGTAATGTGATCCTTGGGAGATAGTGAGTTAACCATAAACATTGTATGTGTTATTATAAAGGAAGTGACATTACATAAATCCTACTATTAATTAGTGAAGTTAGTGGATTTTGGTTCATGTAACATCATCATAGCATGCTCTATGGAGTATCCCCATGATGGTGAACTAATTAGAATCCCTCATGTAATATTTAAATTATTTATATAGTCCAAAAGAAGGATAAATCAACCTATTGAAAACTAGATAAAAAGCTGGTCAAGTGATTATATTATTGGATCAAGATATTAGAAGAAGATGAAATATTGACACATATGATAGAGAGTTCAATATCAAAGGCACGCCTATTTTACCCCCACCACCACTCAAGTTATATCTCAACTACGTGGCTAGTGGGACCAAACATAAAACCTTAATTCCCAATTAATTAGTACTCTGTTATCCTCAATATTAAAAAATTATAATTTCCATCTATTTTTTCAATAATATTCAATAATATTAAATTATTGGAAAACTTTTTGGGACAAAACCATGATTTCATCCTTGATATTTGGCCATTAAATATTCAACCACATATATGGAATAAGAAGCAATGTTCAAAAAATTCTATAACTTATAACCTATATATTTTGTAAAAATTTTATTTCTCAAAATATTATTCAAGAAGTATGATAGTTTTCTACAAAATCCCAAGAATTTAGTCTCTATTTTTATGATTCTATGCATGAACATTTTTAGTGAGAAGCTACTCATTAAGCACAAATTCCTTATCTATTTATTCATCCATAAATATTTTCATGAATCATGAATTCATCCTTTAACATCATGATATTTATAAATTTTTAGATCATTTCAGCAAAATAACAGTTTAAACCACTTGAGTTCTATAATTTCTCTTAAATGAAAAAGCCTTATATTAGATATATCATTTAAATAATAGTTCCATGCTCAAGTATCTTTGATAGATCATATATATATCCAAAACATTTCACTTAAAAATTTATATGTAGCCAGAGAATATATTATGTATCAATTATAATATATTATGTATGATCAATAGACCTTATTTTTATATCCCAATATCTAAAATATCATTTCGAGACCTATTAATTTTCTAATATTTATTCAATGAAATCATATATTTCATTAGTTGAATATTATTTATTCTCTAAAAAATGTATACTTTCCAAAATATATTACAATTCAAAATATAAAACTCTTAAAAAAATTCAAACCTTCCAAATATGTTACCTATCTTCAAAATATGATACATATCATGCAAATATGTCATGTATTTGTATGAAAACACTGAAATTTAAATTTTTATAAGAAACTAAAATATTTTATGTATGAATTCTATACTTCCTCAAAATAATATCTAAACAGTTATATCTCATTTAAAAGCCTCTAAAATTCACTCCAAAAAATTTAAACCGATTATGTTCTCCTCATAAATACATCAAAATAACCTTTAATATTTATGAATCCATCCTGAATATTTTCATCTAAAATTGCAATGCAATATGAACTCAAAACCTATTCAATTCTTTAATGATGATGCTCTAAACATTTACCATTTTATTTAAAATAAATTTCAATATTAAATTAATTTTTAATACATCATACATATATATTTTAATATAATATATAAATATTAAATAATGATTATTATAAGGATTGAACATTAGATCTAGAGTTTCCAACTTCATCACAGAGATATAATATTTGGAAATCCCTATACTTCTTGGAACTCTTATTAGATTTTGATATTATAAACATGATTGATTGAAATAGACTACCATATTAATTTTACACATTAATAAAATATTATTTTATCATACCAAAATTAGAATCATCATTATATTCTCCACTATCTTTACTAACCATGGATTGAAAAACACTATCAATACAATATTAGAGCTTCTCAATCTAGAATAATTCCTATGTGAATGGATATCCAAGAGATTATATAATAGAATAATCTCAATTTAATTTTTATATATATGGGTAATGATATAAACCCATTTATGAGAAGTATAGTGTTTATTAAACCCTTATTTAGTGTTCACAACTCAAAATTGAATAACTCCTATATTGGGTACTTCATTCATTAAATTATCCAATATGCTTGGGTTCTCTTAAAATATTCCAATATTTCATTATAATGACTTATTATCCTCATTATCAGTGATATCATGCTTATTGAAAATTTATACTACTCAATCCCAAGTGATTTTAACATATAGGCTTTTAATAAGATTAAATAGACATGAAAAATAAAAGGATACAAAACTAAGAATGAATGGAAATATGAAATCACATCCACCAGACATACAATAGTGTAAATAATACAAAATAATCCATGAAATATGAAATGATAAAATTAGTGAAACTAAATCAAATAAAAATCATTCATACTCGGAAAAGAGTATATGTGGAATAAATCTCTAACATTAAAGAAGATATCCACCATCACGACCACCAAAAATCATGTCTAGGATACACATCATTGATCCAAATCCATTAAATCCTTAGAATAGGTTACACACCATTATTGTGTACATGTGACAATTAAAATTATATATATATATATATATATATAACCATGTACATTTCCATATAATTTCTCATGCATCGGTGTGTATAACACCACATGGTAAGAAATGTGATGTACATTACAAAAATTTCCCTTAATTCTATATGTCTTTGGAGATATCAGAGTGAAATCATAATGAAAGGTTTTGAATTTATTAATCATCACCAATATCAGGAAATCACATGATCAACACTACCAATACGAATCTCACTCATCTTAGGAGTTCTTAACCAAACGTTTAGTATAAAAAATAATTACCAAATAATATGAGTAACCAGATGCGTATTCCAAAAATTATAATATATATATGGATCAAGAATAAAAAACCATCATAATACTAGGAGACAATATATAAATATTGTAAAAAGGGGATTACTCAAATAAAAAAACCTAACACTTCTTAATCATGAATAACAAGATATATGGTAGTATCAAACTTCTAAGTGTTGATTTTATTAAGGTTACCTAACTCTACTCTTATTCCATAATCATCACAAAACTATAATAATTTGGTTTAAAATAGTTATCATCTTATAATTATAGTTTTCAAAAAAAAATTAGTTATTTTGATTAACTGAATGATATATCATGAATCGTCATTATATGTAAAATTGGTGTCAAAGTTGATAAACCATCACAATAACTCTTATGATCTATAGTTTAACTCCATTAACCTGAGTAGTTCCAAATAGAATACATACTCATCAAAGAATCAATAATATCTCATTACCTAGACTTATAGTTATATCACTATAAGACAAATGATCATGCTAGAAATCATCAAATTATCATTGAGATCTAGTCATGATAATATTTACTACCACTAATAATCACACGACATAATATTTTTGAGATATGATTTTAATATATCATTAAAGTAGTCCCATGATATTTTCTAATACACAAAAACATCTAACCTCTCATTAAATATATTTATGCAACGATGTTATCAAAATAATACCTTTTGTATATTTATTCATTGTTAAGACTTGTATCTGTATCTGTTGAGAAATTTCAAGTGAATATGAATTTTTTATTCTCGTGTGGGGATACTTCTGATAAATGGGATTCAAATAAAAAACAATAAATTTAAGATATCCCTAAGTAAAATTTTGGGACATGATTTTAGGATCATTTGAATGTTCAAGTGCACATAGAGTCATTGGAGAAGGTTTAGGATGACCTAATAGCTTGAGGTGGCTATAGGCTGTAGAAAATGTTGCATACCTATTCACCACAAAGTGGAAGTGGATTTCTACCTATGATATTTTTCTTTACATAGAGTAAATAAAACAACACTAAATCCATGAGTATAAACACCATGGTTGAGTTATGTAATGTTTTGTCCATGTGTGATGGTTAGATTTCATAGTATTGTATTGTATACTACATAGTAATGGGAGATGCATATTTTTTATGTATGTGTGAGGTATGTATAGTTTAAAAATTTATAAATTTATTCCCATGGAGCATGTTTGAAAGTGTATTGGGTGTCTTTGTTATGTGGATCCCTTATGTGGATGACCTCCTTGCAAGGATGGGATTTTCAAAAAAAAATTGAGACTTCCCAACTAAGAGAAATAACCATTATACTAGTCATAAAGATGGGTGTGTGTACATGATGTGACCTTAATGATATGCATATGTGTTTGGGTGCCTAAAAATTATGCAGTGAAGAATGGGATCTTGTAAAAAGGATGATGAGAATGTAATGAAAGGTTAAAATGTAATGGAATGAAAAAAAAAATAAAATAAAAAATAAATACAATATAAAAATTAAATGTTCAAAAATGGTTTTGAAGAGGAATTTGGGATTCTATTTGACCTAGACATTGGTAGCTCAATGGTATCATGATATTCTTTCTTCCATGAGGAATATAACCTTTCGTTTTTGATAAAATCAAGAATATATTGTCTAAGTGTATATCTATAGGTAAATACATTTCTTAATCTAGATATCATTTTAGTTTCTCCCATCTTCCTTACTGCTACAAATTTTTCATGACCTGGATAGGGAATGGGTGATGATTCAATCAATGAATGGTGGAATCATCTCATTATCAGAGTTATTGTTATTGGACATTATATAATAGGTCTTGGGAGGATTATTCCACAATGATACAAGAAGATTTGATGAGGTACGTTGCTGCCATAATATTATTGAGTGTGTATGATGATTTTGGTAAAATGTATTATTAAAATTGACAAAATGATGGGGATTTCATATATTTAAGGTCTGGATGAGAACTAGTGTCGATTCATAAAACTTTTCTTAAATATTTACTCTATGAAAGTATGTCTATTAGAAATTTATTATTTCTTCCATAGAAATATAATGAGAAATTTATTATGTACTTTTTTCAGTTAGATGTATTAATTAATTTGATATATTTTATGGATATTAAAGGAATACTTTAATGATTTAGGGCCCTGAAAAAATTGGTGATTGTCGGTTAGACATGTACATGATCATGTGATGTTTGTTAAAATTAATGTAAAAGGAATCAATTAAAAAATAATGTTGGTAATCCCTTTTACATGATGATATATTTTTATGAATTCATTTAATTATACATGTTATATGTAGTCTCAACTATGAAGGATATTGATCCTTTTAAATTAAATAAATTTGATAGTTAATAACATAATGTTTATGAATAAATTAAAAAATATTCCAAGGGGCCTTAGGGACCCTTGTGAACTATCTTGATGCCTTGTCCGCTAATGGTTGAGGTCATAATTAAAATCACATGTCTTGTGATAAATATGCCAAGAGTGGAAAGAAAAAATCAATTAAGTTAATGTCATGGATTTTATTATAGGTGAATTTGTGACCCTCATGTAATGGAATGTGGTGATTCAGAGTAATTGGACCTCATTGGAATTCAGGGACCCTTGACATAATAATATGGCCTATAGCTAGTTGAGATTATAATAGTGTATGTGTTCCATTAACCTTTTCATTGTGAGAACCTGGGTGGGTACGCTCTATGTTGATTATGTTTGGGTTGTATGAGACACTGAACTAGAAAAACTTGTTCCTTAAGATGACCTTCATGTATTCTCACAATAGTGGTTTCAGTGAGGATTATGCTATAAGGATAGTGAGGTTGTAATTTGACCATGATGATGTAGAAGGATTCCCTAGACACTAAATGATAGACTCAACCAAAGAGATGAGATTTAAATTAGGGAGCACATGGAGGGTTTTTTGTTATTGTGGGGCTTTAGGGACCTTTCTTAGTGCCCCCGTGATTGGCAACACTTTGGAGGGAAAGTGATGGAATGAGATGTGATGTTTTATGGTACCACCTTAGTACACAGATCTATGTTGTGAACCTATTTTGGATTTTGTTTCAATGAATGTACATTCACCTGGGAGGTCAACATTATTTATGTGAGATGGGTTGGGAATGTTTTCAACCAAATTTATTATAAGTATTAATACAATGATATGTAACTAGGTGGACGAAGGTTCTAAAATATGTTATGATGGATGGCTAAAATTATCTCCTCGGTATATAGATGTTATCAAGTATTTTAAATTCTATGTATTACCTTATAACAATCTAGATATGATAAATGATGGATTCCAAAGATTAACTCCCTAAGATCAAGATATAATAAGTGTTGGATTCAATGGATTAACACCCTATAACCCAGATAAACATGATGAAGAGATGACATAAATTTTCAAAATGATTTAGTGGATATACATCGTGATTGGAGAGATTCCTAGTGATTCCTAGGATCTAGTGGGATGAATATTTATAATTAATTTTATTCCTAATGATGGCTACATTTTGGGCATATTCTTGGGGATAATTTATGAGATTCCTGGTGATACCTATAGTTTGGAAGAATTCCTTGTGATGATTTATAATATTCCTAGTAATTAATAGGATATAGATATGATTTCTTATGATATGTGATTACTAAGACTTCTAGGATATTTTTGTAGTTTTTGGAGTATTATTGGATTTCTAGGAGACCTAAAATCTATTACTTATACATTGTGATATGAAGTGGTAACTATGAAACTCCCAATTATCTGGATTGAGTTATCTTCTATATGGGATGCATCTAATGTTATAGGATTCAGTGGTATAACAAGTGGTGATTAGTTCATGATATCCTGGTGTAAGAGTTGTATCCTTAATGAATTGGTGACATGATTAGAGACACTATTGCACTGACTAAAAGAAGTATGTTCGATCTTGGGTTTCATGTTAGAACACCGTGGTTGACCTTAATTATTTATTAATGAAACTATAATCTATACAGATCACATCACCTATGAACTTATATTGAATTATAGGTTATATATGGGACCACATTAGTGATGTCTTACTAGTTTTTAATCACACTCTTCTTTGAAAGTTATGAAAAT
Organism: Viscum album; assembly: GCA_963277665.1. NCBI lineage: Eukaryota > Viridiplantae > Streptophyta > Magnoliopsida > Santalales > Viscaceae > Viscum > Viscum album. The sequence goes on along the minus strand of OY728145.1, from coordinate 1,261,379,264 downwards.
TTTTATGCTTGAGTAGACCTCAATGTTTAGATGTTTAGGTGGGTAGAGAAAAGTTGTTTCTTGATGAAGTAGAGTTTCTTGGAAAATGATGAATACAAGGATTGTGGTATAGCTCAATAGTACCACAACCTCAAGAATGTTATTAATTTATTTTATTAGTATTGTTATTGGTCTAGTGGATGATTAGTTGTCGTGTTTTTTCATGATTTCTCTTATCCTATTTTGTTTTTATAGAATTTTTTATTCATTTTCAGAATTTGAATATTTGTTATGTTGAATGTTTGGTTATTTTCATAGCTATTTATCAGTATGATTTAATGGAATAGTCTCCCAATAGTCACACCCTTGTTCCTCACTATTTATAAACAACCTCTTTCATACATGGACGAATCCCTGATGTCAAGTGGAAACTGCCAGTCCAACAATTGACCTGTGGTATAGGGTGATAGGATGTTACCAAGTTGTATTAGAGTATTTATTTGATGGATATCACAAAATGTAGAAAGGTGTTGTTTTTTCCGTAATATTTTGTGATATAGTAGACTAATTATATATTAATGTGTCAAGGCTTGTGATAGAAAATATACATCAGCATCACAAACACCATTTCCAATGGGAATTCCACATCGGATGGTCATATTATTTCAATTCTTGTATTATGATTTTAGGGTTATAGTATTTCCCTTATCATGATACATGAGTATTTTTTGGATTTATTATTTATTATTTTCACATCGTGACTCATTAGTAATAGGTTGTTTTTTATGGATTGTACATGGAATGTATGAATCACACGATATATGATATGTTGTGTGTGATTGATATCATTGATGATGGTAGTTAAACTGTTTAATGAGGAAACAAAAAATTATATTCTATTTTCTAATATAAAATTTTGGTGTCATTCTACCCTTATAAAAAATGATATATTTCCATTTATGATAGTTCATGTGGATCTTATGGTGAGAAAATTCTGAGGATGACTATACCATCCCACCTCTTCTCTAAATTAAAATTTTGTTCATAAATCACTTTTGATGAATAGGGAGAAACCAAAATTTTCAAAGCATAGGGCCAGCTAACATAGTAAGAGATGAATAAATCATTAAAAAACAGTAAAAATATTGGAATCACATACCATATATAGACCACATTGAAGTGCGTGTACCTTCATATCTAGATCTTCCTTGACTAAATCATCAAAGTGAGTGACCAAATTGTCCCAATCATGGGGGTATTCATCCGCATTTATCATCTTTTCATTGAATCCTCATTCTAGGAATTGGTCATATTTACTGATCTAAACCCTTTGATCCAGATTGAATTCGACTTTTAGTATTCCTTTTAAGATACAACCACCTCCTCCTATGAAACATAAATCTGGAAGTACCGTGACTGTGGTTATTCATTAGAATTTATGATGATATCTATATGTTTACCATTTTCATTTTATATTTCCCTATCCTCCTTGGATACCCCACAACTCTACCCTTTTTCCTTGAGGTCACCACTCTTTGTTGTTTGTTCCCCTCTTTATATACCCATAATATTTCATCCTTCCTGGTCCTAGGTCATTGTTCCTTTTAGAATCACATCGTTCCATCAACAAATCCTTATTTACATCGGCTTAGGTAGATATGAATAATCTCTTAAACTTTTATTTTTATTTCCCATAACCGTAATGGAACCCACCACATTATGGTTCCTCTTCAGTTCCTTCTTCTTCCTTGGACTATGAATCCATTTATGATATGCATCGTCCACACTCTCAATTATGAATTGGATAGATATCTCTTTATCATAATTTGAAACAGACATTCCAATGTAAATTGTGGGGTTCTCCTCTGATAAAGGTGTAGACATTACCAAATCAGTAACTTCACAAGTCCCATGTTCCCGAACTAGCATTGAGGTCCTATTATAATATTTTGGGAATTCCTCAAACTACCCTTATAAATATCTATATATATTAATATTCAAAATTATATTAAATTTTTCTTATACTACTCACTTGCCTCCCCAATACACTTGATAATGTGTGAGGATCTTGGGTGGCCTTCTCCTAGGATCTGACACCCAATGAGTATCTTTATTTATCTACCTCAGTCACCCCCCTTAGCAATGTGATGTGGATTAAGGGATTGCAGTTCCCTTGAGATGCCTATGCGCACCTCCTTAACCCTCTTAGACCAAATGACCCCTCCCTCTAATTGGATAAATCCTATTATACATCAACCTATTTAATTGTAGGATCATTAGTGAATTATTTATCATCTTCTATATTTAGTCTATAGATAGGCCCTTGCAGGTCGTTGCATATTTGATGACATGGTGAAACCATATGACCTAACTGTATGCAGGATGAGTAGTAATATGACAAGGAATCAAAAAATTCATTAGTTACTTCATCAGATTTCCTACCCTAACATGATCCAAATCCATTCCTCATAAATACATGAAACGTCAACCTCAACACAGATTTGAGGGGTTATAGGGTGAAAAACAATAGTAGTTTGTCTATCATAACATAAAAAACGAATGGCCATGTTCCCCAATATATTGATAATTGATCTATTTTGAAAAGGAAAATTTAGATAGAGAAAATTTATACAAACTACTATAGAAATAATGTCTCTTATCATGTGTAAATTGAAATACCATCGTAAGAGATAGAAGTGTCACCCATTGAGGGATCGAGGAGCTATGGACAAGGTGGTAATCAGATCATCCTCTGAAGAAAATTGTATCATCATATTCCTATTGTCAAGGAGAGTAACTAGAACTCATTCTTGAAGAACCCATGATCCAAATGTGAACCTGTCAAAGGAATCAAAAGAAGGTAAATCATTCCTAATGTGAGCAACCAATGTCAGATTGAGAAGGTATGATGCATCTGAGAACTCTTTATCCGAAAGATCCATCTGAGGTGAACCATTGAAGTGGTCAGGAACATTATGGAAAAGAGAAAACTCTAGGAAATGAGGGAAGAAATTGGGGTTAATGAATAGAATGAAGGGTTGGTGTTTGGAAGAATGTGATAGAGGGAAGTTCCCCCCCCCCACTATGGAGGGAGGGAACGAAGCTGTGACCATTTCCATCTTAGGGTTTCCCCATGGGAGGAGGTCGAATCTCCCGCACACCCAACACTACATATTTAAAAACCATTGTCATTTTCTTATACCCTACATCTTATAAGGGATATATAATGATAATTAGTAGTCTGATATTAAAAAATGGTTACATTGTGATAGTTCAAGAAAAAAATCGGTTCAGTTAATTAATGTGTCAACAAAACCCTATATGGTTTTTTGTATATAAATTTGTGATGGAATTATATATAAAGAAAACATATTATGATGATTTACTTGATTGGATTAAAAATTATGGTGATGTAATTGTCTATAAATTGTTTTGATAGTGATTCTCAAGGGGGTAGTCATGAATTCATATGTTTCGTGAGAATTGGTTCCCTATTAGGAGAATGAATTGGAATGTGAGGCTAGTTTTAAATATGTGTGTGGCCCTAGGATGTGGTTTTTTCACGTGAATGATCATGTAATGTTTGATATTGTAACATGGACATGTTTCCCCATATTCATGAACTCTATGAGATATGAACTATGTTTTAGGTGGGAGAGACCATTACATTGTGATGAAACTTAAGATATTAATGTGTCGAGTATGATGTATGAGGGTAACCTTAGAGTGATTATCATAGGTCTATGAGTTTCATAGATAGAAGGAACATACATATATTCTTTTTGATAAGTGATCTTTATACAAGAGGAGTTATTAAGAATATTCATGATGCATAGTGATGCCTTCACCTTTTTTTTTGAAAAATCACTCGAGGAGTTTTTTATATCATGGATGGGTTTATAAGGTTAGACCTATTGTGTTACTAACCATATGGATTCTAGATATTAATTCATTATTGTGAAAAGGGTGTAATAAGATTCATTTAATTAATGGTGAAACTATTTAGTCTGACATCATTTAATAGAACTTATCATATCTTAAATGTTTCAATTTTTAAGAGGAGTACTAATGGTGCTTTGGTTTGATGGTATTGACATGTAGTGAGAATGGATAGTGATTTACTTTCTTGAGCCTATGATTATTGATATGGGACTTATGGTGGTTTGAGTAAGAAGTTATTTAAGGGTAACACTAGAGATAATACATTCATGATCATTCTTATTTTGGCAATGAGTGATATTGAGCACTAATATATGGAAATACTCAAGTAGGGGGAAAAGAATGTGTGAATGGGTTTGTAAGTTCAATTTATTTTAAATAAATCATGGAGATAGTTAATTTGATAATATTTTATATAGACAAGGTTTCTTCAAAAGTATAATGAAATGGATGGTTCTCTCCACGGTAGAGGATACTTCATATGAAGATATTGGTGTTGTGGAATGTCAGAGTGAGTGTGAACCTTAACATGTTTTTTAAGGGATGAATGTGATGATAAAAACTATTGATTTTGTTCTTAAGTAGTAGTATATGTAATGATTTATGGTGGGGATTGAACCATTGACCACTGGAGGGTGTGAAATATACTTCATGTAGAAATTCATAAGGTGTTGAATATGATGATGTTCCTATTGAGATGGATATAGGTTGTGATATACGTGTCATGTTGGTTATCAATTATGATCATGATAACCATATTTAATCATAATATTTAGTGATAGATAGTGTTTGGGTCATATTGGAATGACCTTATCAGGAATAGGTTCATTGGTGTGAGGATACCAATTGTGAGATGGTCATGGTGGGGTTTGGATGCTAGTGTGAAGGTGAATCCAAGGTTGTGTCAGATGTGGTATTGGATGGATTCAGTTCTGGGGAACCAGTATCGATATATTTTATATTGATCTAAAGTTGTGTATGATTGAGGTTACACTAATTCTTAGGGTGAAGGAATTTGATTGGATTTGGTTCATTCATGATCCATGAATGAAATTTCACTAGATTCAATGTTGGATATTCAATGTGGGTTCTTAAGTGATCATAGTGTACCTCCTAGGACTAAGGAATCATGATCCAATGGTGGTATAACACGTCGGTTGTTACAGCCATGATTTAATAGAATAGACAAGGATACTTATGATGTGAATAAGGGTTACAGAACCATACTCCTATGACATAGGTTTTACATAGAAAGATGGAATGGTGTGAATAGATAAATAATGGAAATGTAAGTAATGAAAAATAAATTAAACTGAAGAATATTTAATATTTATTAAGTTATCAAAGGGTTCCTCCTAGGACAAAGGCATCATTATCCAATGGTGGGATAACACATTTGTGGTTGTAGACATGATTTACTAGAATATTCAAGTATTCTTATTATGTGAATAAGGGTTAGGGAACCATACTCTTGTAACGTAGGTTTTACATAGAAATAAGTAAAGGTGTGAATAGATAAAGAAATGAAATGGAAGTAATGAAAAATAAATTAAACTAAATAATATTTAAAATAAAATTAATAAAATTTAAAAATGAATTTGAATTTGTACTTGGGGTGATATTTGATTAGAAAATATAGATATCAAATAGATATAAATATTTCTTATTCCAATAGGGTGATATCCTCCCATTATTTATGGAATAAATTACTATTATTTAAGGATGACATATAATAGTAAATCTATCACTCGACATTGTTTTTTTCAGTTTCTTCCCTACTTCATTCCTATTGTAGTTTTTTCATGGTAGAGCTAGGGATTGGGTGATGGTTTCAATTGATATTTTTGGTATCAATTCAAGATGAGATATATTTTTCTCATCCAAGCTAAAAGATAACTGATGAGGATGATCGCAGTTGGTAACATGTGGAATTATTATGTTATGTCACTACAATGATGTTATATAGTTTTTCTAACATTTTTAGTAAAATATATAGAGTAAATGAACTAATATTTTGGTATTTTTCATATGGATTTGGTATGGTTTAGGATAAATAATATGGATTCCCCCTTTTCTTAATGATTTAATCCATGAAAGACTACTATTATATAATATCCGGACAATGCACTATAAATTAAATGAGAAACAAATTGTGGGATTTTTTTATTTAAATGTATTAATTATTTAAAATTTGTTTTATTAATGAAGATGTATTTTGACGAGTTAGGTCCTCATGTGGATTTGTGATGTTATATTGGACTTATATGATCTCATTTGAGGGTTTTAGAGATTACATTAATGGAAATAACTCTATGAATGAGGTAAACTGTCCCATATATATTCCCCTATGGTATTATAAATTTATTTATGTAACCATGTGATATGTGGTATAACCCCTGAGGAAAATCGACATTTTTAAATTAAATAAAATTTTTAGTTAAATATTTATTTATTATGAATAAATTGAATAATGTACTTATGTATTTGAGGAAATCATATGCACTAGATTGATTCCATAGATGTCTACGAGAGAATAATTGATTATAAGCATGTGACTTGTGATACATATGATTGGAGGTGTGGATTAATGAATGAATTACTTGAATATCGTGTCCCTTAGTATATGTCCCTTTATGACCCCTAAGTAAAGGATTTTGGTCGATAAGAGTGATTCGACCTAATAGGTCTTTAAGAAACCTTGAGATATTATTATAACCTTTATCTAATTAAGATGAGAATGATGTGTGTGTTCTTTCCCCCTTTTCTATTGAGTATATATGTCGGTTTTTCATGGATGGATTATGTGTGGGTTAGATGAGAGGACTGACCTAGGATGAATGGTGTATTTATATGTGATTTATACCATATCTCAAGACTGATGCTAGTGATGATTATCTAAAAGGTCTAGTGGGGGTGTAATGTGTCCATGATGATGTTGAGGGGTACCTTTCCCTATGATAGATTATCAAAAAATGAAAAATGGGATTTATATTGAGGGGACCATGTATGGTTCCCATGGTATTGTGGGACTTAGGGGACCCCATAGGGTGCACCCTTGTTATGTAACCTATGAGAGGGTCATTGTAAGAATTCTTAATGATGCTTGTGTGTCACCTAAGAAATTTAATCAATGGTCTGATCTTGTTACTTCTGCTATAGAAAGGGTATGTCTTTTATAATAGAGTTTGACCATAGATATAAAAGATGGGTTGTGAAGGTGGTAAATCCATGTCACCATGATTATTATTGTCGTGAGATGTTATAGGGTGGATGAAAGCCTCTAGATATAAAATTATAGATGAAATGGATTAACAATTTTTTATCCAAATGTTATTATCCATGATGGATTCTTTGAACTACCTCTTGAGGATCTGGAAATGTCCTGGATTTCCATCATAGTATCGATATATGATAAATGATGTATACCCATGATCAACACTCTAGGATATAAATATAATTCAATATGGGATGATATAGATTAACATAATATGATACGGTGGATGTAATTTTTTTAGAGAGGTACCTAGTGGATCCTATGATCTTGAGGGATTCCTAGTGATAAATTATATGATTCTTGGTGATGCATAGGATCTTTCAAGATGATCAGTGATAATTTATAAGATGCCAAGAGATGATAATTATCTTGTTGGATGTCTAGTGATGATTTATGATATTCATAGTGATACCTTGGATCTTGTTGGGATGTCTAGTACTATGTGATTCCAAGAATGTTTAACATATATCTACTATGTTTGTAGTATTGTAGGTTTATTAGAATACATATGATCTAGTGATTAAACCTAATTTCAAGGGATTCAAAGGACACTCCCTATGATTATGATTAAGATTGGTCTTATATAGAATTACAAGGATACTCTAGGATCTAGTGGTATACCTAGTGGAGGATTGTTCATGAGATCCTAGGTCTATAATTATATCCTCCCATTAGTGTTGTGAACAAAGACACATTACCATTATATGAAGCATGGTTGATCTCAGGTGCCTAGTAAGAACATGAGGATTGACATGTATTATTTAATTATTATTTCCTATATTATTTATGTTTTCCTATAATATCACCTACACATATACACTTCATTAATGGTTATATATAAGACATTGATTGAGGTTCCCTATTGAGTTCTAATCATACACCAATTGGGAAGCCATGAAAGTCGGGTATCCAAGAAAACATCGATATTCAAATGTTTAGGTTGATAATAAGCATGATGTTACTTAATCAAGTATGATATATTAGATAGGTTTGGAGACTAATATTGAGGAAATGGATGGTTATAGTATATCCTCATGTAATATTTATATTTCTATTATTAGTTTAATAATTGGAAGAGTGGGTGGTTGGTTATGTCATACTGACACGATTATGAAAGTCGCATTTATTATATCATAATATATCTCAACATATATTTATTTTTTATACTATGATTGTTTGTAATAGTGTATTTGGGTTACTTTTGTTTCTATTTCTCACTCAGATATAAGGTAATACTCTCTTGAAAGTCACACTCTTGGACCTCTTTGCTGGTCAGCAGCTTGTGGTGTATGAGGATGTGTAACGGAGGTCACATGGAGACCTATGATCTAAGCATTATCTTGTGGTGTAGGGTGGAAGAAAGCTACACAATGATGAATATATCTAATATAAATATAATTGTACTCTCTCATCAAATATTAGGTCAATATAATGACTTCTTTTATGGTATTCATAACCAATTAAAAACATATTATAATCACTATAATCATAGGAAGGCTAGTGAAATCCTAACATGAAAACAATCTCTCAAAGTCACTCTACTCACATAATAGATGGAACAACGTGAATGATAAATGTAGTCACATCACACTACACCACCAAATTAAGAAAAATTATTAAGCTAATCTCAGTCTTCATTTTTAAACTCAATGAACACTATGTAGTTCAATATCTCATGAAACTAATTGAATGACCATTATTACTTTTCATTGAAAATAAAATATAAAAACCTTGATTTTTTTATGAAACATTAATACACATTGATCATTATATTCTAATACTTGTTATTATTCCACATCAAAATCTTTGCAGGTTTCATTATCACTATAAATGTCTTTATATTGCCTATATAATTTGTAATGTGTGAAACATTCTTTTATAAAAATAATAGAACTAGTTGAATATATATTACAAAAGAATATAATGTGGAATTATACATGTGAAAATAATCAAAAGGAACTTGTATTTTTTATTGGCTCTTGTGAAATTTATTTTTAATGATAAAGAAGTTTAAATATAATAAATTAACAATTAACTATATTTAAAAGCATTAAAGATCATGCCATTGTGATCAGTGTAGAAAAACAAGTGAAATTAACCAGTCACTCATTTAAAATGTGAGTATATCAGGCATGCATGGACATTCATAGTAGAAATAATGTATTGAAATCTTCTACACCACAATGCATACCCTGTGAAGGTATAAAAATGATAATAGTAAAATAAAAATCAATATAAATATTTATATATTAAATTAATAATGGAATAACAGTAATTCTAATCAATGAAATCATATCCTAATTATGATATTAATTTATCCTAAAACACATTAATTGAACCTATGGATCCCAACCACTATTGTAATAGCTCACACCAATCCCAAGACAGCCATTGCAATGTTCATAACCTCCCTCATCTTCAATCCTTTTATATATTACAACAACTATATCATCAACCACTGATAAAACTCTAGGGATTTATCATTCACCACTTGTATGCCACAATATCATGACACATCAGAGAAATGTCAACATTCTTATATATAGTACTATGTTATTCACTTATCCTAGTTCCTCAACATCTCAATATATTTGAAGTTAAATAAGGAAAAAAACCTTAGTGGGCAAAGTGATAAGCACCTAAGTCACAATTTTGTTTGAAAACATGGATGAGAATGGCCATGTTTGTTAGATTTGATAGCGATGAAACTCACTCTTGATCTCAAATAGATAGATTAAACCTTACCATACATGATCGTATTTTGATAAGTGATTCATCCTCACTAATATCCTGAGGTCCTCATGAAATATATGATCTTTTCTAATCATCGGATTGGGATGTTGAACACTCCACTTTTTTCATAACCTTCCCCTAACACTAGCGTGTCAATAATGGAAATCGAATATTTTTCTCATTGTTGTGATTGATCAATGTGGCTAGCATGGTATGAGTTTATCTTAGAAGGAGGTGTCCAACATTTATTCATAGTGGTAGATAGTGCCCCAAAAACAATTTTGATAAACACCCTTCTATTTTAATTTTTATAATATAATCTAGTTAACATAAATTAAATTTAATTATATTTAATTAAAAACATCACATTAATTCCATAATTATATAATAATAATGAATAAAAAAATTTGATAGATATGGTTCAAAGGACCTTCCATGAAAATATCATAATTTATGATGATCTTAACATTCTTGTGGAGGATCCTCCGTGGTTCATGAAAAAAAGTCATTATTTATTATAAAATTTAGTTTTTAAAAAAATATTAATAATGGTCCCCCAATTTTCCAAAATTCCAAATCAAACAAATATACCCATTAAAATATATTCATGTTTTTTAGAATTTAATTCATGGAAAATATTATTTATCATATTTTATTTCAATTTGTGTTATTCCTATTAATCATAAAAATATATAATTTGATAAATATAGACTCTAAAAATCTTAATAAATTATAACTGATGCCATATTTTTAGTGTAAGATAAATAAATATCACCTAAAAATTAGGGATATCTCATTTTCCCAAATTTTAAAAAAAATTATCTTGAAAAGAAAAAAGGTTAAATAACTAAATCCATGTTTTTATATAATTTATTCTCGTGATTTTCACCATGATTTATGATAAATCCATTGTATAAGAATTGTTAAATGTCTGACCCATTAATGATCATTTCACATATAAACACAATAACATCATGGATTATTTAGAAAATAATCATATAATCTAAATATATTACACTGTTCTAATAAGAAGAGAGAAGTCATCATACAATTTCTCCATAAGTAATGGAGTAGAAAATTTATTCATCATATCACTAGATAATATATTTCAATATAACTCCAAGGATGATAGATCCTTTTTTCACCTTCAAGGAAAGAGCTAGGAAGGTGTTTCATTTGTAAAATTATGTGTTGATGATCAAAAGTCTTTTTTAGTGTTTAAATTAAAATAATTTAAGAAATTCCATGAATATTAAATTGGTATAGTACCATGAGCCTACAAAGGAACCCCGCCTTTTGCATGTTAGGATCTCAATGAAAGTCATTTCTCAACATAACACCTCTTAATAGCATCCCTACAAATGAATTATATTTTTAATGGAGAGGCATAGTTCTTAGGACCTATGTAAATGAATTTCATTTTTGGACTGAGACATAAATTTTCGGATTTCTATAAAAAACATGTTTTGGGATGAGATAGCCTTTTCATGCCCCCATAAAATTAATTTCATTTGTGGGGTGAGGCATCCTTTTTCACCAACCCGAAAAAAATTTATATATGGGGCTGAGGTTTCCTTTTTTGGCACCCCTCAAAAAACTCTATTCCCTTTGTGGGGTGTGATGGCTGCTAAAAAACACATAATCAATCATTGGTGTTAGTTGAATGGTTACATATGTACCTCTATAAAAAACTCACACATGGAATGATGGTGGTGGTGTATTTTTCAATAGTGATTTTTTCATGTGAGACATTCTGAGCAAGGGATTTTAGTAGGTAAAAATTTACCACATATCACAAAGGAAATATTACATAGAATTTTGTCTTAATAGAAAAGAGAACACTGTCGGATAGCTATCTACATAGAATATCCCATTGTGGAATGGCATTCTTTGAACAACATATAGATGAAATGTTTTTGTGCCACCATCCAGCATAGTAAATAGTATGCGGGGTGAGGTTATTTAGTCTTGTTATCCATACATGAATCATTAGACCATATCCCAACACCTTAGTGAACTATCCAAATGACCCCCTCCATCAGAATACCTCATTAAGAACTAGGACATAACTGGTCCCATTTGCAAAAAAACCCACATGAACTACTAAGAACCAACTTCTCCCCTTCGCAATGCACCCATCATGAATCGCTAAGACCCAACCTAGCCTAAAAGTATCCAACCTTAAACATTATATAATCTTGATTTATAGTCTATAAATTAATTTCTTTAACATTGAAGATCTTTTCAAGTTTATTGTTTTATATAATTAGGCCCTGAATAATACAAAAAAAACTATAAAATATAAACGGGACACATTTGATCAGTATCCATTTTTTACACCACATAAATTTTATGAAAATGAATCAGGATATCTTCTATGAAAACACATATTGAATCTCTATAGGAATTCTTCCAATCCCTTACTCATCCTTTAGTCCTATGAAAAACATTAAAATTCATTATATGAGGATAAAAAGCTCAATAGGGTTTATAAAAATAAGGAAACCATTATTCCATTAATAAACATTACAACCTAATAAAACATTATCATAAAATAATACATTTTACCCTTTATAAGTACTAAATACATTACTTTGAAAATAATCTCCATCCAACATTAAAATTTTTATTCATGAGAAGGGAAGGGGGATACAGGATCATGGGGGACGGAAATAATGTAGCCCAAGGGCATCGCCCCGTACAAGGTTCACCCCCTCCGGTTTCATACTGGACACATTGGTAAGACACGTCACCCGCATACCAGGAACTGCAATAGAAGCCATATAATCAGCCACTTTGTTCCCCTCTCGCCACGTGTGAGAAATTCTAACTCTGTCATTCAGGAGAGCCTTGCACATTCTAATAGTGTAGGTAATAGCCCAGGGTGTACTGCCTCTACCATGGAGGGCGTCGTGGGTAATCATAGAGTCCGTCTCCAAATGGGTAATGCAGATGCCCCTGTGTCTACATAGGGATAAGCCTGTCAGAACCGCCAATGCTTCTGCCCGAATAGAAGAACCACTGCCAAAGTGGGCTGAGAAAGCCACCACCAGACTCCCTTTGGAGTCCCGGAGAACTCCTCCTCCCCTCATGTCACCCAGAACACAGGAACCGTCTGTATTAAGCTTAAGCCCTTCGCTAGGGGGAATCCAGTGAATCCATCTACCCCGCGCCACCCCACCTTCCCCGGTGGCGCTCCTTGGAAGCGCCTGCTGCACCCGCAAGGGTAACCTTCCCCCTCCGATTCCCGCTGCGCCAATCAGGTCAATCAGCATGCATCGGATGTTAGCCACCACAGAACGACCAGAGGTGCTTCTCCCCTCATATCTTGCCCTGTTCCTGGCTTGCCATAAGTGCCAACATGCCGCATTGAAAATAGTCGCACGTACCTTAGACTCCTCCCCTGACACACTAGCCCCCTGAAACCATTGCTCCATAAACATCTCCACACTGCCTCCTTGCTCAAGGAAGCCTGAGCAGACACCAAAGAACTTCCAGACATGCCGGGCCCAATCACCCTCAAAAAATATATGGTTCATGGTTTCTTCGCTTTTGTTCCCGCAGCAATGACAGCACGACGCAAGGCTGATCCCCAGCCGTTTGATGTGGTCATCAGAGGGTATCGCTTTGTTGCGTATCCTCCAGGTAAGAAAGTTGAGTTTGGCTGGGATCGAGTTGCACCAGGCCACATTGTTCCACCTATCGTTCTGCCCCTGTATACCGCTCATCCTGCGAAAATCCTTGGCGTTGAACCTCCCCGACATGGACGGAGTGAAGACGCAGGTGTCCTGCTCCGAGCTCATGACCACAGAGTCGAAAATCTCCTGCAGGCGGGCGTCGAGAACCGATTTGTAAAACAGGGGATATGAGCTTGCCTCCCTAAAGGAGATTAGAGGGGCCGGGCATCCTGGGTATCCAAGTACTTCACCCGCCCAGTTATGTTGCCAAAACAGAATGCTCCCTTCCCCAACAATCCATCGAGAGAGAGGAAGGAGGATCGGAATGATATTAAAAACCGAGGACCAAAGAGTCGTCCCCCTAGCTGAACCGTACATCGTATCATCCTTATATCGCTGAGCCATCTGCGTTCCCCACAAGGATCGGGCTTCAATGGACTCCCATGCAAGCTTTGCATGCATGGATGGAATCAACTCCTCCATACTCCGGACATTGATCCCCCCTTCACAGATGGGACGAGCCATCTTACTCCACGACACCCAGCGTCTCTTGCCCCCGCCTGACGCATCCCATATAAAGCGCGCGAGAATCCTGTCAATAGCCCTTATGACTCCCTTCGGCACACTCGTGGAAGCCAAGGCATGCATCGGGATAGCAGAAAGAACACTATTGACCAGGGTTATCCGGCCTCCGAAGGAAAGAAAGTGGTTTTTCCAGTTCAGGATGCGATCTGAAATCCTGCTCACCACTTTGTCGAAGTCCCTGTTCCGCACCCGATCTGCCGATAAAGGAACACCAAGGTAGTCCATGGGAAATGATCCTCTCTGCATTCCAAGCACGTTCTCCATCCTGGCCACCCTGCTCGGATTGCATGATACAGGAACATAGAAATTGCTCTTTTCCCTGTTAATGAGTTGGCCACTCCACTTACTGTACTCCTCAAGGATCCGGTTCAGCGCTTGAAGAGACCTCCACCCGGCATTCATGAACACAATGGAATCATCCGCGAACATCAAATGCGACACCGGGGGGGCTCTGAACTTCCTCCGATATGGACTAATGGCTCCTTCACAAACACCTTTGCTGATCAACCTACTCAGGGTGTTCTGCATAATAATAAAAAGACTGGGAGAGAGCGGGTCACCTTGCCGAAGACCACGAACGGTTTTAAAGAAGCCATGCGTTCTCCCCATAAACGATACTGCCATCCACGGTGAACACACGCACCTGAAGATAAGATCGCATGCCCAGTTCGAAAATCCCATCTTCGCGAGCACTCTATTGATAAAGCCCCATTCCATCCGGTCGTAAGCCTTATTCATGTCCAGCTTGATTACCATATTGGAACCACGGGAAGGGGTGTTCAAATCCTTTAACAGCTCCTGTGTCATCGCCACTGCACCCTGGATCGATCGGCCTTTGACGAACCCATGTTGTTCCAATGCAATCCATCGGGGAAGGAAGCTGGCCATCCGCCTGTTCAGAATGCTTGCCAGGACCTTGTAAGGGAAATTACACATGCTCACGGGCCGGTAGTGGGAGAGGGCGGAAGGATCCTTAACCTTCGGCAGGAGGACCAGTGTAGTCGCAGACGCTATCCGTGGGAGGCCACCCCCTCGGAAGAAATCATGAATCGCGGAAATAAGGTCACCTTTCACCTCCTCCCAAGAGCCCCTGTAGAAGGAGCCAGGGAAGCCATCAGGGCCTGCAGCGCTATCTGGGTTCAGGTTCCACACTGCCTCATGCACTTCCCCTTCATCCGGGGTGCCTTCCATCACAGCATTCTCTTGCGTCGAGACAGTGCTCGAAAGCCCTTTCCAAAGTTCGGCCTCCCCTGAAGGATACCCACGAGACATGCTACCATTGGTGCCCGCAAGAAGTTCCTTAAAGAACGTGCATGCCATACCCCCAACCACATCCGCATCATCTGAAAAGGATCCATCCTCCATCGCGAGATTTGGTTTCACGACGCGCCTCCTCTCCCGAATGCATGCATGGAAGTACGCAGTATTCCTGTCTCCTTCCTTCAGCCATTTGACCCTAGATCGATCCCTTGCATGACGCTCTTGGGAAAGTACCAGCACCTCCAGAGCACTCTTCAACTCCGCAAGCTTACCAAAGCACCCTTCGTCCCAGCTCTCCTCAAGCAGGACCTCGAGGCTTTGGATCTCCTGTTTAAGCGCTGCCATCTCCTGATCCGGAGAAGGGCGAGACCTAGCCCACCCCAGGAGATCTTGCTTTAGGCGTCTTAACTTATGGTGGAAGGCCACCCAAGCATGGCCCCTGGGGGGCTCACTCCAGCATCTCTTGACCACATTATGGTATTCCGAGATGCTCGCCCAATGGCTGGAGAACTTAAAGCCCTCCTGCGCAACTTCCGTCCTGCTAGGAGACAACAGAAGCGGCGAATGATCAGAGATACTACGTGACAGATGACTCACCTTCACCTCTGGGAATCTGGATATTGCATGGATATTGGCCAAGAAACGGTCCAGCCTACTCCAGCTTCGACTTCCCCCCCTTCGGTTGTTGCACCAGGTAAATGGATCGCCTGAGTAGCCCAGGTCCATTAACCCCTTCCCTGCCGCAAATTGCACAAACGACATGCTAGCCCGCCTCGCGAAGTCACCTCGCCCCTTCCTCTCATCCGGATGCATAATGATGTTGAAATCCCCTCCCACCATCCAGGGCATGTCACCTGGGTCGAACCTATTGAGTTCAAGCCACAGGACCTCCCTTCGCTGGGCATCGCAGCTGCCATAGACCACAGAAATGAAGACCTCTTCTCCACCGGTCGAGACCTTGGTCGTGATGTGCTGATCACCAGCCGCCATCATCACCACAGTGACTTCCCTTTTCCAGAACAGCCAAATGTGGTTGTTAGTCGGAGCTGCATGCATATACTCATGCATTTTGAGTTTGCGAGAGAATTCTTGGATCTTGACACATTGCTGTTTGTGTTCGATGATCGCCACCATTTTGGCTTTATGGTTCCTGACTTCCGAAACTAAAAAGTCAGTCTTCACCCTCGCCCCAATTCCCCGGGCATTCCAAATAATGACCGGAAACATTAAAACAGAACTGTCCTGGCTTTGGCCCCAGGACCTGTGGTCGTTCCAGACGTAGCTGAGGAGCTCTCCCCCTCCTGAAGTTTCCTCTTCATCTGCCTAGTGCACATACCTTTGCACGAATCCAGAGAGACCTTAGCGGAGCAGGGTGAAGACTGAGGGGTCTCCAGGACGGGCCCATCCACTGCCTTCGCCACTCGAGCCGGAGACACCTCCCCCACAAATTCCTGAACCCCAGGCCGGACCGAGACACCACAACTGCCTCTACTGGCCGAAGCGCCAGCCTCCGCAACCGGACAACCTCCTGGCGAGAGTCCTTGAGCACGCAACCTAGCCCCTTCCGGGACGGTCACCAGGGAAGGGCCTGCCACCTGAGCATCCCAGAGGACCGGGGCAGCACTTGAGCTGGCGACCGAGGAACAGCCCGGGAGCTGCCAGGAAGAAGGGACCAGGCCCTTGGGCACTCTCAGGAGGAAATTCAAAAACCCGCCAGTCACCTGAAACTGTTCTGGAACGCGCGAGCTCTGAGAAGAAACCTCTTGCAGCATGCTAGGAAGGAGGGCCGGGGGAAGACCAGAAGACCGACAGACCAACTGCGAACCCAAAGACGGGGCTGGTCCACGACGAGGCAAGGAAACATCCGTGAGTGGCTTGGAACCAGCTTCAGCACGACGACGACCTCCGATTGTACGCCTGCGACAAGACTGAAGAGAATGGCCCTGAAGTGAACATGACGAGCAGTACCTAGGAAACACAGGGTACACGACATCCTGAACCCAATCCACTAGCTCCGGTACTTGCAGAGAGATCTTCTCCGGAACTGGGAGCGTGAGGTCTAGTTCCACGCAGATCCGAGCCACCATGACCTCCTCACCGCGTCGAGTACGGACATCAGAGCAAAGAAAGCCACCCAACGCGTCCCCGATGGCCTTCAGAAAAGCACCATTCTGGAAAGGAAGAGGTAGACCCGGAAGGTTGACCCACACTGCCGCCCGGGGGTCTTCCTTCCCTTTGTGAGCCTCCATCGACCAACGGGTCAAGCTGAACCGCCACCGGGACACGCCCCTAGGAGCGAAACACCAGGCGCGGATGAAGTCCGCCTCCGAGGCCAGCAAAATGCAGAAAGAGTTCCTGTGGAGACCCGAAACACGAGCCTCGCCCTGCAACCCCCAGGAGTCCACAAAGCGTTGAAAAACTTGCAGGGGGGGTTTCTCAGCGCCAAACCGTGCCACGAGAGACCAACGCAAGCCAGCAGAGGCATCGGAAAACGCCTGCGCCGGTGCCTTCATAGACACCCGCGAACCTTCCCTAACAACCGAGTGCGAGAAAGCTCCAATCTCCGGGAACCATGGCCGCTGAGAGCCCTGGCCCTGCCCGCACAAGGCATCCCTGAAGGAACGCTCCGCAAGCCCCACCCGAGGAGGCGCCTCCGATACCCCCCCTGCAGGATCGGCCGGAGGGGAACCAGAACCTAGGGGAAGCGACGACAGGACCGGGGACGGCGCGGAGGGCCGGAGCGCCGAAGGAGCAACGGTCGGAAAATTTTGAAAACCACAAGGCGCGTGGGGCGCGTTCTCCGAAAGCGTAACCATCGTTTTTTTCATGTGTTTTGAAAATAATCTCATTTCATACCTTTTTTGTAAATAAAATATTACCATAAAACCCATATAAATCATAGAAAATGTATAAATGTATCTTTATACATTTCTATACATTTCAGTCTTATAAATGGAATAATAATTCAGTGGACTTACATACATGTCTCTCTTAAAAATGGAACAGCCATATGACTGAATACCATACCCAATGAATTGGTGGGATATCCCAGACCCACCAATCGCATGTGTATCACAAAACCACCTTCTATTGGTTTATCATGGAACCACCTATCAAATTTCCATGTACCACTATATAAACCTAACCCAAAAAATATTTAAATTTGCAACATTTCACTCATAAAATTTCAGTTTAAATCACAATAAGACATTTAATATTATTAAAATAATCCATCAATTTTTAAACCCATATACAATAACTAAATACCCATTAAAAGGGGAAAGGGGTAACATTTTTCCTTTAAAAACATGAAGGTGTTTCAAGGAAACAAAATACAAAAATAGATATAAAATGTTCTATTTAAAATATATTTTATTTTTATTAATAAATATTTAAAATAATATCATGAATATTGAAATGGAGGAAAACATTAAATCATTAAACTTTCAAAGCATCCCATAACACATTGAACATTTAAATCATAATCCCATTAAAAAATAAAATTAAACAAGATATTAAAAAACATCAGAGTAAATAAAATATTTTTGTGGAATGTAAATGAGACTGTATCTACACCTTATAAATTAATAATGGTTCATATAATCAATAAATTCCTCAATGAAATGATATTTAGATAAAATCTCATACCTTGAGTTCAACTTGTCCATTGTGTGTTTATTTTCCCCTTTTTCGGGTAACTCCTTTTGGTTTGGACCAAATAAATTCTTAGGTTTCCTTAATACCAGTAGTGAAGAATCTAGGGTGATGGGAAATATTTTGGGAGAATATTTTTGTAAGGTTTGTATTATCTATGGTTCTTTAGAGGTGTGAATAAGTGAGATGTTGAGGATGCCTTTTATATGTGGGGGAAATGATGTATTGGTCATTCATGAAACTATTTGAGTTATACCCATGTATAAATAGTCTCAAAGAGGATAAAAAATGACCATTATAGGTTATTAGATGTGTACTTGTCAAAATATTCCATAAAATAATTTTTATACATGTATATTGTTATTATTATACCCTATTTTACAAAATTCTTGTCATTAATCAAGTTCATTATTCCTTAGACATTTTAGTTAATATTAATTACATTCATTAAAAATTTTGGTCCAAAACCAAGTTAATGTTGTTAGAAATTAATTTTTTTCTTATTCCAAATACAGAAACCATTTTTTAAAAAATTAAATCATATAATTGGTATAATTTAAAATTAATCCCATAGACGTGAAAACAAAGTATGTTTTTAAAGTACGAATGGTCAAATGTTTTCTATGTTTTTATATATAGATTCATTGTGAAATTCTTTCCAATTACCTAAATTTGTTTAAATAATATAAAATTGATCCAATTATACTTTAAAAAAATTAAAAAAATTATTTAAAAAAATAAATTGGATTAAAAATAATTTTTGAACTAAAGCTAAGTATTATTTATTATTCATAAAAATATGAAAGTTCTCAAAAAAATAAAAAATATCACCCAAAGTAAATTTTTATATTTAAATTTCAAAAATTATTTTTCTAATCATAGAATAATTATAAAAGTGTGAAAATTTAGTTTTGAATTATTTATTCCATTAAAAGTAGGGAAACATTATTTTTTGAACAAATGTGCTTTTAAGAATAAAAATTTATTTAAATACTATCTATAAAGCTGACCTAGATGCATTGTATCTCGAATGGGAAGGAAATTTTAATATTTCATTAATTAACCAATAATAACCCATATCACCTTATAATATTGATATGTATTTGGAAATACAACCATGAAATATATTGATATATTCTACCACTTCCACTGAGTTACTAAAAATGGTTGAAACAACCCCTTTGATTACTATCACTCTACTTTATCTTGTTACAAGTCAAACACATCGTTGAAAATTCATAAATATATCTTTTCATTACATCCCACAAGTAACACTCTTGAAGGTCACTACAAATATTAGTACAACCTGGATGAACAAAAAATGGAGAACTATGAGCTTCAATCCATAACATTTAACTCAATTATTAATCAGAAGACACACATAAGATTTTTATCAAACATAAATTATCTTCTTTATCAATATTAAAATCAATAAACATACAATTCTTAACCAATTCTACCTTTTTTTCAAAGGGTGTTCCACATTTTAATATATTTCAATTATTTTTAACATATTTGATTAAACTGAAACCTGAAACAAAAAGAGGATGTCCTACATCCACAACATCTAGTCCCAAATTCATCAAATCATTAAGAAAATGTTGATATTTAAAATGCAACATGATAAATGTTAATTTTTTAGACTCGATGCGTTGTCTCACTTTTTAAATACTCACCCCTAGATTCCTATAGATATGTTTTATTTCTTTACATTGGAATAATTACAAGAAATTCATATCCAAATAAAATATATTAGTTTCGTAGTTTTAGTAAAACATATACATAAATAAGTTTAGAATTACAACTTGAAATGAAATACAACATAAAATTCAATTGAAAATATCCACAACTCCTAGGTTTCCCATGTAGGTCATTCATAATTTACATCTTCACATCCTGGGAAAATAAAACATAAGAAAGGGGTGAGATTAGATTCATAGTAAGGTTAAGATATATAGTTCAAGATATCAAAAACATAAACATTATTTATGGTGAATAACTAAAAACACATGCCTTTAAAAATATACTTCAACATAACCTGGAAGGAATAATGGATGAATAAATAATTACATAATAAAGAATAGTCATGGGTCTTCTACTTGTTGAATAACCTAATGGACTATCAATAACTTGTTTCATAATGAGTTAAATTCATAATGCCAGACATTCTACAATAAACCATCAATCCCTCAGCCAAGACATCTGAAAATGTTTTAGGCCTCGACCAAAACCATATTTAAAAATGGTCAAGTCCATATCTGTTTTTGCTCATGAAAACTAACGATATATCAAGGGGATATATTAGGCCCCATCCATCACTTTTTAAGTCCAATTCATTTCTCATATAAATGGGATAAACATAAACAACATGAATATATGAAATAACTTTTCCCAATATGTACATATAAAGACAAACCATTCTGAGTAATTTTTAGAATGGTTACATGATTGGGAATCCATAGTAAAAGTAATCATAAACCATTAAATAAAATATGGTATATGATATCATAAAATATTAGTCCCAATATTATTCACGAATAGTATTAAAATAGATAAAATTACTCTTATAAAATCATCGAGAAATTCTTGAGATAAATACTCTTTTACTTTGAAAAGAATATTTCGTTGGAAAAAATATTTTTATAAAACCAGAATTGAAATACTATTTTTTATTCATACTAAAATTAGTTATTTTATAAAACTAATGGTGGGAAAAAACTTTATTGAGAGTAATTGCACATAGCTAAGAATTTGAGATGTTCCCTTGAAATGGGCGTGTATTTCGAGAAGAAGTTTTGAAAGATCGTATTAAATATTGTAACTACTAATAAAATTAATAAGGTTTATCTTTGGTAAAACTATATAGGGAATTAAAAAATAATTTATTAGGAGTACATAATAATAAATAAGAATTTCATTGATGTAAGTATAGGATAATAGTAACCCGAATGAAAATGGAGGTTCAGGTAGAAAATCCTTACCTTATGTCTGATAGTATTTTGTACATGACATTAATGTCCTAGATAATCAAATAAAATCAATTAATTAAATAATTAACAACTTTATATATTTATATTTGGTTCGTTAAATTTTTATTAAGTTCATTTTTTTTCTTATTGATAAGTTATATTATTTAATTCTGTTGTTGCAGAATGTTCATTTCATTGATTTCATGATCGGTTTGCTTGATTATAAATAATGGAGTTTTTAAGAAATGGATATAATTGTATATAATTGAAATTATATATTATTTATTATCATTAATTACTATAAATTATTATATATATCATTTGGTTATAGGGTATGAAGATGTTTTATTGTATAGAACATTAGTGATAACAATTTAGATTATTTTCAGCATATATCTGTTGTTAGAAACTAGTTTGTTATATGAATTTTTATTTTGTATATATACTGGTTCCAGAACATTGAATATTTTGTAATACAAATATTGTAGTCTTGTTAAACCACAAAAGTTTTTCACGAACATTCATGAAGATGGTAATGAAAATTGAAAATCCAACATCCTTGAATGCGATAAATTGACACATCTCAGACAGTGTTTTCATTTTTTGTATAATGGGAGGGGAAATCAGAGATGATGATAAATTATTCCATTAGCATAAAAAATATAATATATTTAATTTACTAGAGTTATCATTACTTTTGGATGATGGAGTTTATGAGATAAAAATATAATAATGTAACTTGAAGGAAAAAAGAGAAGTTGTGAAATCCCAAATGAAAAATTGGCAACCAAACAACGTTACATAAAAATTCAAAAAAATGATAATGATAAAAAAAGGTATCTATAAACATTTTTAAATAATATCTATAGTATGGTGCATATTTAATTTCATATCCCTACATGGTCAAATGGAAATTAAAAAGTAATAACATAAAATGAGTTCTTGAAAAAGAGAAGGGTATTAGATTCCCTTACCATGTAGAGTAACTCCTAAAACATGATGTTTGGGACCCTGTGGGGTTGAGGACACCATATGAGTACTACTAGAGAGGAAAATATAATATATATTAGATTATGATTAATTTTTAATGAAAGAAAATTAATGAATGGGTTGGAATTTATAGTAAAAGATAGGGAGTTTTTTAATAATTTCCAAGGACGACTCATTAGTGGTATTTTCAAAACCAAGGGCTTTCCCATGGTATTTACCCATGGTATTGGCCACGTGGGACACCTCATATCATATTTTCTTACTCAAGAGTCGACCAGAAATGTTACATCATTATTAGATCATTAATGATATCATTAAACATACTAAAAACACAAAACATTATTTCTATTATTCAAGAAAAACTAAAGTATTTTATAAAATTATTATAAATTCAGAATAACCTAATATATAAGTTCTAAATTTGAAAATAAACTCCTATTTTGGTAAATAATTTTATAAATTTGTGTAATTTTATTTTTTTTAAATCAAAATTTATTCGAAAAATAATAATTTAAAACTATAATTTATTTTATTTCACCTTGAAAAATTAATCAATATATCATTATCTTATAACCTTAATACAATAAAATAATAATATGATTTATATTAATAAGGTTCATATTTCTATTCACAAGGGAATTTTACTATTGATAAAAATTGTAATTTGATCCTATCAGACTCTAAATTTCTTACTGATCGAAATTGTGTGTATCAGTTTTTTGAAATTCAAATCACATAAATTGGAAAATTATATCTAACAACCATGTTATAACTAATCATTTAATATATAATTGTCTATTTCATATAGACTCATTGTTGAATGAATTATATAAATATTTTATTGTAAAACCATGGGGTGTTACATTATTCTCCCCTTATAAAAAAAATTCATTGAAATTACCAGAATTTTACATCACAAAATGATTCGGGTAGGTATTCATAATATGTTCCTTAGGATCCTACATTGCCTCTTATATTTTATGAATTTTAAAAATTACCTTTAACAGCCAAGTCATCTGATTCCTTAACACGTGTTCTTTAGTGTCCAAAATCTAGATAGTCTCTTCACAGTAAGATATGTATGGTTCTAATTCTATACCTTCAAATGTGAGGACAAGCGTTGGGTCTAGAAATTAAATTCACAATAAGGATAAATGGAACGCATTTTGTACCTTATAAATCATAAAACGTATATCCAAGCGATAGTCCATAGCTCCAATTATCTGTAAATTTTGAAAAGGGGCTAAGTACCTGGGGCTCAGTTTCCCTTTATTTCCAAATCTTATAACACCCATCCATAGAGTTAATTAATATAATGTTATCTCCCCCATGAAATTCAAAATCATTACTTATATTATCAACATATATCGTTTTCCTACTTTTACATTTTTTTATAATAGATGGTACTCACGCTTCCAAACTCTGTACATATAAATGTTGTGTAATTAATTTCCTTATAAAAAGAACTTTGAACAATTATAAAACACTAAACACAAACATGGACCTTTTAATAGTCTATATTTTGAGGATTAGATAAAATATTAAATTATTCATAGTAGATCAAAAATAAAACAACAACCCACTATGATTCCAGGTGCACTGACTCCAAATGTGATGATGTATATTATTGAAGTTCTAAAAATACCTATGAAAAATCATTTTTTAAAAAAGGGTAAGGATTAAATTGACCAGTAAGGGGTTTTAAAATAGTTGAAAAACTTTTTAGAAAATATGTCATTAAAAATAACTTATTATTAAATAACATTAAAATTATATTGAAAAACATCAAGAAAATATCATTAAATATTCTAATACATTAATACTTTGAACATATTTACACTTTGAAAATACATTTAAAATAATTCCTTAAATTTAAGAAAATATTAAGCAAGATTTTGAAAAAAAACATTGTGTCAATGTGAAACATTGAAGGCTATCTTGGGACCACCCACTTTTAGAGGGATTGGGTTCACTCCCTAATACCCTACCATATTAATAACCTTTAAGTGATGAATTTTATGAAAATAATTTTTAAGTTTGATATATGTACATAAAAAATATTCAATGGGTTTTATTTATATATATATATAATCATACATTAAATAAACATATTCAATTTTATTTATATATAAATATATAAATACTAATCATCATTATAAATTACAATTTTTTTGACTTGGTACGGCCAAGTGTCATGATACATAAACTTTGTATAATTACCTGGAATCATTCACGAACTTAAACATTCATTATTAATCTAATAAAAAATTAATTTTTATAATGTTTATTCAATTATCATGAGTATACATATATACCAACATATGTAAATTCATGTAATAAGTTCCATGAAAAATAATCGATGTATGGTCATAATCATAATTTGTGCATGACATCTATATGACACAATGAATTTATGATATTATTAATTTATAAATTAATACATAATATTTGGATGAACATAATTTATTAAAAAAAAATTATATAATTCATAACTATACAAGTATATATATATATATATATCACTTAATGAAGTAATAAATTCATGTTTAAAAGAAACATTGATAAATAGAAATATCCCTTGGCAGAATTAACATTAACTCAAATTAAAACATAAAATCTGATATATATATATATATATATATATATATATACATACATACCACTTGGAAGTAATAATATGATCCTTATGAAATAAATTTGAATTATAAACATAATTTAAAAATAATTCAATTTAATAGCCAAAAACTTCAGAGCAACATCTTACTAAAAACATATAAAAAATTTCAAACCTAAAAAACATATTTGATTTTTCTCTAAAGAAACCAACAAACAAACTTTTGTAGAAATAATTTCCATCTTGATAAACTGTAAAACTAAAATCATGATTTTAAGAGAAATAATAATTCCTAACAAAATATTTCATAAACCTAAAACATAAATCATTAAAATAAAATTAACCCTTATGAAAACCCAGAAAATAGAGATTATAAATTTGAAATAAATAAAAAACATATCTTACAAAAATTAAAATTTATTTACAAAGAAAGTAAAAATAATCCCTTACAAAAACATAAAAGACAAATCTTGAATCTAATTAAAATATGATATATAATCTCATTTCATATAATAAGACACAATTCCTTTTAATAAAACGATCCATTATCGATTAAAATAAAAAAATGAAGTAACATACTAAATTAATTTCATATTTAATATCTAAATTAGAAAATAATCCAAATAAATCCCTTACCTTTCACTTGAAAGAGATTATTTTTTTCATATCATTAGAAGATGGAACAATCACTTCCTCTCACTATATCGTAGTGTTTGTAGAAGTGGAATATGTGAATGAAAGAATACAAGAAGTTTTTTCTAAACACTCAGCCGTTCAACCCTTCATAACAATCACTTCTTATATAGTAGTTCAAAATACAGTTCATGTACTAAAACAATATTAGTTATTTCTCATATACTGCCACTGAAGAATCTATTTGGAAATTGACTATTCATAATGATTTGAAGGAATGCTAAGTAGTTCATTTAACAAAATTTTCATTTTCATATTTGAAATAAAAAATATAAAAATGAAAACAACTAATAATAGGACCACTGGTTTCCAAGAAAATTTTCAAAGATGTATCAAACAACAGCCACACAATAATTTATCCAAAAGAGATCATGAATGATAATAGAAATCAGCCACTACTAGAATTTTGATATCAATTGATAGATGAAATCTAATTAAAATATGTGCACATATCTTATTAAAAACAACCAAGGATATGGTCTAGAAACAAGACAAACAAGTAGACTTGACGTAACACTCAAGTTGATGAAATCTACAATTCATAGAGTTAATACACTGATAAAAATAACTGACAAGATATGAGATATGATTTGAAACCTACTTTGTACAGATCTGAAAAATCAAAATTGGTGATAGGAAATTTTTATTTGTAACATCAACCAAAAAAAAGCCTCAAGCTTGATCTCTCAGTTGCATCCACAGCTGAAGCCCTCAGTTAACCATGACTCAAACCTGAACATGGCCTCACTAACAACCGATGGTGAACCCCCCGCGACTGGTCTCAATCTCGATGTCTCCAGTGCATGTGCTCGAAAGCAAGACTCGACTCGACTAGACGGCTGCGTGACCCTCTACTCAAAACGAAACCCAAAACTGGATATGAATCCTCACTCGAAGCCGACTACTCAAATCTGATAGAATCTCAAATTTTTTTTTTAATTTATCATTATTATTTAGTTAATTTAATTAATTTTTATAAAATTATACATATTTTATCATAATTAGTTATAACATGGAATTTTAAAATAACCATAATTGAAAATAAATTAATTAATTCTTTTATATACTTAATTATTTTGAAATGAATGATAATATTAATATAATAATTTTAATAGATTAGCATTATATATTTGAAATTTTGATAATCTATAATAAAAATTTATTATTTCAATTTTATAATTCAAAATATAATTTGAATTGTCTTATAAATCATAATTTTAAATTTGAATAAGTTATAAATTATTTCGTTTATTTATAATTTTGAAAATATGTTATTATTATTCTTAAATTTTATTTAGTATATCATGTAATGATTATTTATAATAAAAAATTACTTTCTAAACCAAAATTAATCAATTAAAATAATACCAATATATATATATCCTTACAACATATATTATATTTCTTAAGATATAAAAATTATATATACGAATTAATATGTGATATTTGTTTTAAAACATATTTTTATTATTTTAATATATTTATAAAACCTTTTTACCATATCATTCCATAGTTTGAATTTAGAAAAAAATTATTAAATAATTAATTGCTATTTATATTATCTGAGGGTGTTACAACTTTGATATGTGTTCAAATATTTTTTTCCCTTGCTATTGTTTCCTCCAGAAGATCTAGTCCCACAACCTTCTTTTCACCATCTTCATCCCAACTTTTTGGGTTATGACATATCCTTTCATATAGTGCATCATATGGGGTCATTTGAATAATGGAATGGAAACTATTATTGTAGGAAAACACTACCATGAGTAAAAATCAATCCAACATACCTTTAATGTTGATCAAGCATGATCTCAATATTCTTCTAATGTGTTTATCATACTTTCTAACAGACTATCAATTTGGGGGTGGTAAGCAGTACTCAAACGAATCTCAATGTCCAAATAATTCTAATGACTTTTACAGAATTTCAATGTAAATGTAGGATTATGATTATACATTATTGAAAGAGGTTCTCTATGTAGTATTATAACATTATTAATATAGGGTCGTGTAGGGAACTCTAGTGAAAAATCCTCACTCAGAAAGGAAATGTTAATATTTTGTAATTTTGACAATAATTACCCATATTGCGTCATTCTTTATTAGAGTTTTGGGTAATCAAGTGAAAAAATCCATGGTGACGTCGTCCCATTTCCATGTAGGAATAGGTATAGGTTTCATGAATCCTCTAGTCTGTTGTCTTTCAGAATTCAACTGTTCATAGACCAAACATCTTGATACATAATCATAAATTTACCTCTTCATGTTATCCCACCAGAAATATTCCTTCATATCTCAGTATATATTAGTGTCAGTAGGATGTATAATGAAATTAAAACAGTGGGAATCATCCAATAACTCCTTTTTTGCTTCGGGATAATGGGAACATAAAGCCCCTTCCCTAACATCTAAATAACATCGTCAAATATGAATTCTACCAAGTTCGTTTCATTCCCAGATTTAATTTTCATTTGATGATTGACATCATCTAGATAATAAATTTTAATCCTTTTTAATAAAGATGGTTTGGTGACCAATTGAAACAGAAATGATGTTTCACTTTCATTGATAATTCTCATATCCATCCCTGTTAGATCTATGTACATATGATCCATGTCAATTCACATTTTTTTTAAAACTCCATGATCTTTCCTACTCAATGCATATGTTACCATATTTTAGCTTACTAAGTTATAGTTGATGGAACACTTGTATTACATGAGTAGCTTGATCCATTGCCTTTTCCTCACAATGATTTTTTCTTAGAATATCCATTTCAAGATCTTGTGATTAGTATATATCTCTTATATTTCACCATAGATATAATTTCACTATATCATCAGAGAAAATAATATAGCTTATAAATCAATATCATGAGTTAGATAGTTATGTTCATGAATTTTTAATGCATTGATGAATAGGAAATAACTCTATCATTCTGTATTAGGACACAAGAAATTCCTTTCTGTGATGCATCACTATATATCAAAAATCCACCATTCCTCGATGGTAGATTCAAGATCGGAGAATTCACTAATCTCCACTTAAATTCTTCAAAACATTATTCACATTATTTTGTTCATATAAACTTATCCCCATTACTACTAATCATGGTTAATGGGTTGGATAATCGATCAATGTTCAAAATGAAGCACCAATAATAACATGCTAAACAAATAAAACTACATACCTCGGTTATGTTCATTGAAGTAGGCCATTGCAGAACTACCTTTGTCTTTGTAGTATCAAATATGATTCCATCATTAGAGAAAATATAGCCACAAAAAATATATAGCTTGAAGCCTGAATTCACACTTTCAAATCTTTCTATGAAACTTATTTCATCTATGGGTCTTCATAATAATGCGCAATTGATTCCCATGATATTTTTAGATTTTATAGTATACCATGATATCATCAATAAATAAAAAAATCATCAATGCATTCATTAGAAAAATTATTCATTATATACCTAAAAATAAAATTCCAATTAGTCATTTAAAAAGGCATTACTATAAACTCATAATGACCACACTTAGTTCAAAATGATGCCTTTGAAATATCATCCTTCCTCACACACAGCTGATGATATCTATATTGAAGATCAATATTCTAAAAATATTGGGATCCATGATGTTAATCGAATAAATAATTAATCTGAGGTAGGGGACAATTTTTCTTTATTTTAATAGCATTAATCTCCATGTAGTAAATGCATAACCTCATAGATCCATATTTCTTCTTAAATAGAAAACAAGGGCTCCCCGTAGAGAAACACTATGGTGAAAAAAGAATTTAAAAATAAATTCATCTAGTTGTTCTTTGAGTTATACTAATTCCACAGGGTCCATTCTACAAGGAGTCTTTGATATAGGCTGTTAGCCATGAATTAAACCAATATAGAGTTTAACTTCCTGCTCTAGAGGGTGTCTTGGTAAATCATTTGGAAAAATGTCAATATATTCTTACACAATAGTAACATTCTCAATTTGAATATTACTTTCATCACCCACTGATATTTCATTATCATCTTCACTAAGAATTTAATTAGGTAGAGATACTAGGGTGGATCTAGATAATAATAATATGATGACGTTTTTTCCTTAAATACAATGGATTATACTTCATTCTAAAAAGTTGTAACATCCTTCTACTTGTAATATATTTTCGCATCATAATGTGGAAGCCAATTCATACTAAGAATTATATCAAAGTTGATCATGGGTTTGATGATACAGTTAGAAACTAAGGCAATTTTATGTGTCATAAGGGGGATTTGTGGACAAATATTTGTTGTTATGATACTTTCA
The DNA here is from genome assembly GCA_963277665.1 of Viscum album. Classification (NCBI taxonomy): domain Eukaryota; kingdom Viridiplantae; phylum Streptophyta; class Magnoliopsida; order Santalales; family Viscaceae; genus Viscum; species Viscum album. The sequence continues at coordinate 1,261,348,587 of OY728145.1, read as the reverse complement.
TTAAGAGTTTTGACTTACAACTCCTTTATTAAATCAAATTGGAAATATCAAATATTGTTGAAAAAATGGGAAGATATAAAAGAATGTAATTATCTAGAATATAATAAGGCATTGAGTAATTTTGAAGAAATCATTACGGTACCTACCACCACATAATTATGAATTTCAATCATATTATTTGTGATCATATAAGCTTGGAGTTTCTCCCTTTCCATTTTTGAGGCCCATTTCCTTAAATTTTTGGACTATTATTAGCATAGTGACCCGTCTTCTTTAAATTATAGCATTGAACATTGATAGATTCTTTCATTACCTGAAAGTCAACAGCATTACGGCCTTTCTATCCACACTTGTAGAACATGCCTTTAACTTTTATGCAAGCACTAGGTTATTTCCTTCCATAAGTATCACATGTTAGAAAATTAATCTTTTTATTCTTTCCTTTATCCATTAAATTCTCTACAACCCTCTAATTCTCTTGAGTTTCCTTAAAGTCATAAGTCTTAGATAATTATTTCTTTGTATTGATAGCACATGATACAATGAATTCATATGAAAATAATCATTGGGAGACTAGTAACCTTCTGAATAATGGTCTTACCCCATCAAATAATCAATCAATATTTATCCTTGGACTACGTATATCATCTATAGAATTACTTGATAAACATGTAAAGTTGGATTCATACTTTGCAAATTTTTTACCCAATTTTGGTCTTAGACACTGGAATTTTCTCTCCATATCCCCTCGTTGTTCGTGAGAAAAATATTTTTCTACTGATATTTCCTTAAATTTCCTCCATTCAATTTCTTATATTTCTTCCTCCTCCTTTTTGTTTTGAATCAACATCCACCATTAATACACATCTCCCGATAGATGATAAAATTCCATGAAAACCTTATATCTTTTGTTATATCTCACAGAATGAAATATCACCTCTAGGGAACATATCCATTTCATAGATACAAATGGGTTTGTAGTCCCATTGGATGATATAGATTGATGTAGAACAAAGCAGTATAATATTTCTCCTCCACGTTGTGGACCAGGATGCTCCATACGGGTAAGGTTAATGATCATAACACAAGTCAGTTGTCTCAGTATAGTTAAAAGATGCTAAACACCAGTCAAAACTGCAATACCAGCATCATTATCTAGTATAAAAGGAAAATACATATATGGGATATGTGAGTTAATTTTATTTCAACTCTTACCACAAGGTACCATTTATAAATACTGTCATACACTAAATTAGGTTATGAATCATAATGTATAATACCAAAAAAAGAAAATAAATAGCATAAATTGAAATCTCATTCATAACTAATCTCATAATCATAAAAATGGTTTCTTTTAGGAAAAAATTACATTAAATTACATCATAATGTTTTGTAATAAAATGTGAATTATCCTAAGAATATCCCCCCGGAGTGTCAAACCGAGTGCGTATTGACCCTTATTTTTGTTTAATAGGATACCCTGGGTGAAGCCCGAAGCACCTTATTACACGAGTTACTCATAGGTACAAATGTTCTAAAACCACTTCCACTCATAGTATCTAGAAATGTATGTATTTCCTAGAATGATCCACATAATCCATTACTTACCAAAATAAAGGATGTTCTTGTATGTTTATCCTCGAAGGCTGTCTTGATATTTTTTTCCAAAATCTAGGTTTTCTAAATCTAGTATCCATGTTTTAAACTAAACATCCTCTAATATGGACATTAAAACCCCAACCATAATTTACTAGAGTTGGTTTCTTATTTCCTTACATTGGAATAATTATGAGAAATTTCATATCCTGGAGGAATGAAATATTTTTGTAGTATTGGAAATCTAGATACATTCGTAAGTTCGACATCACAACTTGAAATGAAATACAACATGGAATTTATTGTGAATATATCCATAACTTCTAGGTTACCCTTACAAGTGATTGATTATTTACTTCTTCACAACTTGGGAAAATAAAACATAAGAAAGGGGTGAGCTCAGATGCTCAGTAAGGGAATGAAATATAGTGGAAGATGTCATAAACCTAAAAATTAGGCATGGTGAATAACAAGAAACATGTACCTTTAAAAATTAACATGAACATAATATAGTACGAATAAGGGTTGAATAAATAATTCAACAATAAACAATAATAATGAGTATTCAACTAGAAGAATACCCAAATGTACTATCAATTACTTTTTTCATAGTGATACAAATGTATATTTTCCTGACATTCTATAATATACCATCAAGGCCTTATCCATGACATTTGAAAATGATTAAGGAATCTACCAGAATGATATCAGAAATGGGGAAAAGGCTCGACCAAGTCTATATCATTTTTGTCTCATGAGAACTACCAATGCATAAAGGGTATATTGTAGGTCCCACCCATCACTTTCTAAGTCCAATTCATTCCTCGTATGAAAGGGGATAAAAATAAACAACATGAATATAGGAAATAACATTTCCCAATCTGTACACCTAAACACAAATCATTCTGAGTAATGCAGAGAATGTTTTCATGATAACACAAACATATTAAAACTAATTATAAACCATTAAAGAAAATATAGTAGATGGTATTTTAAAATATTATCCCTAATAATAATCAACAATAGTTTCGAAATTGATAAAATTACTGTTATAAAATCTTTGTGTAATTCTTGAGATAAATACTCATTTACATTAAAATGATGCGTTATTTTGAAAAAATCATTGTATAAAATCAGAATTTAAATAATATGGTTTTCTAATAATAAAAGTATTTATTTTATAAAAATAATTTGGTCTAAAAATGGATTATAGAGTATACTTGAGCATAGGTAAAAATTCGAGAAGTTCCCCTGAAACGGGCTTGTATTTCAGGAATAATTTTTGAAATATCATTTTAATGCATGTAACTCATCATAAAATAAAGATGGATTATAGTTTATAAATATATAAATAAAATTAAAAAATAATTCTTGAGTATTTCATAATAATAAATAATAATTTCAATGAGGAATATAGAATATAATAGTAACCCAAAGAAAATGGAGGTTGGGGTAGACAATATGTACCTTATGTCCGAATGTATTTTTCACATGACCTTAATGTCAGGGATAATCCAATTAAATAAATTAATAAAATAATTAATAACCTATAAACATATATTTGGTTCATTAAATTTTTATTTAGTTCATTTATGTTCTTATTCATAAGTTATAAGATTGAATTCTATCATTCTGGAGTGTTTGTTTCCTTGATTTCATGATTGGTTCGCTTGAGTGTAAGTAATAGAGATTATGTGGAATTGATAAAATTCACCAAAATTTAACTTATATATTATTTATTAACATAAAAAACAGTAAATGTTTATATATAGCACTTTGTTAAATGGTATGGGGATGATTTATTAGATTGATAACCCTTTTGATAGTTCTGGTGATATCTCGAATGTTACAAACTAGTTTGTCGTATGGATTAGTATTATGTATATATAATGGTTCCATAAAATTTTATAGGTTATAATATATATATTATATTCTTTTTAAACCATGAAAATGGTTTTATAACTACCTATGAAGATGATAATATAAATTGAAAACCAGTCGTCCTTGAATGCGATAAATAAACTCATATCAGACCGTGTTTTCTTTTTTGTATTAAAGGAGGGGAAATGAGAAATGATGATGAATTATTACATTATAATAACAAAATAATAGTATATTTATGGTAATAAAGTTTTCATATCGTTTTTATTAGGTTATTTTAGGAGATAAAAATAAAAGAAAGGAACTTGAAAGAAATAGAGAAGCTGAGAAATCTTTTACGAATAATCAACAACCAAAAAATGTCACATAGAAATTGATAAAATATGTTGAAGAGAAAAAAAAGGGTTCATTCATCATTTTTAAATAATATATATAGAAATGGGGATATTTAATTACATATCCCAACATGATCCAATGTAAATTAAAAAGGAATAACATAAAAGAAGTGCTTGAAAAAGAGAATGGTGGTAGATTCCCTTACCTTGTAGAGTAACTCCTAAAACATGAAATTTTGGACTTGGGGGATTGAGGACACATTGAGAGGACTCATAGGGAGGTAATATACTAAATAATTTAGGATAATTCATTTTTAATGAAATAAAATCAAGGAATGGTTTAGCATTTATAGTAAAAGATAGGGAGTTTTTTTATTAATTTCCAAGGACACCTCGATAGTGGTATTTTTAAAACGATGGTCTTGACCATAGTATTTTACCATGGAATTGGCCATGTGGGACACCTAATATAACATTTTATTACTCAAGCGTCGAAAATAATTATTACATCACTAATGACATCATTTAACATACAGAAAACTAAAAACTGTATTTTTATTATTTAGGAAAATAAAAAATATTTTATAAAATTATCATAAATTAAGAATAACCTAATATCTAAATTATAAATTAAAAAATGAAATCCATTCATTTGAAAAAAATTATAAATATTGTGAATTTTATTTTTAATTATAATCATAATTTTTTTGAATATAACAATTTTAAAAGTATAATTTATTTTATTTCACCTTGAATAATTAATCAAGATCTGATTATCATATAACAAGTAGACAATAAAATAATACTATTAAATACTATTCATAAGGGTCATATTAATATCCATATTACTCTTTATAAGGGTTTGTTACTATTCACTAAAATTGTAATTTGATCCTATCAGACTCAAAATATCTTACTGGTCATAATTTTGTTTTTCAATTTTTTGAAATTCAAATCAGAGAAGTGGAAATATTATATCTACCGCCAAATTAATAACTCTCCAAATTAAATATCAAAATGTTTTTTCGCATAGGATCATTGTTGAATTCATTATATAAAAAAATTATTTTTAATACCTTGGGGGTGTTACAACCTTTTTTTTCATTTCTAGGATAATAATGAATCATTCAATCATAATCATTGATCAGTTCTATCCATCTTCACTATCTCATGTTCAATTCCCTCTATGTGAATATTCACATAAATTTTTTTTGAATAGTATATATTTCACACTTTACACCATAAAAATTATGCCTTCAAATTTTAAATGAAAAATAATACCAGTTAATTAAAAATCACATGTAGTGTAATTTAACTCATGTGGTTTCAACTAACGTGCATAATAAGAAATTACCTGGTCATTATGAATTAGGACACAACCAATCCCATTCAATGAATCATCATTGGAGATGAAAGATTCTACATTTCTAGACAACAAGAACTAAATATGAGCATTGATCAATCTCCTTTATAGTTCCTGAAAACAAACATCATATTCTCATTTCCAGATGAACTTAGCTTCTTTTCAAGTTATCTCAGTTAGGGGTCCAGAAAATAGAAAAAAGTTTTCAAAAAACTGTCAATAATAAACCACTAATGCAAGAATAATTTTAATATTAGTGACATTGTATGGTCTTTTTCACTCTTCAACAAATTTATTTAGCATGGTGAACAATTATGCCTTGTTTTTAAATAGTATTTCCAAAAAATGAATTTTTTTGCAATAGAAATTAATTCTTACTAAACCTTTCATATAGTATATTTTCTTAAATGTTTTAAAAACTAATCATTTAGAATATTTCAGGATCCTCGTGGTTTTTAGAATATAAAAAAATATCATCTATAAAAATAACAAAAATCTGGTCAAAAAACTAATGGATGACTCTATTCATATGATTCATAATTATAATAGGTGCATTAGATAACCCAATGGAAATAATATGAAACTCATAATTCCCATATCTCATATGAAATGATGTATTTTGAGTTTCATCAACCTTCACCTTCAACTGATGGTACCTGAACCATAGATCTATCTTTAAAAAAATGATCTCTCTAGTGATGATCAAAAAAATTATCGATATGAGAAAAATGATACTTGTTCGAAAAATTGATGTTATATGAGTCTCTATAATCAATTAAAAGTCTCATAGAACCATATTTTGTTTTCAAAAAAATAAGATCATGCTATGGTGAAGTTCTAGGTTGAATGAAAACATTATCTAATAAATCATGAAACTATTTTTTCAATTCTATATGTTCTTCTTGAGAACTTAGATAAGGTGGTTTAGAAATAGGCTTAACATCAGGTTCTATATCAATAGTAAATTCAAACTCTTGATCAGGAACAAAACAACGAATATAAATAGGAAAAATATACATAAATTTATTTACTATTAGGATTTCACTAATTGGAACTATTTATTGATTTTGAAATACATGAGAAAGATAACTTCACTACTATATTTAATCAATTTCCCATCTTCTTGGTATGATATCAATGGTATGAAATCATTGAATAAAACATTCTTTTATTTTCCAAATATTATATCACGATTATCCAAAATCCAATCCATACCCAAAATTATATCGTACTACACTATGGGTAGTTCAACATGTTTTTTAGGATATATCATCCCACTATTAACAATAAGAATATACCTATAAATATTTGTTTCTATAATAATCCCACCATGAGTTCTTAAAAAAGGTTCTATATTACTATAATGAGGTGATATTCAAAATTTACATGAAAATTTCTCAGAAATTAAAGAATGTGATGATCCATAGTCAAATAGAGTATTGGAATAATTTGAATAAACTAGTAACACACATCTCACCATTTCATTTGATTCCCCTTCATCAACTATAGTAGTAACAAAATATTATTCCACACCCTTTTTCTTTCAATTATGATGGTCTCTAATATAGTTAATCAACATGAGACACATTTTCATAATGTCCTAACTCAATGCAACTAAAATATACTACCTATGGATTTTCATTACTTTCCTAATCATCTTCTTTATTGTCATGAGACATGTTACCAAACTAACTACATTTAAAGCACTTAACAAATTTTTTAAGGAATTCTCTAGTATTCCTTTCAGAACACATCTCACAAGATGGTAATTTGGTTTTATTACCTACAAACTTATTTGATTGATTCATTCCCATTTCCTTCCAACAATACCTCTTCTTTTTCTTGTTTTCATGGGAATTGTGATCATCAAAACACACCATTTATACCACCCATCACACTGAACAATTTTATCAAAGATCTTGAATTCAATATAATCCAATTCCCTTCAATATATTGGATTTAATCCTGAGTAAAACCAAATTATATTAACATAAATATATTTGAAAAAATTAGGGATCTACCCCACCAGTTGAGTGGAGTTTTATTTGTATGAAGCCACCAAATATTCCTACATTTGTCTCAAATCAATGAATTTTTTTCCATCCTAATTCAAATAATGATATTGTTAAATTTATCAAATTACAAGGAATCAATATCTTTACTTTTTCAAATATTCTTAACAATTAACTTCCACTGGTCAGCTTCACCTACAAAACAATAAATTTTAAGAGTTAAATTTTATTGATCCAAACAACCCATGAAATCAAATATGTTTTCTATTGATTAAATCAATAATTCAGCTATTATGGAATCAGCTGATCCTATGAATGATGGGAGATGATGTCGTATAAAATTCTCTACTATTTTCATGTTACTCTATGGTATATCTACTTTCCCTCTTTAATTGACCCCGCCACTATTCAAATCCTATGTTGACTAACCCATCACTACAACAAACATCAATGTTTGAATTATAACCTTCTCGGGATGCTGATTCGGAATGATATTTTTCTCTTGGTGACTTCCCACTATAGATTCGTTAATTCTTCTATGGAATAAAATTATAAAACAATAATTTTCGTAAAACATCATGGTAATCATTAAACTATATTTCATTCTTACTTGACCATAAATTAAAATAATTTAAGGGAATAATATTTACACTACCCAAACCTATAATGTTATCTAAAAGTTTCCAATGATACCACTTATAAGGACCCACCGATAAACATCACATAATCATTAATTTTAGTAAAGAAATTACTTTCATTCCCATTGAGGATATATTTAGGTTTATGGATTTATAGAATTAGGTCATAACTCAAACATAAAAAACCATAAAACAATAAAGTGAACAAATTAGATAGGTTTCAATTTTTTCGACCCTATAAGTCTTTTACAAATAAAGCATGATCACTTTTATGAAACCTCTTCATGAATTTCAACATTAATTATTCCAATCCCTTACAAATCCTTACTTCCTATGAAAAAAATTATAAAATGTGGAATGAGAATAAAAATCTCAATAAGGGTTATAAAAATAACGAAAACTATTAGTCTATCGATAAACGATAAAACCCATGAAAACATTATGAAAAAGTAAAACATTTCATGATTAATAAGTATTGAATAATTACTTTTCAAATTAAGATCATTTAATACCATTATTTTAATCACAAGATTACCATGAATCCCATAAAAATCATAGAAAATACATAATGGTATCTTGGGACATATTTATATTTTTCACTCTGGTAATTAGAATAAGCATGTGGTAAACTTCTATAAATGTCACTCTCCCAAATTGAATAACCATAAAACTAAATTGAACATACAATGAATTAGAGGGCTATCACTGAACTTTCCATCATTGTTTTATCATAGAACCACCCGTCAAATGGGTCAGTACCATTATATAATCATACCACATATAATATTGAAATTTCCTAAATATCACTCAATAAATTTTATTTGAAATCACCAAAAAAATAAAGATATTTAAATAATCAATCGAATTTCAAACATATTTTCAATAACAAAATAACCATAAAAAGGAAACGAGGGGTTTCTTTTTCGTTTAAAATCACAATGGCTTGTAGAGGAATACAAATACCAAAATAGAAATAAAGGTGCTTTATAATAATTTTTATATCCATATAAATAATAAGTAAAATAATATTATAAATGTTGAAATGAATTAATTGATTAAATCTTTAAGCATTTAAAGTGTCTCATGACGCTTTAATGATTTAAATCATAAGCCCCACAAAACAATAACATTTAATGAGACATTAAATAACATGAGAATATATAAAATATGGATATAGAATGGAAAAGGGTATATATATATTACTTATAAAAAAATAAAGGTGTATATCATCATGAAATTATTCCATTAATGGATATTTATAAAAATCCCCTTACCTTGAGTTCGAATTCTCATTTTTTTTCTTTATTTCCGTCTTTTTTTGCTATCTACTTTAGGATTGAATGAAATGGATTCTTTATTTGTATTTTTCCAAATGTGATGACTCTAGGGTTAATATAGGGATGTTGGGAGATTATTTTTGAATGGTTTGGATGATCCAAATGTCATGATAGGTATGAATATGTGAGGATGTTTGTTGGCCATTAATAAGTGTGGAAAATGACACATTGGCTATTCTTGAAAATATTTGAGTGATCCCCACGTTTTACTTATCCTCCAAAGGTTAAAAATATTCCACAATATATCATTAGTTGTGTAATGGGATAAATTAGTCATTATAATAACTTCTAGACAAGTTTAGGTTATTATTTACACCTTATTTTCCATTTTAGTCATTAATTAAGTCTTTTTTCCTCAATCACTAAAATTAATTTCAATTACTATCACAAATAATTTCGTTAATAAACTAAGTTTAAATTATGAAAATTATAAATTATGATTATTCCAAATATTTAATCAATTTTATTATAAACTAAAATCATATAGGTGGTAGAAATTAATTTAAAACAATCTCGCACCAAGGATGACAGAGAATATTTTTAATATAAAAATGTTCAAGGGTTTATTATGTTTTGATATCTAAATTCAATTTCAAATTTTTTAAAGCAAAAAATTTATATTAAATGATTTATAATTGGTTTAATAATAATTTAAAACCAATTAAAATAATCATTTACTATATCAATAAATTGGAATAAAAACTAGTTTTGAACAAAAAATCAGCAATATTCACTATTCATCAAAATATGAAAGTTCTTAGAAAAATTCCAAAAATTTGTACAATGTAATTTTATATATTTATATTAAAAAAAATTAAGATTATTTTTTCATATAATAATTATAAAATTCCAAAAATGTAGTTATATAGTAAGTCTTCTATTAAAAGGTGTCAAATTTTCTGTTTAGAAAAAAAAATTTGAGCATAAAAATGTTTTTATTATTATCTTATTCCTATAAAATATATTGGATGAATGTAGAAACATTTTTATAAACATGTTTCAACATTATATAATTATCCCTATTGATTCCTAATAATAAAACGACTTGCCGATAACTTCCATATTTGAAAATAAGAATAATAACAATATATCATTGTTCGGTGTAACTCAGTCTTGTAAGAAATACATGATTTCAAAGAAACTAATTATTGTGTGTCATGTATTATATTATAAATAACACCCATTTTAAGGTAAAAATACTATTTAATTCAAAAATATTAATAATTATAAAAAATAATTATTCTATTATTACCTATGATGTTATAGGGCCACTTTATGAACCATCAGGCCAAGGCCTCTCCCAATGCCACTGGATTTCTATGTTCATAGTATGGGGCACATCAATGGGAATAATTGATCATAAATCCCATGATTAAATGAGATCTGATTGTTAACCTACTTAATAAGGTATATCAATATAATGGTTTTTATTATACATTCCCATATTAACGAGGGTCCCAACCTTGTGTATGGTGATAGTTGGTTTCATAGGCAGGGTAGCAACATTAGTTGCTCCTAATCCCTACATCATCAACACTTCCATCGATCTAATGGGGAGGAATCAAAAATATTATTAGGGAATCACTCTAATATTAAACCCTTATCCATTCAAGAAGGTTAGTAGCCAAGTGGGTAGCCAAACGTGACTATCTTGGTTACCAAAACAAGAGTGTAAAATAAAACTTGAGACCTCTATCTATCTCTCTCCCATTACACTATCATCATCAACCAATAGTGAATGATGATCAGGTGGTTTTCTATATATTTTACATCCTCTTATTTCTCATACTGAGAATTACTCACATGGTCTTCGAGGTTATTGGACATCATGACTTCCGCACTATCCTGATCTATGGGCATCCTCCATTGGTGTAATACCTAAACGTTATGGACTATTAGGTCTTTGATTCCTTACTAAATGGGATAAATAGGAATCCTCCATGAAGTTGAAACTCAACTCCAAAATTCACCCTAATTTTTTTTGTTATATACCTTGTAGGATCATATGAAACCCAGTGGGCCCAATTTCGTTTATATCTATTTCATTACCATATTTAGTGGACTATATTCCCAGTAAGATCATACCCCCACCCGAGAGACCACATCCCTTGCAGGTTCATTTAGGTAACTTCATCATAATACCTACACCAATAATAATCTTGGAATATTTAACCTAGATGTCCTTTCAATATAAAATTAAACTTCATGGTTTTTTCCATGCCACATAAACTTAAAAGGTAATATGTGTCCCATTAAGGGGCACCAAACTACAAATGGTTTTGATTCCATTCACAAGGATACATAGGAAGTCTGTCTCATGGGCCTAATCCCGATATTAAAAAATATTCATCTTTCTAGGATATATAATATTACTAAGAACCTAACTATGTGGCATAAAATAGAAATCCAAACTTTAAATGACATAATAATGACTAATAATTTTACAAAAGGGTACCATCGATGGAGAGCTTTAGATTCATACAGATGTATCCATTGAGGAAGAAACTCAAATACATACAAATGACTCTAAAATCAACACATGATAATACTTGTTAATATAGAGGCAACCTAGTTCATTAAGAGGATTCTATAAAGGATTCATGAATACGTCTTAAATATATAAGATATTCCAACAGTATGAAAATATTCCCTCTAAAATGGTGTTCTGTGTTAAACCTCCCATCCTCTCAACCCATCTACATTCAATGACTTCATTGGGGAAATCCAAATGGCCACCATCATTGGAAAGTAGGTTCATGTTAACTTGAAAATAGTGTGGTTGAGGATGCGTGGTGGGAAAAAAATGGTGACCCTGACATGAATCCATTTCTCACCAACAAATTTGTTTCAATTTTTTTTCAATCGTCACAAAAAAATAGTGTACCCGATGTAAATCCATAACCAACATGACTAAATTTCCCACATGTCAAGCCCCTTCAAAAATAATTAATGTGAACCAAAAAAATGAATAAAAACCAATTAATAATGCAAGTTTTCATTTGGTACATGCTTATTTTATAAGTATTATTATTTATGTTTTCCACATGTATTGTCACAAATTTTTCAAGAACACTCTTTAATCCATTCCAATGACATCATTTCCTCCAATAAAAACCTTTTCATCTATTATTAGGTCATCATCAATTAAAAGGACATCATCACCAACCCAAAATCTTTAACAATAGGTCTCAAACATGCTCATTCAGGGGTACCACTAGAACAATATTGTCTCTACTCTGGAGGCATCTTGAAAATCCCTCCATCTCATGAAATCCCATTAGAACTTTTTTCAATTACATCTTGTTGTCTGGAAAAAGATGACAATAGATATCATATCCAATAATTTCAGGATCCTATCCATAGAAATATGAAATATATTCCTCCATTATTCTATGAAGGTTGATTTAGAGGTCACTAACAATCTCATATAGACATCATAGGGGTATCACTAATGGGATCTTACCAACAACCATCTCTGCTAGAGGTATGCAGAACCATACACTCAATATGATGGGGGTGTAACTCTCAAGAGTCCGGACTAGGTCACTTAGGCCTTGGAAACTATGATAGTTTTTTAGGGCATTAGGAAATTATTAGGGAGTAGATCCACACCACCATTACCTTTAATTAAGATCCATAAACCCAATTGGAAAAAGATCATGAGCAGGAACCAACACTGGATCACATCATCCAAGGCTACTTGTAGAGTTTGATTGTACCCAAATAATACCACTTAAGAGAACTGGAAGAAAATCATGGGCAGGAGCACAAAAATTTCTTAGTCTCATCAAGCCCGTCAGCATAGTATGGTAGTAGCTGGAAAAACTAGCCAACATATCTCAGCATCCAATAGAGGGAAGACCCATATCTCTGCCTCTGCATCTGAGTATTACCTGTGTATCCTAATAATAAATGGAGGATAAGAGTTGTAATATATCCCTTCTCTATATATAGAATGGACATATATACCTATTCCATATTATGAATTCATTCCTTATATCTTGCCAATGATTTAATGACAAGCATCAATCCTTATTCATATTCTATAAAATTTCTATGATATAATGATAGAATTTTAAGTGACGAGGATTTGGAAATAGAACACTACCACTTAATTTGAAGGGGAAAAATGAGTAATTCCAGAGTCCCCATGAATTAGATTACTCTTCTTTCTCTTGACAATGAGGGTCTTGACAATCCCATGATGAATGGATAACCAACATGGTCTCATATCATCATTCTAATCGGAGGTCGTTGGTCTACTCCAATAGCCACTCTGGGGTATCATATATCCCTATCAAAATTAAATAATTTTTTTGAAAATCCTAGATAAATAAAGAAACTAATCCAACGAGTTTCCATATTTGAAATTCATCTCCCAAAGTAGGAACCTCCAATTTCTTGGAGGAAGAAATCTAAAAAGAATCTTCACAAAAAGAGATTGGGAAAAGAAGATCTAGTCCTTATACAATATCTTTTAAATTTCAGTGTTCTTGAATCCCACATAAACATATCGATTGGGGATAAATATTTTACTCCCCCGTCATCAAATTATGGTGATAGTAGAGGACGTTGTAAAGGTATTCCCCACAATCTTGTTGCTAGTAGTTCTGAAGGCACTCCATGGATATCTTACTATGAAATCTCAAACTATCTTGAGAATTTGATCGATCTCGATTTCCAATATCATGATGAGTCAATGTGGTTAGAAGATCTAAAACTAAGAAGTCCAGCCTCTTTATATTGTCTAACCTGATGGTCCTCCTCACGTTAAATTTTTTGGATGTTCTTCTCGAATTATGACATCAAGACATGATGATAGTCCTCCCTCTTATGTAGTTCATTATGAAAGTCATCCCCATAGTGAAAATTCATTTCATCAAGAAGGCCATCACCTTTAAGAATTAAATTTGAGAAAAACCTCCTAACATAAGGTACTTTGTATCCTGAGGCCACTCATGTCTGATGCCTCATAATTGAAAAGAGATTTTATTTCACAAAAATAATACAACACAAGGTAAAAGACATTATTTAAGCCCTATTTAGATCCCCAAATTTATAATCCAATAGAAGAAGTCTATGCCCTCCCATGTGATTACAATAAAGAAATGGAAAAATTTCTAATTCGATATGATCAATTTGAGGAACCTGTCTCAAAAGAAGAAGGAGAAATATTTCTCATTAAGAGATAATTGGAAAAGGATAATATAACAGTAATATTCTACACCTTAGAATCTCCCCAATTCTGCATTCCAAAAGTGTCTTTAGAAAATTGTGTGCACGGTGTATGCCTAAACATTTGGACTACTCTTTTTCAATTGTAAAAAAGTATTTCCCTTTGATGAATACCAAAATCATGTTAAGGTAATAGAATAAAAGCACTCCCAAATCAACTTGGTGGCCCTCCTAGATGCACGCAACTGAAAAACAGGAATGAAGCAAAGATACCTTTAGTGTTTATGTCTCGATGCATTAAAAGGACCACACTAGTTTGTCAATAACATCCCATTCATTGTTCACATCAAAGGATGGGGGTCATGGGGCATCGTGTTTTACCTCACTCCCTAATCAGGATAACCAACAAAATGTGATGTCAAAAAATTTCATTTCCATATGTCATCAACAAAAAATAGAATTTACTCATTATAGATTGTGTTATCAATAAGATCTGGCCCAAAACATCTCTCTAAGATGATTGGATATACCAAATTAATTTATCATGAGACATTTTCATCAGGAATCTAAAAATATTAAACAAACCTCATACATAAGGGAATTCATTCATAATACATATCAAATTTTGACAATATCTCAAATGGATTCAAAAGAAGATGTATCAGGTTCATGTTATACCATTCATTTATTCCATGTTTTAAAAAAACACTATAAAATCTTAATAGGTGTTTTAATGATTTTTTTTTGTTCCGGTGTAAAAGAAACCCCAACCCATAAGGATGGGGATATTTCTATAAAAACATCAAGATGCAAAAAATTAGGATCAAATCATTTTGAAATTTTAATGGTAGCACCTTCATTCAACAAGTATTGAGTCATTTTTACCTCAACCTCATAAAAATCCAATTTTATCTCATTTGGGGGAATTTCCACAAAATGGACCTTCATAGCTCATCCCATATAGTGATATAGTTTTTCACATATGGGTAAAAAATGTTATTTATAGATCCCCTTTTAGTTTACATTCATCATATGAATCTGAAGATATCCATGAAATAAATGTCTTATCCTCTGATGGATGAAAATAAAAAAAAAATCCATTAAGATCCCAATAACTCCCAAAAATCATATCTTTTCTCGTAGATGTTCCTAGATTAGTTGGTTATCCTATTATTATGATCCTGATTGAAGGATCTCAATAATGTTTTATTCATTAATCTTCATTGGCTCGTCTGACAATACTGCAAAACATCATTCCAAATTGGGAGAATAATAAGAGTATGTATCCCTTCAAATTGACGTATGCACTTAAACTAAAGAAGAATGTCTGTGTACTTGAAATTATAGGATTACTAAAAATTTGATGATTCATCTAAATAATACCTTACCCCCTCCTATACAAGTTTAATCCATATAAAATTGTAAGGTCATCATTCAATCCATCATTTTTCCAAAAGGTGTCAACCCCCTTCCACTTGAGTAAAGTCTTCCTCAGTATGATACAAAATTGAGGGAATTGAAAAAGATCAATGAAAAACTACTTAGGGGTAATATTCTAATGGGATATGTTCTTCTAAAATAATTTCATTTCAGTACTCTAGCTGACATACCTCAACATGAAGAGCTCATGGTACTGATGAAAATAGATTCAAAATGTCAAATCAATAAAAGATAAATTAATCCAATCAATTTTGAAAAAGTGATGGGAGAATACTGATATTTCACACTACTAACAATGTATCCTTATAAATTTAATTCAAATTACAACAATAAAATTAATGAAAAAGAGTAAAATATATTAATACCTCTTGTTTATCTAGTTATTCCCCCTCCTCCAACTCTTTCTCAGGAATCTATCCCAATGGTCTTTTTGACACTATTTAGGCATTGATCTCCCAAATAAATTATATGATGGGTGAATGTTTACCAATGAAACATGAAAGAAAACCATACCCTAAATGGGTAGATGCAAATCATCCCTCACCTAAATTAGGAAGTCCTATGTTTCCAACATATGATGGTTTAGGAGAATCAGATTAGAAAATGATACATTATGTGTATCATTATGGTCCCATGAAGGTAACTTTATTGCAAAAATAATCCACCAAGACCTGATATTATTTTCAGACCGTTCAAGGACCATCCTTTTTCTATTATACCAGTTTACCCACATGTTCAGTCGAAGTATGGGAATAACTACAAAAAATCATTTATAGTTCAAATTAACACTATGAAAAAATAGTCCTCGACGTTTCAAAATGTAGGATGTGAGAGAATGAGAAGTATGAGATGTTATTTACAAGTGTAAAGGCCTAACATACACCCTAAATGTATTGTTTCCACATAAAACATAGATGGGAAAATTCATATAATACATCTATGATGAGTTTTTAACACCACTCAATATAGTGAAGAACAAGGGTGGATTGCAAGACCTTGATAAAAGTGAAAAAAAATATTAGAGGATTCCATCTTGGGAACTAGGTATAAATCTAGACCAGTACCAGTAGTTCAGGGATGAGGAACAGAAAAAGTTGAAATAGTAACTATCACTAGGAAACCAATCCTAGTACCAGTTCCCACTCTGAATTCATCACCTTATCATAATGTACCCCCTATATGGAAGCAATAACAACAAAAACATCATCCTGGTGAAAGGAGAGATCCAAAATGCTCCCAATATGAAGAATAGAAGAATAGATCCTAATCCATTCAAGATGAGTGGGTTCCTAGATGTTTATTATAATCCATGAAATATAACCTTCAAACTCTATTAGAATATAGAAAAAGTAATCAAGTCAGTCTTGAAGATCAATTGAATTATTTACACCTTCACCAAATGTTAGGGAAAAATATCCTGAAATGTTTCATTTTAAAAGATATGCTTCAAAAGATGGTTTATTTTTAGTTGGTGAAACTTGGAAAAACACTAGAACAAGTAGCATGTATTTATTAGACTATTCTGGATGAAGAGGGTGAATGGAATAAAGTCACCAACAAAGGTTGACAAATTTTTTGAGATTAGACGAATCAAAATATGATCAAAAAAACTAATTGTATTCTTAGGTCACATTATAAACAACCCATTATGTCCTCGTCCACCTCTGTTGTAGAGAAACTGAATTCATTGGCACCATAACCCTATAAAGGCCAATATTATAAGAAATAGTATCGAAGAAATTATTGAAATTAAATGCTTTCAGATGAATCTTCACCAAGGAAAAAAGATACCCCTGACTCTCTCATACTTCATGCCTAAATTTCCAAGAGAACCTGACCTGCCCCAACCAAATGGTATAATGGGATCCACCCACTGATATATATCCTCATCAGATGATGTTTTGATATTCAGATATATTAATATCATTTATTTGATGGATCCCTTATCTGATGGAATGTTTTATTATCAACCTAAGCTTCACACACAAATTTTGGGAGATAAGAATTGTGGATGTAGGGGATGAGAAAATATAGGGAGGGACAATGGATAAAAGATACATAATACCATATGTGTTCCTACTATATCTATCTATACCACTGAAACCCATGGGAAATATATTCTACAAGTCTATTTTGAGAAATAAAATGCTTCCACATATGTAAAAAATCGTTCAAAACATATAATTTTGGAATACTGATTGATAAATGACAGATAACCTCACTAAACAAAGAAAGTGGGTGGGCTTGGATATCCTAGTCAAATGGAAGATAAAATTTCTTCCACAATTGCTCCACCATATGAAAAATCCACCCCAGGAATGTCATATCAAAAGATGCCTCCTAAGGAAAATTTCCTTATAGGTAAATGTATAACTTTAACCCATAAATATATCACACTAATGAAATTCAATATATTTATGTAAAATATTTCATTCCTAGAAGATCTCAATCAATCAATGGATCTGTTGGAAGCACTTTTAGAGGCTTTTTATGACCTCAAGAGTTAAAAGATAAATTTAATACCATTAAGGTATATCGTGTAGAGTTTTATCCTTTAGAATGTCATATATTTATATCTTCCACTAAACACTAAAGGAATGATTCTCTATAAGGACACATAAAGCCCCTATATGTATCTAGTGGATTAGATGACATTGACATCCATCGAGAATTCATTAACATTAGCTTGGGTTTCAACCTCATTCTTGTCAGAATTCTTTTCCAACTGGGAGAAACAACTATAGACCCAACCTCTTGTGTTTTTATTCTCCTAGGGTATTGTAAAAGTGAGATAAAACCCCTTATACACATTAAATATTGATCTCAATTTGGTGACCTAGTTTTTGATTTTGTGTTCTTGGTCATCTGGAAAGAAAAATATTTCAATTATTTCTAAAAGGGCATTTGATTTACCATCATTCAATAATCTCTTAATACTTTTATAAGTGGATCAAATACTGTATCAATGGACATATTAGAACATTATATGGTGAAAAATCACCATTCAATTACAATGAATCTCAATATATTGATTCAATATTCTTCCTATGTTAAGAGAATCTACCCATAACTAATTATGTTTCTTTATTTACTACACTAAATGGTTTGGAAATGACTTTAGTGAATCCATTCACAGATATCAGTGATAAATATGTTCTTATAGTCAGTTAGTTCAAAGATATGACTAGATCATGATAAATTTTTATTGGTCTATGTTTCATTGTTCCTTGAAACATGTGTCATAATTTTAAGAATAACGATTTCTAGGAGGTTTCCATAGGATTTATTTATAGAACCGAAAACATCCTACAGTACTTTATCCATAGGGGTCCTACATTCCAAAGGTAGGTATTCGTTATGTTTAAAATTTACTATACTTAATAATGTGCATTGGTCGTGGGGTTGGGAGGTCGGACTCATCATATCATTTGGGGGGAATTATTGTCTACTCTGTGACTCTCTTTGTAAATTTATGACATTTTCATGAATCCTTATTAATTCAACAAGTATATCATAAATATCCATTGGAATTTAGAATAACATATTAACATGTATAAAATTTAGAATCATCAGTATGCATTCAAGGTTATTTATTAATGGAAATACACATATGTATTTGAGGTTTTTCCATCAATGGTATCCTCTAATTTACTGATTAGAGATTATTGTAATCATCATTGTGATGATACTGGTTTTAAAGCCACACAGTGGGGCTCTCTAAAATTTATTATCATCCAGGGAGATGAAGGTTTGTTTTGATCTTGGGATAATTCCCATTAAATGGGAATCCTACATATCCTTATGAAAGGAATTATAACCCTCGTAGTGCTGTGTAGCTTAATAGGACACATCATACCTATTAAGGTCATGTGATAAGGACATCTAAGTGAAAGGTTCTTTGTACAAACTTAGTGTGGAAATTATGCTGATGCAGCCCTTGGAACATGGAAAGGATATGGGATTCCAAGTAAGATCAGAGCCTTTTGAAAATATAGCCCAGGGAGAAGAGGGTTGATTTGATGTGTTGTGTTTGGACCACAAGTAGGCTTCCTATGTATCCCATATGTATGGGTATCAAAGCCCACACGGTTTGATGAGTCTCATAGGAGAGTACGGGCATTTGAGAGAGATTATTTTATGCTTACCTCTTGAAAAGGATGTCTTGATGATTTGGGGTTAAATTTGGGAACTATTCCTAAGGAGGATGCCCATATTAAGGGAATTGGTGTTAGATTCCTGAGGAGGATGTCCAGTGAGGTCGGGCCCTGAAAATACTTCCTACATATCCTGGTTTGAATAGGAATCATAGTTCTTGTAGTTCATTTGAATGAGTGTTTGTGCACACATTGTAACCATCATGTATCTATTAGACCATACAATTCAAGCTCGGTGTGAGAAACAAGAGGATGTGAGAGATTCAACAATGACAATTCACACTTTTCCTCCCCCGCTGGTGAAAGAGGGCACGTTGACTATGGAAGAGGGCAAGGTGACGGGCCTTCCGTCTGTTCTATTTACATTGGACATGGGTCCAATGTATGGAGGAAGGGATGAAGGTTTTGGGATTACACCAGGATAATTTCCCATGGCGACAAAGCACAACAAAAGAGGAAAAGGGAAAAATGGGTCCCTATTCCCATTCCCCCTTTTTTCTTTGGCACCGAAGAAGGGAGGAGGAGCAGTGATGCCACATCTTGAAAGAAAAGCTAGGGGATTACACCAAACTAATATCTCTAATGAGATTGGTTGGGGATTAATCCTAAGGAGGATTCCCATTTGAGATTTTTTGGGACTTACTCCTAATACGGATGCCATTTTGAGACTTATCCTGACATGGGAGTCGGGTAATGAGGTTTAACAAGTTTCTTGAGGAGTGTATCGACTCACGGTACTTGAGGAATCCATAAAGAGAGTCGACAATCATATCATGTGAATGGAAGAACGAGGATTAAGTCGACTCAAGGCACTTAGTTGAGTGTGATGCAGTGTCTCAAATCATGGTATTCCACAGCTAGATGTTTGGCCACAAAAAGTGCGCATTGTAAAATGTTGTCGACCAAATCCGAAAAGTTCCCCTGTAAAAATTATCTGTCTACTGAGTGGAATAACTTTTGATTTGTATGTCCGTTTTGGCTCCACTTCTAGTAAAATTGAATCTCTCAAAGAGATTTACACTTCTTGAGGTGGAGAATACACCTATTCTCTACAGATGAATTACTGAAATTGAATTTAATCAATCAAAACATTTTCATCATCAATATTGGAAATCCATTGCCTACTCTTAGATGAGGAATCATTCCACTTATCCATCAGTATGAAGTAGTATTTTGGCACATATAAATCATTCCTGCATCTTCTTCTTTAATGTTTAAAACATATTTACTCATACTTTACATTTTTTGTCTATTTGAGAATCATATCATCACTCTATGGAAAAGTGATTTAAAACACATTTCATGGTGTCTGTAGTCTACATGATATCATCCATTTTAGTTAAACCGAAGGATTCCAAATAAATATTTGATTCCACAATTGGTAGAGACTTCTCAAAATGGAAATTCTATAAACTTATACTAAAAAGCATGGCATACCACCACTTTTTCTATTGAACACAAAGTATTTGTGATATCTCCATTCGAAGATAGCTCCTTGAACATTGACCTTTCCCTGACCATAATGAATCCTTTGGATCTTTTTCCATTTTTTCATGGACACATAGGATGAAAAAATTAAGAAGAGGAATAAAATTACCCCAGAGTCACTCCTCCATCATTTAATGAAGTATCTACCACTGTTTATAAACTCTGATAGATCAATCTGGGTACATACAAGGATCCATGACCAACTCTGATTAGAGTAGCTATACCACTCAATAAATAATATATTAACAACTCATTCATGATTTATCATTAAGTAATGTTTTCCTAGAATTAAAAAGAGATTCAAATATTAGATCCTAATATTGATACCAATCAACTAGGTCTACTGGAATATCATCATGGATACAAAAGGCATCCATAAGGACACATCCAACTCATGCTACCATGGATATAGACAATTTAGTTAAGCTAATAGAAGAAAACTTCATTAATTAAGTTTGATGCCCTAAATGGGATGCCAAAATAGTTTGTATCAAGTAAAATAATGATAAAATAAATGTTCTCCCCAATTTTATAGACCACAACTGACAATGTCAGAAATATGAATTTACAATTTCAATTATAGAACTTTGGATCAATACAATAGCTGGCTATCAAGCCCTTTCTTTTATACGTGGTTATTTAGGATAAAATGATATCTGAATGTTTCTAGAAGATAAATAATCCACTACAATCAGTTCCCCCATGGTATATTTTACTATCGAGTGATTTCTTCTTGATTAATTAACCCTAGTGTTATATATCATCATGACATGAATCATACCATCAAAACCTACCTGTGGAAACTAGTTGACTGTTAGTTTGTTGATTTGGTAGTAAAATCTTAACAATATTATAATCACCTTACTAATTTGAAAATTTTATTTGAAAATTATTAACAACACAGGATGAGGATGAATCCCCTGAAATGTGATTTTGGTGTTACTTCTTGAACATTTATCAGCATTCTCCTACACTATCATGGCATTAAAGTCATACTAGAAAGGAGTAAGGAAATTCTTTTTATGACCATGCCTAATAATCACAAAGATTTTAGACGATTATAGGGACACATTTACTACATTATGTGCTTCCTTGAAAAACATATAGGAATTTTTCCCCTTCATCAGGTTAATAAAGGAAGGGGTTGTGTTTTAGTGGATTGATGACTAGAAACAAGAATTCAGAAGCCTCATGAAATACCTCTTGAGTAAACTAGTGTTGATTTCTCCAGTTTATGGAAATCCACTCATCTTATACGTGACATATCTGGAATGATTTCTATGTGGCATTCTTGTAGAAAAAAATATATGGGGGGTTAAGAAAAGCTTTATAATCGCAGTCACACCATGATTGACATTAATGCCCTGTACTCAGTCATCGAGAAGATATATTCGGCATTGATATTAGCAATTTATTAATTAAGGCATTACCTTCACCACCATGAGGTCAATTTGATCTATTGAATTTACCTATTCAAATATATCCTCAATCGTACCTTGATAAATGGATGTTTGGAATGAGGCAAGTCATTCAATAGTAGTTCGACATCCCATTCATATCACAAAAGGTAATAAAAGGATAGCCCTTAGAAATTTTCTTGTCCAAATATCCCTCCATTGAGGAAGTAACAATTAGTAATGATAATTCAAAATTAGAAATATTCTCTATTCATGACTCTTCCCAAATTTAGGAGATGTATTTTGATGGTGCATCCAAAATCCAAAATGGAAAGAGGTTAGAATACCCCAACACCAAAATAAGTAAATCTATGAAGCATTATGATTTCACAAAAAAAAAATAGTCTTACCTTACACCTTTTTATATAAGAAGGTTCCACCAACAATGATGCTCAATAATAAGCCGTAACAGTAGGTTTGGAGCTAGATTGGAAAATACTGGTGACTCAATTAAGAATCAAGGGTGATTTTGAGTTAGTAATTAAGAATATAAATGGTAATTACACCATTATAAAATAAGATATAGCCCCTTCTTAATTTTAATTGAGGGTTTATGGATGAATTACCCTAAAATCCAACACTAATTCATACCCCACATTCACAAAAAGATCAGGTGGATGTGTTAGCAAATGCTACTACAACCTTAGATGACAATGATTATGATGAAATAGTCATCAGAATCACCCATCATAGAATAGTATCTTCATTTGATTAAAGTTGAATAAAATAGATCAATGAGATCAATTATACCCATGATTTGTATAATTTTGAAAATGGGTGGGTGACTCCCATCCTATAATATCTACAAAAAGGGTCCCTTCCGCTAGAGATATCTAAAAAAGAATAGATTCAACAATAGGTACTCCATTACACTCTTTATATTTGACTGGGTAATTAGAAAGTTATTTATAAGTGAGGATTATATGGAATTCTCTTTTGATGAATTGATTGAAAGGAAACAATCCACTATGTAAGATGTTCATGCTAGTGCTTGTCGTTCCAATCAGTAAAGAATTAAGATTTCTCACCAAATCAGGAGACTTTATAATTTCTAACCATCAATGACACAAGACTGCATAGACTTTTTCAGGATGTTTAATTCCAACTAAATACATTCCAAATTCATCCATATAAACCATAGTTTCTACATACTGCTAAATAATCATGACCATTTTCTATATGAGGAATGAATGTTATAGGTCTATACACTCTACCTATGGCCCAAACGTTTATGTATATCATTACGAATATATAATTATTCTCTAAATGGGTTTAGGTGATACCCCTTTAGTAATTTAGAACTAAAAGAATCATCAATTTCATGAAATCAAACATCATCACCAAATTTGGTGCCCCTCCCACAATACTGATAAAAAATGATACTAATTTCTTCTATTCTGAATTTAATAATTTTTATTAGGAGAACAACATCAAATACAACCTTTTTTACAACTATCATGAAATATAAAATTGGTAGATATAGAAAATTAATAAAATAGTATTGAAAATCCAATAGAATATGGCGAATAAAAAAAATAAAACATAGCATGAAAATATTTTTCACACTATGTGGGCCACAAAAATACAACCATCCTAGTTACATATAAAACAGTATATTATATGGTTTATGTAATAGAAGTTGTGTTTCTCATCAAGCTTCAATTGACCTCACTCTATATAGTAATATATGATCAAATCTCAGATGATGAACAATCAAAGAAGTAGTTTGGTGAATTTTAGAAACTCAATTAGAAAATTGTTTATTACCAATATCATTTGGAAGTATACAACAATTAGATAACATGATCCTTCAACAAGAATATTTATCTCTACTCATTCCTTCACGGAGAACTTTCACTCCTCCTCAAAACTTTGATGATACCAAGAATGAATCCTCAAAAGCATGAACCAATGTGGGACATGCCATATTCCATTCATAAGGTCTAGTCTAATTAATCTTACTCATTAATCACAATGGATGGAGAATGCACTATACACCCTACCAATGTAATATTGACCAATAAGTTATTCATGTGATTCTAAAAGAAATATGGGCCTCCACCATTTCTGTAATCCCCAAACACAATCTTCATAGATGAAATACATTAAAATTCATGGTTACCCTTCGTCCATGTCACAAGATGATAAACTACACAAGAAAAAAATATTTTCTGTATGATGTTAAACTATATAGCCTCATAGTCCAAAACGAATGACCTTAAAAGGAAAAAAATGGTCCTAGTCATATGATCTAAAACTACATGTCACCATTTTTTCTGGGTACAAGATGTTAATCAGCATTGTCTGCATCCTCATTGAATGATTCAAAACTACATAACATTTCGGTATATACATAATCAGATAAAAAAATTGGTGCTAGTCTCCTACCACAAATCCTTTCATAGAACTAAGAATGGCTTTATTTTATTCTGCATAAGATATGTAGTGATTTATAGAACTCCTATCATAGTATTAGCTATAATTTTACCCCTATTCATAATATGGTTTTCACTAGCCTTTGACCCCAAGGTCTCTCTTGACGTCCAATTTGTTTACTGTTTTCCAGAAAATAGTATTCACCAAAAAAATATCATATATTCCCAAATATGATAAACTATAACACACTAATGACTTAACTATACACTTTTATACCACATAGCCTCATGGTCATGTATGGACGACCTTAAAAGGAAAACTACTGGCCCTAGTTTTATGACCTTAAAACAAAAAGACCACATCTTCCTATTTTAATGATGTAAACCTGTATGGTTATTTTCCTTATCGCATGACATAAAACTACACAAAATTTTGATCCATACATGGATGGTTCACAACCATGGGTTCTGGTCACCTTCCACGCATCTTTTCTAGAACTATGTGTGGTGTGATACTCATTATTATGGGATACATAGTGATTCATAAACTTCATTTATTAGGTACAGCCTCAAATCCAACCATTTATGATATTTCATATCCAAACATTAACCCTTGAGTCAAATCATCACATTGAGTTTTTCACTGGTTGGCTGGAAAGGACATCAAGTTCCTAGTCATATGACCCAAAACTATACGTCATGATAGTCTAAGTTATATGATGCTAAAATGCACAGTCAAAGGGTCCTCCTATTTAGGTTTAAGACCTAATCAATGTATTCAGCACATTATGTTAAACTATAATTTTATGCAATATTAAACCTGGATTCATCAAATAATAAATATAAGATTACCCAAATCTTCATCCTAGCCATATAACGTTAAATTGTTTGGTCCATGTCCTCATTACACATCATAAAACAACATAACAATTCATTTTGTATTTAAGAGGATCATGACCTTTGGTGCTGGTCTACTTCAACACCCCCATCCAAGAACAATGTGGGGATTGATAACTATCATTAAAGGATATCTAGTGATTCCCAAATATCCAATCCTAGGTCCATCCACATAATCAATATATCTCCCTCCCTTTTTATGGGATATACATTCACATGGAACTGTCTTCCAGAACTACATGATGCATGATTATCACCTCAATGAGATAGTGAATCCTAGACCTTCAGTTTCTATGAATAAACAAAGATTAACTGAATAACCCATCTATTACCTGCAATATTATTACCCTAAAATGTTACTATCAGGATTTTTCTTGTTTTAAACCATAAATAAACATTATCCTCTATTACTTGATATTCTCTTTAGGGTTTCATAAAAAACTCCCTTGGTAAACATTTGCAGGTCTAAGCCCTAAAAATAAAAACTTGGACACATGAAATAAAACTAATTGGTTACATTTCTGTTAACATAACATTAAACTGTATGACAATGAATTTGCTGCATGACATAAATCGGTATTGTTAACGTCCTCATTGCATGATGTCAAACTTCATAACATTTTTTTTCGTACTTGAGTAGATCAAAACGATGAGTGTTGATATCATAAGACACTTTCTTCATAGAACAATGTATTGTTGGATTCCTATATAAATAGAATATGAAGTGATTTCATAGACTTCCTGCCAAATGTTCATCCTCGAATTTATCACTTCATGGTATTTTTTCACCAACCTTTGGCCCATAAGGGATCTCTTCATGCTAGGATTATCACTTTTTGGCCATGGAAGACATATTTTAACCATGTCTTCCTTGACATAAGATGTTAAACTATATGGTTCATGATACCTCATGATATTTCAAATCATGTGATACCATGGGTCCTTATCAAGGTTGATGTCATATTCCTAGTGTTGGTGTCTCAGCACACCACATCATTGAGCTCTATGTTTCTTGATTCCTATTAGATCTGGATATTTAGTGAAACACATATCTATAATCCTCTATTAATCAAAAAGATAATAATTTTTTCCTCCATGTGTACAGTTCATACCTAGATAGGGAGAATTTATTCTAGAACTACACGTGTCTTGATTCAATCTTCAATAAGATATGTAGTAATTATCAGAATCTGTGTCTTGGGAGCAACAAAAAATAATGAAAATACCCCCTTCTGAATAAAACCATTGACCTATAATGTAGATTGTAATTATTTTACCTCATTAAAGATCCCATCAAGGGAAAAGGTCCACTTCTATACATAAGAGGCAGATCTGGGCAAGGAATTCCACACCCCATGGCATATGCTGGTTAAAATGATTCCTTTGTTCTTGGACACATTCCTTCAATATGTCCTACTCCTTATCAAAATAAGTCTCATAATTCTATAAGAATTCCCTTGACATCAGTAAAATTATTTTAATTTCCTAAGGAAACCTTTTTTTGGACCATGAATAACATGCCCTAGATTGGATCTACATAAAATGACCTTAAAAAAGAAATTCAACTAATGGAAAATTCATTCTTAGGAGAGACCACTCTTATATTTATAATCCTTTAAAACATTACCCATGAACCTAATTTTTGAACATGGATATTGGTCATCCCTTATATACTTGTCCCATATCTCTTCACATGATCCAAGAATTCATATGATTTTGGAATATATTTTACTTTACTCATGTTCAAATCCTGATGAATCCTTTATGATCTGACATAACGTATTTCACTCATTATTTCCATGATATCAATTCACCTAAATCCATAACACATGAAATTAAAATTTTTGGCTAAAGTCCTCATTGCATGAAACTAAACTGCAGGTTTTTCACAAACTATGTATGGCTTGAATATCACCATTGTGATATACACAATAATTCTTGGATCCAATATCTTGGAATATCCACAACACGAATCAAAAATACCCTACAGTTTATTTTAATCACCTACACGTCATGTACAAAACCTTTCCATTCCTTTCTTATCACACCAAGTATAGCTGAAATGTGATTAAGATTTTACGGTAATGTGATTTCTCAAACGATCAGGGCGTATCAGTTCATGTCCAGGTTAACATAGTCCTCAATGCATGACCATAAAAGGAACATTAAACATACTTGTTTAAGCACATTAAAATAAATGGATAACATATATTCAATGACGTATATAAACCACTCCTGAGACGACCACTATATGGGGTATTGGTCTCCCACCATCTCTATTTACATGAACTAGGTGTGTTTTGATTCCTGTCATCATAGGATATGTAGTGAAAACTAAATCTTTAATTCTAGATATATATGAAACATAAAAATGTTCCTCCCTAGGTATTAGTTTGAAATTTATATGGAAGTTTCTTACAATAAGTACATATGGTTTGATTCGCATCCTTATGTGATATTTGTTGATTCCCAGATCATATATCATGGTCCATCATTAATAATAAATTCCCCCACTATTCTATATATAATCTATATTTTCATTGGAGATTATATATTATAACCCCATTAGTGTTCCCAAATCCAAAAAAAGTCTCCTCAACTAAGAAAACTTGATCAGGTGTGGGGAGTCTTTATACTAGAAACCACCTTTTCAATATGGTATACATTCATTCCTTGTTTTATAAAACTACGTGTGGATTTTTCCCCATACTTATGAGATACATAGTTATTCCTAGACCGTATATCTTTAGGACCAACCATAATTAAAATATAAATACATCCCATGTGTATATATCAAACTTATATAAGAGACCATTCCCATATTATTGGCTGATTTAGTCACGAAATACTCCATCCACATATAGAAACAATCCGTATTAAAATAAAACTCTATGTCTAGGAAGTATTGAATCTCCCTAAAATTACCTTATCAAATAGAGATAGAATGTCAGTTTCCTAGGCCTCCTCTATTTTGACAAAACATAACATTCCTTAGTATATCTCCGCATAAAATACCCTTAAAATTCCAGTCATCTAGAGGTATATTTTTTCTCAAGAGAGACCACTTTTATCTCCATATTCCCTGGACACATTATTCCATAAACCTATTTTTCAAATATATTATTTTGTCATTACTTGAATACTTTTCTCATACCACATTTAATGATTCAAAATCAACTAGATTATATCATACAACAATATATATTCATGCAAGGTGGATAATTTTTTATTCTCAGTCATATCCCCATGGAATAATAAAACCAATAATCTTTTAGTCAAATTCATGTGACCTTAAAAACAAAAATCAAACATCCCTATAAAATAATGTTTAAAAATAATTCAACATACCCACAACATGAAATAAAACTTTGCAAAAAAATCTCCACGTCACTTTGTTAAATTGTACAGAAACATCCCTACAACATGGAATTAAACCTTGCATCGATGTCCTCATCACTATGAGATTAAAATGTATGACAATATTCCACAATATACAATATTAAACTATAAGGCAAGGTCTTTTTCACATAAACCTAAAGTATAGAAATTTTGAGTCCCTTTGGAAATAAATTATACCATGTCACACAAGGTCAATTATATATGAACCATTACCAATATGAACGAAAGATACATAAATGGTACCTGGTACTAGCTTTTCAAATTCACAATATTTTAATATCATTCCCAGATGATGTATGAGAATTATGTTCCCATATATATTACTCCGATCTATATAGAGGTCTTATAATTTCTCAAATATTACATGGTCATGTATATCAATACTAACAATGATTTTTCACTTTGATCACACATGTATCTCTATGAAACTTGATTGAGGTGAAAATGTCACAATATATTCCCCATTTTACAATTCTTTGTGGGTTCAAAAGATTTCCCAAGTTTCTTCTTGTTTCTCAGACAGAGCATGAATCATATAATCTTAGAGTACTTGAAGAGTCATTTTTTGTCAGAATGAGACATTTCCCTACAACACAATTTATTGGGAACATTAAATTCTATAAATGAGTATTCGATCAGTGTAAAAGTCTTTGGAATACAAATAATTTGTACCGTATAATGTTAATGTTTCATTTTTTGATTAAGAGTTTGATATCAACAAAATAATTTGAAACATGTTCCTTGTTTTATAAACATACTCTAAAAATAAAATTCCCCTACTTGAATATGATTTAGATCTATGTAGGGAGTTTCATATTTAGTGTATGTAAACATAGTTTTGGATAATTACTCTCATAAAAAATAGTAAAATATATTTGACTAAAAACATCAGCATTGATTGGTCCTCTAAGACCCAAAACTTCCACATATTAGATAATTTTCATGTTTATATTATTTCATGTTAATTACAAAAATATTTGAAAATTTTGACATGAAAATATGTTTACATCAGTTTTAATATTAAAATTGAAAGGGTGAGATGGAATGATGAGACACATGATTGAGAGCCTTAAAATTTCCATTCAGTTGCAAAATTTTGGAGTATTATACACATCCTGGAGTCTCTCTATGAAATTATTTGTAAATCAGTATCAAATTAAATAAATATAGTGAAACATGACATGATTTATTTATAATATTTACTAACACATGATGTGAGGCATCAAGGACCAGATCAAGTTTAGTTCTCTACAGTTCTTTAGATTCAGCTAACCGATGCATTTATTTAATGAAATAACTTATATATTAACCATTATGTTTTATGGATTATTATCCCTTATTTATTGATAATGGATGTGGATTTAACCTATCTACATGAGAGTCATATTATCGTATCTTCAATGTCTTTGCAACAACCCAATCTTAAAATCGTTCTTCTTAAGTAACTAGGTGATGTACCACTAATTTGTATCCTTTAAATCTTATTCAAGAATATTGTAAATATTAATTTTGATTATATAGAATTAAAAAGTGCCCAAATTCTTTTCGGATATGAGAATGTGATGGATAAGGACATAAAAGTGTCGGTAATAAAACATACATGTGCCTACGAAAAGGAAATGTTGACAATGGATGTCTGAAATATTTGAAATATTTTCAAAAGGGGTCTTCATGATGATAATGTAAGCTAGGAACAAAGACCACTATTAAACAAAGTAATGTTTGATGGAAGCACTAGGATCCATATCATTTTTACCTACGAGTACCATTATATAATTTCGGATCATAGTCATTTCATATAGGTTTACACAAATTGAAATGCCAATGGGGGGAAATCTACCATCACCACCTATTGTTTAATCTAATTTTTTAACGTGATATGTTTGGAAATGATCAGTGGAATAACCAATGATAATCAACTGGGAATGACATTAGCAGGGCTTCCCAGGGTTCTAATTAGAAGTGTGGGTTCTATACCACTCCTAAAAAATACCATGAGGATGAAACTCCCCCAGAGTGATTATAACATTTAGAAGAACATATTTATCTTTTATAAATTATTGAGGAGATCCCAATAGGTAGGGGACTCAATGATTCCAATGGTTTATGCACCCATTAGACTAGTTTCCCCAACTCTCCATTTGGATAGTATTCTAACCATAGTTTGGCTTAATTCCTTGAGAATTTAGTTAGAGATTTTATAGGAGGTAACTATTTTTTCATGCAATAATACTAACACATCATCATCATCCACAGTTGATGAAGGATTACTAGTTTTTATTCCTTTTTAATATTTGTCAGAGGTAACGATTCCACGTATATTAGGAATAAATGTTTTTGATAAAACATATAGAGAGAATAAGGATCCTAAATGGTTACCCCATATAACTAATTAGTCAAAATCTCTTCTCGTAATGAGATTATGTATGATTTTTCTTCTAGATAACATCCGCCATAGTATACCACCACTTCTAAAGATGATGGATGTGGAAAGAATGTAAAATGGGAGAGGTTGTTCAAAAACTAAATAGTAATGTCAATACCTTATGGATATTGGGAAAATATATGTAATGTTGAGAAGTGCAGGGAAAATGAAGGAACAAGGAATCGTTGTTGTATGATGATATTCTTAGCACCAAATGTGCTCCTCCACCTAGCCAAGTAAAAATTGAAATAATTTGAAAAGGTAGTGATGGGATATCCCATAATTTATATGATCAAACAACTCCAAAATGAGAGAAAGAGTGGGTATGACTTGGTTGTTGGGTTTTCACCTATCTAACATAGTTTCCTTCTTCAAGGTGTATATTCTAACACCATTATAGGAATAATGAGATGGGAATATCCATCTCCATAAAAATATGACGAAAATTACCACCAACCAAAATTACAGAAATATGTTTGACCAAATCTGGCAATCACTTGTAGTATTTTTTCCCATACTTGGGAGTTTACTAGTATTATCCTAAAACACCTTGATATTGTTGAGTCAGATGTGTACCAGGGTGATGAATTATCAGCCTTGGGCCACTATTTTGAAAAAATAGCTTTATCTATGTCGCTGTATGGAATGAGTGAATGAGTGTGAAGATGATGATTTCTTGATTTCACTTATAGGATCAGTAAATTGATTTCTATTGGGGAAACATATTTACTATCTTCCCAAGTGTTAGAATCAGGAAGGAATTAATCATGTATATTTACAAGAATGGGAATTCCTCTAAATTTTTAGATATCCGAAAGGATGATCTTGGCTTCACCGTATAGTAAATTAAAGGTGTTGGTGTTCGAACACTAATGGACGATCTTTTAATGTAAGTCCTAAATTGGTCTATATATCACAAAATGAGAAATCCATACCTTCATATAAAATCTAACAAACTCCAATCATTCTAGAAATTCCGTGAAATTATTGCGCACCCAGAATGCCCAAGCCCATTCATCAGAAAAGATTCATCCAAACCAAAAATCCCACATGAAACTCCATTATCTATCAGGATCATATCTTGAGACATTAACAATTGATGGGTAATAATAAATGTATGAATAAAAGGATATATCATCATTATTAAAATTTCTTGGAGTTCACTAGGAACCATTCTGAACAGAAACCTTTTCTTGACCTGTTTTCAAAATGATATTTCCTGTTGTTGAAAAGTTAACTTGAACACGATCAGTGGACCCCTAAAACCAAGTATATGGATGATTTTTATCATCTAGTGGAATTGTAGATTCATCTTAAATTCCAAAGTTATATATAATTAATTTTTTGGACAACGGGTAATTCAGAAGCTATGAAAAACATGACTCTTTAGAATAACCTCTCAAGGGATTATTTGATGTCAAAGATCAGTTTAAATAATCTCAAAAATGGAATTTATTTTCTCAGTCTTGTTCACCATAGATAGATTTTTTTATAAGAATCAATTTTATCCTTTTGAAATGTAAAATTAGAAAAAATATGTCAAAAATACTATGGTTAATTGAATAGAGATATGTGGACTATGATGGGATTCAGCTATTATGTGGTCCACAACTCCCTTCAGTTGCAATGAAACCATTAATCCATTCAAATGATATGAGGATCACCTTATTACTAAGTAGGGATAATTCAATAGAAAATTAGATTAATGATTTTTCTGAATATAAGAGTTCATGGATGCGATTTGTTTATGCCGAAAATGTTGTTCACAAAGTAGATTCTATGAAAAAGAAGGACATTATACGAATAGTTATGACAAACCATAGGGTACAATATTTTAGAAAATGAAAAAATATTCTGGTCTAACACATTTTTATAGTAATATTCCCTTATTTGGGACCACATGAACCCCTAAAAGAATCTCGTGAAATATTGAACCATACCAATTTCATCCTCCAAATAGAGTCCTCTTTTGTTCGATCGGGTCACATTTTAAGGAGGTTAATTTTTTGAGTTTAGAAAATTTTTCATGGAATGTCATTAGTCCTTTGGGAATGGATAGATTAAAATCAACCAAAATATTCCTAGATGATTTAAATGGTAAATTAACATGATCCCTCAAAGGAATCACACCATTTATATGACATTATCTCCATGTGATTCAATAATCTAAATTGATTTCCCACAAATGAATTTCCTTAATGGGGTGAGACATAATTGTTAGGCCCTCTACAAATAAATTATATTTTTGGGGTGAGACACCATTTTCTACCCCATGAAAATGAATTTATTTGTGGGTTGATACATCCTTTTTATGACCCCAGGAAATGAAATTCATTTGTGGGGAGAGGCAAAATTTCCCCACCTACAAATTAATTTTTAATTTTTAGGGTAGTAATCATTTTTATTGCCACTGAAAATGAATCGTTTACCTTTGCGTGGTGGGGAAGCTACCTACTAATTGGAATCATTTTCTTTCGATGGTTTACTAGTTACATACATATCCCTATAACCCCCCCCCCATACACACACATAGATTGATGGGGGTGTTTTATATTTTGAGAGTTGATTTTGTGTGTGATATTGCTTGAGAAATCAATTTTAGAAGGTAAATATTTACCACATATCTCAAAAGAAACATAGCATAAAAAAGAGGTCCACAAAACACAATGTCCTTTGTGGGAAAAACATCTTCATATCATGTCCCTTTATAGACTGACATTCTGCAAACTTCATGTGGATGAATTATTTACGGGCCACCATCCCACATAGAAAATAGTTTGTGGGATGGGTTTTTTTTTCATGGTACCCTTCTGTGAAGTGTTCCACTATATCCCTCCTCCCTTGAGAACTTTCCAAATGACCCTATATATCAAACTCCCTTCCAAAGAGCTAAGTCCCCACAATTCCCCTTCAAAAATACCCCCTCAAGATGCACTAATAACCAACAGATCCCCTTTTTGAAGCACCCTTTATAAAGTGCTGAGATAAAATTGGGCCCCTTTGTAAAATATCAGGACAAGTACTCCCCCAGTGCCACTAGATATATATGATTAGAGTATGTGGAACACCATTTTACCTTCTCTCTGATATATCCCTATGGTAAAGTAGGTCTTATTGTTAAACTAATTAATAAGGTAAATCCTTATATATTTTTTAGACATAAATTCCCATTGTAATGAGGGTCCGAACATTACGTATGGTAATAGTAGGTTTATTAGGATAGATAATGGAATTTTTTGTTCATTGCATGTCTGTCATCCCATCTTCAATTGGTCGAATAGGGAGTAGGGGGATATCAGGATTATGGCATCCCTCTATGTGTAATCCATTAGACTTTCTTTTAGGGAGTTAACAAGGTGGGTATCCATATGTGAATATCCTTGTTAGAAAAGTATGAAAGGAAAAGGGTACCCAGGTCCTCTCCCTCCCTCTACCATATCCCCATACACATCCACTAATGAACAAAAGAGATTGGGTGGTCTGTTATATCGTTAACATAATATTGTTTCTCACACCAATCATGACTCACCTGGGATTAGTGGAAAGGGGTGATCATGATATCCAAATGATCCCAACATATGGTCCTCCTCAATAAGTATAGACAAAAACATTCTGAACTATGAAGGATTTGATTCATGACCAAAGGGGATATGTTGGAAGCATCCATAATGTCCAAACCCAACACCCAAATACACCCTAATGTTATTTGGGTAACATCCCAAGTATGGTCCTATCTAACCTAGAGGGCCATACTCCTTCTGATTATCTTTCATCATTATCCTTATTAGAATATATACCATGTATGGTCATACCCCCACCTAGGATACCACATCCCTTATAGGTTATTTTGTGATGCTTCAGTGTAAGCTCTACACCAACCATTGACTAGGAATATTTCACCAAGATGTCCTTACAACATGATGTTAAATCGAAACATTTGGTCCTCATTACATGACCATAAAATTTATGATGTGTCTAATTATGTGAAACAAAACAAATGGATTCTTATTCCCTTCACAAGTATATATAGGAGTCCCATTTCATAGGTGTTATCACAATATCAAAACCACTTCTAACTTACCAAGTGACGTTAAATTACTAAGCTCCCAACTATGTGAGTTTAAAGCATAATTCGAATAATAGAAGATGTACAAATATTTAATCTATTATAAAAATGGTTCCATTAATGGGGAACCTGAAATAAATATATATGTAGCTATAAATTAAGAATCTCAAATACATATATTTGATTCAAAATTCAATAAATGTTAATAATATTTAATATAAAGGAGACCTAGTTCATACTTGGGACTGAATAAAGGGTTATAAAATATGTCTTAAATATATTTGATATTATTAAAATAGGAAATAATTTACCCCAAATGGGTGTGATGAGACTGAACTCCCATACACTCATCCCACCCACCTTCAAATTCCTTATTGGATAAATCTAGGTGGCCACCTACCATTGGAAATTAGGTCCACATTAACTCAAAACAATCATAGGAACAGAAGGACAGTGGGAATCAATAGTTACATGACCCAATTTAATCATGTCTTATATCATTATCTATGTATTTTTAATGAAGTTATTCATGTATAATTAAACTAAAAAATCAACCCTATCTTAATAAATAAAATATTTATTGTCATTTACTCATTAATCTCAACACACATTTCAAATGTTCGAAATCAATAAAAATGATTTCAGTACTCCACTCAATGAGATATATTAATCCCTTATATCACTATAGTCATTTAATACCACTAACTATATTATTGAACCATTATATGTCATTAAATATATATTTCAAGATTATATAAAAAATTATAAGTGATATCGATGAATTTTCAATCCATCAGTGGTCTAACGAAAATGATATATAATTCGATGTAGCTACTAATATACAATCTATTATCAAGGTATCTTGTCCTTTTGAAGGAATAAATCTCTCATACTACTCAAACACCTCCCCTAATCTCCATTATATAATGATATGTAAACTATTAAAAACCCTTTCTTCCACATCAAAAGTGATTTTTCCTAAAAATACTTAGAAGATTAAAATTTGACTACTCTTGACCATAACGTAACACAATTCTGATCCAGTGACTCTGACTACTATGAAATTCCATTTGAATGATTTCTATAGTCATACACATGAATCATAATTGGGGAAACCAATATTTATAAAAATATAAAAGTAATAAAATTTTTGAAAAAATATTTACTTCAGGCTTCATAAATCATCATTAATGGAATTGTATATGAAATTCAATTGTAAAAACTATTTTATAAAACATGTTATATGTAAAATATTATCTATGATTTTATATTCAATTTATTTTTAAAAGTATTATATGTAAAATATATTCCAAGGACAGAAAGTAAAATGACTTAATAAATACTTCATTATATCATGATACTTTGTGATAATATTCTCTCAAGACCAATTATCGGCTATAGAATCTATTCAAAAATTTGAATGCTTCTTATAAATTGGTGCTTCCTCCTCTCAGATCCTTGAAAACATTAGTGAACTGACCTAGAATCACCTATCAGAACACCTATGATATTTTTTTATTATTCCTGATGGTTGTTATTGAACCCCGTAAGATTGAAACAAGTACATAGACATAATAAGAATATATATTAGGATTCAATTTACCATCCTAAAAACCAATATCAACTACATATCCAACAATGAATGTTACATGCATTATTTGTAAATTGTATGACCATACCAAAATATAAAACAAGATGTATAAATAAACTCTATCAAGATATGGAACATTAAAGATAAAGAGTACCAAAATCATTTTCCAAAACATTTTTCCATAATGAAACCATTTTAATTAATATATTTTATAATTCAAAAATGCTGTAAAAATAATTATTGTAGAGGGAGGTCGTAGAGGTCGGTAAACCACATGACATAGCCAGTTAAAGAAACCTAAGAGACAAACATCATAATTTATACGTGAATCTCAAGATACCACCATATCCTTAAGATCACTTTCATACAAAGGTATAGTGATAACTATCCAAAATAAAATCCATAACCTAGAACCCGCATAAATCATAAATATTATAAACACTCCAATGTGAGAATATATGTTATGATCCCTTGGTAATTTGGATACCACCATGATTCCATTACATTTATTTTTTATAAACAAACCTAGTCCACAAGTATTAATGTTATAGAAATGTAGGTTTTCAATTAGTTTTTGAAAAAGTTGAAATAAACATACCATGACATGTATGAATTTTCAAAACATGCCATCTATAAAACACACCCCAAATAGGATTTACAAAGTTAAATGTATTTTAAAAAAACCACAACCTTTAAAAATTAATTTAAAAATAAACAGGAACAACCTTTTATTTTCATTAAAAACACCCATTTTGAAAATAATCTATCACCTAGATTAAAATACATTTCAAAATAACCACTTGACTTGGATTTCATATAAAACAAAAAAAATATATTTTGATTTTTAATCATTAATAGAAAACTATACAGTAAATATGATGTATAATAAAGGTAAAACATATTAAAATGGATTCGAATAAATGGTCATAAAAAACTGAAAATAGTAATAAAATGAGTTCCTTCCAAAAATAATGAAAATGAAAAAATAACCCAAAAATTAAAACAAGCTCAAGAAAAAAGATAACTAACTCAGATGGAAATATAAAATGGAAGGTATAACATTAGATTCATAGAATGAGGTAAAACATTAGGACTTCAGGTTTCAGTACAATACATGATAAATTAGAACGAAATACTCGTATGTTAATGATTATATATCTCTTCCCCTGAGTAACTCTCAACTAATTTCAATAGTTAAAATAACCTACCTAGGACATAACATTCACCCAGAGGCTACAAGATAGTGCATAATCCCATATATTACATCCATCATCTCCAGAATCCACACATAGTATCCTAGTGTTCCACACATTATCAATAAAGGTGGTGTACTACTATAAAACGAATTTCAATCACATGATAAAAATATATCCCAAAGTAAACATAACATGAAAATCAAATAACTATAACATCAAACAGACCCCCTTCAATGATGTGCCCCTATAAAACCAAAATAACCCTTAATCATAATTTATATCACTATAGAACATGCATATAATCATAAAAAGGATAGAAATTGGCTCAAATAGGGTGTAACATCAACTAAAAAATGGTGTCACTATAGGTGAAAACTGATTATTCTCATTATAAAAAAGAAAGGATGTGCTTTGGAACTCCCATTAATTAAAATATTTTGGAACCCAAAAACATTTTGAAGGTCAACCACACATAAGCTAAGGAAAAAATAATATAACAACATTAGAAATACTATTTAAAAATCACCTTTAAAACTAGGTAAATTCTATAAAAAATATAATCTAGAATTATGAATCAACATGATAAATCAATCAATGGATTATTCCATGATAAGAATAATCAAAGGAATCACATCTATTTTTAAAATACATTATCCTCTTTAAAATGATAAAGACTCTTTATATAAAAATTGAAAACCATTAATTAATAAGAAATCATCAACTTTTAAAACCAGGGAACACCTATGAAAATTATTAAACCATTTTAAAAAATAACACTTCACTTTATAAAACCAAATTGGTTCATAACACCATAAACCAATAATTTTTCTTATATAACCCTATAAATGGATTTTTAGAAAAGACCTTAAATGAAAACATTACCATTTAAAAGAAAAGTTCTTTTGGAATAATAATTTACCCATTTTTTCTACGGAAAATCCAATAAAACAAGAAGAATCATTGATAAAAAAAGGCAATGTATCATATAAAGTGCCATATTATTAAAAAACAATAATAAAAAATTGATAAACTAAGAAAATATTTAATAAATTAAATTTCAATGGAAACACCTACCTTAATTGGTGGAATCACGTCAAAATTTATGGGAAGTAATAGAATATATCTTAAGAGATGGATTATAATAGTTAAAAAAACTGAAATTTTACGGCAACCCTAAGTATTAAAATTGGACCATGTAGACTCTGGGGTTATAATAAAAGAGGTTAAATGAGAATAAAATCCTAAGAGATGGATATACGGGTCCATACCTATTGATATTGAAGATGAAAAACAAAGAAAAACACTACAAATTCACCTATTATAATCTTGAATACGATAAAGAGGGATGAGAGAGGCAACTCAGATGAATGTGATAAATGGTATAGGCTTATGATTGAAGCCCCTTAAAAACCTCAAATGTGAAAAATACCCTAACATGGGAAGTTCTCATGGTTATCTTGCATCGTTTACCAAACCATGAAAAGTGTGTGTGGTCTCCACTTCCCTAAAACTATAGAGGTCATTTGGGTTTCTCGTATAGTTTACTAATATGTGTGTAGATTATCTAATTACCTGTAATGGAAAACTACAGAGGGTTCACAGTTTCTACTACATTGTTTCCAATACAATTTAGCAGATCATGTAAAATTTTAAAATATTGAATAATTTAAATTATTTTCTTTGAGGCACCCCAAACCCTATGTAGGAACCAAATGCATAGATTTTGTTTAGAAAGTGACATTTATGGTGTTATAATTATCCCCAACACTCCACATTCTTCCCCTAGAAATTCTACTCCAAAAAATTATTCATAAACATAATTCAAGGAAAGGGTTCTGAAAAAACTCTTTTAAAAGACCGATCTTACCAAAAAGGAAAAATACCTATCTTTTAAATGAAAACAATGGACATGAAAAACACACATATTGAGAAATATATATAAAAAACTCATGATTTTCCAACCATTAATGTAACAAGAATCCAGAGATCAAATTCCTCAAAAAATGATGATCCTTGAAGAAAATCCAAAAGAACAATAAAGAAGATGAATATAGAATAAAATAATTAACAAAATAGAGAACTTATATAAAACGAAAAAAACCAAATAAATTCATTAAAATAAATTAACATCTCTAAATAATCATCGAACAAAAATGAAATTCTACTATATGAAATGCCATAAGAAAATACATCCTCATAGAATAACCAAAATATCACAAGTCCAAAATGTACAAGAAAAAAATTCTATGAAATGAGGTAAACACCCCTAACATGAGAATTACCTAACAAGGAATGTCATGATTTTTACTTTGGGATATGAGATTGCATAATGTGTTACTTGGGGACAAACATGTGGGATACCTACCCACATTGATTCTGAAAGACAATACTCTCTAGCTATCTTTAAATGTTTACCTAGAAACCAAAATATTTCCCCCAATACCCCATTTTCACCCAATTCATTCCCATTTCGTTTATTAAAAATATTCTCAAACCATGGTTCACACTATGAACAATGACAAGAAGCACAAAAAAGAATCAAGGTAAGAACAACTTAAAATGAACTCACAAGAAGTCCAGACACTCATTCATCTATTACAACAAGGTAATGTGGTGTACATAAAATATGGAATAATTTTTAACAAAATTAATATTAAAAAATTGAAATGATCCCCAAAAAATTATTCCAATTCACATGGTGGAAGTAACATGACAGATCACTACTATCATCAATGGTGGGTCTGGTACTTCATCATATTCTTATGTTCATTTTTATTAAATCATCTTCAGAGGTGACATGGAAGGCCGCAGTAATGTAAGGTCATCATAGATGTCAGATACGAGGATAAAACATGCCAGTGATTAATATACATGCATCATATAATTGACATCCATTTCTTACTCATTATAACTCTCTTCTCAACACTATATGGGGTCAGAATATC
Source organism: Viscum album (assembly GCA_963277665.1). Classification (NCBI taxonomy): domain Eukaryota; kingdom Viridiplantae; phylum Streptophyta; class Magnoliopsida; order Santalales; family Viscaceae; genus Viscum; species Viscum album. The sequence continues at coordinate 1,261,306,817 of OY728145.1, read as the reverse complement.
TATTTTCATATTCTGCCTTACTAACAATTCATTCTTTATAGAAACCATACATGAAGGTTGTCAAGATATATTTAAACACCAAAAAATGAGATCTAAATGAAGTCCTATAAAAAAAATTCATCAAATAATCATATGCTAAATATGAATATAAAGGGACAAGTCTAATGAAATTCTAAACATAGCTCTTCATAGACAGATCACTATAAAAACAAAAAAGAATTACAACACCATATAAATTATAACCTACTTTGGACAAAAACATTGGTTGATTGTGGCTTTGAAATATCCCCAATAAAATTCTTCAAATGGTTTGGCATGGATAGTGAACCTCTATTAATATGAACTGAACCCTTCAAAAAAAGGATTGGTGCACCTCACCATAGAGGATTTTGGAATTCATGGAGAAAAAAATATCTCTTCAATATTCATTATCCACTATGTTTTCTTATGGGTTACTTTATCATAATGCAATCCCAAAAAAATTGAAATAAAATTTTTTCTTGAAAGTTTTCTTAACACCCAAAATCTGGGTTTAAGATAATGCTGATATACTATAATATTATTGAAATATGTCTTTTATAACCTAGTAATTGAATTGGTGGGTACAAATATGATTAATCAAATTATAATATATTTATATATATATATCCATGTGTGTCTATTTCCTACTCAATAAAAATTTATTTATTAATTTATATGAAATCATCACTCATTTTTGTTAGTAACAACATTTTATAATTCAAAAATATTTTTTTTTCAAAAACTCTTTTTATAGATTTTGTGTGATAATACCATAATTATATCATGAAATTTTAGAAATTTTATTTTACGAAAATGATATAATTTTTATTTCATCATTTAAAATTTATATTTGGGTGAAATTTATTTATTTGTATGAAAATATCCTTATTTAAGTGAATTTTGAAAATAATGATTTTCGTAAAATTATATTTTCTATCCATTAAAAAAGAAATTACAAATTAACATTCAATTTTATATTTTTTTAATGAAACATAATATCCATTTTATAAAACAAAATCTAAATAATTCCATAGTAAAAAGTATTATATTTTATTTTAGTATAATTTTATATTTATGCTTAAAAACACCTTTATCATAAAAAAATTTAGGAGAGGTATGTTTTCTTCATTTTAATTAGTTAAAATAATATGAAATTATGAATTATTTATAATAAATATAAAAATATTTCTTATATATTTATGAATTTAATTTCATATAATTTTTATTACTAGACATGCAGTTATTGAAATATCATTTTATGCTTAAAATTTTCATTTTCCAACAAAATAAATTTTCCATTTGTTTTATCATTTATTTATAAATGAATTTATACCCCTTATATAAATTTAATATTTAAAAATTGATTTCATATTATTATTTAGTAGTTTTTAATTTGGTAAATATGTATCATTTTTTGTTATTATTAATCGTAACTATGGTAAATAGTTATAACCAATGTAAGAGGTAAATATGGTTAATTATTGTTAAAACTATTGTAAATATGATTTAAATTATACCTAAAAATTTATTTTACCATATGGGATGAGAGGTTTTCATCCAACCTCATAAATGGTTCTATTTTTTGTCCTCATGGGACCTATTTTATTTGATAGAGTCTTATATAATGTTTTTAAGGAAAAAAATAATATACACCTCTCTAGCTTTTAAATTTACCATATATATTAACATATGTATAAAAATATGTTTTTAATAAATCATCTAGTTTATTTTGATCACAAATCATTTTTTATTATGTTTTCTTATTTGTAACTTTTAGTGGCTATATAATTACATTTAATGCTTATGCACCACAGACATTATGCTTATGGAAGAAATGGAAAAATAAATGTAAATAATTTTAAATATGTTAAAATTAATGTCTATTGATGAATTATGGTTACACTCTAATTTTATAGTCAATAATAATGTATTATGGTGGTTTAAATTAATTATATTTTATTTATATAACTTTTTGTGTCTTTAATATAAAATTATGTAAAGAATTCTTAAAATGAAATTAATAGTATTTTATGTTATATAATATATTATTAAATTATTTAATAAAAATAACAATAACACAAGAGGTAAATTAGGATTATAAATGGTCTAAAATGTAATAACTTATAATTTTATGAGGTATATTTTCCCTTATAAGTAAACTATAACCCTTTCAGATTAAAAAAGTCATTATTGTTATTGAGGTTTCAATTGATTAACAATGGTGTTGAACTAAATGATAATGATTAAAATTCCACATAAAACTACACATATTTTTCTATTTTAAGTTATATCAACCATTATATTTCTTATATTTTAATTTTTTCCAATTTGTTACACATTCCCATCATAAATAACACATTTTATTTAAACAATTTATGTAATTCCAACTGTTTCATCTGATTCACTACAAAAGGACACCACATATAATGTATTATTAAAACCGCATTAAACCAATTAACACATCAAAACACAGAAATAATATCTCCCCACCATCCTTATATATATTCCATAGGTTTGATTCTTCCCAGAAGTTCAATACTAAATCCTTAATATGATATCGAAACGTTATCTTTCAAATAAAATTTAATTATCTTAGTCGAGAACATTCATTATTCTTCTACATTGACTATTGTAAATTATCTCCTAAACATTAGAATATAATAAAACTACTACCTTTAATATAATTAGATTTTATTATGTTGATGACATAATATTTAACCATCTACTTCCACATGAAATGGGCAACAAAATAATCGCTTATGTGTACGGCAGACTACCTTCTCGCGCACCGATGCAATTTGTTTCCATCATCAAATCACATGGATTGTAATAATGATAGGAATAATGAATATATATTTTTAATATTAAATAATTGTATTTTTAAATTTATTATATTATCTTATTCATTACTCTTCCACCCATTTAGAAAAATGGTAATGTCGCCCGTGTGTAAATATAGACCACCACCTTCATGATGAAATGTGATTCATTTTTCTTATTTTATTATCATTAACGACTAAAAATATTTATATAGTTAGTATTTATGATATTAATATTATTATTTAAATTTTTTTAATGATGAAACAATGAGTAAGATGCAAGGATCGATTCCATATATCTAAAAATTACATGAAAAATGAAACACTCAAACACATAGAAATAATGATTTTAATAAGATATTTTTAATATATTGGTGTTTAAATGTTAAAATTGGATAATATGTGATATTATATGTATAAAAATGGTTCTTATAAATCATTATATTAAATTCATACACATGAGTATGAAAAAACTTAAAAATCAATTCATACAAGAGGTAATGGATTTCATATCTCAATATCCTTTCATTTTGTTATACCATTTTATTAGAGAATATATAATGAAAAGATTTTCTTAAAATAAAATTTTTTATTTATGTTTTATTTAGACTTATTTTTTTCAAATTTAAAATTGTAACTTATAGTCTCCCCCTGATTAATTCCCAATTCATTGATTTGGCTTTTATAATGGTTATTCATCTCAATTTCTTTCATTGGTACATTAATTTATTTTATTCACCTATCTTCTTTTATGAGGGTAATATACATTATATTTCACATTATATATCATAAATATACTTATGTTCTTGACATTTAAATATTCTTTTGGATTTATTTTTCATGGGGCCTACGATTCAAAATTTACCAAAGTATAAATGGGTTTATGTCTCAATCACATTTTTAATTAGGGTCCATTATGCTTTAATTCATACAAAGAAAAAAATATCCTTACTTTATAAACCCATTATATTTTTCTCATCATATATATATTTCTTAAATTTTGATTTTTAATTATTTTTTTATATCTTTGGTATTCAAAATGGATCATTAAAATTTTAAAAATAACTAAATGTTATTTCCCCTATTTCAGTTAGAAACATGTTTTATTCCATATTTATGTTTTTAGATGTAATGTGAAACTATTTTATGTGTATATTATCACAAAACAACTAAAATATTAAATCCTTAAGGATATTATTTCTTTTAATTGTTTCTAATGTTTCAAAATATCCACCTGATCCGAGCTACCGATGTTAGGGTGTTACAGCTGGAATTAGAGAATGTTTAGTATAATCCTTGAAACTAGATTTAGGAATAATATATATTAGGGATAATAACACTATGATATATTCTATTTATAAGTATAATTATAATTTAATATTAATAATTTTTTTTAAGTATATATTCTTTGGTTTTCCATGAAAATTCATCTATATCTAGATATAAAAAATAGAGGTGGATGTGGTGAAAATAAACCTCGGGATAACAACTATTCTAAGGCCCCAGCCTTAATCATTTCTTAATCTTGTGTTATTTCAAGAATACACGTTGAGGATCTTTTCAAGTTTAGAGTTTTAGAAAATTACGACATATGTATTATATCTCAAAGATTACAAAGTAGACACATCTACTCAGTTTCCATTTGTTTCACAAAATAAAAACTCTTGAACAAATGAGTCATGTCTGGTTCCTTGTTTTAGATAGCCTGACATTTCCTTGATCCCATTCTTAACCCTACTCAACTTTATGTCCTGTGAAAATCATTTCAAAAACATGGGATGAGCATAAAAAACTTAGTAAGGGTTATAAAAATATGGAAAGAAGACATCAGTCCTTGTATACATAAGAATCAATGAAATCATACATTACTCATAAAACATAGGAATTTTAACATACATCATGAAATCATAATATTTACGAATAACACATATAAATCATAACACATAAAGGTAACTTGAGGTATTCATAACATTCTTACGTATGGGGTAACCCTCATAGTTACGTTTGGAATACCCATCATAGTATATTCCCTAAATCTCTTCGTAGAAACCTTAACATTTAACCCCATCACGTTACCCAATGCATTGGAGAGCTATATCGGGCTAACCCGCCCTTAGTTTATCACGGAACCACCCGTATTCATAAAAAATTTTCAAGAACCATAACATAATCATATCACGTAACTTAATCATAAAGGAAAGATAACATTCCCACTTTTCAATAACAATATAACATTTTAAGATATTAAAATAATGAATCCATTCAAAAAACCATTTTCAAAACCATTTAAACATTTAATAAAGATATTTTTCAATCAAAGTGTCCCATACCACTTTGAAGCTTTTAAAATTTCAAACCATTAATATCCATATAAATAAATCATTAAAACCATTTTGAAAACATGGATATTAATGAGTAATATTTATAAGAATAAATCATTAAAAATTTTAAAATGATATTTTAGTTAATGGGTTTTTAACAAAATGAGAGACACTTGAATACAATAATTGAGGAATAACATTTAATTAGAAATTTATGATATCATTAGAATAAAGGTATTCATGATATAATATTCCAAAAGACAGTATATACACCATATAATATTGAATTGGTTCATAACAACAATGAAGTCTCAACATAAATGTAAAATGAGATGAAATCCCTTATAAAGAAGGTATCCTTAAATTAAGGATAAATCAATCTCATAATTATGTGTGAAAAATATAAATACACCCAATATAAGTGGATATTAAGTTTAAAACAAACAGAGGTCATTCACACATATTAATAGGATGACATATTCCATAACTACGAGTTGAACCCAAAGAAATCAAAATTAGGTTAAGAAGTTCCCTTGGTAAAATTCGACATCTTAACGACATCACTTTAAAAATCATAAAATTAGTTTATGAGAGAGAAAATGGTATCTCATCACTATGACATAAAATTTACATCAATAAGGATATAGGAGAACATATACCAACATAAAAAGATGAAAATAAAAACACATAAAAAAATAAGTCTTTTAAAAAAGGAGTGTGAATGATTCCCTTACCGATTTAGGCAACTTTTGAAACATACACCCCATGAAAGAAGGGTCATAAAATGAAGATTTAAATACCCATAAATGTGAGTATATTATATAAATAGTAAAATAATGGGCAGTACATACATCACACAAAAGGAAATAGAGGCCAATGTAGCATAAATCTCAAGGGAATAAAAAGTGAGATGAAAATCCCCTTATGAAAATTTGACAGCCTAATGGCACCACATAGAACATCAAAAAATGGATTGAGGAGATCAAATTGGGTCTCCCATAATATTGACATAAAATTTACAGTAAGAGTAATGTAAAATAACATCCCCCATAATAAGAAATATGAGCTTAAAGTAAGTTACATAAAAAAGTACTTAAAATGAAATAGAGAGGTAGGATCCCTTACCTCAAGTCCGAATTGTATTGCCCGTTTCATTATATTACTGAATAATAACATTTTGTCAATTTATAATTTATTAATTACCTCCTTTAACTATTATAATATTCAATTCATATCACATATTATAATGTTATAATAATCATTTAATTATGTGAGTTCACATCAGATGTTTTTTTGTTGATGTTTGGTACATGAGTCAAAAATGAACTTGTTTGAAAAGAATTGTACATGTAGTTATAAGTAAATCAGAAAAGTATTAATGATTTAAATATCATATATATAAATTAAATATTCATTTTATTCTATTCCATAACAGCTGGAGAAAAAAATAAATGAAATGCACCGTTCATGGAGACGGTAGGTCGTACGTACGGATGAACACTACTTTCATTTCTTTGTCATAATAATGGAATTAAAAATAATTGAGAGTTAAATATATTATAATTATAGTATAATATATATGTTATATAGGTCACATAAGTTCATTAATTTTATTCTTTATACATTGCAGGTATTGCATGAACGAGTCACATCACTTGAGGGGGCAGTAGTCCACACTTCCTCATATGAAATTATCGCATTTTCACAACATGAAAAGAATAAAGGTATGTTTTAAATATAAAATATAGAAGCATATAGAAAACATAAATACAATATATATCATATATAAAATATATTGACATCATAATGGCCACCTTTAAAGGTGTTAAAAGAGTATTGAACAATCATCGTTTCGTGAGGCAGTAATTCGCCATCCACAGAAACAGTATGTTCTTTAACCATTAGACGGATGTCTGTGTATGTTTAGCTTGAATCCTTCTTATAAAAAAATCCAACTATATATAAGATACTGGTGTTGTTACAAATTAAAGTAAAAAAAACAGTTTATGGGGTTGGAGAAGCAAAATAAAACAAAAGAACATAAGAGAAGACATTACGTTTAAATCGGTTAACCTCCTTTGGTTTGAACCAAAAGGGTTTCTTGACGAGCTTTCTTCCTAAAATGAGTCATCTATGATGAAGATAGGGATGTGGAGAGATTAAATGGGTAGGGTATGGCCAAGACAAAGGCTTTATAGGTGTGGTTAAAGAGGTAGAGGTGGGGGCCTTTTTAAGACGAGAGGAGGGGCACTCTTGGAAAGTTATAAAATGTTACTTTATATTAAAATGTGTTTCAGATTTTAAAGGTCCAACATTGATATAATTCTAGGATAAGGTGATAATTTTTCGAAATATACTCATCCAATAGGTTTTTTCCAAGTGTAAGTCTTATATTTTACATTATATTTTCATTTTTTTAAATCGTTCATTAATGAGGTAATCGTTGAATCATCATGGTGTCATAAATAATGTAATTTATTTAATGTCTAAAAATTATAAAAAAATACTATGATGTATGAAATCCTTTTATATTTCCAATTACTATTTATAGTCTAAGATATAGTTTATTTATAAAAAATTAAAATTATTTTACTTAGGTGTCACATACTTTTGTTACATTTTCATTTCTTTAAACAAAATATGATAAAAGGTCACTATCAAACTAAAGTGATTCCATGGGGTCCCAAGGTTGGAAAGAGGCATCCCATGGTCGGCCATGACACCACCAATAGCATTAAGACACATGTTGGGGTAATTTTATATTTTTATGATATTATTTTCTTACCACTTAATTATCTGATTACTAATTAAACACGATAATTAAAGATAATTACCGTCGTTACTATTCATAATGTCCAAAAACAAAAGAGTAATAATTAAATAATTTGGAACTTCTGATTACAAATATGGAATCCATTTTATCAAATTCAAAACACATAAACTTTATTAATTAATTTAAAAGTAAATTTTGTTGTCAAATCAAAAAACGGGTTTTTAAGAAGTAAAATTTATCAAAAGATTGACTTGTATTTACATCCAATTCAAAAGTGAAATTACATCCAATGAACAAAATTGTATTAAGTGATAAAAAATATTTCAATTATACTTTAAAAACAATTAAAATGAAAATCTAAATTTATAAATAAATTGCATGAAAAGGTAGTTTTGAATTAAAAAAACTGTATTTTTCACTATTCATTAAAAAAAGTCATTGTCAGAAAAATACCAAAAATTAACCCTAAGATATATTTGATATTTAAAAATCAGAAATTATTTCCATTTTACCAAATTCAAAATCGTAGAAGTTTCATTAATAAATCATATAGTTAATTCCCCCTGTCAAAACAAATAGCGGGTTTTTTGGAAGCAATATCTATGAAAAGTTTGGCACTTGTTTATGTCCATTTTCAAAGTGAAATTAATTATAATGACCCCCATTTAATTGAATGGTAAAAATATATTCTAATTACACTTTAAAACCAATTAAAAATATAATCTAACCATATATTTAAATTAGATGAAAAAACAGTTTTGATGTAAAATGCAGTATTTTTCAATATTCATTAAAAAAATGAACATTGTCAGAAACATACCAAAAATTTAACCAAAGTAAATTTCAATGTCCCAACCATAAATAATAAGTTTAATTTGAAAAATAAAGTTTCTAAAATTGTCCAATGTTATATTTAAAAAAGTTTCCCCATCAAATGGTGGTAAAACAATCTTTTAAAAATATTGGAGTATTTATTCTTAAAATTTGATTCATTTGGATTTTAAGCATCTAACATTTATTAGATAAAAGTAAAAATATTTAACAAAAAAATGTAATCATTTTATTGTTATTTCTGTTCATTCCCACCATTACAACGGCTAGGTGTTAACTATTATAATATTATTATAATATTAGTGTGCAACGTAAGATTTCAAAGAAACTCATTATTGCATATTGGGTACGCCATCAAGCATAGCATTACCTTTAAATTAATATTAACATTTTATTCACATATATTGATAAAAATGAGAATGTAATATTATTTATTTACTTGGGATGTTACTTCATTCCCCCCTTTTTGGAATTGCGTCCTCACAATTTTAAAATTGGCCTTGGAAACTTCATTGAAAGCCCCACATCAGAAAAAGAGTCAGCAAAACTAACACTTTAAAAGAAAGAAAGAGAAGTAAAGTGGCCACCCAAGTTAACCCATACTAGGATTACATATAGGAAAACATGGATATTGAAGAAAAAACAAAGGGTCATGTTCTGGGGGAGAGTGATAGAAAATATGTTTAGGAGAAAGTTAACCACACGAAAATCACAAACTTGAGATGGGTTAAACGGTATTTGATTACCCAGTAGGAAAAGTTAACAGACAAAATTTTAGTTTTAAGTTACTTCTCATTGAGGAATTTATTTATGAGCTTAACTAAATCATAAGGAAACATACTTACTTGTCATGTTGACTTTCAACTTTTACCATATTTCATACACAAACTCATATTTTCTCCAAAAGACGAGTATTTAGGAAGACTTGTTCACATTAAGAGTATTATAATCAACTTCTTGGGAATCACCTAATCCAAAAAAGAAAACTATATATTTCCCATGTCTTTAGACCTTAACCAAAACCAAACCAAAAATTTTAGTACGAGATCAGACAGTACCAAAAAATGATAATTTTTTTTTAAAATCAACTACTCCTAATGTCCAAAATTTGTCAAACAAAACACAAAGTTCAACAAAGACCATTCAATAAACATCTATCCAAAAAATTCTTCAAAGTAAGACAAACTAATATTGAAACCCAAATATCATAAGGATTTAATAACATAGTCTCCAAAGATAAATCACAACATTTTTCTCCAAAATAACATCAGTTACTCTTAATGTCTCATACTGAAAAGTAATTAACCTAATCACATATCATCCATGATAGGCTAATCATTTCCATAGATAACCCAAAATCAACTTTCTCTTAATTCATAAAGTCATCTAACTAAAAATAATCATTCAATCTAACCAGGGACTTCACGAAGTCCCGTGGTAGGCAATGAATACCAGTTGCTCTTTGGTTGTGGGTCCTATTCCCGTAGCTTCGTCTGACGCGACGGGTTGTCACACGGTCTGCGTGTTGTAATTTTTCCAAAACAATATAATTCTTAAAACATTCCCCAAAAGAGATAAAATATTCAAAAATAACCATAACATATTTTAACCACAAAGGTTATCAATAACATTCATTTTGCAACCCAAAATGTATTAACCAGTAATTACCTCAAATTCAAGGATCATATAAAATGAAAAGGTTCTTTATAACTATTTCCACAAAATAAAGGATAATTATTCCTTGAATAAAATTTTCATATATCAAACATCAAGGTTACATATATTATAAAAATTCTTCTAATGTAACCCCATCATCAAAAGAGACTTAATACATTTAAGAATTTCACCATCCTAAAACCTACCATAACTCTTGAATCCCTTATATGTTGACTTCTTACTCATTCAAGATTCTTCATGATCCATTAACCATTCCTTTTCAAATTATTCTGAAATAATTCTTTCCTACAAAAAAATCTTGATTCATATCATATGATTCCAATAATAGGAAAACATATGTTAAGGAATAATCCATCCATTTCATTGGTTATTATTAGTTTCTTCATCCTCAATCGGAATGGAATTAGGTATTGGTAAATGAATATTTATAATATCTTGGTGACCCCATTCCGGAAACTTCTTCATAGGACATGTTTTTGCATAATGACCATGCACAACACATTTAAAACATTCAATTGATCCTTCAGAAAGAACTTATTTCCCTTTCCTAGAGTCAACTAGATGCTTCCTTTTTCAATGTCGGGTTCTTGCTTTATGACCTTAATTCCCACATCTATAACATCTTTCTATCCCATTGAAACATTTTCCTATGTGTTTATTTCCACATCTTTAACTTATAGGTTTTTGAACATACTTACCTTTGTTATTATTAACTAAACTTCCTTAGGGATTTCTTTCTCGCATATACGATGCCTTATAAAAATCAATAAGGTTCAAGGGGTCAATCATAACTCCAGATATTTGGTTGAGGATAACCACAAGAGTTCTCATTGCAGCTCCCATATCATTCAGTTGTTCATTCATAAAACTGTCATATTTTTCTTCAAATCCAATGTTACATTGGTGCCTGCTAGATCCAGCCATTTACTAAAATCAAAAAGGCCAGTGTGAGTATATCAGTAAAATCATCATATAATAAAGACAGATTTAAACACCAATATATACTTATCCAAGTTATCTCAAACTCATTCTAACATTCAAAAAAAATAACTCCATCTAATATAATAACCATTGTGGTTATACACAACTTGTCACTTTTTCTTAAACAACACTCTAACCTCTAAAGTTATCTAAACCGACCTCTGATTCCAACTATAATGACCCAGCCTTAAACATTACTTAATCTTGAGTTATTTCAAGAATACACGTTGAGGATATTTTCAGGTTTAGAGTTTTAGAGAATTAAGATATATGTATTACATATCAAAGATTAAAAAGTAGACACATCTACTCAGTTTCCATTTTTTCACAAAATAAAAACTCTTGAACAAAAGAGTCAGGTTTGGTTCCTTGTTCTAGACAGCCTGACATTTCCTTGATCCCATCCTTGACCCTACTCAACTTTATGTCCTGTGAATATTATTTCAAAAACTTGGGATGAGCATAAAAAAGCTCAGTAAGGGTTATAACAATATGTAAAGAAGACATCATTCCATGTATACATAATAATCAATGAAATCATACATTACTCATAAAACGTAGGCATTTTAACATACCTCATGAAATCATAAGATTTAAGAATAACTCATAGAAATCATAAGACATAAAGGTATTTGAGGCATTTATAACATTCTTTCATAGGGAGTAACCATCATGGTTACGTTTGGAATACTCATCACAATATATTCCCTAAATCTATTTGGAGAAACCTTAACGTTTAACCCCTTCATGTTGCCCAATGCATTGGAGAGCAATATCGGGCTCACCCGCCCTTAGTTTATAACGGAACCACCCGTCTTCATAAACAATTCCAAAGAACCATAACATAATCATAGCACATAAATTAAGCATAAAGTAAAGATAACATTCCCACTTTTCAATAATAATATAACATTTTAAGATATTGAAATAATGAATCCATTCTAAAAAGCATTTTCAAAACCATTTAAACATTTAATAAAGAGATTTTTTAATCAACGTGTCCCATACGACTTTGAATCTTTTAACATTTTAAACATTTAATATCCATATCAATAAATCCTTAAAACCATTTTGAAAACATGGATATTAATGAGAAATATTTATAAGAATAAATCATAAAAACATTTAAAACTACATTTTAGTTAAAGGGTTTTTAACAAAATGAGAGACACTTAAATAAAATAATTGAAGAATAACATTTAATAGGAACTTTATAATATCTTGAGAATAAAGGTATTCATGATATAATATTCCAAAGGAATGTTTATACACCATATAAGAGGGAATTGGTACATAACAACAATGAAGACTCAATAGAAATGTGAAATGAGATGAAATCCCTTATAAAGAAGGTATCATTAAATTAAGGAAAAAACAATCTCATAATTATGTGTGAAAAATATAAATACACCAAATACAAGTGGATATTAAGTGTAAAATAAACATATTTCATTCACACATATTCATAGGATGCCATATTCAATAACTACAAGTTGAACCCAATGAAATCGAAATTGGGTTAAGAAGTTCCCTTGGTAAAATTCGACAGCCTAACGACGTCACTTTAAAATTCATAAAATTAGTTGATGAGAGAGAAAATGTTATCTAATCACTAGGACATAAATTTTACATCAATAAGGATATAGGAGAACATATCCCAGCATAAAAAGATATAAATTAAAGACATAACAAAATAAGTCTTTTAAAAAGAGGAGTGTGAAAGGTTCCCTTACCGATTTAGGCAACTTTGGAAACGTATACCCCATGAAAGAAAGGTCATAAAATGAGGATGTAAATACCCATAAATGAGAATATATTATATAAATAGTAAAATAATGGGCAGTACATACACCACACAAAAGTAAATAGATGCCAATGTAGCATGAATCTCACAGGAATAAAAAGTGAGATGAAAATCCCCTTATGAAAATTTGGCAGCCTAACGACACAACATAAAACATCCAATAATGGATTGATGATATCAAATAGGTTCTCCCATTATATTAACATAAAATTTACAGAAATATGAATATAAAATAACAACCCCCATAATTATAAATATGAGCTTAAAGTATGTTACATAAAAAAGTACTTAAAATGAAATAGAGAGGTAGGATCCCTTACCTCAAGTCTAACTTGTATTGTTCATTTCATTATATTCCTGAATAATAAACTTTTTTCAATTTATAATTTCTTAAGTACCTCATTTAAAGTGTATTATTCAATTCATATCACATATTATAATATTATAATAATCAGTTAATTATGTGAGTTCACGTCAAATGTTTTTTTCTCGATGTTTGGTATATGAGTCAAAAATGAACTTGTTTGAAAAGAATTGTCCATGTAGTTATAAGTAAATCATATCCAGAATAGTATTAATGATTTAAATATCATATATATCCAGTAAATATTCATTTTATACTATTCCATAACATCTATAGGTAATAATAAATGAAATGGACCGTTCATGGAGACGGTAGGTCATACGTACGCATTAACGCTACAATCATTTCTTTGTCATATTAATGGAATTAAAAATAATTGAAAGATATATATATTATAATTACAGTATAATATATATGTTATATAGGTCACATAAGTTCATTAATTTCATTCTTTATACATTCCAGGTATTGCATGAAGGAGTCACATCACTTGAGGGGGCGGTAGTCCACACTTCCACATATGAAATTATCGCATTTTCACAACATGAAAAGAATAAATGTATGTTTTAAATATAAAATATATAACCATATAGAAAACATAAATACCATATATATCATATATAAAATATAGTGACATCATAATGGCCACCTATAAAGGAGTTAAAAGAATATTGAACATTCATCGTTTCGTGAGGCAGTAATTCGCCATCCACAGAAACAATATGTTCTTTAACCATTAGACGGATGTGTGTGTAAGTTTAGCACGAATCCTTCTTATAACAAAATCCTAGTATATTGAAGATACTGGTTTTGTTACAAATTAGAGGAATAAAATGATTTTAGGGGGTTGGATAGGCAAAATAAAACAAAAGAACATAAGAGAAGACATTACCTTTAAACCGGGTAACTCCCTTTGGTTTAAACCAAAAGGGTTTGTAGAAGAGATTTAGTCCTAAGTTGAGTCTTCTATGATTAATAGAGGGATTTGGAGAGATGAAATGGGAAGGGTTTGGCTGAGAAAAAGTCTTGATAGGTGTGGGTAAGAAGGTAGAGGTGGGAGCCTTTTATAAGAGGAGAGGAAGGGCACTCTTGGAATGTTATAAAATGATACTTTATATTAAAATGGGTTTCGGATTATAAAGGTCCTGCATTGATATATTTCTAGGATAAGGTGATAAGGGTTCTAAATATACTCATCCAATAGGTTTTTTCCAAGTTTATGTCTTAGATGTTACATTATCTTTTCATTTTATTTTAATCATTCATTAATGAGGTAATCACTGCATCGTCATGGTGTCATAAATAATTTACGTTATTTAATGTCTAAAAATTATACAAAAAATACTATGATGTAGGAAATTGTTTTATCTTTCCAATTAATATATATAGTCTAAGATATACTTTATGTAGAAAAAATGAAAATTATTTTTCTTAGGTGTTACATACTTTGGTTACATTTTCCTTTCTATAAAAAAAATATGATAAAAGGTCACTATCACACTAAAGTGATTCCATGGGGTCCCAAGGTTGGAACAAGACATCCCGTGGTCGGACATGACACCACCAATAGAATTAGGACACATTTTTGGGTAATTTTATATTTTTATGATATTATTTTCTTCCCCTTAATTATCCGATTACTAATAAAACACGATAATTAAAGATGATTACCGTCGTTACTGTTCATAATGTCCAAAAAAGAGTCTCAATTACATAATGTGTACCTTCTGATTCAAAATATTGAATCCATTTTATCAAATTCAAAACACATAAATTGTAGTAATTAATTTAAAAGTAAATCACGTTGTTAAAACATAAGATGGGTTTTTAAGAAGTAAAATTTATCAAAAGATTGAATTGTTTTTACATCCAATTGAAAAGTGAAATTACTTCCAATGAACAACATTGTACTAAGTGATAAAAACATAATTAAATTATACTTTAAAAACAATTAAAATGAAAATCTAAATATATAAATAAATTGGATGAAAAGGCAGTTTTGAATTAAAAAAACAGTATTTTTCACTATTCATTAAAAAAAGGCATTATCAAAAAAATACCAAATATTAACCCGAAGATATATTTGATATTTAAAAATCAGAAATGATTTCCATTTTATCAAATTATAATCATAGAAGTTTCATTAATAAATCATATATTTAATTCCCACTGTCAAAACAAATAGCGGGTTTTTTGGAAGCAATATCTATGAAAAGTTTGGAACTTGTTTATGTCCATTTTCAAAGTGAAGTTAATTATAATGACCCCCTTTTAATTAAATAGTAAAAATATATTATAATTACACTTTAAAACCAATTAAAAATATAATCTAACCATATATTTAAATTATATGAAAAAGCAGTTTTGATGTAAAATGTAGTGTTTTTCACTATTCATTAAAAATGAACATTGTCAGAAACATACCAAAAATTTAACCAAAGTAAATTTCAATGTCCCAATAAAAAAGAATAAGTTTATTTTGAAAAATAGAGCTTATAAAATTTTCAAAAGTAAGATTTAAAAAAGTTTCTCCGTCAAAAGGTAGTAAAACAATCTTTTAAAAATATTAGAGTATTTATTCTTAAAATTTGATTCATTTGGATTTTAATCCACTAACATTTATTTGGTAAGAGTAAAAATATTTAACAAACATATGTAATAATTTTGTAGTTATTTCTGTTCATTACCATTACAATGGCTAGGTGTTAACTATTATAATATTATTATATTATTAGTGTGCAACATAAGATTTCAGAGAAACTCGTTGTTGTGTATTGGGTACGCCATCAAGCATAGCATTACCTTTAAAGTAATATTAAAATTTTTTCACAAATATTGATAAACATGAGAATGTAATATTATTTATTTACCTGGGATGTTACAACTATAAAACTGGTGGACAATGTATTAACATTCCCTTGTGCATCATGAGTGGTACATAGACTATACACCTAGATAGACACACCCAGGGGAGAAGATTTGGTTGATTTACATGCTCCTTATGAAACATATTTAAATATTTGAAAATATTTTGATGATTTAAGGATATACTCTAAATACACTATGTTTATGATTCATATGAGGATTCTTTTAGTAATTTTATATACCACCATGAGTAAATATTTCTACATTTGATCTTATATTTTAAGGCATAGATACCCCTTTTTAGTTTTAATGTGATGGACATATTGCAGAAACATTTCCTTAGTTTTAATAGATGTTGGAGTTACATATAACCCTTATGTAAAACAGGTTTTATAGTTAATAGGTTGTTTTCGAAGGAACAATTTAATATTTTATCAGGAAAAGATGAATTATATAGATAGCCTTCAGGGTTAATAATATATTTTCGTAATGACAATGATAAACAGTTTTTTTATTTTTAGAATATGTGTTTTATCATATAGATAACCATAGAATTTCATTTTAGAAATAAATATTGAGTTAAATTGGGGAAGAAAATTTTTTATTTCTTTTTTGTTTATTCATGTTATTTATGGAAAATATTAGCATAATTTGTAAAATATAAGGTTATAGTATATAAATTTTTCTATGATGGATAAATGTTTTTTGGAGATAAATCATCAGTTGAACTTTGAGGATTATGCGATCAAATATTTCTATTTTATTTTCATTTTAATCTTGGTCATGGAAATATTTAAAGAGTTATAATGATAGTTACTTATAAAAATTATTAAGATTAACATTGGCTGTTATTTATTTTTCTCTGGATGTTAATGATATATTTCCACATAAGAAGGTTTATTCATATTGGTGATTATTTAATTTTGTTCTACCATTTTGTTTTGGGTTATGGCAGAGAAATATTTTGAATGATTTATCTTTATTTTTTGGATTCTATGATATGTTTAATGTTAATTTTTTTGCTTCCGAAATTCAAAATCCATATAGAATATTAATTTCGTAGAGAAAGATATGCGATATAAGTGAAAATTGACCGAATCAAAACCAAAGGATTAAATTTATATTTTGAAATGTAAATATTTCATGTAAGTATATTTTTTTTGTTCACTGTTGTGATAGTAAAATAACCCCACAATACTAAAAAACAATATTTAAATAAAAATTGCATCATTATACCATTCTTCCTCGTGAATATATGTTTTTCATTATCCCTAACTGAAAAATGGGTTTGTATTCATCAAATTTATCAGGACCACGTTCTCTACAAATATATATTAATCCTTGGATGTTATTCATTATCCTAAATATCGATATTTTCAATATTTATTAATGTTATCCTTATTTGGGAACCTGATTATGTTCGAGTAAACATTTTGTTTTCCACTTCTCCTTTTAAAATAATTTCTATCAATTATTTATTCAATTTTTGTTTTCAATAAAATTATTTTAAAATATTTAAAAATTGGTTAAAATTGATAGAATGAAATTTATTTAATGTAAGATAATGAAGCACCTAAAATTTTTAATTTAACATAATATTTGTTTAATTGATTTCTTAACAAACAATATTGATCTCTAAGGGAAAAATAAAGTACTATAATATTTTTTAAATATAACTACTATATACTAGCTATTGAATTAGAGGGTAAGCATTAGAGTAACCAAATTATGAAATATATATAAATTTTTACTAAAAAAATTTATTTATTAATTATTAGGAAATCACTACTCATTAATTTTAGTAAATTAATTTTATGCTTCAAAAATATATTTTCTTCATAATTGGCTTTCAATGATTTTGTGAGAGAATACGAGAATTGTTATATTCAATTTTATAATATTTTTTAGATAAAAAGGATATCACATTTTTAATACACATATCAAAATGAATTTTGGGTAAAATATTATAATTTTTATGAAAATATTCTTTTGAAGGTGAATACATAAAAATAATTATTTTTATAAAATAATTATTTCATTTTTTAAAATCAAGTAATTTAAAAGTAACATTCAATTATTTATTTATTTTAAATTTAAATATTATTAATTTCAATAAAAATAATATAGATAATTCCATATAACATAATATTAGATATATTTTTTGTATAAGTTTATGATTAAAAACAAATTTATCATAAAACTATTTTTACGTTCAAAATGTTTTTCCGTTATAATTATTTAAAATAATTCCTTATAATGATAATTTTAAATGAAATTTACAAATTATATATCAATAAATATTAATTTAAATTATTATAATGATTATTTATAGTTATATAGTTAATTTTATATCATCTTTTTCTTGAAATTTTCAATTTTCGAAAAACCCATTTTTCATCAACTTTTATGATTTATTTAATATTAACTTATAAAACGTATTGAAATTTAATCATAAAAATTGATTCCATATTTTGATTTAGGTGGTTCAAATATTTTAAATAGTTCTCTTTTATTTTTTGTCATTATGAATAGTAACTGTAATAAATTGTTATAACTATAGTAAAGGGTAAATAATGTTAATTATTGTTAATTCAAATTTGAAAAAATATAAAAATATTCAAAAGACATTATTTTACCATATTTTATGAATAATTTATTTAAATCATGATATTATTTTTTAATTTATGGCCACTTAGATCATTTTTTATTTGATAATGAACTATATAATATTTTATGTAATTAAAAATTCAAAACGCCACTGTCTTGATTTTAAATTTCTGTTATTTTTTTCACATAGGGACAAAAATAAGTCGTTATTGAATCAAATATTTATTTTTTAAAATAATGAAAATATTTTTATAAAGTTAATTTATTTGTAAATTTTTTATTATATAATTACCTTGAATTCTTATACAACACTGACACACTGCCTATGAAAGCAGTGGAAAATTCAATGTAAATAAATATAAAAAAATTAAAATTAATTTATTTTGATTAATTAGTACTCAAAAATAAATTAATATTTAATAATGATGTATTATTGGTGGTTAATTGTATTATATTCTAAATTCATTATTTTTTTATATATTTAAATTCATATTAAGTGAATATTTCTTAAAATGACTTTAATTATTTTATATTTAGAAAAAAAACTTAAAAAAAAACTAAAAAAATTAAACGAGGAAAATTAGGATTGATAATTTTGAATAATATTACACATTTTCCATTTATGATCCATTTTTACAATATATTAAAAAATTTAACCTATTAAGATTAAGAAATTCATTACCATGGTAAAGGTTAAAATGGATTTACAAGGTTGTTGAACCAAAAGATAAGGTTTAAAATTCCACATAAAACCATCCAACTATTATAAATTGATGTAATTTGTAACATAAAATATCTAATATTCAATATATTCCCCACTTGGTTTCATGTTCACATGAAAAATAATTTATTATATTTAAATAATTTAAATAATTCCAAATGTATCCATTTTTTACTACAAAAGGATACCACCAATCCCCAATTTCTCACTCCACGATTAGAAATTTAGATAAAAAACAAAAAACATTCCACCCTAACATCCTTATCTATATTTTGAGGTTTTATTCTTCCCAAGTATCCATCCCTTGGGTCCTTAAGAGAAGATATAAAGGTGGTATTTCGAATAAGCGATAATCATCTTAATCAAACACTATCATTATTATTGTTATTATATTACCTCTTTCAAATATTCCTTAACTATTAAATTATAATATCAAAAAAATGTCCCATATACAAAGATTTTTTTATGTTTATGGAATAATATTTAACCATATCCTTCTCAACCAAATGAGAAACTAAACCATCACTCGTGTGTTTGACAGATTTCTACCTCTCAAACCAATGTAATTTGTTTTCAATCAATTCCTCACTTGTCTAGTAATAATAATGTATCTATTAAATATATATGATAATAATAAAATAATTATGTTTTTTTAAATTTTATATATTATCTAATTCCTTACATTTCCACCAATTTTTAAAAAACACATATTACTTGTGCATATATGTGGACTACCACTTACCAGAACCAATGTCATTCAACTTTTCATATCCATATGTCACGTATGATTAATAATATATATCTAATTAATATGTATGATATTTATTTCATGATTAAAATTCTGTATATGAAAGAATAATGTGCAATATATAAGGACTGAAACCACCGATTCAAAAATTACATGAAAATTGAATCAATTAAATACTCAAAAATCTTGTTTCTAATAAATATTTATTAACAAAAAAGAATTTAAATAATATAAGGGGATCATATATGGAATTATATGTATTCAAATGGTTCTTTTATATACCTATAATAAATTTTAATATATTTTATATGAGGATAAAATAACTTATAAAAAAAGTCAAACTTGAGGTAAGGGGTTTCTTAAACTAATTTCATTTCACTGGGTTATATAACCTTTTAATTAATTATATTATGCCAAGATTATGTGTAAAGTGACCATTGTATGATTTATGTTTAATTTAAACATATTTTCCCAAGATTTTCATTTTTTATACATAATTAGTCTATTGATTAATTCTTAATTAAATGATATGATCTTTCTAGGGGTTATTCATCTTAAATTTTCATTCATTGTGGCATATGTTTATGTTATGAAGATATCTTCTTTTATAAGGTGTATATACATTCCCTTTGACATATTATATGATTAATATCCTTATATTTGTGATATATAAATAATTATTGGATATTATTATTTCATAGGGATTATGATTCAAAAGATACTAACCTGCTGAGTGTTTTGTTTTTTGATCTCATTTTTAATTTGGATTATTTATACCCGAGTTTCCATTGGGAAATTATATGTTATTTATTTAATAAATCCCTTTATTTTTCCTCCTACATATCATATTAATGAAATCCCTATGCTTAAGTATCGTTTTTCTCTCACTGTTACTCAAAATGTTTCAAAAACATTTTTAAGAAAAATCAATATTAGTTCTCAAATTTTCATAGGAAAACCATTTCCTTATATATCCAATTTTTCATATTTAATGTGAGAATAATATAGGTTTATATGCTCTTAGTAGTAGTAGAAAGTTTAATCCCTTATCATAATATCATTTAGTTTTTTAGTTTTGTAAAATAACAACCATATTTGGGAAACTACTATTGGGGTCTTACAATCACCACTAAACCTGGGAAGATATTGATTTAAAAAATCTCACACATGATCCAAATGTTGAGAATAATAAGGCCCTGCCACTTAACCATGGGTCTGAGTACAATCATGGTCAAGAAGTATAACATTTAGATCCTTGTAAATATTACCAAATATATTCTCCTCTAGACTAATTGAATCCTTTATGAGGGATACATTCTAAAGCGTCACAGAAACACAACATTTAATAAAATTACCAAAAATCACAAAAAAATAGAAAAAATGAAAAAAATGAAACAATATTTCAAATAACCCTTTCAAACCTAATTTTTATAATTACTAACACATCCTTATTTCCATTACAAAAAACCCAATGAAACTATCTTTCCTTCCTTTTTAAAAATTGTGTATGGGTTTATAGAAGACCTTGAAACCATTTATTCATAATACCAATGGAACATATTTCTTAAAATCCAATTTCCATGTAAATGATACACAAAAAACCATTATAGGAATATCATCACTTAAACCAATGTAATTCATTCCTTAAAAACCATCATAACCCAAAAATATTCTCTTCACACTTTCACTGGTGTTGGAAAAACATTACAAAGAGATTTTAAACATTCAAAACAGGGTTCTAAAAAAACATGAATACCCAAGTGTAAAAAACCACTATTAATATTTTATTAAAAAAATTTATACACCCCAAAAGATAATCATTATTATTCATAAACAATCCTTTTCAACCACAAGAGGGGATAAAATCATCAATGGAGGTTGAAAATTCCAAACATTATCCAATATGCATGGTTTAGAAGCACATTGTTTTTTGAAAATACAATAGCAATGTGAGTTCCACTAGAGGTTGTCCAAAATAGACTATATGGGTTACACATGGTTTGATAGATTGTGGTCCATAATTATGCACCTCTATATTTACATTTATTTTACTCTAAAATGAGGAATTTACCTAAAATATATCCTAAGGTCTTCTTATAACTTTGAGTATCATCAAAATTTATGAAAAATAAAGAACCAAATATCCCAAAATAAAAATATTACTCTATAACACGGATGAAGATACATTATTTTACACAAGAATGAGACTCACTAAAACATCCCAATACCTTCGACCCACGATCCAATGGTCTTTCCTCATGTCTACCATCAAACCGAAAATAAAAAATAGTGAATCTTAAAAACATATTCCTCTATCTGGATTCTGAGATCTGATACCACATCATAGTGAAATGACCTAGAATAACCTAACACGTCACCTAATCAACATTGTGAAAAGGCTTGATGGGTGTTCCCAATCCCTGTGAGTAAGAAAAATAGTGCAAGGGAATCATATAAAAAACTATTGGGAAAAAATTTCACTATCATTAAAACTAGGATCTTCTATATATCCAATCATGAATATATAATGAGGTATCCTTAATTTGGAAGACATTCCAAACTAAATAATCAGTTCTAAAAAACCACCAACTAAACATGGAATAATTAAGATAAATAGTATAAAAATATTTTTATAAAACATTTTTTCATTATGAAACCACTTTTATACATAGATTTTATAATCCAAAAGGAAAAAACATAAGGAAAGTGTAAGAGGCTATAAAGCCTGATACACCTCAAGACCAAACCAGTCTAACAAACTCAAGAGAAAAACCCCCAACATCTCTATCTAACTCTCAAGTCATCACCATATCCCAAAAATCACCTAATTCACAATGGAGGGTGGTTATAATAAAAAAGTTAATCCATAACCTTGAAAATATAGAAAACATGATGACTGCATACCTACCAATGTGAGTATGTTGGATATTATCCAGACTCTATTAGAATACAACTATGAATCCATTATATTCCTTTTTTTAAATAAAACTACTCCAATAGTATTAATGTACTTGAAAAAGTCTTTTTTATTTACATTATAAAAAATTTAAATAAACATACAACACCATGAATCAATTTTAAAAAACCACATCCTATAAATCTCACCTCAAAGTGTATTTATACAGGTAAATCCATTTCAAAAAACACAACCTTATAAAAAATGAATTTTAAAAACTAAAAATTTGAATCATTTATTTTCATTAAAAATATCAATTTTTGAAAGGAGTCCCCCACATAGATTAAAATAAATTTTAAAAAATATTTCACAAAGATTTAATTTAAACCAACCATTTCTTTTACAGTTTTTTAAGCATAAACCCACATGAACACACTCAACATGAGTATAATCATGTGAAAATAATAAAATGAAAGGCCAAAATGATTCATAAAAAATGAAAATAATTTTAAAATGAAATACTTTCCATAATAATGAAAGGGAATAAATAGCAAACATGATAAAATATGATTAATAAAAAGATAATCAACTCACATTAAAATATAAAAAAGAATGAATAAAATATGATGCATATAATGATGAAAAGACCTATGGAATTATTATGTGTGTGGTATATATGCTAATGTTGAACCAACTGGTGATAGGATAATGGTCACATGTCGCATCCCTTAAATCATTCCCAACTAGTCTCATTGATTACAATACATTATCTAGTTTATAACATTCAACTAGGAACAAATAGAAAATTCATATTCTAAATTAGTATATCTAATGTCTAGAAACATCGTACATAGTAGCCTAATGTTCCTCACATCACAATTATCATAGTTGGAATAATATAAAAATGATTCCAATCACTTGATAAACCTAGATCTTGAAGGAACTATAACATAAAAAACCAATAATTACCACCTCCATCACACACCCATTAATAACAAGACACAATCAAACAAGAATAACCATGAAATAACATTATTATAACTTTAAAAGTTAAACACAAGCATTAAAAATATTGGTAATGGGGATGAAATAAAGTGTAACATCAACCAACAAAACATCATCATAAAAGGTGACTTCTATGAAATATCATTATATATAATAAGTATGTGCTTTGGAAATAACTTTTAAAAACATTTAAAACCCAAATAAAATTCCAAGGGAACTCACATACAATGAAAATAAAAATTAATGTATCAACTGTGGAAATCCTATTTAAAAATAAATATTAAATAAAATGAAAATTCTAGAAAAAATATAAACAGAAACCAAGCATCACCATTATAAATCTATCAAACGATAATTCCAAAAATAAAACAAATCAATATGATCAATCGCATTTTCAAGAATATTTGACTATTTTAAAACAAGGAAACCCATTATAAAAACATGAAAAACCCATTATTGTTAAGGAAATTTGTTTTTTTAAACAAGGGAACGCCACTTAATATAAATAAAACCATTTAAACAAAAGATAACTCCATTTTATAAAACTGAATTTGTTTAAAACCCTATGAACCTATATTTTGACTTATAAAAATAATTCAATGGAATTTTATCGAACTCCTTGTTTGAATACATGACCATTTAAAACATAAGTTCGGGTGAAATATAGAATTAATAAAATTTTCTAATAGGAAATGAAAAACACATAGAGAACCTTAGATAAAACTAAACTAGGCATAATAAATGTCATCATATTAGTTAAAATTAATTTTAAAACATCTAGAAACTAGGGAACTCTTTAATACACACAATATTTTTGTAAAAATTGACCTCAAGTGGTATTATCATGCCACCCTTGATGGGAATCACTAGAATATGTATTTTTGAGATGGATCATATTCTATAAACATAATTCCCTAGTTTTAGCACAACCCTGACCATTATAATCAATCCACATGGCCTTTATGATTGAAGGAAAATATAGTAGAAGAGAAGAAAATTTCATGAAAAGGAAGGAGGTAACCATACTATTTAATCTCGACAAAGAAATGCTGATAAACCACACTAAATTCAACTTATTGAATCTTGTAAAGGCCGAAGAAGGATGAAAGAGGAACCTCAGATGAATAGGTCAAATGGGATAGTATTGGGAAAGATAAAAAAAATAAAATGAACTCAAAAGGAAAAAATACACCAAATAGGAAAGCATACATGGTTGTGTTACATAGTTTATGAAACTGTTTGAAGACCATGTGATCGACACTATACCAGAACTGTAGGGGTGTCAAGGTTGTCTCATATAGTTTACCAAACCATGCACAAACCATTCAATAATCACTCTAAAAAAAATATAGGGAAAATGGTTTCCACTGAAGCCTTTCCAAAATAATACTCATAATTATCCAACTTTATAAAATATTCAAAAATTCCGAATTTCAAACACGAGACACCCTACACCCTAGGGAGGAACCAACCACATAAACATAAGATACAACATGAAATTTTAGGGTGTTAAAAAACTTCATGTTGTATATCATCCACTAAGTACTATATAATGTTCTACTTTTCATCACTAATTCCAATGATTCTATGATTTACTCTAGTTTATAGTGGACACGAAAGGAATCTTCACTTATTAAAAGCCTAATAAAGAAAATGTTTCATTTTTTATGCAATATATATTAACATATACTATTCTCTATCCCAATAAAACTATTTAAAATCATATAGAAGTTGGGAAGGTATTATATTATCACCATTATGGAATATACCCTTATAATCTACACTCAAAATATTGGTACATAAGTGAAAAATATCTAGGAGAACCATGATATGTTAAATCAAATCAATACATAATAACCAATATGTCACCTTTTTATATATCTATAATATCTTTAGTCTTTATCAATACCAGGGTTAATTTGTTGTAATTTTATTTTAGAGGCATAAATATCTCATGGCCTTATACTTTATAATTTAAATTTTTTTGGATAATGAGAGGAATTTTTGAAGAAATAATAGTTCGTGGAGTGGAGTTTTATCATGAATATTTAGCTAGAGGTATAGATCATGCAACAATCATATTTCATGAATTATAATTATTTATTTAGGATGCAGGAGTTATTGTGGTTTAGTGTGTTTTTATGTGTTTAGTGAGGTTACATTAAGAGTAAATGTGTTCTAGAAAGGGAATTGAGATGTGTGATTATGGTGTGTTTTTTGATATATGAGATTTTTCTTATTTTCTAGTGTGTTAGGTTATAAAATGTAGATTCTCAAGATGTTTCTGATTAAATAATACATGGGAGATGTTACACTATTATGATAATCTCTACATCATGGTATCTATCTTGTGGTTATAAAGGGAAAAGGAAAATGATTATTCCATGATTTATTATGTTTTAGATTTGTAGAAAGACAGTATTTATTATAACATGATCTATCTTATTTTGTTTACTTCTAATTCATTGGAAAATTAATATTTTATGGGTAATCACACTCAGATTTTCAGATAAGACCACTTTTGCGGCATGACCAAGGCAATAAATTCAAGTTGTTATATTTCTTTTTTTTTATTTTATATCTAGGTGTTTATTTAGTTTCTATTCAATTACATTGAATTCCATTAATCCTTAGGCATCATTTCTCTCATCTTTGATTCTATTTTTTATCCTTTAGTGGACTTTATCAATGGATTCATATAAAGTAGATATTATGATATTATGGGGGATTCCATTTTATCTATTTAATTTCATCTATCTATTTCTACTCAAGGAGGTTGTGACTATGGTATTGGTCATATTTTTATTAATTTGGTTCATATTCATGATTATGATTGATGAGTCAAAGTTTTTTATGGTTTTATAATATAATCATGGTGATGTGGTCATATTTTTCTCCCCGTTATAGCATGAAAACTTTTGATGCTCCCATTGAGGTAGAGGATTTCAAACATATCTTCTATTGTTATGTTTGAATTCATAATTATTATTTTAATATTAAATCATGGTAAATATATGTAACAAACATAATATGATAATGAAATAGACGTAAAGAATTGGTATGGGGGATGTTCTTTTAATGTGATTTATGATCAATATGGTATTGATTATATTATATTTCATATATTGTTTGGATATTTAGATTAGTTTCTAGTGTGATATAATTATCGATGCTAATTAAATTAACCTGTTCATAATTTAATAATAAATTATTAATAGTAAAGGAAAAAATAAATGTTTAAATTATTTAATTAATGATATATGTTGTTCATGCTTGGGTTAATTGAATATGATTTCAGTATAATGGAATATGATAGTTTTATATTGATTGGTATTGTAATTATATTTATTGTTTTTTATTAACTAGGTAGATATTATTATAGATATTCCCTTTTTATAATAGCTTCTATTTTAGTAAGTCTAGTATGGTGTTGATGTAGTGGTGGTTGTGTTGATGAAATATTGTTGTTATGGTTTTAATTTTAGGTTGTTGATGTGATATACGATTTGGTAGAGGTTGAATAGTTATTGGGTTGATGATGAGGAAGTGGGCTTGATATAGTGTGTTTTTCTACAACGATATGATGATGAAGATGTTTCTATGGTGGACTAATTGTTAATTTTTTTTGCCAACATACATTTTGTTGTGTCTTGGATTCCTTAAGTGTAGTATGGTAATCAATCAATGAATAAATAAAAATTAAGGGTATGAGAATTGAGAGTATTTTTTTATAAAAAATTATATATTTATCAATGGTAATTAACTCCACATTTAGTATAAGACATGGGAAATTGTCAAACTATTGTTTATTTTTTAAATCAATATTGTAATTTTTAATTGGATTTTTATTTTATTCCTTCTTTTTATATTTATATTTATAATTAATTAAAAATAAATTCTTTTTTAGATTATTTGTTATAAATTTTAAGGGGATCATATTTATGATTGTTTCAAATCAATTTTGGATTAATAATATCAATTAAATGGTATGTGGATTTCATTAAGGGGTTATAGGTTTAAGGAAATAAATTGACAAAGGTATATTTATTTTATAAGACTTTGTAGAGTATGGAGGAATTTTAATAAATTTATGTAAGATATTTCATCCATCTCAAAAGACATTATTATAATTTATAAGTATTTAAATTTATTTTAAGAATTCTGAAATGGGGAAAAATTTAAATTGTAGGAGAAATATACATTACATAGGATTTGTACAACATTAAATGAAATATAAATACCCTAATTGACCACGTTGAACTTTAGTTAGATCATAAGACTCATTCTATAATTTAAAACATTATTTGTAAAAAATTCAATGAATGTCATGCCTTAGTATAATTTTAAGGAATTCTTTACTGATTATTAATACATCATGATATGTAATTATTTAGACTATGCTTCATTAATAGGATGGGTTGTTTTCAAAGTAAATTTTCCAAAATGGAAAAGGCACAACATAGACATCAAAAACTCATTTATCTAGTTCAGTAATCTCGGGGAAGAACTCATCAAAGATACATAAAAACTGTTCATCTAGTTTAAGAATGATATAGTTTCCAGGGTGTAACGACCCGAATCTTGACGTACATGGACATTACATTACATTTGCGGAATACATAGTACATTACAAAAACACACACACAAGGACCGTACTAGTTTAGTGTCTTTGGAAACTCGGAATATAATCTTCTAAACCTGGTGAAAGATCTTCAATATCTCCCATAAAGATCTTCCCTTTTTTTACTTAAAACCTTTCTTTATATCCTGGGGAAAATAAAACATAAAAGGGTGAGCTCAAATGCTCAGTAAGGGTAAAAAAAAGAAATATAAATCACATCATATACATAAGAACATAACTTTTGGAAATCTTAACCTGCAAAAGAGATCATAATTTCATAACCTGGGATAACTCATGGCAGTGAAATGTATTCACAATAATAATAACTTAAAACATTAAACTTTTTGTCATACACACATAATCATAGAGAATCATTTCTTGTTAGTCAAGACTCATTGCCAAGACTATCTTAGTGGACAAAGTCCATTTCTGAATCGAGTGACCCTCGTTTCCGTCCTGTTTCACTGAACCGGTATAACCTACCATTCCAGCCATGTCTACCTCATGAGATATAAAATCTTTACCCAATGCATTGGAGGGATATATAGGTCCCACCCATCTCATAATGATACCATTCTTATGTGTGCCACAAAATCATAAACCATACATCATTGCATCGCCCATGTAATAAAAATGGGAATCTTAAACATCATGACATCATAAAACAATTCATATACAATAAAGGAATTCAGAAAAATATTTCCATCACAACATAATCAAATCCATGTAACAATAGGGATAGAAACAGAACCCTTTATTATCTTAGATGGAAAATAATTTTGATAAAACACTTGAAATCCATTCATGAGGAAAATATCCTTTCTACTTCAAAAACATTTTCCTTTCTTAACATGTCTTACAATTTAAAACTAAAATAAGTTGATTAAAAATAAACTTGAAAACTTTTAAAGGAATCTTCTTGGAAATAATGTTTTAAAAATCCATTCATGCCGTATAAGTTAAAAAAAACATTCTTCTCGTACTTTTGTCGGAAAAGTCAAAAAAGTACCTCGTACGAAAAACGACAAAAGATTCCTTTCTTATCTTTTACTAAAAACTCACCGAAGGGTAAAATTGGATTTAAACAATTGTACGTGGTTGGAAATAATATTACATATTGAGGAAATATGGATGTGGATGATAAAATACACCCTAGTAAATACTAAAGTATAAACAATCTCGGATAAAAATGAGATTGTGATATTTCCCTTACCTTAGGTCTGATTTGCCTTGTACGTGTCTGAAGCTCCTGTATAATGGTTTAAATAATGTTATTTACTTATTCCAGAATCATACATATTTATATGATATCATATATGGTCATATTCTTAGCTTCTTGTTAGTAATATTTCATTGTTACTTGTTACTCGGGTCTTTATTCCCTTTTGTTCTTATGCGTGTTTTGCCGAATAAATTATTATTATTATTTTAAGGTTATAGATACCTTATATCCAGAATGTTATTAGTGTAACATATATCATATTTATTCATTCAATTCATTTATATAATTACTATGTAATGATGATCATGTAGAACGAGTCGCATCACATCGTGGAGATGGTATTCCGTACGTACGCACGAGTGATGATATCGTTCCTATGATCGTGGAATTGTATTGGAGTATATATATATTATTTTAGTATCAATATTACTTTATAATAATCATAAATAGTTACTCATTACACCATTATACCCATCCTTGTAAGGTGGTGGTGGAAAATAGATTACACCACGGCGTGGAGACGGTATTCCGTACATACGCACGCGCGGTGATTTCATTTTTCCGTAGGATGTATAGAAGGTGAATTAGGGTTGTTTCATATTTATAATAACATATCAGTATGTATGTAATACTGATGTTATTACTTTATCATGAAACAACTAAAGAAAAGAAGTTGAAGAAGAATGAAATTGAAAAGATCGGTAATGGATATTACCTCTTCTTTGGAACGCCTCTTTGAATCCTCCACTTAGGGAACTAAGATTGGCCTTTGAAGAAGACCAGGACCTCTAGGATTATTCTAGGGAAGTGGAGAGGAGAAAATGGCAGGGGTTGGCCGAGCTTGTGTGCTCAAATTGGTGTGAGGAGGAGGGGGAGGAGGTGCCCATTTATAAGGGAGGAGAGGGGCACCTTAGGAATATCTCAAAATATTATTTTATATTAAAGTCAAAATCGGTTTATAATGGTTCCAAAGGGTCTTATTTCGAAGCTAAAGTGGGGATGGGTCGAAATCCTATCAACCAATAGGATTTAGACAAGTTTAGGGTATTATTTTAACCTTATCAATTAGATTTAACTCTAAGTTAAATAACTTAACTTTTACCATGTCTTTTTGTTTTCTTTCACTATATGGTTAATACACTTACTATAACATGCCAAACGAACCCCAAATTGTTTATTATTAATATATATATCCTTATCTAAGTCATTTGGCCGAACTTTAGATTTTTAGGAATAAAATAACAATTAATAATATAATATTTGATTTAAAAACTATTTTTGTGTCAATTTTGACACTATTTGATATATGATTTTTTTGAAAGTCATAACAGAATTATATGTTCGAACCATGTTGATTAAATCAACACTAATATATCATAGTAACCTAGAAAATTCGTGTAATTCATAAAAAGTAAGTTACATTTATTTTGGTGTTTATAACATCAATTATGTCAATATTTCATAAATAAGATAATTACTGGATCATCGTTGTGTCATAATTAAATTAAATTATTTAAGGTCTAAAAATTATAAATAAAATACCATTATGTAGGAAATCTTTTTAGCTTTCTAATGAATATTTATTGTAGAATTTATCTTATTTATAACCCCATATCAAAAATTATTTACTTATTAAACATTGATTTTAACTATTTTAACCCTTCTTTAAATAAATTAATAATAAATGTCCTAATCTAACTCAAGTGGGCCTAAATGGTCATATTTTATTCATAACGTTGTTTTTGGTCGAATTACACTTATCCAATAGAATTAGGACTTGTGTTAGGGTAATAGTAATATCATATTTACCCTTAGTTACCATATTTACTATTAACCGCAGTAAAAAAAGTTAAAAGTTACTATTCACCAAAAAATTATTTTTATCTCATTGAACCACATTTTACTTACTGATATCAACCGTGTCTCTCAGATTTTTGAAATTCCATTCACAGAAGCGGTAAAATTAAGTTTTATGAAAAATTCAGTTTTTTAACTACCACTTAGTAGTTTCACTATTCATCAAAAATTGATGTTTTTCAGAACAATGCCAAAATTTCATCCTAAGCTATATTTCATATTCCGAATTCAAAAATGAAGTCTATTTTACCAAATTCGTAACATAGAAGTTGCATGTCACGACCCGCCCTCGGGGTCCGTGCCGTGACTACCCCAAGCCCGCCTTCCATAGGCCAGGGGCTGGCGACTAGCACCAAGGCGTAAATCCTGATAAAATGGGAAGGCATTGCCTTTGTAAAGTAAACAAACACCACAGAGTAAGCAAGCGGAAAGTAAACACTAAGCAAAAGTAGAGTACAACTGAAAGTGTGGAAAAGTAAATGGGCCAGTATACAAACCCAAACTGAAAGTAAAGTACAACTCGAAAGGGAAAACAACAACTGAAAGGTAAAAGCCGCTACTCCGAGCTGTCCACTGGAAATCCCACCTGAAGGGTGGGTGCAGATAGCTCCTCTGCTCCACGGGTCCCGTCGTCCGCTCCGAGCACGTTCCGCCCAGTGGTCCACCTCCGGGTACCGTCCCGCTCTGCAAGCCTCAGCTAAGGTCAACGTTGTCCGTCGT
Organism: Viscum album; assembly: GCA_963277665.1. Taxonomy (NCBI): domain Eukaryota; kingdom Viridiplantae; phylum Streptophyta; class Magnoliopsida; order Santalales; family Viscaceae; genus Viscum; species Viscum album. The sequence goes on along the minus strand of OY728145.1, from coordinate 1,261,273,964 downwards.
CTGCAACCAACACAACGTAGTGCGGGCAAAGCCCGTGCAGGGGTGAGTATAAGATACTCAGTAGGGACCCCGAGACCCCTGAAGGTCTCTCAAATCCACAAAGGATAAACCACGAAGAAAGGAACAAACACGAAGTAATAACCGACACTGCTTAGGTATATGCCCATACATATACCTAAGTCATTAATTTCAAATACGCTCCAACCTCCGAGCCCAAGTACAACTCAGTCCACACAGGAAAGTAAACGTATTCCACACAGGAAAGCAAAACGTAATCCACACAGGATAGCACAGCACAATCCACACAGGAAAGCAACAGGATTCAGCTCACACATGATTTTCATTATCAAAAACGTAACTACTGAGGAGCCCCATCTCTGAAGTGTACAGTGTCCTGTCACGACTCTGAGATACTGCTCACTAACCTAAGACTGCTGAGGTACTCCTCCTGTCGAGTACCGCGGGTCTGCCGCCAACTACCGGGCGCTCCGTCCGCTGAGGGTCTGCTGCCAAATACCGGGCGCTCACCCAAATAGCCTACAGAGGTACTCCTCCAGTCGAGTACCGCGGGTCTACTGCCAACTACCAGGCGCTCCGTCCGCCGTGGGTCTGCCGCCAAATACCGGGCGCTCCGTCCACTGGGCTAGTCGACTCACTCCAAGTCGAGTCGGTCGAGCAGTCTTCAGGTCTCAGCCGGCTACACGGTCTCCGTACTCCGTACGCTCGTCTCCAGTATCGCGGGTCTGCCGCTACAACCAAGTGCACCACCTCTATTGAGTAAAACAGAAAATTCAGCTCACACAGTTATACTTCTTCGGATGACGATAATGATGATCACTGAACCATCTAAGTCGTCGGACTCACGAAGGATCGATAGGTACTAACCCCTGCAGTGACCTACACAGGATCAGACCCACACAGGATCGGGCCCACGCAGGACTTGTAGCACTGATCCACGTAGGATCGCTGAGTGCAGTAGTCGTCGCAGTCCACTACGGATCTCTGCACAGTCGTCGCCGTAGTCCACTGAGGATCTCTGCATGGACGTCGTCGGAGTCCACGGAGGTTCTCTGCACAATCGTCGCTGTCGGAGAAGCAGTCGCAGCCAGCACTAGGGTTCCCGCACACAGCAAGCTCGTTCGGAGGGTCCGCTCCACGAGCCGAGAGGCTGATACATCAACTGTCACAAAGTCCAGAGTTGATGTATCCAAAAGTTCCGTATCGTCAACAGGAACTCAACGCAACAGACGGCGCGTCGATCGGACGCCCGGTCTGAGAGTTATTGTCATTTTCGTCCCCGGGGCCCGGTTGGTTTTTAAGGAAAAACCAACCCAACCGTACTCCACCTGCGTCCAAACCTCGGGCGGAGCATGCCAAAATAACTGTCTCACTAAGAGGAACACAACAAAACAGACGGCACGTCAATCGGACGTCCGTAGCTCAAGATATGAGCGTTTCCGCTCCGAAGGCCCGGTTGGTTTCGTAAACGAACCAACCCGGCCAAACTCAAAGTGTTCCGAAACTTTGAGTGCGATATACCGAAACGACCGTCTCGATCCAAGGATCGCGTTGACACAGACGGTTCGTCATTCGGAGGTCCGTGGCTCACGTTATGGCCAAAAGACCGAAACCGTCTCGAAAACGGGGGGTCCGGGTCCGGGCCGACCCGGCCCGACCCCCCCCCCCCCCCCCCCTGGGTCGGCCCGAACGGGGCGACCCGAGCCGGGTCGGCCCGACCCGGATCCGAACCGAACCGGGTCGGACCGACCCGGTCCGTTGGACCCGGCCCGGCCGGTGGCGGCGCGGCCAGGTGCCGCGCATGTGCCGCACACGGGGGGTGAAACCCCCCCCCCCCTTTTTCCGGATCTCGGCCGGCCTAAGACCGGCCGTTTCTTTTTTCACGCGGGACCTGCGGGTCCCACCTCCTGTCCAAACCGGCAGCCGGCGCGGCCGGCCGCCTTCCTCTTCTCCGCCGCGGCCGTAGCCGCGGCTCTTCATCTCCGCCGCGGCCGAAGCCGCGGCTCTTCTCCGATCTCCGGCGGCCGGCGAGGCGGGCCGCCCCTGCCTGCTCTGCCACGGTCGTAGGGTCGCGGCCTTCCTGATCTCCGGCGCCGGCGAGGCCGGCGCCCCTAGCTGCTCCGCCGCGGCCCTTCTTGTTCTCCGGCGCCGGCGACTCGGCTGGCTGCCGGTCGCCTCCTTGTCTCGCTGCGGCCCGGCTGCCGCCGGTCTCCCCGTCTCGCTGCGGCCCGGAATCGGCCGCGGTGTTCGTCATCCGGCGCGGTGCGACGGCACCGCGCCCCTCCTCCGCGCCTTCGATTTCCCATGACGCGGCGCGACGGCGTCGCGTTCTTGATGATTCTTCCACGACGCGACGTGACGGTGCCGCACAATTTAATCGAACAATTATCCGCGTGGTGCGACGGCACCACGCCACCTTGTTTCCACTCGCAAGATAAATCAACAAGAACCATGGAGGGGGTTCGGCCGTGTTCATGCGGTCCGGCCCCCTCACGTTAAAAGATAACATAACTTAAATATTCTCTTGTTAATCATTCTAGAACCACGAACAAGAAATAAATAATTAAACAAAAATCAACATGCCCTACCTTGGTTCTGGAACGAAGACCGATGATCAATAACGATTCGCGGAAGTCGAGCGTCGCGATGGTCGACGTCACGGAAGAAGAACGTCGATGTCTCGGTTATGTCGTCACGGAAGACGGTTCCCGAGAACGTGGAGTTCTTCGTCTATGTTCGAAGATTCTTCGTGTTCTTCGTCAGAGTTGAAGAAGAAGAAGGAGGAGAAGCTCCAAAATTCCTCTCAAGGTGGTAAAAGAATTCCCTAGAATAAAATATGCTTTAAGCTTATATTATTACAAAACTTTAATACAAGAATTTCAAAGGTTTGAATTTGAACAACTCACCTCAATTAATTCTTTAAGTTGTCAAACATTAAATAAAAGGAGGGTTAAAGGGAGATGGAAGGTTGGGAGCTTCGTGTGGGCCCCACCACACTTAATCCTCCCAAGGGAGGTTAAGTGGATGTGGGTCCCACTCCCAACTCCCTTTGTAAGGATTTAACAAGTTAAAATAAAAATTTGTATTCCACAAATTTTATTTAACTTAATCTAAAAACCCAAAAACTAACTTTCAACCCGAAATAAACGCAACATCCGAAAAGGTCTCCTTAAGCGAATATCGGCGCTGCGAGTTCATCGGTGCCATCGGATTTCAACTCCAAGCACCGGATCAAAAGTTAGAAATTCCCGCTCGTTCGTTCACTGAACGTACCCGAGCCAAACTTCGGAAAATGATTCCGGGCACTCCGGGCCTCGGAATCAGGTGCCGTCAGAAACCGCGCTCTTGTAAAATTTCAAAGAAAATTAAGTAAAAAATTTCCCTTGAATTTTACAGGTCTTTACATTACTCCCACCTCAGGGATTTACGTCCCCATAAAGATACATTAAAAACTAGGGAAACAAATGAGGGTACTGAGCACGCATCTGAGCCTCCCGCTCCCTTGTGCTCTCCTGGAGATTCCCGTGCTGCCATCTGATGCGCACAAGAGGAATCGATCGCCCACGTAGGACCCGCTCCTGTCGATCCTCTATCTCCACTGGGACCTCCGTAAAAGTCGCCCCAGCGTCAACGTCAAGCTCCCCATGGTCAATGATGTGTGTCGGGTCGTGCACGTATCTCCTCAGCTGGGATACGTGGAAGACGTCGTGCACCCGGTGCAACTGAGGTGGTAGAGCCAGGCGATAAACCACCTCGCCAACCCTGCTGAGGACCTGGAAGGGTCCGATGAAGCGCGGAGATAACTTGCCGCCTCGGCCAAATCACCGAATTCCACGTCGATGTGAGACCCTCAAGAAGACGTGGTCGCCATCCTCGAACTCTAGTGGCCTCCGCCTCCTATCAGCATATGACTTCTGTCGGCTCTGTGCTGTCCTCATCCGCTCCTGGATGACCTGGACCTTCTCTGTCGCGGCCTGGACCATCTCCGGTCCCACCAGAGCTGCAAGATTTTTTCTTTGCCGATAAGAGAAATCTGGTCCCATCCCCTGGATGAACCACATTCTTTGCCTAATACAGTCAATCCTAACATGGATGATACTAATCCATACCAAGGATGACGTCGTAAGGCCTCAACGCTACTACTAAGAGATTCAACCATTACTCTCGCCTCCAAGGGTTGAGTCACACTGTCGGCATCAGTGTGTGGTAACTGGGTCTCCTCCAGTAGATGTCTCACAGGTGAGGGTCAAGTCAACAGCCAAAACTGGAACCTCTTAGTAACATCACGAAAGAGGACAGGAACGAAAATATCACAAAGGTATGCGTCTTTTATTATTGCAGCTCATAATACAAGACGCTACAAAAATGCAACAAGGAACCAGAAGTACTAAGGACGTATCCACTAGTTCTGCTCCTGTCCATTGGCTCCCAGAGCTCCATGATCGAAGGCCTCGGCTGCCTGAAGCTGAGCTCTCGCATGTTCACCTACTCCCTGTGGTCGGGGTGGACCTCCTGGTGGTGGTGGTGGCAGAGCCTCAAAGCGTCGCCCACCACCGGCTGCTCGTCCAGCTCCTCTGCCTCGTCCGCCACCTCCCTACGGACCGCCACGGTCGAACCTCTGCCTCTGCCAGGGAGGTTCTTCACTTAACTGTTGATCATCAGCATGGCGGGTCGGAAAGTCACGAGCCATGTGACCAATCCTGCCACAGGAGTAACACTGCCCACTCTCGGCACGCCTGGCTCTGACTCCACACCGGCTTCCCCGCACAACTGAGCCTGAGTCGTGCAGTCGGCCACTGGTAGGTCTTGTCTGCCTGGAACCCTGAGTCATCTGTCGGCTACCTGTTGCCGAAGACTCCGCTATCTTCCGCCCTACGGTGGGTCGCTGTGCTGGTGTAGACTCAGCAAGGAATCTCTCGATCAGAAGGGCCCGCTCCAGTACTCCTGTCTAAGTCGGTATGCTGAGGGAGATCAGCGACGCCCTAATCTCGTGTCTCAAACCCTGCTCGAAGGTCCGGGCCCGGAAGAATGGGTCCCGTACCATGTCGGTCGAGTAGCGCGAGAGATCAGTAAATCTCGCCGAGTACTGAGCGACCGTCATGCTGCCCTGTCGCAGCTGAAGAAGTTCCTGGATACGCACCGCACGAAGGGTGGCTGGGATGAACTCCGAGCGGAAGAGGCTCTCAAAGTCCGTCCAAAGTAGAGATGCCTCATCGTGCACCTGGAGCATCGAGCTCCACCATCGTCCTGCTGCTGCGTGTAGTAGGCTCGCAGCGAGGATCACCATGAGGTCTGTTGGTGTCCTCACTAGCCTAAACACTCGTACCACTGCCTCCAGCCAGTCCTCTGCTGCCTGGGGATCCGTCTCCTCGCGAAACCTGGGCGGTCGCTGGCGCTGAAACTCATGCAGTGCGCTGAGGCGACGTGCATCGTCAGCGGCTGCTGCTGGAAGCATCGGGGGCTCGGCAGGTAGAGCTACCGCCGGTGCCACTGCTGACAAGGGGCCCTGCACCGAGGCCTCGTCGCTCGGTGGGCTGTCGTCACACTCGACTCTCAGAACCCTAGCTGGCTGCCGTCGTGGGGCCATCCTGAATAAGAAACAGGTGCGCCACGGTCAACAGTATACCTGATGAGCTGACACAAGGAAATCACAAAGAAAACTTTGAAACATACACGCAATCAATGATTTCGTGCATTAAGTCGGAAATCAGAAGTCAGGGTCCTGGTGTACGGATACGTCGGCCGCCGCACCAACACTGGACTCCCTGGACTGATAACCACACTCAATACACTAAACATTATTTCTTCACATAGAAAATATCAGAGTTCACGGTTGAACCGAACCCCTTTGATACCAATTTGTCACGACCCGCCCTCGGGGTCCGTGCCGTGACTACCCCAAGCTCGCCTTCCATAGGCCAGTGGCTGGCGACTAGCACCAAGGCGTAAATCCCCGTAAAATGTGAAGGCATTGCCTTTGTAAAGTAAACAAACACCACAGAGTAAGCAAGCAGAAAGTAAACACTAAGCAAAAGAAGAGTACAACTGAAAGTGCGGAAAAGTAAATGGGCCAGTATACAAACCCAAACTGAAAGTAAAGTACAACTCGAAAGGGAAAACAACAAATGAAACGTAAAAGCCGCTACTCCGAGCTGTCCACTGGAAATACCACCTGAAGGGTGGGTACAGATAGCTCCTCTTCTCCACGGGTCCCGCCGTCCGCTCCGAGCACGTCCCGCCCAGTGGTCCACCTCCGGGTATCGTCCCGCTCTGCAAGCCTCAGATAAGGTCAACGCTGTCCGTCGTCTGCAACCAACACAACGTAGTGCGGGCAAAGCCCGTGCAGGGGTGAGTATAAGCTACTCAGTAGGGACCCCGAGACCCCTGAAGGTCTCTCAAATCCACAAAGGATAAACCACGAAGAAAGGAACAAACGCGAAGTAATAACCGACACTGCTTAGGTATATGCCCATACATATACCTAAGTCATTAATTTCAAATACGCTCCAACCTCCGAGCCCAAGTACAACTTAGTCCACACAGGAAAGTAAACGTATTCCACAAAGGAAAGCAAAACGTAATCCACACAGGATAGCACAACACAATCCACACAGGAAAGCAACAGGATTCAGCTCACACAGGATTTTCATTATCAAAAACGTAACTACTGAAGAGCCCCATCTCTGAAGTGTACAGTGTCCTGTCACGACTCTGAGATACTGCTCACTAACCTAAGACTGCTGAGGTACTCCTCCTGTCGAGTACCACCGGTCTGCCGCCAACTACCGGGCGCTCCGTCCGCTGAGGGTCTGCTGCCAAATACCGGGCGCTCACCCAAATAGCCTACAGAGGTACTCCTCCAGTCGAGTATCGCGGGTCTGCTGCCAACTACCAGGCGCTCCGTCCTCTGTGGGTCTGCCGCCAAATACCGGGCGCTCTGTCCACTGGGCTAGTCGACTCACTCCATGTCGAGTCGGTCGAGCAGTCTTCAGGTCTCAGCCGGCTACACGGTCTCCGTACTCCGTACGCTCGTCTCCAGTATCGCGGGTCTGCCGCTACAACCAAGCGCACCACCTCTATCGAGTAAAACAGAAGATTCAGCTCACACAGTTATACTTCTTCGGATGACGATAAAGATGATCACTGAACCATCTAAGTCATCGGACTCACGAAGGATCGATAGGTACTAACCCCCGCAGTGACCTACACAGGATCGGACCCACACAGGATCGGGCCCACGTAGGACTTGTAGCACTGATCCACGTAGGATCGCTGAGTGCAGTAGTCGTCGCATTCCACTGCGGATCTCTGCACAGTCGTCGCCGCAGTCCACTGAGGATCTCTTCATGGACGTCGTCGGAGTCCACGGAGGATCTCTGCACAATCGTCGATGTCGGAGAAGCAGTCGCAGCCAACACTAGGGTTCCCGCACACAGCAAGCTCGTTCGGAGGGTCCGCTCCACGAGCCGAGAGGCTGATACATCAATTTTCACAAAGTCCAGAGTTGATGTATCCAAAATTTCCGTATCATCAACAGGAACTCAACGCAACAGACGGCGCGTCGATCAGACGCCCGGTCTGAGAGTTATTGGCATTTTCATCCCTGGGGCCCGGTTGGTTTTTAAGGCAAAACCAACCCGACCGTACTCCACCTGCGTCCAAACCTCGGGTGGAGCATGCCAATAGAACCGTCTCACTAAGAGGAACACAACAAAACAGACGGCACATCAATCGGACGTCCGTAGCTCAAGATATGAGCATTTCCGCTCCGAAGGCCCGGTTGGTTTCGTGAACGAACCAACCCGGCCGAACTCAAAGTGTTCCGAAACTTTGAGTGCGATATACCGAAATGACCGTCTCGATCCAAGGATCGCGTTTCCATAGACGGTTCGTCATTCGGAGTTCTGTGGCTCATGTTATGGCCAAAAGACTGAAACCGTCTCGAAAACGGGGGGTCCGGGTCCGGGCCGACCCGGCCCGACCCCCCCCCCTGGGTCGGCCCGAACTGGGGTCGACCCGAGCCGGGTCGACCCGACCCGGATCCGAACCGAACCGGGTCGGACCGACCCGGTCCACTGGACCCGGCCCGGCCGGTGGCGGCGCGGCGGCGCGGCCCGGCCAACGGCGGCGCGATCCGGCCAGCGGCGGCGCGGCCAGGTGTCGCGCATGTGCCGCACGCGGGGGTGAAACCCCCCCCCCTTTTCCGGATCTCGGCCGGCCTAAGGCCGGCCATTTCTTTTCTCACACGGGACCCGCGGGTCCCGCCTCCTGTCCAAACCGGCGGCCGGCGCGGCCGGCCGCTTTCCTCTTCTCCGCCGCGGCCGTAGCCGCGGCTCCTCTTCTCTGCCGCGGCCGAAGCCGCGGCTCTTCTCCGATCTCCGGCGGCCGGCGAGGCTGGCCGCCCCTGGCTACTCCGCCACGGCCGTAGGGCCGCGGCCTTCCTGATCTCTGGCGCCGGCGAGGCCAGCGCCCCTAGCTGCTCCACCGCGGCCGAAGGGCCGCGGCCCTTCTTGTTCTCCGGCGCCGGCGACTCGGCTGGCCGCTGGTCGCCTCCTCGTCTCGCCGCGGCCCGGCTGCCGCCGGTCTCCCCGTCTCGCCGCGGCCCGGAACCGGCCGCGGTGTTCGTCGTCCGGCACGGTGCGACGGCACCGCGCCCCTCCGCCGCGCCTTCGATTTCCCATGACGCGGCGCGACGGCGTCACGTTCTTGATGATTCTTCCACGGTGCAGCGCGATGGCGCCGCGCAATTTAATCGAACAATTATCCGTGTGGTGCGACGGCACCATGCCACCTTGTTTCCACTCGCAAGACAAATCAACAAGAACGATAGAGGGGGTTCGGCCATGTTCATGCTGTCCGGCCCCCTCACGTTAAATGATAACACAACTTAAATATTCTCTCGTTAATCATTCTAGAACCACGAACAAGAAATAAATAATTAAACAAAAATCAACAACCCCTACCTTGGTTCTGGAACGAATACTGATGATCAATAACGATTCGCGGAAGTCGAGCGTCGCGATGGTCGACGTCACGGAAGAAGAACGTCGATGTCGCGGTTATGTCGTCACGGAAGACGGTTCCCGAGAACGTGGAGTTCTTCGTCGAAGTTCGAAGATTCTTCGTGTTCTTCGTCAGAGTTGAAGAAGAAGAAGGAGGAGAAGCTCCAAAATTCCTCTCAAGGTGGTAAAAGAATTCCCTAGAATAAAATAATCTTTAAGCTTATATTATTACACAACTTTACTACAAGAATTTCAAAGGTTTGAATTTGAACAACTCACATCAATTAATTCTTTAAGTTGTCAAACATTAAATAAAAGGAGGGTTAAAGGGAGATGGAAGGTTGGGAGCTTCGTGTGGGCCCCACCACACTTAATCCTCCCAAGGGAGGTTAAGTGGATGTGGGTCCAACTCCCAACTCCCTTTGGAAGGATTTAACAAGTTAAAATAAAAATTTGTATTTCACAAATTTTATTTAACTTAATCTAAAAACCCAAAAACTAACTTTCAACCCGCAATAAACGCAACATCCGAAAAGGTCTCTTTAAGAGAATATCGGCGCTGTGAGTTCATCGGTGCCCTCGGATTTCAATTCCGAGCACCGGATCAAAAGTTAGAAATTCCCGCTCGTTCGTTCACTGAACGTACCCGAGCCAAACTTCAGAAAATGATTCCAGGCACTCCGGGCCTCGGAATCAGGTGCCGTCAGAAACCGCGCTCTTGTAAAATTCCAAAGAAAATTAAGTAAAAAATTTCCCTTGAATTTTACGGGTCTTTACATTGCATTAATTAATTTTATAATTAAATCCCACTGTTAAAACAAATAGCGTGTTTTTATGAAACAATATCTATCAAAAGATTGACACTTGATTATGTCTGGTTTAAATGTGAAATTAAACCCAATGACCAACATTGTATTAAATTGTAAAAATATATTCTAAATATACTTTAAAACCACTCAAATTAATAATTTATCACTATTAATTATTTCGATTAAAAAAGTTGTTTTTAATTATAATTTAGTGATTTTCACTATTCATCAGAATATGAAAGTTATCCAAAAAGTACCAAAATTTCACCTTAGGCTAAATTTGATACTCCGAATCCAAAAATGAAGTCCATTTTGAGAGCAAAATTTTCTAAAATTTAAAAAGTGGTTATTACCATTCATAACGGCTAGTTTTAATAATATTTTAATAGCATATCGTTGTTTTGTGAAACTCAGTATTGCGTACTACACACGCTATCGAGGAAGGTTGTGATTACGTGTAATGAAAGGAAAGTCAAGGATGCGTGTTGTGAAAACTCCTTTTGGTTTAGCGTACAACACAAGACATTAATAAAATTAAAAATAATATTTTTCATAAAATCTCGGGCTGTTACATTCTACCCCCCTTAAAATGAATTTCTCACTCGAAATTCGTCAGGGTTATAAATGGTTTACTATTCAAAAGTTTCTTTAATAGAAACCCACATCGTAAAAAGGAATATCAAAACCAATCTTTAAAAATAAGAGTATGAAACGTAACGGTTACCCAAATAAACTAATCACTGGGTTTCCACATAGGTGAAAATATGGATATGGAAGAGAAATCTAACCATCATGTTCTGATGGAGAGTGGTAGAGAACATGGCTATGGAAAAGCCAGCTATCACAAAGCCATAAATTTGTGACGATCTAAGGTACCATCTGATTCATCAGATATAAAATCACTAGGACAACATTTTTGGTTTTCAAGATCGTTTCCCTAAAGTTAAAGAATTTGAATTAGAATAAATACTTACTTTATTTTGTTACAATCTCACTATTGTTCGTGCCTTTAACAATTTCCACTTCATCTCTTAAATAAATGAAGTTGAAATTGTTATTCGTGAAGTGTTAGTAGATCATGTGATAGAATGACGGGTCATTCCATCTGTCTCAAACAAAAGGTTAGCAAAAATTATATACATAAGTCGATCTATAGTGAGATTAATCATATATGGTTCCAAAAATGGACTTTATACTTCATATATCATACTGGTTAATATATTAAACTAGTTTTTAATAAAAAAGGACTTCCTGTAGGCCAGTGGTAGGCGATAAAGGCCACTCGCACTTCGGTTGTGGGTTCGATTCCCACATCCTTGTCCGACGAGATGGGCTGTCGCCCGTCCTGCAGGTTTCCCTTTTTCTAAAACTATATTACTATAACATCCCATCAATAATATCGAGAAAACTTCTATCCTTAAACAATACTAACTTATGTCCAACATAATCCATTTCAATCTTTAGGCTTATCCATAATAATGCAGTCCACTCTCATAACATAGTGAAAACGATTACCAGAGATTTAACACCATCGTCGATCCCCATATATCATAAGATATGTTTTGTTGGTCACATTCCAAACATTCAAAGTCCTTAATCATGTATTCTCTTGAATACCTTAGTGAAAACATGAATGCAGTTAAAATTTAACACTTTTCACATACCAAAATCCTCAAAATTCTATATACTAAAACCATGATATCACTTAGTCCTTATATCAATCATGAGCTCATGAATACTGTCAAACATTTAATTTTCTCCTTATCCCTTCATTATGCTCATATAATCTGCCTTCCAAAATATTTGAATCACTTTTCATGGTTACCGGTACCTTAAAATTATTGAAAACCACAATAATACAAAAATATTATAATAAAAAATAAAAGTACCACAACAACATTATTCTTGAATACCAATACATAAACACTTCAATCCATCCTCTTCAATTATTGTCCTGGAATAAGTCCTTCCATGATTTAGAAGTAACTTTATAGGTCAGGGCATTGAGTTGGGTAATGCCCATGTTCTCCACAAATAATACATTGAACTCCATAAGAGTCTGTCACTCTATGACCCTTATCTCCACACAAATAACATCGGTCCCTCCATTTGAGGTATTCTTCAAGGTTCTTCTTCCCTTCTTTAGAAATCTCAATCTTCCTTTATTTATGTTGCTCAACATGCGAACATGCATAATAGTCTATCTTCCTCTTCTTTGATGAATTAGGTATACCACTAAATTTCACCTTGTTAATCATATATCGCGATGACTGATTCGGCATAATCACAATATATTTCTCTCTAGGCATTACATAATTTTGTTGCTTATAGTCACCAATTTGTCCATTGGATTCAATGTTAACCGAATTCCGTCTGGTTCCCTCCATTAACTAAAACACAAAAAGAATTCGTTGAGAGGCAAAAATCATGCTAGAGAAAACAACATTGTAAAGGGGGAGTACCCTCAATATCTAACATCTTAGGTTAAATTATAAGATCGTTACCATAGTTCTAGGACTATATCCTATTTGTATACTTATCCTTATGGACATCCCTAGACATACCTTAGAAATATCTCTATGGATCTCACTAACATTCTCACATCCTAGTTTTCAAAGGTTGACTAATCCTTTCCCCGGATACCAACTGTAACGACCCGAAGCCTGACATACATGGACATTACATTACATTTGTGGAATACTTAGTACATTACAAAAACACACACACAAGGACCGTAATAGTTTAGTGTCTTTGGAATCTCGGAATATAATCTTCTAATCCTGGTGAAAGATCTTCAATATCTCCCATAAAGATCTTCCCTTTTTTTTACCTAAAAACTTTCTTTATATCCTGGGGAAAAGAAAACATAAAAGGGTGAGCTCAAATGCTCAGTAAGGGTAAACAAAAGTAATATAAATCACATCATATACATAAGAACATAACTTTTGGAAATCTTAACCTCCAAAAGAGATCATAATTTCATAACCTGGGATAACTCATGGCAGTGAAATGTATTCACAATAATCATAACTTAAAGCATTAAACATTGTGGAATACACACATAATCATAGAGAATCATTTCGTGTTAGTCAAGACTCATTGCCAAGACTATCTTAGTGGACAAAGTCCATTTCTGAATCGAGTGACCCTCATTTCAGTCCTGTTTCACTGAACCGGTATAACCTACCATTCCAGCCATGTCTATCTCATGAGATATAAAATCTTTACCCAATGCATTGGAGGGAGATATAGGTCCCACCCATCTCATAATGATACCATTCTTATGTGTGCCACAAAATCATAATCCATACATCATTGCATCACCCATGTAATAAAAATGGGAATCTTAAACATCATGACATCATAAAAAAATTCATATACAATAAAGGAATTCATAAAAATATTTCCATCACAACATAATAAAATACATTTAATAATATGGATATAAACAGAACACTTTATTATCTTAGATGGAAAATAATTTTGATAAAACACTTGAAATCCATTCTTGAGGAAAATATCCTTTCTTCTTCAAAAACATTTTCCTTTCTTAACATGTCTTACAATTTAAAACTAAAAGAAGATGATTATAAAATAAACTTGAAAACTTGTAAAGGAAGCTTCTTGGAAATAATGTTTTAAATATCCATTCATGCCGTATAAGTTAAAAAAAACATTCTTCTCGTACTTTTGTCGGAAAAGTCAAAATAGTACCTCGTACGAAAAACGACAAAAGATTCCTTTCATATCTTTTAATAAAAACTCGCCGAAGGGTAAAATTGGATTTAAAAAAATGTACGTGGTCGGAAATAATATTACATATTGAGGAAATATGGATGTGGATGATAAAATACACCCCAGTAAATACTAATGTATAAACAATCTCGGATAAAAATGAGATTGTGATATTTCCTTTACCTTAGGTCCGATTTGCTTTGTACGTGTCTGAAGCTCCTGTATAATGGTTTAAATAATGTTATTGACTTATTCCAGAATCATACATATTGATATGATATCATATATGGTCATATTCCTAGCTTCTTGTTAGTAATATTTCATTGTTACTTGTTACTCGGGTCTTTATTGCCTTTTGTTCTTTTGCGTGTTTTGCCGAATAAATTCTTATTCTTCTTTTAAGGTTATAGATACCTTATATCCATAATGTTATTAGTGTAACATATATCATATTTATTCATTCAATTCATTTATATAATTACTATGTAGTGATGATCATGTAGAACGAGTCGCATCACATCGTGGAGATGGTATTCCGTACGTACGTACGAGTGATGATATCGTTCCTATGATCATGGAATTGTATTGGAGTATATATATATTATTTAAGTATAAATATTACTTTATAATAATCATAAATAGTTACTCATTACACCATTATACCCATCCTTGTAAGGTGGTTGTGGAAAATAGATTACACCACGGCGTGGAGACGGTATTCCATACTTACGCACGCGCAGTGATTTCATTTTTCCGTAGGATGGATAGAAGGTGAATTAGGGTTGTTTCATATTTATAATAACATATCAGTATGTATGTAATAATGATGTTATTACTTTATCATGAAACAAATAATGAAGAAGAAGTTGAAGAAGAAAGAAATTGAAAAGATCGGTAATGGATATTACCTCTTCTTTGGAACGCCTCTTTGAATCCTCCACTTAGGGAACTAAGATTGGTCTTTGAAGAAGACCAGGACCTCTAGGATTATTCTAGGGAAGTGGAGAGGAGAAAATGGCAGGGTTTTGCCGAGCTTGAGTGCTCAAATTGGTGTGAGGAGGAGGGGGAGGAGGTGCCCTTTTATAAGGGAGGAGAGGGGCACCTTAGGAATATCTCAAAATATTATTTTATATTAAAGTCAAAATCGGTTTATAATGGTTCCAAAGGGTCTTATTTCGAAGCTAAAGTGGTGATGGGTCGAAATACTATCAACCAATAGGATTTAGACAAGTTTAGGGTATTATTTTAACCTTATCAATTAGATTTAACTCTAAGTTAAATAACTTAACTTTTACCATGTCTTTTTGTTTTCTTTAACTATATGGTTAATACACTTACTATAACATGCCAAACAAACCCCAAATTGTTTATTATTAATATATATATCCTTATCTAAGTCATTTGGCCGAACCATAGATTTTTAGGAATAAAATAACAATTAATAATATAATATTTGATTTAAAAACTATTTTTGTGTCAATTTTGACACTATTTGATATATGATTTTTGTGAAAGTCATAACAGAATTATATGTTCGAACCAAGTTGATTAAATCAACACTAATATATCATAGTAACCTAGAAAATTAGTGTAATTCATAAAAAGTAAATTACATTTATTTTGGTGTTTATAACATCAAATATTTCAATATTTCATAAATAAGATAATTACTGCATCATCGTTGTGTCATAATTAAATTAAATTATTTAATGTCTAAAAATTATAAATAAAATACCATTATGTAGGAAATCGTTTTAACTTTCTAATGAATATTTATTGTAGAATTTATCTTATGTATAACCCCATATTAAAAATGATTTACTTATTAAACTGTGATTTAAACTATTTTAACCCTTCTTTAAATAAATTAATAATAAATGTCCTAATCTAACTCAAGAGGGCCTAAATGGCCATATTTTATTCATAAGGTTGTTTTTGGTCGAATTACACTTATCCAATAGAATTAGGACATGTGTTAGGGTAATAGTAATATCATATTTACCCTTAGTTACCCTATTTACTATTAATCGCAGTAAAAAAAGTAAAAAGTTACTATTCACCAAAAAATTATTTTTATCTCATTGAACCACATTTTACTTACTGATATCAAACGTGTCTCTCGGATTTTTGAAATTCCATTCACAAAAGCGGTAAAATTAAGTTTTATGAAAAATTCAGTTTTTTAACTACCACTTAGTAGTTTCACTATTCATCAAAAATTGATGTTTTTCAGAACAATGCCAAAATTTCATCCTAAGCTATATTTCATATTCCGAATTCAAAAATGAAGTCTATTTTACCAAATTCATAACATAGAAGTTGCATTAATTAATTTTATAATTAAATCCCGCTGTTAAAACAAATAGCGTGTTTTTAAGAAACAATATCTATCAAAAGATTGACACTTGATTATGTCTGGTTTAAATGTGAAAGTACAACCAATGACCAACATTGTATTAAATTGTAAAAATATATTCTAAATATACTTTAAAACCACTCAAATTAATAATTTATCACTATTAATTAATTCGATTAAAAAAGTTGTTTTTAATTATAATTTAGTAATTTTCACTATTCATCAGAATATGAAAGTTATCCGAAAAGTACCAAAATTTTACCTTAGGCTAAATTCGATACTCCGAATCCAAAAATGAAGTCCATTTTGAGAGCTAAATTTTCTAAAATTTAAAAATTGGTTATTACCATTCATAACTGTTAGTTTTAATAATATTTTAATAGCATATCGTTGTTTCGTGAAACTCCGTATTGCGTACTACACACGCTATCGAGGAAGGTTGCGATTGCGTGTAATGCAAGGAAAGTCAAGGATGCGTGTTGTGCAAGCTCCTTTTGGTGTAGCGTAAAACACAAGACATTAATAAAATTAAAAAGAATATTTTTCATAAAATCTTGGGCTGTTACACAGGGGATGTAATATTATGATATTATATGTTTTGAGTTCATTTTTCTATAAGAATATATAAACCTCATCCTGTATAATATAATCCATCCAAGGAAGATATAGACAAATGTTCATTATACTAAAGACCTAGATAATGGACAAGAAGACTCAAAATTCATATAAATATTTAAAAAATTATATAATGAATTTTCTGAACCCATTTTCTATCCTTACCTAGTTTTAGATTAGAAATTATATAATTTTATGAAATATTATAAATAAATTTTCCTTATGATAAAACATTTCATGCATCCTTCCTTCCCTGTTTCATGTGATTCTGTAATTAAGATCCTCAACCATTCAGCAATGATGAGTGGTTTACTAAAGGATCACTGAATGGATAAAATCATTGATCAATTTGATTTTAATTATCAATTTTATTCAATGTATTAAGGGGATTGGGGGAATGGAGTTGAGGTCAATGATTTTTCCTTGAGCTCACATTTCCACTATTTTCGAATATAATCTTAGAACCAATTTTCTCTCATGCTATTTGAATCATAAGTGTAAATTGGCACAAATGGGTTGAGTGATGGATGAACTCATGGTTGTGGCCAATTTGAGTGATTGGTGGTATAATCACTTCTATGGTATCATAAGAGTGATATCTATTCACACTATTAATGTAGTGAGGGTTTTTGTGACTAGTTAGAAGTAATCAAGGACTTAGATTAGGGAATCAATGATGTGACACAATTAAGGATCATTGAGGTTGATTCTTTGGACATCTTCTTTGTTTAATTTTAGTTATTAGACACTTTCATATATTCACTAGTTACATTATTTATCCCTCATTTATTACCTTATTTTATATTTTATGAATGAATCAAAACCAAATATATGTTTTAGGAAATTCATCCTCTAGGCCTAGCAAGTTATCATTAAAACATGTTCTTTGGTTTCTATTATATATAGGTAATTTTAAAATATTATTTGTTAACCCTCCATAGTGATAACCTATCAAATATGTTTCTTATTTTGGGGAGACAAGGTAATAATTTAATATTTTTTCAAAAATTGTAATTAGTTATTTTATTCTTTTTGTTTCCATTGCTTCATATTTTCTATTATCATTCATTCATTAATTTTTTCTTATTTACTAGGATGAGGAAAAGTGATTAGTATATTTTTCTTATGATGGGATATTTTTCATTTTCCTATTTTAAAGGGATACTGAGTGTAAAATCAAGGGCAATCAATTAATTCCTAACATCCATATTGACCAATATTTCCACCCATAGGTGTAGGAATATAATTATTGATAAATAATAATCATATGTGAATTAAATATCTTAATTAATAAACTCACGTAAAACTATGAATATATCATGGGACAATAAGAAGATAAGGATAAGAATTTATTATAAGAGAATAGAAAAAAAACTTGAACCTATCATATGATCGACTATAAGGTAAAATAAGAGATTGAAGAAGAAGAAAAACCATCACTAACTCATAGAGATGTTTTTCCAGTGTCCATTAATTATGTTAGAATAATGAATTGTTGATACAAATGAGTGGTATATTTTTTTTGATAAAATCTGTCTATCATTGAATTTA
The DNA here is from genome assembly GCA_963277665.1 of Viscum album. Lineage (NCBI taxonomy): Eukaryota > Viridiplantae > Streptophyta > Magnoliopsida > Santalales > Viscaceae > Viscum > Viscum album. The sequence goes on along the minus strand of OY728145.1, from coordinate 1,261,255,878 downwards.
TTGAATCACATTTTACTACTCATACGGCTTAAATTGTTTGTTTTTATTCTAAGCTATCCTTGAAGGCCTTAGATAATGAAGAAAAAATAGAATTGATGTGATGTTTTTTGATGAAAATATATAAGAAAATATACTAAAAATATCAAAACCAAAACATTTATAATAGGAATTCATATAATAAGAGTAACTTCCTATATTAAAAAATTTCAAAGATAACCTTAAATTGTAGTCATTTGTTCCACATTTTATTCAAAATGTATTAAAATATTACCTCTCATATGGTATAATAGTAGATTCAACTCCAACCATGATTTGTATAGAGGATGATAAAGACACACCATTGGGATTATTTTTTGAGGACATACTTGAGTACCTCATTCTTTAAAAATTTTAAAATATTTTTCAATTAAAATGCATCAATAACCAGAGTTTCATACTAGATTAAATTAAATAGTTGATAGAACCATTAGATCATTTCATTTTAAGTTTAAATAATGTAATTTCTGTCATTCTTCAACTTTTTCAAATTTATTATCCAGTACCATTTATTTTTTCGCTTTTATAAGATGATTAGGATTGAAAATGAGTGAAGGAAGCCAGATTCGGGGAAAAAGTTATGTGAGAAGATTAAGAGGAAGAAATTAAAACATTAAATAATATTTTTTCGACTATTAGTTTAAAGAGCTATTTGATGATAAATATTTTTTTGATATTATTAGACATTCCTTATAAGAGTTTAATGAATAATCTATAGAACTAATATAGAAACCTATAATCCATTAACACAAAAGTGACATCCAAATTTTGGGATAAATAAATCTAATAGAGAGGCACATTTCATCCTTTACTCACACCTATTTAAATTCTATTTTTCTTTTTATTTACTGTTGGGAATGTTTTGTTATATTCATGAGGTAATACAAGGATATTTTACATTAAAAGACTTTATAGAAACAAAAAATATGGAATATTATATAAATGATTTCATACCCCCCATTTGATTGGGGTTGTCCATTAAAATTTCCAAGGTGTGGGAAGTTCTAAAACCAACAGCCACCTGGGAAATGTTCCAAGAGTATTTACTATTACATCCTAAATGTTTTACTATATTTAGATATAAATAATTTTCTACATAATAATTTTATATATATTCCACATGGAAAACATCCAGTAGGATAGTTTAAGGCTTCCTATAGAGCACCACGTCAAAGAGTGTATCTCTATATTACTGAAATAAAAACCCAGTTGTATTTTTCTTTTTTGAAACTTTTTTATCATTTTTATTCTGGTAGGTTACATTAATATTATGTGAAAAATATATAATAACTATAGGGAAATTAATTTTAATTTGTTTGGGTCAATTTATGACACATTTATTATATTTTTTTCTCATTTTAGTGTTTTTTTAACTATATTAAACTTTTGGAGGGTTTTTAGGTTAGTATATTTTATTTTCAAATCTATCCTACCTAGTGAAAAATACAATTATAGTATTTAGTTTCTTATATAATTTTTTTGTTTTCGAATTTATTGGATTGTTGAAGAAGTTTTAGAAAATTTTCCATGGAAAATTTCAGTTTATACTTGGTAATGTAGTGTAATTGAAAAGAATTAGGGTGGAATCAAAATTATAATAGGATGGAAACGAAATTTTGAAATTTATCATTAAAAAAATTACATTGTGATACGTAAAAGCATAGGGAGAAAAATAAAAATACATTAATATAATTCCTTTTAAAATAGTGTAAAATTGGTTATTAGGATCCCATATAAATTTCTGAGATAATTAGGCATTGGTTGTGTGTGTAATAAAGTAAGTGATTTAAAAAATAATTTAGTAAATTTAATACACTGTGGATGGGAAAAATAATTTTGTGAACAATTCAAGAAAATGAATAGATTTAGGTGAGTGGAATTTTGATCCCATTTAAAGATGTAGAAAATGAAATTATAAGAATGACATCCAGGTTTTTTCAATTATCTCTAAAACAGATCTTGGGTTCAAGGAAATTATGAGAATATACTACATTTTAAAATTTAAATTCAAATAAATTATATTATATTTTCCCTTCTATAGCTATTAATTTTTCTAAAAAAAATTGGGATAGTGAGTTTGAATAATAAAAATAGTAGTATAATTTCAATTATGAATAAATATTTTTTTGTCTTCTTTCCTAGTATTAGTGGTTATAGATAGGTAGGATGACCATTTTATTATTTTTATTATTTTTATTTTTTTAGAGATAAATAGTGTAAGTGTGGGGGAGTGATGAGAGACAACATTTTTTAAATTTTAATATTATTTTCAATTGAAATTAACCCCAAAATTTTCATAAAAAATAGGAAGTTAAGAAATTTCTATTACTTTGTTAAATCTCAAATGAAATAGTTATATGGATTTAAATTATTTTTTTCATCATCAAAATTAATTAAATACCCCTATATTGATTTTTTAATTTTTTGATAAAATTGTTAACATGAAAGTTTGTGACACGCTGAGATTTTATGATTTTTTTATTAAATTTAATTCCATTGATAGCATGCACTATACAAAACACCAAATTATAATGAAAAACAATATACTATGTATATTACCATCTAACATAGTTATCATAACCTTATAGATAATAATGGTTGTATGAATTGGAATAAAAAAATTAAATATTTGTTATAACGGTTTGATATAGTTAAAACATTTTGATAAAAAAGAACATCATTTTTGGAAATGTCTTTCTATGTTTAGAAAATATTATTTTCTCAAAAATATGTTTTATTAAATTTTGTGGAAAAATAATAAATTTAAATTTTAAAACATTTTTAAATTTTATTTTACAGAATGAAATTTATTTTCGGATTCAACATTTCAAAATTATCTTAGAGTGATTTTGATTATTTTTTCTGAAAATATTAATTTTTTGATCAATAATAAAAAATACTAGTTTATATTTAAAACTGCATTTTATTTTGAAAATTTTATAACTTAATTTTTTTCTAATGGTATTTAATGTAAAAAAAATTCAACTATGTAATAATTAAACCAATATTGGTGATTTTAATTAATTCTATTTCTATTTTTGATATAAAAAACTTTTGAACTTTTGAAACTTTCTTCTTTGGAAGATGGCTTTTTCATAACATATGTGGGTTTTATTTTAAATTAAAATTTTATAATTATGTGCATGGAATTTCGAAAAACTAATTCTATATTTGAAATAAGAATAATTATTATTTTATAATAAAGGAAGCTTTATTTTTTAGGAAAATGAATAGTAAATACTTTAAAATTTAATTATTATGGTCAAATTAAAAAGGTTTTTACCAAGGAGTTAATGTCACGAAGTGACCCTAACGGGGATTGAGACTAAATTACCCCAAATCCACATTCATAGTATAGTGGGTGGAGAGTAGTTTCAAAATTCATACCACAAATGGGAGGCTTTTTTATAATGTACATATTCTCACACACCCAACTATCTAAATAGAGAAGTGCATAGGAGGAATAATAAAAAGATACAAAAACTAAAAAATAAAACCATAATGTAAAACATAAAGGTTGTATAAATGAACGACTGATAAAATAAAAAATTAAATGGAAAAATAGATACCCAACTAGAAAGATGTGACAAACTAATAAAATGTAAAATAAAACTCTGAGGCAGCCCAGCTCTGGATCACTAATCTACGAAAACTGCACATGGTCCAAAACATGCAATACTCCTACGATCCTTTGAAGTAACCAGCGACCCATTAGTCATCTACCTAATACAAAAAAAAATGTGTGAAAATATCATCCAAGGGTTAGTATATACATATCCAATAGGATGATCGGAAATAGGAATGTGGGAGTAGTAAAAGCCACAAAATGATTAGACAATAGATAGTAAATAGGATGTAACTTATCCCATTTTAAGAGAGAGAGAGAGACAGATTTACCTCATCTAGACATAAGTGGTCCTTACGATGTGCTCATACACCTGAATCAACCACCCCGGAAAGGGTAATATGGCATGTATTAGGGAAACATGATATGCCATCCTTGTAATTTTCAAAAACCCTAGATATCATAGCATAGGGGATACATGTTGTGTGTTCATTATGATACATGACATATTGTCATTTTTTCATAGATTTTCAATTATAAACACTATTCTCTAGATTTAGACTTTGCGCCTTTGATTTTGACTCTGTCTCCTCTCGAAATCGAGGGATCATGCTCCAATCGGTGATTACGGCCCTCATGTGGTTGGAAATCAGTTATTCATTTGTCCTTCACATAACCCTCACAACTCGAACATATTTAGTTCATCCAACCTTCATTATTTAACTCTAGATAACCAAAAAAATAACAAAAAACATGAAATATATATTAAATCATCCCTTGTTTATCTATTTAATGCTCCTACGTAAATCCATTAAAAATCTAGGGGTCAGATCGATCTTAGTTCTCCTCAAAAACATCAAAATGATTCCTTATAGGTTAATCATTGAGGAATTCGATGAATTAATAGGATAAAGAAAAATATAAAAAGATTTATCAATTGTTTTCTAGGTGTTCTTGGACAAAGAAAACAATTGGAAGATCCTAGTTTGAAAACAACAGTAACCAAATAAAATATCAATGCATAGGAGCATGCAATGATCCGAAATTGACACAGATCATTGAAGGGATGATCCTGCTCAATCAATTTAGTCAAAAATGGAATAAACCAAAAATTGATAAGTCCAAACTGAATATTTGATATTTCATCATCCACTAATGTTTTCTATAATGAATTTATGTGGTTGTTCCATTCAGTGTGATTGGATTTTTTTAGATCTAGTGATTCATCGTCATTGGTTGTGATCCACCAACAGAAGCATGAGAAGAACACATTGGATTATCCTAGGGTTTATGCGTCTAACCTTAAACCAAACTCTATATCATTTTACTTATAGATGTAACATGATGTGTTATTTTAAAAAAATATTTAAATTAATAATTTAATTATTCAACTAACTGTGCTGCCAATATATAGATTACCCAAATAACATACTCCAACTTATTTTAGGTTACTCCTAGGGTAAATATCACTTTTAGAACAAAATTATTGTGTCATATTTAGGATTAATTATTCTGTTTAAAAGTTATCCCATTTTCATTAATAAATAGTGCATGATCAATATAAATTATATATATTGTTTTTAAAAAATTAATTCTAAGCACATTGGGCCTTATAATCAAATGTCGACTCAGTATCGGGATTTGAAAATATGTGTATAAATATTTCAATGTCTTACAAAGAATAAACATGATCTCTGTAGTAAAATTAAAAATATAAGTTTTAAAAATGACCCATATAATGTATAATTACTATTTAATCAGAACATTTAGACCTGATATATTATAGTAATATAAAATGGTCCATTTTAGAGACTTTTATCATTTAATAAACAGGGGTGGAATTCATTCTTTTAAAAAAATCGAGGTGTGTCCTCTCCCTCACATATAAAAGGCCAGCATATCTCCTCTTCTTTCCACACATCCAAATCCCATTAGTTCATTAAATACCTACCCAAATAGAATCCTTAATTCCAGTAACATATCATATAACCCTTTATTTATAAATACAACCTAGTAAGGATTTAGGATAAAAACAAAATGAATTTTTCTAAAGAAGCAGTAACATCCTTAACTGAGTGATTTATTTTATTTATTACTCCAACATCTTCAAAATACCATCACAACATGATGATATAACAAACCTATTATATTATATATACTGATATGTCTTTATTATATGTTCATTACCTATAACCATCTCATCATACCTCAAATGGGAAAGGAAGTAGTTGATCATGTGTTTGGTGGTCAACTACCACAGGAATTGATGAAATTCATTTTCCATCACCTCTTCTCATAGATGGATATAATTATGTATAAATGATTTATATATATGATATTTATAATATAATAATAATTAATTAATTTAAATATCATATATACCATCTTACTTTCTATTCTGTATAGAATATTATAACACTGTTCATGTGTAAAATAGACTACCACCTTGCGAAGTGACGTAGTTTATTTTTTAGTAATGATTTTCATGGAAATAAATAAGGATAAAAATAATGAATATATGTGATATATATGACATAAAAATGATTTTGGGAAGCTAATATATTATTTTTTTCATCCATTAAAATATGGAAACACCATTCATGCATATATAAGACTTACTCACTAAATGAATGATGTATTTCATTTTAAATTAATAAATATTATAGTTTAATATAAATAAATATATATGACATGTAAATAAAGTTTCAAAATTTAGATATGATGGAACCATGATCTCATTAAAATGATCCAAAATACTAAACCAAAACATAAATGAAAAATGAAGTAGTTATTACTTGAAATATGATTTTAACATGGAATTGTTGAAAAATTGGTAATAAAAAGTCATAATAAAATAATATATGCTACGAATAATTTTATTATGATATTATAATAAATTCATAATAAACATATATTTATTTCACATGAGGTTCTAATGTATATGATATAATTCTAGACTTAAGGTAAGGTATTTTTGTCTGAAATTTCATTTTTTCTGAACATAAGATATGTTATACACATATATTATATTATGAGGTGTATATACATACCATTGGCATGATATATGTTGAATATTATTTTTTCATGATTTTTAAATATTCATTTGATGTTAATCATTAATGATGCTTGCGATTTAAATGAAACAAAAGTGGTAAATATTTTTTTATTACAATTTCATCGTTTATCAGGATTGTTAATGATTTTGTTTTTTATAATGTAATATTATAATCTTCCTCTCAAGAAATATAGTAATATTATTATCCTCTAGTTATTTCATGATAATACATGTTTCCCCCTTTTTCATCTCATTATGTACTCAATAGTTTGAAATAAATTAATTTAGGAGAAGTCATCTTTATTTCTCTATGTGGTCAAAAATGATTTTCCTTCTATATCCATGTTTTAAATAAAATATTTAGAAATGTTTTTTAAAAATTACCCTGTATTTTTTAAATAAATTTATAAATTTTTTTAAAATTTTCAATAAAAAACTCAAAGGAATATTCTTGTTGTTTTCTAAATGAGGTTCTTTGAATTTAACCGAAAAGGTGATATAAATATTTGTCATAAAATGTATGATATGAACATAATTTTATCTTGTCATGAACCCTCATTGTTTTAATTATTCCATTTCATGTTTATATGGTTGTTTTTGAATGAATATTTTTTCTTTAATATTTGGGATCTATTTTTATCTTACATAAGTGTTTTGTAAATGGAAATGATATTTTCCTCAAGAATATTTTAATGATTTTTTGTGGAATCTATATTTATCAATGAAAACAACATTTGGTGTTTCTTATGTTTTACTAGGGATATGATTTACTTGTACCGTCATTATTAATTTTTAGTATGGTTTATTATTATGATGAAGATATATTTATGAAACTATTACATTTACATGGGTTATTTCATGATGAAACTAATACGAAACCCATTTTTTATGGGTTATGCTATGATTTTATGTTTAGAAAACCCACTTATTTTCATGGTTTTTGATACAATGAATGATTTATGATATTGAGACACATATTATTATGATTTTAATTATGTGAATTGTGGGAACTATAATTCCCTACAATGTATTGGGTAAATATTAAAAATCTCATGTGATAAACAGGATTGGAATGGGAATTCAACACAGAACACTAATGGACATTGTACAAATAGGATAGTCATTGGAGTAAACCCTTATTTCTATAATGGTTATGGGAGTGAAAAAATTCCACTATGATAGACTTGTTAATGAGACATTACTACTATGTAAATGATTTTCCATACTTATGTGTTTAACAAAATTTCACATATTATTCCATTGTTATTAACTCATAGATCATTCCCTTTTATTCTTATATGATTCAATTCTTATGAAATTCTTATATTTATTCCATGAACCAAGATTTTGATCTTTAATATAGAGGGTATGGGTTTCAAATTTAATTCTCACATTCTCATAACCAACTACTCATATTATGTTTATGTATCTCCCCAGTTTACCCTTATGGATAATTTGAGATCACTCTCTATTATATTTATTTTCCTCATATTATGAAGAAATTTATTATGTATGATTTGTCTAATAAGTGTTATAGTTGTGAATAAATTAGTGGGAAATTATTTAGTTCACCCATAAATAAGTTATTTATTCTTCTGAGTTTCTGAACGCACCATACCTTTACGATATCTAGGCATGTATTTGTTTAATGTAATGAATGTTAATAAATAATTTTGTAACAAATATATATGAAAATCATTGTTCGTTACCTAGTACATGGAAAAGTCACATCATTGTTGACTCGAGTGTTACCTGGTACATAATAATGGGCCTTACTACGCACCTTTATTGACACTCCTAGGGGATATATTCTGTTTATTTAAAATTTTCATTACAAACCACCATGAATGACTGGAATTGATGATGACCATGAATAACCTAGGTTGAAAGATTGGTTTTTTGGATTTAAAATAATGTGTCTTGGTTTAAAAATTAAATAAATTATTTTTAATTACTATGTGTTTTCCCACTATGATTATTATTTCTCACAATAATATTTTTTGTTTTAGTTTATGTCTAGAATCCAAAAGAAAAGTTTGAATACTAAATGAAATGTAAATATATATGAGGATATTTACTTTATGATTGATGTATGGTAGAAAAAATAGAGGAAACTATCGTAATGGGACCGATAAATATTTTAATTGGGGAAGGTAAGGTCACTAAGAAGTTAAATTCCAATGTGATGAGAAGAAGTTAAATGATGATTTGAATAGAGAGAATTCTCTATACAATGCACTAAACACACTTAGGTGTTTAAAATTCATAAAACATGGGAACTATGCTAAATATTTCGAAAATATTAAGGTTAATGATTATTCTTGATGTCATAAGCTTCTTAAGTCAAGGAAAAAGAGTAAATTTCATGTAATCACTATTTTGGATATTTGGTGCGATAATGGCATAGTGAAAGGTAAACATACAATCCTCTCTAGAATTTCCAATGTATTATTTTACTATGTATATACCCATTCTTTTATACATGAAGAATTTTCTAAGGGATTTAAGATTTCAACCACATATATTGTTATAAAATTTGTAGTAAAAACCAAAATGGTATTATGATCACATCTTAAGTATATGATTCCTCTTTAGTTGATGTTTGTGGGAATGTACATCCCACAAATCTTTTCATTATTTCTCTGGTTGAATTTGGTGTTATCTTAGGAATGGTTTGGATTTATCTATATAAATCCCAAATCAAAAGTTGAGGAAGGGATGTCATGTTTAACATTCTGTACCAACCTATGATCTTCCATGAGTGTGCTGATAAATACAAATTTATAATGGAAATAAAATCCATTGTATAGGTTTTTGTTCTTATTTAAAAGTGTAATTTATCTCAGATGGTTGTGTAGAATCTCATCATTGATGGCATTCAATGTTTTTGGGAGTTATTTTTTCTACATTTCTAGAAGAGTTTCCTAGCTTCCCATTGAATCATGAAGTTGATTTTTCTATATAAATAATACCTTGTGAGACACCTATTTTAAACAATTCCTATATAATATACCCAATTGAGTTATAAGAATTTAATTAAAACTCTAGGAGAATCTTGAAAATGGATTAATTTGTCCAAGTGTATCACCTTGGGGTGTACCCAATAACTTTTTAAAAAATGAATACAGAATGAGGAATTTTTTTATTAATTATCAAGATATAAAAAAGATTAAAATAATGAAAAATTATCATATAACTTTTATTGGTGACATGTTTGATTGTTTTTGAAAATCTCAATATTATTCAATGATTTTATTTCATTTTGGATATCATCAATTGAGGGTCAATAAAGAGGATATACTCAAGATAACATTTCTTGTAATGTATAGACAATACGAGTATATAGTGATGTCATTTGGTCTTACTAAATACCCCTATATATTTATGGATTTAATGAATTTATTATTTATAGGTTACATTGATCAGTTTATTGTAGTACGTATAGTTAACTTTCTTATCTGTTAAAAGTGAAAGAAATATTATGAAGATAATTGGTGAATAATTATAAAGACCTTGAGGCAGGATAATTTTTATGGAAAATTTAAAATGTGTTAATTTTGGATACAATGCTTCCATTTTTGGGTTATATGCTCTCCAGAGATGGTATATCAGTGTATCCATCAATGACAGAGGCCATTTAATATTGTCCTAGGCCAACCACAATGAATTATATTCTATGTTTTCTTGTTTTTGGTGGATATTATCAATGGGTTGATAATAATTTATCATAAATATCTACTCCACTCAAAAATTTAACTCATAAGGGATCCATGTTTCTTTGGACAGATGAATGTGATGAAAAGTTCAAGGAACTAAAGAGAAGATTAGTCAATGAACCTATGGTTAAATTACCCTATATTGGATAATGTTTTTTAATCATTAGTGAAATGCCCCAAAAGGTATTGGGATGTATTGTTATGTATAATTACATAGTTATAGATTTTACCTCATGACAATTGAAGGTTCATGAGAAAAATTACCCAACTCATGATTTGATGTTTGGAATTGTAATTTTTTTATTAATGATATTAATGGATTATAATTACAAGGAAATGTGGGACACATATACTAATCAAAATAGTTTTAATAATATATTCACAATGATGGAGTTGAACATGCGACATTGGATATGGTTGGAAATGATTAAAATCTATGAATGCTCAATACATTACCACCTGATAAAGTGAACAAGATAGTCAATTCTTTGAGTCGAATGGTTTTTGATTGCTTATCCATGATAAGGTCCATAAATGATCCATTATTTCCTGATTTTAAAAGGATTGATTTGGAATTACTAAAGAAAGGGGATAAATGATATCTTTCTAAAATGAATGGTTAACCATCAATCTAGTGAAGATTAAATAGGATTATATGGATGATATAAAGATGAATAAGAAGGTGAAAAATGTTCCTGATTTTAACCTTGTTTGTGTAGGAATGATATGTTTAAGAAACCATGTGTATGTTACACACATACCAGATTTGAAGTAGTTGTTAGTGGATTGTCATGGTTCTTTTTCCTCTGCTCATCCAGGATTTATAAAGATATATAAAATGTGAAGGAGTAGTTCATGATGGATGAAATGAATAGAGATATAAGAGAGTTTGTATCTCTATTAATGGTATATTATCAAGTTAAATTTGATAGAAAAAATTATATGTCAAAATTATATCCATTAACCATACCAAAATGGAATTGTAAAAAATATCCATGAATAGTTTTTTCTAAATCTCCAAATAATCTAAAGGGAATAACGATATATGGGATATATTTCATTTCTTTAAAATTTTAGAACACTCCATTGATATCAGAACAAATTTACCTTTGAATCATATTTCCAAGATATATGTTAAATAAGTGGTAAGGTTTCATAAAGTATAATATTTCATTATGTCTTATTAGGGTATGATTTTTACCTCAATGTTATAAAGAAGTCTTCAATAATCTCTTGATACAGAGTTTATTTTCAGTACTATGTATCATCCTCAAATAGATGTACATTATAAGAGAATAATTAAAACCCTATTGGTTATTTTGATGTCTAATTTATGGATTTAAAAGGTGGTTGGGGTCAAATACTTCCCCTAATTGATTTTTCATTCAAAAATAGCATTGACATGAGTATTTAAATTGATCCTTATAAAGCCTTCTATAAAAATAAGTGTACACCTATAATGTGATGGAATTATTTTAGATAAAAAACTATTGGGACCTATAATAGATGAATAAATAATAGAGAAGGTTAGATCCATTCAAAAACACATAAGGGAAGCTCAATGTTGAAAGAAAAGTGATGCTGATAATAATAATTGTGAACTATAATTTGATATAGGTGAAAAGGGTTTTCTAAAAATTTCAACAAGAAAGAAAGTTTTGATATTTGGTAGGAAATGTAAAATAATAACTATGTATATCATTCCCTTTGAAATTCATGATCATATCAAGATCGTAGACTATTAGTTATTACTTTTTCCAAACCTCAATCAAGTACAAGATGTATTCCATGTGTTTCTCATTAAGAAGTACATACCATATCATTCACATGTAAAAATAATCAAGATTATACTTATAGATCATGATCTTTCATATAGATAACAATTAGTAGATATTTTGGATCAAAAAAATAAATTTCTATGAAACAAGACGACTCACATGGTTAATCTTTTGTAGTGAAACCACTAGTTTGAGGATAGTATGTGAGAACCAGAAGATTTAATGAGGTAGAATTGTCCTCATTTTTTGTAATAATGTGACATAAGTTTAAGAGATAAATTCAATTTAAGGGGGACAGAACTTAACACCCCACAATTTTAAGAAATATATTTTTTTTGAATTTAATTTTTTTGATAGATTATGTTACATACGACATAGATTTCTAGAAAACTGAAATATTCTATTTATAATATTATTTAACATGGTTGTTATGAACTCACCATTAAAAATGGTTGAATGAATATTAATAACCACATTTTAAACATTAATTAAATTGGATTTATATAATGAAATAATATTGATAGAAAAGTACTTAATTTTTTATAAAGACTTTACATGTTTTGAAAATACTATCATCTCAAAAAATGATTTTATTTATTTTGGTGAACAATTAATAAAAGTAATTTTCAAACACATAGAAAATTTATATGAAAAAATGATATTATGTTTTCGAAAAAATATTTCTAAATTATCCTTGGTTGAATATTTATGATTTTTTTAATAAATTAATTTTTTGATGAATATAAAAAATACCATTTTTTATTTAAAAGTGCCTTTTAATTTAAAGAATTCATAAGGTTAAATATTGTTTCAAAATAGCTTTAAAAGTAAAAATATTTTAATAATATTTTAATTAAATAAATATAAGTCGTTATAACCAATATAATTTTTAATTTTTATATAATTGTTTTAAACTTTTGAATGTTTTCTCTTCTGAAAACCATGTTTTCATCATGCAATCTCATTTAATATTAAATTAAACATTTCAAATTCTATGAAGGGAATCTAGGAAAATGAATCCCATATTTTGAATAAACATAATTAATTTTATCTTATGTGGTCATTTTAGTTTTTTTACCACACAGAAAAGTAAAAACAATAAAACTTAATTATTGTGGTTAAGGTAATAAAGGATTACTAGGTGGTTAAACTGTAATTAAAAGGGTTAAAAATGACCCAAAATATAAGTACACATATAGTATACATGTGTCATTGAGAGGGGGAGGTGGTGAATTAGGGATTTATTTTTATTTCAGTTTCCCTACTATTGAAACAAAATTTTCCTCTAATTAATTATTTCTTTCACTACTGAAGACAAATCAAACACATATCTATTAAAACATAAGAATTTAAAAGGTTAATTTCTCATAATATGTTGTTATATACAAGGTATGGTATGTAAACAATTTGATACTGAAAATCCACAAGAATACAATCCTTTTGGGTGGAATACAATGAGTATGATATGTCCTTACACTCGTGTAGTACTATGTTCAATACAATAGTTTGTGTTCCCTTTCTAGGAAAAATGAATAAATATAATTTTTGTGACAAACATGTTATAGTGATGTATGATCAAATTTAAAAAATATATTCTTCAAAAAAATTATTCACTTTCTTTCCCAAAAATAAGAGAGAATTATTTTAGACCTCATTACGATACATAGACTAATTTCCCAATCTTATTCCCAAGTTTGATTTCTCAATAAGAAAATATAAATATGAGAATACTCCTGAGACAATTCTGAAATTATTTTTTATTAGTACTAAAACCTTAATACAATTTTCTAAGTCCAATGATCCAGCGTAATACAGTAATCAGACAAATAATATCTTATCTATTATCTTTTAATCATCTATATGACATATATCCTCAGGTATATTTAATATGTAAACTTCTTCTCCATAGAAATTTGGAACTTCTCTATATTCTTACAAGAAGAAAATATATGACAGAAAATGTAAAAAGTACTTTATCCTTTTATGGGAAACGAAAAATGATTTGGGAAGGATTCTAATTTTTTTCCCACTCATCAAAATTTCTCAAAATCTCGGTTTACATTGAATTCATAAATGCATTTATGACTTCTTAAATGGTTCCCAACTCTTCTCTAACCTTCTCGAATATTATTAAAACATTAGATATCTTCAAACTTCATAAAATTATTCAGTCCAATTTCAATTATACAGTTTTATTTATTTGTTATGATGATCTATTACATTTGAATATTAAAATAAATATATATCTTCTCAATTTGATTCTCAAACCCTCTTATAAAACAATATAATTGATGATATTCCATTACATTTCTCCACACCAATTTAAAGATTAATCTGCCCATTATGATTTCCCCTTTATGATGATGAAATAAGATCCATCAACATTATTATATGTACAAAATTTAACAAATTTAGAACATATATATTCTCATTATTATTCTTCATACTAACTAATGAAAATAAAATAAAATATATTCAATGAACTTCATGCCCCCTGACAATACTTTTGAATCTTCTTCAAGCTTGTCAAGCAAGATGATTCTTCTAATTTTTTTAGACCGATGATCCTGCATCCAATATTTTTATTGGTATCACGTACTGTCTAATAGATCTTGAACCAAAACACCATATTCCTTCAATCTCTTGACCCACTAGTTAAATAAATTATTATTTCCCTCTGGACATACTTGACACCAAAAGGAGAGAAAAAATAATTCAACCTAAAGAATGGATGACTACATTATTGATCATTATATGACATTGTTTTTGTAACATCCCCAAACAACATTACTTATTATCCATTCAATTGGACCCAAAAACTCTCGATAAAAACTATTCTACCTACGATGATTATGTTGGTTGTCAAATCTAATAGATCAAAATCAAAAACATTGACTAAAGAAACATCATTATTTTCTGAAAAATGATAGTAATAGACTTATTTTATAAGGCCCCAGCCTTACAGCTTACTTAACATTGAATTAAATGAATAATTCACATTGAGTATCTTTTCAGGTTTAGAGCTTTAGAGAATTAGGACATAACTATTACATCTCAAAAGATTACAAAGTAGACACTTCTACTAAGTTTCCATAAAATAAATACTCTTAAAAAGAAACATGTCTAGTTCCATCTTTTAGATAGAATGACATTCCATTGATCCCATCCTTGACCATATTCCACATTAAGTATTGTGAAAAACATTTCAAAAAAACGTGGGGTGAGCATAAAAATCTCAATAAGGCATACACAAAGAATGAAAACTGTTAGTTTTTCAAACAACAGGTAATCCACGTATACTTTATCAAAGTAATACCTTCACCATTATGAAATAGTAAAAACTCTTCACTGAATAAAATATCATTACTTACCCTTTTGTAACCAAAAGATTACCATAAAACCCATATAAAGAACACATAACATATAAAGGTAACTTGGGACATAAACATACTTATGTGGAATAACCATACGGTCGACTTCCACGCATATCACTTAATGGAATAGCCATACGGCCGACTTCCATACCCAATGCATTGGAGATTATAACGTAACCACCCATACTAGTATTCACGGCACCACCCATCATATGGTTTATCACATAACCACCCGTCAAATGTCCAAGTACCATTATAAATCATAATACATAAAACAAATATAATGGAAAGAAAACATTTCCACATTCCGACAAAAATATATCAAATAAATATATTGACATAAAAAATCCATTATAAAAACCCTTTTCAATACCAAAAATACATAAAAGAGTATATGGTATTTATTTCATTTAAAAAAAACATTACGGCTTGTTGAGGAATACAAAGACCAAATAATACTCGCGGCGGCGGAAAAGGTCGTTGTCACCGCGTACGTTAAAAGAAACATTACTTTTTGTCGTTTAGTAAAACTCTTTGTAGAAAAAGATTCCTTTTTTATAAAAGTAAAAGTCAAAGGGGTTTATACACTGTATTAAATAAAGTTCTGTATAAAACGAAATATGCCTCAATGAAAGGAGATTGAGAGGAAGTCCCTTACATCGGGTCCGACTTGACTTGATCTTTCTTTAACGTCCTGAATAATAAACATGCGTTAATTTCTACTTGCTTAAGAACCTTTTTCAAGTTCATTATTACTTTTATATCACTTATTACAATGTTATAAACATTATGCAATCATTTAATTTAATAATGTTTGTTTTGTCGATATTTGGTTCTTATGTCGAAAGTGGACTTCTTACAATTACATGTTGTTCGTGTGGTCAAAGGTTCATTATATCCAGAATTATATTCATGATTTGGATATCATATATATCATATATATACATAATATACATGTATTTATAAACTTACATAATCAATTAGAGGTAAGAAATGAAATGCACCGTTCATGGAGACGGTAAGTCGTACGTACGCATGAACACTACTTTCATTTCTATGTCATATTAATGGAATTAAAACTAAATGAGAGATATGTATATTTTAATTACAGAATTATATTAATCAATTAGATGTATCATACATCATATATATCCATTATATATATGTACTTATAATAGTACATTACATTTGGGGATAAGAAATGAAATTCACCGTTCATAGAGACGGTAAGCCGTACGTACGCATGAGCGCTACTTTCATTTCTATCTCATACTTTAATGGAATGAAAATGTAACACCCGAGACTTTTATGTTATATAAATCATCAAAGGAATCTTTTTCTAAACAATACTTTCTTAGCTTGATTTACACGAAATCGCGACCTTCCTCGATAGCTTGCGTCGTATGCAATATCGAGTTTCACTAAACAACGATATGCTATTAAAATATTATTAAACTAGCCGTTATGAATAGTAATAACCACTTTTTGAAATTTTATAAATTTTATTTTTCAAAATGGACTTCATTTTTGGATTCAGAATATCGAAATTAGCCTAGGGTGAAATTTTGGTATTTTTCTGAAAACTTTCAATTTTTGATGAATAGTGAAACCACTAAGTGGTAGTTAAAAAACTGAATTTTTCATAAAACATAATTTTACCGCTTCTGTGAATGGAATTTTGAAAATACGAGAGACACGGTTAATATCAAGGACTAAAATGTGGTTCAATGTGATGAAAATAATTTTTGGTGAATAGTAACTTTTTACTTTTTTTACCGTGGTTAATAGTAAATATGGTAACTAAGGGTAAATATGATATTACTATTACCCTAACACATGTCCTAATTCTATTGGATAAGTGTAATTCGACCAAAAACAACCTTATGAATATAATATGACCATTTAGGTCCACTTGGATTAGATTATGACATTTAATATTATTTTATTTAATGAATAGTTAAAATAGATAAAATCAAAGTTTAATAACTAAAACGTTTTTAATATAGGTTTATACATAAGATAAATTAGATTATAAATATTCATTAGAAAGATAAATGGATTTACTAGATAATAATATTTTATTTATATTTTTTATACTTTAAATAAATTAATTTATTTATGACACAACGATGATGCCGTAATTACCCTTTTAAAGAAATGTTAACATAATTGATGTTATAAATGCCCAAATAAATGTAATTTGAGACTTTTTATGAATTACACTAATTTTCTAGGTTACTATGATATATTATTGTTGATTTAAGAAACTTTTTTTGAACATATGATTCTGTTATGACTTTCACAAAAATCATATATCAAATAGTGTCAAAATTGACACAAAATAGTTTTTAAATCAAATATTATATTATTAATTGTTATTTTATTCCTAAAAATCTAAGGTTCGGCCAAATGACTTAGATAAGGATATATATATTAATAAAAAACAACTTGGGGTTCGTTTGTCATGTTATAGTAAGTGTATTAACCATATAGTGTAAGAAAAAAAAAGACACGGTAAAAGTTAAATTATTTAACTTAGAGTTAAATCTAATTGATAAGGTTAAAATAATAACCTAAACTTGTATAAATCCTATTGGTTGATAGGATTTCGACCCATCCCCACTTTACCTTCGAAATAATACCCTTTGGAACCATTATAAACCGATTTTGACTTTAATATAAAATAATATTTTGAGATATTCCTAAGGTGCCCCTCTCCTCCCTTATAAAAGGGCACCTCCTCCCCCTCTTCCTCACACCACATTGATCCTTCAAGCTTGGCCAAACCCTGCCACTTTCTCCTCTACACTTCCCTAGAGACATCCTAGAGGTTCTGGTCTTCTCCAAAGACCCATTTTAGTGCCCTAAAAGGAGGTCTCAATGAAGCACTTCAAAGAAGAGGTAAAGCCCATTACAAATTCTTTCACCTTTATTTCTTCTTCCACTACTTCTTCTTAGGTTGTTTCATTATGAAGTAATAACGTCAGTATCACTCATATACTGATATGTTATTATAAGTATGAAACAACCCGATTTCACCATCTATCCATCCTACTGAAAAAGAAATCACCGCGCGTGCGTACATACGGAATACCGTCTCCACGTCGTGGTGTAATCTATTTTCCACCACCACCTTACATGGATGGGTATAATGGTGTATATAATGACTATATATGACTATTATAAAGTTATATTGATTCTGAAATAGTATAAATATACTCCAATACAATTCCACGATCATAGGAACGATATCATCACTCGTGCGTACGTACGGAATACCGTCTCCACGATGTGATGCGACTCGTTCTACATGATCTTCATTTCATAATGATTATATAAATGAATTGGATTAATTAATATTATATATATTACACTAATACCATTCTGGAAATGAGGTATCTATAACCTAAAGAAAAGAATAAGAATTTATTCGACAAAACACGCATAATAACAAAAAGATATAAACACTCGAATAACAAGTAGCAATGAAATATTACTACTAAAAAACTAAGAATATGACCATATATGATATCATAAAAATAAGTATGATTCTGGAATAAGTCAATAACATTATTTAAATCACTATACAGGAGGTTCGGACACTTACAAAGCAAGTCGGACCTAAGGTAAGGGAAATATCACAATCTCATTTTTATCCGAGATTGTTTGTACTTTGGATTTACTGGGGTGTATTTTATCATCCAAATCCATGTTTCCTCAATATTTAATATTATTTCAATCCACCTACAATTGTTTAAATCCATTTTTACCCTTTGATGAGTTTATAGTAAAAGATATGAAAAGAATCTTTTGTCGTTTTTCATACGAGGTACTTTTTGACTTTTCCGACAAAAGTACGAAGAATGTTTTTTTTAACTTATACGGCATGAATGGATTTTTAAAACATTATTTACAAGAAGCTTCCTTTACAAGTTTTCAAGTTTATTTTTAATCAACTTCTTTTAGATTATAATTTTATGACATGTTAAGAAAGGAAAAGTGTTTTTGAAGTAGAATGGATATTTTCCTCAAGAATGAAGTTCAAGTGTTTTATCAAAATTATTTTCCATCTAAGATAATAAAGGGTTCTGTTTTTATCCCTATTATTACATTGATTTGATTATGTTGTGAAGGAATTATTTTTATGAATTCCTTTATCGTATATGAATTGTTTTATGATGTCATGATGCTTAAGATTCCCATTTTAATTACATGGGTTATGCAATGATGTATGGTTTATGATTTTGTGGCACACATAAGAATGGTATCATTATGAGATGGGTGGGACCTGTATCTCACTCCAATGAATTGGGTAAAGATTTTATATCTCATGAGATAGACATGGCTGGAACGGTATGTTCTACCGGTTCAGTGAAACAGGACTGAAAGGAGGGTGACTCGGTTCAGAAAGGGACTTTGTCCACTAAGATAGTCTTGGCAATGAGTCTTGACTAACAAGAAATGATTCTCTATTATTATGTGTGTACGCCACAAAGTTTCATGTTTTAAGTTATGATTATTGTGATTACATTTCACTGCCATTATTTATCCCATGTTAGGAAATTATGATCCCTTTTGCAGGGTAAGATTTCCAAAAGTTATGTGCTTATGTATACAATGTGATTGATCTTTCTTTTGTTTACCTTTACTGAGCATTTGAGCTCACCATTTTGTATGTTTTATTTCCCCAGGTCAGGAAGAAGGTTATTAAGTAGGATATGCCAAAAAGGGACTCTAGATATGATGAAATAAGTGGGAGGCAAAGTTGATGCTTTATGAACCAGTTGTTTATGTTTTTTAGTTTCTAAAGAAACTATACCTATACAGTCCTTTCGTGGTTTTGTTATATGTTGTAATAAGTATGCTTCAATTTTTGAGTATTAACAATGTATGTAAAGTATGGGTCGTTATAGTTGGTATCAGAGGAAAGGTATAGTCATCCTTTGGAAACTAGGATGTGAAAGCCTTAGTAAGAACCCTAAGGATAAGTCTAAGCATAGAACACAATATTAGTGTTTTAGAAATGGCCATGAATAACCTAGGGTAGGACCTTAAGTGTGAAATTTTATTTTTGATTATGTGGTTTTCCTATTATAATTAGTGTTGCTCACACCATTCTTCTTGGTTTTAGTCAATGGATGGAACCCGAAGGAATCGTGTTAATGCGGAATGCGACGGGCAATGAAATGATTGTCCCCCTGAGCAACCAAACGTTATGGGAGCTAGAATACAAAATCTTGTAGCCATGCTCACACAACTTTCTCAAGCTATGAATCATACAGGACTTCCAAACTAGCAATGTAAGGAGCAACATTCTGTTGAATCCTTCATGAGGCAGCGTCCACCTTCTTTCAGCGGGTCTACTGATCCATTATTTGCTGAACAATGGATTAGTACTACTGAAAAGATATTTTTAGTTCCTCAATGTTCTGAACATGATAAATTCATCCTAGCAGTGTATCATTTTGAAGGAGATGTTGATCAATGGTGGAATCTTATTAATAATACGAGGCAAAGAGATGAAATTGAGTCCATGGAATGGTACGAGTTCAAGAACTTATTTTTCAATAAGTACTTCCCTCGTATTCCCCGAACAAATATGAAAAAAGAGTTTCTTGAACTGAAGCAAAAGGATGATGAATATTTTGGTACCTATGAAGAAAATATTACAAGACTTGCAAGGTATGCTTCTGGTATTATTATCCAACCTGAGAGTAAGATCGATCGGTTCTTTAGTGGCTTAAAACCAAGTCTTCGAAGGGCGTTAGCCATAAGGGACTTCAATAGCTACGAGGAAATCGTTCGATGTGCTCTCAATGTCGAGATAGATATTGGAGTAACCCATCAGTCCTATGGGTTTGATAAGAAGAGGAAAATTGAATTCAAAGGAAAATCTAAAGAGCACACTGAAAAGAAGATGAGCTTTCTCTTATGCTCAAAGTGTGGAAAGAAACATGGAGGGAGTTGTCTTAAAGGGACAAGTAAATGTTTCAAATGTGGAAAGGAAGGTCATCGGGCATTTGAATGCCACGATGATGAGAAAAAGATGTCTAATGATGCAAACAAAGGAAGGGAAACACAGAATGAACCTACTACACTTCAATGTTTCAAGTGCAAGGAGATGGGTCATTATGCCAATAAATTCCCTAATCCAAGGGTTGATGATGATGGTCGACGTCAACAAACTCTTAAGGCTAAAGACAAAGGAAAGTCACATGCAATTTCTATCAGTGATGTGGAGTACGATAACGATGTGGTGAAAGGTACACTTACCATCCACTCTAATGTATCAAATGTTTTATTTGATTCTGGATCCACCCACTCTTTTATTTCTGAAAAATTTCTAAGGGTATCACCGTATTACCTCAACAATTAGATGTTTAGTTAGCTGTGACAACACCTACTGGCACAACAGTCACATCAAAAGTTTATAATTCTTCTCCGATCGAAGTTTGTGGGAATGTGCTTCCTGCAAATCTTGTGATCCTTCCTATAGTGGAATTTGATGTGATTCTTGGCATGGATTGGCTTTCTTTATATGGATCCCATATCAATTTCCAAATAAGGGAAGTCACATTTCATATTCCAGATCAATCTATGATCGTCTATCAATGCAAGGATGAACATAACCTTCCAGTGGAAATTTCTTCCATCTTATGGGTCTTGATTCCACTAAATGAAGGTTATTTATCTCAAATGGTTGGTGAGAAACTCACGATTAATAATATTCCCATTGTACGGGAGTTTGATGATGTCTTTCCAGAGGAATTACCGGGACTTCCACCAAATCGTGAAGTTGAGTTCTCAATATAACTCGTACCGGGTGCTTTGCCTATTTCAAAGACACCTTATAGAATGGCCCCAATTGAGTTGCAGGAATTGAAGAAGCAACTCCAAGAGAATATTGATAAGGGATTCATACGCCCTAGTGCGTCACCTTGGGGAGCACCTGTTCTATTTGTTAAGAAGAAAGATGGATCAATGAGACTCTACATTGATTATCGAGAACTTAACAAGATCACTATCAAGAACAAATATCCTCTCCCACGCATTGATGACTTATTTGACCAACTACGCGGAGCTCAATACTTTTCAAAGATTGATCTTCATTCAGGGTATCATCAATTAAGGGTCAAAAGGGAGGATATACCAAAGACAGCTTTCCGTACAAGGTATGGAAACTATGAATTTATAGTGATTCCATTTGGTCTTACAAATGCACCTGCTATCTTCATGGATCTGATGAATAGAGTCTTTAGACACTATCGTGATCAATTTTTGGTAGTCTTTATAGACGATATTCTTGTCTATTCAAAGAGCATGGAAGAACATGAATATCACTTGAGAATTATATTGAAGACCCTGAGAAAGGAGAAGCTTTATGCCCAATTTACCAAGTGTAAATTTTGGCTTCAAAAAGTTGCATTTTTGGGTCACATAATCTCAAAAGAGGGGATATCTGTGGATCCAGCAAAAACAGAGGTTATCAAAAGATGGTCGAGACCAACAACAGTAACTATGATCCGAAGTTTTCTTGGTTTTTCTGGATATTATCGACGTTTTGTGAAAGATTTTTCACGATTATCTAATCCATTCACCAAGTTGACTCGGAAAGGAGTTAAGTTTCTTTGGACGGAGGAATGTGAAGAGAATTTCAAGGAGTTGAAAAGAAGGTTATCCAGTGCACCTGTGCTCACACTGCCCTGTAGTGGAGAAAGGTTTGTGATCTACAGTGATGCATCCAAGAAGGGATTGGGGTGTGTTCTTGTGAAAAATGATATGGTGATAGCTTATGCCTCACTACAGTTGAAAATCCATGAGCGAAATTACCCAACACATGATTTGGAGTTAGCTGCGGTAATCATTGAATTAAAGTTTTGGAGGCATTACCTTTATGGTGAAAGGTGTGATATTTATACTGATCATAAAAGTTTAAAGTATATTTTCACACAAAAGGAGCTGAATATGCGTCAAAGAATATGGTTGGAGCTGATTAAGGAATATGACTGCTCAATCCATTACCACCATGGGAAGAAAAACAAGGTGGCTGATGCATTATGTCGACAAGACCATGCTAGTTTATCCATGATGAGGATCACAAAAGATCCAATGTTTATTGATTTACAAAGGATAGATCTTGGAATTATAATGGAAGGGGAAAAATCTTATCTTTCTCAAATGAATGTTCAACCATCTATACATGTGAAGATTAAAGAGGCACAGAAAGAAGATGTCGAGTTACAAAAGAAGGTGATAAATATTCCTGATTTCAACCATGAATGTGATGGGATAATAAAGTTCAGGAATCAGGTTTGTGTTCCTCCCATCCCCGAATTAAAGAAGGAGCAGCTGGATGAGGCTCATAGTTCTTCATTCTCTATTAATCCTGGAAGAACGAAGATGTATAGGGACCTGAAAGAGTACTTTTAGTGGGATGGCATGAAAAGAGATGTTGCTGAATATGTCTCTTGATGCTTGGTTTGTCAACAAGTTAAAGCTGAGAGACAGAAGTCTATGGGGATGTTACAACCATTACCCATACCTGAATGGAAATGGGAAAACATCACCATGGACTTTGTCACATGACTTCCTAAAACATCCAAAGGCAATAATTCTATCTGGGTCATAGTTGATCGTCTTACAAAGTCTGCACAATTCATTGCTATTAGAGTGGATTTCTCTCTGGATCAGCTTGCCAGGATATATGTAAAGGAAGTGGTAAAATTGCATGGAGTACCACTTTCTATTATATCTGATCGGGATCCGAGATTTACCTCGAAGTTCTGGCGAAGTCTTCAGCATACTCTGGATACAGAGTTGAGTTTCAGCACTACTTATCATCCTCAGACAGACGGTCAGTCTGAGAGAAAAATTCAAACCCTAGAAGATATGTTGAGAGATTGCTCTGTGGATTTCAAAGGTGGTTGGGGTCAACACCTACCTTTGGTGGAATTTTCTTATAATAATAGCTTTCACTCCAGTATTCAGATGGCTCCTTATGAAGCTCTCTATGGAAGGAAATGTAGGACTCCAACTTCCTGGGATGAATTTGGGGAATGAAAGCTATTAGGACCTGATCTCGTTGATGAAATGGCAGAAAAGGTCATATCTATTCAAAAACACATAAGAGCAGCTCAGAGTCGACAGAAAAGTTATGCCGACAACTGAAGAAAAGACCTATAGTTTTAAGTGGTTGATAAAGTGTTCTTACGAATATCTCCCTGGAAGAGGGTTATGAGATTTAGAAAGAAGAGGAAGTTGAGCCCTAGATATATCGGTCCTTTCGAAATACTGGATCATGTTGGGAAGTTAGCTTACCGATTGGAGCTTCCACCGAATCTCTCTCAAGTTCAAAATGTGTTCCATGTATCTCTCATAAGAAAGTACATACCCGATCCTTCACATGTACTCAGCTCAAAAGTTGTACCGCTGGAGCAAGATCTTTCTTATGAAGAACAACTGATAGAGATTCTGGATCGTAGCGAAAAAGTCCTACGAAACAAGACCACTCGATTGGTGAAAGTTTTATAGAGGAACCACCAATTAGAAGAAGCTACATGGGAGCTTGAGGATATGATGAGGGAGAGGTATCCTCATCTGTTTGTTACAAAGTGATGAATTTCGAGGGGGAAATTCATTTTAAGGGGGGTAGAATGTAACACCCGAGACTTTTATGTTATATAAATCATCAACGGAATCATTTTCTACACAATACTTTCTTGGCTTGCTTTACAAGAAATCGCGACCTTCCTCGATAGCTTGTGTCGTACGCAATACCGAGTTTCACTAAACAACGATATGCTATTAAAATATTATTAAAACTAGCCTTTATGAATAGTAATAACAACTTTTTGAAATTTTATAAATTTTATTTTTCAAAATGGACTTCATTTTTGGATTCATAATATCAAAATTAGCCTAGGGTGAAATTTTGGTATTTTTCTGAAAACTTTCAATTTTTGATGAATAGTGGAACCACTAAGTGGTAGTTAAAAAACTGAATTATTCATAAAACATAATTTTACCACTTCTGTGAATGGAATTTCAAAAATCCGAGAGACACGGTTAATATCAAGGACAAAAATGTGGTTCAATGAGATGAAAATAATTTTTTGTGAATAGTAACTTTTTACTTTTTTTTCGCGGTTAATAATAAATAGGGTAACTAAGGGTAAATATGATATTACTATTACCCTAACACATGTCCTAATTCTATTGGATAAGTGTAATTCGACCAAAAACAACCTTATGAATATAATATGACCATTGAGGTCCACTTGGATTAGATTATGACATTTAATATTATTTTATTTAATTAATAGTTAAAATAGTTAAAATCAAATTTTAATAACTAAAACATTTTTAATATGGGCATATACATAAGATAAATTCGATTATAAATATTCATTATAAATATAGAAAGATTTCCTACATAATGATATTTTATTTATAATTTTTAGACTTTAAATAAATTAATTTATTTATGACATAATGATGATGCAGTAATTACCCTTTTAAGGAAATTTTAACATAATTGATGTTATAAATGCCCAAATAAATGTAATTTGAGACTTTTTATGAATTACACTAATTTTCTAGGTTACTATGATATATTAGTGTTGATTTAATAAACTTGGTTCGAACATATAATTCTGTTATGACTTTCACAAAAATCAAATATCAAATAGTGTCAAAATTGACACAAAATAGTTTTTAAATCAAATAATATATTATTAATTGTTATTTTATTCCTAAAAATCTAAGGTTCGGCCAAATGACTTAGATAAGGATATATATATTAATAATAAACAACTTGGGGTTCTTTTGGCATGTTATAGTAAGTGTATTAACCATATAGTGTAAGAAAAAAAAGACACGGTAAAAGTTAAATTATTTAACTTAGAGTTAAATCTAATTGATAAGGTTAAAATAATAACCTAAACTAGTTTAAATCCTATTGGTTGATAGGATTTCGACCCATCCCCACTTTACCTTCGCAATAATACCCTTTGAAACCATTATAAACCGATTTTGACTTTAATATAAAATAATATTTTGAGATATTCCTAAGGTGTCACTCTCCTCCCTTATAAAAGGGCACCTCCTCCCCCTCTTCCTCACACCACATTGAGCCTTCAAGCTCGTCCAAACCCTGCCACTTTCTCTTATACACTTCCCTAGATACATCCTAGAGGTTCTGGTATTCTTTAAAGACCCATTTTAGTGCCCTAAAAGGAGGTCTCAAATAAGCACTTCAAAGAAGAGGTAAAGTCCATTACCGATTCTTTCATCTTTATTTCTTCTTCCACTCCTTCTTCTTAGGTTGTTTCATTATGAAGTAATAACGTCAGTATCACTCATATACTGATATGTTATTATAATTATGAAACAACCCTATTTCACCATCTATCCATCCTACGGAAAAAGAAATCACCGCGCGTGCGTACTTACGAAATACCTTCTCCACGCCGTGGTGTAATCTATTTTCCACCACCACCTTACTTGGATGGGTATAATGGTGTATATAATGACTATATATGACTATTATAAAGTGATATTGATTCTGAAATAGTATAAATATACTCCAATACAATTCCACGATCATAGGAACGATATCATCACTCGTGCGTACGTACGGAATACCGTCTCCACGATGTGATGCGACTCGTTCTACATGATCTTCATTTAATAATGATTATATAAATGAATTGGATGAATTAATATGATATATATTACACTAATACCATTATGGAAATGTGGTATCTATAACCTAATGAAAAGAATAATAATTTATTCGACAAAACACGCATAAGAACAAATAGTTATAAACACTCGAATAACAAGTAGCAATGAAATATTACTACTAAAAAGCTAAGAATATGACCAAATATGATATCATAAAAATAAGAATGATTCTGGAATAAGTCAATAACATTATTTAAATCATTATACAGGAGGTTCGGACACTTACTAAGAAAGTCGGACCTAAGGTAAGGGAAATATCACAATCTCATTTTTATCCGAGATTGTTTATACTTTGGTTTTTACTGGGGTGTATTTTATCATCCAAATCCATGTTTCCTCAATATGTAATATTATTTCAATCCACCTACAATGGTTTAAATCCATTTTTACCCTTTGGTGAGTTTATAGTAAAATATATGAAAGGAATCTTTTGTCATTTTTCGTATGAGGTACTTTTTGACTTTTCCGACAAAAGTACGAAGAATGTTTTTTTTAGCTTATACAGCATGAATGGATTTTTAAAAAATTATTTACAAGAAGCTTCCATTACAAGTTTTCAAGTTTATTTTTAATCAACTTCTTTTAGTTTATAATTTTATGACATGTTAAGAAAGGAAAAGTGTTTTTGAAGTAGAAAGGATATTTTCCTCAGGAATGAAGTTCAAGTGTTTTATCAAAATTATTTTCCATCTAAGATAATAAAGGGTTCTGTTTTTATCCCTATTATTACATTGATTTGATTATGTTGTGGAGGAATTATTTTTATGAATTCCTTTATCGTATATGAATTGTTTTATGATGTCGTGATGCTTAAGATTCCCATTTTTATTACATGGGTTATGCAATGATGTATGGTTTATGATTTTGTGGAATACATAAGAATGGTGTCATTATGAGATGGGTGGGACCTATATCTCCCTCCAATGCATTGGGTAAAGATTTTATATCTCATGAGATAGAAATGGCTGGAACGGTAGGTTATACCGGTTCAGTGAAACAGGACTGAAACGAGGGTGACTCGGTTCAGAAAAGGACTTTTTCCACTAAGATAGTCTTGGCAATGAGTCTTGACTAACAAGAAATGATTCTCTATGATTATGTGTGTATGCCACAAAGTTTCATGTTTTATTTTATGATTATTGTGATTACATTTTACTGCCATGATTTATCCCATGTTATGAAATTATGATCTCTATTGCAGGGTAAGATTTCCAAAAGATATGTGCTTATGAATACAATGTGATTGATCTTTCTTTTGTTTACCCTTACTGAGCATTTGAGCTCCCCCTTTTGTATGTTTTATTTCCCCAGGTCAGGAAGAAGGTTATTAAGTAGGATATGCCAAAAAGGTGTAACGACCCAATTTTTTTTTGACTAGTATATTAACTTACTCTTATTGAGTTAATAAGATGTTAATGGTTAATGCAGAAAGAGGAGTCGATGGCTTCATCCAGTAGACTCAACCCTTATGAAGCCCACTTATCAGAGCTTGGGAAGGAGGTAGCATCTGTGGGCTTCGCTTTGGACCAAGCCCAAGCCGAACTCCAGCGTGTCAAGCTTGAACGGAAACGCCTGTGGGAGAAGTTCAAGTTAGTAGAGATTAATACCAGGGCAATGTTATCTGAGCCTCCCTCAGATTCTCTCACCATAGCACACCTTACACTCAGGTCTTATGCCGGTGTTATAAGGGGCTATGTGACGAGACCCTAGCTTCCTTGTGTAATCCCTTTGGGTGAATAAATTGAGATTTCTTCCTTTAGTGATGTTTGTGAAATTTCAAATGTCCAGATAATTTTAGAATGTATTTTATTGATGAATTTTGAAAAAGAGATATTTTGAAATATTTATGTAAAACCTAAATAACTAATGATGTGTAATGATTTTCAAAAAATGGTCTTCTACAAAAGTGTTCATTAAGGAATTTGGAGTCTAATAAGATCAACTTAATTTTTGATGAATAGTAAATAGTGAATAGTAATTTTACGCTTTGGATTAGTAATGTGACCAAATGGATTAGAAATCTCACTTAAAGAAAGTTTTAAAATAATCTAGGCACCTGGATTAAGTAATGTGATTCAATAAAATGGGTAAATAACGGTTTCATAAATTATTATTCAAGTATTAGTTTTTCGGATGAATAGTGTTTTTTAATTAAAAATTTAATTAAAAATAATTAGAAAATTATTTTTACAAAAATGACTTTATTTTTGAACTCAGAGCATCGATATTATGTTATGGTAATTTTTGGGGATTTTTCTGAAAAAATGAATTTTCGATGAATAGTGTATTTATTTAAAAATAAAATTAAAAATATTTAGAAAATTATTTTTATAAAATGGAGTTCATTTTTGAAATCATAGCATTGATAATTGGTTAAGGTGAAATTTTGGGATTATTCTGAGAAAGTTGAATTTTCGGTGAATAGTGAAAGTATTATTTTTAAGTTACGGGTGTTTAATGACATCATTAAATGATGTATTAAGTATATTTTCAATATGGTCGAATTGTGAATAGTAATATAAGGTGTGAGGTGTCCCAAGTGGCCAATACCATGGGCAAATACCATGGGCAAGCCCATGGTTTTGCCAAAACCACTAGTGAGGTGTCCCTTGGCCATTAATGCTTTGTCCCCTCACTTTCCCTATAAATACCCACCCTTTCCTCCTTTAGTTTTCACTTCCAACTCTCCCCCAACGAAGTTCTAGTCTTCTTACCTTCCAAGGAGTCCTCCCAAG
The DNA here is from genome assembly GCA_963277665.1 of Viscum album. Lineage (NCBI taxonomy): Eukaryota > Viridiplantae > Streptophyta > Magnoliopsida > Santalales > Viscaceae > Viscum > Viscum album. The sequence goes on along the minus strand of OY728145.1, from coordinate 1,261,225,874 downwards.
GTGCCCCCAAGCCCTCAAGGTCCAATCCTTTGAGTTTCAAGAGTCACGTTTAAAGGTAAGGGATCCGACCCCTCTCTTTCTTTTCATGTAATCTCTTTTATGTCATTCCTTTTCTTCTCCATGTTTTTATGTGAGAGGATGTTCTTTTATATTCATCTTACTGCCCTTTCAGGTTTATATGATGAGAGATCCCCTATTACTCTCATCATGTCGTTTTATGAAAGTTTAAGTGACGCCGTTAGGCTGCCGAATTTTTAAGGGATTCTTTCACCCTACTCATTTTTCAAGTTCGATTTTCATGTCAAGTCTTTCAAGTTCCTTTTTATTATGTTGGGGTATGATCTCTATATCTATCATACTGATATCTTATGATCATATGATGAGGGACCCTATTTGATCTTGTCATATCATTTTCTTTTGAAGTTAAGTGACGCCGTAAGGCTGCCGAATTTTCATAAGAGAAATCTAATCTTTCTTTTTCCTTCCATGATTTTCATTTCAAATGGTATGTCCCAAAAATTTCATTACCATGTCCATATGTCCTTCTTATTATTTCACCCTACTGTTTTATGGATCATTTATGAGTGGGTGACTCATGTCCCCTCTCATTTCAATGTTTTCTAAAACCCCGAAACTTAGCCGTTATGCTGCAGAATTTTCCCCTCAAAATGCCTCTCTCTTTTCTCAAAAATTATTTTATGTTATAAAGTGAATACTCAAAGCTCTTATTTATACAAGGGTATTCACATATATATCAAAATGTTCCATTTTAAATTCTGGGATTTACATACATGAGAACCGCATTCCCTTTCAGTGGGTTTAAAGTGACGTAAAGATCATGTCTTTAAAGCAGTTTTTAAAACGTTATGATTATGAAATGAAACCCATTTATTTTATTCTATATGGGTTATTTATGAAATGTTTGATGATGAAATATGTGGCTCACATGATAATAAAGGAAAATTTAAGGGTGTGCCCTAATAGCACTCCAATGCATTGGGTAATGATGTAACCACTAGAGATTACAATTTTCATGATACCTTGGTGAATAACCTTGGTAATTTTCAAATGACACCTTGGGGATGGACCTTGGTGATATGTTCATGATTGTCTATGTTAAATGATGTAGCCACATCTTCAAGTTATGGAAAATGTTATTTTTATTATGAAATGCCTCATGATTTTCTTTCTCATGCCTTAAAGTTCTTTTCATGTCCTTATTGAAGTATATCAAGTTCACATGTAAAATGTTCCTCTTGTTTCCCTTACTGTGCCTTCTGCTCACCCTTTCTTTTGATGTATGTCCCCAGGTTATGAGATGCAGTAATGAACCTAGGATGAACTTAAGGAGAAGCCTTTCAAGTGTTTAAGAAGAATGCTTTATGTTGTTTTCATGTATTATGTTCCTGGTTTCCAAGACACTAAACCTTAAAGATCCTCAGTTGTGTGTAATGTAATGAAAGTTTATGTTATAAAATGGCGGGATGCTATAGTTGGTATCAAAGGATGGTTTAGTTATTTGTGGAAATTAGGATATAAAAACTTTAGGAAGAACCCTATAGAAAAGATTAAATATAGGAAAACTTCTTGGTATTTCGGTAAGTATTGAGTAAGTGGTCTATCAAACAAATACATCCATGTCTGGATACGAGCAGGTAGAGGCGGCTCTGGCACAGATGTACATAGGGGTAAAACCCGAAAACACCGCTTTGAGCTAGACTCGAACGGGAACTGGTGCATGATAACGGGCCTTGCTGCACTCTTGGTTACGACACTCCCGGGGGATATGTTTGGTTAATCACATGATTTTTATGAATCATTATGAAGGAATTATAGAGAACTATAATTGTCTAAGCACGAAGTCTTAGTTAAAAGATTCATAAATGAAATAAGTTTCTCACTAAGGTTTTATTCTTTTAGAAAATGGCGGGAAATAGGAGAAATCGTGCCGATGGTGACCGCAATGCACTATGTGCTGACGGCCCTCCGATGGAAGCCGGAATGGAAACATTCATGCGAATGATGAACCAACTGACTCAAGTTATGAGTAATAACTTGAATCAAGCTGAGAGGCCGACCTCACCACGAAGGGAACAACTTTCTGTTGAGTCCTTCATGCGTCAACGACCGCCAACATTCAGTGGATCTACTGACCCATTGGTTGCGGAACAATGGATAAGCTCCATTGAAAAGATCTTTTCTGTACTTCATTGTTCGGAACAAGAAAAAGTCACCCTTGCTGTTTACCACCTAGAGGGAGAAGCTGATCAGTGGTGGTCACTGATCAAAAACACGAAGCCACGAGGAGAGATGGAAGATATGGAGTGGGAAGAATTTTGGGGGATTTTCTTTAACAAGTATTTCCCTCGTTCAATGAGAACGAAAATGGAGAAAGAGTTTCTCGAGCTGAAGCAGAAGGAGAACGAATCTGTCGGAAGCTATGAGATGAACTTCACAAGGCTTTCCCGTTATACCTCAAGCTTTGTCATGGACCCTAATGGGAAGGTTGATAGATTCTTTGGCGGACTACGACCACATCTGCGGAAGAATCTAGCCAACAGGGACTACGATAGCTATGAAGAAATAGTTCTAAGTGATATGAAAGTTGAACTAGAGTTTGGGGAGACACAGTGGTCTCACAAATCTAATGAGAAGAAGAGAACTCTAGAGCCGATCCTGGGAAGAAGTTTTGATCAGGAAAGACGTGGAAAGCATATGCAACATGCCACATGCAATAAATGTGGGAAGAAGCATCCGGGGAACTGCTTGATCGGAAGTGGCAAGTGCTATAGGTGTGGAAAAGAAGGCCATATTTCTCGGAATTGTCGTAGTGATGTGAAGCCTCAACTTCCCAACACAAATGATAGAGGAAATATGGTTCTGGCCCTACCCGAAGTCACATGCTTTAAGTGTGGACAGCTTGGGCACTTTGCTAATCAATGTCCAAATCCGAGGGCGGTGGAGGGGAATCACCATCAACCTCAGCAGAGGCCAAGGGAGCATGGTCGTGCTTTCGCTATCACAACAACTGAAGTTGAAGTTCCGAACGATGTGGTAGCAGGTACTCTTATTGTACTCTCAAAACTAGCAAGTGCTTTATTTGATTCTGGTTCTACGCATTCCTTTATTTCCTCCAAGTTTGCAAGGAATATAGAATCAATCCCCGAACTGCTAGAGGTAGAGTTGTCAGTCAAGACTCGATGAGGGATTATCCTTGCATCAAAAGTATTTAGAGACTCTAGTGTTTACTTTGGTGAGCTCAATCTTATCGCAAATCTAGTAGTCATTCCCATGATGGAATTCGACATTATACTAGGGATGGACTGGCTCTCAAAGTATAATGCTAAGATCAAATGCAGAAGTAAGGAAATCTCAGTAGTCTTGAATGAACAACCTACAGTTATCTTCCAAGGAGAGATATCCCGAACTGATCCCTATCTAGAAGCACCTCCCATAGCTTTCTTTATGGAGTTAATCGGTGATGATGAAGAAGGGAAAGGGAGCATACAAATTGAAGATGTTCCGATTGTTCAGGAATACATGGATGTATTTCCTGAGGAGTTACCTGGACCTCCCCTAGAAAGAGAGGTAGAGTTCTCCATTGAACTCGTACCTGGGTCTCAACCGATATCAAAGACTCCGTATAGAATGGAAAATGTGGAGCTAGAGGAGTTAAAGAAACAACTCCAAGTCTTGTTAGAGAAGGGGTTTATCCGACCGAGTGTGTCTCCTTGGGGAGCACTAGTTCTCTTTGTGAAGAAGAAGGATGGATCAATGTGGTTATGCTTTGATTATAGAGAACTGAACGGGATCACAGTGAAGAACAGATACCCTCTTCCAAGAATTGATGATTTATTTGACCAACTTCGTGGGGCTCAATTCTTCTCTAAGATTGACCTTCGATCTGGTTATCATCAACTGAGGGTGAAGAAGGAAGATATTCCAAAGACTACCTTCCGATCAAGATATGGGCATTATGAGTTTACTGTTATGCCCTTTGGCTTAACTAATGCTCCTGCTATTTTCATGGATTTGATGAATAGAGTCTTTAAGGACTACCTTGATAACTTTGTGGTAGTTTTTATTGATGATATTTTGATATATTCAAAAAGTCGTGAGGAGCACGAAGATCATCTGAGGGTTATTTTGAAAACTCTACGGAAGGAGAGGCTCTTTGGGCAGTTCAGCAAGTGTGAGTTTTGGTTACAACAAGTGGCTTCTTGGGGCACATCGTAACCAATGAAGGAATCTCGGTTGACCCTGCAAAGACAATGGTTGTGGAGGAGTGGCCTCAACCCACAACAGTAACTGAGATTCGTAGTTTCCTTGGTTTAGCGGGATATTATAGGAGGTTTGTGAAAAACTTTTCACGGCTTTCTAATCCACTAACCAAGTTGACTCGAAAAGGGGTTAAGTTCATCTGGACAAAGGAATGCGAGGAAAGTTTCCAAGAGCTGAAGAAGAGATTGGTTACTGCACCTGTGTTAACACTACCCTCTATCGGAGAAGGATTCGTTATTTTTAGCGATGCATCTCTGAAAGGGCTTGGGTGCGTCCTCATGAAAAATGACAAAGTAATTGCTTATGCATCTCGACAGTTGAAGATTAATGAGCAGAATTATCCTACGCATGATCTAGAGCTGGCGGCAGTTGTTTTTGCTCTAAAGATATGGAGGAACTATTTTATGGGGAGAAATGTGATATATACACTGACCACCAAATTCTAAAGTATATTTTCACTCAGAAAGAATTGAACATGAGACAAAGGATATGGTTGGAGCTTATTAAAGACTATGATTGTTCAATTCATTATAACCCTGGAAGAGCAAACAAAGTCGCGGATGCGTTAAGCAGGAAAGATCCTGTTGTTCTGGCAACAATGAGGATTCTGGGAGATCCCTTGATTAAAGATCTAGTAAAACTGGACATGGGAATTATAAGGAAAGGGACATCATCAACCCTATCCCAAATGATTTCTCAACCTTCATTACTAGAGAAGAACAAGAAGGCTCAAAAAGAATATCCTTTGCTGCAGGAGAAGTTCGAGGCTGTAAAGGATGGGAAGTTCCCTGATTTCAATATTGATCAATAAGGTGTATTGAAATTTCGTACAAGACTATGTGTTCCATATATTCCGGAGATAAAGAAAGAACTGATGGATGAAGCTCATAGCTCTACTTTCTCTATACATCCGGGAAGCACTAAGATGTATAGAGACCTTCGTGATCATTATTGGTGGGATAACATGAAGAGGGAGATTGCCGATTACACTACAAGGTGCCTGGTGTGTCAGCAAGTAAAGGCAGAAAGACAACTTCCTAAGGGGGTATTACAACCGCTACCCATACCAGTATGGAAGTGGGATAATATCACCATGGACTTTGTAACTGGTCTCCCAAAAACATCCAAAGGAAACAATGCGATATGGGTTATTGTGGACCGTCTCACCAAGACAGCCCATTTTATCTCTATTCGGGAAGATTTCTCTCTGGATCAGCTTGCCAAGATATACGTGAAGGAAGTGGTAAGGCTGCATGGGGTACCACTATCCATCATATTTGATCGTGACCCAAGATTCACATCAAAATTCTGGAGAAGTCTTCAACATGCTCTGAATACTGAATTGAATTTTAGTACGGCCTATCATCCTCAAACTGATGGCCAATCTGAAAGGACTATTCAGACACTCAAAGACATGTTGAGATTATGCTCAATGGAATTTAAAGGTGGATGGGATCAACACCTCCCATTAGTGGAGTTCTCCTATAACAACAGCTTCCATGCGAGTATTCATATGGCACCCTATGAAGCTCTGTATGGAAAGCGGTGTAGAACTCCTAATTGTTGAGATGAAACTGGTGAGAGGAAGCTTCTTGGGCCTGATCTTATGCAAGAAATGACAGAACAAGTTCATTCCATCCAACAACACATAAAAGCTGCTCAGAGTCGACAGAAGAGCTATGCTGACAATCGACGAAGAGACGTGGAGTTTGGTATTGGTGACAAAGTCTTCCTTTGAATCTCTCCATGGAAGAGAGTCATGCGGTTTGGGAAGAAAGGGAAGCTCAGCCCTAGGTACATTGGCCCCTATGAAATCCTTGATCGCATAGGAGTAGTGGCCTATCGTCTAGCACTTCCACCGAACCTAGCTCAAGTTCACAATGTCTTCCATGTATCTCTCTTGAGGAAGTACATACCCGACCCTTCGCATGTACTGAACCCAGAGGTGGTACAACTGGAACATGACCTCTCTTATGAGGTGCAGCCAGTGGAGATCTTGGACCGTAGAGACAAGGTCCTACGAAACAAGACTACCCACCTTGTGAAAGTGTTGTGGAGGAATCATAAATATGGAGAAGCGACTTGGGAGCCTGAGGAAACAATGAAGCAAAAGTACCCTCACCTTTTCGACTAGGCCTCAAGTATAAATTTTGAGGGATGAAATTTCTTAAGGGGGGAAGAATGTAACGACCGAATTTTTTTTTGAGTAGTATATTAACTTACTCTTATTGATTTAATAAGATGTTAATGGTTAATGCAGAAAGAGGAGTCGATGGCTTCATCCAGTAGACTCAACCCTTATGAAGCCCACTTATCAGAGATTGGGAAGGAGGTAGCATCTGTGGGCTTCGCTTTGGACCAAGCCCAAGCCGAACTCCAGCGTTTCAAACTTGAACGAAAACACCTGTGGGAGAAGTTCAAGTTAGTAGAGATTAATACCTGGGCAATGTTATCTGAGCCTCCCTCAGATTCTCTCACCATAACACACCTTACACTCAGGTCTTATGCCGGTGTTATAAGGGGCTATGTGACGAGACCCTAGCTTCCTTGTGTAATCCATTTGGGTGAATAAATTGATATTTCTTCCTTTAGTGATGTTTGTGAAATTTCAAATGTCCAGATAATTTTAGAATGTATTTTATTGATGAATTTTGAAAAAGGGATATTTTGAAATATTTATGTAAACCCTAAATAACTAATGATGTGTAATGATTTTCAAAAAATGGTCTTCTACAAAAGTGTTCATTAAGGAATTTGGAGTCTAATAAGATCAACTTAATTTTTGATGAATAGTAAATAGTGAATAGTGATTTTACGCTTAGGATTAGTAATGTGACCAAATGGATTAGAAATCTCACTTAAAGAATGTTTTAAAATAATCTAGGCACCTTGATTAAGTAATGTGATTCAATAAAATGGGTAAATAACGGTTTCATAAATTATTATTCAAGTATTAGTTTTTTCGGATGAATAGTGTTTTTTAATTAAAAATTTAATTAAAAATAATTAGAAAATTATTTTTATAAAAATGACTTTATTTTTGAACTCAGAGCATCAATATTATGTTATGGTAATTTTTGGGGATTTTTCTGAAAAAATGAATTTTCGGTGAATAGTGTATTTATTTAAAAATAAAATTAAAAATATTTAGAAAATTATTTTTATAAAATGGAGTTCATTTTTAAAATCATAGCATTGATAATTGGTTAAGGTGAAATTTTGGGATTATTCTGAGAAAGTTGAATTTTCGGTGAATAGTGAAAGTATAGTTTTTAAGTTACGGGTGTTTAATGACATCATTAAATGATGTATTAAGTATATTTTCAATATGGTCGAATTATGAATAGTAAGATAAGGTGTGAGGTGTCCCAAGTGGCCAATACCACGGGCAAATACCTTGGGCAAGCCCATGGTTTTGCCAAAACCACTAGTGAGGTGTCCCTTGGCCATTAATGCTTTGTCCCCTCACTTTCCCTATAAATACCCACCCTTTCCTCCTTTAGTTTTCACTCCCAACTCTCCCCCAACGAAGTTCTGGTATTCTTACCTTCCAAGGAGTCCTCCCAAGGTTCCCCCAAGCCCTCAAGGTCCAATCCTTTGAGTTTCAAGAGTCACGTTTTAAGGTAAGGGATCCGACCCCTCTCTTTCTTTTCATGTAATCTCTTTTATGTCATTCCTTTTCTTCTCCATGTTTTTATGTGAGAGGATGTTCTTTTATATTCATCTTACTGCCCTTTAATGTTTATATGATGAGAGATCCCCTCTTACTCTCATCATTTCGTTTTATGAAAGTTTAAGTGACGCCGTTAGGCTGCCGAATTTTTAAGGGATTCTTTCACCCTTCTCATTTTTCAAGTTCGATTTTCATGTCAAGTATTTCAAGTTACTTTTTATTATGTTGGGGTATGATCTCTATATCTATCATACTGATCTCTTATGATCATATGATGAGGGACCCTATTTGATCTTGTCAAATCATTTTATTTTGAAGTTAAGTGACGCCGTAAGGCTGCCGAATTTTCATAAGAGAAATCTAATCTTTTTTTTTTCCTTCCATGTTTTTTCATTTCAAATGGTATGTCCCTAAAATTTCATTACCATGTCCATATGTCCTTCTTATTATTTCACCCTACTGTTTTATGGATCATTTATGAGTGGGTGACTCATGTCCCCTCTCATTTCAATGTTTTCTAAAACCCCGAAACTTAGCCGTTATGCTGCAGAATTTTCCCCTCAAAATGCCTCTCTCTTTTCTCAAAAATTATTTTATGTTATAAAGTGAATACTCAAAGCTCTTATTTCTACAAGGGTATTCACATATATATCAAAATGTTCCATTTTAAATTCTGGGATTTACATACATGAGACCCGCATTCCCTTTCCGTGGGTTTAAAGTGACGTAAAGATCATGTCTTTAAAGCAGTTTTTAAAACGTTGTGATTATAAAATGAAACCCATTTATTTTATGCTATATGGGTTATTTATGAAATGTTTTATGATTAAATATGTGGATCACATGATAATAAAGGAAAATTTAAGGGTGCGCCCTGATAGCGCTCCAATGCATTGGGTAATGATGTAACCACTAGAGATTACAATTTTCATGATACCTTGGTGAATAAACTTGGTAATTTTCAAATGACACCTTGGGGATGGACCTTGGTGATATGTTCATGATTGTATATGTTAAATGATGTAGCCACATCTTCAAGTTATGTAAAATTTTATTTTTATTATGAAATGCCTCATGATTTTCTTTCTCATGCCTTAAAGTTCTTTTCATGTCCTTATTGAAGTATATCAAGATCACATGTAAAATATTCCTCTTGTTTCCCTTACTGGGCCTTCTGCTCACCCTTTCTTTTGATGTATGTCCCCAGGTTATGAGATGCAGTAATGAACCTAGGATGAACTTAAGGAGAAGCCTTTAATGTGTTTAAGAAGAATTCGTTATGTTGTTTTCCTGTATTATGTTCCTGGTTTCCAAGACACTAAACCTTAAAGATCCTCAGTTGTGTGTAATGTAATGAAAGATTATGTTATAAAATGGCGGGATGCTATAAAAGGGACTCTAGATATGATGAAATAAGTGGGAGGCAAATTTGATGCTTTATGAACCAGTTGTTTATGTTTCCCAGTTTCTAAAGACACTATACCTATACGGTCCTTTCGTGGTTTTGTTATATGTTGTAATAAGTATGCTTCAAATTTTGAGTATTAACAATGTATGTAAAGTATGGGTCGTTATAGAAAATAATAATGATATAAATGTATATTATAATTCCAGTATATTATCATATATTAAAACATTAAATCCATCCTTTATATGTCCCACATATGGCATTAACGAATCAAATCACTTTGAGGGGGCGGTAGTCCGCACTTCCAAAAATGAAGATATCGCATTTACCCATAATGGAAACCATAAAGTTATGCCATAAATGAAAAATACAGAAGCTTAAGTAAAATATAAACATATTATATATCATATATAAATATATTGACGTCTTAATGGACAAATTTGAAGGTGTTATATGAGTGTTGAACAATCATCATTTTGTGAGGCAGAAATTCTCCATTCACAGAAACAGTACGTTCTTTAACCATTAGATGAATGTGTGTGTATGTGTAGCTCGATTCCTTCTTATAACAACATCCTAGTATATTGAGGATATTGTTGTTGTTATAAAAGAAATGAATGAAAATATTTTGAGGTGTTGGAGAAGCAATATAAAACAAAAGAACACAAGAGAAGACACTACCTTTAAATCGGGTAACTATTTTTGATTTGAGCTCAAAGGCTTCCTTGGGAAGACTTATGCCCAAAGTGAGGCTTCTAGGAGTAATAGAGGGATGTGTAGAGACAAAATGGGTAGGGGTTGGCCGATCCAATGGCTTGAGAGGTGTGGGTAAGGAGGTAGAGGTGGGGGCCTTTTATAAGAGGAGAGGAGGGGCACTCTTGGAAAGTTATAAAAGGTTACTTTATTTTCAAATGATTTTCGGATTTTAAAGGTTCCACATTGATGTATTTAGAGGATAAGGTGATAAGGGTTCGAAATCCACCCATCCAATAGGGTTTTTACATGTATAGGGATTATATTTTACATTATCTTTTCATTTTATTTAAATTGTTAAATAATGAGGTAATTGATGCATCATCATGATGTCATAAATAATTAACTTTATTTAATGTATAAAAACTATAATAAATGCTATCATGTAGGAAATATTTTTAGCTTTACAAGGACTATTTTTAGTCAGAAATATGACATGTACCCATGTAAAAATTGTTTTAGTAAAACAACTCATGTTTGTGACATTTTTATTTTAACTTTAAATAAAAAGATATTAATGTCATTTTCCTACCAAATTGGCTCCATGGGGTCCCCAAGTTGACCCATGGATTGTCTTGGTCGGCCATGACACATCCAATAAATTTAGGACATATGTATAGGTCATTTCATATTATTAAAACATTATTTTTACCTTAAACTACACTAATTACCTCTAATCACGATTAAAAACATAAAAGTTACTATTCACCAAAAAATATTTTATTCTCATTGAACCACGTTGTACTTCCTAATGATAACCATGTATGTCGGATTTTTGAAATTCAAAACACAAAGGTGGTAAAATATTATTTAAACGAATAAAAATTAGTTTTTTAAGTACCACTTAGTAGTTTCACTATTCATCAAAAATTGAAGTTTTTCAGAAAAATACCAAAACATCACCCTAAGCTATATTTGATATTCCAAATTAAAAAATGATGTCTATTTTAAAAAATTCAAAACATATAAGTTGAATTAATTAATTTAATAATGAATTCTCGCTATCAAAACAAATAGCGTGTTTTTATGAAACAAAATGTATCAAAAGATTGACACTAGTTCAAATTCGTTTTCAAAGTGAAATTAATTTCAATGACCACTATTGGATTAAATGGTAATAATATATTATAATTTAACTTTAAAACCACTTCAAAAGATAATCTAATAATATTAAGAAATTAGATTAAAAAGAGGTTTTGAATTAAAATACAACATTTTTACTATTCATTAAAAAATGATCTTTATCGGAAAAATACCAAAAATTTACACAAAGTAAATTTTGATGTCCCAATTCTAAAGAAAAATTTTATTTGGTCCAATAGAATATATACGAGTGACCAAAATTATATTTAATGACTGTTCTCCATCAAAAGATGATAAGTGGACCTTTTGTGAAAATTAGAGTATATATACCTAAAATTGAATTCTTTTCGTATTTTAAGCCTTTATCCTTTATTGGATAAATGTAATAACATTTAAAAAACATATATAATAATATTTTAGTTATTTCTATTCATTCCCGCCAATACAACGGCTACGTGTTAACTAACATTTAAAATAATATTATTTTATTACTAGTGTGCAACGTAAGATTTCAAAGAAACTCTTTGTTGCGTATTGGGTACGCTATCGAACATAGAGACCCCTTTAAAGTAAAATTAATATTTAATTCGTAAATATTAATAAATATAAAAATGTATTATTCTTTATTTACCTGGGATGTTACATCCTTCCCCCGTTTTGGGAATTGCGTCCTTGTGATTTTATTCACTTGTCAAAATAAGTGGGGGTATTTGTCCCTCATAGCATTTTCAGATTCCCACGTTTCCTCTTCAACCATATGATTTTTCCACAAAACCTTTACCTAGTGAATTACATTATTTCGTAACACTCGCTCTCTTCGGTCAAGAATCTAGACCGGTTGTTCTTCATAAGATAGATTCTCTTCCAACTAAACTACCTATGGGATCAAAACATGAGATGGATCTGGCATATACTTTCTCACCATCAAAACATGAAAAACAGTGTGTACCTGAGATAAACTCGGAGGAAAAGCCACTCGGTATACAACTGATCCATCTCTCTCCAGAATTTCATACGGTCCAATGAACCTTGGACTCATATTTCCTTTCTTACCAAATCGCATCACACTCTTCCATCGTGAAACATTGAGAAAAACATGATCACCTACCTCAAAAGATAGATCCTTCCTTCGGTTATCTGCATAACTATTCTATCTGCTCTAAGCTGTTTTCATGTGTTTCTAAATCAACTAAACTTTTTCTGCCATATCTTCTACGAATTCTTGTCCCATCATCTTCCTTTCACCCACTTCATCCCAAAAAGCTGGAGTTCGACACTGCTTCCCATATAATTCCTCAAACGGAGCCATCTGTATACTGGAATGAAAACTATTATTATATGAAAACTCAACCAAAGAAAGATTTTGGTCCTAGCTTCCCTGATAATCCATAGATCAGGGACGTAGCATATCCTCCAAGGTCTGAATTGTTCATTCTACTTCCCATCTGACTGAGGATGAAAAGCTGTACTAAAATTTAATTCATTACCCAACAACTTTTGAAGGCCTTTCCAAAAGTTAGAAGTAAACCTGGGATCACAATCAGATACAACGGAGAGGGGAACTCCATGCAACTTGACTATCCCTTTAAGATACAATCCAGAAAGTTGATCTAGAGATAAGGTATCTCGAATAGGAAGGAAATGAGCAGATTTAGTCAATCGATCAACAATAACCCAGATTGCATTGTTACCTCTAGATGTCTTCGGTAATACCACAACAAATTCCATGGATATATTTTCCCATTTCCACTCTAGAACTAGTAAAGGCTGAAGCATCCATTTCGGTAACTGCCACTCTTCTTTAACCTGCTGACAAGTCAAACACTTCACATTAAAATCAGCAATATCCCTTTTCATTCCATCCCACCAGTAATACTCCCACATATCTCTGTACATCTTAGTACTGCTAGGATGAACTGAAAACGGGGAACTATGAGCCTCACATAACAACTCTCTCTTCAAATGTGAATCACAAGGCACACAGAATCTCTTCCCAAATCTCAAAACACAATGATTATCAATGTTGAATTCATGCAACCTGCCTTTCTGAACCAGCTCTACCTTTTTCTACAACTCACTGTCTTGCTTCTGTGCTTGCTTGATTCTCTCGGATAGAGAAGATTTCACTATTACCTAAAAAAACAGAAGGACATCCTGGACCAACAACTTCTATGACAAATTTCATCAAATCCTTAACCAAAGGATCACATTCGAAATGCAACATTTTTAATGAAGCATTACTTTTAAGACTCAAAGCATCAGCCACTTTATTTTCTTTTCTCGGATGGTAATGAACTGTACAATCAAAATACTTGATTAATTATAGTCATCTCCTCTGCCTCTTTTTCAATTATATCTGAGTGAATATATAATTTAAACATTTGTGATCAGTATGTATTTCACACTGTACTCCATACAAATTATGCCTCCAAATATTTAGATCAAAAACCACATCAGCTAATTCCAAATCATGTGTAGGGTAATTTACCTCCGGAGTTTTCAATTGACGTGAAGCATATGAAATTACCTAATCATTATGCATAAGGAAACAACCATGTCCCTTCAACGAAGCATCACTGTATACAACGAACTCACCATTCATGGAAGGAAGTGCCAAAACTGGAGCATTCACCAATCTTCTTTTCAACTCCTGAAAACAATCATCACATTCTTTTGTCCAGAAAAACTTAACACCCATCCGAGTTAGCTTAGTCATTGGAATAGATAACCGTGAAAAATTTTCAACAAACTTTCGGTAGTAACCTGCCAAACCATGAAAAACTACGGATCTCAGTTACATTTGTGGGTCTTGTCTATTCTTCCACAACCTTTGTTTTTGTAGGATCAACAGTTATCCCATATTTAGAAACAATTTGACCAAGGAAAAAAATTTGTTGCCACCAAAACTCCCACTTTCTGAATTTTCCATACAATTTCTTTTCTATTAATGTTTGAAAAATAACCCTTAAAGGACTTTCATGCTCCTCTTTACTTTTAGAAAACACTAAAATATCATCAATAAAAACAACCAACATTTTTCACCTGAGTCAACTGAGCCATCACTGCAACAAACTATTTAGTTCTGATTCTGACCATCTCAGGATACTGATTTGAAAGGTCATTTCCCACTGTATACCTTCATAGCACAACTTCCATGTTTCCTCTTTGAAAAACCATTCTGAACATAGAAATATCTTAGGCGAAGCAACATGGTAAACATTAAATGCTATATCATTTCAATCATACCATAAATTATTTTATAATTTAACACTTTTCTAACTCCTAAAGTTTTCTAAACCGACCTCTGATACCAACTATAAGGCCCCAGACTTAAACCTTACTTAATAATGAATTAAATGAATAATTCACATTGAGGATCTTTTCAGGTTTAGAGTTTTAGAGAATTAAGACATAACTATTACATCTCATAAGATTACAAAGTAGACACTTCTACTAAGTTTCCATAAAATAAAAACTCTTAAAAAGAAACATGTCTAGTTCCATGTTTTTGATAGCATGAATTTCCCTTGATCCCATCCTTGACCCTATTCCACATTAAGTCATGTGAAAAACATTTCAAAAAAACTTGGGGAGAGCATAAAAAGCTCAGTAAGGGATACAAAAAGGATGAAAACTGTTAGTTTTTCAAACAACAAGTAAACCATGTATACTTTATCAAAGTAATACCTTCACCTTTATGAATTAGTAAAAACTCTTCACTGAATTAAATATCATTACTTACCCTTTTGTAACCAAAATATTACCATAAAACCCATATAAAGAACACATAACATATAAAGGTAACTTGGGAAATAAACATACTTAAGTGGAATAACCATACGGTCGACTTCCACACATATCACTTAATGGAATAGCCATACGGACAACTTCCATACCCAATGCATTAGAGGTTATAACGTAACCACCCATCCTGGTATTCACGACACCACCCTTCATATGGTTTATCACGTAACCACCCGTCAAATGTCCAAGTACCATTATAAATCATAAGACATAAAACAAATATAATGGAAAGAAAACATTTCCACATTCTGATCACAATATATCACATAAATATATTGACATAACAAATCCATTATAAAAACCATTTTCAATACCAAAAATACATAAAATAGTATATGGAATTTATTTCATTTAAAAAAACATTATGGCTTGTTGTGGAAGCCAAAGACCAAATAATACTCACAGCGGCGAAAAAGGTCATTGTCACCACGTACATTAAAAGAAACATTCCTTTTGGTCGTTTAGTAAAATGCATCTTAGAAAAAGATTCCTTTTATATAAAAGTAAAATTAAAAGGGTTTTATACACCGTATAAAAGAAAGTTTTGTATAAAAAGAAATATGCCTCAATGAAAGGAGATTGAGACGAAGTCCCTTACCTCGGGTCCGACATGACTCGATCGTTCTTTAACGTCTTGAAGAATAAACTTGAGTTAATTTCTACATTCTTAAGAACCTTTTTCAAGTTCATTATTACTTTTATATCACTTATTACCATGTTATAAACATTATGTAATCATTTAAGTTAATAATGTTTGTTTTGTCGATATTTGGTTCTTAAGTCGAAAGTGGACTTCTTACAATTACTTGTTGTTCGTGTGGTCAAAGGTTCATTATATCCAGAATGATATTCATGATTTGGATATCATATATATCATATATATCCAGAATATACATGTATTTATAATATTACATAATCATTTAGAGGTAATAAATGAAATGCATCGTTCATGGAGACGGTAAGCCGTACGTACGCATGAATGCTACTTTCATTTCTATGTCATATTAATGGAATTAAAACTAAATGAGAGATATGTATATTTTAATTCCAGAATTATATTAATCATTTAGATGTAACATACATCATATATATCGATTATATATATGTACTTATAATAGTACATTACATTTGGGGATAAGAAATGAAATGCACCGTTCATGGAGATGGTAAGCCGTACGTACGCATGAGCACTACTTTCATTTCTATCTCATACATTAATGGAAAGAAAATAATAATGATATAAAGGTATATTGTAATTCCATTATAACATCATATATAATTACTTTAAATCCATCCTTTTACATCCCACATATGTCATTAACGAATCAAATCATTTTGAGGGGGCGGTAGTCCGCACTTCCTAAAATGAAGATATCAAATTTACCCATAATAGAAACCATAAAGTTATGCTATAAATGAAACATACATAAGCTTAAGTAAAACATAAACATATTATACATCATATATAAATATAGTGACATCTTAATGGCCACCTTTTAGAGTGTTATATGAGTGTTGAACAATCATCATTTCGTGAGGCAGAAATTCGCCATTCACAGAAACAGTATGTTCTTTAACCATTAGATGAAGGTGTGTGTATGTGTAGCTCGATTTCTTCTTATACCAACATCCTATTATATTGAGGATACTTCTTTTGTTACAAAATAAATGAATGAAAAGAGTTTATGGTGTTGGAGAAGCAAACTAAAACAAAATAACACAAGAGAAGACACTACCTTTAAATCGGGTAACTCTTTTTGATTTGAGCTCAAAGGCTTCCTTGAGAAGACGTATGCCCAAAGTGAGGCTTCAAGGAGTAATATAGGGATGTGGAGAGACAAAATGGGTAGTGGTTGGCTGAGCCAAAGTCTTGAGAGGTGTGGGTAAGGAGGTAGAGGTGGGGGCCTTTTATAAGAGGAGAGGAGGGGCACTCTTGGAAAGTTATAAAAGGTTACTTTATTTTCAAATGCTTTTCAGATTTTAAAGGTCCCAAATTGATATATTTTTAGGATAAGGTGATAAGGGTTCTAAATAAACCCATACAATAGGTTTTTGACATGTTTTGGGCTTAGATTTTACATTATCCTTTCATTTTATTTAAATCGTTAAATAATGAGGTAATTGCTGCATCATCATGATGTCATACATAATTAAATTTATTTAATGTCAAAAAATTATAAACAAAATTATATGATTTAGGAAATCTTTTTATCTTTCCAATTACTATTTATAGTCAAAACTCTGACATGTATAACCCCATTTAAAAATTGTTTTAGTAAAACAACTCATGTTTGTGAAATTTTTATATTAACTTTAAATAAAAAGATATTAATGTCATTTCCCTACCAAAGTGGCTCCATGGGGTGCCCAAGATGACCCATGGATTGTCTTGGTCGATAATGACACATCCAATAAGGTTATTACATGTGTATAGGTCATTTCATATTATTAAAACATTATTTTTACCTTAAACTACAGTAATTACCTCTAATCGCGATTAAAAACTTAAAAGTTACTATTCACAAAAAAAATTATTTTAATCCCATTGAACCACATTTTAATTCATAATGAAAACCATGTATGTCAGAATTTTGAAATTCAAAACACAAAGGTGGTAAAATTTCATTTAAACGAAAAAAAATCAGTTTTTTAAGTACCAGTTAGTAGTTTCACTATTCATCAAAAATTGAAGTTTTTCAGAAAAATACCAAAACTTCACCTTAAGCTATATTTGATATTCTGAATTCAAAAATTATTTATATTTTAAAAAATTCAAAACATATAAGTTGCATTAATTAATTTAATAATTAATTCCCTTTGTCAAATCAAATTGCATGTTTTTATGAAACAAAATGTATCAAAAGATTGACACTAGTTCAAGTCCGATTTCAAAGTGAAATTAATTCCAACGACCACTATTGGATTAAATGGTAAAAATATATTATAATTTAACTTTAAAACCACTTCAAAATGTAATCTAATCATATTAATAAATTATATTAAAAAGCGGTTTTGAATTAAAATACAACATTTTTCACTATTCATTTAAAAATGATCTTTATCGGAAAAATACCAAATATATACACAAAGTAAATTTTGATGTCCCAATTCTAAAGAAGAATTTCATTTGGTCCAATATAATATATAGGAGTGACCAAAATTATATTTAATGAAGGTTCGCCATCAAATGTTGATAAGTGGACCTTTAGTGAAAATTAGAGTATATATGCTTAAAATTGAATTATTTTAATATTTTAACCCTTTATACTTTATTGGATAAATATAAAAACATTTAACAAACATATATAATCATATTTTAGATATTTCTATTCATTCCCGCCAATACAACGGCTACGTGTTAACTAACATTTAAAATAATGTTATTTTATTACTAGTGTGCAAAGTAAGATTTCAAATAAACTCTTTATTGCGTATCAGGTACGCTATCGAACATAGCAACCCCTTTAAAGTAAAATTAATATTTAATTCGTAAATATTAATAAATATGAAAATGTATTATTCTTTATTTACCTAGGATGTTACATCCTTCTCCCCTTTTGGGAATTGCGTCCTTGCAATTTTATTCACTTATCAAAATAAGATAGGGTATTTATCCCTCATAGCATTTTCAGATTCCCACTTTGCCTCTTCAACCATATGGTTTTTCCACAAAACCTTTACCTGGTGAATTACCTTATTTCATAACACTTTCTCTCTTCGGTCAAGAATCTGGACTGGTTGTTCTTCATAAAAGACATTCTCTTCCAACTGAACTACCTCTGGTCTCAAAATATGAGATGGATCTAGAATATACTTTTTTAACATCAAAACATGAAAAACATTGTGTACCAGAGATAAACTCGCAGGTAAAGCCACTCGGTATGCAACTAATCCAACTCTCTCCAGAATTTTATATGGTCCATGAACCTTGGACTCAGCTTTCCTTTCTTACCAAATCGCATCACACTCTTCCATGGTGAAACTTTGAGAAAAACATGATCACCTACCTCAAAAGATAGATCCTTCCTCCGGTTATCTGTATAACTCTTCTGTCTGCTCTGAGCTGTTTTCATGTGTTTCTGAATCAACTGAACTTTTTCTGCCATCTCCTCTACCAATTCTGGTCCCATCAGCTTCCTTTCACCCACTTCATCCCAAAAAGATGGAGTTTGACATCGCTTCCCATATAATTCCTCAAATGGAGCCATCTGTATACTGGAATGAAAACTATTATAATATGAAAGCTCAACCAAAGAAAGATTTTGGTCCCAGCTTCCCTGATAATCCATAGAGCAGGCATGTAGCATATCCTCCAAGGTCTGAATTGTTCGTTCTAATTCCCATCTGACTGAGGATGAAAAGCTGTACTAAAATTTAATTCATTACCCAACGACTTTTAAAGGCCTTTCCAAAAGTTAGAAGTAAACTTGGGATCACGATCAGATACAATGGAGAGGGGAACTCTTTGCAACTTGACTATCTCTTTAAGATATAATCGATAAAGTTGATCTAGAGATAAGGTATCACTAATAGGAAGAAAATGAGAAGATTTAGTCAATCAATAAACAATAACCCAGATTGCATTATTACCTCTAGATGTCTTCAGTAATCCCACAACAAAGTCCATGGATATATTTTCCCATTTCCACTCTGGCACTGGTAAAGGCTGAAGCATCCCTTTCTGTAACTTCTGATCTGCTTTAACCTGCGGACAAGTCAAACACTTCACATAAAAATTAGCAATATCCCTTTTCATTCCATCCCACCAGTAATACTCCCGTAGATCTCTGTACATCTTAGTACTTCCAGGATGAACTGAAAACGGGGAACTATAAGCCTCGCATAACAACTCTCTCTTCAACTGTGAATCACAAGGCACACACAATCTCTTCCCAAATCTCAAAACACAATCATTATCAATGTTGAATTCATGCAACTTTACTTTCTGAACCAGCTCTACCTTTTTCTGCAACTCACTGTCTTGCTTCTGTGCTTGCTTGATTCTCTCTGATAGAGAAGATTTCACTGATACCTAAAACAAAACAGAAGGACATCCTGCACCAACAACTTCTATTCCAAATTTCATCAAATCCTTAACCAAAGGATCATGTTCCAAATGCAACATTGTTAATGAATCATTACATTTTCGACTCAAAGCATCAGCCACTTTATTTGCTTTTCCCGGATGGTAATGAATTGTGCAATCATAATACTTGATTAATTATAGCCATCTCCTCTATCTCATTTTCACTTATATCTGAGTGAATATATACTTTAAACTTTTTTTATCAGTATATATTTCACACTTTACTCCATACAAATTATGCCTCCAAATATTTAAAGCAAAAACAACAGCAGCTAATTCCAAATAATATGTAGGGTAATTTACCTCATGAGTTTTCAACTGACGTGAAGCATATGCAATTACTTGATCATTCTGCATAAGGACACATCCAAGTCCCATCAACGAAGCATCACTGTATATAACAAACTCACCATTCCTGGAAGGAAGTGCCAAAACTGGAGGATTCACTAATCTTCTTTTCAACTCCTAAAAACAATCATCACATTCTTTTTTCCAGATAAACATAACACCGTTCCGAGTTAGCTTAGTCATTGGACTAGATAACCGTGAAAACATTTCAACAAACCTTCGGTAGTAACCTGCAAATCCAAGAAAAACTACGGATCTCGGTTACATTTGTGGGTCTTGGCTGTTCTTCAACAACCTTTGCTTTTGGAGGATCAACAGTTATCCCATATTTAGAAACAATGTGACCAAGGAAAATATTTTGTTGCAACCAAACCTCATACTTGCTAAATTTTCCATACAATTTATTTTCTTTTAAGGTTTGAAAAATTACCCTTAAATTACTTTCATTCTCCTCTTTACTTTTATAAACACCAAAATATCATCAATAAAAAGAACCAAAATTTTCACCGGATTCAACTGAGCCATCACTGCAACAAACTATTTAGTTCTGATTCTGACCATCTCAGGATACTGATTTGAAATGTCATTTCCCTCTGTATACCTTCCTAGAACAACTTCCATGTTTCCTCTTTGAAAAACCATTCTGAACACAGAAATATCTTAGGCAAAGCAACATGGTAAAATTTAAATGCTATATCATTTCAATCATACCATAAATTAATTTAAAATTTAACACTTTTCTAACTCCTAAAGTTGTCTAAACCGACCTCTGATACCAACTATAAGGCCCCGGACTTAAACCTTAATTAATGTTGAATTAAATGAGTAATTCAAATTGGGGATCTTTTCAGGTTTAGAGTTTTAGAGTATTAGAACATAACTATTACATCTCAAAAGAATACAAAGTAGACACTTCTACTAAGTTTCCATAAAATAAAAACTCTTAAAAAGAAACATGTATAGTTCCATGTTTTAGATAACATGACTTTCCCTTGATCCCATCCTTGACCAAATTCCACATTAAGTCCTTTGAAAAACATTTCAAAAAAACTTGGGTTGAGCATAAAAAGCTCAGTAAGGGATATACAAAGGATGAAAACTGTTAGTCTTTCAAACAACAAGTAAACCATGTATACTTTATCAATGTAATACCTTCACCTTTATGAAGAAGTAAAAACTCTTCACTGAATAAAATATAATTACCTACCATTTTTTAACCAAAATATTACCATAAAACCCATATAAATAACACATAACATATAAAGGTAACTTGGGACATAAACATACTTAAGTGGAATAACCATACGGTCGACTTCTACACATATCACTTAATGGAATAGCCATACGGCCAACTTCCATACCCAATGAATTGGAGGTTATAACGTAACCACCCATCCTGGTATTCATGGCACCACCCTTCATATGGTTTATCATGTAACAACCCATCAAATGTCCAAGTACCATTATAAATCATAAGACATAAAACAAATATAATGGAAAGAAAACATTTCCACATTTTGATCACAATATATCACATAAATATATTGACATAACAAATCCATTATAAAAACCATTTTCAATACAAAAAATACATAAAAGAGTATATGGTATTTATTTCATTTTAAAAAAACATTACGGCTTGTTGAGGAATCCAAAGACCAAATAATACTCGCGGCGGTGGAAAAGTTCGTTGTCACCGCGTATGTTAAAAGAAACATTCCTTTTGGTCATTTAGTAAAATTCTTCGTAGAAAAATATTCCTTTTGTATAAAAGTAAAATTAAAAGGGTTTTATACACCGTATAAAAGAAAGTTGTGTATAAAACTAAATATGACTCAATGAAAGGAGATTGAGACGAAGTCCCTTACATCGGGTCTGACTTGAATCGATCATTCTTTAACGTCCTGAATAATAAACTTGAGTTAATTTATACATGCTTAAGAACCTTTTTTTAGTTCATTATTACTTTTATATCACTTATTACCATGTTATATACATTATGTAATCATTTAAGTTAATAATGTTTGTTTTGTCGATATTTGGTTCTTAAGTCGAAATCGGACTTCTTACAATTACATGTTATTCGTGTGGTCAAAGGTTCATTATATCCAGAATGATATTCATGATTTGGATATCGTATATATCATATATATCCAGAATATACATGTATTTATAATATTACATAATCATTTAGAGGTAAGAAATGAAATGCACCGTTCATGGAGACGGCAAGCTGTACGTACGCATGAACGCTACTTTCATTTCTATGTCATATTAATGGAATTAAAATTAAATGAGTGATTTGTATATTTTAATTCCAGAATTATATTAATCATTTAGATGTAACATAAATCATATATATCCAATATATATATGTATTTATAATAGTACATTACATTTGGGGATAAGAAATGAAATGCACCGTTCATGGAGACGGTAAGTCGTACGTACGCATGAGCACTACTTTCATTTCTATCTCATACTTTAATGGAATGAAAATAATAATGATATAAAGGTATATTATAATTCCAGTATAACATCATATATAATAACTTTAAATCCATCCTTTATAAGTCCCACATATGGCATTAACCAATCCAATCACTTTGAGGGGGTGGTAGTCCGCACTTCCTAAAATGAAGATATCACATTTACCCATAATGGAAACCATAAAGTTATGACATAAATGAAAAATAAAGAAGCTTAAGTAAAACATATACATATTATATATCATATATAAATATATTGACATCTTAATTTCCACCTTTGAAGGTGTTATATGTGTGTTGAACAATCATCATTTCGTGAGGCAGAAATTCTCCATTCACAGAAACAGTATGTTCTTTAACCATTAGATGAAGGTGTGTGTATGTATATCTAGATTCCTTATTATAAAAACATCCTAGTATATTTAGGATACTGTTTTTTTACAAAATTAATTAATTAAAATAGTTTAATGTGTTGGAGAAGCAAAATAAAAAAAAGAACACAAGAGAAGACACTGCCTTTAAATCGGGTAACTCCTTTTGATTTGAGCTCAAAGGTTTCCTTGGGAAGACTTATTCCCAAAGTGAGGCTTCTAGGAGTACGAGAGGGATGTGTAGAGACAAAATGGGTAGGGGTTGGATGGGCCAAAGTCTTTAGAGGCGTGGGTAAGGAGGTAGAGGTGGGTCCTTTTATAAGAGGAAAGGGGGGGGGGGCACTCTTGGAAAGTTATAAAAGGTTACTTTATTTTCAAATGCTTTTCGGATTTTAAAGGTCCCAAATTGATGTATTTCTAGGATAAGATGATAAGGGTTAAAACTCCACCCATAAAATAGGTTTTTTACACATTTAGCGCTTAGAGTTTACATTATATTTTCATTTTATTTAAATCGTTAAATAATGAGGTAATTGTTGCATCATCATGATGTCATAAATAATTAAATTTATTTAATGTCTAAAAATTATAAAAAAATTGCTATGATGTAGGAAATAGTTTTATATTTCCAATGACTATTTATAGTCAAAACTCTGACATGTATTACCCAATGTAAAAATTGTTTTAGTAAAACAACTCATGTTTGTGACATTTTTATTTTAACTTTAAATAAAAAGATATTAATGTCATTTTCTTACCAAAGTGGATCCACGAGGTCCCCAAGTTGACACATGGATTGTCTTGGTCGGCCATGACACATCCAATAAGGGTAGGGAATGTTTATAGGTCATTTCATATTATTAAAACATTATTTTTATCTAAAACTACACTAATTACCTCTAATCGCGATTAAAAACTTCAAAGTTACTATTCACCAAAAAATTATTTTAATCCCATTGAACCACATTTTACTTCATAATGACAACCATGTATGTCAGATTTTTTAAATTCAAAACACAAAGGTTGTAAAATTTCATTTCAATGAAAAAAAATCAGTTTTTTAAGTACCACTTAGTAGTTTCACTATTCATCAAAAAATGAAGTTTTTCAGAAAAATACCAAAACATCACCCTAAGCTATATTTGATATTCCGAATTCAAAAATGATGTATATTTTACAAAATTCAAAACATATAAGTTGGATTAATGAATTTAATAATTAATTCCCGTTGTCAAAACAAATAGCGTGTTTTTATGAAACAAAATGTATCAAAAGATTAACACTAGTTCAAGTCCGATTTCAAAGTGAAATTAATTTCAACGACCACTATTGGACTAAATGGTAAAAATATATTATAATTTCACTTTAAAACAACATCAAAATATAATCTAATCATATTAATAAATTAGATTAAAAAGAGGTTTTGAATTAAAATACAACATTTTTCACTACTCATTAAAAAATTATCTTTATCAGAAAAATACCAAAAATTTACACAAAGTATATTTTTATATCATGATTATAAAGAAGAATTTTATTTGGTCCAATAGAATATATATGAGTGACCAAAATTGTATTTAATGACGGTTCGCCATCAAAAGTTGATAAGTGGACCTTTAGTGAAAATTAGATTATATATGCCTAAAATTGAATTCTTTTTGTATTTTAAGCTTTTATCCTTTATTGGATAAATGTAAAAACATTTAACAAACATATGTAATCATATTTTAGTTATTTCTATTCATTCCCACCAATGCAACGGCTACGTGTTAACTAACATTTAAAATAATATTATTTTATTACTAGTGTGCAACATAAGATTTCAAAGAAACTCTTTGTTGCGTTTCGGGTATGCTATCGAACATAGAAACCCCTTTAATGTAAAATTAATATTTAATTCGTAAATATTAATAAATATGAAAATGTATTATTCTTTATTTACCTGGGATGTTACATCCTTCCCCCCTTTTGGGAATTGCATCCTCGTAATTTTATTCACTTATCAAAATAAGTGGGGGTATTTATCCCTCATAGCATTTTCAGATTCCCACGTTGCCTCTTCAACCATATGGTTTTTCCAAAAAACCTTTACCTGGTGAATTACCTTATTTCATAACACTTGCTCTCTTCGGTCAAGAATTTGGACTGGTTGTTCTTCATAAGAGAGATTCTCTTCCAACTGAACTACCTCTGGTCTCAAAACATGAGATGGATCTGGCATATACTTTCTCAACATCGAAACATGAAAAACATTGTATACATGAGATAAACTCGGAGGTAAATCCACTCGGTATGCAACTGATCCAACTCTCTCCAGAATTTCATATGGTCCAATGAACCTTGAACTCATCTTTCTTTTCTTATCGAATCGCATCACGCTCTTCCATGGTGAAACTTTGAGAAAAACATGATCACCTACCTCAAAAGATAGATCCTTCATCATGTTATCTGCATAACTCTTCTGTCTACTCTGAGCTGTTTTCATGTGTTTTTGAGTCAACTAAACTTTTTCCGCCATCACTTCTACCAATTCTGGTCCCATCATCTTTCTTTCACCCACTTCCTCCCAAAAATCTGGAGTTCGACACCGCTTCCCATATAATGCCTCAATTGGAGCCATCTGTATACTGGAATGAAAATTGTTATTATATGAAAACTAAACCAAAGAAAGATGATGGTCCCAACTTCACTGATAATCCATAGAGCAGGCACGTAGCATATCCTCCATGATCTGAATTGTTTTTTCTGACTGCCCATCTGACTAAGGATGAAAAGCTGTACTAAAATTTAATTCATTACCCAATGACTTTTGAAGGCCTTTCCAAAAGTTAGAAGTAAACCTAGGATCACGATGAGATACAATGGAGAGGGGAACTCAATGCAACTTGACTATCTCTTCAAGATACAATAGAGAATGTTGATCTAGAGATAAGGTATCTCTAATAGGATGGAAATGAGTAGATTTAGTCAATCTATCAACAATAACCCAGATTGCATTATTACCTCTAGATGTCTTCGGTAATCCCACAACAAAGTCCACAGATATATTTTCCCATTTCCACTCTGGCACTAGTAAAAGCTGAAGCATCCCTTTCGGTAACTGCCGCTCTGCTTTAACCTGCTGACAAGTCAAACACTTCACAGTAAAATCAGCAATATCCCTTTTCATTCCATCCCACCAGTAATACTCCCGCAGATCTCTGTACGTCTTAGTACTGCCAGGATGAACTGAAAACACGGAACTATGAGCCTCACATAACAACTCTCTATTCAATTGTGAATCACAAGGCAAACACAATATCTTCCCAAATCTCAAAATACAATCATTATCAATTTTGAATTCATGCAACTTACCTTTCTGAACTAGCTCTACCTTTTTCTACAACTCACTATCTTGCTTATGTGCTTGCTTGATTCTCTCAGATAGAGAAGATTTCACTGATACCTGAAATAAAACAGTAGGACATCCTGCACCAACAACTTCTATGACAAATTTCATCAAATCCTTAACCAAAGGTTCACGTTCCAAACGCAACATTGTTAATGAAGCATTATTTTTTTGACTCAAAGCATCAGCCACTTTATTTGGTTTTCTTGGATGGTAATGAATTGTACAATCATAATCCTTGATTCATTATAGCCATATCCTCTATCTCCTGGTCAATTATTTCTATGTGAATATATACTTTAAACTGTTGGGATCAGTATATATTTCACACTTTACTCCATACAAATGATGCCTCAAAATTTTTAGAGCAAAAACAGCAGCAGCTAATTCCAAATCATGTGTTGGGTAATGTACCTCATGATTTTTCAACTGACGTGAAGCATATGCAATTACTTGATTATTCTGCATTAGTACATAGCCAGGTCCCTTAAACAAAGCATCACTGTATATAACAAACTCACCATTCCTGGAAGGAAGCGAAAAAACTGGAGCATTCACCAATCTTCTTTTCAACTCCTGAAAACAATCATCACATTCTTTTGTCCAGATAAACTTAACACCCTTCCGAGTTATCTTAGTCATTGGACTAGATAACTGTGGAAACATTTCCACAAACCTTCGGTAGTAACCAGCCAAACCATGAAAAACTACGGATCTCGGTTACATTTTTGGGTCTTGGCCATTCTTCAACAACCTTTGTTTTTGCGGGATCAACAGTTATCCCATTTTTAGAAACAATGTGACCAAGGAAAGAAATTTGTTGCAACCAAAGCTCACACTTTCTGAACATTCCATACAATTTCTTTTCATTTAAGGTTTGAAAAATAACCCTTAAATGACATTCATGCTCCTCCATACTTTTAGAAAACACCAAAATATGATCAATAAAAACAACCAAAATTTTTCACCTAAGCCATCACTCAAACAAACTATTTAGTTCTGATTATGACCATCTTAGGATACTGATTTGAAAGGTCATTTCCCTCTGTATACCTTCCTATCACAACATTCATCTTTCCTCTTTGAAAAACCATTATGAACACAAAAATATCTTAGGCGAAGCAACATGGTAAACATTAAATTCTATATCATTTCAATCATACCATAAATTAATTTATAATTTAACACTTTTCTAACTCCTAAAGTTGTCTAAACCGACCTATGATACCAACTATAAGGCCTTGGACATAATCCTTACTTAATATTGAATTAAATGAATAATTCACATTAAGGATATTTTCAGGTTTAGAGTTTTATAGAATTAGGACATAACTATTACATCTCAAAATATTACAAAGTAGATACTTCTACTAAGTTTCCATAAAATAAAAACTCTTAAAAAGAAACATGTCTAGTTCCATGTTTTAGATTGTATGACTTTCCCTTGATCCCATTCTTGACCCTATTCCACATTAAGTCTTGTGAAAAACATTTCAAAAAATCTTGGGGTGAGCATGAAAATCTCAGTAAGGGATACACAAAGAATGAAAACTGTTAGTTTTTCAAATAACAAGTAAACCATGTATACTTTATCAAAGTAATAGCTTCACCTTTATGAAGTAGTAAAAACTCTTCACTGAAGAAAATATCATTAATTACCCTTTTGTAACAAAAATATTACCATAAAACCCATATAAAGAACACATAACATATAAAGGTAACTTGGGACATAAACATACTTAAGTGGAATAACCATGCGGTCAACTTCCACACATATCACTTAATGGAATAGCCATACGCCTAACTTCCATACCCAATGCATTGGAGGTTATACCGTAACCACCTGTCCTGGTATTCACGGAACCACCTGTCATATGATTTATCACATAACCACCCGTCAAATGTCCAAGTATCATTATAAATCATAAGACATAAAACAAATATAATGGAAGGAAAACATTTCCACATTCTGATCACAATATATCACATAAATATATTGACATAAAAAATCCATTATAAAAACCATTTTCAATACAAAAAATACATAAAAGAGTATATGGTATTTATTTTATTTTAAAAAACATTACGGCTTGTTGAGGAATCCAAAGACCAAATAATACTCGCGGTGGCGGAAAAGGTCGTTGTCACCACGTAAGTTAAAAGAAACATTCCCTTTTTCGTTTAGTAAAACGCTTCGTAGAAAAATATTCCTTTTGTATAAAAGTAAAAGCCAAAGGCATTTATACACCATATAAAAGAAATTTGTGTATAAAACGAAATATGCCTCAATGAAAGGAGATTGAGATGAAGTCCCTTACCTCAGGTCCGACTTGACTCGATCATTCTTTAACGTCCTGAATAATAAACTTGAGTTAATTTCTACTTGCTTAAGAACCTTTTTCAAGTTCATTATTACTTTTATATCACTTAATACCATGTTATAAACATTATGTAATCATTTAAGTTAATAATGTTTGTTTTTTCGATATTTGGTTTTTAAGTCGAAAGTGGACTTCTTACAATTACATGTTGTTTATGTGGTCAAAGGTTCATTATATCCAGAATGATATTCATGATTTTGATATCATATATATCATATATATCCAGAATATACATGTATTTATAATATTACATAATCATTTAGAGGTAAGAAATGACATGCACCGTTCATGGAGACGGTAAGTCGTACGTACGCATGAACGCTACTTTCATTTCTATGTCATATTAATGGAAATAAAACTAAATGAGAGATGTGTATATTTTAATTCCAGAATTATATTAATCATTTAGATGAATCATACATCATATATATCCATTATATATATGTACTTATAATAGTACATTACATTTGGGGATAAGAAATGAAATGCAGCGTTCATGGAGACGGTGAGTTGTACGTACGCATGAGCGGTACTTTCATTTCTATCACATACTTTAATGGAAAGAAAATAATAATGATATAAAGGTATATTATAATTCCATTATAACATCATATATAATAACTATGTTTAATACAATAGTATGTGTTCTCTTTCAATCACAAATGATGTAATACAATTTGTGCACCAAACATGCTATAATCCTGGTTCATCAACATTTAGAAACATGTTATTCAAAAAAATTCTTCACTTTCTTACCCTGTAGTGGGAAATAACTTCTTATGGTATTCATAATGATACTTAGTATGACTTACCAATATAATTATCAAGTTTTATTTCTTAATATTTGAATATAACTTTGATAATACCACTAAAACAATTCTAAACTTCTCCATCCTCAGTATTGAAGCATCAACATGATTTTCCTTGTCTGGTGACTGATCCCAATATGATAACCAGATTAATATGATCTTGTCTCTTCTACTTTCTTCTTTTTTTAGACAAACTTCCTTAGGTATGTTCAATCTGGAAACTTCTTCTTATAAATTTAGAGTGTATTTATTTTCATATTGATTCTACATATCTATCATAAAAAGTAAAAAGTAATTTATCCTTTTACTGGAATCCCAAAATTGTTTGGGTGAGATTCTAAATGTTTTTCATACTCAGCCAAATGTCCCAAAATATCGACTTACATTGAAATTTGGATGCATTCAAAACTTCTCAACTCTTATCTAACCTTATCGAATCTCATTAAAAAGAAAAATTACATCAAAATTTTTAATATTCTATATTCCAATTCTAATTATTCATTATGATTTATTCATGAAGTTTATCCATGTTTCTTACATATATAATGAATTAGACATATTATTAATATGATGATCGTACCCACTAGTAAACAAGTTAGAACAAAAGATATCCCATTACATATATATGCACCAATTGAAAGATTTATATATCCCTTCTGATTTCTCCATTATGATAAAGATAATAAAATCTTCAATACCTTTCTCTATACCAAATGTGACAAATATAAAACATATGACTTCTCATTATGATGATTTTTACCAATTGATTAAAAAAATAAAACATATTCTTCAAACATCATTCTACCCTTTAAAATACTTTTGAATTTTCTTCAAACTCTTCAAGAATGCATCTTCTTATTCTTTTCTTCATAATAATTATCCTGCATCAAATCATGTTATCAGTGTCACATCTACTCCATTGTATATTTATCAATGGATTAGATTCCATATTTATATTGGCCACTTTTCTAAGAAATTATTATTTCTCTCTTGACAATACTTAATACCAAAAAGAGAGACAAAACAATTTATCCTGATGAATGTTTGACTAAATTGTTGATCAATATCTACCTTTATTTTTGTTCCACCTCCAACAACTTTACTTCTTTTCCATTTCATTGGTCCCAAATACTCCCAATGAATACAAATATACCTTTGATGATTACGATGAAATACCCAATCAAATGGATCAATATCAACAATATCAACTTCAGAAACTACTTTCTTTTATGAATATGATACCAATGAAATTATTTATTATATGATTTAATTGTTTTGTAATTTGGTTTTAATGACAACTAACATATTCATCTTCTCTCATTCATA
Organism: Viscum album; assembly: GCA_963277665.1. NCBI lineage: Eukaryota > Viridiplantae > Streptophyta > Magnoliopsida > Santalales > Viscaceae > Viscum > Viscum album. The sequence continues at coordinate 1,261,194,674 of OY728145.1, read as the reverse complement.
TCAACCTTCCACGCATTCAAACAAATTTGAGTTTGATGATCTCATATCAATGGATTGAGACCAAAAATATTTGACTTCCCAAACTAACATTTAAAATAGGATTTAGCATGTATCATGACATCCTTCATGACTTAGAATATATTGAGGATCATCATAGAACTGTCTGGAATATAATGGAAATTATGTTAACATACTATTCTGCCAACAACATATTTATTTCTATCCACCTAAATACGATTAACATCACTCTATCATTCTTTTATAAGTCCTACATCAAATATTTTATAGAAAACATAGGACATTTATGAATTATAAAAATGAAAAGCATCATCAAAATTTAATCAGAGACATTTATAATTCAAAGAAGAACCTCATTATGATATTCCTTTCATTCCAGACTTATGGTGAGTCCAATAAAAGTTTTCTTCCAAGAAACATCATCCGAATATGATATAATTCCTCAAGAAATGTGATTCAAATGTTCTTAATATGATGGTCAGTCTGATCACCCAAATATTTTATAATTCTAGGTGATTTATTTCCTTTGACAACAAAATAAAACACCTGTAAAACAAATATATTACTAATTATGTTAGTGATTCCAATCATCATACTGATATTTTAGTATCATATTCACATGTTGATAGTCTGGATCTAATTAATATATTCACACACAACTTTCTACAATCCATTTTTTCATTTACTTTATTAACATAATCTCTTTCTTCAATATAATCAACATATTGATCTATTAACGAAAAATACAACCAATAAAAAACAAGGACACAACATAAAATAAGAATATTTCCTATTTTCTAGGAATATTTAAACCTTATATCTTATAGGGTTATAAAATGATCCAATTTATTAGACTTTTGGAATGAGAAAAATGTAAGTAGAATTCATTATTTTCACAAATTCAAAGTGTGTCATGTCCTCTACCTATAAAAGGGAACCTAATCTCCTCTCCATTTCACACATTCAAAACCCATTGGTTTAGCCTTAAATAACTAAGTTTCTTTCTTAATTCCCTTACCTCATCCTAGTATCCTTGTTATTTTTTTACAGAAATCCATCACTGGAATTATTTTGGTGTAAACCAGATGAATTTTTCAATAGAATAGGTAACTTCCTTAACCGAGTATTTTATTTTATTTCATACTCCAACTACTTAATATATTATAATAAGATAAGGATATATTATTAATATTATCTTAAATATAATTATATTTTGTTATATAAACTTCATGACCTAAAATTTTCTCCTCATCCATTAAATGAGAAACAAAACATTTGATCATGTTTACAGTGGAATATCGACTCACAAATCAAAGAAATTCATTTTCATCACTAATTCTTGATGATATCTATAAAGATATATATAATGTTTATATATATTATATTTATGATATAATAAAACATATTGACATAAAATATCATATATAACTTCTTACATGACATTCTAAGAGATTATTATAATATCATTCTTACGTACGGTGGACAATAGCCTCATAAATCTATGCAATTTGTTTTTCATAAAGTATCTTCATTTGTAGTTAATATGAAAAAAATTAATAAATATATGTCATATATATGACATAAAAATCATTTGGGAAAGGAAATTAAATATATTATTTCATATGATAAAATATTGAAATGTTATTGATGCATATGTATGGCCTACCATATCCATGAATGATGTATTTCTTTTTATATCTATAACTTTTATGGTTTATAATAAATACATATATAGAGAATATATATGATATTATTATAAATGTTTAAATAATAGATATGATGTAACCATGATAAAACTGAAAGGTTCAAAATACCAAACCCAAACATACTCAAAGAATGAAGCAGTTATTACCCGAGACATGATTTTAACAACGAATTATCAATAAATAGGTATTAAAAAGTCTTATGTATACCATAAAGGGTATGAAAAATACGATTCTATTTCTTTAATTTATTTATAGTAAATTTATATTTATCATACTTGAGGTTTGACTGTGTACAAAGGAAATTGAGACTTGAGGTAAGGTATTTTTTCCTCAAATTTTCTTATTTGGGAAATAAGATATGTTATGAACTAATCTTATTTTATGAAGTGTATATACATATAATTGACATGTTAAATCATTATTATCATTATTTTTATGTTATTTATTGTTTCAGTTAAAGATATTCTTTAATTTTTTTATGATTTAAAAGATACCAATGTAGTATTGTTTTTTTATCACAATCTCATTCTTTATCCTGATTGTTTCTGGTTATATTTAAACTGATGAAATATTATGTAATATATCTCAATAATTTCATTATTTTACATATCCTCAACTTCTATAATAAGAATAAATGTTTTTCCTTTATTTTCCCTCTCTTTATGTACTCAAGAGTTCCAAAAACTGTTTTTATGAAAAAATCACCATTATTTATCTCTTTAGTTCAAAATGAAATTCTTCTATATCATTTTAAACAAAAGTAAATATATTATTAAAAAAAATATTGTATAAATTAATTTATACCCTTTTCAATTTTCAAAAATTTATTAAAATAAATTTTCTTAGGGTTTTTTTATTGAGGTTTTTTCAAATTTTACCAAAAATGTAAAAGGAATATTTGTTTTAAAGTGTATATCATGAACATAATTTTCCACCATTATAAACTCTCAATATATTAAATCCTTAATTGATTATTTCGAGGATTATTTTCAATGAAAATATTTTCCTTAATATTTAAGATATTTTTTATATTTTAAATAAGTATTTTCAAAATTGAAAGCATATTTTCCTCGAGATTGTGTTAATGATTCATTATTAAATTTATATTAAAAAACGAAAACAAACACCAGTGTCTCATATGTTTTACTTGGGATACGATCCATTTTATCATCTATACTATTTCATAGTATCATTTTATTATGATAAATACATTTTTATGAAACTTTTTTTTTCTCTATGGGTTTGGTTATAATGAAATTTATATAAACCCCATTTATTTTCCATGAATTATGATATGATATAATGCTTATATAACCCATCTATTGTAACAGCCCGAGATTTTATGAAAAATATTCTTTTTTATTTTACTAATGTCTTGTGTTATACGCTACACCAAAAGGAGCTTGCACAACACGCATCCTTGACTTGCCTTGCATTACACGCAATCACAACCTTCCTCGATAGCGTGTGTGGTACGTAATCCTGAGTTTCACGAAACAATGATATGCTATTAAAATATTATTAAAACTAGCCGTTATGAATAGTAATAACCACTTTTTAAATTTTAGAAATTTTAACTCTCAAAATGGACTTCATTTTTGGATTCGGAGTATCGAATTTAGCCTAAGGTGAAATTTTGGTACTTTTCGGATAACTTTCATATTCTGATGAATAGTGAAAATTACTAAATTATAATTAAAAACAACTTTTTTAATCGAAATAATTAATAGTGATAAATTATTAATTTGAGTGGTTTTAAAGTATATTTAGAATATATTTTTACAATTTAATACAATGTTGGTCACTGGTTGTAATTTCACATTTAAACAAGACATAATCAAGTGTCAATCTTTTGATATATATTGTTTCCTAAAAACACGCTATTTATTTTAACAGCGGGATTTAATTATAAAATTAATTAATGCAACTTCTATGTTATGAATTTGGTAAAATAGATTTCATTTTTGAACTCGGAATATGAAATATAGCTTAGGATGAAATTTTGGCATTGTTCTGAAAAACATCAATTTTTGATGAATAGTGAAACTACTAAGTGGTAGTTAAAAAAACTGAATTTTTCATAAAACTTAATTTTGCCGCTTCTGTGAATGGAATTTCGAAAATCCGAGAGACACAGTTAATATCAAGGACTAAAATGTGGTTCAATGAGATGAAAATAATTTTTAGGTGAATAGTAACTTTTTACTTTTTTTACCGCGGTTAATAGTAAATAGGGTAACTAAGGGTAAATATGATATTACTATTACCCTAACACATGTCCTAATTCTATTGGACAAGTGTAATTCGACCAAAAACAAACTTAGGAATAAAATATGACCATTTAGGCCCACTTGGATTAGATTAGGACATTTATTATTAATTTATTTAAAGAAGGGTCAAAATAGTTAAAATCAAAGTTTAATAAGTAAATCATTTTTAATATGGGGATATACATAAGATAAATTCGACTATAAATATTCATTAGAAAGATAAAAATATTTCCTACATGATTGTATTTTATTTGTAATTTTTAGACATCAAATAATATAAATTATTTATGACACAAAGATGATGCAGTAATTATCTTGTTAATGAAATATTGACATAATTGATGTTATAAACACAAAAATAAATGTAATTTGAGACTTTTTATGAATTAAACTAATTTTCTAGGTTACTATAATATATTAGTGTTGATTTAATCAACTTGGTTCGAACATATAATTCTGTTATGACTTTCACAAAAATCATATATCAAATAGTGTCAAAATTGACACAAAATAGTTTTTAAATCAAATATTATATTATTAATTGTTCTTTATTCCTAAAAATATAAGGTTCGGCCAAATGACATAGATAAGGATATATGTATTAATAATATACAATTTGGGGTTCGTTTGGCATGTTATAGTAAGTTTATTAACCATATAATGTAAGAAAACAAAAAGACACGGTAAAAGTTAAATTATTTAACTTAGAGTTAAATCTAATTGATAAGGTTAAAATAATAACCTAAACTTGTCTAAATCTTATTGGATGATAGGATTTCGACCCATCCCCACTTTAGCTTCGAAATAAGACCCTTTTTAACCATTATAAACCGATTTTGACTTTAATATAAAATAATATTTTGAGATATTCCTAAGGTGCCCCTCTCCTCCCTTATAAAAGGACACCTCCTCCCCCTCCTCCTCACACCAATTTGAGCACTCAAGCTCGGCCAACCTCTGCCAAAATCTCTTCTCCACTTCCCTAGCAACATCCTAGAGGTTCTGGTCTTCCTCAAAGACCAATTTTAGTTCCCTAAGAGGAGGTCTCCAAAAGGTGCTTCAAAGAAGAGGTAATTACCGTTACCAATTCTTTCATCTTTATTTCTTCTTCCACTTCTTCTTCTTAGGTTGTTTCATTATGAAGTAATAAAATCAGTATCACTCATATACTGATATGTTATTATAAGTATGAAACAACCCTATTTCACCATCTATCCATCCTACGGAAAAAGAAATCACCGCGCGTGCGTACGTACGGAATACCGTCTCCACGCCGTGGTGTAATCTATTTTCCACCACCACCTTACATGGATGGGTATAATGGTGTAAAGAATAACTATACATAGTTATTACAACATCATATTGATTCTGATATATTGTATAATCCACTCCAATTCAATTCAATATTTATAGAAATGATATCATCGCTCGTGCGTACGTACGGACTACCGTCTCCACGACGCGATGAGATTCATTCTCCATGTTAACCATTTAAGAATGATTATAATGTATATATAAGAAATAATAATGAAATATATGACATTATAAAGCTACTGGATTTATGTATATATATACATATGTATGTCATCTACTTACTTCCATTTCCAGACAATAAGGAAAGAAAAACAGCGTTCATGCGTACGTACGGACTACCGTCTCCATGAACGGTGTTTTTCATTTTATTTATCTATCTATTATATATATATATATACTGAATATATATGATATATAAATCATATTTTATATTCTGGAAGTAAGTAAATCATGATATAAGTAATAATGATGTCCAGAACAACAAGTCAAAACACCTACGATAAATGAAACGATTTTACCCAAAACGCTTCTTTAACATGGAATTTACAAAAGAACGGGTAATATAATGTCATAAGTGAACCATATATGATATCATAACAATGAATATGATTCTGTAATAAGTCAATAACATGATTTAAATCATTATACAGGAGGTTCGGACACTTACAAAGCAAGTCGGACCTAAGGTAAGGGAAATATCACAATCTCATTTTTATCCGAGATTGTTTTTACTTTGGCATTTACTGGGGTGTATTTTATCATCCACATCCATGTTTCATAAATATGTAATATTATTTCCATCCAACTACAATTGTTTAAATCCAATTTTACCCATCGGTGAGTTTTTAGTAAAGAATATGAAAGGAATCTTTTGTCGTTTTTTTATACGAGGTACTTTTTGACTTTTCCGACAAAAGTACGAAGAATGTTTTTTTTAACTTATACGGCACGAACGGATTTTTACGGTTTTATAAAGCCTTATTTTCATGAACCTTCCTCCAAAATATTTCATGACTATTTTTAATAAAATCTCTTTCTTTTAAAATTGTATGATGTTTTGTGAAAAGAAATTGATTTTGAAGAAGAAAGGATATTTTCCTCAAGAATTCATTTCAAGTGTTTTATCAAAATTATTTTCCATCTAAGATAATAAAGGGTTCTGTTTCTATCCATATTTTTACATTGATTTGACTATGTTGTGATGGAATTATGTTTATGAATTCCTTTATCTTATATGAATGGTTTTATGATGTCATGTTGTTTAAGAATCCCATTTTTATTACATGGGTTACGCTATGATGTATGGTTTATGATTATGTGGCACACATAAGAAAGGATTCATTATAAGATAGGTGGGACCTATATCTCCCTCCAATGCATTGGGTAAAGATTTTATATCTCATGAGATAGACATGGCTGGAATGGTAGGTTATACCGGTTCAGTGAAACAGGACTGAAACGAGGATTACTCGATTCAGAAAGGGACTTTGTCCACTAAGATAGTCTTGGCAATGAGTCTTGACTAACAAGAAATGATTCTCTATGATTATGTGTGTATTCCACAATGAGTAATGTTTTAAGTTATGGTTTCATTTTCACTACTATGATTTATCCCATGTTATGAAATTATGCTCTCTTTTGCAGGTTAAGATTTCCAAAAATGTTATGTTCTTATGAAAATTATGTGATTGATATTTCTTTTGTTTACCCTTACTGAGCATTTGAGCTCACCCTTTTATGTTTTCTTTTCCCCAGGATATAAAGAAAGGTTTTAGGTAAAAAAAAAGGAAGATCTTTGTGGGAGATTTTGAAGATCTTTCACCAGGATTAGAAGATTACGTTCCGAGTTTCCAAAGACACTAAACTATTACGATCCTTGTGTGTGTATTTTTGTTATGTATTAAGTATTCCGCAAAAGTAATGTAATGTTCATGTACGTTAGGCTTCGGGTCTCTACAGTTGGTATCAGAGGAAAGGTTTAGTCAACCTTTGGAAACTAGGATGCGAAAACGTTAGTGAGATCCCTAGAGATATTTCTAAGGTATGTCTAGGGATGCCCCTAAGGATAAGTATACGTATAGGATATAGTTCTAGAACTATGGTAACGATATTAGATTAAACCAAAGATGATAGATATTTAAGTTACTCCCCCTTTATTACGATTTTTGCATCTAACACTATTCTGTTTGGGTTTTAGAAAATGGCTGGAAACAAGATGATTCACAATAATGGAGGATATGATGGACAATGGAATGATATTCTTCATGAGAAACCAAATGAAATGGGATTTGGAAGTCCAAAGATCATTATTATGCCGAATCAGAAATCTCATAATATGATCAATAAAGTAAAATTTGGTAAGTTTCCTGACTCGACTAATAAGAGAAAGATGGAGTTTCATGATGATCATAGAGGAAAGAAAGTTCAATTTCCCCTATGTAAATCATGTGGGAAGAGGCATCAAGGAGAATGTTTCAAGGGAACTGGAAGATGCTTTGGGTGTGGAAAAGAAGGACACAAAGCAAGTAAGTGCAAAGGAAAAGGTTCGGTTAACACCATGGATGAGGATAATGGTATTGCTACGACATCAAAAATGGTTAAGTGTTTTAAATGTGGAATGTATGGGCATTATGCAAACAAATGCCCTAAGGGAAAGACTCATGAAGAGAATCAGTATGGTCATATGGGTAGTATTTATGTGGATGATGATGAAGAGACTACAAATGATATGTGAGATGAAAGAATTTTTGAAGCTCGGTCAATGGTTTGAGAATGTAGTGGAATGATTACATGTTTATCATGTGTAATTTTGGAATAAAGAGACATCTATGGATTGTTACACTGTTGTCTTTCCTTGTGTTTTGAAAGTGCATGATTAATGTTACCAGTATCCATGAAAGGTTATTCAGATATTTTTGGAATGTAGATGATATGCGCATAATGAAGGGATAAGGAGAAAATTAAATGTTTGATAGTATTCATGAGCTCATGATTGATATAAGGACTAAGTGATATCATGGTTTGAGTATATAGAATTTTGAGGATTTTGCTATGTGGAAAGTGTTAACTTTTAACTGCACTCATGTTTTCACTAAGGTATTCAAGAGAATACACGATTAAGGACTTTGAATGTTTGGAATGTGACCAACAAGACATATCTTATGATATGTGGGGATCAACGACAGTATTAAATCTCTGGTAATAGATGTCACTATATTATGAGAGTGGACTGCAGTATTATGTATAAGCCTAAAGATTAGACTGGATTATGTTGGACATAAGTTAGTATTGTTTAAGGATAGAAGATTTTCGATATTATTGATGGGATGTTATAGTGACGTAGTTTTAGAAAAAGGACAACCTGCAGGACGGGCGACAGCCCATCGCTTCGGACAAGGCTGTAGGAATCGAACCCACAACCGAAGTGCAACTGGCCTTTATCGCCTACCGCTGACCTACAGGAAGTCCCTGTTTAGTAGAAACTAGTTTTATTATATTAAGCAGTATGATATATGAAGTATAAGTCCATTTTAGGAACTATATATGATTAATCTCACTATAGATCGACTTATGTATATAATTTTTGTTAACCTTTTGTTTGAGACAGATGGAATGACCCGTCATTCTATCACATGATCTGCTAACACTTCACGAATAACAAATTCAACTTCATTTATTTAAGAGATGAAGTGGAAATTGTTCTAGGCACGAACAATAGTGAAATTGTACCAAAATAAAGAAAGTATTTATTCCAATTCAAATTTTCAACTTTAGGGAAATGATCTTGAAAACCAAAAATGTTGTCCTAGTGATCTTATACCTGATGAATCAGATGGTACCTTATATCATCACAACTCTATGGATTTGTGATTACTGGCTTTTCCATAGCCATGTTCTCTACCACTCTCCATCAGAACATGATGGTTAGATTTCTCTTCCATATCCATATTTTCACCTATGTGGAAAACCAGTGATTAGTTTATTTGGGTAATCGTTACATTTTATACTTTAGTTTTTAAAGCCAAGTTTTGGTATTCCCTTTTACGATGTGGGTTTCTATTAAAGAAACTTTCGAATAGTAAACCATTTATAACCCCGACGAATTTCGAGGGCGAAATTCATTTTAAGGGGGGTAGAATGTAACAGCCCGAGATTTTATGAAAAATATTCTTTTTTATTTTACTAATGTCTTGTGTTATACGCTACACCAAAAGGAGCTTTCACAACACGCATCCTTGACTTGCCTTGCATTACACGCAATCACAACCTTCCTCGATAGCGTGTGTGGTACGTAATCCTGAGTTTCACGAAACAATGATATGCTATTAAAATATTATTAAAAATAGCCGTTATGAATAGTAATAACCACTTTTTAAATTTTAGAAATTTTAACTCTGAAAATGGACTTCATTTTTGGATTCGGAGTATCGAATTTAGCCTAAGGTGAAATTTTGGTACTTTTCGGATAACTTTCATATTCTGATGAATAGTGAAAATTACTAAATTATAATTAAAAACAACTTTTTTAATCGAAATAATTAATAGTGATAAATTATTAATTTGAGTGGTTTTAAAGTATATTTAGAATATATTTTTACAATTTAATACAATGTTGGTCATTGGTTGTAATTTCACATTTAAACAAGACATAATCAAGTGTCAATCTTTTGATATATATTGTTTCCTAAAAACACGCTATTTATTTTAACAGTGGGATTTAATTATAAAATTAATTAATGCAACTTCTATGTTATGAATTTGGTAAAATAGATTTCATTTTTGAACTCGGAATATGAAATATAGCTTAGGATGAAATTTTGGCATTGTTCTGAAAAACATCAATTTTTGATGAATAGTGAAACTACTAAGTGGTAGTTAAAAAAACTGAATTTTTCATAAAACTTAATTTTGCCGCTTCTGTGAATGGAATTTCGAAAATCCGAGAGACACAGTTAATATCAAGGACTAAAATGTGGTTCAATGAGATGAAAATAATTTTTTGGTGAATAGTAACTTTTTACTTTTTTTACCGCGGTTAATAGTAAATAGGGTAACTAAGGGTAAATATGATATTACTATTACCCTAACACATGTCCTAATTCTATTGGACAAGTGTAATTCGACCAAAAACAAACTTAGGAATAAAATATGACCATTTAGGCCCACTTGGATTAGATTAGGACATTTATTATTAATTTATTTAAAGAAGGGTCAAAATAGTTAAAATCAAAGTTTAATAAGTAAATCATTTTTAATATGGGGTTATACATAAGATAAATTCGACTATAAATATTCATTAGAAAGATAAAAATATTTCCTACATGATTGTATTTTATTTGTAATTTTTAGACATCAAATAATATAATTTATTTATGACACAAAGATGATGCAGTAATTATCTTGTTAATGAAATATTGACATAATTGATGTTATAAACACAAAAATAAATGTAATTTGAGACTTTTTATGAATTAAACTAATTTTCTAGGTTACTATAATATATTAGTGTTGATTTAATCAACTTGGTTCGAACATATAATTCTGTTATGACTTTCACAAAAATCATATATCAAATAGTGTCAAAATTGACACAAAATAGTTTTTAAATCAAATATTATATTATTAATTGTTATTTATTCCTAAAAATCTATGGTTCGGACAAATGACATAGATAAGGATATATGTATTAATAATATACAATTTGGGGTTCGTTTGGCATGTTATAGTAAGTTTATTAACCATATAATGTAAGAATACAAAAAGACACGGTAAAAGTTAAATTATTTAACTTAGAGTTAAATCTAATTGATAAGGTTAAAATAATAACCTAAACTTGTCTAAATCTTATTGGATGATAGGATTTCGACCCATCCCCACTTTAGCTTCGAAATAAGACCCTTTGGAACCATTATAAACCGATTTTGACTTTAATATAAAATAATATTTTGAGATATTCCTAAGGTGCCCCTCTCCTCCCTTATAAAAGGACACCTCCTCCCCCTCCTCCTCACACCAATTTGAGCACTCAAGCTCGGCCAACCTCTGCCAAAATCTCTTCTCCACTTCCCTAGCAACATCCTAGAGGTTCTGGTCTTCCTCAAAGACCAATTTTAGTTCCCTAAGAGGAGGTCTCCAAAAGGTGCTTCAAAGAAGAGGTAATTACCGTTACCAATTCTTTCATCTTTATTTCTTCTTCCACTTCTTCTTCTTAGGTTGTTTCATTATGAAGTAATAACATCAGTATCACTCATATACTGATATGTTATTATAAGTATGAAACAACCCTATTTCACCATCTATCCATCCTACGGAAAAAGAAATCACCGCGCGTGCGTACGTACGGAATACCGTCTCCACGCCGTGGTGTAATCTATTTTCCACCACCACCTTACATGGATGGGTATAATGGTGTAAAGAATAACTATACATAGTTATTACAACATAATATTGATTCTGATATATTGTATAATCCACTCCAATTCAATTCAATATTTATAGAAATGATATCATCGCTCGTGCGTACGTACGGACTACCGTCTCCACGACGCGATGAGATTCATTCTCCATGTTAACCATTTAAGAATGATTATAATGTATATATAAGAAATAATAATGAAATATATGAAATTATAAAGCTACTGGATTTATGTATATATATACATATGTATGTCATCTACTTACTTCCATTTCCAGACAATAAGGAAAGAAAAACAGCGTTCATGCGTAGGTACGGACTACCGTCTCCATGAACGGTGTTTTTCATTTTATTTATCTATCTATTATATATATATATATACTGAATATATATGATATATAAATCATATTTTATATTCTGGAAGTAAGTAAATCATGATATAAGTAATAATGATGTCCAGAACAACAAGTCAAAACACCTACGATAAATGAAACGATTTTACCCAAAACGCTTCTTTAACATGGAATTTACAAAAGAACGGGTAATATAATGTCATAAGTGAACCATATATGATATCATAACAATGAATATGATTCTGTAATAAGTCAATAACATGATTTAAATCATTATACAGGAGGTTCGGACACTTACAAAGCAAGTCGGACCTAAGGTAAGGGAAATATCACAATCTCATTTTTATCCGAGATTGTTTTTACTTTGGCATTTACTGGGGTGTATTTTATCATCCACATCCATGTTTCATAAATATGTAATATTATTTCCATCCAACTACAATTGTTTAAATCCAATTTTACCCATCGGTGAGTTTTTAGTAAAGAATATGAAAGGAATCTTTTGTCGTTTTTTTATACGAGGTACTTTTTGACTTTTCCGACAAAAGTACGAAGAATGTTTTTTTTAACTTATACGGCACGAACAGATTTTTACGGTTTTATAAAGCCTTATTTTCATGAACCTTCCTCCAAAATATTTCATGACTATTTTTAATAAAATCTCTTTCTTTTAAAATTGTATGATGTTTTGTGAAAAGAAATTGATTTTGAAGAAGAAAGGATATTTTCCTCAAGAATTCATTTCAAGTGTTTTATCAAAATTATTTTCCATCTAAGATAATAAAGGGTTCTGTTTCTATCCATATTTTTACATTGATTTGACTATGTTGTGATGGAATTATGTTTATGAATTCCTTTATCTTATATGAATGGTTTTATGATGTCATGTTGTTTAAGAATCCCATTTTTATTACATGGGTTACGCTATGATGTATGGTTTATGATTATGTGGCACACATAAGAAAGGATTCATTATAAGATGGGTGGGACCTATATCTCCCTCCAATGCATTGGGTAAAGATTTTATATCTCATGAGATAGACATGGCTAGAATGGTAGGTTATACCGGTTCAGTGAAACAGGACTGAAACGAGGATTACTCGATTCAGAAAGGGACTTTGTCCACTAAGATAGTCTTGGCAATGAGTCTTGACTAACAAGAAATGATTCTCTATGATTATGTGTGTATTCCACAATGAGTAATGTTTTAAGTTATGGTTTCATTTTCACTACTATGATTTATCCCATGTTATGAAATTATGCTCTCTTTTGCAGGTTAAGATTTCCAAAAATGTTATGTTCTTATGAAAATTATGTGATTGATATTTCTTTTTTTTACCCTTACTGAGCATTTGAGCTCACCCTTTTATGTTTTCTTTTCCCCAGGATATAAAGAAAGGTTTTAGGTAAAAAAAAAGGAAGATCTTTGTGGGAGATTTTGAAGATCATTCACCAGGATTAGAAGATTACGTTCCGAGTTTCCAAAGACACTAAACTATTACGATCCTTGTGTGTGTATTTTTGTTATGTATTAAGTATTCCGCAAAAGTAATGTAATGTTCATGTACGTTAGGCTTCGGGTCTCTACATCTATTTTCATGGTTTATGATATGATGAATGATTTATAATCACATAGAATAAATTTTTATTCTTTTCGATATGTGATGGTAAGGACCTATATCATCCTAGAGTCCATTGGCTAATGAAAGATATCTCATAAGATAAATAGAACTGGAATGGAGAATGAACCCAGTCTAGTAAGGTAATTTTTCCACTATGATAGTATTGAGAATTAACCTTAACTACTATGATGGATTTTTGAGTGAACCAGATCCACTATGATAATTTGGGAAATGATCCCTGACTACAATGGAAATTCTTTTTCTTTGCAAATGTGTATTCCACAATTTAATGTATTATTCAATTGATATTATCTCATGAATCATGTTCTTTGATTAATTTATGAATCATGAATTATTAACTAGCAATCATTATTCAATGACTCAAGATTACGATCTTTGATAAGTAGAGAATGGTTTTTATGTTTTATTCTCAAGTTCTTATACCCATCTAAAAATGTAATATTTATATATCTCCCTTTTTTATCCTTACTAATATTATGAGATCACCACCTCTTATGTTTATTTTACCTTTGTTATGAATAAATTTATTATTAATGATTTATCTAGGGAGGGTTATTATTACAATGAACTTAATGGGATATGATGTTGTTAACCTATGAACCTAGTTCTTATATTTCAAGGTTTCCAAAGTAATTAGACCTTTATGATCATCAGGTGTGTGTTTGTGTAATGTAATAAATTTTCATTAAAAAAAGATCTAATATATGTGTGTGAAATTTATAGGTCTTTACAAGGTATTTAAATTTGTTAGGAAAAACTCTGGATTAACTAGGACAAGACAACACTAAATGGATGTTTTAAATGGACTGCATGTTTGAGGAAATAAATTGACAAAGGGGTGAGGATTTCGTAAGTCTCTATAGGGTAGGTAGGATATTCCATTGATTTAGTAAGACATTCCTTTCATCTTATATGAAATTATAAGATGTAGTAAGACTTTAAAATCTTTATAATACATTTTTACATTGTGAAAATTCATCAAAATGAAGGATTATAAGACGAAACCTATATATAGAAATATTTTCAATGAATTGTTTTTGGAACACCGAAAACATTTTATACGGGTTAGTATATGTGTCTAGTGACCTCGTGCATATCTCCCTATACTCAAGAGGTTATCGACTATAATTAAGGGTCTCATCGATTCTATGAAGAGACTATAACATTGGTAACATTATCCATGAACTATAATCACAACATTTATCAAAATACATGTCAGAAGAAAACAACAAAAATTATCCTTACTTAATTAAAATGGAATAAATGTTATATAAAAAAATTAACCAATGAAACTAAATGTGGAAATTCAACCCAAGTATGATAATTGATGAAACAAACTAAAAATTGTAGTGAATTTCTAGAGTTCATTCTAGTATCACCTCTATCCCCCAAGAGCTACCTATTTATCTTCTTGTTATAGGGACCTTGGCTGTACCAAGATTCCAAAATAGGAAATCTACATCTGTGTCGAGATTCCCATGATGGGTGTGAGTATAAACATGGTGATACACCACCAATTAAGTCTTAGATTAAATTCTACATTGATATATTTTTTATATCATGGAGATTGTAAATGGAAAATTAAGAAATTTACCATATGTTAGGTGATCGATCACTAACCAGGATTCAATAATCCCCAAATATAACATATTATACTCGATGTTGGAATAAATTTCTCATTTGTTATCTCTTATTAGGTTAGGAAAGACAACCAACACTTGTCTTGGATCATGGTCTATATACATTCAAGCTTTGTGTTAGGGCATAAGGGTTTCACATACCTGAATCAACCCCTGTTTGAGGCATAAAGTCTTCCTTCCCCACCATTATGGGGTTGGGGAAAAAGTTCATCATACCCCTGGGTCAACCTTCGATCAGTTTACAAGGTTGTGGCACCCAAACGTCTATCTATATTCAGGCCAGAAGGCCTTAATATCTCTACATTGGGATAAGGCCCCATCATTATAATTGAGACCATGTCATACCAACACATGCTCTACCTCTAGTTTTTAACTAATCCACAATGTTCCACTTTTCACCATGCTATTAGATACAAATAATTCACCCACAACATGGAAAAATACATATGGAACAATCATATCATACCAATAATGTACCTCATAATCTACACACACACCATATAAAAATTTAAACGTATTATATATCACATAATAGTTCTCATATCCATTCTCACATTCACCCATATGTTAAACATGAAAAACAACGGTATAAAAAGGCCATATGTGGTATAAACTTCCTACCACACGAGTCTTGATTCCCAATCTTATGAATCTCCACTTATATCAAGACCTTTAAAGGAATTACCATTAAATAATCATGATTCATCTCCTAAGGGACTATGGAATCATGTTTCAAGAAGTGGGACACAACATCATCTTGGGATTATATCATCTCACCCATTGAGATCTGCGACAAACGGTGGATCTAGAATCATTCAAGGAAGATTTAACAATTCACTATATCTAGAGGAAATCCTTACATAATCTAAGAAATATCTATTAAAACAAAATAAAAACCATAAATATAACCCAAAAAGCTTGGAAAAAAGATTTATATTAATAAAAGAATAGTATTCGAACTAAAATAACCACAACAAAACATTTGGGTGTCCATAGGTCGATCTAAGATTCAACCTCCAAATATGAGAGAAAGGAGAGGGAAAATTAGATCAAAATAGAGTCCATAAGGACATTCTGGTCGTGTGAAGATCAATCCTAGGGAGGATAAAATCAAAATGGAACATTATAGAAAATTTATGAAATTCACTTAATGACCCGGCCTTCTTGACAGCATAGGCGAGCTAGTGGGACTCACCAATTCATAAGTGGTTTCCAACCAGTCTGCTGATACAATCAAATAGAATCTTATTCTATTTTCTTATCCTCTTTATTTTCGTTGGATTTTTAACATTTAGTTAATGGAACCCATATTCAACTTGTATTACTACCATCTCCACTAGCTGGTTGGTGGCGCTATACCAGCTAGCCAGTGCCACACTAATAACTCGAAGCTACTAGTTGGTGCTCTTAGATTCATAAATTTTGACTAATAGCACCTATAACTCTTAATTCCTACCTTATAAACACATCTAAGTAATTCCAAAACATAAATTATCATACCTTGTCATTTTTAGGTTGCCAAAAATCTCCCATACTAACAATATCTCTTCCTCGAGAAGTGTCTTCAGTTGTACTATTCAAAAAACTCATTCCATTATTCTTAAAGATGTGACTCTTGATCCCTTGTCCCATATGGTATTCTTATATGATTCTATATAACTCAAACTAGTGGTTCTCATTTTCCCCAAAACACTTTCTCTCTCCAGTCTATAATCCATACTTTTCATTCTATAAAAATGAATCTTTTTCTAAATAAACAAAATCATTATTAATGACATATATAGGGTCATCCTGATACCTCAAAAAACAAGATTTATGGAACATGCTAATAATTACTTGATACTATTTAGGGATTTCCAATTAGTATTCAACTACTCTGATAATATTGGTAATCTCAAACGGGCATACAAACCATAATTCCAATATCCCTTTCTTATACAATCATAAATTTCGAAGCTGAGGAGACAATCATAAGAATTCTTAATCAACCATGGATAACTCCAATAACCATCAATGTAGTAAAAATATTAATATTTTCCACTCAATGTGGTAACTAACCACTTCTATATCAACTAATCCCAATCAGAGGTCTGAAACTAAAAACCCATCCTAACAACAATTTCCTCACACGAGTCATGAAAACATAGTGGTGAAATAAATGAATGATCTTAAATATCCCAGAATATTTAAATATTAATATAATATTGTTATTTATTGTTATAAAAAACACTTACAATAATAGTTGATCATCCCATTATCCACCAAAATCTAGGATTCATTCCCAATGCATATCCTCTAAAATCTGGATCATCCAATTTAAATATCCATTAGTCTATATATAATACATAGTACTCAACTTCGACTAAGTTTCCATCAGCTTCAACAATAATTTCAAAAACCATAACATGAAATGAAAATACCCTTCAGATACTATGATCATATAAACTCCAAGCAGTTTTATGATATATATCACATATATCTTTCCTAACTTATCAAATTAATGAGTGTCTCAAATCATTAATAAATGTTTTAGTGTGGTAAGTCAATCAACTATGACGCACACAACATATAAACAGCTCAGGGTCCTAGTAAAACTTGCAAAAAATTAAATTCAATCACTATACCAATTCCACACTAGCTTGGTTAGAGGTTGAAACAAACCATTAGGTTATTGATGATTGTCCCTAACCTTTTGATAGTTAAGAAAATGAGAGGAAAACCTGCTGATGTACCTCTTCATTACTAGGCATCAAAACCAACCTCTAATATCATAATACATATTCTTAAATCATAAGTTAATTTCCCTCTATGATGTTATAGTCTCTCTAATCAGGTACTCCCTAATAGATAGAGGAACCACAACTCTTCCATGAAAATAGATCATGTCATGTCTATCTAAATACCATCATGGAACAAGGATGTTCCTCTAAAACCATTCCCACATCACAAAGAAAAAATAATATGATTCTTATATAGATTTAACATATCCCACCAAAGTATATGTGATAACTAAGGATAAATTGTATCATCCATTGATCCAAAAATGCAATAATGAACTATTCATCCAAAAATATCATCAGTATTCATTCCTTATCCAAAGTGACATTTTTTGAGATCCCATGACTTCCTACTAAAATAATCTATAATAATATTACCATTTATAGAATAATATTATTTCTCAATGTAAAAATTTTATAGATACAAAACCCAATTCTACTGTGGAAGATTCATGTCCCCTATAAAGAATATATACTATAAGACTTGTTAATGTGTAGAATAAAATCTTCCCACCAGTGAGATAATGGTTCCATAACTCTAGGGTATGGACCAGATATACAAACTCTACAAATTTTTCTTGGTGGTTCCACTATTTAGATCATTCACTATGTGACACATAACCAACTACATGATTTTATTCATTTGTACTTCACCCAAACTAGCACCTATGGAATTACACTAAACTGTAGACACATTTCTAAGTTTATATATAATCGAAATCAATGATGAAGTCAATATCCTACTAAATTCCAGGAAGTCCTCTTCACATTGATTTGTGTAATCTTACATCATCCCCTTCTTCATAATCCATTAAATAAACATTACCAATTTGGAGGAATATGGTATGAAAAATCTATAATTCATACTCAATCCATGGATTCTCACAATTTTGAAGATGTTTCGAGGAAGTTACTAAAATTTCATATCCTCTACCATCATTGAATTAGCTATGATTCACAAATCATAGATTACAAGCATAAACAAATGTACCTCTCCAATCCAAAAGTGATACATTGAATGTTTGTCTTAAGGATCATGCACTTGATGTGTACTCGACATGATATCAAGTTTCCTAGAATATATCTTTAGTGTCCTTAAGTACGTATTGACATCTTCTACAAATACAATGATGAATGATTCATGAAATAGAAGGTAGATATTTTTCATTAGATCTATTAACACTGTTAGAGCATTCATCAACCTAGAAGTTATGAAAAGATACTCATATAGACAATACTTAATCCTAAATATTTGAATAGGTTTATCTTATTATCCAAACTAAACTTGTGGGAATATTAATAACTTTTTAACCATATTGATTCAATAGGATCCCTATAATTGGTCAAACAATTCATTTATCCATGTAATTGGGTACTTATTATTTTATTTGACCTGGTTTAGATTCCTATAGTCGGCACATATCCATATAGATCCCATATTCCTTATTAGTCAACAAAAATGGAGCACCCTAATGAGAAGTGCTCAGTTTCATAATTTTATTCACCTCTAGATCCTCATGGTACACATTTAGTTCCTTCAACATGATAAGTGATATATTATAAAGGTATTAATATCACTTCCTCCCCTAATATGAGTTATCTTTTGAATTCATTTGATATTATAAGATGAATTCTGTAGAAATTATTTGGAAATACATCCTGGTAGTAGTCCTCTAGTACAGGAAAAGAGGAGGAAACTATTGGCTTATCTACCCCAAGTATTATTCCTACTACATGTCAATAAATATCTCTAAAATATCCCATTTCTAGTCCCATTCTGCAGTCACTAATATCCCGATCATTTTTCGATACAATCTTATCCCCCATAAGTGTAGTAGAGGATACTCATCTCTTGTTGCTTTATAAGTGTGCTCGATTACTGGCTGACCAGCACATGTAAAAAATCACATCAAATCTATTCATATAAATGACCATGAAATAACATAAATTTATGTAACCACCCACTAAAATAGGGAACTATAAAAATATTTGTAGAAATATACCTTCTTCTCAATGTTTATATCAAGAGAGTGACATTTGAAAGATAATATAACAAAAAAAATTACCCAACAATAATTTGAGCAGATACAAATGAAAAGGAGATATTATATAAAAAATAAATAAAAAGTGTAGAGATAATAAAAATCATACCTATAAATATAGAAGGACCCTTTTCACTACAGACTTAACTATGTCAACAAAATGCACTCTTCTTGCATCAGTCTGACAAATCATTCCCTAAGATTCTTCGTTTGTATTATTCACTAACTGTTGTAGAATCTTGAACTACTGCTGACTCACACCAATGTCATTAGGAAACCCCTATATAAACATTATCAAAACACACCTATAATATGACACATAGGATGACATATCCTATCACATATTTAACACATAATTTGAGTTTGGGGGGGGAAACCATGTAATATTGTCTGCTCTATCCATAATTGAAGCACATGGTTACCCATAATTCCCCATAGGGTGGTGAAGAAAACTTTATCCACTCTAATTATGTAACACCACGATATTTTAGAAGATAACCTCTTTAAATAAATTTTATGTGTATGATGGCCTTCTTGACACACAAAACTGATCTTAAAATGAACTATAATATATTATAACCCAACTATTAAATTTATGAGTATGAATAGTTTTACGAACATTATGAAATATATATAGGAATTTTTTACTCAAATACAATTTAATGATTAGTTTATAATAAATAAATACCCTTTATTTTATAAATTTATTTCATGCTTCAAAAAAATGTATACTTCGTAAAATTGTTTTTATTGTATTTTGTGCATGGACAATATAATTCATTTTTATCATCAATATAAATTTTATTTGGTGATGTGAATATAATTTTTTTAAATCTTTATATTAATATTATCTTGGGTTTATTTTTTATATTTTTTTGAAAATATTTATATTTATGTGTATAGATTAAATTTATGAATTTTTAAAACTACCATTTAGTCTCACTAATAAAAGAAATATAAAATTACAATTATGTATTAAAATCTATATTAATGTTAAAAAGATCTGATTTAATTTTAAATAATAAAATTAATTATATATGAAAGAAAACTAAACACGATTTTCGTAAAAGTTCATTATTAGGATGAAAACAATCATTCTAAAAAATATTTTTCTATATTTTTTGTGAAATTATATTTAAATTGATTTTTGTATCTTCTAGAAATTAAATATGAAAAAAAGGATTCTATATTTTGGATCTACGTGATAAATTGTTTCATATAGTCACCTTTTATTTTTGGTTGTTATGAATTGTAACCATGGTAAAAAATGAACTCACCACATAATGGGTAAAATGGGTAGAACAATATCAAAACATAAATGAATCAAAATAATCCATAAAATTAAATATATTTCATTTTATGAGTTTAATTTGAAAATCCCCTTAAAATATATTAAAATACATCATTTTTGTTCAATTACTCTTTGATAAAGAAAAATACATTATTTTATGTAAAAAAATCCAAATATATATCTTTTTGGTTTTAATACCTATAATAAATTATGATAGAGATAAAAAAAGTTATGATAGTTATAAAAAATTGTGAAGTAGAATAATTTATTTATTATGTAAATTTATTTTTTTTAGCAATTATATTATTACATTAAATTCTTATGAAAATCTGACGCAATACATCTGCATGTAGTAGGGAAATATAGTAAATGATTTTAAAAATATTCAAATTAATATATTTTTTCTATGGGGTGATTATGTTTATAGAATATTCTAATTTCAACTATATAAATAGCCCTGAATATGACATTAATGGTACATGATGTTAAGTACTATTTTTTAAAATTATTTAAAATCCTTTTGAATTATATCTTCAACAAAATTAATTTGATATGATTTGACATATAATCCATTTTCCACTTATGGGTCACTTTTCCATTTATAGTAACATTATTGACTCCTAAAGAGTTAAAAACATTGATATTTTGGTAATCTTCACATGGGTAAATGAGAGTTAAAACAAAGTTATTAGGGTTAAAACAAGACATAACTACTATAAATATTATTGGATGAGAGTATTTGGACTTATAATAATCTAATATTTAAAATATATCAATATGGTGTCACTTGAACTTGGAATTTAATTTATATTAGTTTAATACTTTTATCAATTTCATGTGTTCCCCTGTCCTCTATTATGTAAGGATACAAAGTATCCTATCATCCTCACACTTTGTGAGAAACTTCACAGAACAAAAAAAAACTATTATCTTTATAGAATCTTAATCTACATTATAAAGGTGTATTTCCACTAAAAATACAATCTCTATGATCCTTAAGGAGATATCCGAAGTAGGTTATTCCAATGTGAGGTAATCATCTGAACCAAGCATTTTAATTTTACTTATTTTTCTATATCATTCAATTATTTTACATCCATTAAAATAATATAACATCTATATATCCAATATAATAAGTTGTTTTTATATTACTTACACATCCATATTCTTTTTTTTCTATGAAATGTGAAATGAAAATATCACTTGTGTGTATGTATGGACAACCACATCCAAGAAGAAATATGATTCACTTACCATCCTTGTCTCGCATTGATATTTATAAGAATGGAACAAATAAGTATATATTATATTTATTATATTATTATTGTTTTGGAGTATATAATTATTATTTACATTTGTTTCATTCCATCCATCGAAAAATGGAAACATCACTTCTGCGTACATATGGATTGTCGTCTACACATAGTGATTTAATTCATTATACATTACCTATTTATAATAATGGATATAAATTTTAATATAATTATTATATGTGATTATTATATAGTTATTAAATTTTAGTAGATTAAGGAATCATGATCTTTGTAAAAGGAGTAAAACCTCCAAATCAAAACATATATTAAAAATGAAGCAATTAACACACTAAATGGTGACGATAATGAATGATTATTAATTAATGGGTGATAATTTGTTATAAGAAAAACACATATTTTATTATCAGTATGTATACATTTATTTTAAATAATTATAATATATGTTAATTTATTGTCAATGTGTTTATAGTGCTTAAGAACAATGTTGAACCGGAGTTAAGGGTTTCTGATCTCATTTTTATTTCTCTGAGACATAGAACATATTCACCACATGTTTCTAATATTTGGTATATATAATACCCATTAATGTATACTATGATTATTTTCATTAATACTATTGTAATTTTAAAATTCATATAAGGATCTCCCTTTTCTTTGGTTTTGATTCAATGATTACCAATGTTGTTAGGGTTCTTTATATCAATATTCTTTCATTGAGATATGTTTGATGTTATGAAAATATTTCTCATTCTTATATTTATATACCACCCCATTTACATTTTATATCATTAATACATTTATGTTCATGATATTTAAATGTTTATTTGAATTTATTCATTTATAAGGTGTATGATTAAAAGTTACAAAAGTGGTAAGGGTTAATTCATCGATCAAACATTTAATTTGGAGCATTATTTTTTTTTTAATTTTAGATAATTATATGGATTGGATATTATAAAAGTATATTAATTTTCTTCTCTTATTATTAATTCTATATTTCCTTGTTTTCATATCATTTTTCTCTGTATTTTACTCAACGAAAATTGAATGTAATTTTTTATGAAAAAGAACATTATTTCATTTTATAGTAGGGAATATTATTATTTTATGTACATATTTAATAAAATGTTTTTAAAAAAGTTATTTTTATCCTTTATTGAATTATTAAATTCATATTTATCTATATTTTACATTAAAAAATTATTGCTTTCTTATTTTTGTGATGGGGAACTTTTTGACCTTTTATAAAAGTATGAAAAGAATGTATTTTCAATGTTCATGACATGAGTGAATTTTTCAATAATAATGAACTTTATTTACATTGAATGTTCCATTAAAATTTTCCATGGTAACTTTCAAAGAAATAATTTTTCTTTATATTCTGGGAATTTTTAGTTTTAAAGATATAGAAAAAAAGAATATATTCCTTTTTTTCAATGAATTGTTTAAATGTACATTTAATGGAATTTTTCATCTATGTAAACATCATATGATGTTTCATATTTTTAATTAGGTATATATTATTTTGATACAATCTATATTCTTTCCCAAGTTGGTTTTTTTATGATGTGTTAATAGGAATGAAACCTATATTATTTCCATAGGTAAATTATTCCCTGATGAATTAATTTACGGTTATGATGATGAGATATTTATAAAACTAATTTATTTTTAATATGTTATTCTATGATTATATGATGAATTTTTTATGATCTTGTGAAATACATATGAATATATTTTTATTATGTGATGGGTTGTATTCGAATAGTATAGCCCTCTAATGCCTTAAGAAATGATAACAGAGTTGACTGGCTGGAAAATAATCATAAGAGAATGTTGGAATTAACCTGGAAGGATATTATTTAATTTTATTATGTATAGTAAATAGTTATGGTAATATAAGTGATCTGAGAAAAATGTTTTCTATGATTATTATTATTCCACACATTATACCACTCATCTATGACATGATCATATTCTTATAATATATTCTCACAATGCATGAATTTTGATTCTCTTAGGATTAAAGTATTATAAAATTCCAAGCATTAATTTTGATATATTAAATTATGTGTATGATATTCTCTTTTTAAGATGATGTTTCCATTCCCTTATACTCATATTATACATAAAAATGATCATTAACTGATATCTCCCATGTTTACCCTTACTGAGCATATATGCTCACCCTTTTTTATATTTTCATTTCCCCATGCCATGATGAAACATTTTATGTATATTTTTCATAAGAATGGTATATATATAAAAACATAGTTGGATATGATGTAGATTTTAATTCATCATTTGTTTATGTATTTATAATTCAAAAGACACTATACTTGTATGGTTTTAGAATCAACCAAATGATGTATAATGAATATGCCTCTAAAAATATATAATATTTATTTATGAAATGATTGGAATGACACTATTGGTATCAAAGAGAAATTTAATTATTTTTCAAAACTATGATGAAAAAACATTAGAGAGAACCCTTAGTATAATCCTAAGTATATGAGAACATCCAATGTTATGATTAAAAAATGAGTGTTATTTTCCATGAAATTATATCCATTTCTAGTCATTTGATGTTGGGTACATCTTTGGTAAAGATGAACCTAGGATAAATGGCTTGATAAATAATAGATTGGGTATTAACATAATCATCAATGATGAATGATGAGAGGGAATATGGCCACAAAACGGGATAAATACCCCAATAAGTTATGATTGGGTTAATTAAGGTTTTTATAATCCATCATAATAAATTTCAATATATAATAATAATTTAATAATTAGGTTAAACATATGTTGTTATAGATTTAAAAGAAGGTGGAATGATTTAGAAATTATGTAAATTATTTTCATGTTTATATGGTTTCTCAATATTATTATGGTTTCTTAAACTATGATTTTTAGTTATACTAAATGGTTGGAACTTGAGGGAATCATGTTACTACTTTTAGTCACACTCAAAATAATGATGATCAAGATTACATTCATAAAGACCCATGATATAGCACAATGGATAAACTCAGGGTCACTCTAAAGTAATCAGCATCAAGAGCCTAGGTGGTCATTCCAAATATGTTTTTGTGTTTTTTAATAAATTTTAAAAATATAAAATAAAACAAACAAAATCAGTGCTAAAAAAACTCAGTGAGTGTAGGAGTGGTAAAATAGTGATGAAAAAAAGACCAAGCATGAAGAATAATACAACCAAAATAAAATTAAGTGGAATAGGGGAAGACATCACAAAAGGAAAATAATAGTGTGAACAAAAAAACATGACAACAAGACCGTGAAGAGGGGTCAATGAGAACAACGCCATTACTATGTTGATCCAACCTCAACTAACCTTCATAAATCAAGAAAATAATTAAATCAACAATTTTGGAATTACTCAGTGCATGTATTAAGGCTCACATCATACACCTCACTCACCTAAAATTGAAAACTCAAACACCGATGTTCTTAAACTATTGACCGTTCCTCCAAATTGTAGCATAATTCCCTCAACCGATTCATTATGACCATGTTGACACAAAACCAAATGAGCTGTTTGAGTTTATAAAATTGCACATCCCAGATTAATTGATTAGTTTGGGAAATTCAGAATAAAAGGGGAGAAGAGATGAGGTTAGAAAGTAAGAGATCATTTATGTTCTAGATTTTACTACCACTCACCCAACTCACATTCGTGATATACTAAAGTGAAGAATAGAAAATGATGATTGTGATGATGATCAGATCTCTAGGTAATTTGAGGTTTTACATTCTAGATCAAGCCTTGCAAGTTAGATCTCCATTTATGAATATTTTATATCATGACAACAACACAAGATAATAGAGGAAGAATAAAATATCACAACCATCACAATTTAATTAACTAAATAAAATAGAATGTAATGATATTTATAAAAGAAAATAAAACACAAAAACAGAGCATGGAATTTGGAGATAGAGATGGAGGATAATGGTCTCATTTCCAAGTCAAAGATGATTCTCCAACTATGGGAGGATGGAATTTTTGTGTTTATGATGTGCCACCCCATTAGAGAGTAGTAGTTGTTACACTTATTAGAAAATTAAATATAGAAAAAAAATGAAAAACTCAAAATCCAGGCAGCAAATTTCACATTGTTTCCTTTGAGATGCATGTCACTAGCTTTCAGGAAAATATTTTGTGAAAATAGCTAGTCTCCTAGAATGACCCCACTTATCCTCTCACACTTCCCCATGATCACATTCTTTTATCTCCACAGACACCCTCTACTTCCCCTCTGTAGAACTATAAGAAAAAAAGATATTAGAAAATTAAAATACGTGACAATGGTAACTATATATATATATGTGTATAATGGAATATTTAGGATTACTGTAAGATTTATATTTACAATTATAAATTTATTAATTAATTAATTTATTTATTTATTGTCAAATTTCATTATAAAATAATAGATAAATAAATATAAGTGTTAATAAACATGTAAAATTAATTAATAATTTTAACCTATTTATAGTTATATTATTTATTATTGTATATAGTTATTGTATATTTTTATTATTATATATTTTTGTGTATTAAAATAATTATTATTATAAAATATATAGATATATTATTATTAATATTATTATATATGTAATATTATATATATTATATATTATATAATATAAAAAATAAAGAAATTAGAAAGTGGGGTTGTGGGGCGTTGAATCGCTGCGAGGGAGAGGGTGGGGGAGGGCATCGGCTCCAGTAGAAGGAAAAAAGGGGAGTCATAGTGAGGGGAATGAATATGGGGAGGTGGGATATGATGGCTTCAGTCTCTTTAGTAGGTCCTTAGAAGCGGTCTCCAGCTATAGGAGTAATGGAAGAATAGAGTAGTTGTAGTGTAGCTCGATTTGGACAACGATGTGTGTTGTTTCTTCTGTATATATCTCGTGGAAATGGTGGGTTATTTATATTATTGGATATGGAATTTCTTATTCAATTTTATGTTTTGGTTGGATTTTTGTTGCTATCATTGTATATCCTGTACAACTAGGGTTGTGTTGATTTGTTGAATTTATGACAACATTCAGTTTATTTTTCTATTGTTTAATTGATGCTGGTTGAGGCAAGTGATTGATATGTAAAATGGTGGACTCACCATTACAGATTCAATGGTGAGTGGGAAAGAGGAAGTTAATAGTGTGTTGTTGCAGATGTTGGTAGGATGGCGATATGAGAGGGAGAGGCAGCGGAGTTGTGGAATAGTGGGTGGTCATGTGATATGAGGTAGTGTTAAAGAAAAATTGTAAAGGATGGATCACCTTCATCAAGGGTTCAGGGGATGGAAGAGGAAAACCCACCAACAAATTATTTTAATAATAAAAAAAGAGATGAAAAAGTGAAAAACAATGTGGCAAAAAGTAATGAAATAAATACACCTCAAACTCCCCCACACTTAAATTGTGTTTTTACTTGAACAAATGCATGATTTTTAATTTTGAAAATATGAGAAATGGTTTTTCAAAATAAGTTCAAATTGTTTATGACTATATTTTTAACAACAAAGGCACTAATTCAGAGGTGACTTATCAAAAACCAATGTGTTCACAAAATGTCCTTCCCAAATTCAAACACAGACTAGAAACAAATGGAAATACATAATCATCCACTTTCAAAGATGTCATGAATTCTATATGAAACCACGTACTACATACTTCAATTTAAGTTCATATTCTATTTCAAGGATTTATTAAAGGTCAGATCAAGTGGAATTAAGAACGTAACAAAAGGCACCTTCAATTTTTATTTTCCCCTAGGTTTCAATAAATTTATGTTCAAATTTTTTAATCACATTAATGATTTAACTCAAATTATTTTTAATAATTATAATTGTCCCCTTCATCATTTGGGTTAGAAATTCCCCTCACCTAAATGAGTTTAATTGTGATAGGGCACTTTATTCAAAAATTTTCAATCCAATTATCATGTTCAAGGAACTATTCATAACTCTTATTAATTTGAAAAATAACTTTTTTTATTAACGGAAATGCACCCAGGCACCTTGTCTGAGAAACTCACTATGGGATCCCAATTTCCCATTTTCATCTAGTTTCAAATAACTTTAAATAATTACCATTTAAGGTCACTTCCTAAGTGAATATATATTATTTTATAAAAATAGATTCCTTTAGGTTCTAGTTAATATTTTTAGTCACCTAAGGTCATAATCCCAATTCCACAATGACTATCCTATCGCACTCCCTTCCTTAGTTTCTAAATAGAAAATCCCTAATGATAGCGAACAAATTCATTAAACAGTCACTAGGAATTAGTAGTTCAGAATATGTACATATCGCAAGATCCATAAGTTATTATCTGATATGCAAGGCTCAATTTATTTTTATAATCCTAAAAACCCTCAATTAATGAAATAATTTGAAAATTTTCAATATAATTTGCTAAATATTTGAAATATTTTAATAATTTTTAGATAAAAATTTAAGGGGGAATTTAAAGTTGTAATAAATAACCCTCTCCCCCCACACTTAAAACTCAACAATGACCCCATTTTTTAATCTCACGGTGAAAGACAACATAGATCAATACAGATGAAAAATTCATCACTTAAAAGAAAGGGGAAGGGAAGCTGTGAAGCTCAAAAGAATGTTTTATATATAAAAAAGCAAAAAAATATAAAAAACAAATTCAAAAAACAAAGTCCTCCATCCATTGTAGTAAAAAATTAATTTTTTTGTTAAAAAGTCCATGATGTTTAATTTTAAAAGTAGACCAATGATTTTACAATTCATATAAAATAAATTGTGATTAGAATTATTTTAATCCAGAAATAGAATTAAAACGATAATAATGGGTAATAGAATGTTTCACAAGTCATTTAAATTTTTTCATCTCAATATACTTAAGAAACAAACACCCAATGCAAGAAAAATATTCTCTTATCATGGAAATCATGGGGAATACCCCATACTTATGTCCTAGAATCCAGTAGTAAACAATAGTGAATAAAAAACAAAAAATTCAGAAAATCACATTCTGGAATGTGGGGATTTTCAATCGTTTATTTAAATAGATTCCTTTGGTAAATATTTATAGGAACCTGGCTACATCAATAAGAAAACCTGTAAATGTAAACAATTTCCCTTAAACATTAATAATTTAATGGTCAAAAGGATATGAAACCAGGTTGAGTTAAAGAGGGAAATCCAATGAAATTTTTGTGAGTTGGTCCGTTTGATATTAATTGATCGACACTTGGAGTTATTTCCTATATATTATCAACTAAGAAAAAATACAAAAATTAAAACATCATGTATTAAGAAAATATGGTATAAAATGAATAAGGATAATACTAGGATAGATCCACATGGGGTGCTTTATTTTTACTGTCCATAGTTGAACAATCAGTGGATTAACCCCATTTTGATGAGGGGTGTAGCTTCTTGCCCAAGAGCAACTAGATCTGGTTCATTCCACTTTTAGTGTAATTCCATCTTTGGAGTACCACTTCTTCATCATCAATATATTCCCCCTCTTTGGAAGTGGAGTACCTCATATGGTGTACTAGAGGGGAGAATAAAATGAAGGGGTACTACCCTCTTTCTCATTCTTGATGTTGGGTGTAAACATATTACAAGAATTTGTCTATATGATTAGAATTTTATTCTGGTTCATTTAAATACATTATTTTCTCTTTGGAAATAAATTTTTTTTCATCAACCACCTATTAACCTATGAAAAACTCCAGTAGTTCCACTTTGTCAAGAAGTCACGACCATGAATTTTCATCCCAAATAGGAAGTTTCAAATGACCCTCTTTAGATGTAGCTTATTATTAATCACTATCTTAGAAATAAAAAAAATTATTTTATTCTTGGTACCTAAAAATGGAGAAAAATAATAATATTATCTTTAATATAACCCAAGGTAAATAAAAACTTCTTCTTCTATAAAATTTTCAAAAACCTTTAATAGTGTAGCTTGTTCCTCTTAATTGTACAGTGATCTTAGAAGTATGTTCAGGTCAAGAGTGATGTTATTGACCTCCTCTAACCACTCTTCAAAACACACAACCTCATTTTTCTTATCTTCTATGGAAAATTATTGGATTTCAATTTTTGGCATCACCTATTAAAACAATGAAAAATCAATAAAAATTTTATTATAAGAAAAATAAATAATATGAAAATCAGGGGAAAATAATAATTAATGAAATTCCCAGCATCATAAATCTTTTCAAGTTCCATCTCCTTCCATACCATGAAAAAGTCTCCATAGTGTGATTCTAGAATATCCATCATTAGCTACATAGACAAGTTCATGTCAAAGAGTGGCTACTCTAACTTCATTTTTTCTATTTCTTTTCTCACGATTTCTCACATTATTTATAAAGAGTTTCACTTCATTTGGAAATTTTAGTAATGGATGTTTTCCCTGGATTCCATTGACCTTATCCACATATTTTTTCATCATCTAGATAATTTCATGAACATATAGTGTCTCATAATATTTAAGGTCCTAATGTTTCCTTTCTTGCATCCAAAATTGAAATTTATTAATAGCCTCATTATGTTTTTGAACTAGGTAAAATAGTGAACATGAATCAAATTAGTTAGAGTTCAGGAATCTTGTGTGTGTGTGTGTGTTTTATGATTTTTTTCAACTTTTTTTAATTAAATGAAAAATTGGAAAAACCCACTTAGGAAAACGTTGCTTCCCTGACAATGACACCAAAATCTAATATTTCCCTTTCCATGAGGATGATCATGTATACATTTATAAATAACTAAGATATAAAACAAGGTCTAACATTAGGATCACTTCCAAGGAAGATGTGTTGATATCCCAAGTGGTCTTTCGTAATTTTATTATTCATTAATAAATTTGGAAAAAAGAAAATAAATCAAACAAAAGTATCACTGAAAGAACACAATGAGTGTGGTGGTGCTAGAAAAATGATGAAAACAGAAGACCAAGAAGGAGGAACAAAACAACCATAAGAACATGGAAAGGAAGAAATAAAGACACCAGACAATAAACCAAAAACACATTGAATAAAACATGACAGTAAGACTGAGAATAGGTGTTAGTGAGAACAAATCCAGATCCAATTTGATCCACCCTCAACTACCCTTTATGAATCAAAAATATAATTACATAAAAAAATTCTAGCTTACTCAGTTCATGTATGATGGATTAGACCATATAGCTCCCTCACCTAAAAAGTGAACACTCAAACACCTAATTTTTTCAGTTCATAACCATTCATCCAAATTTCAATATAATTCCCTCGACCGATTCATTTTTTTCTAGGATGTCACTAACCATAATGTTCCAGTTGTAATTGTCAAATTTCATCCCATCCTAGTTGCTCCGTATGTAAAATTGAGAATGGAAGGTGAGAAGAGATGAGGTGAGAAAGTAGCAGATCATTTATGTACTAGGTTTTTCTCTCAATAACCCAACTCATAGTCGTAATATACTAAGGTGAATAATAAAAAAAATTGAGATAAATATTAGATATCTAAGATAATTTAGGATTATTTTCAGGGATTGATCCTCACAAGTTATATCTCTAATTCTAGAGATTTTAGATCACAACTAAAACATGAGGTAATGGAGGAAGAATAAAACCTCAAAAACATCACACTTGAATTAACTAAATAGAACAACACATGATGGTATTTAAAAGAGGAAAGATAACAGAAAAAAATATCAAGGAATATAGATTTGGAGGAGCAGGGTCATGTTTCCAAGTCAAAGATGACCCCCCCCCACAAACACACACACTTTGGGAGGATGGAATTTGGATGTTAGTGAAGTGTCACCCAAACAGAGAGGAGAATTGTTTACTCTTATTAAAATAAAAAAACATAAAAAATGTAAAAATCAAAATCGAGGTAGAAAATTCCACACGGCACCCTTTGAGACATATGTAATCAGCTTTCGGGAAACAATTTTTTTTAAAAATATGGCCTCCCACAATGACCCCTCTTATCCACTAGCATTTTCCCTTTTATCGGTTTTTATTACATACACCCCCACAATTTTCTCCCCCTATTCAGGATAATAGAAAAACATAAAAGATGTTAGATAATTAAAATATACAATAATTATAACTATATATATATATATATGTGTGTGTGTGTATAAATTCATATTTATATTTTTTATTTCATTTATATTTACTATAATAAATATTTCTATTATTAAATTTAATTATATAATAATTTTTACATAAATATAAGTGTAAATAAACAAATTTAAATAAAAAATATTGTTAATCAATTTATAGTTATATTATTTATTATTATCAATTATTATCAATTATAATTAAAACAATAACATATATGGTTATATATATATTAATATTTTTTGTATTATTATATATGTTAATATATATATATATATATTATAAAAAATAAGAAAATAAAAAAAATAGTGTAAAGACGGGTCGGGGTGTCCATTCACAACGAGGGAGAGGGAGAGGGAGGGCATCTTATTGGTTTGAGGGAGAACATGGGAGTCACGGTGATGGTAAGGAATAGGGGGAGGGAGTTCTACCGAGCCTAGCGGTGCCTGGATCTTCTTTTGAAACGGTGAAGAATAGCTTCAGATATATAAATGGTGAGGGGTTAGTAGTGGATGTTATTCGAGGAGGGGATTGGGTTGAGATATAATGAGGTTCTTGAGTGGAAATATGGAAGGTGTCCTCTGATAGATTCATTATCCTTGCTAGGTTCTCCACTAGAAGTTTTCAGCTCCAGGAGTACTGGAATACTAGAGCAGCAATGGTGCGGATCATTTCAGATAGTGAAGGGTGGTGATTCTTCTTGGAAATATATTGAAGCGATTGTGGGTTATTGATTTTATTGGATCATTAATTTCTAGTTCAATTTGATTTTGTGTTTGAATTTATATTTTTGTCTTTGTGTATCTTGTTTTACTATTGTTGTGTTGATTTGTTAAATTTCTAATGTTGTGGAGTTTATTTTTCTATCGTTATATTGATGATGGTGGTAGAATGTGCTTGATATGTATCACGGTTGAGTCGTCGTTTGTTTGGATAAAATGATTCAATGATTCCTCTCAGTATTTTTTGGGTGTTATTGTGTTTTTTGAAAAATATAGACGATTATAAATAATTGGTAATGTTGTTTGTCGAATAAGGTGTTTATGGTGGAAAAATTTCCTAGAGTTTTCCAAATTTTTGAACCTCAAAATCAAAATATTTGTTTTGTAAAAAGGGTGATTTATGCATAGTTTAACATCATTTGCATACCATGAATCATGGTTTTCATATTGAAAAAGTTTTATGTAGAATTTTGAAGAAAATCAGAATAGGTAGGGAACCACAAAGTGTGATATGTAGACTGTATACAGGAATAGATTGCATGGAGAAAATAGTTTGCGAAGAAGGCATAAGGTACGCAGAAGGCTTGTGGTATGAATGATGAATTATCATTTTTATAAATGAGGAGATGACTTGATAATCCTTGAAGGGAATCATTAAGAAAAGGAGATGGTGATTTTGGCCACTGCGAATGAAGAAAGGTAGTAAGCGAACTGCATGGGGAAATTGTTTGTGGAAGGAGCAGTATGCATTGAATGTGATACCACATTAAATATTTGGGTAAATATCATATTATATGATTTTATAGATCATTTTTGGTATATAAGGAGAACTAATAATATAATTATGTAGAGATAATTTCATTAGAGAAAATCATCGCTCCTGAAATTCAACTAAATATAAAAGTGGTTTGCGAGGGAGAATTCCATAATGTGGTTCACGTAGAAGAAATTCTGCTAAAGTTTATTTCATGGAACTATATGCTTCAAAGGAAGTGGTACATGGAGTAAGAAGATGTAGGTTAAAATGGAGGAAGATCCAGTATGCGGAAGAGATAAGATTTACAGAAGGATAGACAACCTACAAAGTAAGGATGATACGTGGATGAGAGGTTGTATGCGGAAGCAGAGGAGAAGTAGTCTGTTAAGGAGGATGGTTTGTAGAATCATAAGTAGTATTCAGAGAGGTTATACATGAAGTAGACCCACTACATTATACATTGAGGAAGAAAGGAGGTTCACGGAGGATGCATGGATGCATAGAAAAATAGTATAACTATTTGAGAAAGCAATTTCTTCTAACTGAATAGTACGTGGAAAAGTGGAATTTATTCTATGGGGGAAAAACTTCAATAGAGAATCTATTTATAGTTTAAAATTCATGAATTCATGAAAATTAAGGGACAATGAAGTCTATAAACTCAGTGTGGACCCCTACCAAGAGCAATGGGCGAAGGAAGAGGAAGACGATGATCCTTTCCACTGGTAGTGAGCCCGAAGAAGAGATATGGGGAGAGACCCTTTAGAATATATTGAGTGGACCCTAAACCTTGTAAAATATATGAGGGTGGGAATAGAAGATCTAGCTTGAACCTTGTAATCAGTATTGAGATTTATTGGATTTGGTAAATCAGAACATCACCATTTTTGCTCCTTGGACATAGACCAGGGAGGGTGAACCAAGTAAAAATTGTTGTGCCCAATTCTTGATTTAATTTATGTTCATATATTTCTATGAGAGAAATATAGAAGTTTGTTATGTTTAACGATGAAATAATATCCTAAAGGGAGTTATTTTTAATATGGCATACCCTCATTCACCCCACTCTTAGGGTATTTTACCTAGTGGACCTAACATCGTTCATGAGGAAACAGTGACTGGGAATGAGGAAGGTAATGTTGTATCGTTGGGGTGGGGGCTATCAGAAGGAAGATTGATTTTGGTAGTGCAGGGAGAAATTGTTAGAGCTGTTGGTGGTGTGAAGATATGGAGTGCTGGACTAGTAGTGTGAGAGGGAGAGATAGTTGAATTGGGAATGGAGGTTGGTCGTGTGAAAGGAAAAATGGGAAAGGATAGAGCACCTTCAGCAGTGGGATGGTGGAAGGAAGAGGAGGCACTGCTATTAATGGGTTGGTGGCATGATGCAGGCTTATAGAATAATCTAAGGCACTGCTAAGGGGGTTAGAGGAAGTACGCGAGACACTACCAGATAGAGCTGGAGTTATGAAGTGAGCCACCTCTAGGAGTTCTGGTGGTGAGATAGCCTACCAGCAACAAGAAACAGACACCTATAAAAGAAAAAAAAATATTACAACATCATCATCCAAATTATTTTATTAAAATAAATAAACTAACTAAAGAACATTGACATTCACATTGAAAATTATTAAATACCAAATTATTTGTGTCATAATTATTAAACACAACATTTTTTCCACATTTCAATTTTTTAAAAATATATTAACACTAACATCTTGTATTTTCTATTTAAAATATTTAGATATTATATGTATTAATATCCAAAACAAGTTCTGAAACAACGTGCGATTCTAAATCTCTGTATTCTATAAATAAATGTATGAAAAATATTAAAATTTTTAATATCACACGCATGTGGTTTTCAGGAAAAAGATGAGTGACTTTTAAATGGTTTCCTAGATCAGAAATTTGAGGGCATCTCTAAGTTCAGAATAGCGGATTTACCCTAGGTGCGACTTAAATTTAGTCATCATGGGTAGATTGCGAAAAAATTTATTGGGATGTAAAAGGAATAAAATTATTTAACAAAAATTATTTTTTGACGTAGAAAATTGAAAAACATTAAATATATCATTATGTCATTATTCTAGGGTAAACATCATAACCCTGAAACCTTTGTAAGATCAATGGAGAGATCTCTAAGAATCTTTTCCGGTGAAAGAAAATGTATCAAGGATTGATGATGACCTAAAAATAGTTCTTCATCAATAACTGATCATAATCGAGGTAATATGTTTTGTCTTTTCATTTTTCCACCCTGTTCTTAATCTGGGACAAATATAGATTAATATAACGAATAAGAATTGAAACGCACATCATATTTACAATTGAATTAATAAAATTTTTCGTTTCATTGATTTTATTCTCTTTTTTTATCATTCTAACAAAAAATAATAGAGGCTGAAACCAACAATGTTTGATTTTCGTTCTTTTCAGTGGTTTTTTATGCCTTTCTCCCTTTGTTTTTCATGTTCTTCACCATTGGAACCCAGTGATTCCTAGATCAACATTTATGGGTTGTTTTCAAATCAATAAAACCCCCATATTCAAGTTTTTTTGTTAACCAAAGCTGGATCTATATAGATCGGGACCTAAAGAGCATGGATCAATGACCGTTTTATTTTTCAAGCAACAGAGGAAGAATATTTTTCCACAGAAGGGTATATCGGCGTGCAGCGACTGTCAAACCGATGACGTAAGACTCTATGCAGGAAATAGGGCTATGTGCTCCTATGGAAGGATCCATGTGGGAGTTGTGGTGGCCATTAATTCGATAGGTAAAACTGATGTGGGATGACGCTAGGTGGCCCTGGGCGGTGGTTGTAGCAGCAGCAGATGCAGAGCACTGGCATCAAATGAAGAGTGGGTCGGGTCTGATTGATGGGCTAGTTTTGGCCGGTGTGCTGGGCTAGACAAGTTGGACCCACATTGTATCATTTTTAGATTTGGGCCAGACCCAGTATAGATTTAGGGCAACCGAGGTGGAGCCCATTTGTGGCCGAACACAACGGTCGACCATAACGGTTAAATGTGGGGCCACAATAGCTCGAGCAACCACAGGTGAGCTGACCTTGACTTTCGACTACGATGGTTGACCTTAGGTGCAGGGACCACACGATTGGTCATAGAAGTACATATAATCATAGCAGTAGTAGTTCTGTAGGCCCCCAGCAGACCTGTATGCAGTTTCGTTCAAATGTGCATATATCCTTAACGGACCGTCCAATCGTCGAGACGTCTGCAACATTGAGACCATAATGTTGAGATGGTCATTTTGAGACAGATGATTGTTTTTTATTTTGGACTAGTATATGTTGTGAACATTCCCTTGGTCCTTTCATCGAGGGTTGAGTACAACATTAAATCAACATCACTGAATTATAATCCCCATTAGAGGTCAAGTCTCAGATTAATTATGTTATCCCTCATTTATTATTGAGTGATATTGTCTTTAATCCCTAATGGAGTTGTAGAATCAGTGTAAACTCAGAGATTAGGGATTTGGTTCTCCATATAGAGGTCCACATCGGAAGGCTCAGTGGCATCCCACAATGGTTATGGGCATCATCCCCTATGTAAGTGGGTACATCTAGATTGGTTCCAGGATATCCCCCAATGAGGCTGGGTGTGATCCCCTCTCTACGTGTTATAGCATTCCTTGTCCAACACATTCTATTTGGGTGAGGCCCAAATGAGCTATAAATCTTCTTCTAGGGTCCCTAATGGTATCATGGATCGAGAGGTACGTTCTCCCAGAACTAGCATTCTTTGAGAATAATCTTATGAACGGAAGGTGGTTATGACTGGCTAATGGCGTGGTGTCACTCCTAAGTATATCTATGTTTTTTTCTCTAATTGTTGTATTTTTATACATTTCTTACATCTTATATTGAGATGACTATACTTGTTGCTTTGTGCTTCATTTTTTGATAGTGTCCTACTGAGTATTGTTATACACACTCATGCACGGGCTTTGCCTGCACATGTCGTGTCTTGTGAAAACAAGTGACCTTTAGATGGAGTCTTTGGAGGAGCAAGATATGGTGTATCATAGATGGCCCTAGGAAGACCAAGGTGTTTTTCTAAAACATACCTTAGATGTAGTCCTCTGTCTTAGAGTAGGTTGGACTCTTTATAGTTTCAGTTTGTCTTATATAAAAAATCATTGTGATGGGTTTTTTTCTCTTTTTACATTCCTGTAACTTCACTACCATACAATATTGTGGGATCTTAGATTCATGAAGGAATCCATTTAGCTATTTAACATTTCATAAATTTTTGGCTGGGAGATTTGTGTGCGTGTGTAAAAGTATTGTAGGATAATGGCACCAATTTGTGGTATATGCCTACTCAGTGCTAGTCCCCACCCCCTGACCTATTTGAGGTGGGCTTAGGGTAGTCATGACACTATCCCCTCTAGGATAGGTTATGAAAGGGTGGTATAAGAGCAAGTCATTTCTAATTTAGGACTGGATATCCGTGAAGATGGTATGGGGAAATAGTGTAAAGTGTTTCAAGTTCAGATTTCAAGCCAGAGACTCCAGTGTTGGTTCAGTGGCCGACATAACCATAAACCATAAATCTGATTTCCTTCTCTTCAATGAGGTTCATGAAAAAATTGGTTGTAATGAAGAAAATGGTATATTCCTCATATAGTAATGGTTGTGGATTCCATTTCTTTCATGTTTCATCTCCCTATATACACTCTATTGACGGTGGTACATCGTGTTTTATTTTAGGATTCTTCCACATAGACATCCAGTTGGGATTCCACCACATTATTATGGGGATGATCCTCCTAATGATGAGGTTTTGGAACAAGGTAATTTTTTAGAGATAGACCTCCTAGTGGTTTATCATCTATACCATAACCCTTCGGGAAATAACTACTATGAGCATTACCAGCAATGGATGCCAATAGGCTGAGTGTGTTGCACGAGTTTTAAAGGTATCGACCTCCCAAATATCTGGGTGATCAGGACACCCATATGGATGGGTATTGGCTAGAGGTAGTTAATCATATTTTCTACCTTGTGAAGACTCCATACAATCAGATGAAATTCCTTGCTATGAGTATCTTTTAGGGATCTACGTGGTGGTGGTGGAGATTGGGGAATCAGTCACATGATGGTACAATTCTATCCTAGATAGAAATTGAGAATCTCTCCGGATAAGAGTTCTATCCAGCCACAGTGTGATCAGTATACATACCTTGCTCCTACATTTACAGGAGGGTAGTATTACTTTGGCGGAGTTTTCAAAACAAATACATATCTTTCCTGATACTCTTTATACACAAAACATGACCAATTATTTAGGGCATAGAACTTCGAGAGGGATTTACACTTGGACATCAAAGCATCAGTGGTATCCCTTAGAATTTCTTCCTATGATGAAGTACTTGAATATGCCATGCTAGTGGAGAGTTTTCTTCTAGGGTAGACACCGATAGTGGGAGCTAGCAGTGGGAACTCGGTAGCTAAGATCTTGGTAACAGGTAGCCAATTCCAGTCATAAGGATCCAAGTGGTTCAGGATATTCAGGTGATGATCCTAGGACTCAGTGTTAGTACTATAGTAATCCCATGGTGGGTCGAATCATTCAAGGGATAGACGATGTTACTCATGCAGTGGTTGTTGAAATTTGGGATGAGATTTCCCAACCGGTCTAATAGATGATCCAAATATGTTTTAGGGATGCCAAGGTAGGGGCATTGATTGGAGATGGGTGTTATGTAAGGTGTTGGATGTGGTAGAGGTTCAAGGTGTTTAGTCGGTCGCGGTCAAAGGTTTGAACTATTACCACCACCTCCCACAGGTGGTCCACACAATGTTCAGGGAGCTGGTGGATAGGGACGAGGCTAGCTGCAGGTGGTGGAGGATTATGATCATGAGGCTCTATGGATAATATGAAGTGCAATCTATGTATTTTACACCAAAGTTTAATTTTTTTAGACATAGGGGTAGTAATTATTTTTTTCATGAATCTTGTATGGGGATCAGAGATTCTAATTGAACTGTTGACTTGACCATTACATTTGGAGACTCCAACTAGAGGAGATTAAATGATCTCATATTGGTACCGACATTGTGAAGAGAATCTTGGAGGTGAGATTTTTGGTTAGGATATTTTGGTAGTGGTTTCAAGGAATTATAACATCATTCTATGGACTGGTTATATAAATTTCATGCTCAAAATGAATAATTAATGAAATGAGTGTTTTGTGTCTGCAATGAGGGATCCTGTTTTTCCTTTCACGGTGAAAAGGAAATTCTGACAGTGAAATATGGACTCAAACATATGGGGGTGAAACTTATTACTCATCATCTGTCAAACCTCACCAACATGTAGTAGATTATATGAGTCCTCTATTTCTTATTGTGATGGAGGAGTGTGACGACATCTTTCATGAAGTTATTACAGGTTTTCCTCCCACCATGGATGAGGACTTTTTCATTGATCTACACCCTAGGAGAAAGTTAATTTATACACCTACATATCTTATGGATCCTATAGAGATCAATGATATAAAGATACAATTGGTGTACTTGTAGAAAAAGGGCTTCTTGATACCTACTATTTCACTATGTGAAACATAGTTTTTATTCAATAAGGAAGAAGAGAGAT
This sequence comes from Viscum album, assembly GCA_963277665.1. Lineage (NCBI taxonomy): Eukaryota > Viridiplantae > Streptophyta > Magnoliopsida > Santalales > Viscaceae > Viscum > Viscum album. The sequence continues at coordinate 1,261,153,683 of OY728145.1, read as the reverse complement.
TGAGGTTATGTGAGGATTATGAAAACTTAAACTATGTGACCATAAATAAAAAGTATCCACTACTAATGATATATTAAAAATATGATCAATTGAAAGGAGCACAACGGTTATCAGAGATAGACCTCATAACAGGGAATCACCATATGCGATTACAGTATATGTGCATACCAAATATGTTGTTCAGATGTTTTTATAGTCACATTGAGTACTTGGTGTAGATGTATAGAATGATTAATGGCCCAAAAGTGTTCATGGGACTCATAAAACATTTCATTCATCCTTTCATATAATGATTCATGGTTGTTTCCATCGATGACATCCTACTATATTTGACGTCCAAGGAGGAGCACACATGACACTTGTGGCTGGTCTTGGACACAATTCGAGAGCACCAAAATTATAAGAAGCTCTCAAAGTTCCAATTTTGGATTCAAGTGGTCTATTTTATAAGACATGTCATCATAGAGGATAATGTTAAAGTGGATCCAGTGATAGTTAAGGCAGTTGTTGTTTGGGACCCACCCAAGAGAATTATTGAGGTATAACATTTCCTTTAATTGGAATGTTACAAACAATGGTTTGTACCCAAATTATATAGAGTAGAGGAACCCATGATAGAATTGACATGAAAAGATAATCCTTTTTGTTTATAGAAAAGTTATAGCGGTTCATTTAGTATGTGATGCAATGGTTGATGAGGGATCCCATTCAAAAGTTATCGGAGGAAGGCATTCAGTACGTAGTGTTCTGTGATGCATTAGGGATCGATCTTGGTTGTTTCATGATGAAGATGCAAGAAGTGGTTTCATATGGTTCACACCTTTTGATACCACATGATCAGAACTATGTGACCCATGAACTTGAATTGGTAGTGGTATTCTTCACATTGAAGATATTGTGACAATACCTGATGGGTGAGTAGTTTATCTTCTACTCTGATCACAAGTGTCTCAATTATATCTTATCTAAGAAGGATCAGGACTTCAGAAAGAGGTGATGGATATAATTACTCTATGGCTATGAAATTTAGATTGCCTAGACTTCTGGGAAGGTGAACGTGGTGGAATCTTCTCTCAGTACAAGATCCAGTTTATAGTTATTAAAAGAGTCATCAGAGCAGTTGGCCTCATTATAGACATCCTTTATGGATGGAGATAGAACAACTTACCTCTTTTCATTGGTTGTTTCCCCTCCAATATTACAAGGACTTAGGGTGACACAACATGGTGATACCAAATGTGACACCCTTTATGCTCATATATCCACAGGGAATGCTCCTGATGGATACTCAAAATGAAGGGTGCACATCATTATTTTTCGAGGATGTACATTAGTAGATGTGGCATTATGGTATCAGGTTTTGAGGGAGTTTCATATATCTTATATGAAGGTATATCCTGGTGTGTTGAACATGTACCAGGACCTCCGATGTTAGTTTTGGTGTCGAAGAATTAGGAAAGTAGTTTCAGTGTTTGTATATCGATGCCTTACTTGTCAACAAGTTAAGGATGAGTACCATGTTCCAGTGAGTTTAGCTCAACCCCTTAGGGTTCAAGAATGGATTTTTGATATAATATCAATGGTTTTACCATGTAAGTATAGGGGACATGATTCCTTCTGGGTGATCATTAACTTACTCAGTAAGTCATCCCACTTCCTAGCAATCTGAGGGCATAGTTTAGTAGAGAACATGGGGCACCTCTACATGAATGAGATTGTTCGATACCATGGAGACCCATATATGACAGTTTCTGATCATGATGAATTCATTAAATACCAATTACTGAAGGGATTGCATGATGAATTTGGCACCCAGCTATGCCTGAGTATAACATTTCACCCCAAAATAGACATCTAGATGGAGCGGACCATTTAGGTTATGGAGGACATGTTGTGGGATTTCATGTTGGTATTCGGCCATAGTTGGGAGGATCAACTACCACTAGTAGAGTTTTTCTACAAAAAAAATTATCATTCCACTATTGGTATGACGCCTTTTGAGGATTTTTATGTGTTACGCTATTGGTCACCACTTTTCTAGACTGGCCTAGGAGAGTTAACACTAATGGGCCTATAGATGGTGCAAGCTACTACAGAGAAGGTGTAGATCATTTAAGAGTGGATGATGACAGAACATAGTCGTCAAAGGTCTTATATAGATAGATGGTGGAGGTCTGTAGAGTTCGAGGAATGATACCATGTGTTTCTTCGATTTTCACCTCCACGGGGATTACAGAGACTTGGTTGGGCCAGAAATCAGTCTATGAGGTTCATAGGACCCTTCCAGATACTATGTTGAGTTAGAAAGGCGGAGTACCATTTGTCTCTACATGTCACAGTTGAGGACGTATGTGCATGACCAATTGCATTTCAATGACTGGGGTGAGATAGACGTCGAAGATGGATCAACCTTTTCTATGTACCTAGTGGAAATCAAGGATAAGTAAGAGTGAATCCTTTGTGGGTGATTTATTATTTAGAGTTTTTTTGGTGAAATCATGTGAATATCCAAGAGAGAACAAGGGAGTGTGAGGTTCAGATTCGTGCTCCATAACCTCATATGTTTGAGTATCCCTTATATTGGATTTTCCAGGATGTATATCCCCATGTTGAGGATCATTTATCATATCATGTTATTGGTGTACTTTTTTTGGATATTATATGGATTAATTTCGATACCAAGTGCTGAGATGAGTTGTGATTACAAGGCTCGAGGTTCATGGAATAAATGATCAAAAATTATTAAAATATTTAATAGCACGCACACAAGGTTTTCAGGAAAAGATGGGGTAACTCTTAAATGGGTTCCCAAATTAGAAATCAGAGAGAACCGTTTAGTTCAGAATAGCGGCTTTACCCTAGGCGTGACCTAAATTTAGTCAGTGCGGGCCGTTTTTGAAATGTTTTCAAAAAATTTACAAGGAATAATTTAATTTAATAAAAATAATTTTTTGACATAGATAATCAAAAAAATTAATGTGTACTTATGTTAGAATTCTGTGGTTACCCATATGACCCTAGATCCTATAGAGGATTGTTGGAGAGAGATCATTGAGTCCATTCTAGATAATAATAATGGATCGAGGATCAATAATGAAACAACGATCATTCTTCATCAACAACCAATCAAAATCGAGGTGTGATGTTTTTCCTGGATATTTTTCTATTCCTTTCATAATCCCAGACAAATGCAGATCAATTCAATTAATAAGAATTGATATATGAATCATCGGTATATTTCAGTTGATGTAATTCTTTTGTTTCATTGATTTATTCCTATTTGATTATTGTTCAAACATAAACAAATCAAGGATGACATGAAAATGGTTTAAGTTCATTCCTCAGGGTTTCTTTTTGGTATTTTCTCCCCCTTCCATCATGTTCTTCACCGTTGGAACCTCACGCATCCTAGATCAAAGTTTTTAGGTGGTTATGAACTTGATTGGACACATAGATTTGTGGTGAATTGAAAAATGAGACTAGATTTCTGTAGATCAAAAACCAAGGAGCTCAGATCTATGATCGTTTTGTTTTTTCATTAAAGGAGGAATGGTAGTCCACAGAAGGGACCATTAGCGCACAGTTATAGACCATCCGTGACCGGAAATGGCAGAGCATAGTAGCAGCCCACGTGGGTGTTGTGAGCTGTAGGTGGCCATGATAGGAGACAAAAGGGGTGTGACAGAGGTGAAGTAGTGGTGGTGGATATGGAATGGGACAGTATATGAATTTTGGGTTAGATTGGTGGTTTGGGCTAGATGAGGCAGTCTTGAGTCAAACCTACGTCAGATTTGGCGCAACTAAGGCAAAGCTCAGTTACGGCCGACCATGATGGCCAAACATGATGGATGACTACAACAGATGACTGCAATAGTCATTGCAAAGGTTAACCGTCAGTGTAGAAATTGGGTGTCCAGTTCATGCGGTAAATCCACCAAGAATAATGGTTGACCTTGGTGGTGGGTAGACATACCACGGAGGAATGTTCGCAGGCTATCAACTTTCCTACGTTCAGTTTTCTTCAAACAATCATATATTTTGAACGGAGCATCCAATCATTGAGATGTTTGTGTAATTGAGACCCTAACATTGAGGCAAATTTTGTGTTTCTATATTGGAACAATATAGGTTTAGAGAATTCCCTTGGTCCTTTCCTTGAGGGTTTAGTATTACATTACATCCACATCGTTGTATTATAATCCCCTCGATAGGAAGAGTCTAAGATATAGTATGATATACCTCCCCATGTCTAGAGTGTGGTCATCTATCACCCCTAGTGGAGTTGTGGAATTGGTGAAACCTCTAAGAGTAGGGAATTAGTCATCCATCTAGAGGGCCACATCCGTAGGTTCCCTGGAATCCTACCGTAGTTATCGGTGTGATCCCCTATGTAGTATGTTGATCTAGATTGGGTTGATAGTATCCCTCGGTGATTATGGGATTATTCCCCTCTATGAGTACCAGAGTCTTCCTTAACCAACATGTTCTCTTTGGAAAGGGTCCAAATGAGCTAGACCTATTCATTGAGGGTCTATGTTGGTATCATGGATTGAGGAGTGAGTTCTCCTAGAACGAGAATTCTTCAAGCTGAATCATGTGGTTGATTTTTGGTTATGACCCCTAGATGGTGTGGGGTAACTACAAAGTATAAATTGGATTTTTCAGAAATGAGAGCATTATTTCTCTATATAAATGAAAAATAAATTTTACACAAGTCTTATGGATGGTATTTTACATTTATTCCATTGAAAATAAGGAAGCATGTCACAAGAGAGAACATTAGAATATTTGAAAACCGCTTCAAAAAATCCTTCATGATCAAGATAGCTGGTAATGTGGCTAGCATCATGATAGGTTTGGGTGATGATGTAGTTCATTGAATTGAGCCTATCAAAACACATGGACCATTCAACAGTAAGATTCCATGAAAGATGGATCTATCCCAATGGAAAAGCCTAAACAATTATAGTGGAATCTTACTCAAACCACACTGATGTCCAGTTTCATTCACTTGAAACTAAATAAGATTTAATAAAACCCACCATTTTTGCCTCCATGGATGTGACATAACCACATGGGTCATGGATACATATAAAAATATCTAACTCATGGTCTATGAAGATGACGCCAAAAACTGCTAGCCCCAGATTTCCCCTGGATTCTCCATCAAAATTACATTTATACCTATAAACAAATGGGGGAATGAGAAGAATTATAGAGTAATTATAGGTCGATGATAACTACCACTTATCTTTTGATTCAGTATAATTAAGATGTCTTTTACTAAGTTGCCAAAAAATCAATGGGAAGTGAATTATCACTTTGAACATCCATCGTGATTTCATCAAGATCAGTCTGGTGTTTGAAGAAATAATGTTCATGAATACTCTTGTTACTACTTCTCTTCTATGTTATATAATATAACATCCTTTATTGAGCTAACTATACTTGTTTCTTCATGCTTTTTGTTTTTGCGGTGTCCTACTGAGTATTGGTATACTCACCACTGTATGGGATTTTCCCACACATGTTGGGTCTTGTGAAGATGTGATACATTTCAATGGAGTCTTCAAAGGACTAGGAGTGGCTGGCACATAAAGAGAGATAGGCAGACCAGGGTGTTTTCCAGGACCTTACCATCAACGTAGTCCTCTCCCTTGGAAAATTTTAGACTCTATATAGTTTCAGTTAGTCTTGTATAAAAACTCTTTCTGGTGAGATTGTTTTTTTCCATGTTTACTTTCCAGTACTTTCACCATCATACTCTGTTCTAGAATCTTAGATGTATGCAGGAACCCTTTCAACTGTTTTACATTTCATCATTTTGTGGCATGTAAACATGTGCATGTGTAAAGGTATTATAGACTTATGGCTCCTATTTGTGAGGTATACCTACTCGGTAATAGTTAGCTGCCCATCTCATATTATAGGAAGGCTTTTGGTAGTCACGACATGAGACACTCTTGGACATGTCATGACATTAACATTGAAACAAAATAAATTAATAAATTTATTTGTTTAAACAATAAAAAATTAATGAAATTAAATTAACTAATAGATTAATTTACCAATAGAATTAACAAAATCAAAGAATTAAAATGTCAAATTAATTTGATTATTTATTTTATAAAAAAGGTAAAAATTATTTATTTTTAATTTCAAATAATGAATTAATTAATTAATTAATAATCATTCATTAAAAAGTAGTTACTTAGATAATTAATTAAATAAAATTTTTATATTGGAAAACATAAAACAATAAAATGATAAAATAATTAAATAAATGAAAAAATGTATATAAAAAACAGAAGAATAAAAAAATTTAATTTTAAAAATTGAAATAATAAATTAAATTTATTTTTGAAAAACAACAATAAATAAGCACTAAAAACACAATTTTAACATAAAAATATATTTTTAACAATTTAATCGATAAAATATTAATTATTAAATATTATGTATTATGTTATTAATAAAAAACGACCTTAATAAGTGGAAAATGATATGAAAAAAAGTAATGAAATAATTCACATCGCAACTAATTGTGATGTAAAATGTATTTTTTGTCCCCATAAAAATCCAAATGAAATGGGCACTAGAATAAAAAATATTTTCATTTTTTCTAGCCATTATTCTTGATATATTATTAAAAACCTGAATATTAGTGATTTTTTAAATGAAAAAAAAAAATCAAAATTAAATTTTATCAAGACCAAAGAGGAAACAGGATCCAAATACCTACATGTCATGAATGTGCGAAGTAGCACCTTCTAAAATGTATTACAGAAATTTGAAGATATTATATCTGTGGAAATAATGGGAAAAATATAATATAGTTTTAGAGAAAAAATTAATAGTTCAATGGGGGGAAATAATTTATTTTCTAATATACTATTTACAGTTTATTATCTTAACTGCAGGGAATTCAGCCATTATCCAAGTCAATTCCCTGATCCAAGGGTTAAATCTTATAATAAAGAATGATATATTCTATGTTAATCACTAATGTGGAATGATTAATGTTTTTATGTATTGGTATTTGAGAAATATGTAGTTGAAGTGTTTTATCAATGATATTTTGGTTAAAATAATCATGAAACATCAAAGTATTTTTCCAGAATAGATTTTTTATGGATTTAAAAACATATAATTAATTACCCCAACAACCTAGAAAAGTGATTTAGTGGTAACTGGATATTTTATGAAAACACATTATTGAGGGATATATAACCATTATTATGTTTTTTATGTTGAGATAACAATGTCTATTATTCATAATGAGCTGATTGGTTTTGAAAATGTAATTAAGATAGTTTGTGTGAAATTATTTTTTGAAAGCTTATATGATTTTATTATGGATTTATACTTATTTATAATATTTATTGAAACAATAAACATATTTTGAAAATATATGATTAGGGAATATTATTTTTTGGAATATGACATTTTGTGAGAGAGATATTATTTTGTGTAATTTATAATTTTATCATGGAACAATATGTGATCAAATCATTATAGTATATAGTTTTATATTTTGGACTGGAATATCATGAAGAGTTTTAAGGTTATATATTTGTGGAATGATTTATGATGAACATTTTGAATTATTAGAGAGATTTTATAGATTGGTGTATGAAGATATATTCAAATTGAATAACTTGTGATAACAATTTCAGTTTTTGAAAATATCTAGAGATAGGAGAAATGACTTGTCATTCCTTTTTGGATCGTACGATCCTTTAAAAGTTAATTTTAGAGATTTCAGAATATAAATTTATCATGGTTATTTATCTTATATAATATGCAATAAATATGGGATGAAAAAGTATATTAAGCACACTAAAATGATGATATTAAGCTTATAGATTGGGAAAAAAATAAAGTTTGTATATTACTGTGTATTATCTACCATGATGGTAATTGATTTCCTCAACTAAATTAAAATGAAGATAAATTTATTGGGTATTATATGGAATACATCATTCATATATCAAATTATATACTTTGAAAATAATGTTTCTCATAAATTATATATAATAGGATTTTGAATTATTTTATTTAGAAAATTTATGATTCATAGTAGTAAAATTAAAGTTTATTATGATGAAAAAATCTATATCACATTTTATTACTATATCATGGAAATATAATTAAAATGTACACATCAAGATTTGTTAAATAATTTTAAGTAAATATAATATTTTTATTTTTTTTCATTACACACAACACCATGTTTATCTTGCATTATACCCAACACTATCTTTAAATGAAACATGACATTCTATTAAAATATTACTATATAAAATGATTGTAATCTCATAGTCTTTAGAATGGTGAGTTGGAATATGAATAAATAAATTATGAAAATTTAAGGTTTACCCATTTATATAAAATTAATTCTATGATGAGAAATAAAATATAAATGAAAATAAAGAAATATTTGAAAATAAAAGAATAGTTTCTTTGAGAACCCATTTATACAAAAAAACATTTTTACTTGACGAATTAAAAAAAACACTTTTGGTGAATTATTTTAATGAAATTAATATTATATATATTCCATAAAATGATTAAATTTCATCTTTTTATTTTTTAGGAAAAGTAAAAATTGTAAATGCAGTTTTACAATTAGAAACAATATTTTTCTAAACAACAACATTGTATCCTTTTTAGTCACTTATTTTAAATCCGATATTTGAAATTTTTTTAAAATTTATTTTGTAAAATTAATTTTATTTTTTAAATCATAATTTAAAAATTAATTTTGGGTGGAATTTGGTAATTTTATGAAAAAATTATTTTTTTTATGAATAAGGAAAAATACGGAATTTTAATTGAAAACTTTCAATTAATAAAAAATATTTATACATAAGAATTATATTTTCAATTGGTTTTAATATATAATTAGTTCATTAATATATCTATTAATTTAATTTAGTTAATTTTAATCATTTTCATATTGCATTTGGATATAGAAACCTTATATAGTGATTACCATTTTCTCTTGGAAAACCCACTTTCTCATCAGGTTTGTGAGATTAATTTTATGTTAAAAAAACAAAATTATGTGAATGGAATTTTTAAAAATGGATTTGATATTTGTAATTATTATAATTTAAATTTTTTAATAAGTTTATCTAATTTTTTTACCATTATTTACATTGGGGAATCTGTTCGAGTGATATTTTATTGTCAGGGGTAGTTTGGTGCAATCATTCATGCAAGATTCATTATTACTGAATAGTTTCAAATTATTTTATTCATGGAAGAAGAAACATCCAATGGTTCTGTATCCATGAGTTACCTAGTTTCCAAAGGGAGGTGATCATTGGAATGTTTGGCAAGCGATACATAATAACTCCCATTGGTCGAGAGGTTGGGAGGTTGGGCTCATCACACACTTTTGGAGGGAATGATTTCTTACACTAGGACCCTCTTATACATTTAAGATATCCTCACAAATCTTTCATTAATTACCATTTATAACATGGGTCACCATTGAATTAACAATCAATTATTAGCTTGTATATAATTTATAATCTTCTATATGTATGAGTGGTTCTTTATCAATGGGGATATCTATATGTAACCAAGGATATCCATAAAAAGTATTGTATTATGTATTGATAATATATTATTTTATCATTATTACAATGATGAAATTTTTCATCCAAACAGTGGGGTTCTCTGGAGTGTATTATAATTCAGGGAGATGGGAGTTACTTTGATGTTGGGATCATACCCATGTATGGTCTTCCTATATATCATTTTGAAAGGAATAAAATACTGTATAGTTTAGTTCTACCTAACAGGACACACCATACCATTTAAGGTCATGTGATATGGACCAAACAATTAAGTTTAGCATCATGATGAAAATATGTCTAGGTGAAAGGTACCTAGTCAATGTTTAGTGTGGGACTAAATCAAAAGTGTCCCATGGAACCTGGAAGGGATATGGTTTCCCCATTTGAGTTAGACCCTACCAAGAATCTAGCCTATAAAGAATATGGTTGATATAGCGGATTTTTTTTGGACCTCATAGAGGCTTATTATCTATCCGATTTAGACTAGAATCAAAGCTGGTGTAGTTTGGTTGTAATAACCTATACCAACAGAGGTACTTGGAATGTATTTATCATATGGTAGTATGTCCCAGTGATAGGATTAATTTTGGGATTATTATTAAGAAGGATGTCCAAATTTTGTTTTATTGGGAGCTTATTAAAGAGGAGGATTCTCTTTTTGGGTTTGGTTCTATCATAAGGGACTTGAATAATATAGTTTTGAGGGCTTGGAATAGGTATTACATCTAAGGAGGATTCCTATGGATGGTTATGGTGATATGTTAAAGGGATAATAATAATTAGGTGGCCCAATGTTTTTATTTTGAGGCTTATTCCAAAGGAGGATTCGCTAGTAAGATGTTGGGTCTTATACTATATAGGAGGAACTTATAGTTCGTTTGGGACATACACTTTGAATGATTCCCATTACGTTCGGGGTCATGTGGATGTCATGACCACTACTAACCTCTAATCCCATGTGAGTCATGACCAGTGACAGAAACAAGAGGATAAAAGAGATCCATGAAACCACAAAATTCTATTTTACCATAGGTTGGATACATGACCTTAAGGATCCACACATAATGTGACCCTCTAATGGAAGGAGAGGGGGAGATTCAAAATAATATTCTCTACAATGGAATGAATATGGATATGTTTATTTTATGATTGTGGATATCCTCTACACCCACATGTCTATTGAGGAGTCATGATTGAATGTGATAAATAAGATGAAATAAAAGATCTGAAAAAACTCAAGATCCCTCCTATACTAGTGGAACATGCTGACTGAATATGATAAGAATAAGGGGATTTGATATTCCCATTCCCTCTCTTGTTTCATATCAAGGATGAATCCAAAATAGTAACATTGTACTACCCCACCACAAACAACCTATGGGTTGAAGAGGAGAAATATTAAAATCTTCAACAAGAAAGGATAGGGGCTTACTCCAGAAGGGATGACCTGAAATTGGTTCCACAAAAATATTGAAGGATATCATTACTTGTCAATGGAAAAGGAAAGGGTGATACTCACCCTCCACACCTAAATCCTGAGGCACTGAGTCTTTTATATTACTAGGGAGGGACATGGTCCAAATCCTAGTTCGCAATAATAGGAGTTTCCTTAAACGTCCCCCATGTGTGTGGTCCTTAAGACGATAGGAATGAAAACTAACATACACCCTAAGCACCCAACCCATCAAGTTGGAAAAGTGTGGGAAACCTTTGACTATAGGAATTCATACCCAAATAGAGACACAATAGTGTACCTTTTTCTATAGTTTTTTAATTCATGATTTTTTAGTGGTGGTTCCATGTTCTTCCATTTTAACAAAGGGATCCAAAGGAAGAGATGTACAACCATTGGTGTATTTAAAGGGGGCCTAAAAAGTGGTCCGTGTAGGGAAAAGACTATGTGATCCAAGGTAGTCTTGTGTAGGTTATAGGATGGGCTATCCTAGTGGTCTTGAATAGGGATTATGTTAGGAGAGCCTAGGAGTTCTCCACACAGGTAAGCATGCATGGGATGAAGGTACATTGGGTGATAGACCACATAAGAAACAACACTTGGGAAAGGATTTTAATAATCCATTATGGGTCTCCACATGTGTTCCATGAAGTGCCTTGCATAGGACCCCTGTAGAAACGTGGACCTCATGCTAGTTTTTTCAACCACATGGGAGAGTGATCCTCACATAGGTGTTATGTGTTTTAAACACCAAGAGAATATTGGTTCCACTATCCCCCCTAAATTCCCTCTTATTCAGGTTTTAGAGGGCAACCTTGAAGGATTCCGAGGGATTAGGTGAAGGAAAAGGATGATAAGAGCATCATGACTTCTTCAAGAAATACATCTGTATAAAAGAAGATCCTCAGGGTCCTTTTTATAGTTAAAAATAGGACCCTAGGTGAATGTTCTAGATTGTAATGGTGTGTCATGTAGGCTAATGTGCAGGTACATAGAATTACGTCACTACCTAGGGGTTTCTCCATAGAGAACCTTTTCCAATGGGGTGTGGCATTGAATTTATTTTCTTTCCTTCTTTCCTTATCCTTGATTTAGTTTTTTAAAACCTTTTCATCCATGTGAAAAAAATAGAGTGCTAAAATAACCCCCCTCAGGATTGGATCTGATCAAAAGAAGATGGTCTAATCCTATGATAAAAGGAAGAAAATGTGTGATATATTTTGAAGGTCATCTAGAAAGGTAATTTGTGTGGGTCATCCAAAAAGGTATTTTATGTATGTTTTCCTTGCATAAGGGCTCCGATGTCTACAAATAGGGTCACAGTTTCAATGGACTATCCTCAAACCTCTGTATTTCTGGTCCCACTGTGCCAGTATTCTATGTAGAACTTCAACTCAATTTCCTTTACTAAAGCACCATTTGCACAGATAAGGTATGATCCTACCTACATAGAAATTATGTTTCACTGATTGAACTATATAGGGTCCCTTAGGTGAGGTACCTTTGCAAATACCCTTCACGTGTACACTTCATGAGATCATAGATTTTCAAAATTACTAAATTTATACAACTTTTTTAGAATGAAAATGTTTTTTAAAAAATATAGGTTCTTATTTTTTGTTTCAAAAAATTATTATAAGTCAATATTTTATGATAAACAAGCTACAAATCACATTTAGGATATTGTAAAAGTTTTAGGACCGGACTACTACAATACTCACGTTACAACTCTACCAAATCCAATGGATCGTCTGAAGAAGTATCACCACAACTACCCTGAGAGTAATTATCTTCCACTTTATGACCACAATCACTTGATGTAGGTCCTCATAAAATATTAAAATTATTTTACCCCATATCATTATTTCATGACTACAAAAACTTCACTACTACCAACATTTCAGGCATGTGTGCATATATTATTGTTAGGACACCATCTATGGATTATGTCTTGAATTTCATCCAATGTTATCCAGATTTAAAATTTCATATGAATGAGTTAAATCCACACTATTATCTATCCATCATCCATGATCTGAGATAGACCATCCAAAGGGTTGGATGTCAGATTGGGACGTTCACCGGGTAGGGGGTGTTAGGCCGAAGTGGATGTGAGCATACGATGCATGTCAGACTTATTCAGAATACGAAAATGAGATCTCAAAAATCCATATCTACTAGGATGGTTGGGCTGGGGAAAAATATTTTTTACAAGATCTCATATAACATCCTAGAGATTCAGAGTTGATGGACTACATACACAATTTCTTTTCAATTGATTAATGGTGATGCTTGTTTCATCTTCTGTGATTTCTACAAGATCTTTGAGGATTCAATCCTTGTATATATGTATGATTAGTTCATACCTTATTAGGAAATCTGGGATGAAACTAAAAGGACTCAAACTATGGATCATGACCAAATGAATATAGCTTAGGATATTAAAAGGGAATACCCCACCTAAAGGGATATATCTATCCCAAAGAATGGATGAGTACCTTTCTAGAGCTGAGGGGGAAAGGCCACACATGAAAATGTTCAATGGGGTGTCCTGAGATGGTGAAGTATATCATTCTTTGTAGATTCTGGCCAATATTGGGAAATGGGGAGTACAAATAATGGGCTTACAAGACCAATTCTAGCATACATGTGAAGACATATATCGCTGGATTTTTTTCCATGTGGATAAGTTTCTACCTATTGCATATCTTTGATTCCAATGACAACCTGAGTCTAGATACATTTTTCATAGAGGCTAAGCAATAATTGAAGAAGAATGTTGGGTTAGAAGTCCCCATACTAGAAAAAAAAATCGATTCCTACTGCATATTCACCTAGGGAAGACCCCATTCAGAATTATAGGGTTGTTCCATGTACAATGGGGATGGGTCACAACACACTTGAGATCATATTCCATGTTAAGTGGGTTTAAGATTTCAATGGTCTGATTTATACCATTTTTTCAATAAATTTATTGTATTTATACCTTTTCTATGGAGCCCAACCAGACCTTGATGAGGCTAAGTATCTTCAATGAGTTCAATTTCTTCATATATTGGGACCTTCCCGCCAAGAGTTTTACTTATTATGGAAAAGATGGAAACATTATAAGATTGTACATGATTTCTTTTAGGGATAGTTTATTAGAAATTATTATAGATGGTGAGTTTACATGCGATTCCTATGATCCATATATATTTTCATGCCAATTCAAGTGCCTAGAAAATACAAATGTATCTCCTCCCATGCATGTCTAATGAGAAAATCATCCAATGGTAGCCCGACAACAATGGATGTTTATAATGATGGAGATGAATCAAGAGGTAATCAACCTTCATCCAACTAATGCATCAACTACATTTAACTATTGGTATTCCATGGTCTTAATTGCATCATATCTTGGGGGAGTGTTTCTCAATGTCATCCCATGATTCGGAACTGGAACAAGTGAAAATCATGGAAAGTAAAGTATCAAGGACCCTCCTCCTATAGAAGTTTATTTGTCTCCCTTAAAGTATGAATCACCCCACATAGAATTGTGTGGATAAAGAAGTCCCATGTTAATCTAAATGACCTCGTGCAGGGTTTAATCTTTTATCTAGAATCAAAACGGATATTCCAAATTATGTTGAGTCTAGATGATACTACCATCACCACTATTAAGTGACCCATGTTCTATTTTACCATCCTTATTCTAGGAAAAAGAGAGTCTTAAGGCCTGTAAAATAGAATATTATCATATATTATTCATTACTGGTCAGAAAAAACTTTGAATATGTGCAGACAAAGGCTAAAAATTTTGTAAGGATGAACCTTTTGATGTTGAAGTCATATATTCACTTCTTCAGGCTAGACTGCAGATTCCTAAGATAAGACATGCTCAAGCCCCACTCGATCCTAATTTTTAGGATAATCCCACTAAAGTGGGTAATTTTATTCAGTAATTAGATATTCTTATTTATGAAATTGAAAACCATATCCCTGCCATGAGGTGGGTGAAGGAAGTTTTGAGATGTGGTGTTCCTGAAGGGGTTGACCACCCATCATTTGATGAATTGATTAACTTTTGCGATCTGAATAATGTAAGTTATACTATTCTTATCTCTTATTATGTTCTTATTTTTCTTCATATCAAACAATGTACTCTTTCTTAGGGGAATTTTAATCATAATTTTTAGTGGGTTAGGGGGGAATCAGCTGAAATTTCATCATTTAAATAAGGCATGAATGGTACCCCACTCATAACAAATGAATCTTTTCATGATGTGGGAGTATTATCTCTAGGACAGTAGGAAATGGAAGATGAAATAGTTGTAGAATTTATATTTCTTACTGTAATATCTATATTTGAGGAGGCTGGTGATAGCCACCCTACATCGAATAATAATGAATGTTGAAGAATATAATCTCAGGTTAAGCATCGTGTCAGTGATGGCAATTCTTCATAGTATCATAAATATTTCTTTTATCTAGTAAAAATTTATAAACATGGTTTTATTTTCTAAATATCCATCTCTTTACTCTCTCAAGAGTCTTGTAAATGATCCTCCAAGAACTAAGGAGGACACTCCAGAAATATAATAAATTATTACTAGTGAGTTTCCTCACTAGATAGAAGAACTTTTAAGGTTTTAGGACCCATTATCTTCTATTATCACTACCCTTATACTATATATAGGGTGGAGAATCTCGATAATTTCAAAATACCATCATAAAGTGTCATATTCACACTTCTAAATTATATTCCTTTTGATATTTCAGGATCATCTCATGCCCCATGGGACAATTAAATGACTAATGCTAACACTATAGCTATCACTGATGAAGTTATTCGAAGTATTGTTTCATCATAAAAGGGTTTCATACTAGGTCTCGGGCCAAATATTTTTGGCATCCCCATGGGGGATACTACCATGGGTTTTGGGATGTCAATACATGCCATAAGAAATCATAGAATGACCTTTTACCAGTTGATGGAGCATATTAATATTCATACTACTTTATAAGAATCTGTAGAACTTAATATGGAATTTAATGGATATGATTCTCTAATTATATGTAGCCAAATTTTATGCCTGATGTTTTAATCATGACTGGTGTAATTGTACATCTTTTTCCATGGAAAACCTCGCATAAGTGGTTCGTTATCAATGTATGTAATTACATCCTTATCCAATTTTTGAGGACGTGGGGGATGAGGTGGGTCTTGAAATAGAGAGTCTTCTTGAACCTCCCTTGGTGTGTTCCGAGCAAGCCCATGATAGTGCCTCTCGTCAAGATGTTCCAGACCAAACAGTAGAGGTTGGATATGATAAAGAAGAATAAACCCAAGACAATAACCCTATAATGTACTCAAGGCACTTATCTATTTTATATCTACCATATAATTGTGAGATGAATGGTTGGATATGATATTGTACTCCAACTATATCCTCTCAGCCTCTTCGAAACAAAAATTTAGTGCCACTGTATTTCAATATCAAATGAGGGATTTCAAATATGGTAATGATGCTGTCTTTTAAAATTATGACAATGCTATGGGAAATGTCATCCTGGAGGCGTATTGCCTCATCCCATTTGAGGAAGAAGTCAATAGTAGCGAAGATGTATTCGAACTACTTGTCCATGGCTGGAGGGTATGACCCCACAACAACCATTGCCTATATAGAAAATTTCCAAGAGTATTTGGTTGTATATAGAGCTATGGGGGTTGATGGATGATGTTAGAATGTACTATATAAGAATAAAATTTCATGGTGAATTCTATGAAATTCTAGGTCATAGTGGTCCAGTAGAATTCACGCCGTTTGATTTTCTGGAAATACTTGATTACTAACAAAAAAGGGAAGCAGGATCTAACATACACTTTGTTTATGAATGTAGTGGTCCCTTATCCATAAATAAATATTAGAAGGAATACTCAAATCCTTGTATGTATATGGATTTATGGTGATTTGGACCATCATAAAGAGTAAATTTAGCTACTGGAAATTAGATATTCTCTTTCCCATCTATTTCTGATGGGATTACTCCGTCCTGAAGGTATTCCATGATTGGACGCATCTACCCAGTGGTTAAACCATATGTATCAGGGATAATACTATCTTTTTTGATCTCCATCATTCTAACATAAACAAAAGGTGATCACATTCAGTGATGGACAATTTTTATGAATATTTCATCCTGATTGGGATTCACCAGAGCTATAACTACATTTTACAATTCATATTCCAAGTAATTATGTGATCACGGGTTGATATTAAATGTTGAATCTAAGGGGAAATCTACCATCAAACCTCGTACATAGTCAAGAAAGGTAATTAGATCTTTTTTTCTAATAGCATAACCCCCATTGATATGTTGGATTAGAAACTCAAAGTCACTTTTCACTTATAAATGGTCCACTAGTATTTGTAGTGCCAACTCTAGGAATGAAATGAGGACTTGATATTCCAATTCATTATTAGGGAAACATTCTGATAACAAGGAGTAAGGCAAGATGGATTTTTCTAGAGATATTATCATGATCCATACACTGAATTTTTTGATCTTAGGGTCTTCCATTCTCCTCCCTATTGGGCTCCTGGATGCATAGTCAAAATAAATTTACCATTTTTGGTATATGAAACAAATAGAGAATATATACTCATCAATAAATTCATTATTGGGCACCTTTCATTACTTTTTGATGCTCGAACCATATGTAAAATTGTGTTACAATAACCTCCCACCATTCCAGTCATCCATTCAACATAGGATAGATGAGGATGTATGTGAGTGGGATATGGTGAGAGGAAAAATGGACCTCATGATGTTTCATATAGTGCCTCAGCTTGTGAATTAAAAAGATTAATTCCAGTCATCTTTTCTCAATATATGAATAATGAGTCTTAGCATATGTTATAGTTTAAATGAGATAATAAAGGTTGTTTTTATTCCAATCATCATTATTTTTTTCACGGAAGGAACCCAGTGATCACTATAGTGACAGAACATATAGAATGCATAACATTACCTCAATACGTGGCATTAATATTGGTTGAATAAATAGTTATTTCAGGAGGTTGTAATATTGTTCCTAACAGTCACTGGTCTACAAATATGTGACCCCCTATATTCATTAGTTTAGTAAAGGGGAAACACTTTACTGTAAGGTTGGATACAAAATCACCTGATGTAGGGAATGATTCATTAAATTCCTCTAAACACTTTATGGTTTTGGGGAGGTGAAATGATGAGGATATTTTTTTTCTCAGGGTAAAATTCAATTCCATGATGGCGCACAATGATGTTGAGAAATTTTCATGAGGTTACCCCAAAATAATTCAAGGGGCTCATCTTTAGTATATGTTTTTGTAACTTATTGAAGATGTTTTCAGGTCATTTTGGTGGTCAGATCATTTTTGAGACATAACCAATATATTTTCAATGTATCATTTGAAAAACTACCCCAATATGGGGCTGAAGATGTGATGCATGGAACGTTGGTATGTGGCGCCATTTTTCTTCAAGCCAATGGGCATTACTTGATTACAAAATGTTTTCTAACGGTCAATGAATGTGGTGAATTATTCATCTTAGAAGGGAATCTGAATTTCATGGTACCTTTAATATCAATTCATGAAGAAGAGGTATTGATAACTATCCATTCCATCAATATGGAGTTATGTGGTTGTAATCGGGAAGTCGTCCATCAGAATGTACCGATTGAGAACTCTGAAGTTGATGAAAAATATGATTTAAAAATTATTCTACATTTTAAAATCAATGTATTATAGTCATTTAAAATATTGTTCCTATCATATGAGGACTTCCTTTATGAGTTTATCCACTTAAGCCATGTTTTTGGATGAATGAGTTGGGTGTGTCCATTTGGATTCCATTTTGTATCCATGATGATATTCTAGAAAACTCATGTTACTGGTGGCCACCTTGGGATCAAGGCCTAGAATATATATGTAATTCTATGTGAACACATATTGGTGTTTCTTTAGGAAGGAAGTATATACTTCTTATTCATCAGATGTCATGGTTGCACTGGTCAAAGTGGTTCATGGATATTCATTCATACCCAGATTTATTCTTTGAGTTCATCAGCAGGGATTCATACAACTTCTTCCATTGATGGAGGGGTATCATTAAGGTTTTCCTCCTCCTCCTAGCCTTCATGATTTACCTATTTTTCCACTACATGGTAAGTAAATAATGAATCATGTTTCTCAGAGTTAGAGGAGGGGTCAATAGTTGGACATCTATAAGACAAAGCAACCATTTCTAGATTAGTTGATCATGTGAGGCATTTTCTAAAAGGGTAGAAAAGGGACTAAGATGTGCATATTCATTTTATCCTAATTACATAACAAATTATTCCATAATATTTGATGGAGAAGTATTTTTTCAAGCTCAGGGGATGGAATGAATACATTTTCATCCATTCCTTAACTACTATTTATAGAGATGACAACTTCTCCAACCCTATCAGATTACGTTTTCATGAGATATATCACATAATTAAATAGACATGTGCTTGAGTTCATGACCATTCCTTAAATTTAATTGATGGGAAACACATAATCTATACTAATATTACTGAAAGGGTTATCCAGAATCATCTTTAGAACATTCAGGGAATTTATTTGAGCAATAAAATTAGTCAAAAACCATTTCCCCTAACATTTATAGAATCCTGTATCAATGAAATTTAATTCACAAGATTTAAATGGGTATTTTTTACCATAAAATGTACAAATTTTTCCTTTGATAAAATATTTGAGGCATTGTCAGTATGATTAAGTGGTGACCACATGCTGATGTAGCCATGGTCATTCCAGCATAATTTTGAAGGATGTATGCTTCCTAAAAAACATGATTTCTGAGTTAGACATAATATCCCCAAAATGAGTTATGGGTTTGAATTCGCCAAGATTCTTTTTTCTCATTCTTTTCATATAAATTCTACATTAATGTGAAGGTGAAATGTGAGATTCTCTAAAACCTAGTTAATGATGTTTTTGGATTTGAATGAGGTTGAATTTTGAGTCATTTTCAAGGAAGGATCATAGGATATCAATATTTCTATCCTTACTTATATATAAAAGGGTCTTATCTGTCACTGTATGATGGATTCCTCATTATAGTATATGAAATATATTAATGTGTGGAATTATACAGGTTTATTCTCTATATGATACACTTTGATGACCGTAACCTCAACTTCAATTTCGCAAGGGATCAACAAGACTTTTATGAGTACTTTCCCAACGTCTTTTGATAGACTCATATCATCTAGGATTAACAACTTGGTTATCACTAAGTAGATTTTCATAAAAACATCATACTCTATTCTTACCATTATGAGGATTACCTTTCATATATTACCTAAGAACTTTAATACTTGATGTAGATGGATCAGCCCTTAGAACAAGAGATAAATTTTATTTTTTCTCTTGTTGGATGAGATAGACCTGATATTCTTGTTCAAAAAGGTTGATTAGGAGATGACATATCCTTTAGTTGAAAATCTAGGATGATCATGCCTAGAAATAATCTTTCATGTGTGGGGGGGCTTTCTTTCTCCTGTTCATCTAACTGGAGAGTTATCCCATGAGTTTCATCCACGTAGATGGTTTGAGCAGGGACTTGGTTTGGGTAGTGAACTCTAGCATGATAGTGTCTTCCCCTTCATCCTCTATATTTAAGGCCTCTCCCCCATTTCCCCAATAAATTTTAGGGAATTCATGTTCATAAACACACTAACCATTTGACAAGGGATCCATTGAGTGACTAATGTTAATGGAACTAAAGATCAACTCATTATCTATTTAAAATTATTTCTAGAAGGGTGGTTATTGTTTTAATATATGGTGGGGGAAGTTCCTATGCTTCTGTTAATCCAAGCATGAATTATTGTAAAGTCAAAACAACATTGGCTTTGGAACATTCGAAACTTCCTATGTTCGGTTCTTACTCTTCTGGCCATGTCACTTTTTTAAAGGCTACCTTTTAGAGGATCAAGT
The DNA here is from genome assembly GCA_963277665.1 of Viscum album. Lineage (NCBI taxonomy): Eukaryota > Viridiplantae > Streptophyta > Magnoliopsida > Santalales > Viscaceae > Viscum > Viscum album. Next base: position 1,261,132,627 of record OY728145.1, on the reverse strand, counting down.
TGTTGGTAAAGTTGTCTCTATTGTAGCAGAAGTGGTTTTATGTAGAATTTGATATTTCAACTGTGTTTGGAGAATATCATGAGTTTGGTTTATCATCTTTCTGACCATCCAGATATTAAACTTTTGTGTACTCTTTATTTTAACTTCGTTATATTAATTTTCCACATCTGGATCGGTGGAAAGGACACATGCTACATGAATAGGTGGAATTCCCATATTCATTTTCCCAAATTCCACAATCTTTTTCTGGGTGTATTTGAAAACAAAACCCTCCTAGATGTTATTCCATATTAATTTATGGAAGGGGAAATAGTTTTGGACATCTCCATCACCATATTCGATGTCCTTCTTCGTATTTAAAAACATGGTTGAGTATTTATCTAATGGATAAATGAAGTAGATAGAGACATGGTCATTTTGAAAAGAATATTCCTTGTTTTTCATCTCCTAAAACCTTTTTTAAACTTCTCTCTTTTATCACCCTGATGAGGAGGGAGTTGTTGCTGACACGTAGGAGGTGTAAACACATGATATAGTGAAGGCATAGAATAAGTATTGGGGGTAGGGGCCTTCTTGAGTATAACCATGGAAGCATTTTTTTTCTCTTTTCACCATCCTTGAGATGATGAAATTACATGGGACTTATCTTTGGTCTCTATGATTGATTCTTCCTCTCTCAAGGAGATTTCCTAAAGGTCTGGAAACCTTTTTGTTTACTTTATAAGGATAAGTGGTGTGAAAAACCCATTGTTATGATTCACTATATAGATGGTAAAAATGTATTTTTGATAGATCTGTAGGTTTTTTTACCAATCCTATCCATTGAGAAATTAAATCATATACCATTTCATTCTCCAACTATTTGTATTCTTATTAGTTGCATAATATTGTATTCTATGGATTAAAGTTAAATTGGATGAGAAACATATGACAGAGGTCTTCCCACCCCATAATTGATTGAGCTACTAAGTAAGTGTATCGTACAATGGTTGGGACCTATATTGATTTCCTGAAGAACCAAAGTTTCACTTCCTCTGTTTTTTCAGGTGTCCTCGTCCTGGGGTCACAATGAGAGAAAAAATACATCAAATGCTTCACTTTGTCTCCTAAGATATTAAAAATTGGAAATATAGGGCTCCCAGATTTTAGCAAGGGAAGAGACAGATCTTCCCATTATGGTTAAGGCATATTTTATGGTTTTATCATAACAAAATATTCCTTCCTTTCTTCTAATTAAGTCATGATTGGCTCAAGAGAATTCATGAGATCTCAAGGAATGTCTGCCTAAGCCAGAGATTAAACAGGTAAAGTGGATGGTAGGTCTATCTATTGTGATATTGTTGGTATATACCATGTGAAGAATATAGCAGCAGTCTTATAAAGATTTTCATGTCCCTATTTTGTCTATGTTACCAATAGAGGGAATTACTGATATAGGATACAATTATATTGGTGGTTGGTATCCCACATTGAGAATATTTTCAAGATCTTCTTCAGTTAATATGGAAAACCATCTTTATTGTGGTATTCTAATTGGGAATGTGACTTGAGGGTTTTCATGCTAAACATATCATACCGAAAAAGCTACCTCAGAGTTGTTGTATATCAAGTCTCCTCAATTTTTACATCTATTAAACTTGTTGATGAATCCTTTCCTCATGTGAGAAGGTATTTCTTATCTGGTTTGTAGATGGTGAAAAATATGCCCCTTACCCATTTCCCTTATTAATGATTTTCTATGAGGTATTTATGGATTATTTGATGGAATTCCTAGATTCAGGGAAAACCATTGGTTTTAGGTATGAACACCTCTTCTAATCATTTCACTGTGTACTTTAATTCGAACTAAAACTCATTCCTCCAAATCCTCCTCTTAATTTTCCTCATGTTCTATAGGATCTATAGATTGGAATTGATTACATTTAATGCTACATAGTGAATTACGTACATTCTATCAGTGTCTTTGGGAGACTTTATTTTTCTATGCCCTATATGAGGCATTTTATACTCAATTACTGATTCTCTCAAGGCCTCTTAGTGAATGATAATCTAAATGGAATATCAAGACAATTCAATCATGCACATTCCTAGTTTGGGAACTAAATCATGGAATGGGATGAACTCAAAGGATACATTATATGGTGTTTCTGCTAATTAGGAGAAGACTGATGTCCACTGAGGATGAGGTTTCTAAGGTGAAAAGCCTGAAACATGAGGGTTGGCATATTCCCATTCCACTTTCACAACTCTTCAGTCCTAGTTTACTAACCTTTAATGTTGGGTTAAAAAATCCCCCAGACATATAGGATGGGGTTTCTCCTATATTTCTATGACTTCTACAATCATGCATTCCCTTATGATTCTAATTAGTTTTGTAGAAACATGGGATGGGTGCATCATTTTTTATGCACATGAATCACCCAAATCCAAAGATCATTGCACTATTTCTGACATTTGTGCTATCTTATGGTAAAACTATACTAAACAAGATTCCTTCCTGATATTTTCTAATGCTTTATGGAAAGGTCTATCAATAAACTTCTCTCTCCTAGGCTAACATTAGCAAGAGTCATCTGGTGCCTATTTTTTTCTTACACATCATCAGTCATGAACATGGTCTATTCATAAAAGATGAACTGAAGCTATGACATTTCACAACACCACTTTTTGTAGGATTTTATAGTTTCTATGTGCATTAAAATATAAACCTCTATGTTCTCTCCATCCTCAAAGATGAACATCAGATGAGGAATCATGATCTATTATATCAATCTTGTTAATGTTTTGTGGGATGCACATTTAAGTGAACTTTGCTGCTTCTTGAACATTAGATGTTGTAAATCTTGGATTTCATCCAAGTAAATTTGGAATTGCATCCCATATACCAACTTGTTGTATATTCAATATATTTCACATGGTAATAATTTTTCTCCTGAGTGATAAATATTTTTCTATATGTTGATGCATACATCATACATGAAATATTACAACCAGGACATTGGAATTCCATATTAAGTAGTGGATAAAGGCCAAAACATGACTGATATTTCATCTTTATCAAGTTGTTTCCTCGTGTTTAGCATGTCACCTTCTCATATTTCTAAAGGATCCACTTATTGATTTGACCTGAGTGGGAACTTTCAAGCTGATTTATCATAAGCATTGATATTGGTAGGGACTTCCTCTATTACATTGGAAGGCACTCGATCCAAGGGGTGTTTAGAGAATAACCTCCACCATGGTCTTTTTTCCAAATGAGAAAGGATTTCACTTATCAATGAAAAGTAATCAAACATGACTACACTTTTTACCAAGTGCCTCATGGTAGGAGGTATTTCCCATCACTACATCTCTAAGGGGAACCCTTCTAACAACATGAAATACTAATATGAAGATAAAATTCATAGTGAATTCCATCATGAAGAGGAATTCAATGGTGGATTAGAGCTATGGTAAAACCCTCTTGCTCTTTGATATTTTTTCCACGTAGAGAGTTTCCATGACTATCATTAGAAGAATGGACCTTGAGATCGATCTGATTATGGTCATGAGGAAATCCTTTATGGCGAAGTTTCTAAGGAGGACCTTCAGAATTACTGCTAATTCCCCCATAATTTGTAAATGGGAGAATACGATCTTAAGATACTATAGATAAGAATATGAGGGATTTATGAACTATAGAATTGTGTAAATAATTATCATTGATCGACTCTTAATTTTAACTCATTTATGGTGAGGTATCTTTTTGGATTCCTTATTTTGAGAAATTTGGGCCAGTTTATGGGGGAAGTTTCTTTCAAAGGAAATAGTTTGTTCCTACCTTTATCATGACCGTTGGGATAGGCTGATTACCTCTAATTTTATGTGTCTATATTCCCAATCCACTTTTTTGTATATCACGAGTAGTTTTCCCTATATCCATCATGGATGAGGATATAAGTGTGTGTCTTATCTGAAGTGATATATTAATGAGGGACCCCATTTGGGGGGATGAAGCTGATTTTCCACCGCTCTGGAAAAAAAATTCAATGTTAGTATGTCTTGGATGGTATGTATAATGTGGGAAAGGATTTTATTATTCCATTTCACAATTTATAGGATGTGCTTTGTGACTTCAGTGACTGAAATGAACATTTATTCCTATTTCGTGTCTATTGTAGCGGTATGAGCATGGTCTTATCCTCCCTTTACATCCAATGGATACTGATAGTACTCATGTATAGGGGTACTGTCTTGAGTCTGACACCTATTATTAGAAAGGACTATTATATTGTATTATTTGGGTGAATCCAGATGAGTTTTCTGATAGGATTGATGAATGTAGATAGATGTATACATCTGTATGTGGTTTTGCACGAAACATGGATGGATAGATTCTTGGAACACTACCAGATGTGGCTACTGGAAGGCTTGAAGTATGTGGGCAGGGATTTGTGACTGCTCACTATGTTCTACTATGTTTGGTTGGAAGGATTCTTTGATTGTTTCCAGATGTCTTAGTTATATGGTTTGATGAGTGTGGGAAGCTGTATATTTCTGGTCATGGTTTTCTATCATATTTTAATGAATAGTTCCCTTGGATTCCTCAAGGCTAGTTTGATGGATAACAAAATTGGAGTAGGCGGGTGTATGTGTCCAGTCAAAGTTGGCCACCAAATTTGATTGGTGGGATTATATAGAGGGGGAAGAGGTGTATACATGCTCCATGTTGGCTAGTATTTTACCGTTATAGACCATCTTGTGTGCCTGAGTTTTGGAAACCTGGTCCAGGCTTCCAAGGATAGAACATTAATCATACTGAGGGTTCACTACTACGCAACATTGTAAATAGAGAATTATGGTAGGATTCATATTAAAATACCCATGTGACTTTGAAACATATCCATATATAGCCTCATTACCTACCTCTATGAAATAAGGGAACAACTGGTTGCTGCATTCCAGGGATAAGCTTCTCAAATTGTTGGAGATGACCGCAAATTCTATTTGATTTTGGACCACTGGCCTTCACTAGTTGGATGATCAGTGAGGCTTTTCATGTTTGAGGGCATACTAGGATGTATCCATGGTTAGGATTTTACTATGCCGACAAAAATTCCAGACTAGTTCATTCAAGACCCAACATTGGAGAAGTTGGATTGGTGACAAATTTCACTTCCATGATAGAGACCCCATGGTAATGGTAGTCATGGAATGAATCAGTGGTAATTATTATGATTCCATTGGATTGAAGGGAGTTATGAGAGAAAGTTCTTGGAATAGATGGAAAACATAAACAAGAAGGCCCCCTCAATGTAGAATCTTCATTAAATGAAGACATGCATTATTTATTTTATTATTTTTCCCTCTTCCTATAGGAGGGTGAGAGGTGATTATAAGGTGGGAGACACTGTCATCACGGTTATGAATTCATATTAGGTTCTCTTTTTTTTGTTTCTGACAAAGAATCTATTTTCCTAATGGTAGATTTTTAGGGGCCATTTTATGCAATCATTCATGTTGGGTTCAATATTTCTGAATGGTTTCCAACAGTTTTATTCATGGAACCAGAAACACCAAATGTTTCTATATCCATGAGGTAACTACTTTACAATGGTCCTCATAGGGGTGTTCTACCAACAATACTCACGAACTCACATTGGTCGAGAGGATGGAAGGTTGGTCATGTCACACCCTTGGGGGGATTATTTCCTTCTCTATAAATCAATTGTAAATATAAGACATGTTCTCAAATCCTTCATTAATTCTCAAGAATGATCTGGCTCAACTTTTAATTAATAATTAATTACTACCATATATATAATTTAAAATCATCTATATGTATCCTAGAATCTTTAACAATGGAGGAACCTCTATGTATTTGAATTTCCCCTTCAATGTAATCATCCTATGGGCATATAGGATATTCTTTGGTATTTATTATGGAAATATTGGTTTTTAACCATATAGAGGGTGCTCTATAGTGTATCGTCATCCAAGGAGATGAGAGTTGTTTTGATGTTGGTATAAGACTCATGTATTGGATTAATATGTATCCTTGTAATAGGAATCAGAACACACATTGTTCATTTCAACCTATTGGGACACATGATACCTTTTAAGGTCATTTGATAAAAACGAAACCATACAATTTAGTATAATTTGTTATAGAAGTCTTGGAAAAACGTGCTTAGTCAATGTTTATATAGTACATAGGCTGAAGCATCCCAAAGAACCTATATGGGATATGGATTCCCAAGATGTGTAAAACCCTACCAGGAATGTTTCCCATATATTATAGGGTTGATTTAGAGTGTTGGGTTTGGACATCAGGGAGGCTTCCTATGCATCCTATTTGGACGGGAATTAATACCCACAATATTCGGTGGTAAGGACCTACACCAATGGAATCCCATGGGGAAGTTTTTTCTCAAATGGAAGTATGGCCCATGAGAGGATTATTATGGGACTTATTTATGAGGAGAGTTCCTTGATTCAGTTTGGTTGGGGACTTATTTTGAGGATTATTCCCTTATTGGTTTTGGGTCCATGATAAGTTACTTGACTAATGGAAGTATGAGGGTTTTGTTTTGGGATTACACTTGAGGAGGATGCCCATGGATGATTATGGTTACATGGTTGGGGATTATATAAGGTAGGAGGCACAAAGGTTTTATTTCAGGGATTATTCATGATGATGATACACTAGTAAGATGTTGGGTCTTATACAAATTAGGATTCTCTTAAGGTTTGGTTGAGACATACGCTTGGAATGATTCCCTTTAGGTTTAAGATCATGTGGATGTCATGATGAAAACTAACTTCTAATACCATGTGAGTAATCATCAGTGTGATAAAAAAGAGGAAACATGAGATCCAATAAACCATAAAATATACTTTTCCATGATGATGGATACAAGACCTTGAGGATATTTACCTATTGTGTCCCTTTGAAGGATGGTGAGAGGAATATTTCGAATAATATTCTCTACCAATAAATTAATTTTACTATGTGGATTTCAGTATCATGGATATCCCCTAAGACCATATTAATCTTTATGAGTCATGCTTTAATGTGAGAAACAAATGGATGTGGAAGATTGGAAAAAACACACAATACCTCGTCCACTTGTGGAAGAGTTAAATGGTATGGGGTAAGAAGAATGGGCATGGATGTGACTATTCCCTCTCCCATTTCATATTCTGGATAGTCACATCAAAATACCACTCTGGAAACAACCCATGGAATGATGAGGAGAAATATCGAATCCTCTCAAAATAAAGGCTAAGGGCTTACTATAGGATGGATACCCTAAACTTTGTTCTACAGTAGGAGTGGAGGATATCATTCCATGTTGAATGGAAAGTAATGAGTTATAATCAACCACCCTACCTGGAACCAGAGTCTCAGAGTATTAGATATGACTGGTGAAGTATTTGGCTATAATCTTATTTCCCAATAATGGTATTTCCAAGACACCTACCCTGGGGTTGCGGTCCTCGTGACTATAGGAATTCATACTCCCTTAAACCCCAAGGACCATACCCTCTAGGTAGGAAATGTGTAGGAAACCTCTGACCGTAAAAGTGTATACCCAAATGGGAGACTTTATGGAGTTCTTCATTTCATTATTATGAGAGTCTAAAGGTTCAATTGGAGTTTCAAACATGGTAACTTTCAAACATCTTAGTTGAAGTAATATAGTTCCTACCATTGGTGGCTTTAAATGGGGCATGAGAATTGGCTCGTGTAGGGTAATTCATTAGAGAGACATGGGATTGTTGTGGATGATATAGGTTTGGAAAGCCTAGGGGACTTGTGTAGGGTATAATTTTGGATAGTTTTTGAGTTATTCACATAGGTAAGACTATGAGGGAAAAAATTAATTTTGGTGATGGACCACATGGACAACAACACTTGTGCGATGCTTTGATGAATCCTTCAAGGGTCTCCACAAGTGTTCACTTAAGTGTCTCTCACAGGCCCCTGATTTGTGATGGTGAACTCATACTAGTGTTATTAAACAATTAGGGAGAGGGTTAATCATTAATGTTTTTGTTTTTTTTAAAATTAGGTCTTTGGTTCTTTTATCCCCGATTAATTTCATCTTCTTCAGGTTTTGGAGGGCTAACTTGAAGTTTCTAGGGGGCCTGGCTGAAGGAGTAGACCGATCGGATCATTAGGAGTTATTTTGGAAATTCATCCATACAAATTAAGAGCATGGTGGGTCCTATTAATATGAAAATATAGGACCCATTAGAATATTCAAACTCACATTGGTGTGTCATGCAGTCTGATGCACAAGAACCCTACTCACCAACATTTTCTATGGGTACCTATGCAGAGAGCCTTTGCCGAAGGGGTGTGGAATTGGATTTATTTTATTACATCCTTTCCTTCACCTTAATTTATATTTACATTAACACTTTTATTATTGAAAAAATGGAGTTTGAACATCCATATTTAATTGTAATAAAAATAAACCGTATTTACTGTGGTTAGGGTACAATTGAGTTTACTATTGAATAAACTAAAGAGATTAGGGTTTAAATGACCTAAAAATGTATCTAAAATATATTTTGGGAACATATTTATACCCTTTAATGTGTAAGGATTGAGAATAATCCATTTTTTAAACTTTTTTATTTTGAAAATCATGTGTATATTGTTTCATTTCAAAATATTTTAATTGTTCTACTCACCTCAATTATAAAAGGCCACCCCGCTCTTCTCCTCATTAATCAATAAAACCATTTTTCGGCCAAGACTTGTACAAGAAAATTCTCAAGTTTCCTAGTATCATCATATATGACTTATTGTGGTCATAAATGTAACCTTTTAAGGTTTTGTTTAAGAACTAAGGTGGTTTCCCAAAGAAAAGATAACGTTCATTAACATGAAATTTATTTTATTTCTTCCTCCACCACCTTCAATTATTGTTAAAACAAGATGATATAATAATTAAAATATCTTAAATGTATTTATATTTTTTATGTTAATGTAATAACCAATTACAAACCCTACTTCTATCAAATATGTTACGAAATCATTATTTGTGTGTACAATAGACTACCGCCTCACGAACTGATGTCATTCGCCTTTACAGTGACACCACTCAGAGTTGGGTATAATGATGTATTTAAATTATATATATGATATTTATAACATTATCTTAAATTTTTATTAATTATATCATATATAATTTTTTACATCCCCTTCCATAGGGGATAAGATAACGGTGTTTGTGTGTACAACGAACTACCGCCTCGTGATGTGATGAGATTGGGTTTTCACTAAAGATTAACAAAGAATGTAATAAGGATAAATTTAAAGAATATATGTCATATATAATAAATAATTTTGATATTAATGGAATATTTATCATTATTAAAAGAGAATAAATTATTTTATTTCTTATATTTTCACTAACTGAAATATGATAACATCATTTATGTGCGTGTGAACAACTGCCTTCATGAAGTAATGTGACTCTATTTTTTCATCACCACCCCACATGGATGTTATGTTTAAGTATATTTAAAAATATTATTAATTATATTATTATTATTATATATAGATATAATTTTTCTTAACTCTTTTCTATAATGATCATTGGAAAATGGAAATGTTTCTAATGCGTACGTACAACATACCCTCTCTGTGATCCTAATGAACTTCATTTCTTAAAAACTTCATTAATGATTTTTCTAAAATGTAAAATTGATGTATAAATATGATAATTATTTCAATATTATTATTTTGGATGTGATGGAACCTTGATCAATGAATTGTTGCTGAAAATAACAAATCAAATCATATATGAAGAACAATGTGGTTATTACCCAAAATTTGATATTAATAAGGAATTGTTAAAAAAAGGGAAATAAATGGTCATAGTTAAATCATATATGGTATAATATATATATGTTTGTATCTATAATATATTTATAATAAAATTATATTTATTATAAAGGAGTTTCAAACATTTCTGAATGAATTCTAGACTTAAGGTAAGGAATTTATATCTCAATTTTTACATATGTAAGGAAAATGCCATATTCTACACACATTTTTTTATGTGGTGTATATTCTAACCAATAATTTATTTTATGAAAATTATCATGAAAATTATGGTAATCACATATACATTCAAATATCTCACTTTTCTAGATATTATGTTCAAAATGATTTACGAAGTGATAACGTATTTATGTCACAATCTCATCCTTTATTGGGATTGTTTATAATTATGTATCTTATGATGTAATAATATGATATAAATCACAATAATTATAATTATGTTTCTTATACTCTATTTATCCATGATATTACCATGTAATAATCCATTTCCCACTATTTTTTACTTATAATAATAGATATTGTTTGAATAAAAAGCATTATTAATTCTCTCTTCGGTCAATAACCATTTTTACTCCAAAACAACATTTTCTAAAAAAGATTTCAAAAATGGTTTTAAAATTTATTAAATAATTTATTAAATAATTTTTACTAATTTTTTTAATTTTTACAAAATTATTTGAAAATAATCAATATTTCTTTATCCAAATAATGTCAATTTAGATGTCACTAAAAATGTGAAATTAATCATTATTTTAATGTGTACGACATGAATATAATTCTACATTTTCAAGAACATTATTTTCTTTGATGATACCTCTATATATTTTTTATTTTTATTTTTTAAGAAAAAAATTTTCAAATTTTTTATTTATTCTTTAGTTTTAAAAACTATTTTAAAAAAACATTATTTTCCTCAAGGGATCTTTCAAAATCGATCTCCATCGAGGATGGGATCCTTTGATATAAATTTTATGATGTCGATATGAACTATGGATACTATTATTATTATTTATCTTATTGGATTTTCATGAAAAGATGTTTATGAAACTCGTTTATTTTCCGTAGATTATACCATTATAAAATTCTTATGAAAATAACATTTTTCTACAATTTATGCTATAAGTAAATGGTGAAATGATTATGAAACCTGTCTATTTTCTATAAGATATATTATTATGAAATGTTTATGAAACCCATTTTATTTCATGGGTTATGATATGATGAATGTTTTCTGATCTTTTAGAAAAAATACATATGATTTTCAATATGTGATGAGTGGAACCTATATCTTCCTCCAATTCATTAGTTAATGATGGATAGCTCATGATTAAATATATTATGAGTGAACCAGATTACCAGTTCATAATGTTATGTTTGAAAATAATTACATGTCCAAAATTTTATAAGTTAATATATTACATGTTAAAAATATTAGGTGAAAACCTTATTACATATTTTTAGTATTATTCAAGGGAATATATTTCATGCCAATAATGTTCTATGTAGACCTAGCAGCATGTCCATATGTTTATGGGAGAGATTTATTTCAATTCCTTAACATAATGAGTGAATGTGTCCCTATTTATACATGTTCCCAATGTTATAAACCAATGTGTATGTCACCCATCTATGTATTCTACAAATGTTATTTTCTCAAGGCTCATATTCATTGATTTCGTTATGATACATGTCTTATAAAATTAAAAAAATTCTTCCATAACTCATGTTTATGATCTATGATAGGTAGGGTATGGTTTTCAAATGTTATTATATTTCTTCATACTCATATGTTCATATTATATAGATATATCCCTTTTCTAAACATATTGAGCATATAAGCTTTCCATTTATTATATTTCTTCTCCCTGGGTTATGAATAAATGTTTTATATTGGATATTTTTATATAGAGTACTAAATCAGTTGTTTTTTAGTAGAAACATTGAAGATCTAAAAAAAAGTTTATGATTGTGTACCTAGTATACAAAGGAGCTAAACTATTATGGTCATCTAGTGTGTGTAATGTATTGAATACTCATCTAAAAAGGTGTCATATCTATGTATGAGAATCATGGGCCTCTATAGTTTTTATTATATTAATAGTTTAGTTAATATTTTGAATCTAGGATGTTAAAATTTTATTACTATACCTAGGGATATTTATAAGTACATATATTGGGATATGTATAAGGATAAGTATAAGGATGAGTCAAAGTATAGGAAAATATTTTGGATTTTTGTAAAGGATGGAGTGCACGGTTTAAAATTAATTATATTTATGTCTAGATACTACAAGTGGATATAGTTTTGGCATCGATGTAACTAGGGGTAATAACTATGAAAGGCTTGAATTGAGCCACAATCGATTGTCACTTAGAGAACGATAAAGGGCCATTATGCACTGTTGACGCTCCTTTCCGTCATAGAGTCTAACGACTAAAAAAAGGGAAATATCTTAGTCCAAAGTGATTCATCCTTTGAAGAAACATCAAAAATAGACAAAGGGATGAACAAGGAGAACATTGCCCATAGGTCGTGCAAGTTCCCTCATGGTCGCGCAAGTACACTTGCGCGCCGCCTAGTGGTCGTGCAAGTGTACTTGCACGACGCCTTATGGTCGTGCAAGTGACTTGCGCGACCTAAGTGATAATCGCCCGATAACCACCCGGGGTCTTCTCTTGCCTATAAATAGACCCTGTGGGCCACCCATTCGAGTGGATATTTTTCCAGAAACTCGGATTGAAGCTCCCAATGCCCATGTCTCTTCTCAAAGCTTCCGGAACACTTCTAAGGTAATTTCTTACCTAGAACGGAAGATCTAAAGAGTGGAAGGAAGGCCTAGGTGTTGAAACTCATCAACACTTGCGCACCTGAGTGGCCAGCCCTTAAGGGAAGTGGTCACACTTGCACGCCGCCTTACTCCTTCGATAGTACTTGTGTGTCCCATTTCTAAAAGAACCTCAAGGGGATTATAAAGGCTTTAAAAAAGAGTTGCTCAAGTATTCCAAAATGCTGGTTGACCATCGCGCAAGTACACCACATGTCGCACAGGTATACCTGCGCGACCAATACTTGCGCGCCCACGCAGTACTTGCACGTCTTCCAAAACTTGTGCGCCCCTTCCTTTTTGGGTGCCTTTCTTTCCCATTTCAACCCTCTTTAGCCATTATACCTTTCCTTTTCAAGATTCAGTATTCGAGACACTCTTCAAAGCCATTTATGGCATGATTTCTTGATTTGACTTCCTTATCTGAAAGGAATTCTGTGGAATATCTCTCAAAACCTAGTTATTTAAATATCCTTATGTCACTAAATATGGAGAGTTCATTCATTCATCCTCATCCTTTAAGATGAGAGAATCCTTAACCTGGGTATCCTTTTTCAGGAATAATCCCCAATCATATGTCCTCTAATTTGGGCATCCTTTTCAGGAGTAAGCCCCAAACCTTAATCCTTAACCTGGGTCTCCTTTTCAGGAATAAGTCCCAGTCCTAAATCTTGGGCTTCCTTTTTTAGGAATAAGCCCCAAGTCCCTTAAATTCTCTTTAACCAGTCCTAATTTACGTTTGATCTGGGATTCCTTCTCAGGAGTAAAACCCAGTTATCAATCCTCTCCTAATTTGGGTTTCCTTTTCTGGAATAAGTCCCAAGTTAGAGTATTCAAATCTCCATGAAGCACATATACCTTTATGGACCATGTTCCTGGATTTTCTCCCTAAAGTAAATCCTCTGGGCAGTCATACATACATAATCCCCAAACCATTTCTTATGATTGCATCTGTCATGGCACAATTGTCTAATTTTTACCAATACCTCTTGTTTCTCACACCGAGCATGACTCACGTGAGCTTAGAGTGTAAAAGTAATTGTGACATCCTGCTTTGAGCCATCAATCATAAACATCATACCCTTATTCGAACTACGTGGGTTCTGATTCCTTTTCCAAAACAAAGGATATGTAGGTAGCCCATCTATGGGTTCGATCCCAACTTTGAAATAATTCATGTCCTTCTGAATGAAAATAAACTTCAAGTGCCCCACTGAGTGGCTTTAAAACCAGCCTGGTCATCATAATGACCAATAGACTTTTATATGAATGTTTTGAAGGTTACCATTGACCAAGAATCTCTAGATAGATATAGATGATTCTCTATTGATGAAGAACCTCGAATACATATAAAAGATTCTCTAAATTTCTTACATATTTAATCATTGATTGTCCAAACTAAAGGAAAATCTCATTTTATACTTGGAAATGTAATAAGGATTCACAAACATAACTTAAATCTATAAAGAGAGTCTCGGAATAGATAATAATTCCCCTCAAAAAGGTTTGATGAGTCCAACCTCCCATCCTCTCGACCAATGAAAATTCCAAAGCCTCATCAGTCCACAAGCTAATGAGAACTTACCTTTGGAAAGTAGGTCCAAATGGATGTGGAATCATTGGATGTTACCGGTTCTACGAACAAACCCGCTTGAAACCGATCGGAACGTTTGAATCTCCCATCCAGGAGGTCATCCCTGAATTCCGAGGGAAAAAAATGGTGAACCCGACATGAATCCTTAACCAAGTTAAAATGATGTTTTACCTATTTATTAAGCCCCTATTTAAAACTCAATAAGAGGGATAACAAAAACAATCATTGACATTTGTGCTCATCCAAAGGATGAAGTGGCTGAATTTTATCTTGATTACGTCTGTTATATCAAACAGGAACTCTTCTCCAAGATCTTCTGTATTTCCATGATGGCTGCTCTCAAATTCACATCTGTGAATACTGCTGCTGCAAATACCACTGCTGCTATTCCTACTGGATCGTCATCCGCTCTGAGGATGACATCACCTAATCAGTATCTTCAACGCTGGGTATCAAATGCGCTGGTTAAGGAGTACCGTCAACACGGTACCATCCCAACATTGGAGGCTGCCTGACAGGCCCACCAAGTGAACAACTCACACAGGTCGTCCGGACAATGACGACCAGTGAACAAGAGGCAGGCGGTGGTGACTACCGTCTCCAACCGTTTCAGTTCGTTATCCCCGGAACGCAGTTTCCATTCGCTCTCTTACTCTGAGGAAGTGAACGAGCAGGTCCCTCAGGGCCTTAATTCAAAAAAACGGGTGTCCTTACCGAGGGCTCCCATCAACAATCGCCGCCAGACTCGTGCGGCAGTGCGCCCTCAACATGATGAGGGTACCGACTCCAGGCATTTAGCTCAGGTTCCTCGAACCCGAGCAGGAAAGACGAACCACCAGAGACGGAATCCGGTTATTAATGGGCAGGTTTTCATCCCTGCCATCTCCGGAGAAGTCCACCAACCTAACTTGGTGGCAAAAAACGAGCAGGCACACACACATGTCCGTTTTAATTTCGTTGTCCAGCAGACTCGTCTGGTAGCATCATGCCAATCCCGCCTGGTAATTCCGGCGGAGTACTATAGGCAGGAACATACACCTGCTTATACATCATCAGTTAGTCAGCAGGCTCGCCTGACTACATATGATGGATCTCGTCAACCACGTTTGGAAAATTGTAATCAGTAGGCACATACACATACTAGTACTAATCAAGCCTACCAACAGTCTCTCTTGGTAGCACACGGAGAAGTCAGTCCGAAAGCTCCGACGACAAACAGGAGGTAGACTCAACTCTCTGCCTCCACACTTGAGTACCGTCAGGATTCACTGATAGGAAAAGGAGGACAGGAGCAGACACATACACCTACTCCAAGCCCGGAATGGACGTATATCCCCGTTCCGGCGGCTGAAGTCACCAAGCATATTTTGTCAATGGTGAAAGAGCAAGAAGCAAATTCCTGCTCATATTCTGGATGCTTGCTAGGATATCATAACAGCTCCAGCATCATCTCAGGGACAGAGACATAAATCTATCCCTAGCAGTGGAGTGACACATCAACGATTCACTCCAGAACAGACACACACATCTGTTCCAGTCCAAGAGGGCTTTGGGGCATACTCCCCCATATCAGACGGACAACCAAGTCAGGCACATAAACCTGATTTGAGTGGAGTTTGTCAGCCTAACCTGACCATCTTTCCTGATCAGGCACATACACCTGCTCAGAGTAACCACTTTCGTCAACAAGTGGTTTCCAAAGTGAGTAAGAAGGCATCTAAGAAAAAGATCTTCCCAGCACTGTCAGGATATCAAAGGCCAATCTGTAACAAGGCCTTGCTCGATACTGGAGTTCTTAAAGCCCTCAAACATTTATCTATTGGAATTCATGATTCTACTCCCTCAGTTCCCAATAACGGGAACATTAATTCCGAAAGTCTTCAACAGAAACATCCTCCTGAAGGCCTGCTTCATGAAAATTCGGTCAATCTTGAAGTTTATTCTTCAGATGAGAGCCACAGGAACACTCTGTGTGGTCAGAAGACCAAGGAGCAAGAGATCTCATCTTTTTCTGTAACCCATTATGGTGGTCCTCCCCATGATGATGAATTTCACTGCGAAAGTCCTCTCCGCAGTAGTGATTCACATTGCCTGGAAAATACTCCAGTGGAAAATGTAGTGCCGAGAAAGCCCTCTTATCTTGAGGCACTTGCAAATGTGAAACCAGTCATGTCTGATGCTTTATCGCTAGCAAGTGAAATACTTTCTTAATCAGAAGATATCCCAGGGTGTAGGTCATTCTCTGAACCACCCCTAAGTCATGCATCTTCTAGTTGGATCAATGATCTCTCTACCAATCTTGTTGAATCCGATGAAGCAACAAGGAAACACCAACTCTGGTCAAAACAGGTAGAAGAATCTTCATTCAATGATAAAGAGGAAATGCTGAACATGAGAAAAAACTGGCAAAAAGTGAGGTACCAGTCATGTTTTGTCCTTTGGCTGACTCCCAGTATGATATTCCAAAGATGTTGACGGAAGATGGAGTCTATGATATTCGTCTCAACATATGTAAAACTCTTTGTCAATTGAAGAAGAAGGTATTATCTTATGATGAATATGAAAATCATCTTAAGATAATAGAAGGGCTACAACGTCAGATTGATTTGGCATCTCTATCAGTCTCTCGGTATCCGAAGGCTGAAAAGAAACAGAGAACCCTTCAACGTTCATGCCTTGGCGTACTAGGAAAATTGCGTCAGTTAATTGCCAATTCTCCATCTGGTGTTCATATTAGGGGATGGGGTGTTCACGGAGCACTACATTTTACAGTGCTTTCCAGTCAGCAAAGCCCGCCGAAAATGGTTTCATGCAATGTTATTGCCCATGGCCGGCCACAGTCAATGGGCTTTGTTCATAATCAAAAACTTGCTCAAGAACAGGCTTCAACTAGTTCATCTCAAATTCAAGCATATAGAGAACAAGTTTTTGAATTGCTCCTACATCTTGCAGGAGAGAATATTGCAAAAACCTCTCGTATGGAGAAAACACATCATCAAATGACCGAAGTTTCGGAAATCATCCAACGGTCTGTTAAACCAGGTGATAAAAGTGGATACAGGCTAATGCATCCAGCTAATTTCCAATCAAAGATTCGCAAGATCAAGAGAGTTTTTAAGAAGGTCTCAGACATAGAAGGTCAAGAGCCACCCCAGCTTGTCAGACTGGGGACTCCTTTAACCCAACCCTCAGAGTCAACAAATGGGACTCGGGGAGTTGAGCGGAAGCAGCAAGAACATCCCCAGTTCTCGGGACTGGGGACTCTTTCAAATCATCAATCCCCTTCTCAGATAATATCGGTCTTTTCTCAATTGGGGAAGAATCCCCAAGAGGAACGAAGATCCAAATTATCAGGAGATTCCCACCAAGTTATAGCTCGTCAAGAAGTTCCTAAAAGATTAAATCAACAAAAGGCAATGTCTCATCAAAGACATGAAAGAAGACAATATCACAGAAATGTTGATAGAAGGGATGTTATGCATTATACATCAATCAATGTCATCAATTCCGTTGTTGCTAATCCACCAGTGGAGAATCACTCATGGGACTCGGATGAAGAGCATCCCTCTCAAGAAAATGTATGCGCCGATACAAATGCAGAAGGTGTGCGTACACGAAGTCAAAGGATTACTCAGAACCTAGGTAATCCACTTCCTTCTCTCCAAAAAGTATCCAACAAAGGGAGGGGAGAGAATCAAGTTACATATCCTTCCTCTGGAGAAGGTCAATCACTCTCGTTAGAGAAAAGGATTGCACAACAAGAGGAAGAAATGAAAGAATTAAGAAGGATGAATGCAGAAATAATTCAGAGTAGTCTTCTTCTTAAGAATGCTGAAGTCTGACAGCCGAAGGAATTTGTTGAAGTTACTGAGATGGATCAAAAATATCCTTCTTTATCAGTACACCCTCAGAGGTCTAATCCCATGGGCCAAGCGCATCAATGGTTGGCAGTGCTACCATCAGTTGCAGCACCAACCACCACATCTGTCCAAGCTACATTCATTGTACCTACTCAAGACCAAATTTAACCGGATGTTTCTCAAAAGGTAATAACTACTATTGAGTCATTAACAGCTCGGTTAGAAACTATGGAAGGGAAACGGGTGCAAGTTCAACCAGAAAAGAAAGTTTACCCTGAATGGGTAGATTCAATTTCTCCTCCATCTAGTTTTGGAAACCCTGTTTTCCCTACATTCAATGGATCAGGAGACCCTGAACAACATTTGACGCATTACGTGTCTTGTTGTGATCCTATGATGGGAACTCGAGAGCAGAAAGAAGCAGTGAAACTCAGATGCTTCGTGCGAACCTTGCAAGGACCAGCTTTTGTCTCGTATACAAGCTTGCAATCCCGGTCAATCATCGAATGGGAGGATCTTCATCAAAAATTCCATCTTTAGTTCAGCTCAACATTGCCAAAAATGACAGTTTTCGATCTTACAAACTGCAAGCAAAGGGAGAATGAAAGAGTCTCTGATTTCATTGCTCGCTGGAAGGGATTAACGTATTCCTTGAGTTTAGCACTCCCTCAGGAAGAGCTGTTTCCAATCTGTGTGGAAAATTTGCGTGACGAATTATGCACGCCATTGATCCCTGTGAAATACACAGGAGGGTTTCGAGACCTTACTTCAATCACTCATCAGATTGAAGATTCCCTTATACAGGCTAAGGTTAAATCTCGTGTAATTCCATCAGCTCTAGGAAGGAGAATGGGTAAAGTAGAAACTGCTACAGTTTTTCTTAAACAAGAACCTGTGCCTATTTCTACTTCAAAACCTTCATCTTCTCGAAGGGATCCACATCCTGAACTCCAACAACAAAGACCGTTTCGTCCAAATGATCAAAGAGATCAATGACGAAAACAATTTGAGGATTTGAAGAGTAAAACATACTCTTTCTGAAATGATAAAGTTCCTGGTTACTTCATTTCAGCTCTGGAAAATAATTTGGTTCAATTACCAGTGCCCAAGAGGCCAAACAAGGAAGGAGATGAAGACCGTCCCAATTATTGTCCCTTTCATCAAATGTTGGGGCATCCCATCTAGGAGTGTTTTGTATTTAAAGACCTCTTGAAAAAGATGGTCGACTTGGGACAAGTCAAGTTGAAAGGTTTTTCGACTCAGATAGCATGTGTTACTGCTACAATTCCAGAGGAGGAAGGTGAATGGCAAGAAGTCAAAAGCAGAAATGTACAGAAATATGATGATTGGATGGTCAGAAATACAATCAATCGGACTCATGCCATTTTGCGAACACAATTAAAAAAACCAATTGTGTCTTCTACCATGAATATTGCGGTAAAACCCTCTTTGTCAGAGGGAAAGTCCTCAAAGAAACGGTTTGATTCAAAGAAGAAAAAAGAATCAGAAGAAGATGAGTATGTGTCAAAGCCTAAATTGTCTTTGACTCTGGCAGACTTTATGCCATGTACTTCAAAACCATGAGCACCGCCCCATCAAACGGCACATCCTAAACAGGCTAGTCAGGCAGAGACTTTATTAGACGAAGAGTTAATCTTCGGTTCTGTTAATATGATTCAATTAACAGATCCGTATTCCAGTCATAATTTCAATTTTGATGAGTCTAAATTCCCTGTATCAAATAAGGGAATCCAAGAAAGTTCCAAAGGTTCAGGATACAGGGGAAGACGTGGATCTTTCCGAAGCCACTACTCCAATTCTACCCCCGCTAGCACTGTGTATGTAGCAGAATCTCATGGTAGAGCCCTTCAGTGAGCTCAAAAATAAAAAGCATGTTCTTCTGCCAATAGTCAACTCAGTCTTGGCACAGTTATTTTGGAAGACCGATTAAAAATTCCATCTTCTTTATCTCAGCAAGTAAATGGATCTAATCGGTCTAATCTTCCAAAACCAAGGATGTTGCCAACTTCTAGCCCAATACAAGATGCACCAGCTTCCAAAGCATCTGCTTCCAAGGTACCTTCTAAACCGCATATTCCTATTGGGAAACGTAGACCTCTAGATCAAATGTATGATATATTGAAACACTTGGCCCAATTACCAGCCAAGTTATCAATTTTGGATGCTTTGAATCTGTCAAAAGATCTTCGGGAAGCACTCATCGAAGCTTTGTCAAGTCCTCAGAAGTTTGAAGCTGAAATTGCTGTAGCTGAAGTCTATCACATAGAGAATAATCCTGCAGAATGCCATGCAGTGATATCTTTTACTGATAAAGATGAATATGATGTTGTGCATGGGCACATAAAACCTTTGTACTCATCTGGCAAAGTCAATGGTGTGGATATCCGAAGAGCTTTCATTGACAATGGTTCAGGAGTCAACCTCATACCCATCCGTACACTTCGTCGATTGGGCCTCATGGAATCTGATTTATCTCCTTCTACCATGATGTTACAAGGATATGATAAAAATGAACAAGAACCACCGGGCGAAGTTACACTCAGAACTCATTTTGGAGATCTTGTATCCAATTCAGATTTCATGATTGTTGATCAAGACTCAGCTTTCAACGTCTTGCTTGGAAGACCTTGGCTACATCAGCATGCGGCTATCCCTTCATCATACCATCAATGTATCAAATACTGTTTCAATGGTCAGGTTGGAACATTGTATGGTGATAAGACCCCGTTCAAGACATCTGAGTCTCAATACATTGAGGCAGAATTTTATCACATGAAGGGAAGAGAAAAATCTACAATGAAGGAAATTAACAAAGTTAATGCTCTATATGGTTTGGAGAAGATTTCAATAAATCCATTTACACATGTGAGTACAGATTATGTGTTACCTATCAGTCAAATTGACAAAATAGGGCCAAATCAAAATACTCTTATGGAATGATCCATAATGTCAATTACGGCAATTGAGCCAGAAAACATGGGAGAAATTGGTAACCTACCAAACAGTGATGAAAGCACAAGTGGTGACATCTTCATTTCATCTGCTGAAATACAATAGGTCTATACATCTCCAATCAGTCCAGAAGAAGTTATAGCAACATCGGAGGTGAATAATGATGTCAATTCTCAATCCATCATCTCCTCTTTATTTCCCAAAGAACGCCCTTTATCGTCAATAGGGTCGGAAATGGAAGCTTCTTCTTCATAATGTGCAACTTTTGACATCTCTTCTGATCATGAAAATTTCGTTTTGTCATCTACTATGAAAGTAGAAACGGAAGAAATAGCACCTGATGAAGAGGAAGAGGAAGATCTTAGAGGTGCTCCTCCAGCATTTGAAGAGGGTATCTCTACCACTGTGGATGAACTCAGAGAAATAATTCTGGGTACAGAGAAAGATCAATTCCCCACTTTAATTATTCCATCCATGACCCTTGAATAGCAAGAGATGTATATTTCTTTTCTAAATCAAAATAAGATATTTTCTCTTGGAACTATACAGAAATGTCTGGGCTTGATCCTGATATTGCTACTCATCATATTTGTTTACCAAAAGAACATCGAGGATTTAAGCAAGCCGCGAGAAGAACACACCCAACCTATGCTTCCAAAATTGAAGATGAAGTGGATAAGCTGATCAAAGCTAACTTCGTCAGAGAAGTTCAGTATCCCAAGTGGTTGGCTAATATTGTCCCTGTAAAGAAGATGAACGGACAAATTAGGGTTTACATCGATTTCAGAGATCTTAATCGGTATTGTCCTAAAGATGATTTCCCAGTTCCGATTATAGAACTCTTAATTGATGCAACTGCTGGATATGAAGTACTTTCCTTCATGGATGGATATTCCAGATATAATCAGATCCTAATGGCCCCAAGAGATAAGGAATCTACAGCCTTCAGATCCCCTCAAGGTGTGTTTTGCTACCGGGTGATTCCCTTTGGTTTAAAGAATGTAGGTGCAACATATCAACGCGCCATGCATCGTATCTTAAAACCTTTCTTAGGGAAGTTTGTTGAATGCTATGTAGATGATTTGGTGGTTAAATCCAAACAATGTTCTAATCACTTGGATGATTTGGAAGTCATATTCAACAAGCTTCGACAACATAATTTGAAGATGAACCCCTTAAAATGTGCTTTTGGGGTAACCTCAGGAAAATTCCTCAGCTTTGTTGTACGCCATCGTGGTATTGATGTCGATCCTGAAAAGACCAAATCAATCCTTAGTATGTCACCTCCTCAGAATTTGAAAGAATTAAGAGGACTTCAAGGACACTTGGCCTATATTCGGCGTTTCATCGCCAATTTGGCAGGCAAAATTTTACCCTTTACCAAATTATTGAAAAAAGGAGTCACTTACCAGTGTACTGAAGAATGTCAAGAAGCGTTTGATGTTCTCATGAAATACCTCTTGAGTACACCAGTACTCATGCCACCTGTTGAAGGTAGACCACTTATCCTCTATGTGACAGGTCTAGAGCGATCATTGGGTGCCTTTCTTGCTCAAAAGAATGATGCTGGGAATGAATATTGCCTCTACTATCTCAGTAGAACTATGCTTGAAGCAGAAACACGGTATTCAAGTATTGAGAAGTGCTGCCTGGCATTAATCTTTGCAGTTCAGAAACTGAGACACTACCTGCAACATCACGAGGTCCAATTGGTATCTCGCAATAATTCGCTCAAATTCATCCTTAGTCGTCCAATGCTTACAGGACGTCTAGCAAGGTGGGCAGTTATTTTGCAGCAGTTTGACATTCAGTATGTATCTCAAAAGGCAATAAAGGGCCAAGCTCTGGCTGATTTCCTGGATGAACATCCTTCAGTGGAAGACACATCTTCAGATATTGAAATCCCTGATGAGGAAGTTTTTTCTATTCATGAGTGTCCTCAAACATGAGAAATGTATTTTGATGGTTCTTCCAGAAGTCTAACAGGGAAGAAAATGGAAAATCCTAAATTCAACAAAGTTGGTTTAGGAATTGTACTCATTTCTCCAGATAAGGCATTGTTACCTTATTCCTTTTTATTGTGGGAAGGTGGTACCAATAATGAAGCCGAATACCAAGCTCTTATCACAGGCTTGGAGTTAGCGCTTTAAGCACAAGTGAATCACTTAAAGGTGAAAGGTGATTCATACCTGGTAATCAAACAAGTCAATGGGGATTATGCCATCAGAAAAGAAGAGTTAATACCTTTGTATGATTACGTCAGAAAGTTAATGGTGGAATTCCCTTCAGAACTGACATTTTCTTATTTCCCAAGATCACAAAATGCTCAAGCTGATGCACTGGCTAATATATCCACAGCTCTAGCAGATCCAAATCGGGACGAGGCAACCATCAGTATTGCCCACCATCATGCAATTTTACCTTATGTTCAAGCTAGAACAGAGGAAATTAATGAAATTAGTCCCATTCCTGAACCGTATGGTCATACTACAGGATGGATGTCACCTATCAGGGAATACCTTCAAAATGGAACACTTCCACCTGATAGAGCTGTGAAAGAACAAATCCGGCGACGTGTGGTCAATTTTACTCTTTATGATGGACCAAACCACCTAGATAAAATTCTCTACAAACTTGGTTTTGATGGAGTTCTCTTCAGATGCATTGATGGTGAAGAGACAATGGCTGTCATGAAAGAAGTTCATGCAGGAGTCTGTGGTGCCCACCAGTCTGGACATAGATTGTCTGATCAAATTCGAAGGCTTGGATACTTTTGGCCTTCAATGATACAAGATTGCGTTGATTTCACAAAGAAGTGTCATTCATGTCAAGTACATGCCAACTTCACTCATCAACCTCCAGAGTTGCTTCATACAGCTAAATACTCATGGCCATTTTCCACATGGGGAATGGATGTGGTGGGACCTTACCCTTCAGCTACGGCCAAGCAATTTAAGTACATTCTTACTGCTACTGATTTCTTTTCCAAATGGGCAGAGGTAGTACCTCTCAAAGAAGTCAGTTCTAAATGCATTGTTAGCTTCATCAAGTCTAACATCATTACTAGATTTGGTGTCCCTCATACCATATTGATGGACAACGGCACCAACTTCTGTTCTTCTGAGGTGAAGAAATTTTATCAAGAATACAACATTAAATCCAACCATTCATCTCGGTATCATGCGGCAGCCAATGGCCAAATAGAAACCTTCAACAAGACTCTTTCAAATATACAGCAAAACATGGTGGATAAAGATAAGAGGTCATGGCCTGATAAACTCTTTCATGCTTTATGGGCTTATCGGACTACCACCCGCAATGCAACGCGGTCAACTCCATATTCGTTGGTATATTGAACAGAAGCAGTCTTACCAATTGAAGTTCAATTGCCCTCACTCAGAGTAGCCATTTGTGATCAGTTAACTACAGATGATCAATCCCAAAAGCGATTGAATGAATTGGAACGGTTAGATGATAAAAGATTGTGCACTTTGCACCACTTGGAAATCTATCAGAATCGAATAGCATGAGCTTTTAACAAAAAAGTTCGTTTTCGTTCATTCATTCAGGGAGAATTGGTATTAGTTCTCAGAACTCCAATGATACCAGGAAAGAAACCTCCCAAGCTTGAGCCAAAATGGGAAGGAACTTATTCAATACCTAGGGTCTACTCCAATGGAGCTTATTCATTAATCTCGACGGATGGAGAACTCGTTACTACTCCAACTAATGCCAGATTTTTGAAGAAATATTTTGTATAAAATACAAAGTATTCAGAAGATGTCCCTGCAACATGACACTAAACTATGCAGCACCCGTTCGTCCTTGCTATATGACGTTAAACTATACAGCAGTGGTCCTGTATGACCTTAAACTGCAACTTCGTCCCACACGACGTTAAACTATGAAAAAGTTTCCTAAATGGTCCAGTATGACCTTAGACTGCAACTAGGTCCTGTATGACCTTAAACTGCATCATCAACGGTCCTTGCATATGACCCTAAACTATTTTCAAGTCCCTTACGTACAGTAAGACGTTAAACTTTGACGTCCCAACTACATGACGCTAAACTGTATAAAAGTCCCTTACGTCCAGAAAGACGTTAAACTATATAATCATCAAAGGTCCTGTATGACCGTAAACTACACCACCGTCCAGCATGACATTAAACTGCACCATCCACGGTCCATGCATATGACCATAAACTATACGCACTTTCGTCCAACATGACGTTAAACTGTGAAAAAAATCCCCAATACGTCCAACATGATGTTAAAATTGTGCATTATTTTGTCCTTACTGCATGACATCAAGCTGCACAGTCCTCCATTCTTCCAACGTGACGTTAAACTCTATTGTCCCCATCGTCCTAACTACATGACGCTAAATTGTACAGAAAATTCATGATACGTCCTACATGACATTAAATTGTATTTTTTCCCTGCTACATGACACTAAACTACGCAGCACCAATAGTCCTAACTGCAAGACTTTAAACTGCATAGTCCCTTTATATGTCCTACATGACATTAAACTATGCATTGTTAAGGTTGTTGTTACCTCTTGTTTCTCACACCGAGTATGACTCACGTGAGCTTAGTGAAAACCTCAATCGTAACACTCTCTTTGGGCCGCTAACCATGTATAAGTCCCAACAACATTTTATTTAGATCGTTGTCCCCATGAACAACTTGATCATTAATTCATTCTTTAATTGAACTACACGGACTTTGATCCTTGCCCTCCAGGCTGGGTATGTAGGCAACCTCCTAGGGTTCAAGCCCAAAAACAATCTCTTCACATCGGTTCACCACCACCTCATATGATGTTGATTCGTGAAACCGCCCCTAGAATCAATATCCTTACATTGATTCACTTTCGTCATTGTTATATGACGTTAAACTATGCAACACTTTTGTCTGGTACGACAATAAACTACAGTAATATATGATTTCCTCAATTGAGAGAGAACTATTATTGACATTGATTTTTTAATCATGTTTCATTTCAAAAGACTACGTGCATACATGGAAATACCTAAACTTTTTATCTCAGGTTAAACCATCATTGCACTAAAGTCCCCTTTCACCCTTCACATGTACGAACCAAATTTGTACAAAGGGTAGTTCTAGAACTACGTGGGCTTGATTCCCATCCTTATGGGATACGTAGGAATGTTCGAGTATCCCTCGAATCCAGCCCCAAGTCTTTTGGGCCTAACCCCAAATTTCACTTTCAGTCCCTTGGCTGAAAAGTCCTCATGAAAACACACAATGTGTATTCATTATTGTGGTCTGAACTCTATGACCCTAAACTAAGATCTCTCATACTTTCGTCCTGCATGACGTTAAACTGCATTTCAAGAACTATGTATGGCATGATTCCCATTCTTATGAGATACGTAGTGAAGTCCAAAATTTCAATTCAGGACCCAGCCACAACATGATTATGGTTATCATTGACCTATGTATCTCTATATACATTGGACAATACCCATCGTTATGTGTTATAATCCTAACCTTAAATATTTTCAGATCTTCATAACTCTTTTCATGACTTTTAGTCACAAAAATGTCATGCTTCTGAGAATTCTTTTGCCTGACTATGCAGCACGTGCCCATAGGTGGCCTTGCATAAACAATCTACAAAACAGACTTGTCAGCCGAAAGATGCCATTTATTTGACCATGCAGCCAATGCCCTTAGGTGTCCCTGCATAATTCAACCCCCTAACGGGTTTGTTGGATAATAGTAACTTCATTCTTGGCAAGAATGCCTCTTTTGTCCTTATTTGTCTTAAAATGACGGTATGTAGGGATCTGCAAAAAATAGCCATCCTTAACATATTTGTCCCATGTCATTTTTCATGATCTGAAAGTATTCAAGTCTATGGTTTATACTCTCCATATTCTCTTTCCCTACGTTTGGGTCAGACCTTCGTAGGAGTGATATTTGTTCAATTCTTCGATATTCTTGTTCGGAAATATCTTCTCCATATTCAAGTACCTATTTCCATTCAACAAACTCTATACTTTAGAAAATTTGAATCTCCATAAAATTTCACTGGCTTTTATCACTAGGAAAGTAAATTTCTGAGAGTTCTATTGCCTGACTATGCAGCACGTGCCCATAGGTGGCCTTGCATAAACAGTCCACATAACAGACTTGTCAGCCGAAAGATGCTATTTATTTGACCTTGCAGCCAATGCCCTTAGGTGGCCCTGCATAATTCAACCCCCTAATGGGTTTTTGTCAAATAATAGTAACTTCATTCTTGGAAACTACTTCTTTTAATTCCTTTTAGATCTTTTTCATATCATTCCTCAGATTCAAATATTCTTAATCCATAGTTTACATATTTTCCCTCATACTTGAGTATGGTACTATGTTTTCAGATGAGTTGTAAAGGAATTGAGTCAATTCTAATCCATTTCGGTCAAAGCTATTTCGACCTTAAATATTAGCCTTTGTATGCCCGACATGCATGACTTTAAACTGCCAGATTTCTTGTTTTTCTTTTCACCTCAAAGTCAAATCCTCTTTTCTCTCCGAATCCAACTCTGAGGGGGGACTTTTTTTGACGCTCCGTTCCATCACAGAGTCTAATGACTGAAAAAAGGGAAATAACTTAGTCCAAAGTGATTCATCCATTGAAGAAACATCAAAAAGCGACAAAGGGATGAACAAGGAGAACATTGCCCATAGGTCGCGCAAGTTCCCTCATGGTCGCACAAGTACACTTGTGCGCCGCCAAGTGGTCGTGCAAGTCTACTTGCACGACGCCTTATGGTCGTGCAAGTGACTTGCGCGACCTAAGTGATAACCGCCCGATAACTGCCCGGGGTCTTCTCCTGCCTATAAATAGACCCTGTGGGCCCCCCATTTGAGAGGATCTTTTTCCAGAAACTCGGATTAAAGCTCCTGACGCCCAAGTCTCTTCTCAAAGCTTCCGGAACACTTCTAAGGTAATTTCTTACCTAGAACGGAAGATCTAAAGAGAGGAAGTAAGGCCTAAGTGTTGAAACTCATCAACACTTGCACGCCTGAGTGGCCAGCCCTTAAGGGAAGTGGTCACACTTGCGCTCATCCTTACTCCTTCGATAGAACTTGCATGTCCCATTTCTGAAAGAACCTCAAGAGGATTCTAAAGGCTTTAAAAAAGATTCTCTCAAGTATTTCAAAATGTTGGTTGACCATCGCGCAAGTACACCACATGTCTTGCAGGTATACCTGCGCGACCAATACTTGCGCGCCCATGCAGTACTTGCGCGTCTTCCAAGACTTGCGCACCCCTTCCTTTTTGGGTGCCTTTCATGCCCATTTCACCCCTCTTAAGACATTATACATTTCCTTTTCAAGATTCAGTCTTCAAGACACTCTTCAAAGCCATTTATGGCATGATTTCATGATTTGACTTCCTTATCTGAAAGGAATTCTGTGGAATATCTCTCAAAACATAGTAATTTAAATATCCTTATGTCACTAAATATGGAGAGTTCATTCATTCAACCTCGTCCTTTAAGATGAGAGAATCCTTAACCTGGGTCTCCTTTTTCAGGAATAATCCCCAGTCATAAGTCCTCTAATTTGGGCATCCTTTTCAGGAGTAAGCCCCAAACCTTAATCCTTAACCTGGGTCTCCTTTTTAGGAATAAGTCCCAGTCCTAAATCTTGGGCTTCCTTTTTTAGGAATAAGCCCCAAGTCCCTTAAATTATCTTTAACCAGTCCTAATTTACGTTTGATCTGGGATTCCTTCTTAGGAGTAAAACCCAGTTATCAATCATCTCCTAATTTGGGTTTCCTTTTCAGGAATAAGTCCCAAGTTAGAGTATTCGAATCTCCATGAAGCACATATACCTTTATAGACCCTGTTCCTGGATTTTATCCCTAAAGTAAATCCTCTGGGCAGTCATACATACATAAGCCCCAAACCATTTCTTATGATTGCATCTTTCATGGCACAATTGTCTAATTTTTACCAATACCTCTTGTTTCTCACACCGAGCATGACACACGTGAGCTTAGAGTGTAAAAGTAATTGTGACATCCTGCTTTGAGCCATCAATCATAAACATCATACCCTTATTCGAACTACGTGGGTTCTGATTCCTTTTCCAAAACAAAGGATACGTAGGTAGCCCATCTATGGGTTCGATCCCAACTTTGAAATAATTCATGTCCTTCTGAATGACAATAAACTTCAAGTGCCCCACTGAGTGGATTTAAAACCAGCCTGGTCATCATAATGACCAAGAGACTTTTATATGAATGTTTTGAAGGTTACCATTGACCAATAATCTCTAGATAGATATAGATGATTCTCTATTGATGAAGAACCTCGAATACATATAAAAGATTCTCTAAATTTCTTAAATATTTAATCATTTATTTTCAAAACTAAAGGAAAATCTCATTTTATACTTGGTAATGTAATAAGGATTCACGAACATAACTTAAATCTATAAAGAGAGTCCCAGAATAGACAATAATTCCCCTCAAAAAGGTGTGATGAGTCCGACCTCCCATCCTCTCGACCAATGAACATTCATAAGCCTCATCAGTCCACAAGCTAATGAGCACCTACATTTGGAATGTAGGTCCAAATGGATGTGGAATCATTGGATGTTTCCGGTTCTACGAACAAACCCGTTAGAAACTGATCGGAACGTTTGAATCTCCCATCCAGGAGGTCATCCCCGAATTCCGAGGGAAACATGCACACAGGTTCGACACTCTCAAGTTATAATCTTTGGAAATTAAAAAACTCTTTATGAACCATCATGAAGGATTTAAATAGTTGATACCTATGAATGACCTTGGATAAACCTATGGTGTCATAGATAAAAAAAGGTGTTGTGATTTAGACACACTCTATGTTATTTTTCATGATTATGTGGTTTCCCACAATGATTATTATTACTTAAACTATTATATTTAGATTTAGATAATGTGTTAAACCTAAATAAACCTTATTAATGCTTAATGAAATAGAAATTGAATTGATTATCCTCTCGAGACACCAAATTTTATTGGAGATAAAATGATAAAATTTAATTTCTACCCTCATAAATCATTCAAAAGTTGAAAATCATGATGAACATCCAAATGAGAATAGGGAAAAACATTTTGTTGAGTCCTTCACGATTCAACACATAACTTATTTTAGAGGTTTCACTAATCCTCTAGTTTCTATGAAATTGATTAGTGCCAATGAAATAGTATTTTCAATTCTCCAGTGCTCAAAGCATGAAAAATTCATTTTCGCTATCTTCTATTTGGAAGGTGAGGAAGATCAATAGTGGAATCTTCTAATAATATTAAGTAATGAGAAGAAATGTTCTCCATGAAGTGTGTAATGTTTAAGATATTTTTTTTAAATAATTATTTTCCATGTATTCTTCATACAAAAATAGAGAATAAATCCCACAATATTAAGTAGAAGGAGGATGAATATGTTGGTAGTTATGAAAAAAAAATTAAAATACTTTAAAGGTACACTTTTAGTGTTATAATTCATCCCAAAAGTAAGGTTGATGGATTATTTAATATATTATAAATAAATATAAAAATGGAATTACCCATTATAGACTTTGGTTACTATGAATAAATTTTCTTATGTTCATTAAAGAGGAAATATAATCTTCAAACCCTCTTGGTTCTAGTGATATGAAATAGAATATGGGCTTCCATGGAAATTAAAATGATATTTATCATTTAGGTAAGAAAAAGTATCAAAATTCTACTATCAAAAACTCTGGGAAGTAGCACTTAGGTGAGTTCCTCAAAGTAACAAGAATGTATTTCCCATGGAAAAAGCATGGACATTGATATAGAGAA
Organism: Viscum album; assembly: GCA_963277665.1. Classification (NCBI taxonomy): domain Eukaryota; kingdom Viridiplantae; phylum Streptophyta; class Magnoliopsida; order Santalales; family Viscaceae; genus Viscum; species Viscum album. The sequence goes on along the minus strand of OY728145.1, from coordinate 1,261,101,696 downwards.
TATAGAAGTATTATGTGGAGGATAGTAAGTGAAATGAATATATAGAGAGATAAACAAACTGAACCAAACACAGTCCTACGTTTCAAGTTCATGTAGTTTGGTCATTATGTTAATAAATTCTCTAATCCAAGGGATAATGTGGATGATAATCCTCAACTACCTTTAAAAGCAACTTGAAAAGTGAAATATTCTGAAATCATGATGGATGAATTGAATCATGATAATTAGTTCATGCTTATCCTCCCATAATTTTTTGGGAATTTCATGTATAATTTTTTATGAATGATCCCTATAAAAAATTATTATTCACCTTTTAGATAAATTTCATGTGATTATCTCCCTTTATATGGATTTTTTAATAATGAAATCATATTTGATATTCTATCAGTTGAAGGATGAACCTACAATTCAAATGAAAATGTTTTTGTATAAGATAAGTGATTGTATATTGATTAAAAGGTTGAATTAACATTTGAATGTGTATATGACTCCTTTTAAGATTAACTTAAGAGTTAAGAATACCAATATAGTTTTATAAATTAAAATTTTATCATAAGTTAAAATTCATTGACACCCAATTTTATGTTTTATGTGATGAAGTTTTATCATGATTTTTTATATTTTAAGAGAAATTTATTGAAATAAAACCCATTGATTTCATATATGTTTTTTTTGAAAAAGTTATTTCAGGATAAATGACTTTACACTTGGTGGAAATATGATTAATGGTACTTGTAACATATTGTGTTTATCTTATTTTTTATGTTGAGGTAATTAAAGGTTTTAGTTCATCACATTACGGAGGAAGCATAAATTTTTTCTACCAGAGAATATTTCATTATGGATCCTATTTCTATAATATACATCAAGGATGTTGTAAGGGTGCATGTTCTACCACATTAAATTTTATCTGAATTAGACACAAAGTTTAACTAATATTCTTTACAAAGTATTAAGTAATATCTTGATAAATAGTTGAGTTTTAGAACTGTGTATCATCCTATGATAGATGTTCATTCTATGGGAATAATTCAAACCAAAGAGGATTTTCTATGATTTTGTTCTATTTATTTAAAAGATTTTTATAATCATCACCGTCCTCATGTTTAGTTTTCTTACCAAAACAAATTTCACTTGGGAATTCATATGGATCTTTATGAGTCCCTTTAAGTAATGAAGTGTAGAACTCTAATGTAATGGAATGCAGATGAATAAAAAAAGCTATTGGGACCTGATATAGCTAATGAAATTGAATATAAGGTTATATATAATCAAAAAAACGTTTGGTAAAAGTTGAAAAAAAATCATATAATGATTAAGGTGATATATTATTTTTTGGAGAGATGGTATTTCAATGAATTTTTAAATTGAATAAATAAGGAGGAACTAAGACCTAGTTGTATCGGTCCCTTTGAAATTCACGATCTAATTGGGACCATAGAATATCACTTGGTGCTTCCATCGATTCTCTCTTAGGTTCACAATGTGTTTCATGTATCTCTACTATAGATGTCCATACCTAATCTATCACATTTACTAAACTCGAGAGTTGTATCACAAAAACCTGAACATTTTTATAAAGAAAACTTTATTGAGATTCAGGATTGAATAGAGAATGTGTTGAAAAATATGACCACTCACCTGGTAAAAGTTTTGTGGTGAAACCATCGCTTGAAGAATCCATGCATTAACTGAAATATTCAATGAGGTAGAATTATACCCAGTTCTTGGTATTAATGTGATAAAATTTTAGTTATGAAATCATTTTATGGTGGCTAGAATGTAATACCATGAGATTTTGTAATTTTGTTTCTCAATTAAATTTAATCAATCAAATATTTTTCATTACATGCAACACTATGTTTAGCTTGTGTTACCATCAACACAACGTACAAACGGAACATGACATACTTTTACAATTTTATTAATTAAAATAATAGTTATCCAAGAAATTGGAATGATGGGTATGAATAGTATTAAGAAAACTAAGAAAATATATAGTTTACCCATGTATATATAATGAATTATTTGGTGACCAATTATTTATAAATGGAAATAAATAAATATTTCAAAATAAAGGAAATATTTTTTCAGAAATACTATTTTTATGCATAGAAACATGTTTAACATCATTAAATTAATCAAAATAAATTGGGTGAATGATTTTAATGGAATTTATATATTATATATTCATTAAAATGTTTAATATTCATTTTCCTGAACCTACCTTCCATGGTCTGACCCATGACTACCCCAAGCCCACCTCTAATAGGCATGGGGTTAGTGACCCGTTCCAAGTAGACATATCCCATAGGTGAGAGGAATTTTCCTAATTTACCTTCACACATGCACAAATATATTACCCTACATAATTTGGAAATTTTAAACAACTGAATAAATTCATGCATACATTTGTAATACCATAACTATAGTATGAATATAAAGTATTGAAAATGGAAAAAAGGGGTCCAAATACATGCCCAAAAAACTTAAAGATTCCAACCAACACCAATGGTAATGAATAAGGTTAAATGAATGATCTCATAAAATACCTCATTCTAAATAGGTAAAACTATGCTCCACCAGCTCTGCATACTCTATGTAAACCATTTAATGGTCCATTATCTACATAAGACATGACATATGTGGGCTGATCCCATGTAGGGTTGATTATAAAAATACCCAATAGGACACCCAAAAAACAATAAACATGAAGTATCGTTTGTAGTTAGAACAATAAAAAGATATGACAATCAATGTATAACATAAAACAACCATATACAATCAATAAAGACATCATGCCACCTGGAACTCACAACAAACTTATAGCCAGATGATTCTTCTCAATGAAACAATAATTCTGGGAGAATACACTCCATGAGCCATACTATCACTGAAGACTCTCATAGACATGTTCTAGGTCATTAATCTCCACCCAATAATATCCAAAAGACCCTGATACCCATTTAGGGTGTTAAGCCTAGAACCACTGGGGGGCACCACATTCCCAATATGGTTCTTCATGCAACATAGGGGATCATAATTCAAGGATACCAAAAACACTACGGATATGGCCTGGTTGATAGAGGACTAATTCCCTCCTTAAAGAGGTTACATAGATTCCACAATCCCAACCTAGGGTATAAAGATGATAGTGGATCCCACTATAATATCATAGAGGGACACCATGAACTCTCTCTAAGACTCATCCTCCAAAGGAGATCACAATCATTTGAGTTGGATATAATGTTGTAATGTACCCAATAGGGAATGGACCATAGGAACACATTCATCCAAGACTGCTCTAGATTAATGAAACAAATAGCTAAAATTACTCTTTATGGTGGGTACATGGCATGTACTAGGTGGAAATGGTGTGTCCACCTATCCATAAGTATGACTATGTAGTAAATCCTTAAACATCTTGTAAATATAGAAATAAATGGAATTTATGAATAGTATATGACATGTAAGGATAAAATGACACCTACCCATGTTTCTTTGTTCGTGCTAGTGTACTTTTTCCAGCCCATGTACCAACCCATGTACAGGTGGCCATTTCCATGTCAATGTACATTGTGTTTCAATAACGGTGTATATATATCCATGTCCATATACTTTATTAAGTACACACTGATCCATCATAGAGGGGAACATGGAATATGACCAAGTCACATAACGTGTGATATTTAACTCATCATAGAAACCATAGCGCCGCATGGGGGGGTGGTTCTCGCATGACATGTAACACTGAATTCATGCCATGTAACCTAGGATTTCCCATAGCCAGGGGGATATAAATTATGTTTCCTACACATTCCACCTCTATCATTATCCATGCCGAAGATTATAGATCAATGTTCAGACTACACACCCATCGCTGGAGATCATAAATCTAGATTCAAATATTCTCAGAAAACGTCAACTCAATCCATCTTTAGATACATAATGGATCAAGACTGGGAAGAAAATAACATTTAAATCTATTTTAAATCACCTTCGATCACCCCCATCATATTTTTACCACTATTTAATCCTTGGTCATGAACCACACCCGTAGTATGGATTAGTTTTTACAAATAATTGTTATGAAGGGATCATATAACTAATATTTATTGAACCAAAGGCCAAAAGAAATGCCTTTGGTGAATATGTAAATAATTGGGGAAGAAATAAAAAATCCAAAAATTGTAAGGAATAAACCTTGGCCTTTTTTTGTTCTTCCTTGATTTGTTTTAATAGAAAAAGATAATAGGAGAGGAAAATAAATGCAATAAAAAATTATAATTCCACATATGTAAATCTACCAACAATGCACATTTCAATTTTTTGTGGAATTGATCGGCATTCATTTATGTTTAATAATTCGGATGAAAAAAAACATCCTATATTGATTTTGGATCAATCATTAATGATTAATAGTTCTGTATTTCTGTCATTGATGAGATATGTGAACTCCACTAGTGAAATGATCTATGATCTGGTCATAATACATCTTCATTTTCTAAGAATGATCTCTAACAATCATCTAGATCTATATATTTTGAGTGGAGAGAACTATGGAAATATTTATACCCATATACTTATAGGAGATCCAGTTATTGCATTGAATAATAGTAAAAGAATTTAACTAATTAATTAATTTTATTTATTTACACCTATGATGAATTTTTTCTCAAATGGCCCACCCCAACAAAGATTATGTTGCACCATTTTTAAAACATGCACTCTAAACTTAATGGTTCCATCATACTTCTGATACAGGTCTCATATCAGGACTTATTTCTCTTTTTCTTGAAAATTATTCAAGTGTGATATTTAATATTTTTAATATATTTCAATCATTTATTTTGGGAACATTAGGCCTTAGAACTGCATGTCATCTCAACTTTTTCTCTCAATAACAATCCATATAATAACCAAAAATAACACATGTAAAATTGAACTCATTTCATTGTCTCCAAATTTGGTATTTTCATCCTGAAAGGAGAAAAACCTAGTTAAAAAGATAACAGTACTGGGATCACATATGTGACTTCTACTCCCAGGTACATTCCTAATGATTCTCATGATACCACCAAATATGAACTATGGTATCTATTAATTATAAAGGATACTCAAATATTGTTCCTAGATCTCCACATGCTACTCATAAAAGATATATCCATCCTCAATGTCTAGCTCTCCCTAGTCGATAACATATGATGGGTCATTTCTGTACCTCTTTAGCTATGACACATCGAAGACTTCATGTACCTGGCCCAACTAAAGTTTTATATCTATAAGTTATGCCACCTCTCCCACTATATGTATTATCTATAAAGTAACAATGATCTTTGGAGATTACTTTCTTCCCTGAACAAATATACACAATCAACACTGAGATGAGACCCTCAAGAACACATGGTCTCCCTCCTCAAACTCTTGAGGACTCCATTATCTGTAAGCATACGACTTCAAATGGTTTAGTGTTGTCACCATCTATTTCTGGATGATATTCACCATCTCTATATTGGCTTTCACCATCTTTGGGGCCATGATAACTCACTCATCTAGATCAGTACATCAAAGTGGTGACATATAGGGTCACCCACAAAAATCTTGTAATGGTTCCATACCAATGGTGGAATGGTAGATGTTGTGGTAATAAAAATATAGTAATGGTAGATAGTATTCCCAAATTCTACCAAAATTCCACATGCAAGCTTATAAAATTTCCTCCAACACCTCCATTTTCATCTCTTTCTGGTTGTTAGTCTGAAAGTGAAGGATTGTGCTCAAGTGTAACAGAGTCTTGGATGCCTCCTGTTGTCCACTTCATAATCATGACATAAAGTGATCATCATGATCTGAAACAATATTCAAGGTAACTTCATGTATTTAGACTATATCATGCATATAGAGGCCTCCCAATCTATCCATAGAGATATGATATCGATTTTTCTAGGAAGTTGGTTGACTTCATGAATTGGTATAGGATCACCTATATGGAATCATGTCCACTAGAGTTAAATGGTAACTCCATTATTAAATACATGGATATCACATCTCACACACACTATATAACCTTAAAGGATTGAGATAAACATGTTATAACTTAGTGCTAAACTTTCACATGCTGATAAGTGAGGCACCATGAGATGAAATTTGAAACTCCCTTCTTCATTATGGGCCACCAAAACTGACGTCAGAGGTCCTAGTACATATTTTAATGTAATGGATGTACTTCCAAATGGGATGTATGGAACACCCACAACACCTCCTCCAACAGCATTAAAGGTACCATAATCTATCCTCTGAAAATCATAGTGTGCTCCCCACCCTCAGTATATCCATATAGATCATGTCACGTGGATATTTGAGTATTAAGGGATCATAGTTGATATCACCGAAATGAGAATTCCTAACACACTTTAATATCAATGGGGGTTAACAAACATCCACTAAATATATTAATAACCATCCTTTTATACAAAGGAACACTACTACGAGGCTAACGTATCCAATGCCTCATCCAACAACTGAGAACAAGATCTCCTGCTAAACTAATCTTCCACCATGTTCTCCTTCCCAGGTGTATAGAAAATATCAAAGTCAATGTACTAGAGGAACTATGGTCATTTAGTATATCTCAAGTTATTATCCTTCAAAGAGAATATATACTTCAGACTCTTAAGGTCAAAATATAGGATAAAATGCTCTCCCATCAAGCAATGTCACCACATATCTAGTGAATAGACCACAACTGCTCACTCAAGATCGTATGTCATGTCATCCTTCTCATGTATTCTCAACTGACGTTAACCATTGAAAAGAAATGAACGCCTACATATCATAAAACAACCTAGTATGATCCTGGATGCATCATAGAATACTATATACTCAACACCCACCTTTGTAAATCTCAACATGGGAGCACTTTTCAGACTCTACCTCATCCCTTGAAAGCACTACTGGAACCATTACATATACATGAAAAGGTGCCACTTCTAGCTCAATGTTTCTAGGGGTATGTCCCCTATTGTGAATTCATGTACGAACCACTGATAGTACCCTTACATTCTAATGAAACTACACACCTTTGTAACTTTTTTAGGGTTCTACCAAGCAAGAACTCACTCAACATTCACTGGGTCTACTACTGATCTTATCATTGAGAATCCATGTCCCAATAAATGGGCCTCTCAAATCAAAAATTGAAACATCAAGATCTTCCCACAAATCTGGTGTCTACATAGTTTGTCTGGGACCATAATAAATTATCTTTTGGGATCACACTCAGACATCGAATACTCTAGGTTTTCATCAATGAATACCTCCATGAACCAGTCTAGGAAAGGCTGAATGATCTAGTTCCTGAGTCCCATGAAAACTAATGGGGAATTATTCATACTAAATGGAATCCAAAAGTACTCATAGTGACTATAGTGAAATCTAAATGATTCCCTTGGTATATCCTCATCCCGTACTCACAATTTTCAGTCGCCTGAATTAAGGTCAATCTTCAGGAACCATCATTCCCCTCTAAAATGGTAAAAGAGGTCATCAATCCTTGGTAGTAGATACATAGTCACCATATTCACCAGATTAAATCACTTATAGTTCAAACATAACCTCAAGACCAAGTCCCCCTTGTAGGAGAAAAACATTTGTGATAGCCTGGGGAAAACATTGGGTCTCACAAATCACTTCTCCTACATGTCCTCTAAATGCACCCTTAACTCATGAATCTCTATGGGAGATATCAAATATGTTGGTGCAGATAGCGATTCCATAATGGGATTCAATTAAATATAGAAGTATAACACCCAGGTAGGAGTATGGCCCTGTATATCCTCAAGGAAGTCACACTCATACTCTACCACCAATGCAAGAAACTAATAAACCTAATCACATACTACTCCAAGAGTAACACTTGTAAACTGGTTATTAATCAGACACACTCATCTGTACATGATATAATCTCTTTCTACCAAGGTTTCCTTTTGAAATACAATGGAAATCCTAGTCCCATCACTATGGACTTACTCAATCCTTCACATAAAATAGTGGACCTTGTCATGAACTATGGATATCCAGTCTATACATAAGATTAAATCATAAGGCCCCATCGCTTTTACAAGGAGATACCATATAAAACTATAACCTACAAGAATTATATCATGCTATCAAAATAACATCATAATAATTGAGTTATTACTCATCATAGTCTTGAACTTCATGGTTTGCGGTAATTGAACAATATAAATCTTTATGTCTCGAACCAAACAAGTGAAAAGGAATGACTAGCACATGTGACTATCAATAATGAAGATAATGTATAAAAAAAAATATCATACCTCATATAATCCATGGATCCATGGGTTTATAGGGCTTTATATCTTCTATCTATCCTCATCCCTAATCACCAACTCCTGGAGTAAGGCATAGGCCACCTAGGGGTTGTGGTGGTAATAGATCACATCACCGAACACCTCCTACTGCTCTACCATCCCATATACCATTTCCATATCCTTATGTAACACCCTTCTTAATTACTCTATATCTACCTTGGATTTCCCTATACCATCTCTTGATCAGTTGTATGGTGGTTTAGACTATTTCCATCCATAGGTCCCCAACCATCCTAAGAGAAATGATACCTCTCCACTGTTTGATTCGATCCATCCTGAGATTCCTACATTGATAAAAATGTGTCATGGGACCACATTCTGAAGAGTTAGATACACTTGGTTAAATATGAATTCCATCGGCTACCTACTGCAGAGGTATTAGCTTCTAGGTTTCCACTACTATCACCCACTGCCACCACCTAATCTGCCTGGAATCTCTCTACCACCAAGGCCTTCTCAAGAACCCCAACATGGGTGGGAATGCAAAGGGATACCACTGAAGCCCTGATATCCCAATGTAATTCATGATCAATGGTTATTGATCTTAAGAACATATCCCAAAACATATCCATATAGATTCATGAGAGAACATTAAACCTCATTGAGTACAATTCCATGGTCAAAACACCCTGATGAAGAAGCAAAAGCTACTACATGTGCACCGATCACAACTTGTACAGATAAAAAACCTCCCAATAGTGATTATACAAGTATAAATAAGATAGATATGTCTCATCATGTGATTTATTCCCTAAAAAACTTTATCATATTTCATATACCTATAAAAGAATCATTGCAAGGAACACTATCTTATATGATGGTATCCTCACTAGGTGGAAAACATGAGTAACTTCCTCCAGAAATTCCTCATCCACATAGGGGTTTGGATCACCCTGAAACCTAGGAGGTCACTTCATATATAACATTTATAACACACTTATCCTATTTTAATCCTCTATAGGTACTTTCTGTTCTAGACACTGCTCAATTGTTGGTGGAATAACCAATAAACCTCCCAAAGGTGCTATATCTAGTACATGCCCTATACTGAAGCCTCAAAACTCAAAGGATCATTCTCATTACCACGTAGTGGAATCATGGTTGGCTATCTCTGTGGAGCCATCCTGAAATAAAAAAATATTTTCCACAAAAAAAAACATTATATATGCGGAGATTTCTCAAGAGGATAGGGAAAATAAAATCTCATTCCATTATGATGTATGTACTAAATTTTTTCCCCCTATAACCAATGATTATATGTACTCAGTTGAAAGGTTGGTGATCAAAGTCCTGGTGTACAGATACATTTTCCTCTACAACAACACTGGAGTCCCTGTCTTGAAAGGAAAACATGAAACACTAAACTCTGTTACCCCAAACCAATCTCACAAACCCCATTCCAAATGTAGAACCAACTACTCTAATATAACTTTGTCATGACCCGACCAGTCAGTGTCAAACCTGTAAGTACACCAAGTCCACCTCCAATAGGGAAGAGGCTGGCGACCACTATTGAGTTGGCATATCCAACTGATGTAAGGAATTATCCAAATGTACCTGTAAAAACACTCACATCCAATCCAAAACAATTTTTAAATGTAAAAAATTGAAAAAATGAATATATACATCTATTACCCCAAAACTAGAGTACAGAGATAAAGTAATGACAATTGAAAAGGTGCCAGATAAAATCCAAACGAAATTGTAAATAGTCCAACCTTCTCTAAGGGTGAGGACTAAGGTAAAATGTAATCTTTCATAAAACACCTCAGTTTAACAAGATCAAGATATGCTCCACCAGCTCCACATCCTCTAACGACATAGTCTATTATATGTAAAATACCAGACACATTTGGGAAATCCCATGAAAGGGTGAGTATAAAAATACCAAGAAGGATGTTGCAAGAATAGTAAACATGAATTATAAATAATATTTATCTATATAAAATGATTTAAAAAACAATTTATAATTGAAAAAACACAAATATACTTAGTAAGGACACCACACCACTAGGAACTCACAACCAACTATGAACCATATGATTCAGCTCAATGAAATGATCATTCTCATAGAAATAAACTCCCTAAGATATGAAATCACTAGTCACTCTCATTAAATAGGTCTAGGTATTTGGAACCTACCAAAAAAATATAAATGATCTCATAAGACCCTGATACCATGATATTTGTAGTTCCTAGAACCATTGGGGGACACCACAAACCCAATATATGTCCTCCCTCTACATAAGGTATCATATTCCAATGATATCATAAACCTTAACGATACAATCTTCTTGATGAAGTATCAATGCCATACTCATGGTGGTTACACTGGTTTCATAAACCCCACCATGGGTATAAATATGATAGAGGACAACACTATAGTCTCATGGAGGGACACCAAAATCTCTATCTGAGACTAATCCTATAGAGTATATCACAATACTATGATGAGGATATAATTATGAAATATATCATCAATGGTATAGTCCAATGGAACACACTAATCCAAGACTAGTATTGAATAGAGAAGTGAAGAGATAAAACTATCTTTAAGTGGGCTACACAGTGTGTACTATGGGTAAACAACATTTCAAACTATCCCCAATGATGACCATGAGGTAAATCCGCACATGAAATATAAATCAATAAATATACAACATGTAGAAATAGTACATGGCATTTAGATATCACCCAAAACATGCATGTGTGCCATTGGATAGGTATGTGTGCTATTTTCCATGTTTGTATGATTTTCCATGCCTTTGTACTAACCAATGTATAAGTGGTCGTTTCCATGTACAAGTATAATATGTGTAATAGTCCATGTAATAATTTATGCCTTTGTGTGCATTCCAATGTATACATCACTCCATCATGGAGGGGTCACATGTTGTGTGACCGAGTCACATAGAGTGTAATATTTAACCTACCATAGAAACCCTAGCATCGCATAGGGGGTACCACTTAGCTTGTAATGATGGATTAAACACCATGTAACCCGAGACTTTATAGATCCTATGAGATATATTCTTTTCTACCATCACACACTGCTATTGTTTTCTTCCTCCCTAGATATTGTAGATCCTTGGTCGGCCAACACTCCCATTGCTGAAGATCGTAGATCCGTGCTTTGTATCTTCTTGGAAAATATCTCCTCAATCCATCAATAGATACACAATGTATCAAAACCAATAAAATTGAAACCATTAAATCCATTCCAATATTCTTAAGTTCATCCACCACCATCATCTTACCATGATCAAAGCTCAATAATGAACTGCACCCATTGTATAGATTTGTTGCACCGAAGAAAGTTTGTACAAAGATCGTATACCCAGTCTTCTTGGAACAATAGGCCGAAATAAATTCTTCCGATGAACATGTGAATAAAGGGGGAAGAAATATGAAATCCAAAAAACATAAAGAACAAACCTCAACCTTTGATCATTTGGACTTGATCTATTATCATATAAAAAGAAAATCAAATATGGAAAATTAATACTATGAACAATTATAATTTCCCCAATTTAAATCTACCGAGAATAGATGTATCAATAATGAACATGGAATTGATCTGCATTCATCTATGATTATGAAGTAGGATGGGAAACAAAAATAATCATCCAAAATGGACTTTGGATTGATCATTTATGAAGAATAGTGTTCATTTCCATCATTTACGAGATCTACAAACTCTATTATAGAAAGGATCCATGATCTGGTCCCGAACCATCATCGTTCACCTAGAATTCTCTTTAGTGGTAATCTATATCTCCAGGGTTTGATCGGGCAACCTCTAGAAAATTATCATGACAATATAACTATATGAGAGCTCATCACTGCATTGAATAAAAATAAAAAAAATAATTTATCAATTTATTTTATTCATTTACCTTAATGATGGTTTTTTCACCAAGGACTCACATCGATAAAGATTATATTATTAATAGGGTTATATCTACACTATAAACTCAATTGTTCCCTCATATTAATGATGCATCCAACACTTAAAAGTTATTATAATATTTTAGGAGAACTACACACATGTGGTATTTAATATATATAATATATTTCAATCAATTATTCTGGACACATCCGGACACAAAATTTCATGTTTTCTACAAGAATCATCTCTAAAAAATCCATATATTATCCCATAATAATAAATGAAAAATTAGAGTCATTCAATTAAACTTATACTTTTTCTAGATAATATATAAAAATAAATCAAATTGTATGCCTAAAAATTTTATATTTTCTAAAAACCTGTTTTGTTACCTAATTGTGAACATATTTTTGAAATAAATTTTATAAAATTATAGAAAATTAATTATATAAAATATAGTTTATTTTTGAATTAATCATGTAAAAATTATCATAGGTTTAATTTTTTTTAATATTCTAAAAAGATTAATTTTTTCATGAAAGTGACAAATACTAAATAGTCATTAAAAACTACCTTTTTGTTTAAATGTTTTATAAATTTAAAATATGTTTTAAATTATTTTTTAAAGAAAAAATATTTCAATTATATATATATATTAATCCAATTTATTCCATATAAATTATTTTCTCATTGAATTTTGATATAAAATATACATAATCTTTTAAACAGTTTCTATTTAAAAACTCACTTTCTTGACATGTCTGCGGGATTAATTTTAAATTAGATTTTTCCGAATTTGTTAATTTAATATATGAAAATTGATTAAATATTTGGAATAATAATAATTTTTATCATCTAATAAGGTGAAATTAATTTTTTCCCAAAATGAATAATAAAAACTGTAAAAAATATTTACCTTGATTAAGGTAAAAATGGGTTTACCGGGGGATTAGATTCCAAACACAATGGTCAAAATGACATAAAAACATGTATAAATTATATATTATAATCATATTTAGAACCTATAATTTCTAATTCTCAATAATAAACCATTTTGACACATTTTGGGAATTTGAAAACATGGGTGCATGTTTTTCTTTTAAAAAAATTAAAAGTTTCCCACTCACCTCGCTTATAAAAGGACACCCCCACTCCTATCATCTTTAAACATGAAAACCATTTTGGATTACCCAATACCTAATAAAAACACATACCAAATTCCATACTCCCTATCTGGAAGTCTTATTTTTGGAAGAAATCCAACTTTGTATGGCTTTTGGTGCAAACCTAAGGAGGTTATCCAAAGAAGAGGTAGTGTTCTTCAATGTGTGTTTTTATTTTATTACTTCCACCAACTCCTTAATTTTTTGAAACAAAGATGATATAATAAATAAATTATATAAAATAATATTATCTATTTTATGTTAGTTTATTGATCTATAATTTTCCCCACTTCCATCTAATGGGTTCTGGAATCATTATTCACGTGTACGACACACTACCACCTCACAAACTTATATAATCCATTTATCCATTACCACCTCTCACAGTTGCGTATGACGATTGATATAAAGTGTATATATGAAATTGATAACATAATTATACATATGGAGTAATTATATCATATATATAATTTTAATTTTAATTCCTTAGAGGACATGCTAACGTCACTTGTGCCTATGTCGGACTACCGCCTCATTAAATGATGTGATTCATTTTTAGTAACACATTACATGGAAGATAATAAGTATAAATTTAATGAATATATGTGATATTAATAACAAAAATTATTATATAAATTACATATTTATCTTTATTATAATATAATATATCATTTTACATCTTATCTTTCACTCACTAAAAGTTTATTACATCGTTCATGTACATGTGGACTACCACATTCACAAAGTGATGTGACTCTCTCGTTTCACCAACACAACACATGGATGATTTGTATAAGTAAATTTAAATAAATAATATTTTATTTATTATATTCTTATTATTATTTATGAGTATAAAATTATTACCTATTTTCTATAATGATTCTTGAAAAATATAAATGTTGTTAATGCGTATGTACGAGCAACAGTCTCCATGATCATAAAATAATTATTTTCTCAAAACCACTTTACGGTATTGGTGATAAAATTATAATTAATGTATAAATATGATAATTAGGTCATAATTAAAATTTTTTATTTTATATAACCATGATCAATGTAAGACGACCTAAAATAACTAATCAAAACATATACCAAAAACAACGTGGTTATTACCAGAAACATGATTTTGGTAAGGAATTGATAGTAAATAGGAAATAAGTGGTCATAATTAAATAATATATTCTATAATATATTTATGTGTAGTTTTATAATTAATTTTAGATAATCTTATTTTTATTTTACCAGAGGTTCGAATGTGTTCAAAGAATCTTGACACATAAGGTAGTTGATTTCTGTCTCACTTTTTACTTCTGTTAAATAGACCCCATATTCACTAACACATTATTTTATGTTGTGTATATACTACAGATTAAATTATTTTATTATTCTTATCCTAAAAATTATGGTGATTAAATATACATTTTAGGATCTATCTTTAGAGGGAATTTGGTTTTAAAGGTTTACCAAAGTTGTAATGGATTTATGTTACAATCCCATCGTTTACCGCGATTTTTTAAGATTAAGTAACCTAAGTTTAAATTCTTTGATATAAATATAAATAAATCTAATTAATTTAATTATACTCTAGTTATTCATGATATTTTCAGTTAATAGTACCATCTAAAATAACGTTTTTACTTAAAATGAATGGGAAAATATTTTTAAGAAAAATAATATTCAATTCTCTCTTTGGTTGAAGTCCCTTTTTCTTCTAAAACCATGTTTTATATAAAATAATTTCAATAATTTTTTTAAAATTATTAAAATTGTTAATTAAAAAAATATCCCATTTTTAACTTTTTTAAAAAAATTTGAAAGCAATCTTCATGTCATTTTCCAAATATTCTTTTTTGGCTTTTACTTAAAATATGAAAGGAATATTTTTTAATGTGTATGAAAAAAAATTTATCCACCCTCAGAAAAATTATATTATTTTAAGATTACATTATAAAATTTAAAGTTAATTTTGAAATAAAATTATTTTCAAGATTATTTTTTAATTTGTAGTTTTAAAATGTGATTTTTAAAGATTTTTTTACAAGAAATGTTTGAAGTGATCTTTCAAAAGGGTTCTCCATATAGGTCGAAATCTATTTGTCAGAGTGAGTATCTTAAGAAATGGTGAATTGAGTATTGAAGCAAATTTCAATCAAAAATTAGATTAAATAAAATCCCCCTATTAAATAAAATAGACCATCTAGCCAATATATAAATTCAATATAAGTTCTAATATTTTAAAATATTTATCAAATTTTGTTTACGAATAAGTTGAAAAAATTATGAAAACTATACTAAATTTTGAAATAAATTTTCATAATAAAATCCTTATATAAAAACTAATTAATATTAACTATCAAATTAGTGGTTTTTGTTTATAGATTAAAATATATTATGTTTAAATAATATAAATAAACACATAATGAAGTAAATACAAGTGGTTCAATCTCAAACTGACAATTAATACTATCTACTTGAAAATCACCTACTTCCAAGAAGATTATATAAAATAATCTATGATCCACAACCTAGATCAAGTGTACAAGATGATAGTTTTCTAGGTCACACATTACATCTTCTACAACACTTGTGGAAATAAAAAATACACTGGTCACACACATTCCTCTTCCAAAACTCATGGGAAAACAAATGTAAATGGAGTTTGAGAAGATATAAAGTGTCCTCAGTTTTGATGTGTCCATTAAGACTATCAGTGTCAGAATATCCATCATCGTCACTTCCATATCCATTTCCATTAATATATCTATCTTAATTTCCATAGCCAAATTCACATCCTTATACAAACTCATTATTTCAATCTCCATCTTCATTTTCATTTTCATAATCTTCTTTTTCTTCATTTTCACCATTTACATTCTCCTTAGTAGATGTAGAGGATCTTTTCAACTTCTTTTCATTTTACACTTCAATTTTTTCTTCCTCAGTACCTTATTTCAAGAGTGTATCTCTAATTTGGAGAGACCGAGATGAATCAGGTTCTCCATAAGTAATAATAGGATATACTTGAGACAAACTAGGGTCACATCCTTCATCTATTAGGTATTTATCTTCCTTATTCTAAATAATAATAGCCTCTTCACCCTCATCTAAATACTCGACTAATTTGTTTCATTCCAAATGATGATCCACAAGGTTCCTTGGTCTAGATGGATGGTCAAATATTCTGAAGTTATCATAATTTATTTCACTGTCATCAAACTACTCTTTTTCCTAGGGGTTATTGCTAATATTCATCCTCCTTTAAATGACTCGAGTGATATAAAAACTTCCATAATTTACTATAGACTATTACCCTTCGCAAACCAGACCCTTGGGTTCTAGAATAGACGAAATGACCACAGGGTATATGAGATAATTTGATCATGAGGAAGGCTTACAAATTTCTATCAAGTGTATCATTAAGTATCTTCATAGATATATCTTTTCCAAATTGTTCATTAGGCATAATGGATAACCATCCTAATATACCAGGGTAGATAAGTCAACATTATTTTGGAATAACATTTTTTTGATAAATTTTAAAAGAAACTAACACTCACCATCATGTTTAGTACAAACCATTCTTCTTAATACTCTAGTACTTAAACACAACTTCCTGATTAACTTTCAATAATCTTTCCCACTACCTTGAAGATAAGATAACTTTTCTTCCATTTATTTCGATTCTTACCTAGTATTTATTATCTTCAAATATAAACTCACAAAACTAATAAAAATAATTGAATAACCTATGAATGATATATATTTGGTTACTAGATACCCATTCCACCCATACTTGGTCTTTAAGAACTCTCATCACCATTAAATTACTTGACATCAAACATGAATAAGGTACTTTTTTTTTCAATTTCACAACAAGATTTGAAAGTTCAAGATTCACAAGTTCAACAATAGATGAAGGAATTTATTGTCTCTTTTGCATCTTTGAAGGAAACTACTCATTTGGGGATGATTCATTAGTTCAATTACGTATAACCATAGAAAATAGATCAAATTGTTGAGGTGAAGGAAAATGAAGGGTAATGATTGAGATAAAAAAAGAACATCGTAGGGTTAAAGAGTAAGTGTGTGAGGGAGTAAAGGAATTGATATTAGATAGTGGTTTGGTTTATATCATTTAGAAATTTTAGGTATTCATAAATTACAAATCAAAATAACAAATGAATTGAATGAAACAAATTAAATAAACCATGAAATGAAATTCTAAATGGTGGATTAACAATGAAATATAAAAAATAGATAAATGTATGATGTTTCTAACAGAGGGAAAAACCGATGGTGTCTAAATCTAACTGTGGGTAAAACAATACATGGGTAAAAATAAATAGTGGGTAAAACTAATAGGGGTAATACTCAGTTGTGGGTAAAAGCAACATTGGGTAAAACTAATGGTTGGTAAATAAAATTGTTGGTATAACCAATAATGGGTAAAACTCAATGGTGGTTAAATCTAATAGTGGGTAAAATCAATGGTGGGCAATAAAAAATGGTGGATAAATACATCTACGGTTAAAATTAATGGTGGGTAAATCCAATGGTGGGTCCTAGAAAATTAATCTTAACTAAAATTAATCATACCAAACTCTATTTTGATGAGAATAATTATCTTAGAATTCAAATTATTAGTGAAATTATCAACAAGATGATGTTATATACCAATGTATTCAAGTGTTATATCATTATTTTGAAAATTATCCCTCAAAAAGTAAAGTATTACATAAATATTTTTAGTTCTAGAGTGAGATATAGGGTTTTTGAAATGTTTATAGCACTTTATTATCAAAATTTAGTGGGATATATCAGAATTGATCGCTATAGTTGATCATCATGTGTTGAATCTACAAAATATGATCCCATAAGCTACAAGTAGCTATATATTCAGCTTCTCGAGTAGAAAATTCAATATAAATTTGTTTCTTTGCTACACCAAGAAACTATATACCATCCAAAATGATTTCTTATATCAGAGGTTATTTTTCTATCTAACTTGAAACCACAAAATTATTATCAGAATAACTAACTAAGTCAAATTCTTATCCTATTGGACAGAAAAATAAAAAATTATAGTATACTTAAGTTATTTGAATATTCTTTTTACATCATTTATGTGTGAAATTTTTGGAATTTATTAAAAATGAGAACACATTAACACACTAAACATAATATCAGGTTGATTAATAGTAAATTAGAGAATAATTCCCATCATACATCAATAACTAGTTTGATCCAATAATTTCCTAGCTTCATCAAGAAAAATTTATAGGTATCACTGATAAGAGTATCTAGACACATAGTGTTAAACAAACAAAGAAATTTAAAGGGTCATTAGTATATTTACTTTGATTTAAAATAATTCATTATTCATTTTGAAAATTTTGAAAACTATGAATGAATTTCAGTTCACCCATTAAACTCATTTCAAATCCATTTTTTTATCATTTTTGAAAAACCAGTACAATTTATTTTGAATATCCAAAAATAACATCATCTACATAAATTAGAACAACCAAAACATCATTTGAAATTAGTTTTAAAAATAATATATTATCAACTATAACTTTTGAAAATCCTTTTTAAATAATAATAGAGTTGAGAATATCCTACCAATCACTAGGAGGTTCTTTCAACCCATATAGATGTTTTGTTAAATAAAACATACAATTTAGAAAATGAGGTGTTAGAAATTAAGGGGGTTGTTTAACAAAAATATCATCAACTATAAACCCATTTAACCATTCTCTATTGACATCCATTTGATATAGTGTGAAATGTAGATGTGTTACATAGTCAAGTGGTATTTTTATGGATTAAATTCTGGGTACAGGTTCAATGGTTTCTTCATATTCAATACCATCTTCTTGGCTATATCCATGTGTAACTAGTCTTCCCTTATTTGTTACTATTGTAATAGATACATCAACCATGTTACAAAAGACCCATTTAGTACTAATAGTCATGGTGTGTTTGGGTCTATCAATAAGTTTCAAAACCTTATTTCTTTCTAATTGATTAAGCTCTTCTTACATATCCATTACCCGAAATTCATCATTAATTTCATCATTGATGTTCTTATGTTCATGTTTATGATAAGAATGCCTGTTGTTCAACCTGATTTATTAGGGAATATCTGGTTTTTGTACCTCACTCTATTCCTCCAAAAACATTATCTAAAGGATGGGTTTTTAGAGTCCAAATAACATCAGAAAAAATAAGGGGTGGTCACCTCATAGTCTTGTAGTGATTCAGGTTAACTTTCTAGAAGTTCTTCAAAACTAAATGATTTTTATTTTTGTTTCACTGTAGAATCATAAGGTTTTCAATTTCATTTCAAAGTGGGTAAATCATTGTCAATATTATCTAATTATTTTTTAGGGCCATGTATATCAGTTTCATCAAATTTAGTATGAAAAAACTCCTACACAATCTTTTTTCTTCTGTTAAAAACTCTATAAAATTTATTAGAATTTTAATAACCCAAGAAAATTACTTGATCACTTTTGGAGGAAAACATTTCAATATTACCCTCATAGTTAAGAATAAAGATACTTTAACCAAAAATAATAATTTAATTAAACATAGGTTTCATATTCTTCCAATGTTACAAAAGGGTATTCTTCAAAATTGGTTTAATTTAAACTATATTGATTATATAGGAGGCTATATCATAGCCTCTTCCCAAAACTGAACATGGAAGCCATATTTATTAAGCATATTCGGGGATATATCTTGATGTGTTCCATTTCTTCTTTCTATAACTCCATTATACTGAGGGATCTTAGGAGAATAGAATATATGACTAAATCTATTTTGTGAGTAAAAGGATTCAATGTATTGATTCTCAAACTCACAACCATGGTTATATTTTAATGTCTTATTTCTAGTTCCACTTATATTTTATATATATTTAGCATATATAGTAAAATAAGAATATTATTAAATCTAGTGGGATAAAAATAATACCCATGTATACCTAGAAATGTCATCTACAAGTACATAGACAGAGTGCTTCCCATTTAAACTAGAAAATCTTGATCGTTCAAAGTAGGCCATGAGAACCAACTCAAGTGGTTGAGAAGATTAAATTTATTTATTTAATTTAAAAGAAATATTGGGTAGTTTCTCATTTTGACAGGGATTACAAACTTGTTATTTTGGGAAATTAATGTTTGTGTAGATCCATAATTAACCCTTTTATTCTAATATTTATATGTGAGGGAATGTTAAATTTGTCTTGTCTCTTATAACCAAACCAATATTATGTATAAATGGAACTTAATTAAGAAGAAATATAAGAAATAAAATAATAACAACTAACAACATATACATTCTTAATTGTCAAAGTAGTTTATATAATATCATTTTTTGAATAAAAAACATTAAAATCATTAATTTCAAATTTTACATGAAAAACATCATCACACCATTGTGAAATTCTGTGAGAATTATATTTTACACTTTAAAATAAAATTAATTATAAATTAATACAGAGTTAGTGTTAACAATTTATCCAAGGAAGATGATATTTCATTTAGCATTTTGACCAAAGGTTACATGACCACCATCAAAAATTATTATGTTCTTGAAACATGACAAGTCTCCAATCATATTTTTGGGAAATTCTCTGTAATGACCCAAACATTCATTAATGTAAATCCCTCGTGATCAAATTAAATGTATCTTTGTATAATATTTTTACATAAAATGTCTACTTATTTAGTTTTATGTTAATAATTGTGACCGTTTCTAATATATTCATTGAATAGTAATTACATGATTAGTATAAATATAGGGCTTAAAAAATACAATTTACTCAGAAAAAGGAAGCAATGGCCTCATCCAGTAAACATTCCCCATATGAATCCCACTTGTTAGAGCACAAAATGGAGGTGGTGTCATTGGGCTTCACTCTTGACCAAGCTCATTCCAAGCTTGAACACATTAATCTTGATAGGAACCACCTACGGGAGAAGTGGATGTTGATAGATATTATCACCCGAGGGATGTTATTCGAGCCACCCCAAGAGTCTGTCACCATTGCACACCTCACCCTTCGGTCTTATGCCGGTGTTTTGAGGGGTTATTTAACAATACCCTATTACTATGGTTATGTACACTATATTTTTATATAACAATTAATATACTTTATTTTTATTATTGTTACCTTGTTAATAGTTATTAAATCACAAATAGTATTTTTAGTTAATGATCAACTAAAAAATCTCATTTGATGAATTAATTGATTTTCGAATTAAATAATATTTTAATAAAATGTTATTATTATTATTAAATTAATTTTTATTAAATATGAATGATCGTATAATTTTATGAATGCAATTGTAATTTTTATTATTGTTTGAAAACCAATTATTGTCAAAACCCATGAATTTTCAATAAATGTTGTTTTTTTTAAAAGTGATAATTAATATATTTAGAAAATTATTTAGAAAAAATGAATATTATTTCTAGAATCATGATGTCAAAATTATTCAATGGTGAATTTTTCATACTTTTCTGAGACAGTCAAATTTTGGCGTAAAAAGTAAATACCGTTTAAATATATAATGTGTTTTATGACATAATAATGACCCAATAGTGATGTAATAAAATACTATAAACTTTTAGTTCAGACAATATATTTTTTACCATTAAAATAATGTGTTTTTGGGTTTGGTTGATTTATTTTACAAAGCTTTAGTGGTCCCTTCATGACTTATTAACATTTTGTCTTTTTAAATTGTTTTCCTTAAGAGTGTGACTCACCTCCACATAAACAACCCCATTATATTAATAAGTTTGGAATTTGTCCTTATAAAATATTTTTTTCCACTCCACTTAGAAAAATCCATGGGCAAATACCATGGGATGGTTTGTAGTTTTGATTAGTTTAATGTGAGGTGTCCCAAACCTAAATAAAGAACAATTACCTCACCTTTCCTATATAAACCCAACCAAGCTCTCACTTCCTCCACACTCAAATAATTTGGAGTTTGTCAAACATATTCCCTCATCTCTCTATAATCCTCCCAAGGAGTTCCAATCTCCCATGAAGCCTCTCTCAAGCCTCTCTTAAGCCTTTGGAAGCACACTTCCAAGTAAGGGTTTTTCTTCCTTTCTCATTTTTTTCCAATATTCTTTAAATTGTTATAACCTTTTAATTTCAATTATATATGTTGGGGTATGGTTTCTAACCTCCCCCATACTTTCCTATTTGTGTTATTATGATGTGTGACCCCTTTTTCTCTTATTAAATGCCTCAAATGTACACATGTTACTATGCCGATATTCCGAAAGAAATTTCTCTCTCCTCATTTACATTCAAGAAATTCTTTTGTATCATGAATATAAATTCCATTAAATTTTATGTTACATGTATTTATATTACCCCTCAATATCCATGTCATGTAAATATTATGATACGTATCTTTCTCTCTCATTAAATGCCTCCCATGTACACCTGTTACTATGCTGAAATTCTGAAAGAAATTTCTCTCTCCTCATTTACATTATAGAAATTATTTTGTATCAGGAATATAAATTCCATTAAAATTGTTGGTACATGTATATATGTGACCCCCTTACTTTCCATGTCATTTAAATATGATAATACACCCATTTCTCTCTCATCAACAATTTTTATGAGTTCTTATGTCATGCTGTTATGCTGCTGAAATTGCACCGTGCTTTTCCAAGTCAAAGTCATTGTGTAGTGAATACTATGCCCATTTCTCTCTTAAGGGTATTAACATTTATGCACATTTACTTTTTGTTTAAATAGTTTCATGTATGTATTCCACATGTGTTTATTGTGGAATAATTTTTTATGTTGAATGGTTAAATGTTTTATGATCCATGTGGAAAACTTATGCATGAAATTAAATGTTTAAGAAGGGTGCACCCTTAAAGAGCTCCAATGCATTGGGTAAAGTATAGTATCATGATAAGTCATGTGCAATGGGTGTTTACTCATGCTAATTCAATTGAAATGAGGGTTACTCATGATTCATGTGCAATGAGGGTTTACTCATGCTCTATGTGCAATGATCCTTGGCTCATTATAATTCCATGTTAAGTGTTGTTGCCACATTTCCATGTTATGATTTTCATGCTTTATCATGCCTTTATGTTTATGCTTCTCTTGTGCTCTATTGATGTGCCTATTTTCTAAAATTTATTTCATTCTTCATGTTATTCCACGATTAATCCCTTATTGGGGTTTATAGATCACCCTTTTTTTATACAAGTCCTCAGGTTATCCCATGCAATGCTAAGTACGAGAGAATGTCGTGGACATGTAAAGCACGTTTTCAATAAAGATGTTATTTTTCATGTTTTATGTTGTTATTCCATGATCCTATGCCCCAGATACACCAGACCTCTCGATCTTCTACGTTGTATCAAATGAAGTTTATGTAATAAATTATGTTTAATTGTCTAATAAAAGATCAGGGTTTCCACAGTTGGTGTCTTAGGATAGGTTTAGTGATTTTTGGGATTAGGATTAGAAAACCCTAGTGAAGACATAGAGACATTAATAATTATAATAAAAACATCCCGAATTATTGGTGAGTATTGAGTAAGTGTTTTATCAAACAAATATATCCCTGTCTGGATACGAGCTGGTAGAGGCAGCTCTGGAACAGATGTATCCTAGGGGTAAAACCCGAAAACACCTCTTTGAGCTAGACTTGAATGGAAACTGGTCCATGAAAATGGGACTTACTAAACTCTTAATTACGACACTCCCCGGGGATATGCTTTGGTAAATTCACAATCATAGAATGAACCATTATTAAGGGACTAAAAAAATTCCCTAAGAATATATATTATAAAGTAGATCACGAAAAACATAGACTGAAGCCAATAGATTCATTTGTTAAAGAAATAAAAGTTATTTATAATTCATCCGTTTTTTCCTTGGATTCCTGTTTATGTTTTGCCCCAAAATTTTCTTTTATTCCAGCTAATGGTTGGTAATAGGAGGACTTGGACTAACAACCAATGTGAAGATCATTGTGATTACTGTATTAATGAGATGCCTTATCCAATGGGAGTGGGAATCATGAACATTGTAATTATTATCTCTCATATAACTCAATCTTTGAATAGAAACATGGTTCAAGAGGAACTTTCAACCCCCCCAGATGAAAGAACACGTTTCTATCAAGAGCTTAATGAGACAAAGGCCACCTAATTTTAATGGATCATCTGATCCCTCAATTTCTGAACAATAGATCAACTCCATTTAAAAGATATTCTTCATCCTTTAATGTTCTGAACAAGAGAAGGTATTCCAGGAAACTTATCGTATAGAGGGTGAAGCTGATCAACGGTGGATGTTGATCAAAAATATGATTCCCGAGAGGATATCGAGGCATTGGAATTGAAGGATTTCTAGAAGATTTTTTTTTTAAATATTTTCTGTGAACCCTCCGGCTTAAGATTGAATGGGACTTCCTTACCCTCAAGAAAAAAGACAATGAATCTATTGGAGAGTACAAGGAAAACATCACAAGGCTTTCATGATACACTACTGGATTTATCGTTACCCCCGAATGCAAGGTTGATCGCTTCTTTGGTGGGATGAAACATAACCTGTGGAAAGCGCCGCAGATCTGTGAATTCAACAGCTATGAGGAAATTGTCTGATGTGCCCTCAAGGTCGAAATGGAGATCAGAGAATCTCAGGGGTTTCATGGGGATAAGAATTGTAAGGTGGAATTAAATTCTAGCAGTTCGATGGATAAATCCAACAGTGCTAGGAACATCCAGCACCCCACTTGCCAAAGGTGTGGAAAGAAGCACCCCAGAAATTGCCTAAAGGGGAAAAGGAAATGCTTTTGGTGTGGAAGAGAAGGGCACCTGGCTATTAACTATCAGCAAGAAAGAACTGTAGCTATGAAAAAGGAGAGGAATGCTCCCTTATAACCTCTACACGTGGCTCATTACTACAGCTGTAAAGAACCTGGTCATCTTTCAAATCAGTGTCCTAAGAAAAGGGTTTTGGGAGGCAACCAACAACCTCCAAGGCAGCAAGGGAGAGATTTTTCCATAACTACTGCCGAATTGAACCCCGAAAACAAAGTGGTGATAGGTATGGTAGTTATTCATTCGGTAATAGGAACATACTTTTTGATTCAGGTTCTACGCATTCTTTTATATCTCGAAAGTTTAGCAAGACAATCCCAACACCACCACAAATCATGGAAGTGAAGATGTCTGTGAGTACGAAAAATGGAGAAATCATTGTATCACATTAATAAAACTCATCCCCTATCATAATCTGTGTATTAAACTTCCCGGGGAACCCTGTCATACTCCCCCTAGTGTAATTTTATGTGATTCTTGGCATGGATTGGCTTTCCTTATATAGATCCAACATAAATTTTCGGGAGAGGGAAATCACTATCCATATGGATAATCGACCCTTGATTATATACAATCTATGGATGAAGATGAATCTTCATTAGCTCTATCATCTCATGCGTGGATACTACTGCCCTATGAGAACATGTATCTGGCTCAGATGATTGGGCCCATGGAAGCAACCATCCTTGAAGAGGATCCTATTATGAGGGAATTCACTGAAGTGTTTCCCGAGGAATTGTTTGGTCTTCCTCCTAGAAGAGATATTGAATTCTAAATTGATCTTATACTTGGGGTGTTTCCAATATCCAAGACTCTGTATAGAATGGATTTTGTGGAGCTTGATGAGATAAAGAAACAACAATAAGAGAATCTCGATAAAGGGTTTTTATGCCCAAGTGCTTCACCATGTGGTGCACCAGTCCTCTTCGTCAAGAAGAATGATGGGTCAGTGCGCCTTTGCATCGATTATCGTGATCTTAACAAAATCATGATAAAGAAAAAGTATCATTTCCCATGAATTGATGACTTGTTCGATCATCTTTGTGGATAAAAATACTTCTCCAAAGTGTATTTGTGTTCGGGATATTATCAAGTAAGGGTGAAGAAGGAAAATATCCCCAAGACTTCTTTTTGTACAAGATACGGGCCCTATGAATTCATAGTAATTCCTTTCGTACTCACTAGTTCTCTAGAAAGCTTCATGGACTTGGTGAATAGATACTTTAGGTATTACCTCAACAAATTTCTGGCAGTCTTTATAGATGATATTCTGATATACTCCAAACCCAAGGAGGATCATGAGGAGCATCTAAGAACTGTACTAGAGACCTTGAGGAAGGAGAATCTCTATGCAATGTATAAGAAGTGTGAGTTCTGGTTGTTGGAGGTCTCATTCTTAGGCCATATCATCACAATAAAAGGGATATGTGTAGATCCCTCTAAAACAGATGCAATTGAGGGATGGATGAGGCCAACATCGGTAATGGATATCCGTAGCTTCTTGGGGTTAGATGGATATTATCGATGATTTGTGAGAAATTTCTCATGATTTTCCAACCCTCTTACCCAGCTAACTCAGAAGGGAGTAATTTTTTTTGGAGTGATGAATGAAAATAAAGCTTCAAGGAGTTGAAAAGGAGTCTTATCACTGCGTCAGTGCTCACTTTACCACCAAGTAGAGAACTTTTTGTGGTATTTATTGATGCTTCGAAGAAAGGCCTGATATGTGTGTTGATGAAAAATCCCAATGTCATTGCCTATGATTCAAATAAATTGAATGTTCACGAACAGAACTACCCAACAGCTAACCTCGAGTTGGATGCAGTGATCTACCCATTGAAAATTTTGCGGCATTATCTATTTGGGGAGATGTGTGAAATATATATAGTCCACAAAAGCCTCAAGTATATATTCACACAGAAAGATTTGAACACGCACCAATGAAGATGGTTAGAGCTAATCAAGGACTATGACTACTCAATCCATTACCACCTTGGGAAAGTGAACAATGTGCCAGATTCCATAAGTAGAAAGGACCCAGCGATTTTATCATTGATGAGAATTGAAAACGATCCAATCTTATTAGATTTGATGAAGATGGACATTAAAATCATAAAGAAGGGAACATCATCAATCCTTTCACAAATGATTTCTCAACCGTCACTTTTGGAAATGTTAAAGGAAGCTCAAAAGGGTGATGTGGGGATTTAGGAAAAAGTGGAAGCTATCAGAAAATGTAAATCTTTGGAGTTTAATGTTAATGAAGAAGAAATTTTGAGATTTTGGAAACTAGTATGTGTTCCATCATGTCCAGAGCTGAAGAAGGAACTTTTGGATGATGGAAATACTTCAAATTTCTATATTCATCCAGGAAACACAAAGATGTATCGAGATCTCTGAGAGAATTATTGGTGGGGTAATATGAAGAAGGATATCACTGAATATATATCAAAGTGCCTGGTGTTTCAGAAAGTGAAGTAAGAGAGGCATAATTCTAATTGGATGATGAAACCATTGCCCATACCTTAATGGAAATGGGAGAACATCACCACGGACTTTTTCACCGGACTTCTGAAGACATCCAAAGGAAACAATGCAATTTGGGTTTTTTTGTATCGCCTTACAAAGGTTGCACACTTCATTTCTATTTGGGAGGATTTCTCATTAGATCAACTGAAACAGATATATATCAGGGAATTGGTAAGGATTCATGGAGTACCACTATCTATTATGTCTGATCTAGATCTAAGATTCACCTTTAGGTTTTAGAAGAGTCTTCAACATGATCTGAATACTAAACTAAACTTCATTACGTCTAATCATCCTCAAATTGATGGCCAATCTGAGCGGACTATCCAAACACTTGAGGGCATGTTGAGAGCTTTCTCAATGGACTTTAAAGGAGGATGGGATAAACATATTCATCTAGTTGAGTTCTCTTATAATAACAGTTTCCACTCGAGCATCTAAATGACACCATATAAATCCCTTTATGGGAAAAGGTGAAAAACACTGGCATGTTGGGATGAGGGCAGTGAGCGTTAGCTTCTTGGACCAGAAATGGTCAAAGAAATAGTGGAGAAGGTGAAAACCATTCAGCAGCATATCAAGGCATCCTAGAGTTGACAGAAGAGTTATGCAGATAACCATCGATGAGACCTAGAGTTTAAAGTTGGCGATATGATATTTCTATGCATATCTCCATGGAATAAGGTCATGAGATTTGGAAAGAAAGGAAAGTTAATTCCAAGGTACATCATCCCCTTCGAGATTATTGATCGTGTTGGGGTTGTGGCCTATCGACTAGAACTTCCACCGACTATGGCCAAAGTACATGATGTCTTTCATGTATCCCTCTTCTGTAAGTAAATACTGCACCCTTCGTATGTACTCTCTTCAGAGGTGGTATAGTTAGAGGATGATCTTTCTTATGAGGAGCAACCAGTGAAGATCTTAGATCATGGAGAAAAATTTATACGAAATAAGATAAGGCCCTGCATCAAGGTCTTGTGGCAAAACCACAAGTTTAAAATAGCGATCATGGAATTGGAGGAAATGATGAAGCATAGTTACCCCCATTTGTTTTAGTGTGGGAAAAGGAAATTTTGAGGGCAAAATTTCTTAAGGGGGGACGATTGTAACAACCCAAACATTCATTAATGGAAATCCCTCTTGATCTAATTAAAAGTCCCTTTATGTAAAATGATTATTTAAAATTTCAAATTCTTTTGTTTTATGTTAATAATTGAGATAGTTGCTAATATATCTATTGAACAGTGATCACATGATTAGTATAAATATAGGGCTTCAACAAATCCAATTTACTCAGACAAAGGAAGCGATGGTCTCATCTAGTAGACGTGCCCCATACGAAGCCCATTTTTTATAGCTCAAAAAGGAGTTGGCATCATTCAGATTCACTATTGACTAAGCTCAAGCTGATTTTGAACATGTTAAGCTTAAGTGGAACCGCCTACGGGAGAAGTGGAAGTTGATAGAGATTACCACCTGAGCGATGTTATCAGAGCCACCCCAAGAGTATGCCACCAATGCACACCTCACCCTTCGGTCTTATGCGGGTGTTTTAAGGGGTTATCTAACAAGACCCTAGTGCTATGGTTATGTACATTAGTTTTGTATATAATAATGAATATACTTTCATTTTATTATTGTTACCTTGTAAATAGTTTTAAATAACAAATAGTATTTTTAGTTAATGTTCAACTAAGAGATATATTTTGTTGAAATAATGGATTTTTAAATTAAATAATATTTTAATAAAATATTATTATTGTCATTAATTTAATTTTTATTAAATATTAAAGATCATATAATTTTATGTACGAAATTTTAATTTTTATTAAGGCTTGAAAACCCATTTTTGTCAAAAGCCATGAATGTTCGATAAATATCGGTTTTTATTTTAAAAGTGAAAATTAACATATTTAGAAAATTATTTAGATAAAATTAATTTTATTTCTAGAATCAGGATGTCGAAATTATCCAATGGTGAGTTTGTCATAATTTTATAAGACAGTCAAATTTTTGAGTAAAAATTAAATACCATTTAAATATATAATGTGTTTTATGACATCATAATGACCCAATAGTGATGTAATAAAATACTATAAACTTTATTTTCGGAAAATATATTTTTTACCATTAAAACAATGTGATTTTGTGTTTGTTTTATTTATTTTACAAAGCTTTTGTGGACCCTTCAAGACTTATTCATCATTTTGTCTTTTTAAATTATTTTCCTTGGGAGTGTGACTCACCTCCACATAAAAGCCCCATTATTTTAAGAAGTTGGGACTTTGGCCTTATAAAATATTTTCTTCCACTCCCCTTTGGAAAACAAATTGGCAAAAACCATGGTCAGGTTTTTGTTTTTGATTAGTTTAATGTGAGGAGTCCCAACCCTAAATAATAACCAATTCCCTCACCTTTCCTATATAAACCCACCCAAGATCCCACTTCCTCTGCACTCAAAGACTTTGGAGTTCTTCAAACCTCTTCCCTCCTCTATATTTAATCCTCCCAATGTGCCCCAATCTCCCAATAATCCTCTCTCAATCCTCTCTCAAGCATTTGGAAGCACGCTTCCAAGTAAGGGTTTTTCTTCCTTTCTCATTTTTGTCCAATATTCTTTAAATTGTTCTTCCCTTTTAATTTCAATTAAAAATTTTGAGGTATGGTTTCTCACCCCCCCCCATACTTCCCTCATTATGTTTTAATTATGAGATACTTCTTTATCTCTCATTAAATGCCTCCCATGTACACTCGTTATTATACAGAAATTGTGAATGAAATTTATCTCTCCTCATTTACATTCAAGAAATTCTTTTGTATCATGAATCTAAATTCCATTAAATTTTTTCGGGAATGTATCTATATTACCCCTTACTGTCCATGTCATGTAAATATGATGATACACCACTTTCTCTCTCATTAAATTCCTCCCATGTACAACTGTTACTATGCTGAAATTCCGAATGAAATTTCTCTCTCCTCATTTACATTCAAGCAATTCTATTTTATCATGAATATAAATTACATTAATTTTTTTGTGACATGTATCTATATAACCCCCTTATTTTCCATGTCATGTAAATATTATTAGACACCCCTTTCTCTTTCATCAACCATTTTTATGAGTTCTTATGTCACGTCATTATGCTGCCGAAATTGCACCGCGCTTTTCCAAGGAAAAGTCATTGCGTAGTGAATAAAATGACCATTTCTCAATCAAGGGTATTCACCTTTATGAATTCTTAATTATTATTTAAATAGTTTGATGTATGTATTCCACATTCATTTATCGTGGAATAATTGATTATGTTGAATAATTCAATGTTTTATGATCCATGTGGCACACTTATGCATGGAATGAGTTGTTTAAGAAGGGTGCACCCTAATAGCGCTCCAATGCATTGGGTAAAGTATTGTATCATGATACATCATGTGCAATGGGTGTTTACTCATTCTAATTCAAGTGAAACTAGAATTTACTTGTGCCTCATGTGCAATGAGGGTTTACTCATGATTCCTATGCAATGAGCCTTGGCTCATAGTAATTCCATGTTAAGTATTGTTTCCACATTTCCATGTTATGATTATCATTATTTATCATTCCTTTATGTTTATGCGTCTCTTGTGCTCTATTGATATTCCTATTGTCTAACATTTATTGTATTCTTCATTTTATTCCACGATTAATCCTTTACTGGGCTTTATAGCTCACCCTTTTTTTATGCATCTCCTCAGGTTATCCCGTTCAATGATAAGTAAAAGGGAATGTAGTGGTCATGTAAAGGAAGTTTTCAATAAATATGTTGTTTTTAATGTTTTAAGTTGTTATTTGTTGATCTTAACCCCCAAATACACTAGAAATCTCAATCTTCTATTTTATATCAAATGAAGTTTATCTAATAAATTATGTTAAATTCTGTAATAAATGATTAGGGTTGCCATAGTTTGTATCAGAGGATCATTTTAGTTATTTTTGGGATTATGATTAGAAAACCCTAGTGAAGGCTTATATAAAAGAAAAATTATAATAAAAACATCCCTAAGTATTGTTGAGTATTGAGTAAGTTTTTTATCAAGAAAATGCATCCCTGACTAGATATGAGCTAGTAGAGGCGGCTCTGGAAGAGATGTATCCTAGGGGGAAAACCAAAAAAACCTCTTTGAGCTACACTCGAACGGGAACTAGTGCATGACAATGGGCCTTGATGCACTCTTGGTTATGAAACTCCTGGGGGATATGTTTTGGTAAATTCCCAAGGTTAGTATGAACCATTATTAAGGGACTAAAAAAATTCCCTAAGAATATATGTTAGAAAGTAGATCATGGATAACATAGACTGAAGCCAATATATTCATATGTTAAGGAAATAAAAGATATTTATAAGTCATCAATTGTTTCCATGGATTACAATTTATGTGTTACCCCTAACTTTCCTTTTATTCCTGCCAATGGTCGTTAATAGAAGGACTCAGTCTAACAACTGATGTGAAGATCAATGTGATGACTGTACTAATGAGATGCCCAATCCAATGGGGGAAGGAATCACGAACTTTTTCATTCTTCTCTCTCAAATAACTCAAGATTTGTATAGAAACATGGTTTAAGAGGAACGTTCAGCCCCCTCTAAGAAAGAACATGTCACAATCAAGAGCTTCATTAGATAATGTCCTCCAACATTTAATGGATCATCTGATCCCTCAATCACTAAACAATGTATCAACTCCATTGAAAATATATTCTCCATACTTCAATGTTCTGAAAAAGAGAAGTTTCTCATAGATTTTTATCGTATGGAGAGTGAAGATTATTAATGGTTGACATTGATCAAAAATATTAATCCTGAGAAGGAGATTGAGGCATTTGAATGGAAGGATTTCTAGAAGATTTTTTTTGATAAATATTTTCCATGAACCCTCTAGCTTAAGATGGAAAGGGACTTTCTTTCCCTAAATAAAAAATATGACAAATCTGTTAGATCATATAAGGAAAATTTTACAAGGACTGAATGATACACTTTCGGTTTTGTCATTACCACCAAATGCAAGGTTTACCGCTTATTTGGTGGGCTAAAACCTAGCCTGTGGAAAGTGATGGTGATCCGTGACTTTGACAGCTATGAGGAAATTGTTCGATGTGCCCTCAAGGTCAAAATGGAAATCAGATAATCTTAGAGGTATCATGGGGATAAGAATCATAAGTTGTACTTCAATGCTGGTAGTCTGATGGATAAATCCAATGGTGCTAAAAGGATCCATCAGCCCACTTTCCAATGGTGTGGAAAGAAGAACCCAGAAATTTCCTGAAGGGGACAAGAAAATGCTTGAGGTGTGGAAGAGAAGGGCACCTGGATATTAACTATCATCATGAAAGATATGAAGATGTGACAGAGGAGAGGAACACTCTATTCGAACCTCAACATGTGGTTCATTGCTACCACTACAAAGAAACAGGGCATCGTGCAAATTAGTACCCTAAGCCAAGGGTTTTTGGAGGCAACCAACAACCTCCAAGGAAGTAAGGGCGAGATTTTCCCATCACTATTGCCTAAGTGAACCCCAAAAATGAAGTGGTGATAGGTATTGTAGTTATTCATTCAAGAATAGTGAATGTACTTTTTGATTCAGGTTCTACACAATCTTTTATATCACGGAAGTTTAGTAGAACAATCCTAGTACCACCACATATCATGAACATGAAGATGTTAGTGAGTACGGAAAATGGAGAAATCATTTCATCCCATGAATATAACTCCTACCCTTTCATAATCTATGGATTAGACTTCCCAGAAAACATTTTCATACTCCCTCTGGTATAATTTGATAAGATTATTTTCATGGATTGGATTTCCTTATATAGAGCCAACAAAAACTTTCAAGAGAGGGAAATCACTCTCCATGTGGATAATCAACCCCCGTTTCTATACAAGTTCAAGGAGGAAGATGAATCTTCTTTAGCACCACCATCTCAAGCATGGATATTACTTCCCTGTGATCATGCGTATCTTGATCAGATTATTGAGTCCATGGAAGAAACCATCATTGAAGACATGACTATTTTGAGGGAATTCATTGAAGTATTTCCCGAGAAATTGTCTGGTCTTCCTCCTAAAAGAGATGTTGAATTATCAATTGATCTTATACATGGGGCGTTGCCAATATCCAAGACTCCGTATAGAATGGATGTTATGGATCTTGAAGAGATGAAGAAAAAACTACTGTAGAATTTGGATAAAGGGTTTATACACCCAAGTGCTTCACCATGGTGTGCACAAGTCCTCTTCATCAATAAGAATGATCGGTAAATGCACATTTGCATTGATTATCGTGTGCTTAACAAAACCACGATAAAGAAAAAGTATCCTCTCCCAATAATTGATGACTTGTTTGATCAACTACATGGAGAACAATACTTCAGCATGGTGGATTTGCGGTTGGGATATTATAAATTAAGGTTGAAGAAGGAAGATATCTGCAAGACTACTTTTTATACAAGATATGGGAACTCTGAATTCATAGTAATGCCTTTCAGACTCACTAATTCTTTAGAAAGATTCATGGACATGATGAATAGAGTCTTTAGGGAATACCTAGACAAATTTGTGGTAGTCTTTATAGATGTTATTCTGATATACTCTATAACCAAGGAGGATCATGAGGAGCATCTAAGAACTGTACTAGAGACCTTACGGAAGGATAAACACTATGAAAAGTATAGAAAGTGTGAGTTCTGGTTTAAGGAGGTCTCATTCTTAGGCCATATCATCACAAGTAATGGAATATCTGTGAATCTCTCCAAAACAGATGCAATTGGGGGATAGCCGAGGCTAACATCGGTAGCGGATATCTGTAGCTTCTTGGGGTTAGCTTGATTTATCGACGATTTGTGAGAAATTTCTCACGATTGTCCAACTCTCTTACCAAGCTAACTCAGAAGGGAGTAAAGTTTTCTTGGATTGATGAATGCGAAGAAAGATTCAAGGAGTTGAAAAAGAGGATTATCACTGTTCTCGTGCTCACTTTACTCACAAGTGGAGAAATTTTTGTGGTATTCAGTGATTCTTAGAAGAAGGTCCTGGGATGTGTGTCGATGCACAATGAAAAATTCATTGCCTGTGCTTCCAAGGAAATAGAAAGTTCATGAAAAAAACTATCCAACACATGACCTCGAGTTGGATATAGTGATCTTTTCTTTGAAAATTTTGTGTCATTATCTCTTTGGGGAGAAGTGTGAAATATATAAAAATCACAAAAGCCTCAAGTTTATATTCACACAGAAAGAGTTGAACATGCACAAACAAATATGGTTAGAGATGATCAAAGACTATGACTCCTCAATCCATTACCACCCTGGGAATGAGAAAAAGGTGGTAGATGCCCTAAGTAGAAAGGACCCAATGACTCTATCATTGATGAGAATTGAAAAGGATCCAATCTTCTTAGATTTGATGAATATGGACATGGAAATCATAAATAATGGAACATCATCAATCCTTTCAAAAATGATTGCTCAACCGTAACTTTTAAAAAGGTTAAAGGATGATCAAAATGATTATGTGGGAATTTAGGAAAAAGAGGAAGATATCGGAAAAGGGAAATCCTTGGAGTTTAATGTTAATGAAGAATGAATTGTGAGATTTGGGAAAATACTATGTGTTCCATTAAGTATAGAGCTAAAGTAGGAACTTTTGGATGATGCACATAGTTGAAATTTCTCTATTCACCTAGGAAACACAAAGATGTATCATGATCTATGAGATCATTATTGGTGGGATAATATGAAGAAGGAGATTGCTGAATATGCATCAAAGTGCCTTGTGTGTCAGCATATAAAGGAAGAGAGGTAGAAGTCTAAGGGGATGATGAAACCATTGCCCATACCAGAATAGAAATGGGAAAAACATCACCATGGTATTTTTCACCGGACTTCTGAAGACATCCAAAGGCAACAATGCAATCTGGGTTGTTTTGGATCATCTTACAAAGGTTGCAAACTTCATTACTATTTGGGAGGATTTCTCATTGGATCAACTAGAACGAATATATATCAGGGAAGTGGTCAGGCTTCATGGAGTACCACCATATAATGCGTTCGATTGAGATCCATGATTCACCACTGTGTTTTGGAAGAGTCTTCAACATGCTATGAATACTGAACTAAACTTCAGTATAGCCTATCATCCTCAAAATGATGTCCAATCTGAGCGGACTATCCAAACACTTGAGGACATGTTGATAGTGTGCTCAATGGACTTTAAAGGAGGATGGAATCAACATCTTCCTCTGGTTGATTTATCTTATAATAACATTTTCCACTCGAACATCCAAATGGCACCATATGAAGCCCTTTATGGGAAAAGGTGCAGAACACCGGCGTGTTGGGACGACGTCGGTGATCATAAGCTGCTTGGACCAGAAATGGTCGAAGAAATGCTGGAGAAGGTGAAAATCATTTAGTAGCATATCAAGGTAGCCCAAAGTCGACAGAAGAGTCATGAAGATAAAAGTCAACGAGACCTTGAGTTTAAAGTTTGAGACATGGTATTTCTACTTATATCTCCATGGAATAAGGTTATGAGATTTGGAAGGAAAGGTAAGTTAAGTCCAAGGTACATTGTCCCCTTAGAGATTCATGATCTTTTCGGGGCTATGGCCTATCGACTAGAACTTCCACCAACCATGGCCAAAGTACAGTACGTATTTCATGTATCCCTCTTAAGGAAGTACATATCGGACCCTTCACATGTACTCTCTTTAGAGGTGGTACTGTTAGGGGGTGATCTTTATTATGAAGAGCAACCAGTGAAGATATTAGATCGTAGAGAAAAAGTTCTATGAAATAAGACAATGCCCCTCATCAAGGTGTTGTGGCGAAACCACAAGTTTTAATAAGAGACATGGGAATCAAAGGAAATGATGAATCAGAGTTACCCACATCTGTTTTAGTGTGGTAAAAGGAAATTTCGAGGGCAAAATTTATTAAGGGGGGAAGATTGTAACGACCCAAACTTTCATTAATGGAAATCCCTCTTGATCTAATTAAATTTCTCTTTATGTAAAATATTCATATAAAATGTCAACTTATTTGGTTTTATATTAATAATTGTGACCTTTTCTAATAGATTCGTTGAACAGTGATCTCATGATTAGTATAAATATAGGGATTTAACAAATCCAATTTACTCACACAAAAGAAAACGATAGCATAATCCAATAGGCGTGCCCCATACGAAGCCCATTTTTCAGAGCTTGGAAAGGAGGTGGCATCATTGGGCTTCACTCTTGACCAATATCAAGTGGAGCTTGAACACATTAATCTTGAGTTGAACCACCTATAGGAGAAGTTGAAGTTGATAGAGATTACCACTCGAGCGACGTTATCCGAGCCGCCCCAAGAGTCTATCACCATCGCACAACTCACTCTTCGGTCTTTTGAAGATGTTTTAATAGATTATTTAAAAATACCCTAGTACTATGGTTATTTACATTATTTTTTTATATAATAATGAATATACATTCATTTTATTATTGTTACCTGGTAAATGGTTTTTAAAGCATAAATGGTATTTTTAGTTAATGATTAACTAAGAAATCTATTTTAATGAATTAATGGATTTTTAAATTAAATAATATTTTAATAAAAAATTATTATTGTTCTTAAATTAATTTTTATTAAATATAAATGGTCGTATAATTTTATGAATGCAATTGTTATTTTTATTAGGTTTAAAAATCCATTTTTGTCAAAACCCAGGAACTTTTTATAAATGTCGGTTTTTATATTAAAATTGAAAATTAACGTATTTAGAAAATTATTTATATAAAATGAATATTATTTCTGGAATCAAGACATCTAAATTATCCAACGGTGAATTTTTCATAATTTATGTGGCAGTCAATTTTTTGGGTAAAAATTCAATATCATTTAAATATATAATGGGATTTATGACATCATAATGACCAAATAGTGATGTAATAAAATACTAAAAACTTTTTGTTCAGCTAATATATGTTTTACCTTTACAATAATGTGATTTTGGGTCTGTTTTATTTATTTTGATAAAGCTTTAGTGGACCCTTCAAGACTTATTAAACAT
The DNA here is from genome assembly GCA_963277665.1 of Viscum album. Classification (NCBI taxonomy): domain Eukaryota; kingdom Viridiplantae; phylum Streptophyta; class Magnoliopsida; order Santalales; family Viscaceae; genus Viscum; species Viscum album. The sequence goes on along the minus strand of OY728145.1, from coordinate 1,261,063,742 downwards.
TTTGTCTTTTTAAATTGTTTTCCTTGGGAGTGTGACTCGCCTTCATATAAGAAACCCCGTTATTTTAAGAATTTATGACTTTGGCCATATAATATATTTGTTTCCACTCCCCTTTGGAAAAAACTATGGTATGGTTTTTGTTTTTTAATAGTTTAATGTGAGGTGTCCGAAACCTAAATAATAAACAACTCCCTCTCCTTTCCTAAATAATCCCACCCAAGCTCCCACTTCCTCCTCAGTAAAATCCTATGGATTTTTTCCAACCTCTTATATCCCCTATCTATAATCCTCCCAAGGTTCACCAAGATCCAAATAATCCTATCTTATGCCTCTCTCAAGCCTTTGGAAGCACACTTCCAAGTAAGGGTTATTCTACCTTACTCATTTTTGTCCAATATTCTTTAAATTGTTATGCCCTTTTAATTTCAATTATAATGTTGGGGTATGGTTTATCACCTCCCCCATACATACATATTTATGTTTGAATTATGGGATACCCCTTTATCTCTAATTAAATGCCTCCCATGTACACCCGTTACTATGCTGAAATTTCGAAAGAAATTTCTCTCTCCTCATTTACATTCAAGCAATTCTTTTGTATCATGAATCTACACTCCATTGAATTTGTTGAGAAATATATCTATATTACCCCCTTACTATCCATTTCATGTAAAAATGATGAGACATCACTTTCTCTCTCATTAAATGCCTCCCATGTACACCCGTTACTATGCCGAAATTCTGAAAGAAATTTCTCTCTCCTCATTTACATTCAAGCAATTCTTTTGTATCATGAATATAAATTCCATTAAATTTGTTGGTACATGTATCTATATGACCCCCTTAATGTACATGTCATGCAAATATGATGAGAAAACCCTTCTCTCTCATAAACCATTTTTATGAGTTCTTATGTCACGTCGTTATGCTGCCGAAATTACACCGCGCTTTTCCAAGACAAAGTCATTGTGTAGTGAATACCTTGTCCATTTCTCTGTCAAGGGTATTAACCTTTATGCACATTTATTTATTTTTTAAGGATTTTCATGTATGTATTCCACATTATTTTATCATTTAATATTTTATTATGTTGAATGATTCAATGTTTTAGGATCCATGTGGCACACATATGCATGAAATGAAATATTTAAGAAGGGTGTGCCCTAATAGAGCTCAAATGCATTTGGTAAAGTATAGTATCATGATACGTCATGTGAAATGGGTGTTTACTCATGCTAATTCAAGTGCAACGAGGGTTTACTCGTGATTCATGTGAAATGAGTGTTTACTCATGATCTGTAACATCCTGATATTTTATGAGAAATTTGTTTATGCCGTATGTTATACGCAACACCAAAGGAATCTTTCACAGCACATAATATGGACATGTCTTGCATTACACGCAATCACGACCTTCCTCGATAGCGTGTGTAGTACGCAATACCAGGTTTCACTAAACAACGATATATTTTTATGAACTAGCCATTATAAATAGTATTAACTAAATTTTTAATTTTATTATTCATCATACACATTTTCTAGAACATGGTAAGAGAACAAAATAAATTTTTCGGGTAAAATAAGTATTTTAAAAAAAATGCAGTTTTTCCGCCTTGTGATGGCGCACCCACATTAAATCTAGTTTTTGAAATGATTATAAGTTTAATTTTACAAAATAAAATTATTATTTTGAATTAGGGTATAAAAATTTACTTTGGATAAATTTTTGATATTTTTCTGATAACTTTCATATTTTGATGAATAGTAAAAATACGCTAATTTTTTATTAAAAACAAATTGTTTCATTGAGATACTTTATATGGATAAATTATAATATTTAATGGTTTTAAAGTATAAATAGAATATATTTTTACCATTTAATATAATGTATGTCATTAGCATTAATTTCACGTTGAATTCATAGGTAAAAACATTTCAATCTTTGGCGATGTTTTAACATCTAAAACCTGTTTTCTTAACAGCGGGATTTATTATAAATTAATTACTGCAACTTATGTGTTTTGAATTTTGAAAAATGGATTCCATATTTGGAATCAGTGGGTCAAAATTATATTAATAGGCTACTTTTTATTTTTGGGCATTATGAATAGTAACTACAGTAAATTTTATTTACCATAGTTATAGGTAAATCGGGTAATTAAGGGTAAATATAAGATTATAAAATTACCTTAACACCTACCAAAATCTTATTGGATGACTAAAGGTCGACCCATATCACCTAAGGGTCAGATTAGATTCATTTAATGGGCTTTCTTCCATGAAAATAATTTAATTATTATTAAAACCAAAGAATGTGACAACATGTCACTTTCTTAAATCGTATAAGTATAATAATTTTAATTTAGTGATAAAATTAATGAAACTTCGAACATGAATAGTATCCAGAAATCTAATACAATTATATACATCATAGGAATTTATTTATAATTTTTAGGGATTAACTAATTATCATTAAATATTCCACAATGGTGATGTTGAAATTATTTTATTAATTAAAATATCAAATAAATTGTTTTAAAAATATTAAAATAAATATTATATTAACTATTTAATTTTCTCCACTAATTTTATAGATACATATGAAATTTTATGAATCTATTAAAGCTTTTATTTCGAACATATCTTCTTTATATATATTATTTAAATTCAAACAAATGAATAGTGTCAAAATTGACACTATTGTAGTTTATAAAAATAACATATTATAAAATTGTTTAAAAATCACAAAAAATATTTAAAAATTATAAATTAAAATTTATATGGTCTAAAATGTCATAAAGTTTCAAATTATGGAAAATTCACAACACATATGTTATTATTTATAATAATTTAAAATTTAGAATATTTTTACCACAAATAAAATTAAATTGATAAATAAGGATATATCAAGTTGATAATGTTAAAAATAAATTCCTAACATGTATAAATTTTTTTAGTTGATGGGATTACAACCCTATATCATCTAATATTCATATATGAGTCACTTTGGAAGTTTTTAAGTGGGGTTGGGATTTAATATAAACTAATATTTCTTATATTTCCAAAGGTGCCCCTCTCCTCCCTTATAAAAGGGCACCTCCTCCCTCTCCTCCTCACACCAATTTGAGCCTTAAATATCATCCAATCCCGGCCCATTTAACTTCCCCACTTCCCTAGAAACATCCTAGAGGTCCTGGTCTTCTTCAAAGACCAATTCTAGTGCCCTAAGAGGAGGTCTCAAAGAGGTGCTTCAAAGAAGAGTTAATGTCTGTTACCGATTCTTTCAACTCTATTTATTCTTATAATTCATCTTCTTTAGTTGTTTAATTATGAAGTAATAACATCAGTATTACTAATATACTTCTATGTTATTATAAGTATGAAACAACCCTATTTCACCATCTATCCATCCTATGGAAAAAGAAATCATCGTGCGTGCGTACGTACGGAATACCGTCTCCACGCCGTGGTGTAATATATTTTCCATCACCACCTTACTTGGATGGGTATAATGGTGCAAAAAAATAACTATATATGATTATTTTAAAGTGTTATTGATTCTTAAATAGTATACATACACTCCAATACAATTCCACGATCATGGGAACGATATCATCTCTCGTGCGTACGTACGGAATACCGTCTCCACGATGTGATGTGATTCGTTCTACATGATCTTCATTGAATAATGATAAAATAAATGAATTGAATGAATAAATATGATATATAATACACTAATACCATTCCAGAAATTTGGTATCTATATCCTAAAGATATGAGTAAGAATTTATACGACAAAACACGCATAAGAACAAAAATTAATAAACACCCGAATAACAAGTAGCAATGAAATATTACGAATAAGAAGCTAAGAATATGACCATATATGATATCATAACAATGCGTATGATTCTGTAATAAGTCAATGATATTATTTAAATAATTATACAGGAGTTTCGGACACTTACGAAGCAAATCGGACCTAAGGTAAGGGAAAATATCACAATCTCATTTTTATCCGAAATTGTTTATACTTTGGTATTTACTGGGGTGTATTTTATCATCCACATCCATGTACCCTCAATATGTAATATTGTTTCCATCCACCTATAATTGTTTAAATCCAATTTTACCCTTCGGTGAGTTTTTAGTAAAGGATATGAAAGGAATCTTTTGTCATTTTTCGTACGAGGTACTTTTTGACTTTTCCGACAAAAGTACGAGAAGAATGTTTTTTTAACATATATGGCAGGAATGGATTTTTAAAACATTATTTCCAAAGAAACATCGAAAATGAATAGTCTAAAGAAATATAATACAATTATCTACTTCATAGTAATTTATTTAGAATTTTTAGGGATTAAATAATTATCATTAAATATGCCACAATAGTGATGTTGAAATTATTTTATTAATTAAAATATCAAATAAATGGTTTTAAAAATATTAAAATAAATATTATATGAACTATTTAATGTGCTCCACTAATTTTCTAGATACATATGACATTTTATAAATCTATTAAAGCTTTTATTTCGAACATATATTCTGTATATATATTATTTAAATTCAAATAAATGAATAGTGTCAAAATTGACACTATTGTAGTTTATAAAAATAACATATTATAAAATTGTTTAAAAATCACAAAAAATATTTAAAAATTATAAATTAAAATTTATATGGTCTAAAATGTCATAAAATGTCAAATTAAAGAAAATTCACAACACATATGTAATTATTTATAATAATTTAAAATATAGAATATGTTTACCACAAATAAAATTAAATTGATAAATACGGATAAATCAAGTTGATAGTGTTTAAAAAAAATTCCTAGCATGTATAAATTTTATTGGTTGATGGTATTACAACCCTATCTCATCTAATATTCGTGGATGAGTCATTTTGGATGTTTTTAAGTGGGGTTGGGATTTAATATAAACTAATATTTTTTATATTTCCAAAGGTTCCCCTCTCCTCCCTTATAAAAGGGCACCTCCTCCCTCTCTTCCTCACACAAATTTGAGCCTTCAAGATCAGCTAATCCCTGCCCGTTTCACTTCCCCACTTCCCTAGAAACATCCTAGAGGTCCTGGTCTTCTTCAAAGACCAATTTTAGTGCCCTAAGAAGAGGCCTCAAAGAGGCGCTTCAAAGAATAGGTAATGTCCGTTACCAATTATTTCAACTCTATTTCTTCTTATACTTCTTCTTATTTAGTTGTATCATTATTATGTAATAACATCAGTATCACTCATATACTGATATGTTATTATAAATATGAAACAACCCTATTTCACCATCTATCCATCCTACGGAAAATGAAATCATCGCGCGTGCGTACGTACAGAATACTGTCTCCACGCCGTGGTGTAATCTATTTTCCATCACCACCTTACTTGGATGGGTATAATGGTGCAAATAAATAACTATATATGATTATTGTAAAGATTTATTGATTCTGAAATAGTATACATACACTCCAATACAATTCCACGATCATGGGAACGATATCATCGCTCGTGCGTACGTACGGAATATCGTCTCCACGGTGTGATGTTATTAATTCTACATGATCTTCATTGAATAATGATTATATAAATTAATTTAAGGAATAAATATGATATATAGTACACTAATACCATTCTGGAAATGAGGTATCTATAACCTAAAGAGAAGAATAAGAATTTATTGGACAAAACACGCATAAGAACAAAAAGTAATAAACACACGAATAACAAGTAGCAATGAAATATTACTAATAAGAAGCTAAGAATATGACCATATATGATATCATAACAATGGGTATGATTCTGGAATAAGTCAATTACATTATTTAAATCTTTATACAGGAGGTTCGGACACTTACGAAGCAAATCAGACCTCAGGTAAGGGAAAATATCACAATCTAATTTTTATCCGAGATTGTTTATACTTTGATATTTATTGGGGTGTATTTTATCATCCACATCCATGTTCCCTCAATATGTAATATTGTTTACATCCACCTACAATTGTTTAAATCCAATTTTACCCTTCGGTGAGTATTTAGTAAAGTATATGAAATGAATCTTTTGTCTTTTTTCATATGAGGTTCTTTTTAACTTTTCTGACAAATGTACGAGAAGAATGTTTTTTTAACTTATACGGCATGAATGGATTTTTAAAACATTATTTCCAAGAAAATTCATTTACAAGTTTTCATGTTTATTTTTAATCAAATTATTTTAGATTAAAATTGTATGACATGTTAAGAAAGGAAAAATGTTTTTGAAGTAGAAAGGATATTTTCCTCAAGAATGGAGTTCAAGTGTTTTATCAAAATTATTTTCCATCTATGATAATATAGGGTTCTATTTCTATCCCTATTATTACATTGATTTGATTATGTTGTGATGGAATTATTTTTATGAATTCATTTATCTTATATGAATTGTTTTATGATGTCACGATGTTTAAGAATCCCATTTTTATTACATGGGTTATGGAATGATGTATGATTTATGATTTTTTGGAACACATAATAATGTTATAATTATGAGATGGTGGGACCTATATCTCCTTCCAATGCATTGGGTAAAGATTTTATATCTCATGAGATAGACATTGCTGGAATGGCAGGTTAAACCGGTTCAGTGAAACAGGACTGAAATGAGGAGTGAACTCGGTTCAGAAATGGACTTTGTCCACTAAGATAGTCTTGGAAATAAGTCTTGACTACTATGAAATGATTCTCTATGATTATGTGTGTATTCCACAAATCTCCATGTTTTATGTTATGATTATTGTGATTACATTTCACTACCATGATTTATCCCATGTTATGAAATTATGATCTCTTTTGCAGGGTAATATTTCCAAAATGTTATGTTCTTATGAATATGATGTGATTGATATTTCTTTTGTTTACCCTTACTGAGAATTTGAGCTCACCCATTTGAATGTTTTCTTTCCCCAGGTCAGGAAGAAGGGTATTAAGTAAGGTATTCCAAAAGGGACTATAGATATGATGAAATAATTGAGAGATAGTGTGGATGCTTTATGAACCAGTTGTTTATGTTTCCCAGTTTCTAAAGACACTATATCTATATAGTCCTTTCATGGTTTTGTTATATTTTGTAATAATTGTAATTCAATTTTGATGTACTAACAATTTATGTAATGTATGGGTCATTATAGTTGGTATTAGAGGGATTTAATAGTCAACCTTTGGAAACTAGGATGTGAAAGCCTTATTAAGAACCCTAAGGATAAGTCTAAGCATAGAACACAATATTAGTGTTTTAGAAATGACCATAAATAACCTAGGATAAGACCTTAAGTTTGAAATTTTATTCTTGATTATGTGGTTTTCCTATTATAATTAGTGTTTCTCATACAATTCTTCTTGGTTTTAGTCAATGGTTGGAACCCGAAGGAACCGTGTTAATGCGGAATGCGATGGGAAATGCAATGATTGTCCCCCTGAGCAACCAAATGTTATGGGAGCTGGAATGAAAAATCTTGTAGCCATGCTCACACAACTTTCTCAAGCTATGAATCGTGCAGGACTTCCAAATGAGCAAAGTAAGGAGCAACATTCTATTGAATCCTTCATGAGGCAGCATCCACCTTCATTCAACAGGTCTTCTGATCCATTAGTGGAAGAACGATGGATCAGTACCACTGAAAAGATATTTTCAGTTCTTCAATGTTATGAACATGATAAAGTCATCTTACTAGTGTATCGTTTGGAAGTTGATGTTTATCAATGGTGGAATCTTATTAAGAATACAAGTAAAATGGTTGAAATTGAGTCCATGGAATGGGACGAGTTTAAGAATATATTTTTCAATAAGTACTTCCCTCGTATTCTCCGAAAAAATATGGATAAAGAGTTTCTTGAACTGAAGAAATAGGATTATGAATCTGTTGGTACCTATGAAGCAAATTTTACAAGACTTGCAAGGTATGCTTCTGGTATTATTATCCAACCTGAGAGTAAGATCGATCGATTCTTTAGTGGCTTAAAACCAAGTCTTTGATGTTCGTTAGCCATAAGGGACTTCAATAACTATGAGGAAATTGTTCGATGTGCTCTCAAGGTTGAGATGGAGATTGGTGTAACCCATCAGTCACATGGTTTTGATAAGAAGAGGAAAATGGAATTCAAAGGAAAATCTAATGACCACACTGAAAAGAATATGATTTTTCCCTTATGCTCAAAGTGTGGAAAGAAACATGGAGGAAATTGTCTTAAGGGGACAAGAAAATGTTATAAGTGTGGAAAAGAAGGTCATCGGGCAATTGAATGTCGAAATAATGGGAAGAAGATGTCTAATGATGCAAACAAAGGAAGGGATACATAGGATGAACCTACTACACTTCAATGTTTCAAGTGCAAGGAGATGGGGAATTATGCCAATCAATGCCCAAATCCAAGGGTTGATGATGATGATCGAAGTCAACAAACTCTTAAGGCCAAAGACAAAGGAAAGTCACATGCAATTATTATCGGCGATGTGGAGTACGACAACGAAGTGGTGAGAGGTACACTTACCATCCACTCTAAAGTAGAAAATGATTTATTTGATTCTGGATCCACCCAATGTAACACCCGAGACTTTTATGTTATATAAATCATCAAAGGAATCTTTTTCTACACAACACTTTCTTGGCTTTCTTTACACGCAATCGCGACCTTCCTCGATAGCTTGCGTCGTACGCAATACCGAGTTTCACTAAACAACAATATGCTATTAAAACTAGCCGTTATGAATAGTAATAACCACTTTTTAAAATTTTATAAATTTTATTTTTCAAAATGGACTTCATTTTTGGACTCAGAATATCGAAATTAGCCTAGGGTGAAATTTTGGTATTTTTCTGAAAACTTTCAATTTTTGAAGAATAGTGAAACCACTAAGTGGTAGGTTAAAAACTGAATTTTGCATAAAACATAATTTTACCGCTTCTGTGAAGAGAATTTCGAAAATCCGACAGACACGGTTGATATCAGTAAGTAAAATGTGGTTCAATGAGATAAAAATAATTTTTTGATGAATAGTAACTTTTTACTATTTTTACCGCGGTTAATAGTAAATAGGGTAACTAAGGGTAAATATGATATTAATATTACCCTAAAACATGTCCTAATTCTATTGGACAAGTGTAATTCGACCAAAAACAAACTTAGGAATAAAATATGACCATTTAGGCCCACTTGGATTAGATTAGGACATTTATTATTAATTTATTTAAAGAAGGGTTAAAATAGTTAAAATCAAAGTTTAATAAGTAAATCATTTTTAATATAGGGTTATACATAAGATAAATTCGATTGTAAATATTCATTAGAAAGCTAAAAATATTTCCTACATGATGGTATTTTATTTGTAATTTTTAGACATCAAATAATTTAATTTATTTATGACACATAGATGATGGAGTAATTATCTTATTAATGAAATATTGACAAAATTGATAATATAAATACCAAAATAAATGTAATTTGAGACTTTTTATGAATTCCACTAATTTTCTAGGTTACTATGATATATTAGTGTTGATTTACGCAACTTGGTTCGAACATATAATTCTGTTATTACTTTCACAAAAATCATATATCAAATAGTGTCAAAATTGACACAAAATAGTTTTTAAATCAAATATTATATTATTAATTGTTATTTTATTCCTAAAAATCTAAGGTTCGGCCAAATGACTCATATAAGGATATATATATTAATAATAAACAAATTGGGGTTCGTTTGGCATGTTGTAGTAAGTGTATTAACCATATAGTGAAAGAAAACAAAAAGACACGGTAAAAGTTAAATTATTTAACTTAGAGTTAAATCTAATTGATAAGGTTAAAATAATACCCTAAACTTGTCTAAATCTTATTGGTTGATAGGATTTCGACCCATCCCCACTTTAGCTTCGAAATAAGACCCTTTGGAACCATTATAAACCGATTTTGACTTTAATATAAAATAATATTTTGAGATATTCCTAAGGTGCCCCCTCTCCTCCCCTATAAAAGGACACCTCCTCCCCCTCCTCCTCACACCAATTTGAGCACTCAAGCTCGGCCAACCCCTACCAATTTCTCCTCTCCACTTCCCTAGAAACATCCTAGAGGTTCTGGTCTTCCTCAAAGACCAATTTTAGTTCCCTAAGAGGAGGTCTCAAAGAGGCACTTCAAAGAAGAGGTAATTACCGTTACCAATTCTTTCATCTTTCTTTCTTCTTCCACTTCTTCTTCTTAGGTTGTTTCATTATGAAGTAATAACATCAGTATCACTCATATACTGATATGTTATTATATGTATGAAACAACCCTATTTCACCATCTATCCATCCTACGGAAAAAGAAATCACCGCGCGTGCGTACGTACGGAATACCGTCTCCACGCCGTGGTGTAATCTATTTTCCACCACCACCTTACATGGATGGGTATAATGGTGTAAAGAATAACTATACATAGTTATTAAAACATCATATTGATTCTGATATATTGTATAATCCACTCCAATTCAATTCAATATTTATAGAAATGATATCATCGCTCGTGCGTACGTACGGAATACCGTCTCCACGACGCGATGAGATTCATTCTCCATGTTAACCATTTAAGAATGATTATAATGTATATATAAGAAATAATAATGAAATAAATGACATTATAAATCTACTGTATTTATGTATATATATACATATGTATGTCATCTACTTACTTCCATTTCAAGACAATAAGGAAAGGAAAACAGCGTTCATGCGTACATACGGACTACCGTCTCCATGAACGGTGTTTTTCATTTTATTTATCTACCTATTATATATATATATACTGAATATATATGATATATAAATCATATTTTATATTCTGGAAGTAATTAAATCATGATATAAGTAATGATGATGTCAAGAACAACAAGTCAAAACACCTAAGATAAATGAAACGATTTTGCCCAAAACGCTTCTTTAACATGGAATTTACAAAAGAACGGGTAATATAATGTCATAAGTGAACCATATATGATATCATAACAATGAATATGATTCTGGAATAAGTCAATAACATTATTTAAATCATTATACAGGAGGTTTGGACACTTACAAAGCAAGTCAGACATAAGGTAAGGGAAATATCACAATCTCATTTTTATCCGAGATTGTTTATTCGTAAGTATTTACTGGGGTGTATTTTATCATCCACATCCATGTTCCCTCAATATGTAATATTGTTTCCATCCACTTGCAATATTTTAAATCCAATTTTACCCTTAGGTGAGTTTTTAGTAAAGAATATGAAAGGAATCTTTTGTCATTTTTCCGTACGAGGTACTTTTTGACTTTTCCGACAAAAGTACGAAGAATGTTTTTTTTAACTTATACGGCATGAATGGATTTTTAAAACATTACTTCAAAGAAGCTTCCTTTACAAGTTTTCAAGTTTATTTTTAATCAACTTCTTTTATTTTAAAGTTGTATGACATGTTATGAAAGGAAAACATGTTTTTGAAGAAGAAAGGATATTTTCCTCAAGAATTCAATTCAAGTGTTTTATCAAAATTATTTTCCATCTAAGATAATAAAGGGTTCTATTTCTATCCATATTTTTACATTGGTTTGACTATGTTGTGATGGAATTATGTTTATGAATTCCTTTATCATATATGAATTGATTTATGATGTCATGATGTTTCAAGAATCCCATTTTTGTTATATGTGTTATGCGATGATGTATGTTTTATGATTATGTGGCACACATAAGAAAGGATTCATTATAAGATGGGTGGGACCTATATCTCCCTCCAATGCATTGGGTAATGATTTTATATCTCATGAGATAGACATGGCTGGAACAGAAGGTTATTTCGGTTCAGTGATACAGGACTGAAACGAGGAGTGAACTCGGTTCAGAAAGGGACTTTGTCCACTAAGATAGTCTTGGCAATGAGTCATGACTAACAAGAAATGATTTTCCATGATTATGTGTGCATGCCACAATGATTCAAGTTTTATGTTATGATTATGGGGATCTCATTTTCACTTCTATGATTTATTCCATGTTAAGATATTATGATCTCTTTTGCAGGTTTTAATTTTCAAAAAGATATGATATGATTTTTATTTCCTTTATTTGCCCTTGCTGAGCATTTGAGCTCACCCTTTTATGTTTTCTTTTCCCCAGGCCAGGAAGATGGATATTAAGTAGAATATGCTAAAAGGGGCCCTAGATATGATGAAATAAATGGGAGACACCGTAGAAGATTTATGAACCAGTTGTTTATGTTTCCCAGTTTCTAAAGACACTATACCTATACGGTCCTTTGTGGTTTTGTCATATGTTGTAATAACTGTGATTCAATTTTGAAGTATTAACAATGTATGTAAAGTGTGGGTCATTATAGTTGGTATCAGAGGAAAGGTATAGTCAACCTTTGGAAACTAGGATGTGAAAGCCTTAGTAAGAACCATAAGGATAAGTCTAAGCATAGAACACAATCTTAGTGTTTTAGAAATGGCCTTGAATAACCTAGGATAAGACCATAAGCATGAAAATTTTATTCTTGAATTATGTGGTTTTCTTATTATAATTAGTGTTGCTCACACTATTCTTCTTGGTTTTAGTCAATGGCTGGAACCCGAAGGAACCGTGTTAATGCGGAATGCGATGGGCAATGCAATGATTGTCCCCCTGAGCAACCAAACGATATGGGAGCTGGAATGCAAAATCTTGTAGCCATGCTCACACAACTTTCTCAAGCTATGAATCATGCAGGATTTCCAAACAAACAAAGGAGGGAGCAACATTCTGTTGAATCCTTCATGAGGCAGCGTCCACCATCTTTCAGCGGGTCTACTGATCCATTAGTTGCTGAACAATGGATTAGTACTACTGAAAAGATATTTTCAGTTCTTCAATGTTCTGAGCATGATAAAGTCATCCTAGCAGTGTATCGTTTGGAAGGAGATGCGGATCAATGGTGGAATCTTGTTAAGAATACGAGGCAAAGGGATGAAATTGAGTCTATGGAATGGGACGAGTTCAAGAAATTATTTTTCAATAAGTACTTCCCTCGTATTCTCCGAACAAAGATGGAGAAAGAGTTCCTTGAACTGAAGCAAAGGGATGATGAATCTGTTGGTACCTATGAAGCAAATTTTACCAGACTTGCAAGGTACGCTTCTGGTATTATTATCCAACCTGAGAGTAAGATCGATCGATTCTTTAGTGGCTTAAAACCAAGTCTTCGAAGGGCGTTAGCCATAAGGGACTTCAATAGCTACGAGGAAATCGTTCGATGTGCTCTCAAAGTCGAGATGGATATTGGAGTAACCCATCAGTCACATGGGTTTGATAAGAAGAGGAAGATGGAATTCAAAGAAAAATCTAAAGAGCACACGGAAAAGAAGATGAACTTTCCCTTATCCTCAAAGTGTGGAAAGAAACATGAAGGGAGTTGTCTTAAAGGGACAAGTAAATGTTTTAAATGTGGAAAGGAAGGTCATCGGGCATTTGAATGCCGTGATAATGGGAAGAAGATGTCTAATGATGCAAACAAAGGAAGGGATACACAGAATGAACCTGCTACACTTCAATGTTTCAAGTGCAAGGAGATGGGGCATTATGCCAATCAATGCCCAAATCCAAGGGTTGATGATGATGGTCGACGTCAACAAACTCTTAAGGCTAAAGAAAAAGGAAAGTCACATGCAATTTCTATCAGCGATGTGGAGTACGATAACGATGTGGTGAAAGGTACACTTACCATCCACTCTAAAGTAGCAAATGTTTTATTTGATTCTGGATCCACCCACTCTTTTATTTCTGAAAAAATTTCTAAGGGTATCACCGTATTACCTCAACAATTAGATGTTGAGTTAGCTGTGACAACACCTAATGGCACATCAATCGCATCAGAAGTTTATAATTCTTCTCCGATCGAAGTTTGTGGGAAAGTGCTTCCTGCAATTCTTGTGATCCTTCCTTTAGTGGAATTTGATGTGATTCTTGGCATGGATTGTCTTTCTCTACATGGAGCTCATATCAATTGCCAAAGAAGGGAAGTCACATTTCATATTCCAGATCAACCTACGATCGTCTATCAATGCAAGGATGAACATAACCTTCCAGTGGAAATTTCTTCCATCTTATGGGTATTGATTCCACTAAATGAAGGTTATTTATCTCAAATAGTTGGTGAGAAACTCACGATTAAGAATATGCCCATTGTACGGGAGTTTTATGATGTCTTTCCGGAGGAATTACCGGGTCTTCCACCAAATCGTGAAGTTGAGTTTTCAATAGAACTCGTACCGGGTGCTTTGCCTATTTAAAAGACACCTTATAGAATGGCCCCAATTGAGTTGCAGGAATTGAAGAAGCAACTCCAAGAGAATCTTGATAAGGGATTCATATGCCCTAGTGCGTCACCTGGGGGAGCACCTGTTCTATTTGTTAAGAAGAAAGATGGATCAATGAGACTCTGCATTGATTATCGAGAACTTAACAAGATCACTATCAAGAACAAATATCCTATCCCACGCATTGATGACTTATTTGACCAACTACGCGGAGCTCAATACTTTTCCAAGATTGATCTTCGTTCAGGGTATCATCAATTAAGGGTCAAAAGGGAGGATATACCAAAGACGGCTTTCCGTACAAGGTATGGACACTATGAATTTATAGTGATGCCATTTGGTCTTACTAATGCCCCTGCTATCTTCATGGATCTAATGAATAGAGTCTTTAGAGACTATCTTGATCAATTTGTGGTAGTCTTTATAGACGATATTCTTGTCTATTCAAAGAGCAAGGAAGAGCATGAAGATCACTTGAGAATTATATTGAAGACCCTGAGAAAAGATAAGCTTTATGCCAAATTTACCAAGTGTGAATTTTGGCTTCAAAAAGTTGCATTTTTGGGTCATATAATCTCAAAAGAGGGGATATCTGTGGATCCAGCAAAAACAGAGGTTATCGAAAGATGGTCAAGACCAACAACAGTAACTGAGATCCGAAGTTTTCTTGGTTTGTCTGGATATTATCGACGTTTTGTAAAAGATTTTTCACGATTATCTAATCCACTCACCAAGTTGACTCGGAAAGGAGTTAAGTTTGTCTGGACAGAGGAATGTGAAGAGAATTTCAAGGAGTTGAAAAGAAGGTTATCCAGTGCACCTGTGCTCACACTGCCTTGTAGTGGAGAAAGGTTTGTGATCTACAGTGATGCATCCAAGAAGGGATTGGGGTGTGTTCTTATGCAAAATGATATGGTGATAGCTTATGCCTCACGACAGTTGAAAATCCATGAGCAAAATTACCCAACACATGATTTGGAGTTGGCTGCGGTAATCTTTGCATTAAAGATTTGGAGGCATTACCTTTATGGTGAAAGGTGTGATATTTATACTGATCATAAAAGTTTAAAGTATATTTTCACACAAAAGGAGCTGAATATGCGCCAAAGAAGATGGTTGGAGCTGATTAAGGATTATGACTGCTCAATCCATTACCACCCTGGGAAAGCAAACAAGGTGGCAGATGCATTAAGTCGACAAGACCATGCTAGTTTATCCATGATGAGGATCACAAAAGATCCAATATTTATGGATTTACAAAGGATGGATCTTGGAATTATAATGGAAGGGGAAAAATCTTATCTTTCTCAAATGAATGTTCAACCATATATACATGTGAAGATTAAAGAGGCACAGAAAGAAGATGTCGAGTTACAAAAGATGGTGAGAAATGTTCCTGAATTCAACCTTGATTGTGATGGGATAATAAAGTTCAGGAATCAGGTTTGTGTTCCTCCCATCCCCGAATTAAAGAAAGAGCTGCTGGATGAGGCTCATAGTTCTTCATTCTCTATTCATCCTGGAAGCACGAAGATGTATAGGGACCTGAAAGAGTACTTCTGGTGGGATGGCATGAAAAGAGATGTTGCTGAATATGTCTCTCGATGCTTGGTCTGTCAACAAGTTAAAGCTGAGAGACAGAAGTCTAAGGGGATGTTACAACCATTACCCATACCCGAATGGAAATGGGAAAACATCACTATGGACATTGTCACAGGACTTCCTAAAACATCCAAAGGAAATAATGCTATCTGGGTCATAGTTGATCGTCTTACAAAGTCTGCACACTTCATTGCTATTAGAGAGGATTTCTCTCTAGATCAGCTTGCCAGGATATATGTAAAGGAAGTGGTAAGATTGCATGGAGTACCACTTTCTATTATATCTGATCGGGATCCATGATTTACCTCGAAGTTCTGGCGAAGTCTTCAGCATACTCTGGATACAGAGTTGAGTTTCAGCACTGCTTATCATCCCCAGACAGACGGTCAGTCTGAGAGAACAATTCAAACCCTAGAAGATATGTTGAGAGCTTGCTCTATGGATTTCAAAGGAGGTTGGGATCAACACCTACCTTTGGTGGAATTTTCTTATAATAATAGCTTTCACTCCAGTATTCAGATGGCTCCTTATGAAGCTCTCTATGGAAAGAAATGCAGGATTCCAACTTGCTGGGATGAAGTTGGGGAAAGAAAGCTATTAGGACCTGATCTCGTTGATGAAATGGCAGAAAAGGTCAGATCTATTCAACAACACATAAGAGCAGCTCAGAGTCGACAGAAAAGTTATGCCGACAGCCGAAGAAAAGACCTAGAGTTTGAAGTGGGTGATAAAGTGTTCTTACGAATATCTCCCTGGAAGAGGTTTATGAGAATTGGAAAGAAGGGGAAGTTGAGCCCTAGATATATCGGTCCTTTTGAAATAATGGATCGTGTTGGGAAGGTAGCTTACCGATTGGCGCTTCCACCGAATCTCTCTCAAGTTCACGATGTGTTCCACGTATCTCTCCTGAGAAAGTACATACCAGATCCTTCACATGTACTCAGCTCAGAAGTTGTACCGCTGGAGCAAGATCTTTCTTATGAAGAACAGCCGATAGAGACTCTGGATCGTAGCGAAAAAGTCCTACGAAACAAGACCACTCGCTTGGTGAAAGTTTTATGGAGAAACCACCAACTTGAAGAAGCTACATGGGAGCTTGAGGATATGATGAGGGAGAAGTATCCTCATTTGTTTGTTGCAATGTGACGAATTTCGAGGGCGAAATTCTTTTTAAGGGGGGTAGAATGTAACACCCGAGACTTTTATGTTATATAAATCATCAAAGGAATCTTTTTCTACACAACACTTTCTTGGCTTGCTTTACACGCAATCACGACCTTCCTCGATAGCTTGCGTCGTACGCAATACCGAGTTTCACTAAATAACAATATGCTATTAAAACTAGCCGTTATGAATAGTAATAACCACTTTTTAAAATTTTATAAATTTTATTTTTCAAAATGGACTTCATTTTTGGACTCAGAATATCGAAATTAGCCTAGGGTGAAATTTTGGTATTTTTCTGAAAACTTTCAATTTTTGAAGAATAGTGAAACCACTAAGTGGTAGGTTAAAAACTGAATTTTGCATAAAACTTAATTTTACCGCTTCTGTGAAGAGAATTTCGAAAATCCGACAGACACGGTTGATATCAGTAAGTAAAATTTGGTTCAATGAGATAAAAATAATTTTTTGGTGAATAGTAACTTTTTACTATTTTTACCGCGGTTAATAGTAAATAGGGTAACTAAGGGTAAATATGATATTAATATTACCCTAAAACATGTCCTAATTCTATTGGACAAGTGTAATTCGACCAAAAACAAACTTAGGAATAAAATATGACCATTTAGGCCCACTTGGATTAGATTAGGACATTTATTATTAATTTATTTAAAGAAGGGTTAAAATAGTTAAAATCAAAGTTTAATAAGTAAATCATTTTTAATATAGGGTTATACATAAGATAAATTCAATTGTAAATATTCATTAGAAAGCTAAAAATATTTCCTACATGATGGTATTTTATTTGTAATTTTTAGACATCAAATAAGTTAATTTATTTATGACACAAAGATGATGCAGTAATTATCTTATTAATGAAATATTGACAAAATTGATAATATAAATACCAAAATAAATGTAATTTGAGACTTTTTATGAATTCCACTAATTTTCTAGGTTACTATGATATATTAGTGTTGATTTACGCAACTTTGTTCGAACATATAATTCTGTTATTACTTTCACAAAAATCATATATCAAATAGTGTCAAAATTGACACAAAATAGTTTTTAAATCAAATATTATATTATTAATTGTTATTTTATTCCTAAAAATCTAAGGTTCGGCCACATGACTCAGATAAGGATATATATATTAATAATAAACAAATTGGGGTTCGTTTGGCATGTTGTAGTAAGTGTATTAACCATATAGTGAAAGAAAACAAAAAGACACGGTAAAAGTTAAATTATTTAACTTAGAGTTAAATCTAATTGATAAGGTTAAAATAATACCCTAAACGTGTCTAAATCTTATTGGTTGATAGGATTTCGACCCATCCCCACTTTAGCTTAGAAATAAGACCCTTTGGAACCATTATAAACTGATTTTGACTTTAATATAAAATAATATTTTGAGATATTCCTAAGGTGCCCCTCTCCTCCCCTATAAAAGGACACCTCCTCCCCCTCCTCCTCACACCAATTTGAGCACTCATGCTCGGCCAACCCCTACCAATTTCTCCTCTCCACTTCCCTAGCAACATCCTAGAGGTTCTGGTCTTCCTCAAAGACCAATTTTAGTTCCCTAAGAGGAGGTCTCAAAGAGGCACTTCAAAGAAGAGGTAATTACCGTTACCAATTCTTTCATCTTTCTTTCTTCTTCCACTTCTTCTTCTTAGGTTGTTTCATTATGAAGTAATAACATCAGTATCACTCATATACTGATATGTTATTATAAGTATGAAACAACCCTATTTCACCATCTATCCATCCTACGGAAAAAGAAATCACCGCGCGTGCGTACGTACGGAATACCGTCTCCACGCCGTGGTGTAATCTATTTTCCACCACCACCTTACATGGATGGGTATAATGGTGTAAAGAATAACTATACATAGTTATTACAACATCATATTGATTCTGATATATTGTATAATCCACTCCAATTCAATTCAATATTTATAGAAATGATATCATCGCTCGTGCGTACGTACGGAATACCGTCTCCACGACGCGATGAGATTCATTCTCCATGTTAACCATTTAAGAATGATTATAATGTATATATAAGAAATAATAATGAAATATATGACATTATAAATCTACTGGATTTATGTATATATATACATATGTATGTCATCTACTTACTTCCATTTCAAGACAATAAGGAAAGGAAAACAGCGTTCATGCGTACGTACGGACTACCGTCTCCATGAACGGTGTTTTTCATTTTATTTATCTACCTATTATATATATATATACTGAATATATATGATATATAAATCATATTTTATATTCTTGAAGTAATTAAATCATGATATAAGTAATGATGATGTCAAGAACAACAAGTCAAAACACCTAAGATAAATGAAACGATTTTACCCAAAACGCTTCTTTAACATGGAATTTACAAAAGAACGGGTAATATAATGTCATAAGTGAACCATATATGATATCATAACAATGAATATGATTCTGGAATAAGTCAATAACATTATTTAAATCATTATACAGGAGGTTTGGACACTTACAAAGCAAGTCGGACATAAGGTAAGGGAAATATCACAATCTCATTTTTATCCGAGATTGTTTATTCGTAAGTATTTACTGGGGTGTATTTTATCATCCACATCCATGTTCCCTCAATATGTAATATTGTTTCCATCCACTTGCAATAGTTTAAATCCAATTTTACCCTTAGGTGAGTTTTTAGTAAAGAATATGAAAGGAATCTTTTGTCATTTTTCCGTACGATGTACTTTTTGACTTTTCCGACAAAAGTACGAAGAATGTTTTTTTTAACTTATACGGCATGAATGGATTTTTAAAACATTACTTCAAAGAAGCTTCCTTTACAAGTTTTCAAGTTTATTCTTAATCAACTTCTTTTATTTTAAAGTTGTATGACATGTTATGAAAGGAAAAAATGTTTTTGAAGAAGAAAGGATATTTTCCTCAAGAATTCAATTCAAGTGTTTTATCAAAATTATTTTCCATCTAAGATAATAAAGGGTTCTGTTTCTATCCATATTTTTACATTGGTTTGACTATGTTGTGATGGAATTATGTTTATGAATTCCTTTATCATATATGAATTGATTTATGATGTCATGATGTTTCAAGAATCCCATTTTTGTTATATGTGTTATGCGATGATGTATGTTTTATGATTATGTGGCACACATAAGAAAGGATTCATTATAAGATGGGTGGGACCTATATCTCCCTCCAATGCATTGGGTAATGATTTTATATCTCATGAGATAGACATGGCTGGAACGGAAGGTTATTTCGGTTCAGTGATACAGGACTGAAACGAGGAGTGAACTCGGTTCAGAAAGGGACTTTGTCCACTAAGATAGTCTTGGCAATGAGTCATGACTAACAAGAAATGATTTTCCATGATTATGTGTGCATGCCACAAAGATTCAAGTTTTATGTTATGATTATGGGGATCTCATTTTCACTTCTATGATTTATTCCATGTTAAGATATTATGATCTCTTTTGCAGGTTTTAATTTTCAAAAAGATATGATATGATTTTTATTTCCTTTATTTGCCCTTGCTGAGCATTTGAGCTCACCCTTTTATGTTTTCTTTTCCCCAGGCCAGGAAGATGGATATTAAGTAGAATATGCTAAAAGGGGCCCTAGATATGATGAAATAAATGGGAGACACTGTAGAAGATTTATGAACCAGTTGTTTATGTTTCCCAGTTTCTAAAGACACTATACCTATACGGTCCTTTGTGGTTTTGTCATATGTTGTAATAAGTGTGATTCAATTTTGAAGTATTAACAATGTATGTAAAGTGTGGGTCGTTATACCCACTCTTTTATTTCTGAAGAATTTTCTAATGGTATCACCGTATTACCTCAACAATTAGATTTTGAGTTGGCTGTGACAACTCCTAATGGCACAACAGTAGCATCAAAAGTTTACAATTCTTCTCCTATTGAAGTTTGTGGGAAAGTGCTTCCTGCATATCTTGTGATCCTTTCTATAGTGGAATTTGATGTGATTCTTGGCATGGATTGGATTTCTTTATATGGAGCTCATATCAATTTCCAAAGAACGGATGTCACATTTCATATTCCAGATCAATCTATGATCGTCTATCGATGCAAGGATGAACATAACCTTCCAGTGGAAATTTCTTCATCTTATGGGTCTTGATTCCACTAAATGAGTGTTATTTATCTCAAATGGATGGAGAGAAACTCACGATTAAGAATATTCCCATTGTACGGGAGTTTGATGATGTCTTTCTGAAGGAATTGCCAGGTCTTCCACCAAATCGTGAAGTTGAGTTTTCAATAGAACTCATACCAGGTGCTTTACCTATTTCAAAGACACCTTATAGAATGGCCCCGATTGAGTTACAGGAATTGAAGAAGCAGCTCCAAGAGAATCTTGATAAAGGATTCATACACCCTAGTGCATCACCTTGGGGATCACCTGTTCTGTTTGTTAAGAAGAAATATGGATCAATGAGACATCACGTTGATTATCGAGAACTTAACAAGATCACTATCAAGAACAAATATCCTCTCCCACGCATAGATGACTTATTTGACCAACTACGCGGATCCCAATACTTTTCCAAGATTGATCTTCATTCAGGGTATCATCAATTAAGGGTCAAAAGGGAGGATATACCAAAGACGTCTTTCCGTAAAAGGTATGGATACTATGAATTTATAGTGATTCCATTTGGTCTTACTAATTCCCCTGCTATCTTCATGGATCTGATGAATAGAGTCTTTAGAGACTATCTTGATCAGTTTGTAGTAGTCTTTATAGATGATATTCTTTTCTATTCAAAGAGCAAGGAAGAACATGAAGATTACTTGATAATTGCATTGAAGACCCTGGGAAAGGAGAAGCTTTATGCCAAATTTACCAAGTGTGAATTTTGGCATCAAAAAGTTGCATTTTTGGGTCACATAATCTCAAAAGAGGGGATATCTGTGGATCCAGTAAAAACAAAGGTTATCGAAAGATGGTCGAGACCAACAACAGTAATTGAGATCTAAAGTTTTCTTGGTTTGGCTGGATATTATCGATGTTTTGTGAAATATTTTTCATGATTATCTAATCCACTCACCAAGTTGACTCGGAAAGGAGTTAATTTTGTTTGGATGGAGGAATGTGAAGAGAATTTCAAGGATTTGAAAAGAAGGTTATCCAGTGCACCTGTACTCACACTTCCTTGTAGTGGAGAAAGGTTTTTGATCTACAGTGATGCATCCAAGAAAGGATTGGGGTGTGTTCTTATGAAAAATGATATGGTGATAGCTTATGCCTCATGATAGTTGAAAATCCATGGGAAAAATTACCCAACTCATGATTTGGAGTTAGCTGCGGAAATCTTTGCATTAAAGATTTGGAGGCATTATCTTTATGGAGAAAGGTGTGACATTTATACTTATCATAAAAGTTTAATGTAAATTTTCACACAAAAGGAGCTGAATATACGCCAAAGAAGATGGTTAGAGTTGATTAAGGATTATGAATGCTCAATTCATTACCACCCTGGGAAAGAAAACAAGGTGGCAGATGCATTAATCCGACAAGACCATGCCCATTTATCCATGATGAGGATCACAAAAGATCCAATATTTATGGATTTACAAAGGATGGATCTTCGTATTATAATGTAAGGGGGAAAATCGTATCTTTCTCAAATGAATGTTCAACCATATATACTTGCGAAGATTCAAGAGGTACAGAAAGAAGATGTCGAGTTACAAAAGAAGGTGAGAAATGTTCCTGAATTCAACCTTGATTGTGATGGGATAATAAGGTTCAGGAATCGGGATTGTGTTCCTCCCATCCCAGAATTAAAGAAGGTGCTACTGGACGAGGCTCATAGTTATTCATTCTCTATTCATCCTGGAATCACGAAGATGTATAGGGACCTGAAAGAGTACTTCTGGTGGGATGGAATGAAAAGTTATGTTTCTGAATATGTCTCTCGATGCTTGGTTTGTCAGCAAGTTAAAGCTGAGAGAAAGAAGTCTAAGGGGATGTTACAACCATTACCCATACCAGAATGGAAATGGTAAAACATCACTATGGACTTTGTCACAGGACTTCCTAAAACATCCAAAGGCAATAATGCTACCTGGGTCATAGTTGATCGTCTTACAAAGTCTGCACACTTCATTGATATTAGAGAGGATTTCTCTCTGGATCAGCTTTCTAGGATATATGTAAACGAAGTGGTAAGATTGCATGGAGTACCACTTTCTATTATATCTGATCGGGATCCGAGATTTACCTTGAAGTTCTGGCGAATTCTTCAGCATACTCTGGATACAGACTTGAGTTTCAGCACTGCCTATAATCCTCAGATAGACGATCAGTCTGAGAGAACAATTCAAACTCTAGAAGATATGTTCAGAGCTTGCTCTATGGATTTCAAAGGTGATTGGGATCAACAACTACCTTTGGTTTAATTTTCTTTTAATAATAGCTTTCACTCCAGTATTCAGATGGCTCCTTATGAAGCTCTCTATGGAAAGAAATGCAAGTCTCCAACTTGTTGGGATGAAGTTGGGGAAAGAAAGCTATTAAAACTTTATCTTATTGATGAAATGGTAGAAAAGGTCAGATCTATTCAACAACACATAAGAGCAGCTCAGAGTCGACAAAAAAGTAATGCCGACAACCGAAGAAAAGACCTAGAGTTTGAAGTGGGTTTTAAAGTGTTCTTACGAATATCTCCCTGGAAGAGGGTCATGAGATTTGGAAAGAAGGTAACGTTGAGCCCTAGATATATCGGTCCTTTTGAAATTCTGGATCGTGTTGGAAGGGTAGCTCACCGATTGGCGCTTCCACCGAATGTCTCTCAAGTTCACGATGTGTTCCATGTATCTCTCCTGAGAAAGTACATACCAGACCCTTCACATGTACTCAGCTCAGAAGATGTACCGCTAGAACAAGATCTTTCTTATGAAGAACAGCCGGTAGAGATTCTCAATCATAGTGAAAAAGTCCTACGGAACAATACAACTCACTTGGTGAATGTTTTATGGAGGAACCACCAATTAGAAGAAGCTACATGGGAGCTTGAGGATATGATGAGGGAGAGGTATCCTCATCTGTTTGTTACAAGTGACGAATTTTGATGGCGAAATTCATTTTAAGGGGGGTAGAATGTAACATCCTGAGATTTTATGAGAAATTTGTTTTTATGTCTTATGTTATACGCAACACCAAAGGAATCTTTCACAACACACAATACGGACTTGGTTTGCATTACACGCAATCGCGACCTTCCTCGATAGCGTGTGTAGTACGCAATAACGGGTTTCACTAAACAACGATATATTATTATGAACTAGTCCTTATGAATAGTATTAACTACATTTTTAATATTATTATTCATCATACACATTTTCTAGAACATGGTAAGAGAAAAAAATAAAATTTTCGGCTAAAATAAGTATTTTTAAAAAAATGTAGTTTTGCCGCCTTTTGATGGCGCACCCACATTAAACACAGTTTTTGACATGATTATAAGTTCAATCTGAAAAAATAAAATTCTTCTTTTGAATCAGGGTATAAAAATTTACTTTGGATAAATTTTTGATATTTTTCTAATAACTTTTATATTTTGATGAATAGTAAAAATACGCTAATTTTTATTTAAAAAAAACTTTTTTCATTGAGATAATTTATATGGTTAAATTATAATATTGAATGGTTTTAAAGTATAAATAGAATATATTTTTACCATTTAATATAATGTATGTCATTAGCATTAATTTCACATTAAATTCATACGTAAAAACATTTCAATCTTTGGCAATGTTTTAACTTCTAAAACCCGTTTTCTTAACAACATGTTTTATTTTAAATTGATTACTGAAACTTCTGTGTTTTGAATTTGGAAAAACGTATTCCATATTTGGAATAAGTGGGTCCAAATTATGTTAATAGGCTACTTTTTATTTTTGGGCATTATGAATAGTAACTACGGTAAATTTCATTTACCATAGTTAAAGGTAAATCGGGTCATTAAGGGTAAATATAAGATTATAAAATTACCTTAACACATGAAAAAATCCTATTGGATGACTAACAGTCGACCCATATCACCTAAGGGTCGGATTAGATTCATTTAATGGACTTTATTCTATGAAAATAATTTAATTATTATTAAAACCAAAGAATGTGACAACATATAACTTTCTCAAATCTTATAAGTATAATAATTTTAATTTAGTGATAAACATAAAGAAACATCGAAAATGAATAGTCTAAAGAAATATAATTCAATTATCTACATCATAGTAATTTATTTAGAATTTTTAGGGATTAAATAATTATCATTAAATATGCCACAATAGTGATGTTGAAATAATTTTATTAATTAAAATATCAAATAAATGGTTTTAAAAATATTAAAATAAATATTATATGAACTATTTAATGTGCTCCACTAATTTTCTAGATACGTATGACATTTTATAAATCTATTAAAGCTTTTATTTCGAACATATATTCTGTATATATATTATTTAAATTCAAATAAATGAATAGTGTCAAAATTGACACTATTGTAGTTTATAAAAATAACATATTATAAAATTGTTTAAAAATCACAAAAAATATTTAAAAATTATAAATTAAAATTTATATGGTCTAAAATGTCATAAAATGTCAAATTAAAGAAAATTCACAACACATATGTAATTATTTATAATAATTTAAAATATAGAATATGTTTACCACAAATAAAATTAAATTGATAAATACGGATAAATCAAGTTGATAGTGTTTAAAAAAAATTCCTAGCATGTATAAATTTTATTGGTTGATGGTATTACAACCCTATCTCATCTAATATTCGTGGATGAGTCATTTTGGAAGTTTTTAAGTGGGGTTGGGATTTAATATAAACTAATATTTCTTATATTTCCAAAGGTTCCCCTCTCCTCCCTTATAAAAGGGCACCTCCTCCCTCTCTTCCTCACACCAATTTGAGCCTTCAAGATCAGATAATCCCTGCCCGTTTCACTTCCCCACTTCTCTAGAAACATCCTAGAGGTCCTGGTCTTCTTCAAAGACCAATTTTAGTGCCCTAAGAAGAGGCCTCAAAGAGGCGCTTCAAAGAATAGGTAATGTCCGTTACCAATTCTTTCAACTCTATTTCTTCTTATACTTCTTCTTATTTAGTTGTCTCATTATGATGTAATAACATCAGTATCACTCATATACTGATATGTTATTATAAATATGAAACAACCCTATTTCACCATCTATCCATCCTACGGAAAATGAAATCATCGCGCGTGCGTACGTACAGAATACTGTCTCCACGCCGTGGTGTAATCTATTTTCCATCACCACCTTACTTGGATGGGTATAATGGTGCAAATAAATAACTATATATGATTATTGTAAAGATTTATTGATTCTGAAATAGTATACATACACTCCAATACAATTCCACGATCATGGGAACGATATCATCGCTCGTGCGTACGTACGGAATATCGTCTCCACGGTGTGATGTTATTAATTCTACATGATCTTCATTGAATAATGATTATATAAATTAATTTAAGGAATAAATATGATATATAGTACACTAATACCATTCTGGAAATGAGGTATCTATAACCTAAAGAGAAGAATAAGAATTTATTGGACAAAACACGCATAAGAACAAAAAGTAATAAACACACGAATAACAAGTAGCAATGAAATATTACTAATAAGAAGATAAGAATATGACCATATATGATATCATAACAATGTGTATGATTCTGGAATAAGTCAATTACATTATTTAAATCTTTATACAGGAGGTTCGGACACTTACGAAGCAAATCGGACCTCAGGTAAGGGAAAATATCACAATCTAATTTTTATCCGAGATTGTTTATACTTTGATATTTATTGGGGTGTATTTTATCATCCACATCCATGTTCCCTCAATATGTAATATTGTTTACATCCACCTACAATTGTTTAAATCCAATTTTACCCTTTGGTGATTATTTAGTAAAGTATATGAAATGAATCTTTTGTCTTTTTTCATATGAGGTTCTTTTTAACTTTTCTGACAAATGTACGAGAAGAATGTTTTTTTAACTTATATGGCATGAATGGATTTTTAAAACATTATTTCCAAGAAAATTCATTTACAAGTTTTCATGTTTATTTTTAATCAAATTATTTTAGATTAAAATTGTATGACATGTTATGAAAGGAAAAATGTTTTTGAAGTAAAAAGGATATTTTCCTCAAGATTGGAGTTCAAGTGTTTTATCAAAATTATTTTCCATATAAGATAATATTGGGTTCTGTTTCTATTCCTACTATTACATTTATTTGATTATGTTGTGATGGAATTATTTTTATGAATTCATTTATCTTATATGAATTATTTTATGATGTCACGATGTTTAAGAATCCCATTTTTATTACATGGGTTATGCAATGATCTATGATTTATGATTTTGTGGCACACATAATAATGGTATCATTATGAGATTGGTGGGACCTATATCTCCCTCAAATGCATTGGGTAAAGATTTTATATCTCATGATATAGACATGGCTGGAACGGCAGGTTAAACCGGTTCAGTGAAATAAGGAGTGAACTCAGTTCAGAAATGGACTTTGTCCACTAAGATAGTCTTGGAAATGAGTCTTGACTACTAAAAAATGATTCTCTATGATTATGTGTGTATTCCACAATGTTCCATGTTTTAAGTTATGATTATTTTGATTACATTTCACTACCATGATTTATCCCATGTTATGAAATTATGATCTCTTTTGCAGGGTAAGATTTCCAAAATGTTATGTTCTTTTGAATTTGATGTGATTGATATTTATTTTGTTTACCCTTACTGAGCATTTGAGCTCACCATTTTGTATATTTTCTTTCCCTAGGTCAGGAAGAAGGGTATTAAGTAAGATATGCCAAATGGGACTATAGATATGATGAAATAATTGGGAGACATTGTAGATGCTTTATGAACCATTTGTTTATGTTTCCCATTTTCTAAAGACACTATACCTATACGGTCCTTTCATGGTTTTGTTATATGTTGTAATAAGTGTACTTAAATTTTCATGTACTAACAATGTATGTAAAGTATGGGTCATTATATACTCCATTTGTAATGAGCCTTGGCTCATGCTAATTCCATGTTAAGTGTTGTTGCCACATTTCCATGTTATGATTATCATGCTTTATCATACCTTTATGTTTATACTTCTCTTGTGCTCTATTGATATGACTATTGTCTAATATGTATTGTATTCCTTGTGTTATTCCATGATTAATGCCTTACTAAGATTTATAACTCACCCTTTTTTATGCATGTCCTCAGGTTATCCCATTAAATGATATGTACGAGGGAATGTAGTGGTCATGTAAAAGAAGTTTTCGGTAAAGATGTTGTTTTGAATGTTTTATGTTGTTATTTAATGATCCTAAGCCACAAATACACTATATATCTCAATCTTCTAAGTTGTATCAAATGATTTGTATGTAATAAATTATGTTTAATTGTGTAATAAATAATCAGGTCTATCATATTCTCTATCCAAATTATAGATACTTCTATAGGATTTCTTCAATAATATTTCATAAAATAATTATTCCAAAAATTATTTTGGTACATAGATTTTCTTGGGTCTGGATATGTTATTAATTAGGGATTTATGAAACAATATTTTCATAATGTGATTCATATAAGAATATTGAAAAGTCATTGAAATAAATAATTTATTTATTCCTCTTGAATAAAAACTAAAAGAACCATTTTCATATTTCTACTTAGTAATTATTGTGCTCTTTATAACACTTCTCTATCTAGGATGGTAACCAGGACCAGTAATGTATTTTAATGAAATATGTTTTCCTAATATTGAAGTTAATGTTTCTCTACCATTTAAAATTATTTCTATGTCATTCTTTAGTTTAACATTTGATAATTTCAATTCTATAATTTTTCAAACAGTTGAGAATTTTTCTCTTTTTCTATAGTGAGATTAGATTTAACACTAGTGGATAAAACATGTTGTTTCTTTAGAACATTGTATTTACCTTTGAGTTCATTAATATTATCCTCACGAATATTATAGTACTCAAACATTTATTCCTCAAAAATATCATCATCATTCGTTTTTTTATATTGAGAATAATTTATTAAAAAAGATAATATAGGTATCTTAGATAAATTTTTCATGAAACACATGTTTCATCTGTCTGGATTCTCTTTATAGGTTGAGCCTAAATCACTAGAGATTTCCTCAATGGCATGCCATGTGGATTTCAATTATTTCTCAAAATTTCTGTCTTTATCATCATACTTATTTATTTATTTTATATTAGGACAATTAACCTTAATATGTTTCTTTTTCTTACATTCATAACATGTAGTCTCAATTAGGTTTTCATCTCTATTCCAATCATTTTTTCAAGTTCCTATACTATCATCCCTTTTATTGTAGATTAGATTCCTAAAGAATTTATTCTTCTTTTATATCATCATAATCCTTCTGGACAGATGGTTCATTTCCTAATCAAAATTCTATGGTGATTATTCATCACTATAACATTCAAAGTTTACATTTCATTATCCTTTTTTTGGTTGCAGTAGTCTTAAAGTCTACAAATTTTATCTTTGGTTTTTAAACTTATTCATGATTGGCATTAAGATCTTCCTAATACATCATTAATTTCCCAATAAATTCCTTGACAGGTAATTTACTTATGTCACATGATTCCATTTTTTATATAGGATTTCCTCTCCATATCTATGGGAGGAATATGACAAGTCTCACGATTGGATCTTTAACAGATATTAGATTTCCAAAGGATCTCAATTTATTTACTATTTCATTAAACCTGATATACATATAATAAATTAACTCATCTGGTTTTATTTTGAGTGAATCATATTTGATCATTTATGTCTTCAATCTAATTTCTTTATCATTATTAAATCTTTCATATGAAATAGATAAAGTATCCCAAATTTTACAGGCATTTTTACAATCAAATATTTTATTAAAATCGTAATATCCTAAATAATAGTATAGTGATTTTATAAATTTGAAATTACTGTTAAATTAATGGTTATTAGCTTCATCCCAAGTATTTTTAGTAGTATTATGTAA
Organism: Viscum album; assembly: GCA_963277665.1. NCBI lineage: Eukaryota > Viridiplantae > Streptophyta > Magnoliopsida > Santalales > Viscaceae > Viscum > Viscum album. Next base: position 1,261,033,463 of record OY728145.1, on the reverse strand, counting down.
CTAATGTGTATCCTATATTGCAAACCAAATTTCAAAATCCATACTCTCAATATAGACTATCATCATTATCTTCCACTAATCATATTAATTTAATTTTTAAAAGGCCGGTCTGTTAGAGAAGAACCATCTTGTTTATTATCAATTTAAACAACTAAATTTAGAAAATTAATAAATTTAGGATCACTTAAAGCAACAAAAATCATAGTTGAAAATATTTTTCATAACTTTTGATACCAAATACTGGTCGGAGTATGTATATCATAAGGGTTGGGGGGTGAATTGATTACCCAATAATTATTTTTGTCAAAAAAAATTTAAATGAAATCCTCTGATTAATTTTCATATCCCAACTATCTAATATTTTAAAATATTTTTCAATTATTTATTAATTCTAAGTTAAAACAAATATGAAAACTACATTAAATTTTTACATTAATTTACTAAATCAAGACCTTATACAAATAAAAATAAATACAGACAATTGTAGTGTTGATTTTTATTTATAGTTTAAAATAAAGTTTATTTGATGAAAATAAATAAATGAAAACGAAACAAAAAAACCAATATTAGAATAAATACAATAGTTTAATTCTCATGATGAGACTTAATCCTTTACACTTTCTAATCACTTACTACTAAGAAAATTATATAAAAAACCCTATAATCCACAACCTGGATTGGGTATACAATATACTAGTTGTCTAGGTCACACATGACTCTTCCACAACACCTATGGGAATAAAAAATACAAAGGCCACACACACATTTCTTCTATAAATCATGGGGAAACAAATGTAAAGAGAGTTTGAGAATATATTAAGGGTCATATAGTTATGGTGAAAGAGTTAGTGTGGGTAAATTAAATAGTGTAAAACACACTACTCATAATTTACTAATAATAGATAAAAAGTTAAAATAAAAATATGTAGAAAAGTTTTGATGATCTATCTAATATGATATGAAGCTTGTAACTCTTTGGATGTATTTTGGAATGAATCTCAAGTAATGTTTCTAAAAAATGTTGTAGAATAGAGTTTTATAAACTCATCTATTTTGAATGTGGAGAAGAACTATATATATGAGATTAATATATTCTTCATTTTTATGAAGGGAAATATATTATGGGAATTATCTTACCTTCTACTATCCATTTACATTTTGGATAATTTCTAAATACAGGAGGAATAAATTTTCATTCTTTAGTGGATTATTTGATCTTATAGAAAAAGGAATTTAGTGTTGGTGAAGAAAAATCATTGAATCTCTAAGAAAGTTGCACACTTTAGGTTATCATAAGGTATCTTCAGATAAATTCTCATGATCATGGATATATATCTACAGCACTAGTATGATCTATTATGATTTATATCATATATAAATGAGGAATTATTATATTTCATTTAACTATAGCATGTAAAAATAATCATCGGGATATCTCGTATCCTTGTACATAGGGAAAACACATCATTTAATACATTCTAAGTAGTTTTTTAGGAAAAATAATTAAAATAACTCATGAAATTAAATTCGATAACATAGAAATTGGAAATAATTAATTCAAAATAAACTAAAACATTGGCAGTGAGTCTTTGGAATTGTGATACAATATTTGCTGGGGACTTGAGCTGGTAGTGAGGACTGCTAAATGGTGAGTCATCTTGGTTATAGGTTATTCCAACACTTGGTCAAAATTTTATTCTGATATTGAGTAATGCTTTGGTGATAGGTCACCTTCAATGGAAAATTATCTTTGGTGGTTGGTATTTTTTAAACATATCCAAATTTTTATTTTGGTGGTGAATCATCTGTAATGGTAGGTGTTTTAAACACTTAGCTATATTTTGTTCTTTCTCTGGTGGTGGGTGTTTCTAGTACTAATCCAACAATATGTTTTGGAAGCAACTCATTACTGATGGTGGGAATTTTCCAAACATAGCCAATTGTCCATTATGGTGGTGAGTCATCCATCGCGGTGGCATATCATCAGTAGAGAGTCATTATTACTGGTGAGTGTTTTCAACACTTAACTAAATTTTACGCCAAACTGCCTTATGTAATAAAAAATTTCCATAACACATAAAACTTATTAATAGAATGAGGACCATGACATGCTAATAATTAAAACAACAGTTCCAAAAATATACATTGAGGTAACATATTCTCTACTATTAATAAAAACCAAGGATTCCATTATAGTTAATTAACTGAATGGTTTATCAAGAGAATATATTTATGAAACCCTTTCCTCATCCACAGGTTATACTAAGATAAAATTCTTTTGAAAATCACTCATTTTTTCAAGGATTATGCTATTTTGAAATGAATAAATGATTATTAAACTTGTCACTTTTTTATAGGTTATGATATGACTAAATTATTATAAAACCCATTTCATTTATTATTATGATATCGTGAAACATATATGTATGATTTCCATTGTGTGATGAGTTGGACCTATATCTCCCTCCAAATCATTGGGTAAAGATGAATAACTCATGAGTAAATATATTATGCATGAACCTAATTACATGTTATTAATTTTCTACATGAACTAGATTACATGGTCACAGTATTATGCATAAACTTGATTACATGTTCATAGTTCTATGCATGGACCTATTTTTTACTACCATAATGTAATAAAGGAACCTTAAATTATGTAAATAAATTTATGTGAGGGCTGGATTTCATGTACGTAACATAATTAGTGAAAATTTCACTATTTATACATTTTCATAATGTAATAATATGATTTGTATGCTATAAATCTACATATTCTTCCAATGTTCTCATAAATCATGTTATTTTATTCCATTATGATTCATTTCAAATGAACTACATATATTTATTCCATACCTCATGTTTATAATCTATGATATAAAGGGTATGTTTTTATCATATTACTAGCATGTTCTCATACTAATATTCTCATTTTATATAGATATATCCCTTGTATACCCTTACTGAGCATCTAATCTCACCCATTCTCTTGTTTCCTCTCCTCATGTTATGAATAAATGTTTTAAGTAGGGTGTGTTTATGAATTGTAATAAATGGGAAGATTGTTGTTCGAAAAATTGAAGATCATTCACCAAATTAGAAGATTGTGAACCTTGTATCCAAAGGCACTAAACTGTTATGGTCATCAAGTGTGTGTCTTTCTAATGTATTGAATTATCATCTGTAAATATGTAATTTCTATTTATGTGAAGCATGGGAAAGTATATATAGTAAAATATAATCAAAATTGTGAGAGTGTAATTTAGTTAAGGGGTCTAGAGTGTAAAACCTTTATATTTTAGAATATATTTTTATTTTAAAAAATATTATGTGTTCATTGGATTTTGTGACATGAAACGATGTGCTATAAACAAACCATGATATATTACAACATACCTATTTAATTGATAGGTATGAATATTATTTATAGCATTATAAAATATATGTAGAAATATTTTACCAAAATAAAATGTATTGATTCTTTCATAATAAATTAGTAATCAATATATGGTAAATTTAGTATATGCTTCAAAAAAATATTTTATTAATAAATGGATTTTATTTAATATTATGTATAATCATTACATATAATTTATATAATCATTAGAAATTTTATTTGAGGAATTGAATATAAATTTTGAAATAATCATGAAAAATATTATATTATGGTGTTTTTTCTATATTTTTTTATAAAAAGATATATTTTCATGTGCAAATTGAAAAATACCAAATTTTGAAAAAACATCAATTTATTTTCATTAAATAATGTAATTTAAAAGTATAATTACATTCTAGTATTAAAAATGAATTTTTTATAGAAATTATTTTCCCTTGAATTTTCTTTCGTTTATGTTATTATTGATTTTTTAAACTTCCTAAAATTGAATCATTAAAAATAAATTCCATATTTTTAATATTTAAGTTCAAATTTGGTAAAATTTCTTCTATTATTCTTAATAATTACTAATATTAACCATTTTTTAAAATGTTGTCAACATGTTAAGTGTAAAATTAGTTCACTGTGGTCAAAACTATAAGATAAAGCATTGAAATAATTTATAAACATTCATATAATTATTTTTATTAGTGTATTTAGACCACCCCTTCAAATTATCTAAAATATTTCATTTTTATATAATTATTCTTTGAAAAAGACCATTGTATAATTCAAAGTAATGGAAATATCTCAAATTTCTCTATTTATTTTAATATATATGATATATTGTGACATGGATAAAAGAAATTTATTTATTTTTATAAATGGTTATTTGGAATACGAATAACTTTTTTATTATAGGAATTTAGATTTAAATTTTGGACGTTAAATAATAAACATAAATACATTTTTAATCCTGGAATAGTCCTCATAAAAAGTGTAGAAAAGTAAAGTAAATGATTTTAAAAACATATAGGCAAATAATTTTTAGGGTGAGTTTTGGTGTTGAAATAATTTTTTGGATAAATATAATTTATGAGTTATTTGTTAAAATTTCATATTCAAATTATATTTTATTCTTGAGTTTATTAATTTTTATTATATGAATAGTCTTGAAAATTACATTAATGTTATATTATGTTACATAATTTTTTTAAATGATCTAAAATTCATAAAAATATTATCTTTAAGAAAGGGAATGTGAAATGGTCTATATTATAAACTAGTTTCCACTTATTATTCACTTTTCCTTTAATTGTAACTTTTCTATCCCCAAAAGAGTAAATTTTTATAAATCATGGTAATTATAAAAAGTGTTATTGAGGTTTAATACAAGGATATAATGGTTAAAATGATACCAAAACTTCTCTAAAAATTATTGGATGAGCTTATTTCAATGGATATTCATTTTATATTATAAATATATCAATTTGTTTCCTCTTGAACATTAAAATTATGTTTTTTTAATTTAATACATTAAGAAATTCTAAGGGTCCCCCTATCCTATCTTATATAAGGAAACCACATATCCTCTCTTCTTCACTCATCTTTTACCACTTTTTTCAACCAAACCCTACAAAAAACAACTTCTAAACTTCCTTAGGTACATTATATATGTTATGGTATTCTAAAAATAATATCCCCAAAGTCCATAAAAGAGAGATCCAAATGAGGTTCTTCATAGTGGAGCATGTCATCTTAAGTGAGAATTTTCATTTTACTTAATATTCTATATAATTAATTTATATCTTAAAAGTTACAATATAAAAAATTAGTATCTACAATATACTGAGAAATTATTATGTTAACGGAATGTCCTTATCCATCACTCTTTTCATCAAGTTGGAAATGAAATTGTTGCTTGTGTTTACATGTGGCTACCACCTCTATGAAGCGATATGATTCATTTTCCATCACCATCTCACATGGTGATTTGTAATAGTAAATTTAATAAATATATATCATATTTATGAAATTATTTATAGCAACATAAGTTTTTAGGAAACTTATTTTAATAAATTAATTTAATTTTATATATTGTATCACATGATACACCATGTTTAAATTTCATTATATGCTACACTAAGATAATCTTGAATTACATGGAACACTGATTTGGATTGCATTACAAGAAACACTAAGTTTCTAAGAAACAACATTTTATTATTATAATTATTTAAATGATATATTTATAAAATGGTTGTTAAACTCAGTATATGAAAAGTAATAATGAATTTTTAAATATTATTAATAGTGGTTTTATAAAAATAATACATATTGAAAATAAAATATATATTATTTTTACAGTCTTTATATATTTGAAAATTCTTTTTTCTTAAATGAACTAAATTTTATATCCTTACGTGGAAAAAAATAAAATTAATTTTATTATACTTTATAAATTTAACATGATAAAATAAACATTTTTTATTAAAAATTCAAAATTGTGTTTTTGTGAATTTAAAGGATTTTTCTGAAAAACGTCAGTTTGGGATGTATATTGAACAATATTGAATTTTAATTCCAAACTTCCTTTCCGTATGGTTTATTTGTATTTTAAATTAATATTTCATGTTTTTTATTGTTTAATTAGAAACATTTTACATAATTTAATCCAATTTAGGTCATTGGAACCAATTTCACATTGAAAATACATATAGAAACATCTCAATCTTTTAATCATTTTCACTTAGAAAACCTGTTGGCATGACATGTGTATAGGATAAATTTTAAATTAATTTCTACCACCAATATGATTAGAGTTTATAAAAATCGATTAAATATTATGAATTATTATAATTTATTATTTCTAATAATTATAACTTGTTTTTGACAAAAACAATTAGTGAAAAATATTAAAATTAATTATTAAAATTAAGGATAAAACAATATTACTTTGTGGTTAAACATTATCTTATGTGGAAAATGAAATATAGACATGTAAAAACCCATTTTATGAAAATATTTTTTCCAATTACACTCTTTTATCTTAAATGGAAAATTATTCAAGGCACATGATGTAAGGGGGGTCTCTAAATTCTAATTTCCTTTTTATATTTACAAGAATACCACTCCTCCTACACTATAAAATGGGACTCAACTACCTCACTTATTCATACATATAAATCACTTTTGGTAGAAAATATTTGACTAAATATCCTCCCAACATCCATAATTTCATCCTAGAATCTACCATTTGGGATGAAATCCAACAAAGGATTCCCTTTTTTTCAAACTAAGAGGAGTTCCCAAAAGAATATGTAACATCCTTCCACAAGGTATTTTAATTTATTTTCATTTTACAACCGTTAAAATATTACTCTTCCATGATTCTATAATATACTTAGTATATTAAATATTATTATATTTCATTTTTATAAGGGTTTTACCTACACAAAAACCCACCTTTATCAAATGGATAATGAACTTAGAGTCTATGTGTACGACAGACTATCATCTCGCGAAACGATGTCATTCGTTTTTCTGTTTCCACCTCTTATTGTTGTGAATTATTATATAAATACTATTTTTAGATTTTATATATGATATTTAAAATGAATTTAATCTTAATTTATTATTATATAACACATAAATTCAGGATTTCTATTTTTTTTAAATTCGATAACTTTGTTTGTGAACATGTGGACTATGCCCTCATCATAGAGAGGTGATTTGTTCATACTTTACATGGAATGTATTAAGGATTGATTTAGTAAAATTATATAATAAATATGGAATAATATTTACACATTATGAATAGTATATATAAATAGATATATTTCATTTACTTACATTATTTCAAAACAATTATAAAATAGTAACAGCGGTCTTGTGTATTTACTGCATACCGTCCCCATGAATGGTGTATTTCATTTTATATTTATACCATTTATATATTATAATAAATATTTATATCATGAATATATATTATATTTATATCAAGTTTTATGTTTTTTAAATAATTAAATGATGATATAAGTAAGTTTATAAAGAATAATATGTCAAAACATATATAAACAACAAATCGAATATTACCCTAAATATAACATTAACTAGGAATTGTCTATAAGTATGTAATATATAAGAATATTAATATCAAAAATAGTATTAAATATAATAATATTTTTCTCTTGTAGATGTATAATAAAATTATATTTATTATACAGGATTTTGGAATGAGTACAAATAGAGTTAGGTCATAAGGTAAGGGTTTTCCCATATCTCTTTTATCTATGAAAGTTTTATGCCTTACTAACCACTCATTTAATTGTATGGAATATAAAATGAAAATTAATGTATTATAATAATATTATATTTAATGTTTTTTTAATTACATTTCCTTTTTATGATCTAAAATTTTTGGGGTTGATGCTTCAAAAGTCACCAAATCGGTAATGTAAATTTTTCTATAATTTTCCTTCTTTCAGACACATGTTGTGTTATGAACCTGTATTCTTTTAAGAGGTGTATAATATTGCCATTGTCATGTTATATCATGAATATAATTAATTTAATTATCTTTTAAGATTCATTTAATTTCATTTTCATAGATGGGGAGTATGATTCAAAGTTACTAAGGGGTACGATTTTACTGCAACAATCTCATCATTTATCGAGATTGTTTATGATTGTGCTTTCATTGATGAAATGTAATGGAAAATACTTCAAGAACACTACTGAATTTTACTATCTTATGGTATGTCATGATATACTCATGTATTATTACAATTTTTCACTATTAAATACATAATAAAATTAATAAATTGTTTTTAAGAAAACATCACCTCATTTATCTCTTCAGTCAGAAATCAATTTTATTCAAAAACCACATTTTCAATATTGTTTTAAAAAAAAAATTAAAATGCTATTTTATGATCATTTTCAAGGAAAAAGATTCTAAAAATGTTTTTTTGTATTAAAGACTTAATTTAAAAAAAATTAAAAGCTATTTTCAAAGAAACAGTTTTTATAATGGTTTTTATGTTTGAAAAATTGTTTTTAATGAACAAAGGATATTTTTATCAAGAAATATTTTTAAAATATCATTAAAAATTATTTTTTCATAAAAAATGAAATCCAGTAGTGTTACAAATTCCATTGTGGTGAAATTATCCAAAGGACCCATTCCCTTGTTTTCTATGAATGGTTTATGTTTTGATTTTATGATGTTTTTGAAGCCTGTTTATTTTTCACATGTTATATGATTATGAAACCTGCTTATTTTATTGGGTAATGATTTGATTAAATGATTTTGAAACATGTATTTTTCACATAGTTTATGATATGATTACATGTTTCTAATACCCATTTATTTTCATGGGTTATAATATGATGAATTTTTATGATTTAGTGGAACAAATATGTATGATTTAATTATGATATAGTTGGGACTTATATCCCAATCCAATGCATTGGGTAAAGATTTATGTCTTATGATATAGACATGGATGAAAGAGGGATTGATCTCGGTTTTGTTAAGACTTTTTCTGCTAATATGGTCTTGGGATTAGACCTTGACTACAAAGATGGTCATGTATTGAACCGTGACTACCAAGATGGTATATGGAGTGAACCTATAATACTAATATGGACTTGGAAATAAGACTTGACTACTATGGAACTAATTTTATATGATTATTTAAATGAAATAATTTCATGTTGTACTCCTATGTTATGCTTTCATGGATTATGATCTTCAATCCCTACTGATTAATGTCTTATGAACATACAATATTTATGCTATGATTCATTATTATTACCTTTTCTTTTTAGTTTATGATCTTTTAATTTCATTATCTTGTTCTCATACCCTAATGTTCATGATTATGCTTATATATCTCCATTGGTTTCCCATACTGAACATATAATCTGACCCCTTTTTATGTTTTGTTCTCCCAAGTTATGAAAAAATGTATTATGAATGATGTTTCAAAGAAGAGTGATTGTTATTGAGAACCTATTGGGAGATAATGTAGATCACTTATATAATAGGGTCTGTGATTCCATGTTTCCAAAGGGAATAAAATAATACGGTATTTGGGAATCTACTTGTGTAATGTATTATGTATCCCAAACAAATGATGTAATGTTAATTTATAAAAAGTGAGGGTCAATATAGTTTTAATCATAGGAAAACTTTAGTTAATGTCTGGAAAATATAATGATAAAACCTTATTGATAACCCTATAAACATGTTTAGGGATACGTAAAAGGATGAGGAAGTGTATTAGAAAATTTCATGCAATTTTTGAAAAGGATATATTTAGTGGTTTCCTAGAAATACTTTTTTGTCTTGATACTAGAAGTTAATATGGATCTAGAATATATTTATATAGGGGAAACAATCCCCTAAACACCATGTTGAGTTATAAACAATTGAGAACCGTTGAATGGAAATCATCCTTTTGGCACACCAGGTTTGAAATTCCCAGGGGATATTATATGAAAATTCAAAAACAATTCATAAACCATCCTGAATGATTTTAATAGATGTTAGAAATTAATAACATATGATAAACCTAATATTTCATATATTAGACAAGGTTTCATAATTTATACATTATATAAGTGGTTATTCATGATTATGTGCATATCCACTATGATTATTTTTTCTTACTCAACACTATTTGGTTTTAGTCAATGGATGGAACTAGAATGAACCACGCTAATGATGAGTGTGACATATAACGAAATTACTGTTCTCTTGAGCATCCAAATGATATTAAAAATTTAATGAAAACTATCATCACTATGATCACCCAACATTCTCAAGATATGAACCATAATGGATTTCCAAATTAGCAAAGAAGGGAATAAAATTATGTTGAGTCCTTCATGATGCAATTCCCACCTTATACAATGGGTATTCTGATCCAATTGTTGATAAGAATGGATTAATACCATTGATAAGATATTCTCAATTCACTGGTGTTTAGAACATGATAAATTAATTTTTTCTTTTTTTTGGTTTGAAGGAAAGGCGGAGCAGTGGTGAAATATTATCAAGAATATAAGGCAGTAAGATGAAATTGAATCCATGGATTTGGATGAGTTCAATAACTTATTTTTCAATAATTACATTCCTTGTATTCATCATACAAACATTGAGAATGTTTTTTTTTTAGTTAAATAAAAGGTATGATGAATCAATTGGTATATACGTGGATAATTTTTAAAAACATACAAGGTAAACTTATGTTATAATCATCCAACCCAAATGTAATGTTGATAAGTTCTTCATCAGATTATTTCCATGTCTCAAAATTGAAATGGACATGATATACTTTAGTAGCTATGAAGTGATTTTGAATTTTGAAATGAAGTTTGAAATAGAGGTTAGAGTTATGTATCAATATCATGGTTTTGATAAGAAAAAGGAATATAGAGTTTAAAGAAAAATTTAAAAACCATTAAAACAAGAATATGAGCATTTATTTATGCTCTATGTGTGGAAAAAAGCATAGGTGGAATTTTTTATGGGGTATAATAAAATATTTAATTAATTAGGGTTTGTTTATTTTGAATTTGATTTCCAAAGTGATGGGAATATATTATCAAACAATTAAAATGGAAAAAAAAGTTTTATAGAATGCACCTTTCCCACATCAATGCTACAAGTGTAAGGAGAATGGGAATTATGATAACCAATTCCAAAACCAGAAGGTTAATTATAACAATCAATTTTAGAATCCTATAATTCCATGGGAAAAGGGTAAATTTCTTGTGATTTCTATTTCTGATGAGGGGATTGACAACAGTATGTAGAAAGATATACTTACCTTTCACTCTAAAACTACTAATGTCTTATTTGATTCTAGATATACCCACTCTTTCATATCTAAAGAGCATATGAGCATCATCCTGGTTGGTGAGGACTCTTATGTGCATCCAAGCGACTCGGGATCAAATCCATGCGAAGGCACAATTTTCAGTACTGTATCAGTACTGTAGTAGGTACCATAGCAGTACTGTAGTAGGTACTATAGAAGGAACTGTACAGTACTATAGTATGTATTGTAGCAGGAACTGCTAGGCATTGTACCAGCCGGAAATTTTCCATAGTTTGGGACATCGGGCCACCAATTTGGTCCCCAAGTCCTTTAGGGCCTTCAGTTCAACCATGCCTTCAGGCCAGTAAGGCCTTCGGGCCACCATTAGTGCAGATTCAAAACAGAAAACCTACAAGGAACAAGCTCTATAGGAGGACAAGCAAGGATATTTCAACACAGCAGAAGCTACACGAATTTTAAGAACGCCAGGGTATGGCACCTGCCATTAGAAGTAGCCTATGCATGCATGGGATGGCCTAGCTGAACAGCCATGTGATGGTGGAGAGCTGATTTCATGATGAAGATGCTGGGAGGAGATGTTTTAAGTAGTTAGTCTAGGTTGTAAGTAATGTTTGAAGCCTACGGGCAATGAATTCCTCTAAGGCATATAGGTCCATGTAATACTTATGCCTACGGGTATTGTAAGGGTTCCCCCTCACCCATTGAAAGGTGGATTATCAAAAATCAATAAAAATGAAGGCCTTCAGGCCATTGGATGGATGGATATCTAACACAATTTATGAGGGTATTAATATTTCACAAAAAAAATCAATATATAATTAGTAGTGAAAACCCCTAATGGTTCAATGATTTAATCTCAAGTGTATAATTCCCCTCTTATTGATGTATGTGGGAGTGTTCTATATGGGGATGTGCTCCTTGGAAATTATATCATACTTTTTTGGTTGAATTTGATGTCATCTTAGTCATGGATTATATATCAATTCATAAATACCACATATATTATTGAGGAAGTGAATTTATGTTTGATATTTCAAACCAAACTATGATCATCTATCAAATTGAAAATATGTATGAACTTCATATGGATATTACACCCTGTGTATGGTTCTTAATTACCATTTAGAAAGGATATTTATCTTAAATGGGTGGGATGTAAATCAACATTGATGATATACCTATTGTTGAAGAATTTTTAGATGTATTTACAAAAGATTTTCCCAGCCTTCAACAAAAATTAGAAGTTGAGTTCTTGATATAGCCCATAGCAGGTTCCACAAAAATTTCAAACACTCCATATAGAATGGCCCCAATTGAGTTACATTAATTGAATACAAAACTCCAATAAATCTATGGTAATGGATTCATTAGTCCATGTGTGTCACCTTGGTGTGAAATTATTCTTTTTGTAGAAAAATAAGGATTGATCAATGAGACTATACATTAATTATTAAGAGTATAAGAGAATCACAATCATGAAAAATTATCATCTTCCCTATATTCATGAGTTGTTTGATCAATTTCATGGAGCTAAATATGTTTTCAAGATTGAACTTCATTCTAGATATCACCAATTGAGGGTCGTGAAGGTGGATATACCAAATACGACATTCTGTATAAGGTATAGACACTATAAATATATAGCGATTCTTTTTTGTCTTGGTAATTCCCTTACTATCTTAGGGATTTTATAAATAGTTTATTTGTATATTACCTCGACCCGTTTGTGTTAGTCATTATAGATGGTATTATTATCTATTCAAAGATAAATAATAAGAATGAAGACCACTTGATAATTGTTCTAAAGACCCAAAAGAAGGATAAACTATATGATAAATTTATAGTGTCAATTTTGGCTGCAAGTGGTTTCATTTTTTGTCATATAATATTAAGAGAGGGTAATAAATTAGATCCATTGAAGATAGAGGCTATTGAATGTTGTCCTAGACAAACCACAGTGATTGAGATCTATATTTTTATTAGTTTAGCTGGATATTCTCAATGGTTGTAGGGAGTTTCTCATGAAAAAATAAATCCCTAACCATGTTATCTCAAAAGGGTGGAAAGTTCCTATGGACAAAGGAATGTGAGGAAAATTTCAAGGTAATAAAGATAATATTTGTTAGTGCACTCATTCTTACATTAACCTATAGTGATGAAGGTTTTTAAATCAATATTTATGCATCAAAGAAGGGATTTGGATGTGTTATTTTCTATATAATATGGGTATATACAATTAAATAATACAATTCATGATTCATGATAAAAATTATCTGACTCATGATTTGGAGATGGCAGTGGTAATGTTTGGAATTAAAAATATGGTTGAATTATATTTATGGATAAAATTGTGATATATATATATATATATATATCATTCATAAAAGTTTGAAATATATATCCACACAAAAGGATTTTAACATGTTCCAATGAATGTGGTTAGAGATAATAATGGATTATAACTTCTCAATACAATACTAAAATGGGATAGAGAGCAAGGTGGCTGATGCTTTAAGTAAAAATGTTACTGCTAGCATATCCATGATGAGGATCCTAAAAGATCCAATATTTATAGATTTTAAAAAGGATACATATAAAAATATTTAAGGGGATAAAAAATAGTATCTTTCTCAATCAAATGTTTAACCCTCTATCCATGTAAATATTAAATAGTCACAAATATAATATGTAGACCTCAAATTAAGGATAGAAATGTTTCATAGTTTTCACTTGATCATGATGGAATGATATGGTCCAGGAATTGTGTATATGTTCCATTAATACCATATTTGAATAATGATCTATTAGAATAGCCTCATAATTCATCATTGTCTTTTCATCATGGAAGTACAATGATGTATAGTGTCTATAATGAATACTTCTTTTGGGATGGAATGAATAGGGATGTCACATAAATTATATCTCATTTCATGGTATTCCAGCAAGTTAAGGTAGAATAAAAAAAAGTGTATGGATATTTTGTTTACATTACCTATATCAGAATGAAAATGTCAGAAATCATTATGGATTTTTTCGTTGGACTCCCCAACTCCTCTAAAGGGTTTAATGATAAATTGGTGGTAGTCAATTTCCTTATTAATTATCATACTTCATTTCTATCAGTGAAGAATTGTCTCTAAATGTCCACTTGAAAATATATATATTAAGGAACTGGTAAGGTTTCTTGGTGTACCTCATTCCATTGTATCTTATGGATATTTGAGATTTACCTCAATGTTTTATCATATTATCCAATAAAAACATGACACAAAATTGATTTTTAGATATAATTATCATCTTCAGATGGATGGTCCATCTAAAAGAAAAATTCCAACCCTAGAGGATATGTTGAGGTCTTATTATCATGATTTCAAATGTTGTTGTGATATAAATATTCATGTAGTTTGATTTTCATAAAGTAATACATTTCAATTAATAATTAAGATACCTCCTTATGAATTCCTTTTTTTGGAAGAAATGTAGAGCTCCAATGGACTCATATGATATTGGAGAATGAAATATATTGGGCCATGAGATAGCTAAAGAAATGGATAGAAGGATAGAACCATTCAGTAGTATAACAGGGCAACACAAATTTAGTAGAAAGGTTTTTACAATAACAAATCATGTGATATAGAATTTGAAGTTGGTGATAAGGTATTTATAAAAATCTCTCAATGGAAGAAGGTTATGAGATTCATTAATTAATGGAAACTAAGCCCTAGGTATATCAGTCTATTTGAAATTCTTGTTCGTATCAGAATGGTAACCTATCACATGGAACAACCTTCCAATTTTACTCAAGTCCATGATTTATTCCATGTATCTCTCCTAATTAAGTATATACATGACCCTTAACATATACTGAACTCAGTGTTAATACCACTAGAGCAGGATATTTCTTATGAGGAATAACCGGTTGAAATTATGGATTTCACAATGAATGTTCTATGAAAGAAGACCACCCACATAGTTTATGTTTTGTGGAGAAATAACTATTTAGAGGAAGTTACTTGGTAACTTTAGCACATTATGTGGTAGAATTATCCTAGTTTTTTTATATCAAAATGATGAATTTTTTGAGGGAGAAATTCATTTTAAGGGGAGGTTGAATGTAACACCCTGAGATTTTAGGATCCTTTTATTAATAAATTAATTTTTTTATACCTTAAGTCCCATGATACACCAATTTAAGGATTATTTATATTCTAAAAAAGTTAATATTATGCTACATGCAACACCAATATAGCATATATCATACACAACACCAAGTTTCTAAAAAAACACTATTTTATTATTATAATTATTCAAATGAGATAGTTATTACATATCCATTTAACTTAGTAATATGAATTGTAATAACTAATTTATAAATATTATTTATTATCATATTATATAAATAATTTTTTTTAAATATATCATATAATATTTTGTAAAGTCCTTATATATTTAGAAATAATATTTTCTCAAATGAACTACTTTTTATGCCCTTCAGTGAATAATAATAAAATTATTTTTTGATACAATTATAAATTTAATTTTATAAAATAGAATTCCTTTGTGAATTAAAAATTTCAAAATATTATTTGTGTTAATCTTGTTGATTTCTATGGAATACTTCATTTTTGTATGAATAGTGAAAAATACTGAACTGTAATTCAAAAATAATATTTTTCATACAATTTATTTATATTATTAAATTAAATTTTAATTTGATTTTAATGTTTAATTAGAAAAATTTTACATCAATTATTCCAATTTATTTCATCGTAAAATATTTCACATTGAAATCGGATATAAAAACATTTCAAACATTGAAACATTTTCACTTAAAAAATCTGATGTCACGACACATCTATGAGATTAATTTTAAATTATTTTATGTCAGTTATGTTATTAGAAATAGTAAAAATGGATATAATATTTTGAATCATAATAATTCACAATTACTGATATGTTTAACATAGTTTTTGGTAAAAAAAATTAGTGAGTTTAATTAAAATTAATTACAAGTCAAAATGACATTTTATGGAAATATTTGTACCAATTAACCTATTTTATCTAAAATGAAAAATTATCGGGGGCACATGATGAAAGGGATACATCTCAATAGTGTTTTCCTTTTTATATTTAAAAGAATGCCACTTCTCCTCCACTATAAAAGGGCAGTCACCCCCTCACATCTAAACACCTATAAATACCTTTTCCATTAAAAAATGCCAAAATATCCTTCCAAATTCCATCAATTCTTCAGATAATCCTTCTTTTGGGTATAAATCCAACCATGGAATCCCATTGGTGCAAACTAAGAACAGTTTCCAAAATAATAGATAACATCCTTCTACAATATCTTTTATTTTATTATCATTATATGCCCTCTTAAACTATTCATATTCCGTAATTATACAATAACCTAAGTATCTTAAATATTATAAGATGTTTTTATTCTATGGTTTATACCTAAACCTACACAAACTTCCATTAAATGGGTAATGAACATACTGTGTGTGTGCACGGTGGACTACTGCCTCACAAAACAGTGTCATTCATTTTCCCTTTACCACCTCTCATGTTTGGTAATTATGATGGACATAATGTTTTTAGATTTTAAATAATATATGTATGATGTCTATATTATTATGAAATTATTATATAAAAAATTAATTTATACTTTCGATTTTTTGTAAATAAGATACCTTCGTTTGTGGACATGTGGAAAAATGCCTTCACAAAGTGATGTTATTCGTTCACACATTACATGGAATGTGTTAGGGAAGAGTTTAACAGAACAATTCGATAAATATGGAATAAAAATTATAATTTAATTATATTATATATATATATATATATTCATATATATCATTTACTTTCATTCTTTCAAAATGATAATAAAATGGATACAGAGTTCATGCATGCGTATAGCCTACCGTCTCTATGAAGGTGTATTTCATTTTATATTTATAAATCTTATAGATTTTTATAAATATTTATATATGGAATATATATCATTTTTATATATTTTTTACATACATTAAATAAATAAAACATGACTTAAGTAAGAGGAAAAATAATAATAAGTCAAAATATATATAAAAAACAAAGCGGATATTACCCAAATCGTGACATTATCATGAAATTATTAATACACGGGTAATATAAATTGATAATAAAATAATATATTTCATTAGATATAATAATATAGTTCTCTTTTATATGTATAATATACTAATATTTATTATACAGTAGTTTTTTAATGATTACCACTAGATTCAATACACAAGGTAAGGGTTTTCTCATCTCAATTTTATTTCTATAAGATTTATACCTTATTCACCTCTCATTTATTTTTTTATGTATATAATGACCATGAATATATTATGTCATTATCGTCATTAAATTTATTGGAATTCTAAAATCTATTTTATGATCTCTCTTTCATGGATTTTATGTTTCCAATGTTAAAAAATTGGGTAAAGTAATTTTTTCTTAATCTTCTTTCTTTAAGACACATGCCATGTTATGAGCCTATATTCTTAAACAAGGTGAATACACTACCCTTTGAAAATTAATATCATCAATATAATTATTTTAATTATATTTTAAGCTCCCGGTAATTTAATTTTCTTACATGATGAGTATGATTCAATATTACCATGTGGTATGAGTTTATTGCAATAATACCATAGTTTATCAAGGTTTTTTATGATTATCCTTTCATTGATGAAATATTATGATCCATATTTCAGGAACACTCTTTAATTTTATTATATTATGGTTATTAATGATATCTTAATGTATTATTACCATTTTCCCTTCTTTTTTACTTAATATGATTTATAATTTTTTTAAGAAAATAGGACTTCATTTCTCTCTTCGGTCAAAAATACGTTTCATTCAAATATGATATTTTCAAAAAAAATATCTTCAAAATTTTCATTTAAGATTATTTTAAAAGAAATAGGATTTTAAAAATGTTTTTGTTATTTTAAAATTTTCTATTATATGTTTTTTAATATATTTTGAATGATTTTTTTTTCCAAAATTGTTTTATCTTTTGAAAATCATTTTTAAAGGAGAAAAGAAGTTTTCTCAAGAAATGTTTTTAAAATATATTTTCAAATTATTTTTCTATACAAGATGACATATATTGGTGTTACTCATTCCTTTTTTGGGAAATTATATAAAGTTTTAGTTCATATTATTTATTTTAATGGTTTATTTTTTGACCGCATGATGTTTATGAAAACAATTTCTCTTTCATGGGTTATATAATTATTTAACCTACTTATTTTACTGGGTCATGATTTGATGAAATGATTATGACACCTATCAAATTTCCATAGGTTATGATATGATTATAGGTTTATGATACACATTTCCTTACATTAGTTATGATAAAGGAATTTTTATGATCTTGTAGAACACATAAGTATGATTTCATTATGATATGTGTAAGACCTATTTATCCATCTAATGAATTGGGTAATGATTTATATCTAATTGCATAAAAACGGCTAGAACTAGGTGTGATCTCAATTCTGTAAAGTAATTTGTCTAATAAGATGGAATTGAGAGTGAACCTTGACTACTAATATAGTCATGTGAGTGATCCATGATTATAGAGATAGTATAGTAATGAATACATACCAATAATATGGCCTTGTAAATAATCCTTGACTACTAAGAAACTAATATTATGCGCTTATGTGACAACTAGAATCACATGTATTATTACTATGTTATTATTTAATGTATTATTCTTTTAATTCCATTATTATTAACTTCTTATGAAATGTGAATCATTATTCCATGATTAATTTGTTTTATCTTTAACATGCATAGTATGGTCTTTTAATATTATGATCATGTTCACTTATACCGATGCTCATGATTATGCTTACATATCTCCCTTGTTTACCCTTACAGAGCATCTAATCTCACCCCTTTTTTATGTTTACTTTATATAGGTTATGAATATATGTATTATGTATTATGTGTGTGATAAGGTTTTTATTCATGAAGAATCTATTGTGAGATAATGTAACTCACTTATGTATCAGTGTTTATGTTTCCATGTTTCCAAAGGCACTTATCTAAACAGTCTTGGGAATCTATTTTTGTAATAGATTAATTATTCTTTAAAATGATATATTGATAATGTATGAAAAGGGAGGTTCTATATAATATATTTTCTTATAATTGTTAATAATTATTTACCTTTATTTACTTTTATTAATTTAAAAATCAATACTTCGCTCATGCGTACGTACATACCGCTATCTCTACGTAGTGATGTAATTCATTTTCCATAATTGATTTTTATGAATGGTTATAAATATATATAATTAATATATATGATACTTATATAATTATTAACATTATATAGATTAATAAATCATGATTCAAGTCCATGTAATGTAGCCTTTAAACTAAAAAAAATATGGAAATAATGTGGTTAACACCTAAAAGGATGATGATAATGAATGATTATTAATGAACATGTGAAAATATGTTGTAAGAAAACCATGTATGGTATTATATGTATTTATATGGTTATTTTATATAATTATAATAAATTAAAATTTATTATACATGTTCTTAGAGTGCTAATAAAGAATGTTAGACTTGATGTAATGATTTCTTATCTCATTTTTGTTTCTCTACAACATATGCCATATTCACCACATATTTCCTCATTGGGATGTTTATATTACCTATTAATGTATATAATTATTAGTTTCATGATAATTATGTTTATTTAAAAATAAAAACAAGGATAGCTATTTTATGTGTTTTTTATTTGATGATTTCTAAAGGTGCAAGGGTTCTTCGTCTCAATATTGATTCCATGAGATATGGTAGATGTTAAACACTAATTTATGTTTATTAGGTGCATATAAAACTATTTTTGAAATATCTATCACGACTATAGTTATTTTAGTTATTTTTAAAAGTTTTATGTAATTCTATTCTTTCATGGGTATTATGATTCAAAAGTCACCAAAGTGGTGAGGGTTAATTCTTCAATCATGTTATAATTTATGTCTAAATTACCTGTAAGGGAATTGTATACTTTAACTCTTTTAAAAGTAACTATTAATTTTTTTATAGTATTTATTTATTAATTTCATGTTTTCTTTTTATTTTTATCTCTATTGTATTCCAAGAGAACTGAAATAATGTTTTTAAGGAAAATTGGCCTTATTTATCTTTATAGATATGAATCTTTTTATTCCGTGACTATATTTTAATAAATTTTATAATAAATGTTCTTTTAAATTAAATTATTATTTCATAAAATAATTAATAAATACTTTTTAAATTTTATATTATGTTGAAAAATTAATATTCTTGTTAATTTCTCATTGAGGTATTTTTTTATTTTAATAGAAGTGGGAAAAAGTGTTTTCAAATTGTACATTAAATGAAGGAATTTTATCACTATCATAACCATTATTTTATTTGAGATTAATTTTCAGGATTACATGGTTATATTTAATTATAATATTATATTTCATTATTATATGAATTTGTGGTTTTCATTATGTTGAATGAAAATGATATTCCCAATTTATTCAAATAAATGTTTTAAAATATCTTTTAAAGGAATTTTTTTCTTGGTTAACATCCTTTGATGAATCATATGCTCTACTAGGGATAAATTATTATAATAATATCGATATTACTTATCTATATGGGTTTTGATTAAGTAAAATTTAAATGAAAGATGTTATCATTTTGTGGGTAAAATAATCCCTGATGAATGCTTTTATGGTTACAATGATGGCATGTTTATGAAACCTATTAATTTTACAAAGGGTATGGTATAAATATATGACATTTATTTTTATGATATTGTGACATACATGTTAATGGATTATTTTTATCTGAAGGGTAGACCCATAATTATATATCCCTCTAGTGTACTGGGTAATGATGAAAAAGTTAACTGTATGGATGTTACACATAAGAGAATGTTGGAATTGACTAGGTATGATTTTCCATAATGAGTTTATGTCAATTAATCATTGATGATATTAAAATTTATCCCTTATATATCATTCATATGAATATGATTTATAAATCTTTTTTCCACTCTTTATGACATGATCATATTCTTATGATATGTTTTAAGGGAACATGAATTTGGATTCTATTATGATTCATGTATTATGAACTACCAATAATTTCTCTAAGACATATGATTATTATATAAAAATTTTTCTGTATGATTTTATATTTCTATGTCCATGTTTTCATACCTGTGTTCTCATTTTATTCTTAGAAATGATCATTGAATTATACCTCACATATTTACCCTTAATGATAATCATACATCACCCCTTCATAATTTTTTTCCCCAGGATATGAAGAAAGGTTTTATGTATATTATGTAAAAGATGGGTATGATATGTGAAAAATGTAGTGGGAAATGATAGATATTTTTATGTTCTTGTTTTTTATGTATCCATGATTCCCAAGACAATAAGCCACTATAGTTATAAAATGGATCATAATGATATGTAATGAATATTCATCCAATAAGAAATAATATTTATTTATGAAATTATTAGGTTTCCTTAAATTACATACTACCACCATGCCAAGTATCCTCATATATCCTCATAATACTACTAGAAAAGGAACTCACTACTTCGCTAGGAGTCCTTCTCATGGGTGCCACTAGGTATGAAAGAAGACCTACAACTGTATACTACTCTAGACCATTCATGATCATTAGAGTATTTATAACTGTTGTATATGTCATTAGTCCAAAACTCATAACCTGGTTTCCCATATTTAGATAAAGTAAAAACTTTAACATCATATTCAGTTCCTCGTTACCATCCAAAAGTGGTGTGAAAAAAAAACATTCCATGAAATAAAAAGAATATAAAGAAAATGAAATAATCACCTACATCTTATCTATAAAATCCAGAAATCAATCCATATTGATGTTATCCAAAAAAAACATCTAAAAGAAGATATTCTTAAAGGACTCCCAATACATACCATTTTGTCTCCCTTCTTGGTTCCTGAAACACCACCATATCCTTGTGGTCCCTTGAAGCATGGAGGTTTCCATCTTGACTGATCAATCAAGTGTAGTCTTCACTAAATCAAATATTTCCTCGATGATATCAATCCATTCCTCAAAATCATGGGGTCCTCTATGAACATGGATATATGGGTGATGCTATAGATAGATATACTAATCATACATGATCATTTTCTTATGACCTCATTAACATTGAATAAAAACTATATGAAATACTATAGGATATATTAGTTCTATAGCATGAACCACAGGATTTCTGATTATGGCATGATTATATGCACCCCTTGTATGATTGGAGTCTCTATAGAAGCTACCTTCCCTATAGAAGAATCCTGACCCATATCCCAAGGTGGTCCCCTAATACTTTATTGAGGAAGAACTATCTAAAATTAAAAAACACATAGAAACACCTTTAAAAACCTAAGGAACTGTACCACTCAAGGAAATATAGGCAAACCAAATGATCAATGCAAGAAGACTAATCCTATGAGGAAACCCATTCTTATAAGGAACAATCCACTTAGTATGACTGAAGGCATATTCTAAGTATACCATATATTTTTTAAAATTATATACATTTATAAAAACATATCAGTCTCTGTAAAATTAATTAAAATCTCATTATAGATATATTACAATAGAAAATTTATGGACTACCAAAAATCATAAATAATTAGATTACATTGTATGATATGAGACTATATGCATGAGATATGAACCTATATTCCTATTTATTATTCATTAATTCACCTAGGTACAATAATATCTTATATAACCAAAATAATTATAATCAACATGGAACTGTTAAAGTTAAACTGATAAAACCAAACTTATCACTAGTAAGTCATATGCTAATTATATAAGAGTTGGAAGGACACATACACGACTCCCCTACCTGAGTTCCAAAAATCTTATATTTTTTCAAACATTCCCTAAATATAGTTAATAGTATAGAAAATTATAAACAGAAACCACTTATGATACATCATTTTTTACTCCCTCACTAAATCAGCATGTCCAAATAGTGGGTCACATAGCCTCATGAACATCTACCCTCATGCAAGATGTTTTCAACTAATAGTGCATGTTTGAATGGTTTTGTAGGGATACTATACTAAAGATAACAATTTCCATGAATTAAAATCATAACATGTAATAAAATATATCCTAGAACAATATATTGAAAATTACTAAGCTATAATTAAAATAGATTACAAGTTATAAAAAATTTATTGAAACCCAATGAGGTATGTAAACCCATGTATTATAATTTATTAAATGATGATTCAATATAGTGAATGTCTAGAGTTAGTTCCAATATCATCTTCATCTAGAATTTTCATTAAATTCTATTTCTGATTCAAGGGCCTTTCCCATAGAAATATCTCTGACAATGAAATCTACACACGCATTGAGATGCCCATACAAGGTGCGAGTGTGAACCAAATGGGTCACAACCATCGATTTTTTAACATAATTTACACATGTATATAATATTTATATCATAATGGTATAAAATTAACAAAAAATCAACCAACCATTTTCTAGGAAAGCAAGTGCTTACTAAGATACCATTATCGATAGTTTTTTCTACTTTATTTTCATACTGTACGTAATTTCTCATATGTCTTCTCATATGAAGTCATCCTTGCTAGAAAAAACATGAATTAGATTATGTACAGTATCTAATCTAGATCTGTTTTAGTATATATGGCCTTTATATACCTAGATCATCCTTGGGTTATGATACAAGGCCATCATGCCCCTACCACTATTGGGTTGGGCCAGGAGGTTGTCAAACCCATGGTTCAAGCTTATGTCTGGACACTAGGTCATCATACCCCATCCTCTAACTCAGGCTTGGACACATGGACATTGTTACCCTATCCTATCACTAGGTCTCATCATCTTCATTTCCACCATGTTTCACTAATACATGTTTTTTATTTTGGTGTTACCCAAGACACAATGATCCACATATCACCTTGATACTAAATGCCATTAGTTCACACATGAGAGGGAATAATAATGAAAGAATAATCACAACACATAAAACATATGTCTCATGGGATACAAACACACACCATATAAAAAATTAAAAGCATACCATATCACAAATTGTTCTCATGACAACACACGCATGCAAACATATGCCAAAAATGTCAAGGAACCTTATCAAAGGCCTTATGTGGTAAAGGATTCCCATTGTGGGAGTCATAAGGGCCAAAGTAAAGAATCACAATCTAAATCAATCTTGTGTAAGGTATTACCTATAACAAATACCAATTTTTCTTATGAGTAACTCTAAAATCAAAATTCAAGAAGAGGAACATAACACGGGATTAGAGATAAATCAACTCCCCCATCTAGATCTTCTCCTAATGGTAGATCTATATTTTTTCAAGGAAGGGATGAAAAATCAATAGATATTACGTCAATCCATTAAATAATAATTTTCTATTAGATCATTATAAAAATCATAGATCTTTCCAAACTATCATTTTTCAATGTTTTATCCCAAGAGAATATGTGTATTTGGTCTAGAACAGGCAAACAATTCTGTTTAGGAGTCAACGGACTAATCCAAAACTAAAAAACCAAAGGGAGAGTATGGAGAGAAAAAATTCAATAGAAAGATATATCCTCATGATATTTTTTGATTTGGGGTTATTCCTAGGGAAAATAAAATGAAAAATACATTTTAGAGGAAGTTTATGAAAATAACCTTAATGATGGACCCATCTGGGCACCACCAATGAGCTGATAGCAATATTAGTAGTCTGGTGGTTACCCGCCAGTAGACAAATAGATCTAGGAAGAAGCATTGAATACCTCTATTTACACTTATTCGCTAGTGTCTTTGTATAAACTTGACTTTGGAACCCATGTTCAACCTGGTCAACCTCCACCTCTATCCATTAGATGTTAGAACTATACCTACTATCTGATGGTAAACCAACTACTCAAAAAACCTATTAGAACCAGCAATTTCATAATTACTAACCCTTGACATCCTAAAAACACTACCGTTCATCAAAAACACAACCAATATATTCCAAAACATAAATTAGTGGACCTTGTGATTTCAATGAGGTCACATGTATGACTTTGATCAACCATTTCAGACTTCATTAAACATGAAAGACCCTTTAATCCACATTAGACATTGTTTGTAAGACATTAAAATAATGTGATGATTTATTGGCTTTATAATTCATTTATCAATTATTTTTATGTATTCCAAAAAGTGTAAGGCGTTAGAAAGTACCACTTTTATAATATGTCGATATTTAAACATGAATTTCAGAAAAATAATAAGGATCCCACTAAAATCAAAACCACATTTTTGTAGTTCAGATTTACCTGTAATATCATCTTAATGTAAACCATGATATCCTCATTGAGTATAAGATTAAGATAGTGATCATGGGAATGAATGATGATAAATGATGAATTTAAAAATGAGTTTAAATGGTTCAATTGGACCCCATGGACTATATACAAAGAAGACGTCAAAGGAAGAAGGATCCCACAAATCAATGCATTAAATACCAAGTGAGGAAATAATAAGATACAAGATAACTATAAAAATTTCCCCTCCACATTATAAAATTGTTTCAGAACATTTCTTCATCCATCAATTGATTTTTTTGAACATCTATAATTTTATAGACATTTTTTATTACAATTACATTCTATTCCAATTATTTTTGTGTTCTTAAATACCCATTTCATTATAGTTTTCTTCATTTATTCAATATCTCACATCAATCATGAGAGTTTAACCCAAGGATATCCTTCTAAATAGACAATAGAGATTATAGATATCACACATATGGATTTAACATATCTATTTTGTTTTACAGATTTATTTGATTTATGGGTAGATGTTAATAATTGTTCCTCGTGATACCATTTAACCATTTCCATTCACATTTCTAAAACCAAATTACACTTTTATTAATTGAGTCCATAGTTTATAGTGGTAGAATTAATTTAATTATGGAGTGTAAACATGTTCTTGGTCCACTTTTGAGAGTTTTGTGATTGTCACTTTCTCTATTTCAAAATTTTAAGGTTGAAAAACACAATTGGTTAATGTAACTGTTTGGATTACCAATTGTAAGAATAAATAGTAGGATTTAGGAATCAAATATCTAATAAAGTGAAGGATTATGATGATTGAATCCATGGTTGTCTAATTTATTATATTTAATTATATATGTATTTTTATTTTCCATTATTCATTTAAATAATAAAATACCATTTATTTCCTTCATTTTAAATGAACTAAACAATAAAAACGAAATATAATATTCTATATGGTTCTCTAACTTGATATCCATGAGAGTAAAACATATGTATAGATTTCTTCTATATATATATATATATATAAGATTTTATAATCTATATTGATATCCCACTATAATGACACCATTGAAATTTAAAATGATAATATTAGATTATATGATGGATGAATTAAATGATTTGTGAAAATTTAAAGTCAATAGGAGGTAATTAAATTATAATATAAAATGGTGATACATATATGAAAATGTAAATGTTGGTATACATGTGTGGTTTTTAAGAAATAATAAGTATGGTAAATGATAATATTAATATGATAAAATATTAAATGGGAATTTATGGTAACATTTATAGAATAATTATTGAACAAATGTATTGGATAATAATTTAATAAGAAGAATCAATTTTGAAACAATGGATTGGGATGGAGATGCATTGTGGTTCTTAAGTTTAGTGAATGGTTTTTTTAGTGTGGGAAAATTTGATATATTATTGGCGTGATTCTAGTCCTTTTATTGTAGTATTAGGTAGTAGACCCTTAGGATTTGTATCTGTGATAAATATGTTCACTTTATTTTTCTATTATTTATTATATATAAACACATATGTTGGGTAATTTGACTGATTACCAGATTTTTTTAATTTGGGTGTTCTTCCTAGAATCTATATTTTAGTGTATATAGATTTTTTACTACCACCCTTATGTGATCTCCCTTTTGGAAATAATATAGGCTATAATGTATTGAGGATATGGTTATAATGTGGGTGTGTGGTGGGCTGCATTTATGAGAATATAAGGAAATAGTTTGATAAGAATTATGTTTATGTTACCCTAAAAATATGTTATGGTGTAAAAAATATATGTTGTAAAGAGCTTATGGTAGGTGGTTATGCAGTTATAATTGGGGTCACGTGGATATATAGGGTATGGGAGGTATAAAGTTTATGCCTTTTGGGGTGTGATGATGACTACTTCAATGGGAATATTGATGCATGCTGCATTATCTTATATATTATCATGAATATCAATTTACACCACTTGGTATGATATTAAGTGAGCATGCCTTAGATATAACAACCTATGTTTTTAGGAAAGTAAATTAACAACTACTTTTTCTTAGATCATGTTGATTTTGATCCTATTTGTTTATTGGAGGTGTTGGTGAATTATTGGACTCATGTTTTCTAGATTTCATCTGAGTATTGAGACATCATTCATTGAAGAAGTATTACACTGGGTAACAGATTATATGAAACTACATACTTGGTGGAGTATGTTATTGATTAAGTAGCATTACGGGGGCCACTAGGTGTATGATGTATTATGGGTGGGTATTGAGTGAATAATTACTAGGTGGATGATAAGAAATGTGTAGTTTTATTTTAATTTTTGGTCAATTATTTGAAATATTATTATTATCTAGTTACATGAGAATGTATCCACATTTATTTCAAAAGAAAATAGTTTTTCCACTTAAACATATCCCTTTATTATTGTATCTCTATGGTGTAATATCCTATATTTGAGATCGTATCTCGGTGTTGACTTTCCCTATGACCAATATGGGTAAGGATATGAGTATTTTTTATCTATTTATTATTCCTTTATTTATTTCATCATATATAATTGATTATTTTGAAATTCAATGGATCATAACAAATCATATATTTCATCTATTTGAGGTTGAATCTTCTAATTAATAATGAAAAATTGACTCTTACTTGGTCCATGTTGGTGGTCTATAAATTGTTTCCACTATTATATAACTATATGTGTGATTTTTTGTTTTAGGGGTGGATGTATAGGTGGGATGATGCTATAAGTTTACTAATGTCTATTCTCATGTATATTCATGGTTTTAGGGGATTTTTTAAAATGATTAATGTTTTAATGGATTGGTATTTGGTCACCGGTGTTCTTTATAACAACGGTTTAAATATAAAGTGGTTGTGTGAGGTGGATAGTTTGGATTTGGTGTTATGTGGTTATTATATGAGTTGTAGGAAACCATGTATGGCCTTTATAGAGTGTATCATGGGTCAATAGTGTTTATAAAATGGATTTTCCATGAATGGAATATAATTTTACTTGAGAAGGGGTGTTAAGTGTACCTAAGTTGGAATGTATGAATCACATGGATATGTCGATCTTGGGACAAGGATTTTCATATAAAACAGATAATAATTCAAACTATTAAAGTTCTATTGGGTAATAGTACAGTGTAAGGTCAAATATATCTTTGACAAGGGGAATCATTTGTGTTTCATGTGTGTGGTGACCTAGTGTTCTTGTGAAAATGTTATAGAATTATGATTGGAAAACATTGAAACTGTCTTGAAAATCACTTAAACTATGTGGATTATGATATTATAATTTTCTAGTTGTTTATTCAGCAGTTATGGGGTAATTTGTCACATGATAGATTATAATGGTGATAGTGGTCAACAGATCTGTGGAAATGGTATTTATTCATTATTGAAGTAATAGGTTTTTAGTGATATAACTCATAATTGGTGAATATTTCAATGGGTTGTGTGCAATGAATATTACTGGGTGACTTATTCAACATTATTTTTCACAAGTCCCTCTATATTTTTATATTCAATAAGGTTATGTTTCTGATCATTATATTTATGGACGGATACTCCATAGATGTTGGCCAAAGACTGAGGAAATTATTTTGATCACCGACCACATTAGTCTACTAGGACAGTTGTACGTAGGGGATGATTCCCCATCGATGTGGAATTAGTCACTATGAATATTTAATATAATCGCATTTAGGTATCATTGATTGGGATTCACTATATACATGTTGTGATTGGATATCACTAAAAAATTGAAGGAGATTGATTGAATATAGAGTGATTATGTGAGGTTACTCTTGATGTAATGAGGTAAGGTTAAAGACCAGTTGAGCCTCCAAGTGTGAAGAGACCCGTGATAACAATGTTTATAACTTTACTTATTTTTCATAATTTAAGAATTAATTCTAAAAATTAATCTCATAATCCAAGTGTAACAACTAGATTTTTTTTAAAAATAAATACCAAGTTCAATAGCTTACATGATACGCCAAATCAAGTTTAAATGAACACATAAATATTATTACATTACCATTATAACCTAGCCATAAAGATAGAGGGAATATATAAAATTAACAAAATTATGAATATATGGTTTACACATGTATATATAATTAATTATTTGGTGAAAAATTAAATATTAATGAATGTAAAACCCATTTTAAATTCAATGGAAATGTTTTTATGAATAAATATTTAAATCCGTACAATTTTATTTTATACAAATAAAATAAAATAACTTCCATTATTCTATTATATTAATTATATATATAATATTAAATCTAGTGTTTAAAATTCTTCATTTCTGTTTTTTAGACTTTATATGAGAACAAATCGAATTTTATGCATAAAATATGCATTTTTCTAAAAAGAATGTTTTGCTGCCTTTTAATGACACACTTGTATTAAATATATTTTTTGATAATATTATATATTCTTTTTTACAAAATAAAATTATTCTATAAAATTGGAACATCAAAATTTAATTTGATTTATTTTTTTAATTTTTTTGATAAGTGTCATGTTTTGATGAATATCGGAAAAGTTCCTCATTTTAATTGAAAACATCGTTTTCATCAAAATTATATATAGTGTAAAATTATATATAATAATGGTTTAAAATAATATTTTGAAAAATATTTTATCATTTAATAAAATTAATTTAATTTAAATAAACTTTAAATTGAAATTGGATAAAAAACATTGTGAACTTTTGAATGTTTTTACATTTAAAAATAATTTCCTCATTTCATCAATAGGATTAATTTTTAATTAAATTATGTAATTTATGTTTTTTTAATTTTTGAAAATTGAATTGAATATTTGGAATTATAATTTCGAAATTTATTTATTAGGTCCCTTTTATTTTGGGTCAAATTATGAATACTAACTTTGGTAATTTTTATCATCATGGTTAAGGGTAAATCATGTAATTACGGGTGAACATAATATTATATATATTATAAAATTACCTTAGCACCTATGATAATTTTATAGGAAGAATATTTATCATCTATGTTCATTAAATAATCATTTATGATACCAGTTATGGCTTTTTGGGTGAGAATATAACCTTTATAATATTATATAAAAATTAATATCAATTTTGTCATTCTTTTGTTTTTAAGAAGATATATTTTTAATTTGGGGTTATATATGGGATATGTATGAAGAAACATAATCTTTATAAATATAATATTATTATCTACACCTTGCTAATTTATTAATAACTTTTAGTGATAAAATAATTACCATAAATGGTGACACAATGATGATGTATTAATTGTTTAATTAATTAAAGAATCAAATAAATGATATTAAAAATATGAAAATAAATATAATTTGGTATTATTAATGTAATATTGGAATGGTCTGAGTTTTTGAGATCCATTACTTTGTAAAAATCTGATGTTTGGGTGTTCTGGGTAGTCTGGGAAGATTATTGAGGCTTCTCGGTGAAGTGGGCCTACCGGTAGCCTTAGCTTACCAGTAGCATGCCTACCGGTAGCTCGGCCTACCGATAGATCAACATATCAGTAGATCAGTCTACAGTTAGCCGTAGCCTACCAGTAGATTGGATACCGGTTGCTGTCAGCCACCAGTAGCTCTCGGCTACCGGTCGCTCTCAGCCACCGGTAGATCTACCAGGGTTTTCGAGTAGCGCCTCCTTTTTGAGAAAATTGGGTTTTAAACCCTATTTTGACCCCTTTAAGGTTGTTTTAAAGCCTAGTAACGCCCAATGGTGTTTAATTAAATGACGTGCGTTGGTTTAAACCACCCCAAAAGGTGGGGACGCTTTAATGACGTGTGGGGTCGCGTGGTCAACCCACGACCCCCGCTCCTTACGCGGTTTCACGTTCTTATCTCCGTATCTCAACCATCCCTGGTCCTAATAAACTAAAAGTTTCTCCCTGGCATCCTTTTTCTCAATCACCCTCCCATCAATTTGTCTGCCCGTCCTTAGTTCCCGAGGCCGCACCCCGGAAAATCGCGCATCTTCTGTTACTGGCGTGTGAGGATAAACATCAATCATTGATCAATCAGGTAGGAATTCTTCCTTCGTGTCTCCTTTCTGTGTATCATGCGGGGTGGGAATTCTTTTGATTCTGTAGAATTGGATGGACCAAACCTTAATGAAGATAATAGACTAATTCTAAATAATGAAGGGGGAGGGGTGTGATCGATGATGGTGCTTCATTTTATGATTAATGATTTCTATACTTCTAGTGACGTTTAAATGTATCATATTTTGTTTGTGAATTGTGTAACAAAATATGGTTAATTATGTACATCTGGCTAAATAAATTGAAAGCACCATGATCAATCCTTTCTATGATAGCCCCGGATGTACAACGGAATAGAAATCATGCAGTGTGTTAAATATTTTAAATCTGAAAATACCCGCATAGGCCTATTTTGTGTTTGTGGCAGTGGTTTGTTTTCCTTTCACGGGCCGATTTCTAGGTGATGTGGGTGGGGATGGGTTCCCCTGTTGTTATACTCTAAGTGGTTGTGATTTTGAGGATGGGATCCTTGGTTTGTATCACGAATTGGGGCGGGATCCTCTGTTGTTGAGAAACCGCTGACTCTTGGATCCTAGGGACATAGGGATGTATAATGGGGTTTCCTTTGATTCCATTACTTCAATGGATCTCACATATCCCTCTGTTGTTGTGACTTTACAAGAGAACCGGGTGTGAATGATTAAATTGCTATCAGCTATATTCCTTCCTTGGTTTGTGCTTATTCTTACTAGTTTCCCAAGTTGGTGCAGAAACTTATTTTAAACAATATTGCTGAACTTGAAAACAAGGATGGAACAAATTGGGTTTTGGTTTGATGTGATATCTGAATTGGCATGGGTTATGTTATCTTCTCTTACGAATAAATGGTAAGGATAGTGTTCTTTAGGATGGTTGAGAAAAACCTATATTTGGGTGAGTGCTTATTTACCTATATAAATATATACTTGTAGTTTTTGTGTTTCTTATTCGCGCCCCACACAAGTTGAGCACTTAGTGTCGAACACCCCCATTTCATGGGGGAGGGTGTTTTTTCAACACTTCCAATAGTGGATGGTTATTAGCTCCTTTATGCTCCCTTTCTCAGATAGCACAAGTATCTTTGGGAAGGCTGTGATGGTCTGAATTCCATTATTAGCCCAAGAATCTTCGGGCAGGGTAGTGTGGTGGTTGGCCCAGGTGTGTGCAGGCAGGTGGTTCCCAAGTATCTTCGGGATGAGGCCCATGTGTCTTCGGGCATGGCAGTGGTTGTTCTGGCCGAGGTGTTTGCAGGCATGGTTAAGTGTGACTGTTGTGGCCCAGGTGTCTCTGGGCGGGTTTGCAGTTGTGGCCCAGGTGTTTGCGGGTGGGGTTTGGCAGTGGGACTCCGTGAGGTTATGGCCTAGGTGTGTGTGGGTGGGGAGTGGTAGTGGGACTGTAGTGAGAATGGAGGGATTGTTTCGATGCATAGGATGTCTTCAATAACCAGTGTGAAAGTGGCGAGGGGTACCCAAACATCTATGTGCTTTATTTATACTTTACTTTCTTGCGTTAATTGGTGAGTTTGGCCGGTGAGTGGGATGGATGAACTCCTTGATAGTGTTGGTTGTCTTATTCTCATGGGACTTTAGCACGTTCCCCCACTTGTGCATGAGAGTCTTTGGTTTTTCCCTACTGAGTATACTTGTATGCTCACCCTACGTATATAAAACTACTTTCAGGTTTCCAGGAGGACTTCAGCGATCATGCGGGACTATACTAGCGTGGGCCTTTGGGACAGTTTCTATTGTTTATTTTCTCTTCCTGTATTATTTTTACCTTTGTGGTTTTGAGACTTGTATCTTTTACCTTTGAACATGCATGTGGGAATGGTTTTTTTTT
Organism: Viscum album; assembly: GCA_963277665.1. Classification (NCBI taxonomy): domain Eukaryota; kingdom Viridiplantae; phylum Streptophyta; class Magnoliopsida; order Santalales; family Viscaceae; genus Viscum; species Viscum album. Next base: position 1,260,999,902 of record OY728145.1, on the reverse strand, counting down.
CAGCTATATTTGTGCATTCAGTTTTGGTGTTGTGGGATTTACTATCTTATCTCTCGATTCTATTAAAAGATAAACGGTAATGCCTTCCATTTAGTGTGTGATTCTATACCCTTGGTGCTAGTCGCCACTCCGGGACCTATTGAAGGCGGGTTTCGGGGGTCATTATCTCTCCTTCAACTTAAAGAAGGAAGGGACTTTCAATCTACTGAACCTTCCCTCCTTTTGGTGAAGGCGGGTCATGACAGAATGGTATCAGAGGTGAGGTCGAGGGATATGAAGGAGTCTAGATTTAGGCATAGTGAAGATTGCATGGGATGGTAGGGAAACAGTGTTGGGTGACCTTGGTGTGTGAATTAGGCCAGGGAAGACTGGCTAGGACACAGGATTTTAGGGCCCCCCGTGATCCGATGCAAGGACTCTGGACCTACCGAACGACCAGGTGAGGCCACGCCGATTGCGGGGTAGAGACCCTAGGAAAGCTACATGAATCATAATGACTTTTTTTCTAGTGTTTAATAGGGTTTTTTGGAACTTGAAATAAATAAGAAGTTTAAGATGTTTTATGAACAATATTCTGCACTACTTGGGCTTAAGCATTCCTTGTTTACCTTGGAGCTATGGAACCTGGGAGGTGACCACATGTGGTGCCGGCGATCGAGGACTAGGAGGCTAACTTGGATGATTAGTAGAGAGATGATCTAGAGGAGGAGGATGACCAATGGCAGAAGATGCTTTGGGCCTTCCAGCGACAAACCCTCGAGAAGTATGAGGGCAGCACCTCTGACATGAAGACGGAGAGCTGGCTAGAAAAGCTGGTGATAGCTTTCAGCCTAATTTGTTCCCCGACTGAGTACTGGGTTCCTCTGGTTGTCATCCATATGCGAGGAGAGGCGCGTCAGTGGTGGAAACTTTACCTGGGGGAGAGGAGAGAGGCTGAGGTGGCATTGGCTGATTTCGAGAAGGAGTTCCGGGTGGAATTCCTCTCTTCTACAATGAAGGTGGAGAAGAGGCAGGAGATACTCTCCCTACAGCAGTGGAGTATATCAGTAAGGGAGCTGGGAATCAAGTTCGAGGACCTTCTACATTTTTCTCCGGACCTTTTTCCAGACAAGGATTCTCGGGCAAGACGTTTATAGGAGGCGCTCTGACCCTCCCTCCAGTATGTTGTTACACCCTTCACCCTGCCAACATATTTGGAAGTCCATAAGAAGGCCGAAGTGGTGGAGAGGATTCACATGCTGGGAGGTGTATCATGAGAGGGTATCCAGCTGGTATCATAAAAGGGAAAGGCTGTCAGCACAAGACCACCGGCATCAGGACCCTCTCGGTTCCGACCAGCAGGGAGCAGGCCATAGCAGTTCCAGTTCCAGTCCCCCAGTCCTCTCCCTTTCCTTTTAAGCCCAGGACTGAGGTTCTTTGTCTGTGGGAGACATGAACATATCCAGAATCAGTGCCCCGAATGAGTTCAGTATGGTAGTGGTGTATAGGCCCAGCACCCGCCTCCTCAGCAGCTTCCATCCAGGCCAATTCAGCAGCAGCAGCAGGGGTAGTGAGCGCCCACTCCTCCGAGGGAAGACATTTCTGGAGGAGGACGAACTTAGGGCGCTCCTCAGGGACCTCGACCAGGGCGTGGTCAGGTAGGTGGATGATAGCTGATAGGCAGAGGAACTGGTCGTGGGCAGTTACACGTCGTGGAAGCAGCAGTCCCAGCAGGACCGGAGGTTGTTCGAGGTACGATCGGTTTGTTTAGCACCATTTCTTATGCCTTGTTCGATATCGGAGCTTCTCAATCCTTCATTGCACCCAGTCTAGCCCGTGCCTTGGGTCTAGATGATAAGAGACTTCCAGTGCCCCTGGTGTTGGACACACCAGTCAAAGGTCAGACCAAATTGCTATGTGTTTGTCGAGGATGCAGACTGATGATAGGGCCACATCAGTCAATCAGGGATCTACTACTCCTACAGATACAACCATACAATGTCATTCTAGGCATCGACTGGCTGTTCTCTATGGGTTCTTTCATCGACTACTTCCGAGGAAGGGTTGTGTTATCAGACTTGGGTGGCCGACGTGTTACCTTCACCGGTTAGCGGAGTGGCCAGAAGGGCAGCAAGCGAGAGGAACCCCTCCTCTCCTTGTTAGCCAAGCTGTCAGTAGAGTCAGTGGATGCTGATATGGTAGAAGTACCAGGGATCATTAGAGATTTCATGGGCGTCTTTCCTGAGGAGGTAATGACTCTACCCCCTCGATGTGATATCATGTTTGGGAAAGACTTGCAGCCCGGTTCTCGTCCGATTTCGATGGCCCCTTACCGGATGGCACCTTCAGAGCTACGGGAGTTGTGGATTTAGATTGATGATCTGATGAAGAGGGGTTATGTTCGACCAAGTGTGTCACCATGGGGTGCTCCAGTCTTGTTCTCAAATAAGGAAAATGGTGGTCTCAGGTTGTGCATAGACAACAGGAGGATGAATCAGGTAATGATAAAGAATCGCTACCCTCTTCTGAGGATATACAATCTCTTTGACCAGCTAAAAGGGTTAGGATGGTTCTCCAAGATCGATCTATGGTCTAGATATCACCAGTTGAGGGTGAAGGAGGACGTCATCTCGAAGACAGACTTCAGGTGCAGATATGGGAAATTCGAGTTTGTAGTCATGCCATTCGGTGTTATAAACTCCCCGGATGTGTTCATGGGGCTTATGAACTCCATCTTTCGGGAGTACCTGGATCAGTTCGTAGTTGTGTTCATCGACGACATCCTGATCTATTAAAGATCAGAGGAGGACCATGCGGAACATTTGAGGATAGTTTTGGAGGTCCTCCGACACCACAAGCTCTATGGGAAGTTGTTGAAATGCATGTTCTGGATGCGAGAAGTGCACTTCCTTGGGCACGTAGTGTCCAAAAAGGGGGTAGTGGTGGACCCATCAAAGGTTGAGGCAGTTTTTTCTCGGGCAGCACCCAAGAAAATGGCTGAGGTTCGTAGTTTCCTCGGGCTAGCAGGTTACTACCAGAGGTTCGTACCCAACTTCTCTCGAGTTGCGGCGCCGTTGACAGCCTTGACTAAGAAAGACCAGGTTTTCATGTGGAGTGAGCAGTGCGAGGAAGCCTTCAGCTATCTGAAGGAGAAGTTGGTTAGTGCCCCAGTGCTAAGACTACCAAAAGAAAGGGAAACGTATGAGGTTTTCTGTGATGCTTCAGGTCAAGGCCTCAGATGTGTGTTGATGCAGCAATAAGGGGTGATCTCTTATGGGTCTAGGAAGCTATGCCCTCATGAGAATAATTATGCCACCCACGACCTAGAGCTTACAATGGTTGTTTTCACACTAAAGTTATGGCGGAATTACCTCATCGGAGAACACTTTGTGGTCTTCACGGATCACAAAAGCTTGAGGTATGTCTTCTCCCAGCGGGACTTAAACTTATGGTAGCGAAGGTGGATGGATTTCTTATAAGATTACGACTTTGAGATTTCCTACACTTCAGGAAAAGGGAATGTAGTGGTCGATGCTTTGAGCAGGAGTTCGCAGAAAGATGTGGTCCGAGAGTCGGAAGATGCTTGGAAGGCAATGGAGGAGTTGGCTGCCTTACACCTGGATGCGAGGATGGATAGTGGTAGAGGTTTCCTGTATCAGATGACAGTGCAGCCTTCTTTGTTTCAACTGGTTGAGGAGTCTCAGTGAGGAGACCCAGATTGCAAAGTGATGCGTAACTGAGTTGACCAAGGGAATGCTCCATAAGGGTGGACGGAGGATGGTCATAACCGTATTCTTTTCCGAGGAAAGTTGTTTGTTCCAGAGGCGATGTGCAGCCAGGTTCTTAGTGAGTCCCACAACTCACCTCTAGCAGTGCACCCGAGAGTATCCAAGATGTACCAGGGTATGAAGAGACAGTTTTGGTGGCCCAGAGTAAAGCGAGTAGTGCCGGAGTTTGTGGCTAAGTGCCTAGTGTGTCAGCAGGTGAAAGCTAAACACCGAGTTCCAGGAGGCCTGCTACAGTCTCTAGATGTCCCCGAGTGGAAGTGGGAGGACATCTCGATGGATTTCATCATGGGACAACCCAAGTTTCAAGGGAGATACGATGCCATCTGGGTAGTACTGGACCAATTGACAAAATCGGATCACTTTCTGTCATTTAAGGAGTCGAGTGTGGTGGATGCTTTGGCATGAAGGTACGTGGATGAGGTGGTGAGGTTGCATGGATTTCCAAGGTCCATAGTCTCGGATAGGGATTCACAGTTTACCTCATGAGTCTGGAGAGGATTGTATCATTCTTTTGGCACCCAGCTGTGCCTTAGCACTGCTTTCCACCACCAAACAGATGGTTAGATAGTGCGCACCATCAAGATCTTGGAGGATATGATGTGGGCATGTGTTCTGGACTCAGGAGGATCACGGGTGCGACACTTGCCTCTGGTAGAGTTTGCGTACAATAATATATGTCACTCTACCATTGGTATGGCTCCGTTAGAAGCCTTGTATGGAAGGTTGTGTCGCTCACCAGTGTGCTAGACTGAGGTTGGGGAAGTAGGTGTTCTTTGCTCGAAGGTGGTGCAGAGCACGACAGAGAAGGTTCAGCTTATATGAGATAGGATGAAGGCGGCCTAGGACTGACAGAAGTCGTATTCTAACACCAGGAGAAGGCCCTTGGAGTTTGAGGTTGGAGGCTATGTGTTCTTGAATGTTTCCCCTCAGCATGGACATCGGAGGTTTGGCAGGGGAAGTAAGCTTTCTCCCAGGTTCATCGGACCCTTCGAAGTGTTGCGGCGGGTCGGTGAAGTGGCTTATCAGCTAGCGCTACCACCACCGCTACTGAGGATACATGATGTATTCCATGTGCCCCAGCTTCGTCAATATCTACACGACGACTACCACATCATTGATTGGGGAGAGTTAGATGTCGAAGACGATGCGACCTTCATAGAATGACCAATCAGGATCGAGGATCGTAAGGAGAAAGTGCTACGTGGATGAACCATCCCCTTGGTTCATGTGTTGTGGAGGCAAGGTGGCCTGGAAGAGAGCGCATGGGAACGGGAGGCCCAATTACGCATTCAATACCCAGAGCTTTTTTGACTTGTTTTTGTTATAATCCTTGATATATTGTACCTTGTGCTTTAAATATGGAATGCTTGTGCTTTTTTCCCCTATTCTCTATGTTTATATGCACGAATGTGTGATGATGGGAAAACCTGACTGCTAATCAGGACGTGTTAATGTGGATGCGATTTAACCCATGTGGGCGAGTCAGTGCCGCCCAAAGCGGATAATATCCTGACATGTAGGAGGGGACTCCCTAACTCATGTGTTGGATAGTGTGCTCTTGGTGGCCTTTGGGTGAGTGTTCCTGGATGTAGGAGGGGTTTTGTTCCAGCTGTGGAACAACTTAGGGGTTTACCCCTGAGACGTATCTTTATAGGGTGGTTGTTCGGACACCCCTTTTTCTTCTTTTTGGTTTGTTCTTATATTCTCAGGGATGAGAATATTTTGAGAATTATCTGATTCAATGTCCTGGGTTTTTGAGGTCCATTACTTTGTAAAAATCTGATGTTTGGGTGTTCTGGGTAGTCTGGGAAGATTATCGAGGCTTCTCGGTGAAGTAGGCCTACCGGTAGCCCTAGATTACAAGTAGTAGGCCTACCGGTAGCTCAGTCTACCGGTCGTCGCAGCCTACTAGTAGCTCGGCTACCAGTTGCTGTCAGCCACCTGTAGCTCTCGGCTACCTGTCGCTCTCAGCCACTGGTAGCTCTACCCGGGTTTTCCATTAGCGCCTCCTTTTTGCGTAAATTGGGTTTTAAACCCTATTTTGACCCCTTTATGGTTTTTTTAAAGCCCAGTAATTTCCAATGGCTTTTAATTAAATGGAGTGTGTTAGTTTAAACCCCCCTAAAGGCAGGTAAACTTTAATGACATGTGGGGTTGCGTGGTCAGCCCACGACCCCCGCCCCTTACACAGTTTCATCTTCTAATCTCCGTATCTCAACCGTCCCCGGTCCTTGTAAACTAAAAGTTTCTCCTTGGCTTCCTTTTCCTCGATCACCCTCCCATCAATCTGTCTGCCCTTCCTTAGTTCCCGAGGCCTCACCCCTACAAATTGTGCATCTTCTGTTACTGGCGCATGAGGATAAACGTCGATCATTGATCAATCTGGTAGGGATTCTTCCTTCGTCTCTCTTTTCTGTGTATCATGTGGGATGGGAATTCTTTCGATTCTGTATAATTGGATGGACCAAACCTTAATGAAGATAATAAACGTATTCTAAATAATGAAGTGGGAGGGGTGTGATCGATGATGGTGCTTCATTTTATGATTAAGGATTTATGTACCTCTGGTGATGTTTAAATGTATCGTATTGTGTTTGTGAACCATCTAAATAAATCTGGTTAATTACGTACATCTGGATAAATAATTTGAAAGCACCAGGATCAATAATTTCTGTGATAACCCTGGATGTACAATAGAATTGAAATCATGGAGTGTGTTAAATCTTTTAAATATGAAAATACCAGCATGGGCCAGCTTTGTGTTGGTGGCAGTGGTTTGGTTTCCATTCACATTCCGATTACGAGGTGATGTGGGTGGGGATGGGATCCCCTGTTGTTATACTCTCAGTGGTTATGATTTTGAGGATGGGATCCTCTTTTTGTATCACGAATTGGGGTGGGATCCTCTGTTGTTGAGAAACCACTGGCTCTTAGATCCTGGGGACATAGGGTTGTATCTTGGGGTTTCCTTTGATTCCAGTACTTCGAGGGATCTCACCTATCCCTTTGTTGTTGTGACTTTACAAGAGAACCGGATGTGAATGCTTAAATTGCTATCAGCTGTATTCCTTCCTTGGTTTGTGCTTATGCTTACTAGTTTCCCAAGTAGGTGCAGAAACATATTTTAAACAATATTACTGAACATGAAAACAAGGATGGGAAAAATGGGGTTTTGGTTTGATGTGAGTTGTGACATGGGATGGGTGATGTTCTCTTCTCTTATGAATACATGGTAAGGATAGTGTTCTTTAGGCTGGCTAAGAAAAACCTTGATTTGGGTGAGTTCTTGTTTACCTATATATATATATATATATATACTTGTAGTTTTTTTATTTCTTATTCACGCCCCACCCAAGTTGACAACTTAGTGCCAAACACCCCCATTTCATGGGGGAGGGTGTTTTTTCCAACACTTACAATAGTTTCTGGTTATTAGCTCCTTTCTGCTCCCTTTCCCGGATATCCCATGTATCTTCGGGTAGGCTGTGATGGCCTGAAGTCCATTATTAGCCCATGAATCTTCGGGCAGGGTAGTGTGGTGGTTGGCCCAGGTGTGTGCGGGCAGGTGGTTTCCAAGTATCTTCGGGATGAGGCCCAGGTGTCTTCAAGCGTGGTAGTGGTTTTTCTGGCCTAGGAGTTTGCAGGCATGGTTACGTGTGACGGTTGTGGCCCATGTGTCTGTGGGCGGGTTAGCGGTTGTGGCCTAGGTGTTTGCGGGCGGGGATTGGCAGTGGGACTGCATGAGGTTATTGACCAGGTGTGTGCGGTCGGGGTGTGGTAGTGGGACTACGGTGAGAATGGCGGGATTGGTTCGATGCATAGGATGTCTTCAATAATAAGAGGGAAAGTGGCGCGGGGTACCCAAACATCGATGTGCTTTATTTATACATTAATTTCTTGCATTATTTGGTTAGTGTGGCCAGTGAGTGGGATGGATGAACTCCTTGATAGTGTTGGTTGTCTGCTTCTCATTGGAATTTAGCACATTCCCCCACTTGTGCAGGAGAGCCTTTGGTTTTTCCCAACTGAGTATACTTTTATGCTCACCCTACATATATAAAACTGCTTTCAGGTTTCCTGGAGGAATTCGGGGATCGCGCGGGACCATACTAGTGCGGACCTTTGGGAAAGTTTCTATTGTTGCTTTTCTTTTCCTGTATTCTTTTTAACATTGGGGTCTTGAGACTTGTATCATTTACCTTTGAACATGCACATGGGAATGGTTTATTTTTTTTGGTTGTATTTGTGCTTTCAGTTTTGGTGTTGTGGGATTTACTATCTTATCTTCCGATCTTATTAAAAGAAAAAGGGTAATGCCTTCCATTTAGTGTGTGATTCTATACCCATGGTGCTAGTCGCCACTCCGGGGCCTATTGAAGGTGGGTTTCGGGGGTCTTTATCTCTCCTTCAACTTAAAGAAGGAAGGTCCTGGCAATCTGCTGACCCTTCCCTCTTTTTAGTGAAGGCGGGTCGTGATAAATATAATAATTTTAAGGATGTGTTTTAAATTTTAGTGATGATTGAAAACAGTAGGTTCAATGATATCATGTTATTATGGTATTTTTATAAATTCAAGTGTTTAATAATGTTAAAATTGACAGTATTGACATTTTAAAATAAATAATATTTTATTAAATGATATAAAATTCCAAAAAATATAAACATAAAATAATTTTTTTTATAAATCTTAAAATTTCTTATATGGATTATTTATTTGTCATTTAGAATTTTATAGTAATTATATTAACCCTCTAACTATAAATTACATGATATCACTGCAAGAATTAAGAATGTGTAATAAGGGATAAAACAATATGATAAGGATAAAAAATAGTAAAAACTTATCAAATTATTGTCTGAAAAATTTATTTATACCCAAAACCATCATATATTTTAAATTAATAAATTTGGATCTATATTTATTTTAAAACTAATTTATATTAATTTAATATTTTAATTATTTCTAAGAGTACCACTCCCCTCTCTTATAAAAGGGTACCCATTATTCTATTTTCTTCACACATAAAAACCTTTTTTTTCAACAAGATCTACCCAAATCACATTCTATAATCCATACTCATATTATAGAGGCCTTATTTAAGTCATAACACCCTCATTAGAGGTATTATGGTGTTAATCAAAGGAGATCGTCTGAAGAAGAGTAATTGTTTTTAATTAAGTATTTCTATTTTAATTCTTATCCAACTTCCTCAAATATTATTCCTCTATTATCAAATAATAACTAAATTATAATAAATATACTTATATGGTATTAAGTTAATATCTTCACCTAAATCAACCAACACTTCAGTTAAATGGTAAAATATTTATCAATCGTGTGTATGGTGAACTACCGCCTCCCAAACCAATATAATTTGTTTCCATAACCGTTCATCAAGATTGGTTATAATGCTGGAAATAATGTTTATATATAATATTCATGACATATTTATCATTATTAATGTGTAATATATCATTTATGTTCTTAAATTTCCATCAACATAAAAATGATAATGTCATTCATGCGTACCTGCAAACTATCACCTCCACGAAGTGATGTGATTCATTTTTAACACCATATCAAATGGATTATATATTTAAGTATATTAAAATTATTAATGTGATATATATGATAATATGGTTATTATGTGATGTTTAAATGATATTAAATTTTTTTTCTAAATGAAAATTGTAAAATGTAAATGTTACTCATGCGTATGCACGACCTACCGTCTCTATAATTATAACATAATACATTTTTAATAACTGTACATAATGGTTAGATATGAAATTATAATTTATGCATATAAAATATAATCATGTCAAGAATATTATTTTTTAGATGATGGACAAATACCAATTTGAATATAGACATCAATCCACAATCATTTTGGACTCAATTATCGAATATCATCAAAACATATTACATGAACATGAATAATTAAATAATTATTATAACATGATAACAAGTGATATAAAAGGAAAACTAAATTTTAAAAGGTTATAAACAATGTATATAATTATTTTAGGTTTATTATTGAGGAATATAAATATTGTACATGAGAAGTTAGACTCAAGGTAAGGGACTTCATCTCAATCTCCTTTCATTATGGCACATCACGTTGTTATACAGCCACATAATTTTATAAGGTGTGTATAAAGTCAAATTTACATATCATATCATGATTTTATTTTTTTACCATGTTGTTTAATTTTTAGCTAAATTGTACCCTTTCATGGGATTTTTTATTTAAATATTCAAATTTGGTATGGTTCACCTTGAATATTTAATGATTTAATTTTTCTCCTTTCCAGTATTCGTGATTTTATTTTATATGATCATTTATATGGATATAAACGGATTATAAATGACATTTTGTTTCAATTTTAAATTTCATTCTAAGGATTGAAAAAATAATATTTTTATGTTGTTTGTACATAAAATTTGAATTCCTTTACCAAAAATAAAAGTAATGTTCTTTTTAACCTCTATGGTTACAAAATATTCCCATTACTATGACCATTATTTGATATTCAGATTCTTCTACAAGTTTTCATATTTTTAAAATAAAAATAAACCCCATATTTCTCTTTTTGGGTAATTTGATACTTAAAATGGACTATGAAAATGGACTGATTATTTCTATAACATGAACATATGAGTGGAAATGAAATCTTAAGAGTGACATGTTGAAAATATAAAACTTCTACATGTTATGATTATAAAATTATACATGGATATTTGACGGGTGGTTACATGATAAAACAATCATGGGAGGTTTTGTGATAATCAAAGGATTGGTTGTAACATTATAAACTCTAATGCATTGGGTATGGATGTCAGTCGTATGGATATTCTCTTTGTAAGAGTAACGTGTATGGAAGATCACCACATGGTTATTCCATTTATACGAGTGAAAATTATAATTATTTCCCAATGTTCCTTATTGTATTTTTTATGCCTGAAATGTGTTTTATGGTAATTTTGGGATTAGAAAAATTATAGAATTAGATTATTTTAAAATGAATATATTTATTACTTATTAAGGGATAAAATTTTTAATTTATATTAATGTTTTCATGGATTTTAATGTTTATTAATAGACTAATGGTATCCTTCCTTTTATATCACATTTTGATATTTTAATTCCCATCATATTGTTTTTATTTTTGTTCACAAGACATAAGTATGAGTATGAATTTGGAGATTTCATTTTGAATTTCATGAAGAGTTTTCATAAAATTGATCATGTTTGATTTTAACTATTTTTTATTATGCAAAAAATAGATATTGTAATGAATTTTTCACTTTTTATTGTTATGGTTTTTTTATGTATGAGTTATATCTTAATCCTCTAAATCTCTAAACATGAAAAGGTCCTGAATTTAAAAAAATGTAAAATTCTTGACTTAACTCAAGTTTATGTAATGCTTTAAGGCTGAGTCCTTATAGTCAGTATCAGAATAATTTTTTAGAAAAATATATGCGTTATAAGTTTTCGTTAAAGATATGTTAAGTTTATATGTATATGATTTTAGTTAAATACATATTTTATAACTTTTTAATTTCATAGAATTTCATTTACAAATTGTTGGAGAGGATCTCAGACAACATTCCTATCTCTTATTGATGATATTCATGAAATAATTATTATAAAGTCATGTCTTCATTATTCTAAAATTTATTATAACATACAAATAAATTTCGAAAGGTTTTATGATATATCAAACACTTTCTCTATACCTCGATACCGCTGTTGTTAGAGGGTTGTTTTTAATCAAATAATATTTTATCAATACTATAATATATTCAAAATGTTTAATATTATAAGTTAATGTTTAGATATTTTACATTATCACAATATTTTGAACAATATTATAGTTTTGAAGAAGCTTACGAAGAAGGATAACCTTGTACAACCAATTTATATTTGGTTTTAACTTATTGTCTTTCAAAACACACTTATGGTATATTAAAATGTCCGTTGATTGAATTTTACACAATAAAATTTTCCTGAATGTTATTTAAAAATAATTTTTTATTATATTTTTTGAAATTATATTTCATAAAAATAATTTTCCAAAACTGTTTCTCCTCCAACACCCATGAAACCCATGTGATACTAGGTGTATTTGGATAAAGGAATCATATGAATTTTAAGATACTCTAAAACCATGTTGAAATGAATGGAACTTAAGTATACATGAAAAAATTGAAGATAAAACTAGGTGGAGGCCAGGATTAAGGTACGGTGTTATTTCATATTGTAATAGATTTATTAAATCATAGAGATGAAATGAAAATTTTGAGATATAAAATACTTTATGAATTAATATAAAGAGGTAATTATATAGAGGGATAAAAATAAGAGGTATAAGATATCCATTGAATTTAAGTATTCTTTTTAAGGATTAAACTCTACATTTATAGTAAATATATTACCCTATTATTCCATGCAGCAAAACAATTCTTCGTCATTATGAAAAAGAACCTAAAAAATGTTATTTATTTATTTTTCTTACTGAGAAATTAGTGACCTTATAACCCATCATAGATTAATGGTTTTGTTATTGATAACTTTATCATGACCATGTTATCAATCACTCTCCAAAAAAACATGATAATTAGTTTTTTCTATCATTTCCATGTTTTCCATCATAGGAAACTAATATGTGTTATCTCGGGAGACCTTCATACTTCTCATTATTTATTTTAAAGTAGATGATTCATTAATCCATTTTCTGATGTGGGTTTTCAAAAAATATATTTTTATAAGTAAAAATCCTAGTTTTTCATTCCAAGTTTTAATTATAAGGATGCAATTTATTAAAGTGGGAGAATGTAACATCCCATGTTTTTTGAAAAGAAATAATTTTTTCAATAGTATATATGACATTCCACATTGATCTTAAATGAAGAACATAATATTATTATGTTACCATCATAACATAGCTGATATGATGATGGGGATGAACATATTTAACTTAATTATGAATATATGGTTTGAAAATGTATATATAATTAATTAATTAGTGAAAAAAAATTATAAATGACTGTAGAAACATTTTTAAAATAAAAGTAAATGTTTTTCAGAAAACCTATTTAAATGTGCCAAAGTTTATTTCATACTAACATATAATAAAATCTCTCCTATTGTATTATATTGATTATATATATATATAACATTCAATATAATTTTTACAACTAATATTATGTTTTTTCAAGACATTATATAAGAAGAAATACAATTTTAAGCAAAAAGATATATTTTTCTAAAAAGGAATTTTGCCAACTTTTTATGGTGCACTTATTTTGAATATAGGTTTTGAAAATTATATATATTATATTTGAAAAAAAATCTAAAATCATAATATAAAAATTCACTTTCGTTGAATTTTTCATATTTTTCAGAAATTTTTCATGTTTAGATGAATAGTTAAAAAATAATTTATCTTAATTGAAGATTGAATTTTAATCAAATTTATTTAGTGTTAAATTATATATTTCAATGGTTTAAAATTATATTTAGATCAATATTTTATCATTTAATCAAATTAATATCTTTAAAATCAATTTCACATTGAAATTGGATAAAAAAATGTTTCTAAACTTATCAACATGTTCACTTTTAAAACCCATTTTTTCATTCCATCAATGAGATTATTTTTTAATTTATTAATGAAATTTATATGTTTTTAATTATTAAAAATGGATTGAATATTTTGAATCAAACGATCCAATGTTATTAAATAGGTCCCTTATATTTTGGGAAAAAATATGAAATAAATATAATTTTATACAATTATTGTCCTATAATAATTTTATGGATGAATTTTACATTTTCGTGAAGATTTAAAATCATATTTTTGAAGATGTCATGATTTTATGATATTGTTAAAATGGAAGGTGGTTAATATTTTTAAAATATACATTAATTTTAAAAAATAAAATATTTTATTAAATGTTATAATATACATAAAAATATATTATTTTGCTAAATTATTGGTATATATTTTAAAATGTCATAAATGACTCATTTATTGACTATTTTTCATTTTATATTAATTATATTAAATATCAAACTAAAAATTACATGATATCCCATCAATAATTACAAAGGTTTAATAAGGGATAAAAATACCATATAATGATAAAAATATTAAAAACATATATAATTTTTGTTGGGTAAATTTATTTTGAACCAAAAAAACATACTGAATTGAAAATTAATAATTTTACATCCATTTTTCTTTTAAAATTTATGTCTATTAATTTAATATTTTTAATATTTTAAAGAGTTCCCTCCAATCTCTTATAAATGAAACCAATTTATTTATTTTATTCACACAAAGAAACCTATTTTTTCATCCATGGTCTTCCCAATTCCCTTAGTTGATTCCAAATCTACATTCTAGACATATTATTTTAGTTATAACAACTTCCTTATAGGTATTAAAGTGTTAATCAAAGGAGATTAATTGAAAATAAAGTGTCATTTTTAATTATGTGTTTTTATTTTCTTTCTTCTTACATACCCTTAAAATATTCACCCTCCATAATGAAATAATGATTACATTATCTTCAAGATAATTAGATATTATTATGTCAATATCGTCACCAAAATCAGTATACACTTCCATAAAATGGTAAAATAATTATCATTTGTCTCTAAGGTGAACTATTGTCTCACAAACAGATATAATTCCATTTCAATAAATTTCTCCCAATAGTTGTTATAATTATTGAATTAATGTTTATATGTGAAATTAATTACATTTTTATCATTATTTAGTATAATATATCATTTATGTTATTAAATTTACATGAAAATAAAAATGAAAATGTCGTTCAGGTGTATATGAAAACATTAACCTCCACGAAGTGATGTGATTAATTTTAACACCATATCACAAGGATAATAAATTTAAGTACATTTAAATCATTACTATGATATATATTAGATTATTATAATTATTTAAATATGAAATTACATTAGCATTATTTCCAAAATGATCATTGAAAATGGAAACGTTACTAAAGCATACGTCCAGCATATCATCACTATAGTTCATTTTTCATAACCATTCTTAATGGTTTGATTTAAAAATATAATTTATTTCAAAAATTATAATCATGTCATGAATATTATTTTTTCAATGATGGACTAATAACATTTTTACTATAGGCATCATTCCAAACTCATTTTGGACTCAAGTACAAATATCATCAAAACACCTGACATGTACTTGAATAATTAAGTAATTATTATAGCATGATAATGAGTTAAATAAAAAGAATACTAAAATTTAAATGTATCTAATGAAATTAAATAATTATCCTATGTTTATTATTCAGTAATATCAATATTTTACATGATGAGTCATACTCAAGGGAAGGGACTTCATCTCAATCTCTATTCATTGTAGAATATCTTGTTATTATACACCCACTTTCTTTTATGGGGTGTATATACATCCATGATGATATATCATATCATGAATTTATCTTTTTAATGTTATTTAATGTTTTTTAAAATGTTATTATTTTATGGGGTTTATGATTTAAATTTTAAAAGTCAAATGGGTCATCTTGAATGTCTAATGATTTAATTATTATCAATGAAACTATTATTGATATTATTTTATATTTTAATTTATATTGATATAAAAGGATTATAAATGAAAATTTAGGTCTATTTTTAATTTTTATCAAAGGTTTTCATAAAATAATATTTTTCTGTTTTCAGTATGGATTGTTTGAATTCCTTTAGAATTGAAAAATTGAATGTTATTTTTAATAGATATGCCAATAACAACATGTTTCCATTGTGAACATTATTTTATATTTGTATTTCAGTAAAATTATTCAATTTTTTAATATATAAAAACTCAATTTTACATTTCATAGTATTTGTTTTCTTAAAATGGGTTCTGAATATAAATTGATTATTTCTATAACATGATATGTTTTCTAATGAGTGGAAATGAAATTTTAAGAGTGAAATATTTAAAATTTAATGGTTTTATTTGTAATCATCATATAATAATAATTTGACATTTTATGGGTGGTTACGTGATAAAACATCAATGTTTAGTTTCACAGTTAACCATATATAAGAGGTTGTGTTATAACCTCCAATAAACTGGGTATAGAATTTAGATATATGACCTTCCCATTTTAATGAGCGATTGGTATGGAAATCGAGCACAAAATTATTCCATTTATAAAAGTGGAATATATAATTATTTCCAAAGATACCTTAATTCATTTTCTATGCTTACTATGGATTTGTTTGTAATTACGTGATTAAAAAAATTATGGAATGAGCTTATTTTCAATGGAATATATTTACTACTTATTATGGGTGAAAAGTATTACTTTATAATAAAGTTTTCATGGGTTCTTATGTTTATCAGGGAAATAACAGTTTCCCTCTCTTTATGTCCTATATAGATCTATTTATTCTCATCCCTTGTTTTATAATATTTTTCACAAAATCTGAGTGTGGGTAAGTATTTGAAGATGTCATGTTGAATAATCTCAAGAGTTTTAATAAAAACAATCATAATTTATTTTTAATGTTTTAGATTATTTGAAAAAAGTACACAACTAGTAAGTGTACACTTTTTATTATTATAGTTTTGTTATGTATGAGTTATGGAATAGTTTTCTACAACTCTAAACCTGAAACGTTCATCAATATGAAATAATGTAAAATTATTATCTTACCAAAAGATTATGTAATATTTTAATTTTGGGTCCATGTAGTTCGTATCAAAGGAAAGGTTTAGAAAACATTAGGGATTATAAATTATAGTTAAATATATGTTGGGATTCTATATATATTATTTTAGTTAAATCTATAATTCATAACTTTTTTAGATCAAGGAAATTATGCTAAAAATGAAAGGATGAGGATCTCAAACAACATTCATATTTATTATAAATTAATTTCTTGCAATAATTATTTGAAATTAATGTCCTGAGGATTCTAGAATTTTTTAAAACATACAAATATATTGAAAATAGTTGTAATAGATATCAAATACCTATTCTATACCTCAATACCATCGTGGTTTGTGTGTTGTTTTTAATAAAATCCTATTTTCTCAATATTCTCATATTTTCAAAAATGGTTAATATTATCAAGTAATTTTTAGATATTTTACCCTATTAGATTAATTTGAAGCATATTATGATTTTGAATATGAAACTGAAGAGGAAGACCCTTTCACAGCCTATTTATATTTGGATTTAACTTAAATTCATTCACCATATACATGTGATTTATTAAAAATACCCTCAATTTAAAATTTCAAAACAAAACCGGTCTAAATATTTTATAAAAACCGATTTTTTTTTTTAAATTTTGATATTATATGTATAAAAAATGATTTTCAAAAACAATTTATCTTCCAAAACCCACACAACCCATGTTGTGTATGGTGTATTTAGAGAAAGTAAGAAAGTGAAATAAAAGAAGTTTTAAAGAATTACTATAATGAATGAAACTTATATATGCATGAAAAAATGAAGGTGAAAACAGGTGGAGAAAATGATCTAAGTGAAACAATATTTCTTCTTTGAATTGTTTTATTAAATCACAGGGAGATGAAATGAAACCATATTAGATATAAAAGAACTCATGAATTAAGTTGTTTTGTAAATTATGGTTAGGGATACAAATAAAAGGTATAAGAGATCCATTTATGTTAAATAATTATATTAAAGGATGAAATTATACATATAATGTAATTAAATTTACTTATTAATTGATGTAGTAAATGAATTATTCATCTTTATGAAAAGGATCTTAAAAAAACATTATTTGTTTAATTTTTATACGAAGAAATCAATGAATTTTTTACCCATCATAGATTTGTGGTTTTATGATTGTTAACTTTTGAAAGAAAATGATCTATACAACTCTATATTAGAAAGTGATATATAGTTTTTTTAATTTCCATATTTTCCTATATGGAACCCTAGTACTTTTCAACTCAGGTGACCTTTGTACTTCAATTTATTTAATTTAAAGTGGAAGATTAATTAAACCTTTTTTTGATGTGGGATTTCAATAAATATATTTTTAAAAGTAAAAACCATAGTTTTAAATACTGAGATAAAATTACGAGGATGCAATTTATTAATGATGGTAGAATTTAACATCTCTTCTTTTAAAAAAATACTATGTTCTATAGCATATATGATATGCCACATCAAGTTTAAACAAACAACTGGATATTATTATGTCACGAACATAAAATAGCCATTAGGATTGTGTCAATTAATAAGATTAAATTAATTATGAATATATGGTTTAAAAATGTATATATAATTAATTATTTTTTCTCAAATTAATTAAAAATGAATGTAAAACATTTTTAAAATAAAAGGACATGTTTTTCAGGAAAACTATTTAAATGTTCCAATGTGTATTTTTTATTAATAAAATAAAAATAAAAAATCTTATTAAATTAATTAAATATATATTATATTCAATACATTGGTTAAAATTAATCTTATGTGCTTTCTAGATGTTATATAAGAACTCATCCACACAAAAGAAGTATTTTTCTAAAAAGGTTATTTTCCTCCTTTTGATGATGCACTTGTTTTAAATATTGTTTCGAAAAATTTAATAAACTATATTTGAAAAAATAAACATCTTATTTGAAATCAAAATAATAAAATTTAATTTTTTAATTTTTTTATTTTTCTGAAATTTTTCATTATTTGAAAAATAGTGAAAAGTGTTCATTATAATTGAAAAGTGTTTTTTCATAAAATTGTTTTTTATTATGAAATTATATATTTGAATAGTTAAAAATTATATTTAGATAATTATTCTAAAATTTAATCCAATTAAGATCTTTTTAATCAATTTCATATTGAAATTGGATATATAAACATTGTGAATTTTTTATAATTTCTTACTTTAAAAACCCATTTTCTTATTCCGTCAACAGGTTTAATTTTTATAAAATTTGAGGACATTATGTGTTTTCAATTTCTAAAAATAGATTTCATATTTGGAATTATAAGTTATAAATTTATTAAATATGTGCATTTTATTTTTAGATAAAATATGAATAGTAAATTTAGTATTTTTATTATTTTTATGATTAAGGGAAAATCATTCAATTAAGGGTAAACAAAATATTATAAATATTATAAAATTACCCTAACACTTAAAATAATTATTTTAAATGATTTTTTTTGTATATATTCATTAAACGGTCTATTTGGAGATAATTTATGGAATTGTTTATGAGAATATAACCATTATAATATTATATTCAAATGAATGTTAATTTGGACATACCTTTGTTTTTAACAAGAGAAATATTTTCAATATGGGGATATATAAAAAATACGTTCATCTATAAATATTCTTTAAAAATATAAAATATTTATGTAAATCTTGGTAATTTATTTATAAATTTTGTTGATAAAATAGTTACCATAAAAGGTGTCATAATGATGATGCAGTAATTTTTTAATTAATTGAAGAATCAAATAAATGATATTAAAAATGTGATAGAAATTAATAATTTGTTATAATTAATGTCATTAAATAATTTTATAGACAACATTGACATGTTAGTGATTAGATAAAAAATAATGTTTTAATCAATCATGTTTTCATGATATTTCTAAAAATTGAAGTGATGAATGATGTCAAAATTGGCATTAATGATTTTTTTAAAATAAATAATATTTAATTAAATTATATAAAATTTATAAAAATCTAAAATTCAGATAACATATTGTAATAATTATTAAATTTTATTAAATAAGACATTTATTATATTTTCGAGTTTTTATTGAAAATATATTAACCCATAAAGTGTATATTACATGATAACATGGTAAGAATTAAAAAGAATTAATAATTGTTAAAGCACAAATATAAGAATTAAAAATTATAAAAAACTAATATATTTTTTATATTATTATGTTATTTCATTCCAAAAAAATAAAATCTATGAAATTAATATGTTGGGATCCATTTGGATTGGAAAATTAATTTATATTTTTTTAATATTTTGATGATTTCGATGAGTGCCCCTCCCATATCTTATCATATGGAACCAATTCATCCCTTTTATTTACACCTAAAATCCTATTTTATTATGATGAAGCATATCCAAATACCTTCCTATAATCAATCAATACATTACAGAGACCATATTTTAGGAATAATGCCTTTATTAGATATATTATTGTGTTAATCCAAAAAGATTGTTCGAAAAAGTGGTATCATTTTTAATTAAGTGTTTCTATTTTATTTTTTCATCCACTTCGTTAAAAAAATTTCCACCATGGTGAAATATTAAAAATAGTATCCTAAATATAAATAGAATTTATTTTGTTAATCTATTCACAAAAATCCATCTACACTTCCATAAAATGGGAAAATAGTTATCGTTCATGTGTACGATGATCTATCACCTCCCTAAAAGATATAATTCATTTTCCATAACTGTCTCTCAAGGAATCTTATAATTATGAAATTATTTTTTATATATGATATTAATGAAATAAATATCAGTATTATATTATAATAAATTATTTATGTTCTTAACATTCCTCATATATAAAAATGATAATGTCATTCACGGGTATTTGTGAACTATCACATCCACAAAGCGATTTGATTGGTTTTTATCCACATATCACATGGATAATATTTTTAAGTATATTTAAATTATTAATTTGATATATATGACATTTTTATTATTCTATAATGTTAAAAATATATTATAATTCTTTCTAAAATGATCATTGAAAATGGTAATATTACTCATGCATACGTACAATCTGTCATCCCTATGATTATGACATAGTTCATTTTTTCATAACCAAATTTAATGGTATTATTTAAAGTTAAAATTTATGTATAAAAATTATAATAATTTCATTAATATTATTTCATTGATTATATACAAATTCCATTTTTACTATAGAAACCAAACTAAAGTCATTTTGGACACATGTACTGAATATCAACAAAACACCTCAAATGGACTTAACTAATTAAGTAATTTTCATAATAAACATAAGAGATATAAAAGGAATAATAAAAACTTAAAAATGTTATAAAAAAGAAAACAATTAACCTGTTTTTATTATTCATTAATATAAAAATTGTACGTGACAAGTCATAGTCAAGGTAACGAACTTCGTCTCAGTCTCATTTCATTGAGGCATATCAAGAAGTTATACACCCACATTCTTTTATGTGGTCCATATAAAAATACATTGACATATCATATAATGATTTTATTTTATTCTCGTGTTATTTAATGTTTTTATAATGATATTATTTTTGGGGTATATGATTTAAATGTTCAAAGTGGTATGTGACACATTAAATGTTTAAGGATTTAATTTTCTCTTTGTCAATATTATTGATATTATTTTATATGTACATTTAGATGGATTTAAAAAGATTATAAAGTAAACTTTATGTCTATTTTTAATTTAATTAGAAGGTTTTATAATAATTATATTATTATTTTTTTTGTATGGAACGTTTGAGTTCATTTATTAAGGAAAAAATGAATTTTTTTAACATATATAGTAACAAAAAATTCCCCCTCATGTGTCAATTATTTGATATTTGGATTTCTCTACAAGTATAAATGTTTTTAAAATATAAATAAACCCCACTTTTCCTTTTATAGGTTTTTTTTCTAAAAATATTTTTTGAAAATGGATTGATTATTTATATAACATGTAATGTTTTCTTATGAGTTAAAAAAATTATGAGTGACATTTTGAAAATTGAAATATTTTATATATTATGATTATATAATGGTACTTGTATATTTTATGTGTGGTTACATGATAAAAAATTACTGGTGGTTCTATTATAATTCAATGATGGGTTTTTATGTTATAACCTCCAACACATTAGGTATGGAAGTTGGTTGTATTGCTATTACAATTTTAAGAGTGACATATATGGAATTCATCTACATGGTTATTCCATTTATAAGCATGGAAAGTATAATTATATCCCAAGATACCTGTATTTATTTTCTATACTTTTAATGGCTTTTATGATAATCCATTAATTAAAAAAATTGGAATGAGTTCATTTTCAAAGGAAGGTGTTTATTACTTTTTACGGGTGAATGGTATTACATTAGGATATATTTTTCATGTTTTTAATATTCATCAATGGGGTAAAAATTTTCATCTTTTTATATCCCATACTGATATTTTTATGAAAAGACCACATTTATATTATTTTTCACAGGATATAAGGATGAGTAAGGATTTGGAGATTTCATAATAAATGTCGTGAAGAATTTTCATAAATGTTTCCAGGATTTATTTTAAATGTTATAGATTATAGAAAAAATGGATACTATTTGAATGTTTCCACCTTATAATTTCATGTTTTTGTTATATATGAGTCATGGAAAAATTCTTTATAGAACTAAACCTAAAAGACACACAATGTGAAATAAATTAAAATTCATGACTTAACTCAAGATTATGTAATGTTTTAAGGTAGTGTCCTTAAACCAAGAACCCAAAGGATTAGTGTCCTTGAATATTAATTATATAAAAAACTTATTATAAAATATTTTATAAAAACATACCAAAAAATTATCTATAAAAACTACCCTATACATTTTTTCTTGTATATAATTTCTTGATGAAATAGAAAATAAATGGAGTGAGCTCAAATTATCAATAATGTAAACTATATCAATGAGTTATGAAGGGTTAAATAATAAGAATGTGTGATGAAATGATAAAGGGAGTAATATATGATTAAAATTACCATTTAATCATATTTGATAACTATAATAAATTATATAACAATATATATCATGGTGTGGGATCATTTGATCATAAATTAAAAATCATTTAAGTAAAAAATGCATATCAAGGTCTGGAAAGAAAACATTATTGTGTGGAATAAAAATATGAAAATAAAAAAATAACATTTTGAATATTACAAAATTTTATAAGTTCCATGAACTTTGTTTTAAGCATATCTAAATAGAAGTCATGTCCACATTCATGTTTGTGAACATAGATAAGCAATAATCATGTATATTCATATTGTCATGAACTTAGATAAATAGAAATAGTGTCCATGAAAAAAATATCCCAAGATATAAATATAATAAATTATTTATAGATATATATAATCCCTCCCATCATATAATATTTTTCCATAATTATATATTACACAAAATCATAAGAGCATTCATCAGTATTTTATAAGATAATTATCCTATGGAAAAGAAATGGGTTTCTTGATAATTTCTATATAACATATTCACAACCAATGTAGAGAAATAAAGTGGATTGCATCATTATAAAATATCCATAGTGAATAAAAATAATTATTAATGTAGTTTTTATATATGAGAAATTAATTCTTACAAAGATTTATAAATATGAATTGACAAATAAGAAGAAATACCCTTTTCTTTTGGTAATATTTTAAAAATCAAAAATTCCCAAATCAGTGGGAAATAAATTTTATTTGAAAAACCATGGAATAATTGAAAGGATGTTTAATAATTAATATCAGGAATAATTTAAGGAAAAGGTGAGCACACAATAAAATTTTAAGAAACATTATTTTCACACCATTTTATAGAAAGTAATAAATAACTAGAATGGAAAATTTTAAATATATTCATTTTGAAACCTATATAAAACGGTAATGTATAGTTGAAATTTACTTTAAATAGTAATTTAAATAAAGAGTAGAAAATTATTTAAACCTAATATGGAATAATGACATGGATAAAAAGATTTAGGTTAAATACATCCAATCATTTAAATTAAGGATTTAAAATAAAATCTTATGGAATATAAAATTAAAACATACTTTAAATAATAAAGATATAAATGAGATAAAACTAAATTAGTATAAATAGGTTGATGATATAATTTGTCAAATACAATTTATATAAACAATAAAAATGAAAATAGGTTCCTAATATTAAATCTGTCTCAGTGAAGTAAAATTGAGCAGAACAATCCATTACAAAAGTCTTTACATGCTTGGGTCATGTGTCTAACCCCCTTAATAACCCAACTAACTTTATTAAATAGCTTTTTTAGGATATTTTTAAGTTATATTTCATTTTTATCATCCATTTTTTATCTTATTCCATCCGTTTGTAATATATTATTTCCCCTTAACAAACTTTGTATTTATTAGTCAATTTCTTCAAAATTGATTTTATATATTTACCATGTTCACTAGGGTTACATAATTGTTTTATAATTCTATCATGTAGATAATAGTTTTATTTATCATTACATTAGCATAAAAATTATATATTTTAATAGTTTTTTGTAAATAAATTAAAATTATTAAAAGTATATCAACATGAGCATATTAGGTTTTCATATTTACAATGATAATTAATCAAAAATAGTATTAATAGAATGGAATAATTATCATTTTATAATCATAATAATTTTATAAATATCATATTTATTTATCAAATTCATTTCTATAACCATACATATCGGTAATTATTGATAAATGAAATTTTTGTTTTCAAGGAGGTGGTAGGTCGGACATAACACGAGAGAAATTTTCATTATATAAGGATTGAGAGGAGGTATATTATTGTTATTAAATCAAGTTAAAAATAATTATGTATATTAATGATAGTGATTTCATTATATTAAAATGGTTTTAGAATACATGGAAGATGTTTAATAAGAAATAATCATAAATGTACTCAATAAAAACAATTACCTCTTCTATGGATATCCTTTATTTGGCCTCTTATTTTTTTCATTCAATATTAGTATTTTTTTGATAACAAAACAACTTCAAAATGGTTAATAGGTTTTAAGAGATTTTTTTGTAGATTGTTTTTTATCTGGGAAGGTTTTGGTGTGTGGATAAGTGGGGTGTTCATGGTGTCCTTTTATGGGGGACAAGATTGGAATTTTAATAATAATAATTTCATAATATAAAATCGAAATTCATGTTAATGTATAGTGGATCAAAAATGGATAGAAATCAAAGAGGATAAGGGTGTGGTAGAGACATACAATCTACACCCATTTTGAAATAAGGTTTTTTAATATTTCAAGGAATTAACATGTAATTTTACACTTACCATATTTTTTTCATTTCTATAGTGATTAAAATTTACCAGGGTATTTTATTTTAATGACTAATATTGAATTATAACTTATTATCTAATTTGAAAATTCAGATTCAAAATTTTAAAATTGTTTTACAACAATTTTTTTTAATATATATATAATTTATTTTAAATATAGTGCATGACAAACAATAAAAATATTTTTTAGAAAAATTTATTTTTAAGAATAAGAATTAACATACATAATACTCATATATAATAT
This sequence comes from Viscum album, assembly GCA_963277665.1. Taxonomy (NCBI): domain Eukaryota; kingdom Viridiplantae; phylum Streptophyta; class Magnoliopsida; order Santalales; family Viscaceae; genus Viscum; species Viscum album. Next base: position 1,260,974,762 of record OY728145.1, on the reverse strand, counting down.
CAATTAAAATGTAATTTCTTGGTTCAATAATAAAAAATAATAGTTTTGTGACTTGCAAAGCACACCCAAACAGAATAGATCAATGTGAATAAATATATAAAGGAAAAAAGGACCAAAATAGATTTTTGTTAGAATAGAATATAACATCAGTTTCAAAAATTAATCCTTATATTTAAAAATATCAAAAATATTAATTTTTTACTATGTCATTATAATATAATATTATGTTGATAAAATTTGCATCATTTGTTAAAAAAATATTTTCACTATTAACATTAAAATATAAATATTTTTAAAATAAAAAAATCACCCAAAGATAATTTTTATATATATAATCCAAAAATGAAATACATTTTATCAAAATAAATTTAATAAATTATCGAAAATAAATTTTAATATATTAATACATAATATATAAAAATATTATTTTCAATGTATTTTAATCATAAAATGAATTTTATGAGTGTAATTTATTGAAAATACATAATGATAATTTATTAAAATTTTAATGTCATGTTTATTTTCTCATATATTCAATTTTAAAAAACCCTCAATACATCCACCTAAGATATAAGGGGATAATAAACAATTTTGGTATATACGGGTGGTAATTGAGAAAACATAGATCTCGAAGTGATTTCCAAAAGATAAAACATATCATATAGGTGATTTCTCTAAATCCACACATATTTAAATTAAATTTATCCTCGCTATAATGAACCCCCTAATGAATTATCATCCTTTTCATGATTGGAAAAATGGATTATCATAAGGAATATTTCTATGGTTTGATGTTATTGATTCAAATTTGGTAATACAGTGTTATATATTTATATCGATAACTCAATGGATATATAACAATGGACATATTCATATCTTACATAGTATATGTGATTTTAACTAGTTTTATATTTCATATGAATCTATCTATTCAAAAATATTTATTTGTATATTAAAATCTTGGGTTATTACATTCTACCCCACATAAAAAGAGTCCCATTATAAAAATTCCATTTCATAGATAAAATTAAGTGTGGGGTATTTTTGTCATATTACATCCTTATGTTATAAAATCTATTCATAAAACATAGGATTTATTCACTATACATTGAATATGTATTTTTATTTTTAATGAAAAATTAATCTCTTCGATATAGGATCTCTACTAGTTATTCCTCATTAATAAGATTGTGTTCTAATTACACAGCTTCAATATTTATTTAATGTGAATGATTTTTTATTTTCTTTATAAAATGTTATACATGGAACATATAATAAAATTTTTAGAGATTAAAATTAATTTTGAAGATATAAGAATTAACCCCAACATGGTCACGAATTTCTAAGGGACTGATGTAGATAATGTTAATTTTTACCTTATTCTAGAGTCACATTACTCAAGTATAAGTAGATATCCAAAGGATACCCTGGTATCAAAATTAAAAATATAGATACAGTTGATGATTATCAACTTATATCTTATATATCATTTTGTAGATATTATTAGTTTGAACTTTTTTCTCTCTCAAAATTTATCATAGCATATTGATGTTCTGCACCTCTTCAAATATATTTCCTTCTATGGTGACATATGGATGCAAGAGTGGAAATTATTCTTACTTGAAAACTATACTAGAGGAATATATTCATAAAAATTACTGTAATATCCACTGAGAATGATCTTATCATATCCTCAATTGTTTGAATAATCCTTCCTAATTGAACACCAGTTTATGGTTATCTCTTATGCTAAGGTTTAGCTATATATCTAGTGATTGTTTTATACTTCTCTAGAATTTTAATGTGAACCTTACATGTAAAAAGATAAAATTTAATGTGGTAAGACATAAAAACATAACACTTTTTTTACATATAACATGGAATTTTGATCAACTAGAGAGTCCTCCTAGATATTATCAATGTTTTCCAAATTTATGAGCCAATTCTCTACTATCCAGATTGAATTTTTCCCATTAATAGTCTCAGTGAGATTCATGATAAATCCCTGGTAATATTATCCCACAAACATATGAGTATTGGAACTGATTTTATCACTCAATTTTATTTATGATGTACCACCCTTACTTGTTGACATATTGGGTAATGAGATACATAATATTCTATCTTTATCATCAATTTTATCCCACTAGAAGAATTTATTATGATTTGTATATAGGATTGTGCTTCCTGGATGAATAGAGAACTATGAGTTATGTATATAATCCAAACATTCCTCATTAAATGCTTATATTTATGGAAAAAATATCCCAGTTCAAAAACATATAATTAAACATTTATTAAGGTTATACTGTTTCAAATTTGTTATATTCTTCTATAGATTTATATCACCTTCACATTCTTTTGTAATCATTTTATATATGGTTGGATTAGAAATAATTATGCAAATGTAGTATTTTGACACATTATTTATGATTTATATATCCATCCTTGATATTTCTATAAATATTGGATACCTTTCCATCATCATCAGTGATACGGTAGTATAATCCATTCTAATAAGGGCATCTGAGAACTTTTTTACCTTCCCTTCATAGTAACAATATAAGAAATTATAATCTTTCACAAATTACAACCATATAAATTGGTGTATGTTCAACTCCATATCTACGAATATATAATTTATTATCTTGTGATTAGTATATTTATATTACTCTTTTACCCAACAGGATAATGTCACCAAACCACAAATGAAAATATAACTTATTTTAGCCTTAGATAATTCATTAGGAATATTTTTTCAAGGGGTATTGATTTTCATGAGGCATGAGTTATTACCATATTATTTTTCATTAGTATACATCCCAATACATTATTTTAAATAACACTATCTATCAAAATCCATTCTCCCAGTCTGTGGAATTATAGGTACATGCATAGTGATCAATCTCTTATAAGCCAATATGGTGCTTCATTCGCAATCATCTATCTATTAAGAGTGTTACTCTATTTCTCATTATATTTTCACAATATATTACATATAAGATACATTTTTTAAAAAAAGTGATATTATCTACCCAACCAAAGAAAAATATGATTATTGAATAGAGTGGTCGTTTTCATCCATTATTCAATATCCTCCATATGTGAACGATCTATAGAAATTCCTTTACTTATGATCATTTAACCAAAGAATGATAATTTATATAACTAGAATTAGCACATTAAAAAAAATTCTTATAATTTATAATTTATAATTTTTAGTAACATAATACTCAAATTGTCTTTATTCTCTTCCATATTCTTGAATTATGAGAGAATATTATCTAAAAATACTAACTCTAAATGATTAACGTATTCTATAAAGACTATATTATTAGATCCATGAATATTTTAGATAAATATTTATATTTGGAAGTAATAACATTTGAGTATATAGTGTTCAAACCTCATAAAGAAGGTTATTTTATGTATATATTTCTTTTTTACCATTAAATGATAATATCTATATTGATAGTTAGGCTTAATTAAGCACTGATACTCATTAAGTTTATCTAATAGGTTATCAATACGAGGTAGAGGATACATGTTCTTGATCCTGATTTTATAAAGTCCATGATAAAAAATTAAAAGACTTATCAATCTATCTTTACTTCTGAAAAAAGGATTGATACACCCCATGGTAAATCAGTAGGGTATATAAATACCTTATCTCAAATATTTTGTATTTTCCTCTTTAATTAATACATATAGAGTTCACAAACTTATAAGAATCAATATTTGATAATTGTATGATTTAGGATACAAATGATACTTCATTCTTCTCAAAATTTATTTGATTTCTATATTGTGAGAGAGAATCAATTCACATGATAACATCGAATTATTCCAAGGGAGGATTAACTACATTTTCAGAATCAATCTTCTGAAAAAACATGCTCATAGAATATTTGTTTAAATTATAAATAATAAACCCACAAATATAAGTTTTCAATGAAAATTCATTATGTAATTTTCAAGATTTTGAATCAAAATTATTATTATACTTTCATGATTGGATTGAATATGGTGAACCAGAATCAAGTAACTCATTCACAACATTGGATCGAAGAGTATTTATAATGTTCACAAACTAATTTTCAAGACCCACTTCTATATTATTGACTTCATATATTATTCCATTTTCACTTAGATAAGGTGTTTTTGGCTTCCAATTATGCTCATTACCCCTTGGAATGCATTAATTTTAAAAATTCCCAAAGTCACTACATTTTTAGCAATAAATTATTGGTAGTTCATTTTTTTGGATATTACTATTTTCTATTGTATTAAATATATAAAATATATATTCAATAGTAATTATATTTATAGAAAATCCTTATATTCATAATCAATTATTATGTTCTATTTCATATGTATATTGGTTTATTTATCCAACATAAATGGCGCATGGGTGTCTCTGATTTCCTTCCTCCATGTGATTTATCATTAATTATTCCTGGAAAATCAATATCTCATTTAATGTAACCAAATCATTTGGATTTATTAGAGTCACTAGTTCACATTTCTTCTTTAAGTTCACATAAAAATATTTTTTTGTAGTTATTATTGTCTACAATATACAATTACATTTAATTTTGTGGTTTTAGGACACTACATTACTGATTGATCATTATATTATAGTTATTAATAAAAATGGACGTGTTACTTTTTAATCTTGTGATATTTTATTCATTGGTTCCAATTGATTCATCATCCTTTTGATTTAGCCATAGTAATTATTCATAAATTTTCATTTGAAGGGTTTAGTGAAAATATTTAATGAATAATATTTTCATTAATTCCTCTCATTCCCAAGAATATTATTTTTTTAATGAAATATTATAATGGATGGTTCACCATTGGTCAGCTTCAACTTTCAAGAGATATATTTCTAAGAAAACCATCTCATGATCTAAGCACGAGTAAATGGAAAATATATTTTCTTTTGTGTTAATACTTTTCTAAAAAAATATTGTGTTTGAAGACCGAATAAAGGTAATTAGTTGATTCCACATATAAGAATATATTGTATGTTGATCCTTCCTTGGTGAATTTGGTCGATCAATATGGTTTACATTATTATTCATTTTATATGATTGTTTTGTGAGAAATTCCAGGGCGTTTTGAACTCCATTTCCCATTCCATTTTTTTCTCAAGGGGACGATAATTTCATTATATTTTACAACTATTTTTAACGTATAATCACCTTGTTCCATCGATTTACTAAAAAAATGTTTACATGAGAAACACAAAATATATATTAATAAAATCATAGTAGACTACTATATCAATATTTATAGTCATTATTTCAATTTTTTTTATCTAAGACACCTTAATCTTACAATAAAATATGTGTGGTTCATCATTGGTTAGACATTCATTTCTATCATTTGTGTTCTCTTGTAGTTGTAAACCTAAGACAAAAAATAGAATATAATCATTATGATAACAAAAGATTCTATTTGAGATAAACAGTCATATACTTTACTTCTTGTTTATAGTTTAACAATTATATCTCAAAAATAATTTCACAATCCCAGAACCTAAAGGCGTTTTTTAGGGTTGGATTCATTAACACATTATTACACATTTCTACTTCAACATCTCACAAAAAATATATATAATACATACTTATACATTTAGTCCTATATATAAGTTTCTAGGGGAAGTAGAAAAGAAAAAAAAGAAGTTAGCTCAGACACTCCGTAAAGGAAAACTAATTAATGGATAATAAAGTGTACTATCATATGAGTGTGACCTAGAATAAGAATATGTGAAATATCAAATTAAAATCATCATTAAATTATAATATATAATCAAAAAATGGTATAACCTTATTGATCCTGTTATGAGATCATATGATCATAAAATAACCATCACTGATGTACAAAACATATACCATGGCTCCAAAAATAGGACATCAGTTTGTGGAGTAAACATAGGTATAGGAAATCATAATATTATGAATATATTAATATAAAATTTCAACCACATAAAATGTTATGAACACAGATAAACATCAAAAAATTATATGAATAATGTTGTGAATATAGTAAAATAATAATCATGTCCATAAACATAGTTGTTAATATGGATAAAAAAATATCTTTTCAGTGAATAATATTGTTATATCATGAGATATAACACCATAATAAACTAATTTTAGGGTAATTAGGGAACCTACATATTATATAATGATAAAATATATGTATGTATTCAAAAAAAGTATAGTGAATTCATCATTTTACCAGAGCTTAATTAACACATGGAAGAGAAAAAGTTTCACAAAAATCTATAGAAAATATTATCATATGAAATATAAATAATAAAGGTGGATTGTATAATTAGACTATATTCCTTAGGAAGAACACCAATAATTATAGGATTCTAATATAGATGAAAAACACTTTTATAAAAAAATTTATAAATATAAATTGAAAAACATGAATAAATATCCACCAAATTTGGTAACAGAAAAAAATGAATAATTCTATAAAATGGGAATTAATTATAGTTCTAAAATGATGGAAAAATTAAAATAATGATTAATAATTTAGAAAACAAATTAGGAAAAAATATAAATTTATAAATAGAAAAAAACAATCTATTCACATAATTATAAAAAGTAAAATATAAATCATACAGAAAATGTTAAAAAGATTCCAATCTAAACCATTGTAAGAAAATAAAATATATTATAAAATGAAATTAAAAAATAAATTAAATATAGAGTTTAACATTCTTGAAATTTTACCATCAATATATATATAGAGGGAAATGAGTTCGGTAAAGAACATACAATATTATAATGATATGGTTTAAAATAAAACAATTATAAACTTTTAGTATAAAAAACCATTAAATGAATAAATTTGAAATGGAATCTAAATTTATAATAATATTAATAGATTCATTGTAACAACATGTTTTATAGTTGTTTAATTGATATAATTTTACATGTTTTTAAATAAAATTTTGGGATATTTTCAATTTCAATTTTAATTTTGTCTAGAAATTTATCTTATTTAACAAGGTTTATTCTAAAAGACCATAGTTTTAGACTAAACCATACATTTTACCATAATGTGTGATAAATATACCATTATTTAAGATTTGTTTTTAGTTCATTGTTAACATGTTTGTTTTGGTATGTATGATGTGTGAAGTGATTAGGTGAATTAGGTGGAAGACCATTATGAAATTATCAAACATGTGGGCTGCCCTTATGTTTTTATTTTTGGGTGGAAATATATAATTGATTTAGAAAAATCATGTTACATTTGGGTAAAGAGTTTTTATCATAAAATTTTTGTTTCACATGTTTAGTATATAGTTTCCAAACCATAAATCTTACTGAGTTTTTAATTTTTTTTTAATTTACCATTCTTCACTCCCCAAATTAAAATCCCCAAATCTCATTTTACATTAATCCCTAAATGATATCATAACCCATAAACATGAACCTGAGGTTTACCTAGCATAATATACATAAATATTATAAATTTTTTCAATAATATCTAATATATTTCACAATAATACATGCCTGAGAATTGTAATGGTTTAGTTTCATTAGAGACCAGTAACATAATAAACTGGTTTTGTAAAAGATATTCAATATATTGCCTAAATATATTTATATTTTATTACCCCTTTAGAAATATAATACTCAAAACATTCCATCAAAACTCAGGTTAGTTAAACATAAGATATGATTAGCTCAAAATATCTTGTAATGATAAACACATGTGATATCAATCAAAAAATATCATAAAATGATCATAAGAATATGGTAACATAATAATGTACATATTCTCTGTATAAAATTTTCATGCCTAGATAATCATGCATCATCATTTCCAAAATCATGTAATATATATAAGCATGATTAATAAAGGTGTAAATTTAGTAATCATAATTATTGATTCATAACGAAATCATGTGGTGTCTTAATATAAATAATTTATTATATTTTGAATATACCTATTAACATTGATTTCCAAGAAAAATATTTTGATCATAAATAGAAGAAAAAATTATATTAATGAAAAATGTGAAAATTTTCATTTTCAAACATTTTGATAAATAATATTCTAAGAATAAATATAAGAAATTATAATAATGAATCAAATTTGGAAAATGTCTATTCACAATCTTGCTAACACTTATCATCATCAACTCATTAGATATCTATATCTCATTTCCCAGCATTTTGAAGTGGGATTATATAACCAACTATCACATGATCATAATTCATTCATATATATTCCACAAGAACAAGAAACAGTTTATCATTTTTTCATAGCTTAGCTGGTGGAATGGAAAATTAAATTTACCAAGATTTAATAATTATAATCAATAACCATCCAAAGAAATATAATTTTGGTATCATTAGATCATATCCTAATTAAATTTTTATTAACATCAATGGATGTTGTTATAATCAAAAAATACCTTTAAAAGATAGTTTAAAAACATCTTGGAAAAAATTACAATTTATTTTTTAAATAAATTATTTAAAAGAAAAAAAAATATTTTTTATGAAACAAATCTTAGAAATGATCTATATAAAACTTTTAATGGATACTTTAAAACAAATAATATTCATGAAGACATAAAAATTATTTATGCGGTATACATTAAGAGAAATATTCTATTCACACCATTGGTAAAAATTACTTCATTTTGAAAATGAAAAGTATTATATTTTTTAACCATTTTATAAATATACAAATTTTAATAAAAATTAATTTAGTGAATCATTTTAAAATTTGAAATACATTATTGTAAACATTTTTAAGAAAATATGGGCATAGAAGATAATTATTCTTAACCAAAGTGAAAATAAGGTTTATTTTTCTTAATTTTTTTCTCAACCGTTTTATTTACCAATGAGATGAGAATGAAAATAAAAACATGAAAATACATAAATAACTAGATGAGATAAATATATAAGGTTTTTAAAGGATAATTATCACATAATTTCCCTCAATGTAAATTTCAGAAAAATAATCCCAAAAAAGAAATGGGATTCTATACAAATCATTTTATTCATGTCTCGTCTTGATTTTTACATATTTAGAACACATTTATAATAAATATATAATTATTATAAATATATTTTAGAACCAAGTTAATATATATCTTAATATGTACCATTCCATTATATCTTCCAATTATCATTTTATTGACAATTCAATATAAAATGGACATTCGGGTGAAAACTAGGCCATTTTCCTTATATGTTTCAGTTCAATGGATCATATACCTAAATATTTATTGTGTTAAAAACATCTCTAGAATAATAATAATTAAATAAATATCATATAATTACATAATATAAACAATTTTAACTAATTCTATAAACCAGTGATGAAATTATAATTGCATCACTTTGTGGAGATGGTAGTCTGTATGTAGGCACGAGTAATACATAAATTTTTCATTAAATGAATTGAATGAAAGGTAAATAATAATTAAAAATTATATAATAATTATTATATCATTAATATAATATTAATTACATATATATTTCCGCGTTACCACCCATTAAGAATATAAATGTAAAAAATTACACCACTTCCTTGAGGTGGTAGTCCGCGCATACGCACGAGCAACATTATCATTTTCCAACAGATAAGAAATTAAAAAAATGATATTATAAATATATAAACATAACTATGTCTTAAATATCATATATAATCATTAACATGATTATAATGACCTAAAAATAAATATTATGGTGGAAAATGAATCATATCATTATACGTAGGCAGTTTTCCTCATGTACGCATGAGCGATACTTTCATTTACCATTTGATGGAAAGGAGGAAGAAAATTGTTATCCCATTATAATAATAAAAACTAAATAAATTCGTTATATTTTATTCATTACATTTTTTAATAAAAATATTTAGTGATATTTTAAGAATAATGAAACTTGAAAAATTTCAGTAAGAATATATACCTCTTATATGAGAAACAACCTTTGAATCTCTACCCAAGGATCATTGGGATGCTATTTAAAGAATATAAACAACTTTAGGACATGGATAGGTAACTCTAGAATATAATTATGAAGGATTTGGTTGAGATAAATTGATCACTTGGTTTGGGGAAGAGAGGATAAGGGGTGACCTTTTAAAAGTGAGAGTAGTGGAACATTTGTAATTATTTAGAATATTAAATTATAATAAAGAATATTTCATAGTAAAGTGTATCAAAAATGGATAATGTTTTAATTTAGGATTTTATATAATATAAATATAAATAATATCATTTATAAATGTTTTGAGGCTTTTTTAACACATATCTTCTTAGTTTATCCCCTCAATAACCACCTATAACCTTTTTCATATTAATAAATTTTTACCTAGGTTTATATTCATCAAATACAACAAATATGTTTTAATTATTACCTAATATTAATTATTTTTATTTTTAAAGTTGAATAAATTTTATATTATTAAATATATATAGGAGGAGAGAATTCAATTTAGAATAAGCACCCAAAACATAAAAAACTCATTAAAAATGGATTTTAAACAAAAAACCCAGTTTACCATCATTCCATGACTTGTAAAAACTATTTAAATAAGGTTATAATATATTAATGAATATATTATATAAAAATATATTTAAAATTTTTCTTAAATATATATTATTTTATTTTATTTTTTCAAAAACATATTGGGAAAAAAATAGTTTGTTATAAAACATGTCTCTTTTCCCTTTAAATGATTTTATTATAATTTCTAACCAATTGAATAAGGATGATATCATTTTATGAATATGAAAAAAATACCTTTTCATATTTTAAATATTTCCATTGATATCCACTAATCTAGCATATTTCCTTAATTATCACATTAAATAATTAAAATTCAATAGTATTTTACGATTTTTTTAACTCCATGTCGCGTGTAAATAATGTTATAAAAGAAATTAAATTCAAATAAAGAGAAATATACAATAAACTATTAGGGTCTTAAATTCTATCCCACTTATAAGAAAATATTCCTTGAAATTCCATCACTATGATACAAATAATAATGAATATATCTACTACATCTTATCTTCAGGTTCTTATATGTATTTCTAAAATGTATTATCTCACTACAAATATTTGATGCTATGAGTGATCTTATTCTACAACACATTCTCTCTAAAATATATAATCGCCATCAATTATACCTATTAAGAGGGATTATTCTCAAATTTTAAGACCTCTGAGTTCAGTAAATTTGAAGAACAATGTGCATATCTACTTAGATAATATACATGGAAAACATCATGAAAATGATAGAAATTGAGTGGAAGAACCAAGTGACAAGAAAATTTCTAGAAATAATCAAGAATTTTTAAGGGAATGATATTTCCAGGGCACATTTTTCCCTTCATTAAAAATATTAGAACCTTCTTCGAATGATATATTCATAATAATACACTTTCACCAACATCAAAGTATAAATATTTCCGATAATAGTCAGTATAATATTTTTTCAATGACAAGATTCAATTATATTTTGAAGAATGGATAAAACCATATCTTACATTTCCATAAATAGATCCTGTATCAAATGATTTATTTCTCCAACTTGATCCCAGCAAATTAGTGTTATGCAATTCCCAATTTAGTGGGATTTATAAGGAGACATCTATGTGGTCGAGTGAAAACTATTATTATAATAAATTTATACCAAGGAAATATATTGATCCCGACCACATTTAGAATCCTTATAATTGGTTATGAAAATATCATTTAGGTTTTTAATGGTCATATTTGGGAGATCAGCAATCTAAGAATGATATGTATTTCTAGAGTTTAACTTTGTATTGAATCCTTACTAGTGACCTCTCTTAAATATTAGGGTAAATCTAATATCTCGATATAATAAAATAAAGGGCAATACTCCATGAATTCTTAACACTTAGTTAATTTATATATCAGAAATATAATAAATTGAAATATCTTCTATTATAGAAATAAAATGTGTTGGCATCATAATTTGATCAACTAAAACCCAAATAACATTGTTCCTTTTAGAAGTTTTTTTGGATCCCAATGATGAAATCCATAGTAATGTTCACCCATTTCCATTTTCATATTGTCAATGATCGAAAACCCCATTTGAATTATATCACTCAACTATAAATTGCGGGTATATAAGGCATCAAGATATCTACACTAAAATTACATGTTTCTTGTTATCCCACCAAATATAATTTTGTTATATTTTCATACATATTCTCAAATCCATGATGAATATAGAATAATGATAAATGTAAATTTTCCAATATCTCTATATTCATGTTTAGTATTTATTATACACTTAATTAGTTCTTGAACCTTATAATTCCATCAAAATCATGGCTTGACTTAGTAAAATTTCTCAATTTTTATAGGTCTATATCCTCCTTTTGTGAATCTTAAATCATCACATGGATGGATGGTTGAAAAATTGTCTGAAAAACATATGATCAGTCCCATTTCCTTATTATTTCAAGTCCTATATTCTATTAATCCATAAATATGGGATCTCTATCAATCCTCATACTAAAAAAAAGCATGGTCCTTCTGACATTAAGCATTATCAGCCATGTTCACCTTCCCTAGGGTAGTGTATTGAGCATTCATAATATTTTATCAATTTTTTCCAAATAATTCAGTTCATATTTAATTCATTATATTTGAATATATACTTCATGATTTTATGATCAGAATATATATCACATTTTCACCTTAAATATAATACCCACAAATTTTGAATGAAAATTTTACCAATGTCGGCTCTAAATCATGTGTCTGGTAATTTTTCTCATGAATTTTCAATTGGAGTGAGGCATAAGACATAAACATGTCGTTTTTCATGATTATTAAACCTAGTACCTTCTTTGATTTATCAAAATATATCATGATCCCATTTACATAATAGTGTAGTTTGATCGCATTTTCATTAACCAAACATCTTTTAAGCTACATGAAATTTCAATCACATTAATATTTATATAGGAACTTGTCCCCCTTCCATGTCAACTTTGTTATAGTATTAGATAGTGTTGATCCCTAACAAATCATATATAACATCTATTTATCCAACGAAAACTATAGATCTTAGTTACCCTGGTTGGTCTAGGTAATTATCAACAACATCTACCTTTGAAGGTTCTACTGATATATCACCATTTTAGATTATATGACCCGTGAATGGAACTTTTTCTAGCTAAATTTACACTTTATTAATTCATCATGCATTTTTTATTCCTAAATGTAATAACTAAAATACCAAGATGATATTTATGATCCCCTATAATTTTGGAATATATAAAAAACCCATCTATAAAAAATACCAAAAAAATATTTAGGTGATATTTAAAGTCTATATTAATTTAATCTATGAAGATAGTACTGTAATTGGTATGTCCTAATAGAATCCCTATAAATTTATAATGACCATAACTCATAAATAAGGATATAGTTGTTATAACCTAAATCTTTACCCTCATTTGGTGATATACATAATGAAGGTAAATATTTCAAATAAATTAATCTCCATGAAATTGATCAGAAATGTCATCAATACAGGGTACATGATAATTTTAAATTTCTCAATAATCAATTCAATGATACATTACACGATATTTTTTTATAAAAAATAGAACATGTACACCCTGAGTTAAATAATAAGTAATATGAATCCATTTTCTAGATTCTCCTGGAGTTGTTTATTTTCTTCTAGTAACTAAATTAGGGCCATTCTATATAGATTATTTGAAATAGGTATACAACTAGGTATGAATTAAATTAAAAATCCAACCTCATTATTCTACAGAAGAAAGGAAATTTATTCAGGATATACATTAGCATAATCCTAAAAAATAGGAATATATTCAATATTTCCAAATCATTTGACATAAATATACCTCATGAATTTGTTTCAATACACATAAAATGGAATTAACTTCCATTAGAAGTTTATATTCATCATTTTATCAAAATATAGTCCCTTGATGATTTAAAATATCAAATGTGATTTCCTTATTCTAGAAATTTTATTTGGGATCAGTATATAGAGAGTTAATTAAAGATAAAAATCACATGAAATTATACTAAAGTGTGAATATGAATATTTTTTTAGGGAATATTATTACAAACATTAATATAAAATTTCAAACTCTAATGTAGAGGATAAGTATAACATAATTACAAAGATCCACTTCAGTGATTGATATCACATGTGACTTTCCTTGGTCAAGGAGTTAACCCTTAAGTTATGGAATTAAGTAGAATAATCCCAAAGTTACCCAAAAATAATAAATTAAACTATAAATGATATTATAGGATGCACTTTATTTCCCTCCAATGAAATATTTATTTTTACTTGGAAATTACTTTCTATTTTCCATTATTTTCAATAAATAAAAAAAATTTTCTTCCCTTTAAGAAATTTCCATTTATGGTTCTTCTCGCATTTATTAAACATAGTAAATTAAATCTCAGTTCTTATATGGTATTCATAAAATAACTCCTATGAAATTCTAATTTTCTCTTATTATGTGTGTTTGGAATCTCACTAAGGTTGAGGATAATAATTAAATATCGATATATCATATTACGAATAATCATATGTTTTTTTATTTTATAAAAAGTTTCATTTGGATACTCATGAATACTATCATTAAATAGGCCATCACATTCATTGATCGGATGATTCCTTTTAGTTATCTCTATTTTCTAAAAATGTAATCTTAGTGAAAAAATCAAACATTAATAATTTGAGTATGTAATAAATTTTTTATTAATATAAATATTTTAATGTTCTAAATTTTTACACATTAATTAAACACATGGAACTTTAAATTCATATCACATCATTACTCTTATCATATGACTTATAAAATCATTTCTAATAATATTTCATAAATAAAGATGAAACCACCATGTAATATCACCCAAGAGTGTCTATCAAGGTGTATAGTCTTAGGTTGACTCATAATACATCAGTGGTGATCAATTTAATACCCAATACACCTATTTAATTTTTTCACCTCTTGGTACCTTCTAGACATAGCCATATTCATGTGCCATTATCCAGAGATATATGTATTCACTAGGAAACTACACTAATTTTTTTACCATAACATTGGATATTCTAAAATACTTAGGCTTATCTTAAGGGATCTAAATAATGTTTTCTAATACTAATCTCAAAAACTAACTAATCCCTATTATAATAAAAAATTATGTGATCTGGAAAAAACATATATAAATTTTGCATCATTTCAGATTATTATCCAATAACATTCAAAAAATATTCGCTTGGGGGTAATAAAGGTTTAGATTCTTTGGAGACTAGATACATAACAATACTTTTTAAAGGATATTCAAATATATCACAAAGTTCTTCATAATAGTACCATTTTATATATATCATACTTATAACCTTATATAAAATCCCATGGAAGTAAAATTTAGTAATGGTTGAGCTCATATGATTAGTATGGGTATACATGAGAGATGTCAATAATTTTTAAAAGTAATATGATCATAAGGGTATGTTATCAAAATCAAGTGAATATTTTAAATGTATGTTATTCATACCAAAAAAATGATATATAATATTTCCATAAATCATGGAATATCTAGAAGTATGATTAATAAGGGTGTCTAAGGAGTAATCATCATTTAAGAGTTGTAACATAAGAAAGTGGTATCATGATTATAGGAAAAAAAATCTTATGAACATAGTTATTCACAATCATTTCCAAACATTATTTGTTGATCATAGATAGATGAAATAATTATCAAATAAAAATGTAAACATATCCATTCCTAATAACATCCACTCATAATATCATGAGTATAGAAAGAATAAATCATACACACACATTAAATGTGAACATAGATATTCAAAATAATCTCCATGATTATTATTATCATCATCTAATAAGATATCAATATCACATTTACCAATGCATTGGATGGATATTATATACCCAACCATTATATAATCTTAATTTATTCATATATATGCCACAATATCATGAAAGCATTCATCATTTCATCATAGTATAATATGTGGAAAAGAAAATTTGTTTCATAAAGATTCCAACATCATAATTAATAATTGTCAGGATAATAATATGGATTGTGTCATTTGATCATTTCACTAGTAAATAATAAGAAATATCAGTGGGTGTTCTTATAGATGAAATGAATTTTAAATATCATGGGATCATTTCATATGAAAAATACCCATTTCATTTTCAAATCAATTATATAAAAACTAAAAAATTAAGTTATTTTAGGAATAATGTTTTTTAAAATTTCTAGGGAATCATGTAAATTAATATTTAATGAAAATTTTATCCATAATGTAAAAATATCCATTCACTCGACATATTCTAAAAAATAATTCATTCACAACATTGGTAAAAATACATTATTTGGAAAAATAGAAGAAAGTTTTTTTAAATATTTTATAAGAGTAAAATATGAGTAAAAATGACGTAAATTAATAATTGTATAGTATTAAAAATATTGTTAAAAAAATTATTGAATATATGGACATAAATGAAAAATATTCCCATCAAAAAAGGAAATAAGGTCTATTTATTAAAATTAATAATTGTTTTTTATAATGAAGATAGGAGAATGTAGAAAAAATAAAAACCCCATAAATAACCATATTAGAATAAAATAAGATGTATTTAAAGAATAAATGTCACAAAATTTTCTCAAGGGAAATTTTAACTAAACACACTAGAAAAGAAGTGAGATTGTTATATAAATTCATACCTCAATTCTTATCTTTCTTCGTATATAGTCAAACCCCCAACATAATAAACATATATTTATTATAAATCTACTATAAAAAATATTCATATATAACATACTATGTAATATTATCTTATAATTTATAATTATTCTTTTATTAACCATTCTTCCTTAAAATGGACATTTAGGAGAAAACTAGTCTGTTTTCCATGGATTTATTGATTCGATTTTTAATATAAATTAACATTGGTTATGAATTAATCCTATTAAAATCCATATAATGAAATATGTATGATATTTATTCATTATATACACATTTGAAACTATTTATATAAATCAGTGATGAAAAATTAATTACATTACACCATGAAGATGTCAGTTCTTACGTACGCATGAGTGATGTGTGTAGCTTTTGGTGGATATAATGAATGAAATATGAGTAACAATCCAAAATTAAACAGTAAATATTATATCATAAGTATCATATATATAAATTAAATATATCATTATTACTATCCATGATAAGTATAAATGATAAACAATCGCATCGTTTCATTGATGTGGTAGTCCACATGTACACACGAGCAACTTTATCATTTTCTTACGGATGAGAAGGAATGAAGATAGATACGATATTATAATTTAAAATGAATAATGTTTTCATAAATTTCATATAAAAAATTAAATACATTGTAATAAACAAGAATAAAATATGGTGATGGAAAAGTAATTATATCATAACGTAGAGGGGATAGCCCACACATGAACATGAGCGATACATTAATTTTGAATTTGATTGAAAGGTGGTGTAAGATGGACATAACATAATCATAAAAAATATAAATATTGTTAAGATAATATATTATTTTTATTATGATAGATCCAATATATTTTTAGATTGTAGAAGAATAATGAAACTTTAAAAATATTGATAACATCATATAATCTTCTTTCAGAAACCAATTTTTAATTCCTCTATAAAGACACTTATAGAAGAATTTTATGATTAAATAAACCTTTTGAACATTGATATAGAAGTTGAAAACATATTTGGGATGTTTTTTTAATGAAATAATGCCAATGTGGTTTAAAGAAGAGATGAGACTGGGTGCCCTTATATAAGTGAAGAGAGTGCCACACATGTAATTAAGACAAATATTAAATTATATTAATGTCAATATAATGGAAATGTGGCTCCAAATTGGCTTAGTATCAAAAATAGTATAACATAGAATCGATATAGATTCATAAAATTTGGTTTAGACAAGATGTTAGGTCATTTTAACACTAAACTTCTTTTTTTAATCCCTCATTAATGCCTTTTATCCTTTAATTAAGCTAATTATAAATATTTATTCTATTTTTCAAGATTAAATTTATTTATGTGGAAAAAAATCATATTAAATTTTTTTTAAATGAAACCAAAAATCTTTTAGAAAAATGAATTTTTATGCATTAAACCGAGTTTACCTTCATTGAATTAAATCTAAAAATTTTAAATTAATTTTAAAATATATTATTGAATATATTATAAGAAAATTTAATTACATTTATTCATCAATAATTATTAATTTAATTTATTAGGATAAAAACATATTTTTCACATAAAAACAAATTCTTAGAAAGAAATTTATTGTTCCCTTTAAATACTTGTATATTATTTTCTAACTAATTGAAAAACAATAAATTAATTTTATAGATATGTAAAAAATAATTTTTTATAATTTAGTTATTCATATTCCCACCCACTAATCCAACATATAGGAAATAATAGTCACATTAAATAGTAATAATTCAATTGTATATCATGGTTCATTAAACTTAGTGTTTCAAGTAAAATATGATAACAAAAAAAAATAATTAATATATAGAAAAATATATCATAAAATCATGGGATTTTATAGACACTATCCTCACATTACTCCCACTTTTTATCCCTCCTCTTCCATCGTGAATCAATGTGATTTATTCATGAATCAAGGATAAATCTCTGAGGTATATACTCCTCTTCGGTCTATTCTCATGTCACTTTTTGTTCCCCTCTTCCCCATCATTTCATCCTATATTAAAATTACCGTAGGCTATAAGTTTCACCTGATTTTTAAATTTCATTTATGTCTAGGTTGTGTGATTTATCATCAAAACCCTTTTAATCCTGTATTTTAAATTCTAAAATATTTTATTTATGTTTGAAGGTTGGATTTCCCTATGTTCCAATATTTAACTTTACAACTATTGATATATTGTGATTTAAATTATTATTTTAATTTACTACTGATAGTAATATATATTTTTATTAGAATTATAAAATTAATATGTTATTTAGAAAATATTTTCATTGAAAAATAAGGGTTTCTCTATTTTAAACGGGCGTTCAAATCATATTTCATTTAAATATGAACAATAATTTTTATTATGTTTTCCCAATGGACCATTAAATATTATATTGAAGAATAAATGGATGTTTTGAGATATAAAATTTATTTTTAAAAGGTATTTATTTTTATTTTCATGATTACATGAAATGCCAATTTTCTGAACAATGATTTAATGGTTTTATTTGAATATAATGTGTGGTTAAAAACTATTTGAAACATATTTGTTTCATGGAATAAATTTTAAAAAGGATGTTTCATGTTTTTAATGGATTATATTAAAATTGAATTATTTAACAAATGGATTCCAAGGGTGGAATTCATTATCATGTTGTTAATAATTTTTTTGTAAATGATTTTATAATTTATATAGGGAGGAATGAGAATCCCCAATAAGTTATTAGGAAGTTTTTTTATATCTTTTAAATATTTTTTGAAATGTGATATCATGTGGTACCAAATTTATACACCTTGTAGTTGTTTTCCATTTCGTAGTGGTGCTAGATGTGTGTTGTAATTGGTTGATGGATGGAAATGGGTTATTTATTATGTGGGTGTGGTAGGTGAGGATGAGTTATTATTATCCTTATGATTTCTTCATGAATCATTTCATTTTTTATCACTCTCATCCATTTTTTAATAATTTAATGGGCACCATGGGTAACTAAAAGATGCATGGATGAATATTGTTCTAGACTAGTGTGCCCAAGTTGGCCAGTTCCCAAGGACTGCGTCGCCAACTTAGGGGTTGGTACTGGTCTGTCACTGACACTCCATAAGGGAGATACAACATGGGATAATTTTTTAAGAGATACAGACATACCCAATGAATATGGTACCATGTCAATCATTATTGTAGTAAAAACGTATTGGTTTTACATGAAACTTATTTCATGGTCTGTATATTTACATAGGGGTGCCTCTTAGTATTTTCTAAATAACCATATTTACATGACATGAGTGGAATATTAGATTTTCCCCTATTATTTCCCAGATTTATCCTGGAAATGATTCACTTATCAATCACTTTATACATATAGAGTGAGGAGAATTTATAAAAAAAAATATAGTTAGAAAATAATATTTGAGTTTGAAAGTGGATTATTTTATATCATGTGTAAGATTTGAAATGGTTTTTCTTAAGTGATTTTTTCATTTAATAAGGAAGAGAAAAAGTATGTTTTATAAAATTTCCTAGGATTTAGTTTTGATTTCTCCTTATGTATAAACATGTGAAAATAAAGTTTTCTATTCTATTTAAAAAAATATTATTTTTTAATTAGAAGTCAATCATTTGGAAAGGTGGGTGGTGACCTATTGAGATTGTTTTCGCATCGTTATATTATATATTTTAGTTTTTCATTTCTAGTTAATATTTTCATAACTCAATGTGGATTGAATTTTTCAGGCCTGATTGGTCCCATGGGATTAGATAGAGGATAATCTTAATTCTATTTTATTTATTTTAATTACTATAATGAACAAATTGATCAAATCTATTTATTTTTCATTTTAATTAATCATTAGTGAAATATATATTTTATGTTTTTTGATTTTGAATAAAATTGTGTTCTTATTTAGTGGGTATTGGATGTGAGTTGAGGGAAAACATTTATTTAAATTTTTTTCAATAATTTATTCAAAATGGTTAATATTCTAGTGAAATATGACTTTTGGTCATATAATGATAATAAAAATTATTTAGGTGAACTCATTCACCTGAAGCTCATTGGCTGTCTGTTTTTTCATTTTATACTTGATCATCTTGATTTGTTTAATATAGAATTGATTTTTAATTATCAATGAGTTTCAGGTGAATTCATGGTTCTATTTATATTGCGATGATTATGGAGGATGATACATATCTTCATGTAAAGAATTAATTGTATGTAAAACCATTTGGAGCCTATGTGGAGCTTTCTAAGGAGTCCTCCATACACAATAGTGGTTTTAAATTTCATTTTTGATTTTTAGTTTTGACTATTTTACTTCCCAAATCACTTATAAGATGGACTATTACTTGTTTAAATATAATTTTTGAGGTTCTTGGTAGTGTGTAGTGATATTGCAATGAAATGCCGGTGGGTTTCTATGTAACACCCTGATATTTTTATGAAATAGATTTTTTAAATAATATGATTTCTTTGATTCCTTGCATTCCACACTAAACAAAGTTAAGGTTTCTCTAAATGAAACACTGTGATTATACTTTGATATAATTAAATCTATGTTTTGTTAGTGTTACAAATAATTATGAATTCTATTGATATGTTTTGTTACATAGAAGGAATATTTTTTACCAAACAACAATGTACTATTAATATTATTATAATACTATTTTAGTTACCACCTTGCCATTGGAATGGAAATTATAAATAAGATTAAGTAAATTATGAAAAATATGATTTAATCATTTATATAAAATTAATCCTTTGGTTATCCATTATCTAAAAATTAAATAATGAACTATTTAAAAAATAAAGAAGTCAATTTTCTTAGTAATCTATTTTTCTTGGTAAAAATACTATTCTATCTCAATAAGATAATTAAAAAACTATTGATGAGTTTTTCAAAAAAATTAAAAATATTACATATTCAATATATTTTTTTGACACTCATCTAATAGATATTATAGGAATAAGATAAGAATAAATCTAATTTTATGAATAAAAAGATGTGTTTATCAAAAGGGCAATTTTACCACATTTAATGGAGAACCAATTTTAAATATAATTTTTGACACTTATATAATTTTAAAATGAAAAAATAAAAATTATTTTTGAATTTGTAATGTCAAAATTTACTTTTGGTGACCTTTTGGTATTTTTTGGAGAGGTTTTAGGTTTTGATGAATTGTGAAAAATACAAAATTTCAATTCAAAATTTCAATTTTCCTCACCTATTTATATAGTTAAATCATGTTTTGAAATTTTTGAAATTATAATTACTAAAAAAAATTATAAATTAATCTAATTTAGGTCATTTTAACCAACATCACATTGAAATTAGATATAAAAACATTTCAGGCTTTTGGACCTTTTTACAATATAAACCGTCATCTCATCTAGTCTGTAGTATTAATTTTAAATTAATTTATGACACTTATGTGATTAGAATTTTGAGAAAAGGATTCCATATTTTGAATTATAATTTTAACATTTATTATATAGGCCCATTTTATTTTTTCATAATATTAATAGTAACTTTTTAATTTTTATAAATGAAGTTATTGATAAATATGGTAATAAAGTGTAAAAATAATTTTATAAATATTATAAAACTACCCTAACACTTACCCAAATTTTATTAGATTATTTTTATTAGAATCTTAACACATAAGTTTTGAAATTTAATTATTTAATCAATACAGATATATTAAAATGATGAAGATATTATTAAAATCAATGAGATTGAAAAAATGTCACACTATAACTTTTAATAAGAATAATATTTTTAATATGGGGTTAAATATAAGATATTAGAAATAATAAATATAATTATGAAATTTTTTCATGTGAATCATTTATTTTTTTTAATTTTAGCTAATAATTAATTATGAAAATTAATTATACAACGATGATGTAGTAATTATTCAATTAATGAAACAATCATTTAAATGATATTAGAAGTATTAAAATTAATTTAAATATAATTAATTAGGGTTTATGATGATTATTATAGATTCTTAGGATATATTGTACGTGTATTAAATTAATTTTTTGGAATATATATTGTTCTCCTAAGTTCATTAATGGAAAATTAATTAATTGTTTCAAAATTGACACTTATGATATTTTATGAAAATAATATTTAATTAAATTATTTAGAAATCCTAAAAATGTTAAATAATGAAAAAGGAATGAGATATCGTATAAAATATTATAATTTGTTCTTATATAATCAAATTTAAGAATTATATATAAAAATATCCTTTTTATATTGAAAAGTTTGTTAGCTTTGTTAAAATTAAAATAGTATAACTAAAAGATATTCAAAATGTTAAGGTTTAAAATAAGAGAAAAACATAGGAAAAATAAATTTTTTGATGATATTATAACCTTATAATATCTTAAAATATAATAAGAATCCTTTTTTAGTTATTTGTATTTAGATGGAATTTATTATTATTTAATATTTTGAGAAATTACAATAGTGCTCATCCCCTCTCTTATAAAAAATAACATCTTCTTCTCTTTTATTCAAACTTAACAACCTTTTTGGTCCCTCAAAAATCTATCAAAATATCCAAAAAATTTACTATCATTATCATATAATCCTTACTTTGGGAATAAATCCAAAAAAGGAAGTCTTTTTTATCAATTCAAAAGAAGTTACCTGAAGAAGAGGTAACGTTCATCAATAAAATTTTTTTGTTCTATTTATTCCATAAACCCCATAAATTTTTATTTCAAATTTACATAATAAAATAATTATCTTAAATATAATTATATGTTTTTATGTTATTATTACAACCTAAAACTTTACAAATATGTATCAAATGGTATGCACAATCATTATTTGTGTTAATGGCAGACCGCATTCTCTCGAACTCGTGTCGTTCATTATTCCATTATCACCTTTCATGGTTATAAATAAAGATTGAATAATATTTTATATGTGATAAATATTATTTTTATTATACTTTTATGTATTTAATTCTTATATCACACATAACTTTAATCATTACATTTTTTGGAAATACGATAACGTCGTCTGTGTGTACAGTGGACTACTGCCTCACTAAGCAATGTGATTCATTCACACATTACCTGGAATATATTAAGAATGGTTTTAATAAAAATAAATGATATATATAATATTAAAATTATTCTTTATTTACAGTATATAATATAATGTTATTTAATATAAGAAGATAATAAAATGGAAACAGTGTATGAGTATTTATGGACCACCGACTCAATAAATAGTGTATTTTATATTATAACCCTCAATTTTATGAATCTCCATAAATTAATAGATGATGAATATATATTTAACATATATATTTCATTTTTATAATTATTTGTATGATTAAATAATGAATTATGTAATAAGACCGAAAATAACATGTCAAAACATGTATGAAAAACAATGTGGTTATTACCTGAAACATAACTTTAACTAATAATTTTTAATAAGTGAGTAATCGAAAATCATAACTAAATAATATATGGAATTATATATATAAATATAGTTATATTTTATATTTTTAATATACTTATATTTATTTTATATGGGGTTTGAATTTGTACGAATATAGTCAAGACATAATGTAATGGATTTTCGTCTCACTTTTATTTTTGCGGGACGCATACCTTATACACTAATTGTTTCTTTTGTGTGGTATATTTACCACCAATGAATTTATTTTAATATTATTATCCTAAATAATATGGTATTTAAATATAAATATAATTTTCTTTCTTTCATGGTGTTTACGATTTATTTGATTATAAATTGGTGAGGATTTATTTCACAATCTCATTATTAATTGTGATTTTTTATGTTTAAGCCTCCATTGGTGAATATTTATATCGTGTACAAGTTTATTAAAAATGATTTCAAAAAAAAATTTAGTACTCTACTATGAATATTGGAATTTATTTTTCTCTATTTTTTACTTTTAAAAAAATGGTTTTTGAAATAACATATTTGTCATTTTTGAAACAAGGTACTTTCTGACATTTTTGACCAAAATATAGAAGAAATGTTTTTTAAAATTATACAACATGATAATATTTTACCACATCAATTTTTTATTAATGTTTTTAATCTTAATATATAATATTA
Source organism: Viscum album (assembly GCA_963277665.1). Taxonomy (NCBI): domain Eukaryota; kingdom Viridiplantae; phylum Streptophyta; class Magnoliopsida; order Santalales; family Viscaceae; genus Viscum; species Viscum album. The sequence continues at coordinate 1,260,949,822 of OY728145.1, read as the reverse complement.
AAATGTTATATCAGAGAAATTGTTTCCTTTATAATTATGTGATTCTTTAAAAAACTAATTTCACAAAGGAAAGAATATTTTCGTCAAGAATTAAATGATGTTATCTTTGAGAAAATATTTATTTTCTATCTAAGATAACCTATATTGGTGTAAATTATTATTTGGTAGGGATACTACCTAAGGATACCATTTTTATTATCTCTCTAAATTTTTTATGTTCATTATTATAGGATATTTATGTAGACTGTGTCTTTTCCATGAGTTATGTTATGATAAAGTGTTAATAAAACTCATTTTGATACATGGGTTCTGATGTAATGAATAATTTATTGTTTTATGGAACCCATATGTGAAGTTTTTATTATGTAATTGGTGGTATCTATATCTCCCTCTAATTCATTGGGTAATTAATTATATCTCATGAGATTATTAGGAGAAACAAGTAGATATGCTTGATCTATGATGGGAAACAAGTCGATGTGCTTGATCCGTTCAGGGAAATATGTGATAAGGCCTGATCTAAGAGTCATGGTAGATATACTTAACATATAAAATGGTTTTTTATTCTTATTATGACACCACATATATTTATGACATTAAATTATGTTTCACAATAAAGTTATGCTAAATTTCTATTCCTATAATTCATGAATTTGGAAATGTTAATGTTTTATAACTTGAATCGTGTTTATGATCCAGGACAGGCTGGGTGTGAACTTTTCTAAAAATCACATACCCATATTTCTTATCTGATTAATTCATAATATAATAAGTTTGCATCATTATTATTTACCCTTACATAACATATGATCTCACCATTCTCTTATTTTTCTTTTCTATAGTTTATGAAGAATGATTTTAAGTACAAGTACTAAAGGGGAATATATTTGTGGGAAACAATGATGATATTTCACCAGAAATGATGTTTGGGTCTCATGTTTCCAAAGGAACCAAACTATTATGGTCCTAAATCATGTGTTTGTTTAATGTAATGAATATTCACCTAAAAAAGATGTAATATCCATGTATAAAGATATTTAGTTGTTATATTTTATGTTATATATGGAGATTGATGTATAATTTTAAATGACTGTTTTGTGTGAAAAATGTGGTTTCCGTTATTTTCTAAGATTATTATGTTCTAAAAATTAGTTATATATGGTTGTTTGAAATGGGTTTATCTTATAATAAAATATGTATTATAATTTTATGGATTTATTTATAATTATTTGAAAAAATATTAAAGGAAATTTGGATTTTTTTTAAATGATATGAAATGAATATATTTAAATTTAAAATGGTAGTAATCATATGAAACATTTTTTTTATTAATTTGAATTATTTTTAGTTTATCATTATTCTTTATTTAATTTTATAGTTTTTAAATATAAAAAAAGCATTATTTGGTTTATGTGTGATTATTTTTTTAGTGAAATCAATGATTTGGATATTACCACTTTGATGTGACTATTGGTAATGAATTTTGTCATGGGAATTGAAATCATCAATCTCTAGTGTTATTTTTTATTCATATTCTTAGGAATATCATTAAACAGGATGTATTTTATGTCTTTAGGGATGACCCTTTAGGTGACTCCCCACATTGTTTTGGGATGGTTCATTTATTTGGTTCCCTCAACTCAAAATCTTGTTTTATAACTACAATTTTTATTTTTTTTTGATCACATTTATGGGTTTAGTCAAATGTTTCCTCCTTCTATATGTGATGATATTAGTTCATCATATAATTTATGGTAGATCCTAGTTATTTTATATGTAAATTAGTGAATATTTTGTTTTTGAGTTAGTTATTTTGTTTATTGATTATGTCTTAAGTAGATGGGGGTTAGTGAGTTCCATTTGCTTAACCTTGATCAGATTTTGTATTTTGATCATTTTATGTGGGTACTTAAAGGATAATGTAAATCAAATTGTACCTATGACTCAATGATATTTTTTTCATTTGGGTTCTATTTTATGGTATAATAAATTGAGGTCTTTATTTTGATGATTTTAACATGGAAACCCTAAGTAGGTTCTTGGGGGTTGGGAACAGATATGTTTTTGTTTCTCTCTGGTCAAAGATATTTGTAATTCATTGGATTCACTATCACTAATAAACCATGTGTGAGGTTTCAAGTTTCCTTCACATTTAAATCCTTGATCCAAGTTTAATTTAATTGTATTATATATTTATAGATGTTTATATTGGGTTAGTTATTATTTAGATTTTTAGAAATAAAGCATTGGTTAATATTTATTTCCAATTCATGGAGTTTCCCTTATTTTTATTTGGTTTTTTTTCTTTCCACTTTGGGTGTTTTATGTTTTTTATAAAGTAATTCTCATCTAAATTAGGTGGTTTGTAAAAGTGTATTCTAATAGTTGTTGTGTCTTCTAGGGAGTGTTCAATTCATTGTCTTACTATTTTAGATAAAGTCTAAATTGTGAGAAGACCTTAATATGTATCATTATTCAATAAAAATTGTGTCCCTCTCTAATGGGTTAAATTATTCTAATAATTTAATTATATTTCATGAGAATGTGTTCAGTGGGTTTTGAGTAATGGTATTGGTTAGTGTTTTCAGCAATTTAGGATTCATTATTAGGGGGATATTGTGAAACAATAGGTCATAGTTGTTTAATTTATTTAATATTATATTTTGGTAATTTAATTTTTTATAGAGTTTTAAATTCAATTTTAATTATTATTCAAAATAATCTTCTCAGAAATGGTTTCTACTAATTCATACAATTTTTAGAGTAAATAAGGAAATTGGACTATTTTTGGGAGTTATATAACCTTAATAAAGTTTTGTTTTTAATTCAATTCTAATGTGTATGGTATGGTATGTACTCATAGCACACAATTTAGGTGAATCATTTAGAAGACCATTATTAAACTAGTAACCATGTGGGATACCATTACATATGTGTTAGAAGAAACATGGGATGAATTATGTTTGAAGAAATCATGTGATTGGTATTGTAAATTAATAAAGATGATTTATATTCTTGGATCTTGGTTTCCTAAACCATTTACCCAAACAATATGGGTCACCAAGTTTGAAATTTTTATGAAATTTCCTTTTCACCCTCCCCGAATTACAATCCCCAAATCATACCTTCTTCTCTTACCTCATGTATCAAATGGCACATAAGTGTGATCACATACCTTCATGACTCCGCCCTTTGTGATCCCTCATATTATATAGGGATTCAAGGTGATTACATTGTGCTTCACATATGAATATTTGAGGTATGGGCTTCTATCCACTATCTTCTCTATATCCTATTGTTTTATTCTTCCCTCATTATTCTTCCTTCTCATTGATGATCCCCAGGGTGTCATTTTGACCTAATTTTTATAATTCAATTATGTAAAGGGAATATAATATCTCTTCTTATACTTTTTATCTCATATTTCATGCTCCAAACCACTCACTATTAGTTTGAGATACATTCTCCCATATCATAACCTTTAATTCTAAAAGAATTGAATTTTTTTCAATTAATATTTAAATTATAGAATGATATTATTATATGTATTTATTATATTTTTATGAATAATATATTATTTATTTATTGTTTTCATATAAACCAAAAGGATTTTATTTTTTAAGTTCGGGTTTGAATATGATTTCATTTAGTCATGATTTTTTTATAATGTTTTAAAAATTTATATTTAAAATATATTGTAATGTTGTATGATTAGGGTTCACAATTACCACTTAAAATTATCATTAAAAAATGAAAAAGATATGTATTTTGGTGGTGAAAAATGTATATTTAAATATAATATTTATTTTATTAAAGATTTAGCGAATTTTAAAATTGTGTTTTCAAATTTTTTACATTGAATTTGAGGTGGTAAATGAAATTACAATTATTAAAAAATTAATTAATTTTTTTCTTTGAGTAGAATGAGAGGCTTAATAGTTTTTCATGTCATTAGGGTCATGGGATAAATTAAAAAACATGGTTTCAATATTTTCATGGTTTCTTTAAAATTTTATTAATTATCAAATGGATTGAAATGATGGTTTTTAATGCAAGGGTTTTAAAAAATATTTTATCAATGAGTATGGAATTTATAAATGGATGATTTAGAATCCCATGTATGTTTCTTAAGAAGAAATGTTTAGAATTTTTTTAAGGTTTTTCGAATAAATGAATGTGTGGAACCCTCTTTATTCCCACTAAATCTATTTCCCTTTATTGGTGGAGTTTAACATATTAAGTAATTGAGTGATATATGGAAAGAGGATATTTATTCTGTTGGAGTGGGTGTTTGGGGTGAGTTATTATTATATTATTATATTATTTCATTTATAATGTAATGTTTTCTCCCATAAATACATTTTAAATTGATGCCATATACACCTTGGGTAACTAATAGAGCTCAACATATGTGTTTTTCCAGTCCATTGTGAACAATATGGATGTTCCCCTAAGAGCGTATCACCATCCGAGGGATGTTATTGGGAGGTCCATTAAACTCCCTAAGGGAGATTATGGATGGGAAATTTTATCAATAGAAACATATATACCTAATGAATCTTAGAACTGGGTCTATTATAGTTATTGTTAGAACTTAGAGGTTTCCCATGACACTTATTCCTCGTTTAACACTTATTATATTTACTTATTCCCCAGTTTTCTTGACATGTGTTACATTTAATATTTAATTATTGTAATAAATTTTTAATATATAATAAGGTTAAATAATTTGTGACATTATTAATGATGATTTTGGTGGATTTATATATAATTTCAGTAACTTATTTTAAAGGAGAATTTATGATAGAAGAAGGTAATATTGTACATCATATGATTTATTTAAAAAGAAATTTTTTTATGATACTGTCCTCTTTTTTGTAGAAAAAGAAAATGGTGTTTTATAAAATTTTACAGGTTATAAAATCCAATTCTACTTATTTCTAAACAACTAATATATATATATATTATTATATTATGAACTAGATTTAAATGGATTTAAAATTAAATGATAGAAAAGTGAAAATATAGGTGGTAACCTATAAATATATTGTATTCTCAATCCTTTATTATAAATTTTGGTTTGAGGTTTATGGTACATATTCTGACTACTCATGTAGTGATAATTGTGTCTAGAATGTTTGGTCCCCTGTGATAAGGGGAGGTTTGTCTATATTCAAATTTATTTAGTTTCTTTTCTACATTGTCCATATAGGTCACCCTATTTGCTTTTAGTTTTATTGAATATATTTTTATTTACATATATGGACTTATGGATTTTGAAAGATTGGGACCATTTAATTTATTTGAGTTGGTGGTGATATGAGGGACTTATTTTTTTTAATATTTATTTTTAATTTTTACTGTAACATTAGACTTGTTTTTTGTCATGTATGGATGACTTCTGGTTGGGTCATTCATGAATTTTTTGTGATGTTCAGTTTCTTATTAATTTTTTTTGGGTGAAATCATTCCTTTTGGTTGAATCTATTTCCCTAGTGTCTATTAATAACATGTGGGAAATAAGAGCACCCCTTAGGTGAGTGGTGGAAATATTTGGTTGTTCGTTCATGTGGAATCTCATGCCCCTTAATTATTTCCATTATATATTTTTTCAGAGAGAAAAGTATAAATACTATATAAATGAATATATCCTTATAATATGTTGCATGTTTCAATGAAATGAAACTTATATTTAAATACCTTAACATAATTCCAATATTACTCATTGTATATTTCTATCTTATTGAGTAACCAAATTAAGAATATTCAATACTTGATTTTAAAATTTATTCATGTATATTTCATTTTTTTATGATCTATTTAGTATAATGTTGTATTTAATCATCATATCGTTTTCCCATCGTTGACCAATTTGGGTTGTTTGGATAGTTCTTCTGAAACAAATTTGGTACATTGAACATGGTTGAATGAGTAATTGAATAGTTTTATCATCATTTAAGTATAGATAAATTTTCCATTTATAATTACAATATCAAAAAAATCATATAATGACCATGTGGTGGTTATATTTTAATTTAATTTTTAATGTTATTAATAGACTACAAATATTATCCATCTAGAATCATAACCATGTTATAAATATCACATATATTTATTAAATTTATTTTTAGAACCATCAATTTATATTTTTAATTAAAACCGAAATACATCATTCTATAGAGGTGCTAGTTTGTACATTACATGAGAAACATTTTTATTTTTTATTGAATAAGAGGTAGGAAGATAATGTTTATTTGATACACATAAAAATATAACAGTATATTAATAAAAATTAATTCAGTATATTAAAATTATTATTAAATATTTTTTTAATGTATAAAAATAAATATACTTGAATAATATTTGGTAAAAATTATTAATTTTTCCTTATATATATAACTTTAGGCCCTTCATTGAACCAACATATATTATCCTTTTGGTGTGACCATAACCACCATGAAATAGGATTTTTTGGTGGTGGTTTTCATAGTGTTTTGTCACTCTAGGAAGGCTTAAGTGTGAGTATAAGTGAGGTGATTATGGTATCATTTTAAAGGGGAGGAGAGTGGTATTTTGGTAAAAATAATATCTTAATATAAAAAGGGAACTCATATTCATAGAAAGTGGATCCACAATTGGAAAATTTTATAAGGGATAATAGGGATGTCTAGAAATCCTCAATCAAACAAATTTGAGATATTTTTTTCATATTTAAATACATTAACTCATGGTTTAATAATTTTAATATATATTATCCTTTACTATGGTTAATAAATATTACAATGGTAACATGTTTTTGGGAATAAAATTAAAATGGAAATTATTACCTAATTTCAACATGATAATTAAAAAAATTAAAAACATTTAAAAAAATTCAATTTCAATAGCTGGTAGAAATTATTTTTCATAAAAGTGCTCTTAACAAAATTAAATTAAATTTTAGAAAAAATTCATATCTAGCATAAAAATGAAGTTACATCAATGTTATGTTTTGTATTGATTATAAGGATACATTTTTTTAAATAAAACAAATATTTCTATGAATTTTAATTCTATCTATAACTGAATGGATTATTGTGAATATATAATTAAAGAAAATGTGCCAAAATAGTTCATTATTAGAGTAAAATATAGCATAGGTTCCAAAAAGTAAAGCATCATTGTATAATTTTCCTAAAAAGTTTAAATGCGTTATTTTACACCTTAAATGTTTTTTATTTCATAAATAGTTTCGTATATTTTCATCCCATGATTGTATCATAATATTTTCCTAAAAGATAAGGCATTATTAAAATTATATTTTAACTGTTCATTCGAAAATATTTTTTTTTGAAAAAAAACAACTTAATATAAGTTTGAAAAACACAATTATAAAATGAATTATATTTTCTCAAAATAAAATATGAAATGTGAAAATAATTAATTTTAATATAAGAACACTTATTATAGAAAAAAATTCTAAAAAATTATCTTTTGGTGTATAATTATTTTTTAGAGTATTTTTATAAAATTTCTTTGTTGATAATTTGTTAAATTTGTAATTATATTTTTATATAATTTTAAATTCTACATAAAACCCCATAATACAACTTCATAATATATTTGGGTAAGATATGTAATTATGGTAGTCATGGGTGATGATTCAGCTAGCATAGATATCATAGTGATTTTTATAAGCTTGAACTCATCTCAGAGAATATTTCTCTAAATAAAAAATTGAAGAGGTTCATCATTGTCATGTTCTAAGAAAAAACCCAGTTACTACACAGCCTTTCCATATTTGAAAAAAGGTATTTCTAAAGAATAAAGATACTTATTAATTCCATTTATATATATTTCATAATTATTTTAATTCACTTTATGAATACTAATTAAAAGTATATATAATAATGGACTTATTTAAAACATATAAAATTCACATGATTTTTTCTTTGTTTGGTTTTTAATGTGAAATATTATACTAAAAAATATTTATTTATTCCCTAAAATCATGTGTTTTTATAATGTCTGTTCATAATATGGGCACATCATCCAATATTTGAACTCGAATAAGTATAAAGTTAAATGAATGAGAGTGAAAATATATTACCCTAAATAACAACGAATTAGTACAGTTGATCAATGATTGTCATTTCTTAAAATACATGAAATATTATACCATAATTAATTTTTAAAATAATGTTATTGGTGTCCTACTAAGTTTATACATACATACCACAATGTCATATTAGTTCACATGTAGTTATTATTATTTAATTTAATGATAGGGTATATCATCGCGGTAGGTGTTGGAGTATAACAGTGATTGCTTATGGTATGAGACGTTTTCATGGATGATGCTCATGATTGAACAAGGTAGATCCTTATTGTGTAGTTTTGTGATCTCTAGTGTTATAATTTTTTGAATATGACATAACAATTGAACTATATTTGGGTAATATTTTATGGAACACCTACTTGTATTTTTTTAATTAATTTATTTTAGTTTGTGTCATTTTTTTAGTTATATTTATTTAGAAATTTGTTAGATTTTATAAGGTGGTTTACACTCTTTTTCAATTAACTCTAATATAAAAGTATAATAAACCCATAGTTTCATTAGACCCACATTGTTAGTTAAAATCCTCTTGTATACGATGATGCATTCCTGAGGTAATGCATCACTTTGTTCTAGTATTTTATACTTTTCCTGTACAAGTACTAGATAAATTCTATGTTTCATCATAAATCTAGGATTGTATATATTTTATTTCATTTTTATAGTGTAGTTTTTAAACCTAGATAAACAATATTCTTTAATTTAATTAATATGTTGTTTTTATCTTTAATTTTAGATGAAATCAATTTGTGTTCATGTATCTTGTTATTTATATAGGATTCTCTTTACATGTGTGTTGATGCTCCTTATTTGTATTATAGTTTAGGGAGGAGGTTTAAATATTTATAGTTTCAAAAAATAACTTCTATAATTTTTTTCCAATATATGTTGTTTGTGTTATTCTACTCATTTGTACATGGTTTATTCCTATAATTTGGATTCAACTGATAATATTTTTTTGGATCTTATATATGTGTGAGTCTTATACCAAAAAAATTATGTGTTATTAGAATAATTTAGGATAATGAATACCTAGAGTGGGTATACTTGTGGAATCCCTTGATTGTATTAGGACAAGAAGAGTATGAATCTAAATGATAATATTCAGGTTTTGTGGTTCGGATAAGTAAGGGGTTTTGACAAATTGATTTTACATGATGTGATCTATGCTCTATTCATGGATAATGAGCATTTAAATTTAGATATAATGATTGGACTTATGGTATTTGGGTGGCATGAGTGTTATAGTTTTAGAAGTTGGAGATATAGAGTTGTTACAAGCCGAAGCACATGGGTTTTGTGGAATACTAGAAGAGGTTTGGCCTATGCAAAATAATTTTTTTGTTAGCTTCATCAGACTAAATCCTGAATACATAATAGATATAACCATGAAATATTAATAGAGATGGTGTTAAACTTATAACTAGTATTTAATTTATATAAACAAGAATTGTCATCACTTATAATTATTTCTTTTTTATGGAATAAATTAACCTTCTAATCATACCATTATTATGATGAATGATCCAATGTATAATAATTTTACCTATATTGATAGACACTCTAGAAATCTCTAAACATCATAGTTGGAACTCCATGTGATATAATGGAAGTACCATACCACTTTTGTTGTTTTTCATTTTTTATAAAGGTTGGGACTGAACCCTAATTTTATTATTAAATCAAAGAAAATACCTCTTTTAACTGGGTATAGGGAGACCCATTACATAGCCCGAAGGCACAGTGGGTATATAGCCCATTACATAGCCCATAGGCCCAAATGTTTGGCCCAATTCCCATTCTGTAAATAGTAACCTACCTGCTACAATACCCACACAGTACCGTCGCTGCTACAGTGCCCTATCTCCACTACAGTACCCACCGAACTTGTGTTGTTTTTCATTGATCACAATAAGAATCATTCAACAATTGAGGGATTATATCTTGGTATCTTTTACTTTATATGGAGGAGGAGGATAACATCTCTTCACTATTGAGAGTACATTTGGAATGTTCTCTCTTGGAGTGGATAGAATTATATAGAGATTCCATTGTGTACATATTTATTTATATCATTAGAATTTATTCAATTAGGGTTATATATTTGGTTTTTGAAAATTAGTAATTTAAAATATTCCCTTAATTAATTTAATCATTCCTTATAATCCCCATGTCAAATAATTATAATAACATACTATTCTATTCCATTGTAATAACCTAGAATATTATCAATGAAATTTCCCCTTCTTATAATTAATCCATATCCTATAAATAACATACAATGGAATAAGTGGTATTTATATAATTTTAAGATCATATACTAATGAAATAATAACACAGCCTTTGTGATAGAAATGTGGACATTAGGAATAGTCATATGGCAAATAAAATATTAACCTCACCTATGAATGTATAACTAAAATTTATGTATCTTATAAATGAAAATATTATATATTAATATCAAGTAATAAGTAAATAATTTTTTAAAAAATGATAAATTAAATGTTTGTATTTTTATAAGATGTAATTTTTTATTTACAATTGTATAATTAACATAGTGAATTAAAATAAAATTTTCTTTCAGAAAATATATTAATAAATTAATATTTCATTTTATTATAATTATAAGATAAGTTTACGATACATTAATTAATTTTTCAAAAGTTCATAAATCATTATAATATTTAAATCTATATTTTTTGATTAAATGAATTTTATATTGAAAATTAAATTTATTATATTTAGAAAACTATTTTCATAAAATGGAGTCTATTTATGAAATACACACATCAAAAATGGTTAGGGTTAATTTTTGGTTTTTTTCTAATTTAGTTGAATTTTTGGTGAATAGTTAAATATGGTAATTTATGGTATTTATAAAATAAATGAATTATTGAGTAATGGATTATGAAAGGATGAGGTAATAACCCTTGGGTTAGAACTCTCCTAAACCATTTACTATATTTAGTAATAGGAATAAACACTATTGATAATCTTTAATCAAAATTATAAACAAATGAATAAAATAATCCAAAACACGTCTCTCCTCCCACTATAAACACCAACCCTTCTAGTCACACATCCAAATCTAGGTAGATTGTCCAAATTATACCCAATTACCTTTATAAACCGCTTCCCCATGTTCAGGAACTTCAGTTCACCACAAAATGCTAAACCCTTTTTCCTTAAGGAGGTTCTCAAGGTGACATTATACATGAGGTAAAATCATCCACCCTTCTCTTCCTAAAAATTTATTTCTTCTACCTCATCCTTTCCTCCACAGTAAAAAGTTATGTGATAACTCTCATATTATATATATACTATAATTTTATTGTGTTAATATATGTTCAATCATAAAATCCTTTTTCTTACACTTTTATCATAAAAATGATACCATCATTCATGATGTTTCGATTCACCGCCATCGTGGATGATGAGTTTTCATTTTCCATTACAACCATCAAGGCTGGTTATAAAACAATTTTATGGTTAAAAAAGATTAAAAATGTATATTATATCTCATTTTACGTATTAAAACTAAAATATTTACAAAATATTAAATAACAAAACAATAATAGTTCGTGATTATTGAAAAAACACCAAAATAAATAATTCATTTTTTATTAACCATTTATATATTGAATATTATAATATATAAAAAAGTTATATGGGACAATTTAATATTATTGAATTATATTAACACTGTATCAGTCCATGTTTGTAATTTTTCTTCTATTTGACTAGAACTCCCATAATTAAACTCATGGGAATCAATCATAAAATCATAAAAACAACACTCTTGGAATGACAAAATTGAATCTTTCAACTCATAAAATGGGAATAAATGAACTTAGTAAAATTAAGATATATAAAATAAATGTATAATTTGTTCTTAATTAATTAATTGATATAATTTGACTATCCTAGACATTATGTGAATATGTAGAACACTTTGGGACAAAAGATAAGGGATTCTCTCTAAACCTCCAAATTACTTTTGGGTTATGCTTTCTCATTCTTTAAACCAAATTATTTCTCCATTATAATTAGATAATTATTATAAATTCTATTTATATGTCTCATATATATGTTTCACGATAAATTTATCAATTTTTATGGGGATATACATGTTTTAAAAATGTCCCCTTCTCAACTCATTCCAATAAGCATTCCCAATTAGAGAAAACATCCTAATATATTTCCCATTTTCAAGTACAATCCTTAATCTATTTTAAGCCACCATTATTTTCAAAAATCACTAATTTCATTTTGAAATTCTATCATAGATAATTTATACTTTTATAAAAATAATCATTCATTTTCATCTTTAAATACACTTTAAAAGTTTCCCTTAAACTGCACTAATGTGGCTTATTTATAATGTTTCATAAACAATATTTTGACATGGTTACACTAAAATTGGACAAAATTTATCATGATATATACCTATTTATCTTATTTATTTCCTTGTATGATATGAATCCATTGTGTCTTGGACACTATTATGATATTATCCTTTTTTATTCCTTATGACATGAATATGATACACATTTCATTCCATGGGTAAACCTTATATTTATTCATTATGTTTGATTATTCATGTCGAACACATATTAAGTAACATGATATTATGGGTGTGCCCATATAGTGCACCAATTCATTTGGTAATGTTTCGTCTCATGAGACTTCATGTTGGGATAGTGAGTGAACCCAATTCCTTTATGGGACTTTGTCCACCTTTTGATATAGTCTTGGTAGTTAGACTTGACTCTTATTTATGACATGTTCATTTTTTCTACATTCCTATGTTTCCATGACTGAATGATCACATGTTCTATATTTTATGCTTATATATTATTATCCATGTACGATGAATTTTGATGTCATCATGTTATTACTTTTATCCCATGTGTTATTCTTTATTCCTATTTTAATTCCCTTACAGGGATTTTTAGCTCATCCATTTGTTCATGTATTCCCTAGGTTATCCTTTTTAGATGTAATATCTCAAAGGATGTTCGAAGATCATTGTAGATTTAAATAAAATATGTATTTATTTTGGAATCATTTTTTCTAATTATGTACCTAATCTTCCAAAGACACTAGACTTTACAATCCTCAGTTTGTATTTTATGGTTAATTATACATTGAATCATGAAATAGTATGTGTAAAATAATAGGATCACTATATTTGTTAATAGAGATAAACCTATTTATTTTTAGAGATTAGGGCTAGAAACATTTTTAATAACCCTAGGGATAATTCTATCACCATGGATAACATAGATTTAAACATAGGGAATCAACCGATATGATATACATTTATTTTGAATGTTTACCCTTATATGATCAACATTTCCTTTTTATATTCTTATTAGTTATAATTTCAAGACCCCTAATCGTACTTTATTTTTCTTAGTTAATGGTTGGAAATAAGAGAACCCATTCCAAAGATAAGTTTGATCGGAAATGTGATGATTTCTCTAATGAAATTACAAATATGATAGGGATGAGAGCTCAAAACAGTATGATAGTTATAGAAAAAATGGATGATGATACGAATTAATACATGAATAATTTTGAATCCCATCTTTATCCTAACAAATATAATGTTGTGGTCAAATCCATTATGTGAAAAATTCCTCTAATATTTAGTGTTTATTCTCAGCCTCACATATTGGAATAATGTATTAACTCTATTGAGAAGATATTATCTATACTATATTGCTTAGAAGAAGAGAAATATTTACTGGTAGTCTATCATTTTAATAGGGAAGTATATCATTGGTGGAGAATAGTCAAGAACATAAAGTCTATGTAGTAAAATTATTCTATAGAATTGGATGCATTGGGGAAAATAGTTTTAAATAAATATTGTCCTCAAACACTATATATTATGATAGATATGGAGTTCCTTGTACTAAATATAAAAAGAAGATGAGATTACTAGGTTTTATAAATAAAACATCACAAGAGATTTACAAGACACATCTAGCTTTTTCATAAACACCAAACGAAAATTGTATTGCTTCTTTAGTGTTCTAAATCTGAGTATACGAAAATATTTGGTAATTCGAGACTTCAATATCTCTGAGAACATTGTCTATTGTTCCCTCAAGGATTAAATTGAGATCTAATACTCTTAGTGGTATCATGGTCCCATATATAAAATTATAAATATGGATTTTAGTATGGGAGGATTATCATATAAATCCCATGATGGAATGAAAACCCAACATCCCTCATGTCAAAAGTGTGGGGAAAATCTTCTTTGAAACAACCTAAAGGGAACCAATATATGATTTAAATGTGGATGAGAAGGTAATCATCTTAATTTTTTTCATTCAGATTTAAATTATCTCACTAATGTGGAATAATAAATGAAGGTTAAAATCAACACACAACCAATAATGTGGTGTTTCAACTAAATAGAGCATGGGAATTATACAAGACTATGACATAATACAATGGTTGTCAAAATCAATAAAGAAAAACCTTTAAGGTAGAAAGGAAGGGAATATAATATCACTACTTCTGAGGCAGATCCTGAAAATGATGGGGTGACAAGAATAATTCTTATTCATCCAATAATAGTGAACATTCTGTTGGATTTTGGTTCTATTCATTATTTTATATAATTAATGTTTAGTATAACTATTCAAACACCACATCCACTTATAGAGGATGATTTATCTTTGAGAATAAAAAGTGGGGAAATTATTTCATCAAAATTATATATGTCTTCCCTAGCTTTTGTTTGTGAATTTAACCTCCCTAAAAATCTTATCACAATACCTTTGGTTAATTTTGATTCTATATTTAGAATGTACTGGCTATATTTATGTAAAGAAAAAATAAATTGTCAATAAAGGGCGATCACTCTTCGCATCTCGAGGAATCGTCCAATTCTATACAAGTGTAAGGAGGAAAATGAATCTCCTTTTGAATTATCATCTCAACTATGGATATTATTTCCTTATAAGTAAGCATATCTAACCGAAATTATTGAGACAATAGATAGAATCTTGGTCAAAGACATTCCCATTGTGAGGGACTATAATGTGTCATTCACCATGGGGTGCACCGATCCTCTTCTTCAATAAGAAGGATGACCCAATGTACCTCTACATTGATTACCATGTGTTAAAAAAACAAGATAAATAACATGTATCCCCTATTATGGATATATTACTTGTTCTATTAGCTATGTGGGGCCATGTATTTATCTAAGGGGGTCTTAAGTTGGGATATCACCAAATAAAGAAGAAGATATTCCAAATAATTCTTTTCAATCAAGTTATGAACACTATAAGCTAATAGTGTTTCCCTTTAGACTCACTAATTATCTAGAAAGTATCATGGAAATCATGCATAGAGTCTTCATAGATTACATTGTCAAATTTTGGTAGTCTTAATTGATGAGATTATGATATACTCCATGAGAAAGGACTAACAGAGGATAATTTCAATACTATGATAAATACATTTTGTATGTAATAACTTTATGAAAATTAAAATAAATGTGATTTCTAGATGGTGGAGGTGTCATTAATGGAGAATTTTATCACTAGAAAACTCATATCTATATACCCTTCCAAGAAAATGGTAATTGAATCATAGACTGGGAAAACATCTATAATAGATATCTCAAGTTTCCTTGGTCTATCTAGGTATTAACAACAATTTTTAAAAAATTATATTGATTTTAAAACCCATTAACTAGGTTAAATATAAGGGAGTAATGTTTTTATGGACAATTAATTATCAAAACCGCTTTAAAGAGTTAAGAAATTGGATTATCACTACACTGGTACATACACTACTGATAAGTGTGGAACTCTTTGTGGTATATAGTGATTCTTAAATAAAGGTGTTAGGACATGTTCTAATAGAAAATATGTTGGACTCATCATGTGTTAATCATGTTTTAATGATCACAAATCCTATACATTCTGCAAAGCTTGTTAATCATGTGTACAGATGATTAGTTTCCTAATGCCTTAAAAAATTATTTTAAACTATTTTGTTTATAATGAAATTATCTTTTTAATGATTAAGTTTAATTAATTCTACGAATATAACTATTTAAGTCTATGTATAGATATTTGGCTAAGTCTGAGAAACTATGAGTTTGCCACCGGTTGTGTTTTTCTGGAAAAGGACCCAGACACCGTGACCATCTGGCCCCCATGACCATCCGACATTGCGACCATACAAACACAGTGATTATCCAGACATCATGACCATCCAAACTCCATAACCATTCAGACACTATGACCATCCAAACACAGTAACCATTTAGACATCATGACCATCTAGACACCGTAACCATCCAGACCCCATAACCATTTAGAAACTATAACCATCCCGACACTGTGACCAGACATCGTGATCCTAACACAACATCTGTGTTATCAGTTTCTGATCTCTATACAACTATACCATCATAATTGTCTCACCACTCATAGAAAATGCAGGAGACATTGTTTCATGGAGACACCATTTACAGATAGACTGTGACCCCATTTCTTAATCTATTTTTTCATTTTTCAATTTTATCTCTAACGGTTATATTTAAAGTTTTTAAATGCACTAACATAATTAATGATTCTTTTTAGAAATGTCACATGACAGTAAGACGTATGTGGGGTAGAATACATGCATCCTGTCCACACCAACACATGCATTCTAATAATAAAAAGAATAATGTATCCAGAATAAAAAGTTTGTGACCGTGGTGACTGTGGTGAAAGTTGTGGTAACAGAAGAACAAGTGTGTGCATGATAACGATGTATTACGAGCATTCATGCAACCCGAAACTTCTAAATAACACACGAATCTAACTCTAATCTTAGAGTCAAGAAAATATCTACACTATCTACTCCAAGAAGAACATGAACCAGATCTGGATGACATACAACACTCTATTTTCCACAAGAGAACTTTATTTCTACATCTTCTTCATCCCAGTAGTCCATAGATACATATACTAACACTCATAGAAATTTTAACTTTATATCATCATTTTTACTCTATTGTGTATTATTTTCTATCTTTTGAGAAGTGTGTGTGTGTAAAAACATTCACTATCTCCAACATCAAACTGAAGGATATAAAATATCCTTTCTCTTAAATCTTTTAACACATGTGTATTCCCACAGATATGTGTGAAAGAAGTACATCTGTGACCTGATAGTTCATACCCACGAAGAACTGTGGAAGTGGTCGTGTGACTTGGATTGTCTTTTGTACTATTATTAACCACTATATAGGGTGTGGATCATTTTTATTAATATAAATTTCATGGTAGTAGGTGATCACTAAGTGGAGTGGATTAGGTCTCATCTTCAGACTGAACCACTTGTTTTATTTCCACTATGTTATTTATTTTAGTTTTCTATGTTTTACTGTTTAATTCAGAAATCACTAAATCTACTTTGATAGTTAATCTTAGAAAGAAGTTTTAATTGTTTTTCCTTATTAGAATAGCTTCAAAAGTAATTTTAATAACTGATATTAAGATTACTGAAAATTAATCAATATCCAGAGAACTTATTTAAACATTCAAACTTTCATAACTGTATAACATTGATTAATTAGGTGGTATTTAAATTTATTGGGGAACATTTTTTAGAATACATTTTTAATATAAATTTTTAATAGATACTAAATTACCCCCCCCCCCCATTCTTGAGTACTCTACTCTGACCAACATTTGGTATTAGAGGATTGTTTATTAAGATAGTGTTTTTGACCAAATTCAACTGTAATTTTAGTTGTACTTTAAAGATCTATAAATTTCTGTTAATTATAAATTTATATCTCTTTTAAAGTATTTCTCTATTATGGATAATAGATTTTAATGATCTACAACAAACAGACCACTATTCTTTAAATGACTAATTATGCCCAATCGAAAATTAAAATGAAAATGCATTTAGAAAGTATGAGCATTGAAATTTCGTCTTCAATTATAGATGAATATAAGATTCCTGGTACTGATAGAATTACTTGGGATAAACCTACCAAAACTACCTATAATAAAAATTTCAATGCTATGAATTCTTTATACTTCTCTTTAGGAGATGATAAATTTAATAGGATCTCTGCATGTAAAACTACCCATGAAATTTGGGATACCTTGTCAGTTTCACATGAAGGAACTTCTAGTGTAAAATTAATGAGACTTAATACTTATACTATTAAATATGTTAACAATAAAATGTAACATAATGATTTTATTTCTGACATGTATCTCAGGTGCAACAAAATTGTCCACAAAATTTTTTCTCTTGGAAGAGAAGCCAGTACCAAAGAAAAAATCATGAAGATTCTCATATGCCTACCTGACAGATGGAGAGGAACCTCTGCCTCTATTAGAGAGTCGTGTGACATTAGAAAAAAAAATTAAAATAACTCATTGGAAAACTATTGATGTATGAAGAAGAGAATAAAGTCAATAAGGAAGAAGAGGATGAACCCAAAAGAAAATCTATTGCATTCAAGACCACCACCTATAAACACAAAGAAAAAGGGAAAGTGGTAGTTTCTATAGAATGTTCCAGTAGTGAACAATCATCACCTGAAAATGTTGAAGATATGGATCAATTAACTAGAAGGCTTAAGAGATTTTACAAGAAGAAGAACTTTTTCAGAAATTATAACTTCAAAGGAAGATATGATCAAAAAGGATGTAGGAAGAATTATTGGAAAATTAGTGACAAGTCTGATGATATTGCATGCTATGAATGTAAGCAAAAAGAACATATCAGGGCTGCCTGTCCCAATCTCAAGTATAAAAAGAAATATGAGGATAATGATAGAAATTATAAAAAAGGCAATGAATGAAATTTTTTGTGCTTCTAAGGATAGTTCATGTGACTCAAAATCTTTACATGATGAACAGGCTAACAAAGACAATATGTGTTTTATAGAAAACACATCTGAGGTAACATTAGAATCTCCTATACACAATTCCTATTATTCTGGAGAATACAGTGACTCTAAAAATATGTCTTATGAATAAATTTTTGAGTACTATAATATTCTTGAAGAAACATGAAATGAACTAAAAGATAAATACAAGTCACTAAAGAAACAACACGCTCTTACGTCAAATGTTAAAACCGAACTCACTATAAAAGTGAGAAAAATTATAAATTAATCCAGGAGAAAAATAAACTAAAACTATATAATGAGAAATTGAAAGAGGATCTTTAAAGGGTTACTAATGATAAAGATAACATGGTACAAATTCTAGGAAAACAGATTGCTCCTAAATATACTACTGGCATTGGCTATCAACCTGGTAAAAGAATTTTTGGAAGAACTAATTTTGTTTTTATGTCTAGGACATACAGATTTACTCCCAGTTCTAGAAAACATTTATCTCGTTCATGTAATGATACACTTTCTACTGTTTCATGATTTTCTGGACCAAATAGAGCTTATTTTTCAAATACATAACATAATGCTTATAGGAAACCAATAAGGAAGATATGGGTTCCTAAGGAACTAGTCACTAATACTACTGGACCCAAATAGGTATGGGTACCAAAATCTATTTTTATTTGACTATTTTGTAGGAAAGTTGCTTAAAGAGTTCCTATAAAATCTTGTGGTACTTGGACAGTGAGTGTTTAACACACATGACATGAGACTATTCATGCTTCAATAACATAATAAAAATTAATGGACAACATGTCACCTTTGGTCATAATGCCAATGGAAAGATTATTGGCCTTGGAGAAATTAGTAACTCTAACTCAGTTTTGATTTCCAAAGTACTTTTTGTTGATGGATTGAAATATAATATGCTTATTATTTCACAACTATGTTATGATAGATTTCATTTTATATTTGAAAATGATGCTTGCAATGTTTTTAATTCTAAAAATGAATTTGTGTTTTCTGCATTAAGAAAGGATAATGTATACTCAGTTAACTTAGAATCTTTAGTTTCTCAAAATGATTCATGTTTAAGTGTATTTCACAAAGAATCGTGGCATTGGTATAAGATACTAGGACATCATAACACTCACTCCACTAGAAAGTTAACTAGAAAAATCATATTCAAAGACCTACCCAAACTTGAGTTTCCAAATGATATAGTGTGTATTCCTTGTCAAAAAGGAAGCAAACAAAAAATTTCTATCAAACCAAAGAACGAAGTGTCAACTTCTCAACCTCTCGAACAGGTTCACATGGATTTTTTTGGACTATCTAGAGTGTATAGCTTAAGTGGGAAGCACTATGTTTATGTTCTTATAGATGAATTTTCTAGATATACTTGGACTTTCTTTTTGGCTCACAAAAGTGAAGCCTATTCTCATTTTACAAAATAAGCCAAAAATGTAGGAAATCTTAGTGGACTTAGAATTAAAACCTTATGAAGTGATCATGGTCATGCATTTGAAAATCAAGAGTTTGAATCTTTTTTCTCTCAAAATGGATATATTCATAATTTCTCTTCCCCTAAAATACCTCAACATAATTGAGTTTTAGAAATTAGTAAAAGAAAAATTTAATATATTTATATAACCATGCTTAGTGAATATAACATACCTATTTATTTTTGGGATGAAGCTATAAATAAAGGATGTTATATTATCAATAGAGTATTGATTAGACCTATTCTTAAAATAACTCAATATGAGTTATGGAACAATTGAAAACCTAAATTTAGTTACTTCAAAGTATTTAGTGGCAATTTCAATATCTTAAATACCAAGTAAAACCTTGAAACAATTTCATCCAAGTGTGATGAAGGAATATTTTTAGGATATTAAATCTCTAGTAAAGCCTATAGAGTGTTTAATAAAATAACTAAATGTGTGGAAGAATCTTTCCATGCCAAATTTAATGAAACAGATCCACATGAGCCTAAGAGCACTCTAGAGAACATGGAGGATAATGTATCAAATCTGTACATTAATTAAAAATCATCTAACCATCCTGTAAAGGAATCTGGGAAAACATCTAGTTCTATAAATTCTTTAGATTCAGGTCACAATGAACTTTACCTTGTTGAAGAACCTGAAATCACCAGTCCTTCTTTTTCTAGAGCTATTAGAACTCTTAAGAACCATCCTTTAGATGATGTTGTAGGAGACTTAGAAAAAGGAACTCAAACTAGAGCTTATTTTAGAAATCAGGTTGAACATCAAGTCTTCTTATAAGAACGTGAACCTAAAAACATTAATGATACTATCGATGATGAATTTTGGGTGATGTCTATGCAAGGAGAACATAATCAACTTGAACGGAACAAAGTTTAGAAACTT
Source organism: Viscum album (assembly GCA_963277665.1). Taxonomy (NCBI): domain Eukaryota; kingdom Viridiplantae; phylum Streptophyta; class Magnoliopsida; order Santalales; family Viscaceae; genus Viscum; species Viscum album. The sequence goes on along the minus strand of OY728145.1, from coordinate 1,260,928,440 downwards.
TTTGATATACCCAAAGACACATTCACCATAGGCACTAAATTGGTGTTTAGAAATAAGTTAGATTATGCTATTAATATAGTTAGAAACATGGTTGGATTGGTTTCACAAGGCTATAGTCAATAAGAAGTAATAGACTATGAAGAGACCTTTGCACTAGTAGCTAGATTTGAATCTATCAGAATTATGCATGGTTATTGTAACACCCCAGGTAAATAAAGAATATGAAATTTTTATATTTATTAATATTTGTGAATAAAGTATTAATATTACTTTAATGGTAATTCTATGCTCGACGGCATACCCAATACACAATAACGAGTTTCTTTGAAATCTTACATTGCACTCTAATGATAAAATAATATTATTTTAAATGGTAGTTAACGTCTAGTCGTTGTATTGGTGGGAATGAATAGAAATAACTAAAATATGATTATATATGTTTGTCAAATATTTTTACTTTTATCCAATAAATGTTAGAGGCTTAAAATGAAAATGAATCCAATTTTAAGCATAAATCTTCTAATATTCTTTAAAAGGTCGATTAACCGCCTTTTGATGTAGAACACTTTTTAAATATACTTTTTACAATTTTATGTGTTATATTTGTCAAAATAAAATTATTTTTTAGAATCGGGACATCAAAATTTACTTTGTGTAAATTTTTGGTATTTTTCCGATAAAGTTCATTTTTTAATGAATAATAAAAAAAGTTGTATTTTAATTCAAAACCTCTTTTTAATATAATTTATTTATATGATTAGATTATATTTTGAATTGGTTTTAAAGTGAAATTATAATATATTTTTACCATTTAATTCAATGGTGGTCATTGGAATTAATATCACTTTGATATTGGACATAAACGAGTGTCAATCTTTTGATATATATTGTTTCTTAAAAACATGCTATTTGATTTGACAGCAGGATTTAATTATAAAATTAATTAATGAAAATTCTATGTTATGAATTTGGTAAAATAGTCATCATTTTTTAATTCAGAATATCAAATATAGCTTAGGGTGAATTTTTGGTATTTTTCTGGAAAACCATAATTTTTTGATGAATAGTGAAACCACAAAGTGGTAGTTACAAAAACTGATTTTTTGTTTAAATGGATATTTACCACTTCTGTGATTTAAATTTAAAAAATCAAATATAATTTATTTTCATTATTAATTAAAATTTGGTTCAATGGGATGAAAATAATTTTTGATGAAAAGTAACTTTTAAGTTTTATTAATCGCGATTAATGGTAATTAGTGTGATTTAAGGTAATAATGATATTATAATAAAATTAAAATATCTTGACACTTGTCCTAACCCTATTTTATGAGTCATTTACGACCAATATAACTCATGGGTCGATTTTTTGGAACCCATGGAGCCACTTGGGTAAGATAATGGCATTAATGCCTTTTATTTAAAGTAAAATTAAAAATGGCACAAACATGTATTATTTTACTAAAACAATTTTTACATGGGGTAATAAAAGACATATTTTTGACTATAGAGATTCATTGGAATTATAATATGATTTCATAAATCATAGTATTTTTTTTATAATTTTTATACATTAAATAAATTAAATTATTTATGACATCATGATGATGCAGCGATTACCTCATTATTTTACGATTTAAATAAAATGAAAAGATATTTTAAAATCTAAGACCTAAACATGTAAAAAACCTATTGTATGGGTGTATTTAGAACTATTATCATCTTATCCTTGAAATAAATCAATATGGGACCTTTAAAATCCGAAACCCATTTGAAAATAAAGTAACATTTTATACTTTTCCAAGAGTGCCCCTCCTCTCCTCTTATAAAAGGCCCCCACCTCTACCTCCTTACACACACCTCTCAAGCCTTTGGAATGGCCAAGATCTGATAATTTTTTCTCTCCACATCCCTCTACTAATCCTAGAAGCCTTACCTTATTCAGGAAGCTCTTCAAGAAACCCTTTTGGTTCAAACCAAAGGGAGTTACCCGATTTTAAGGTAATGTCTTCACTTGTGTTCTTTTGTTTTATTTTGCTTCTCCAACCCCCTAAACTCTTTTTATTAATTTATTTTGTAACAACTCAAGTATATTAAATATACTAGAATGTTTTTATAAGAATTTTTCGAGCTACACTTACACGCACCTACATATAATGGTTAAAGAACATACTGTTTCTGTGGATGGTGAATTTCTGCCTCCCGAAATGATGATTGTTCAATATTCTTTTAACACCTTCAAAGGTGGACATTAATATGTCACTATATTTATATATGATATATAATATGTTTATGTTTTCCTTAATCTTTTGTATTTTTCATTTATGTCATACCTTTATGGTTTCCATTATGGGTAAACGCGATATCTTTATTTTAGGAAGTGCGGACTACCGTCCCCTCAAAGTGATTTGATTCATTAATACCATATGTGGTACGTATAAAGGATAGATTTAATGATATTATATATGAAACCATACTGTAATTATAATACTATTAGGTATTATTATGTTTTAATTCCATTAAATATGAAATAGAAATGGAAGTAGCGTTCATGCGTATGTACAACTTACCGTCTCCATGTATGGTGTATTTCATTTCTTACCTCTAAATGTTATGTAATATTATAAATTCATGTAAATAATGGATATATATGATATATATTATATCTAAATAATGAATATAATTCTAGATATAATGTATATTTTACCCCATGAACATACTTGTATTTATAAAGAGTTTATTTTTGACTCAAGTAGCAACGATCGACAAAACGGCCATTATTAACTTAAATAATTACATAGTGTTAATAACATGGTAATAAGTGATATAAAAGGAATAATTAACTTAAAAAGGTTCTTAATCAAGTAGAAATTAACTCAAGTTTGTTATTCCGGAGGTTAAAGAATGATCGAGTCAAGTCGGACCCGAGGTAAGGGGACTTCTTAACCCAATTTTCATTCTTTGGGTTAATCTCCTACTTTCAAACAATGTCATGATATTATTATGTCTTATATTGTATTTTTACTTTCTTTATGTGTAATTATAGTGAATAAACATAATAGATCTATTTTATTTTAAAAAAATGATCTTTGTATGGGACTTCTACTCAATCTCCTTTCATTGAGGCATATTATGTTTTATACACAACATTATTTTATACGGTGTATAAACCCCTTTGAATTTTACGTTTATTCAAAAGAAATCTTTTTTATACGAAGCGTTTACTAAACGAAAAAAGGGAATGTTTTTTTTGTCGTACGTATGCGGCAACAATGACTTCTCTAGCGTCGTGACCATTATTTGAGTTTCGGCTTCCTCTACAAGCCATAACTTTTTTTAAATGAAAAATAAATACCATCTTTTACTTTTCTTTTATTTTGGTATTGAAAATGGTTTTCATAATGTTCTTATTATATCATTGTGATGTATTGATATCTTGTGATTGAAATGTGGAAATGTTATGTTTCTTTTATACATGTTTAATGTGATACGATTATGTTATGGTTCTTGGGAATTGTTATGAACATGGGTGGTTCTGTGATAAACTAAGGGCGGGTGAGCCCGATATAGATCTCCAATGAATTGGGTAACGCGAAGGGGTTAAACATTAAGGTTTCTCTGAAGAGATTTAGGTAATATACTGTGATGGGTATTCCAAACGTAACCATGAGGGTTACTCCCTACGTAAGAATGTTATGAAAGACTCAAGTTACCTATTATGTCTTATGATTTCTATGATTTATTCATGATTTTATGTGGTATGTTAAAGTGATTATGTTTTATGAGTAATGTATGATTTCATACATGGACTAATGTTTTCATTTCGTAATTTTATATCCCTTGCTGAGCTATTTATGCTCATCCCATGTTTTTGAAATGTTTTTCACAGGTCAAGGGAAAGGCACATGATGTGATGATAGTGTCAAGGAAGGGTCAAGAAAGAATCCATGTTTTATTTTAAATATGTTTCCGTTGATGGAAAAAATGAGTACTATCTTTTATGTAACCACTTTGTTTAAATGTGGAATGTAATGCATGTTTTATGATTTAATTATCTAAAACTCTAAACCTAAAAAGATCCTTAATGTGTATTCTTGAAATATCTCAAGATTAAGTAATTTTTAAGGTTGGGGCCTTATAGTTGGTATCAGAGGTCATTTTAGACAACTTTAGGGATTATGAGTTTTTGTTAGACACATGGTTAGTCCCTATATCTATTATTTCAGTTAAATCCTTGTTTTATAACTTTTCTCAGGTCAAGTAAAGTCAGTTACGAATTGAAGGAGGAGGATCTCAAATGACATTCAAATCTCTTCCTGATGACATGCTTTCAATAATTATTGCAAAGTCATGTTCGGATGATTGTGAAACTTTTTCTAGCATACAACTCACTTGGAAGCATTAGTTTGAGATATCAAACACCTCCACTATACCTCGTTATCATCGTGGATCGTGGGTGGTATTTAGAAAAATACTATTTTCACAATATTCTCATATTTTCAAGAATGGTAAATATTATCAAGGTATTTTCAAATATTTTACCTTATCACAAGAATTTAATGCATATTATGATTTTAAAAATGGTGCTGAGGAAGGAGAACCTTGCACAACCTATTTATATTTTCTTTTAATATATAGTCTCTCAGCACATACTTATGGTATTTTAAAAGGACCAATAATAGAAAGTTTCAACTCAAATTCTATCCAACTATTTTAAAGAAGTCATGTTTTATTAGATGTTTTGGAATTATATGTCATACATGATTATTTTCCAAAACTGTTTTTCTATGAACAACCATATGACCCATGTTGTACAAGGTGTATTTGGATGGAGGAATCAAATGATTTTGAAGGATCTCTAAATCATTTTTGTAATGCATGGGACTTCTACCTACGTGAACAAGATGACAATGAAACCGAGTGGACGCCATGATCAAGGTATGCTATTATTCATTTTGGGAATCGTTTTATTTTATCTTATGGTGGTGAAATAAGAATTCAAGAATTAAGATGTTGAGAACGTAATGAATTTGGATGAAAATGAGAGGTATAAGGAAATTATTGAGGTTAAAACATATTAGGGTTATTTTTGGAGTTTTATAAAAAGGACAACATGCAGACCGTGTGACAACCCGTTGCGTCGGACAAAGAAGCAGGAATCGAACCCACAACCAATGTGCGACTGGTATTTATCACCTACCACTGGAATACGTGAAGTCCCTGGTTAGTATGACTTATTATTTTTAGTTAGATGATTTTATGAATCAAGAGTAAGTGGATTTTGGGTTATCTATGGAAATTATTAACCTATCATGGAGGATATGTGATTAGGTTAATTACTTTTCAATATGAGACTTTTAAAGCAATTGATGTTATTTGGAGATAAGTGTTAATTTGTACCTTGGAAGACTATGTGACTAAATCCTTCAAATATTTGGGTTTTAATCTTAGTTTGGTTTACTTTGAATAATTTTATGGACAAATTTTTTATCGAATGGTCCTCGTTGAACTTTGGGTTTTGTTGGACAAATTTTGGAGATTAAGAATAGATTTTCTTTTTATAAAGGGTTACCCTTTTCTGGATTATCTGATCTTGTTCTAACAATTTTGGTTTTGGTAAGGGTCTAAATACATGGGAAATATATAGTTCTCTTTTGTGGATTAGGTTATTCTCTATAATTTTATTATAGTACTCTTAATGTGAATAAGTCTTCCTAAATACTCATCATTTTGGGAAAGTATGATTTTATGTAAGAAATATAGTAAAAGATGAAAGTCAACATGGAAAGTAAGTATGTTTCCTTAAGATCAAAAATAAATTCCTCAATTAAAAGTAACTTAAAACAAAAAAAAATTCTATTAACTTTTCCTACTGGGGAATTGAATATTGTTTAACCCATCACAAGTTTGTGATTTTCTTGTGGTTAACTTTCTCCTAAACATGTTTTCTATCAATCTCCCTCAAAACATGACCCTTTTCTTTTTCTTCCATATCCATGTTTTCCTACATGGAATACTAGTATGGGTTAACTCGGGTGACCTCTGTACTTCTCTTTCTTTCATTCGAAGTGATTGTTTTACCGACTCTTGTTCTGATGTGGGACATTCAATGATGTTTCTAAGCCCAATTTTAAAATTGTGTGGACGCAATTCCCAAAAGGGGGGAAGGATGGAACACCCCAGGTAAATAAGGAATATGACATTTTTATATTTATTAATATTTGTGAATAAATTATTAATATTACTTTAAAGGGAACTCTATGCTCGATGGCATACCCAATACGCAACAACGAGTTTCTTTGAAATCTTACTTTACACTCTAATAATAAAATAATATTATTTTAAATGGTAGTAAACGCCTAGTTGTTGTATTGGCGGGAATGAATATAAATAACTAAAATATGATTATATATGTTTGTCAAATATTTTTACTTTTATCCGATAAATTTTAGAGGCTTACAATGCAAATGAATCCAATTTTAAGCATAAATCTTCTAATATTATTTAAAATGTCGATTAACCGCCTTTTGATGGAGAACCCTTTTTAAATATACTTTTAAAAATTTTATGTGTTATATTTGACAAAATAAAATTCTTCTTTATATTTGGGACATCAAAATTTACTTTGTGTAAATTTTTGGTATTTTTCTGATAAAGTTCAATTTTTAATGAATAATGAAAAATGTTGTATTTTAATTCAAAACCACTTTTTAATATAATTTATTTATATGATTATATTATCTTTTTAATTGGTTTTAAAGTTAAATTAGAATATATTTTTACCATTTAATCCAATGGTGGTCATTGAAATTAATATCACTTTGAGATTGGACATAAATGAGTGTCAATCTTTTGATAGATATTGTTTCTTAAAAACACGCTATTTCATTTGATAGCGGGATTTAATTATAAAATTAATTAATGAAACTTCTAAGTTATGAATTTGGTAAAATAGAAATCATTTTTGAATTCAGAATATCAAATATAGCTTAGGGTGAATTTTTGGTATTTTTCTGAAAAACCTTAATTTTTTATGAATAGTGAAACCACAAAGTGGTAGTTACAAAAACTGATTTTTCGTTTAAATGGAACATTACCACTTCTGTGATTTGAATTTAAAAAATCCAATATAAATTATTTTCATTATTAAGTAAAATTTCGTTCAATGGGATGAAAATAATTTTTGATGAAAAGTAACTTTAAAGTTTTATTAATCGCAATTAAAGGTAATTGGTGTGATTTAAGGTAAAAATGATATTATAATAAAATGAAAAATATCATGACACTTATCCTAAACCTATTGGATGAGTCATGGCCGACCAAGACAACCCAGGGGTCGATGTTTGGGACCCCATGGAGCCACTTGGGTAAGATAATGACATTAATGCCTTTTATTTAAAGTAAAAGTAAAAATGACACAAACATGTATTGTTTTACTAAAACAATTTTTACATGGGGTTATACAAGTCAGATTTTTTACTATAAATAGTAATTGGAAATATAAAAATATTTACTACATCATAGTATTTTTTTTTATAATTTTTAGACATTAAATAAATTAAATTATTTATGACATCATGATGATGCAGCGATTACCTCATTATTTATCGATTTAAATAAAATGAAAATATAATGTAAAATATAAGACCTACACATGTCAAAAACCTATTGGATGGGTGGATTTCGAACTGTTATCGTCAAATCCTTGAAATACATCAATGTGGGACCTTTAAAATGCCACGACCCATCCTCGGGGCCCGTGTCGTGACTACCCCAAGCCCGCCTTCCATAGGCCAGGGGCTGGCGACTAGCACCAAAGGCGTAAATCCAGATAACTAGGAAGGAATTTCCTTTATAAAAGTAAACAAAACACCACAGAGTATAAGCGGAAGTAAAACACTAAGTACAAAGAGAAGTTCTGAAAGGTAAATGGACCAGAATACAAACCCAAATGAAAGTACAACTACAACTGAACAAAGTACAATAGAAAAAGACAACAGCTGTAAGAAAGGAAGCAGCTCCTGGGTCGTCCTCCTTGGATCCTACCTGAAGGGTAGGTACAGATGGCGTAGCTCCTGGATCGTCCACCACGGATCCTACCTGAAGGGTAGGTACATATAGCCTCCACAACACTCCTGCCCGTCAACCTCCTCCAAGTATTGTCTCACCTTGAAGTCCACCTCCGGATACTGACTCGTCGTGTAGTTCCCCTCCGGGTACTGTCCAGTCCTCGAACACTCAGCCTCTGCCAGCACTGCCCGTCTTCTGCAACCAACACAATGAGGTGCGGGCATAGCCCGTGCAGGGGTGAGTATAATGATACTTAGTAGGGACCCCGAGACCCTCAAGGATTTACTAAAACCAACAAGGATAACCACAAAGAAGATCTCAACAGATAACCTCTACTTAGGTATATGCCCATACATATACCTAAGTTATCAAGTAACCCATCTCAATCATGAGGAAACACAAATATTATGAAATCAACGGATAACCACCACCTAGGTATATGACCTTACATATACCTAAGTTATCAAGTGACCCATCTCAATCATGAGGTAAACACAAAGGTCAAAAGTCTCAGCTCAAACCAAGATTTTCATTATCGAAACTGTAACTGCTAAAGAGCTCTGTCTCTGGGAGTACAGTGATCCTATCACGTCTCCGAGGTACTGCTCACCAACCTATGACTGCTGAGGTACTCCTCCTGTCGAGTACCGCGAGTCTTCCACCTCACACAGTAGTGCTCCTCCGCCATGGGTCTGCCACCTCACACAGTAGTGCTCCCCCCTCATAGCCTACAGAGGTATTACTCCTGTCGAGTATCGCAGGTCTGCCACCTCACATAGTAGTGCTCCTCCGCCATGGTTCTTCCACCTCACAATGTAGTTCCCCCCACTAGGCTATGCAAGTCACTCCGAATAGAATCGGACAAGCAGTCATCAGGTCACAGCTAGCTACACGGTCTCCGTACTCCGCACGCTCGTCTCTGGGAGGGTCCACTCCACGAGCTACAGGTCGATACTCCAAGTATCTCAAAGTCCCACGAAGAAGAATCTCAAAGAACTGCCTCGTCATAGGGGTCTCAACGCAATAGACGGAGCGTCAATCGGACGCCCGGTCTGTGAGTTATCAGCCTTTTCGTCCCAGGGGCCCGGTTGGTTTCGTGAGTGAACCAACCCGTCCGCATCTCAACTGTACCCTGAACTCTCATAGGGTATATTCATATGGACCGTTTCTCAACGTGATCACCAACGCCGCTGACGGTTCGTCAAACGGACGTCCAGTCTGAAAGATATTAGCTTTTCCGTTCCAGGGGCCCGGTTGGATTTTGGATGCAATCCAACCCGGCCACTATCCAACTACATCCAAAACTCAAGCGAATTATGCCAAAATTTCCATCTAATCAAGAGAAAAACAATGAGACAGACGGCACGTCAATCGGACGTCCGGTCTGTGAGTTATTGGCTTTTTCGTTCCAGGTGCCCGGTTGGTTTCGTGAGTGAACCAACCCAACTGCACTCCGACGACGTCCAAACCTTGAGCGGAGTAATCCAAAAGATCTTTCTCACTTAGAGTAATCCATCAAAGTCGACGACACATCAATCGGACGTCCGAAACTCAAGATATAAGCTTTTCTGCTCCGAGGGCCCGGTTGGTTTCGTATCTGAACCAACCCGGCCGAACCAAAAGTATTCTGAAACCCTGAGTGTAATATATAGAAACGACTATCTCGATCCAAGGGTCGCAGCTCCGCTGACGGTGCGTCGATCGGAGGTCTAAAGCTCAAGATATGAGCGAAAAACCGTGAGGGGTCCGAAAACGGGGGGTCTGGGCCCGAACCGACCCCACCTAACCCCCTGGGTTGGCCCGAACCGGGTCGACCCGACCCAGGTCCGGGTCCGACCTAGCCGCGCGGCCAGGCCCAGCGGTCCAGCGGGGAGGCTCGGCCGGCGCGCTGGCGCTGGGCAGGCACCACGCAAGGCAGCCCCCCCCCCCCCCCACCCCCCGCGCGGGGGCCGCTCCGTGACACCCGGACGCGGCTTAAGCCGCGTCCCTCCTCCGCGGTCTCGCGTGGTCGCGGGACCGGCCAGCGCCGCCACAGCTTCAGATGTGGTGGGTCTTCACGGCGGCGCGTCGGGCGCCGCCGCCCCCACCACCGGTGCCGCCACGCCGGCAGGGGCTTTTGCGGACCCCCGGACGCGCTCTGGTGGTCCGATTCACCTGCGGTCCTCACTAGAGATCATCCCGGGACCCGAACTTCACTGCAAAGCCTTCAAAATGCCTTCACGGCCTGCCTCACCATCGTCCGTCGATCCGCACTTCGACAACAAAACACGGGGTCTTCAAATCGCCTCCTCGGCCCCGAATCCACCTGCGGTTTCGTTCGGCACCAACGGCGCGGCGCAACGGCGCCGCGCTTCTTCACCGTGTAAATTCTTCTTGTTTCTGCGCGGTGCAATGGCACCGTGCTGCCTTTGTTTGTGTCGTAAAGAATCAAAACAACAAGGGGGAGGAGAGTCAGCCGTGTTCATGCGGTCTAACCTCCTCCCATTAAGTTAGTAACAAGCGGCCCAAAATACGAAGAACAACAATGAAATTTCACGAACAGAAGAGAAACAACACAAACCGTCTTTCCCCGCAACATATTATTCCCAACCCACAAGGAAAACGTTCGCGGATCAACTAGGTAATAAGTTGATCCATGTTCTTTGTTTTCTTTAGAAAGAAAGAAACAAGGGAATAAAATCATTCTCAAACATAATTCCCTACCTCAAGCATTGTAGTCGAACGCGAGTTCGTCGCGGAATTAACTGTCGCGGATGAAGAGGATCGTCACGGAAGATAAGGATTGTCACGGAAGGAGCGTCGTGGAAGAAGCGTTGTTGACGTCGTGGTACATGGCGTCGCGTCGTCGACCTCCGAGGGTTTGGCGTTCTTCATCGGAGGTCGGAGCGTTCTTCGTGTTCTTCGCGTTCTTCGTCGAAGAAGAACGCTTTCCTCCAAATCCTCTCCACGCCACAAGTTACAACAGAAATAAAATAAGATTTATCTTATTTTATTAACGCACATTACACGTTTGAATTTTAAAAGAAAAGAAACGAACAATTAATTCAAGGAATTAATTGTAACGATTTAACTGCCCAATTAATGAGGCGTTTCTTAACCAGAAAAACGCACGGTTGACTTTCATTAATGAGGGGTGTGTGGGTGCGTTACTTAGAGGGAAATAAACGGTGGGGCTCGTGTGGGACCCACCTCACAAATATACTACCAAGTGGGTAGTATATTTTGGGTTCCACCCTATCCACTTAACTTAGCTTAAGTGTCTTTTTATGTGGCTTTAAGTGAAATAAAATAAAGTTGTCGCACCACTTTATTTTATTTCTTAACTTAACCCCAAAAATTAAAAACCACACCCAAGCAAACGCAACTCCGGAAAAGGCGTTTCTAAGAAAATACCGGTGTTGCGATTCCATCGGTGCCCTCAGAATTTGATTTCGTGCACCGGTTCAAAAGTTAGAAAAACTCGCTCGTTCGTTCACTGAACATACCCGAGCTAAACTTCGGAAAATGGTTCCGGGCACACCGGGCCTCGAAATCAGGCGCCGTCAGAAACTGCGTTCTTGTAAAATCCCAAAGAAAATTTAGAAAAAATTTCCCTTGAAATTTCCTGGTCTTTACATTACTCCCACCTCGGGGCTTTACGTCCTCGTAAAGCTTTAACACAAACTAGGGTCACAAAGGCGGTACAGAGAATGATTCTGAGCCTCCCGCTCTCATGTTCTCACTTGGAGGATCCTGTACTGCCAGTGAAAGGGAACCCAAGGAATAGAATGTTCTTGTAGGATACACCCCCATCGATCCTCCATCCCCACTGGAACCTCCGTGAAAGTCACCCCATCACCATCGTCCATCTCCCCATGGTCGATGATATGCGAAGGGTCGAGCACATATCTCCTCTGTTGAGATACGTGGAAGTTGTCATGCACCTGGTGCAACTGAGGTGGATGGGTCAAGCGGTAAGCCACCTCGCCTACCCAGTTGAGGACCTAGAAAGGTCCATTTAACCTCAGAGATAACTTGCCGCATTGGCCACATCTCTATAAACCTCGTCGATGTGAGACTCGTATAAGGACGTGATCATCATCCTCGAACTCCAGAGGTCTCCAATTCCTGTTAGAACTGGAACTCAAACGACTACTGCCATGAGGTTAAGGTTGACCGACTCAAGAGTGATCGGTCACACCCTCCTGTGCATGAGTTATCCTGTGCTTCCTGGGGTTTCCTTTTTCGCCGACCAAGGAAAACCCATTCCGACGTCGTAGTTAAACCACAACATTTTTGCCTAATACCGTCAATCTGTGTATGAACTGTGATTGCCCAGTCCATACTCAAACCAATGTCGTAAGGCCTCAACGCTGCCACCGATAGATTCCAACCGAAACTCTCGCCTCGAGGGTCTGACCACACCGTCAGTGTTAGTGTGATTATCGAGTCTTCTCCCAAGGTATCTCCAGACGTGAGGGTCAAGTCCACGGCTTACCGGAAACTCTAGGTCTGGAACAAGATTCGTGAAAGCAAGGAATGATTCATATCGATGTCTGTTAATACGGTAGCTAGTAGTGGATACAGACTATCCCTTGAATCATTTTTAGAGCCATTGGGTCACACTCCTTGACCCCATGTAGCCACACTCTTCCTCCTCCCTCCATCACCCTGAGCCTGGCGGGGACCACTAAGGCGGGTGGTTGTAGCATGTTAAAAAGTACACCACCTCATGCTTCTCTCCTAGCTATACCTCCACATCCTCTGCTTCGTATACTCATCTCTCCTTAAAAGCTTCCTCTTCTTGAAACACTTAACATGCTCGAGTCTCTAAGACTGGTTTCAGTTTCCTGTTTCTTACTGCACTGTGCAGTCTTCATCCGCTCCTGGATGATCTGCACCTTCCTGGCCTATGATCTGAAAGAGCTGCTAAAATTTCTCCTTTGCCAAAAATAGAAACACGGTATCATCCCCTGGTTGAACCATGCCCATTGCCTAATACAGTCAATCCTGACATGAATGATGTATTCATGCCATGGATGACATTGTAAGGCCTCGATGTAACTACCAAGAGATCTGATTTTCACTCTCGCCTCCAAGGATCGAGTCACACTGTCGGAATCAGTGTGAGGTCACTAGGTCTCTTCCATTAGAAATCTCAAATGTGAGGGTCAAGTCAACAGTTTTAACCGGGACCACTCAGTATCAACCAAACAAAAGGACAGGAAAGAAAAAAACACAAAGATAAGTTTCTTTTTTATTATTGCAGCTCATAGTAAAAAGACATGAATACAACAACAACATGGAACTTGAAGTACAAGGGACCTATCCACTAGTTCCTCTCCTGTCCACCTGCTCCCAGAGCTCTACTACCTTGTCCACTACTCATCTGTTGCTCAAGCACCTGCTGCTGCTTCTGTCTCGGTGGCTCCTCCAACGCCTGTGGATCAACTGTGCGAGGAGTCGGACAGTCACGTGCCAGGTGACCCTTCCTGCCACAGGAGAAACACTGTACGTTTCTAGAACACCTGGCTCTGACCCCACCTCGGGTGCCCCGCACCACTGGTCCTAAAACCCGAGATCGCCCAACTGCTGGTCTGGTCCTCCTGGACCTCTACATTATCTGTCTACTGCCCACAGATGACTCGGCTACTGATCGAAAAACACGCGACAAAGGCAACAGCTCCTGAACACGCTCGGGGTGTAGAGCTACTGGCACAAACTCCACCCTGAAAAAGGTCTTGAAGTCTTCCAATGCGAAGGTAATCCCGTCGCAAAACTGGAACAAGTGGCTCCACCACCTACCTGCTGCTGCCTGAAGAAGGCTGGCAGCAAAGATCACCATGAAGTCTGTCGGCGTCCCCACTAGCCTGAAGACTCTCACCACAGCCTCCAGCCAATCCTCAACTGCATGCGGGTCCGTCTCTCCCCGGAACCTGGGTGGCCTCTGGCCCTGGAACTCGTGCAGCGCACCCAAGTGGCGTGCATCGCCTACTGCTGGGGCTGGTGGCATCGGTGGCCCAACGTATGGTAGTACTGTTGGTGCCTCCGCTGGTGCCTCAACTGCAAGAGGTCCATGTACCGAATCCTCGTTGCTCAGTAGGCTATCAGTACGCACATCCCTCTGGGCTCTAGATGGTCGTCCGTGAAAAGGCATCCTGAAAGGAAACAATGTGACACGGTCAAACGATTATACCTGGTGAGCTGACCTAGTTTGAGATGACATTTAAAAACTTCTGGAAACACACACTCAATCAGTGTTTTCGTGCACAAATTCAGAAATCAGTTTTCAGGGTCCTGGTATATGGATACGTCGGTCTCCCGCACCAACACTGGACTCCCTGAACTGAAAACCACACTCGGTACCCTTAACACTATTGCTTCACAGAAAGAAAAATATCAGAGTTATAAGTTCTGCGGTAGAACCGACTCCTCTGATACCAAATGTGATAACTGGGTCCCAGTGACAGCACAACCACCCCGCCTTAACATGGCTGTCGGGTCCTGGCCTACCAGGGACCGCCAATTGCCCTCGCAGACATGTGGGGCCCACCCCAAGGTCCACCAACATGCCCGAACGGGTCATCTGACTAATGATTGTCCCCACATGCCGACACATGTCTTTTCTAGTGTGTTTTTTCTTCACTCACACACACCCTGGGAAACTTCCCAGAAGGTCACCCATCCTAATCACTACTCCAGACCAAGCATGCTTAACTGTGAAGTTCTAATCAGAGAGGCTCCCGAAAAGGAAAGTTCACCTTGTTGACACGAGTCTTATCATTTACTCATTTAACTCTTTATCATTTGGGGATGTTACAATAACCCCCCCCCCCCCCCTTTAGAGCACAACGCCCTTGTTATCTCAACCCAAGAAGTGCACCGCACTTAAGGCTGGGTACCACCTCTAATACCAATTTGTCACGACCCGTCCTCAGGGCCCGTGTCGTGACTGCCCCAAGCCCTCCTTCCATAGGCCAGAGGCAGGCGACTAGCACCAAAGGCGTAAATCCTGATCACTGGGAAGGCATTGCCTTTATAAAAGTAAACAATACACCACAGAGTACAAGCGGAAGTAAAACACTAAGTACAAAGAGAAGTTTTGAAAGGTAAATGGGCCAGAATACAAACCCAAATGAAAGTACAACTACAACTAAACAAAGTACAACAGAAAAAGACAACAGCTGGAAGAAAGGAAGTAGCTCCTGGGTCTTCCTCCTCGGATCCTACCTGAAGGGTAGGTACAGATGGCGCAGCTCCTGGATCGTCCACCACGGATCCTACCTGAAGGGTAGGTACAGATAGCCTCCACAACGCTCTCGCCCATCAACCTCCTCCGAGTTTCATCTCGCCATGAATTCCACCTCCGGATACTGACTCGTCGTGTAGTCCACCTCCGGGTACCATCCAGTCCTCGAACACTCGGCCTCCGTCAGCACTGCCCGTCGTCTGCAACCAACACAACGAGGTGCGGGCATAGCCCGTGCAGGGGTGAGTATAACGATACTCAATAGGGACCCCGAGACCCTCAAGGTCTCACTAAAACCAACAAGGATAACCACAAAGAAGATCTCAACAGATAACCTCTACTTAGGTATATGCCCATACATATACCTAAGTTATCAAGTAACCCATCTCAATCATGAGGAAACACAAAGATTATGAAATCAACGGATAACCACCACCTAGGTATATGCCCATACATATACCTAAGTTATCAAGTGACCCATCTCAATCATGAGGTAAACACAAAGGACAAAAGTCGTAGCTCAAACCAGGATTTTCATTATCGAAACAGTAACTGCTAAAGAGCTCCATCTCTTGGAGTACAGTGATCCTATCACGTCTCCGAGGTACTGCTCACCAACCTATGACTGTTGAGTTACTCCTCCTGTCGAGTACCGTGGGTCTTCCACCTCACATAGTAGTGCTCCTCCGCCATGGGTCTGCCACCTCACATAGTAGTGCTCCCCCCTCATAGCCTACAGAGGTACTCCTCCTGTCGAGTACCACGGGTCTGCTACCTCACACAGTAGTTCTCATCCGCCATGGGTCTGCCACCTCACAAAGTAGTGCTCCCCACTGGGCTACGCAAGTCACTCCGAATAGAATCGGACAAGCAGTCATCAGGTCACAGCAAGCTACACGGTCTCCGTACTCCGCACGCTCGTCTCAGGGAGGGTCCGCTCCACAAGCTACAGGTCGATACTCCAAATATCTCAAAGTCCCACGAAGAAGTATCTCAAAGGAATGCCTCGTCATAGGGGTCTCAAAGCAACAGACGGCGCGTCAATCGGACGCCTGGTCTGTGAGTTATTAGCCTTTTCGTCCCTGGGCCCCGGTTGGTTTCGTGAGCGAACCAACCTGGCCGTATCTCAATTGTACCCTGAACACTCATAGGGTATGTTCATAGGGATCGTTTCTCAACGTGATCACCAACGTCGCTGACGGTTCGTCAAACGGATGTCCAGTCTGAAAGATATCAGCTTTTCCGTTCTAGGGGCCCAGTTGGATTTTGGGTGCAATCCAACCCGGCCACTATCCAACTGCATCAAAAACTCAAGCGAAGTATGCCAAAAGTTCCGTCTCATCAAGAGGAAAACAACGAGACAGACGACACGTCAATCGGACGCCCGGTCTGTGAGTTATTGGCTTTTTCGTTCGAGGGGCCCGGTTGGTTTCATGAGCGAACCAACCCGACCGCACTCTGATGGCGTCCAAACCTCGAGCGGAGTAAGCCAAAAGATCCGTCTCACTTATAGAAGCCCATCAAAGTCGACGGCACGTCAATCGGATGCCCGGAGCTCATGATATAAGTGTTTCCGCTCTGAGGGCCGGTTTGTTTCGTATCCGAACCAAGCCGGCCAAACCCAAAGTATTCCGAAACCTTTAGTGTAATATACCGAAGCGACCGTCTCGATCCAAGGTTCGCATCTCCGCTGACGGTGCATCGATCGGAGGTCTACAGCTCAAGATAAGAGTGAAAAAACCATGAGGGGTCCGAAAACGGGGGGTTTGGGCCCGGACCGACCCGGCCCCACACCCCCTAGGTCGGCCCGAACCGGGTCGACCCGACCCGGGTCCAGGTTTGACCCAGCTGGCACCGCCCGGCCCGGTGATCCGGCCGGGCGGCTTGGTCGGCGCGCTGGCGCTGGCCAGGCACCACGCAAGGCATCCCTCCCCCCATCGCGCGGGGGCCGCTCCGTGACACCCGGATGCGGCTTAAGCCGCGTTCCTCCTTCGTGGTCCCGCGTGGCCGCGGGACCGGCCAGCACCGCTGTGGCTTCAGCCGCGGCGGGTCTTCCCGGCGGCGAGCCGGGCGCCGCCGCCCCCGACCGTCAGGGCCGCCACGCCGGCGTGGCGCTCCGACGAGGGCTTCCGCGGACCACCGGACGCGCTCCGGTGGTCTGATTCGCCTGCGGTCTTTGCCAGAGATCATCCTGGGACCCGACCTTCGCTACAAAGCCTTCAAAACGCCTTCGCGGCCTTCCTCACCATCGTCCGTCGATCCGCACTTCGACAACAAAACGCGGGGTCTTCATATCGCCTCCTTGGCCCCGACTCCGCCCGCAGTTTCGTTTGGCCCCAACGGTGTGGCGCGACGGCACCACGCTTCTTCTCCGTGTTCTTTATTCTTATTTCCGCGCGGTGCAACGGCACCGCTCTACCTTTGTTTGTGCCGCAACGAATCAAAAAAACAAGGGGGAGGAGAGTTGGCCATGTTCGTGCAGTCTGACCTCCTCCCGTTAAGTTAGTAACAAGAGGCCCAAAAGACGAAGAACAACAATGAAATTTCATGAACAAAAGAGAAACAACCCAAACAGTCTTTCCCCGCAACAGATTATTCCCAACCCGCAAGGAAAAGGTTCGTGGATCAACTAGGTAATAAGTTGATCTGTGTTCTTTCTTTTCTTTAGAATGAAATAAACAAGGGAATAAAATCATTCTCAAACATAATTCCCTACCTCAAGCGTTGTCGTCGAACACGAGTTCGTCACGGAATTAACTGTCGCGGAAGAAGAGGATCGTCGTGGAAGAGAAGGATCATCATGGAAGAAACGTCGTGGAAGGATCATCGCGGAAGAAGCGTCATCGACGTCGCGGTACATAGCATCGCGTCGTCGACCTCCGAGGGTTTGGCGTTCTTCGTCGGAGGTCGGAGCGTTCTTCGCGTTCTTCGTGTTCTTCACGTTCTTCGTCGAAGAAGAACGCTTTCCTCCAAATCCTCTCCACGCCACAAGTTCCAACGGAAATAAAATAAGAGTTATATTATTTTATTAACACACATGACATGTTTGAATTTCAAAAGAAAAGAAACAAACAATTAATTCAATGAATTAATTGTAACGATTTAACTGCCCAATTAATGAGGCGTTTCTTAACCAGAAAAACGCATGGTTGACTTTCATTAATGAGGGGGGTGCGGGTGCGTTACTTAGAGGGAAAGAAACAATGGGGATCGTGTGGGCCCCACCTCAAAAATATCCTACCAAGTGGGTAGGATATTTTGGGTTCCACCATATCCGCTAAACTTAGCTTAAGTGGCTTTTTAAGTGGCTTTAAGTGAAATAAAATAAAGTTGTCACACCACTTTATTTTATTTCTTAACTTAACCCCAAAAATTAAAAACCACACTCAAGCAAATGCAACTCCGGAAAAGAAATTTCGAAAAAAATACCGGCGCTGCGATTCCATCAGTGCCCTTGGAATTCGATTCCGAGCACCGGTTCAAATGTTAGAAAAACCCGCTCGTTCGTTCACTGAACGTACCCGAGCTAAACTTCGGAAAATGATTCCGGGCACACCGGGCCTCGGAATTAGGCACCGTCAGAAATTGCGTTCTTGTAAAATCCCAAAGAAAATTTAGAAAAAATTTCCCTTGAAATTTCCGGGTCTTTACATAAAATCCTAAACTCATTTGTAAATAAAGTAACATTTTATACCTTTCCAAGAGTGCCCCTCCTCTCCTCTTATAAAAGGCCTCCACCTCTACCTACTTACACACACCTCTCAAGCCTTTGGCTCGGCCAAGATCTGATCATTTTGTCTCTCCACATCCCTCTCCTCGTCCTAGAATCCTTACCTTAGGCAATAATCTCTTCAATAAACCCTTTTGGTTCAAACCAAAGGGAGTTACCCGATTTTAAGGTAATGTCTTCACTTGTGTTCTTTTGTTTTATTTTTCTTCTCCAACCCCCTAAACTTTTTTTATTCATTTATTTTGTAACAAATCCATTATCTTTAATATACTAGTATGTTTTTATAAGAATTATTTGAGCTACACTTACACACACCTACATCTAATGGTTAAAGAATATACTGTTTCTGTGGATGGTGAATTTTATCGTCACGAAACGATGATTGTTCAATATTCATTTAACACCTTCAAAGGTGGACATTAAGATGTCAATATATTTATATATGATATATAATATGTTTATGTTTTCCTTAATCTTATTTATGTTTCATTTATGGCATACCTTTATGGTTTTCATTATGGGTAAACGCGATATCTTCATTTTAGGAAGTGCGGACAACCGCCCCTTCAAAGTGATTTGATTCGTTAATACAATATGTGGTATGTATAAAGGATATATTTAATGATATTATATATGATAACATACTAGAATTATAATACTATTATGTATCATTATGTTTTAATTCCATTAAATATGAAATTGAAATGGAAGTAGCGTTCATGCATACGTACGGCTTACCGTCTCCATGAACGGTGCATTTCATTTCTTACCTCTAAATGTTATGTAATATTATAAATGAATGTAAATAATGGATATATATGATATATAAGATATCTACATAATGAATATAATTCTGGATATAATGGATATTTTACCCCATGAACAAACTTGTAATTATAAAGATTTTATTTTTGACTCAAGTAGTAATGATCGACAAAACGACCATTATTAACTTAAATAATTACAAAGTGTTCATAACATGGTAATAAGTGATATAAAATGAATAATGAACTTGAAAAATGTTCTTAATCAAGTAGAAATTAACTCAAGTTTATTATTCAGAAGGTTAAAGAACGATTGATTCAAGTCGGACCCGAGGTAAGGGAACTTCTTAACCCAATTTCCATTCATTGGGTTAATCTCCTACTTTCAAACTATGTCAGGAAATTATTATGTCTTAACTTGTATTTGTACTTTCCTTATGTGTAATTATAGTTAATACACATAATAGATCTATTTTATTTTAAAAAAATGATCTTTGTACGGTACTTCGTCTCAATCTCCTTTCATTGAGGCATATTATGTTTTATACACAACATTCTTTTATACGGTTTATAAACCCCTTTGACTTTTACGTTTATTAAAAAGGAATATTTTTTATACAAAGCATTTACTAAACAAAAAAAGGGAATCTTTTTTTTGTCATATGTATGTGGTGACAACGACTTCTCCACCGCCGTGACCATTATTTGAGTTTCGGCTTCCTCTAAAGCCATATCTTTTTTTAAATGAAAAATAAATACCATGTTTTACTTTTCTTTTATTTTGGTATTGAAAATGTTTTTTCATAATGTTCATATTATATCAATGTGATGTATTGATATCTTGTGATAGAAATGTGGAAATAATATGTTTCCTTTATCCATGTTTTATGTGATACGATTATGTTATGGTTCTTGGGCATTGTTATGAACACGGGTGGTTTCGTGATAAACTAAGGGCAGGTGAGCCTGATATAGCTCTCCAATGCATTGGGTAATGTGAAGGGGTTAAACATTAAGGTTTCTCTGAAGAGATTTAGGGAATATACTGTGATGGGTATTCCAAACGTAACCATGAGGGTTACTCCCTACGTAATAATGTTATGAATTCCTCAAGTTACCTTTTATATATTATTATTTCTATGATTTATTCATGATTTGATGTGGAATGTTAATGTGATTATGTTTTATGAGTAATGTATGATTTCATACATGGACTAATGTTTTCATTTCGTACTTTTATATCCCTTTCTGAGCTTTTTATGCTCATCCCATGTTTTTGAAATGTTTTTCACAGGTCAAGGGAAATGTACATGATGTGATGATAGTGTCAAGGAAGGTTCAAGAAAGAATCCATGTTTTATTTTAAATATGTTTCTGATGATGGGAAAAATGAGTACTATATTTTATATAACCACTTTGTTAAAATAAGGAAATGTAATGCATGTTTTATGATCTAATTCTCAAAAACTCCAAACCTAAAAAGATCCTCAATGTGTATTCATGAAATATCTCAAGATTAACTAATGTTTAAGGCTTGGGCCTTATACTTATGCTGCACATATGAATTTCAAACTATATCAAATGGATGTCAAAGTTATTTTCTAAATGGGTATATAGCTGAGGATTTCGTTTTTGAGAAGCCCCCTAGTTTTATAAGCCCTCATCTTCCAAACCATATTTTTTAATTATCAAAATCTTTTTACAGTTTAAAACAAGCTCCAAGAGCCTGGTATGATAGATTAAGTACTTTTCTTATTTCCAAAGGTTTTTAAAAAGGAATAGTTGATCCTAACCTTTTTATAAAATGAATTTCCAATGATGTTTTAGTATTTCAAATATATGTAGATGACATTATCTTTGGATCTTTAAAATTTTCTTTATGTATAGAATTTTCTAAAATGATGAAAAACGAATTTGAAATGAGTTTAATGGGTGAACTCAAATTATTTCTTTGATTTTAAATAATTCAAAATAATAATTTTATTATTTTAAATCAAATAAAATATACTAGAGATCTTCTAAAACGTTTTGGATTTGATAGAATAAAAAGTAGTGACACTCCAATGAGTACTACTTCTATGTTAGATCTTGATGAAGATGGAAAGTCTATTGGTCAAACCACTTATATAGGAATGATTGGAAGCTTACTCTACTTAACTGTTAGCTGACCTGATATTATGTTTAGTGTGTGTATGTGTTCTTGTTTTCAAGAAAATCCTAAGGAATCTCATTTAAATGTTGTTAAAGGAATTCTCAAATACTTCAAGCGTACACCCAATCTAGGACTATTCTATCCTAGAGGACAATCATTTGAGTTAGGGAGTTATTCTGATGCTAACTTCAGTAGTTGTAAGTAAGATAGAAAACAAACCTCTGGAACATGTCACTTTTTAGGAAAGTCAATTGTATCATGGTGTAGTAAGAAACAAAACTCCGTTGCATTATCTTCTACCAAATCATAATACATAGTTGTTGGTAGTTGTTGTGCACAAATTTTGTTGACAAAACACACATTAATAGATTATGGATATAAATTTAGACATGTACATATAAAATGTGAAAAAAAAATATCTATTAACATCTCAAAAAATCATGTTTCACACTCTAGGACAAAACATATTGATGTAAGACATCACTTTTTGAGAGATCATTATCTAAACAGTGACATCACATTGGAATTAATTAGAACTGAATATCATCATGCTGATATATTTACCAAACCATTAAATTATGAAAGAATATATTACATCATACAATAATTGGGAATGATAAATCTTAATTAGTTAGTATACTGTTTCACAGTTTATGGTTTCACAAGTCACTGTCTTAAGATTACTGTCTAACTCTAATAGTTCTATAGTTTTAATATCTTAAGAGTTGATGTTTTATTTTTACGGTCTCATTGTTACTATTTCTTGGTTACTTTCTGGCACTTACTGTCTCAAACAATACAGTCTCACATTTTATAAATCATACTGTTACGGCCTCACCATTAATGCTTGTTACAGTCTCACCATGAACGCTTGTTACAGTCTCACTGTGAACTCTTATTACGGTCTCACCATGAAGGTTGATTACAGTCTCACCTCAAAGACAATTTATTGTTTTATTTATACATTATAACCCATATCATGGTAATTCATTATTTTATTATGTTTTTCTTTCCTGTTCGTTTGATCCCGCGACACATAATATCCCTAAATGATAAAATAAAATATGTTTCACTTGTTCTTCACTCAAGCTATTTTCTCTCAAAATCAATCCCCTCTTTCAAATATTCTCTCACTCGAACCTTCGGTGAATGCCCAGGATGAAATTCCCATTGTCGTCAACTCCTGATAAGCACAGCTCAAAGAAGATGTTGAAAATCCCGCTGAAGTTAGCACCCAAAGGCCCTCTGAATGTGAATTTGGTGAACAGAATAGTGGTACCTAAAATGGAGATATGCCCTAAGTGGAATCTATAATGTAAGGCTTTGCTATTGAAAGTGATAATAGAGCATGGATGGCTATATTGGTTCACAAAGGAGGATAGGCATATTTACCCGAATCTAGTTGAACAGTTTTATCAGTATGTCAAATATCTTTTGATTTATAAGATGGATATGTCATGCGATGTTGGATGAATGGCTAGATTTGTACCATTTTTTTGAGGTTATGGGATTCATGCCTTAGTATACCTCATGATGGTATTTGTGAGGACTACCAAAGAGGTCCTCCACCTCAAACTGAGTTCTTATCTTTGGAAGAAGCATTGAGAAGTTTAACTAGAAATAAAACTAAAAGGAGATCCATAGTTGCTGAGGTAAATGGTGAAACTAGGATTCTGTTTAAGTTTGTTCAGAATTTGATTATCCCTAGAAAAGGTGATTTTTCTATATTCAAGTATCATGATGTATTTTTGATACATCTCATGAAAAATTGACATAATATCAACCTATGAAAATATGTTATACACCATATGTGTGAGTTTATTAAAACAACATCCAAGACAACCTCTAAGTTCTATTAAAATATTATCCCAGCTATGCTTCATGAAAAAGGATTGGTTGGACCAAACAAAAAATCCATTAAGGACTAGGAGTTATTTATTTTGAAAGTTACAGTAAAGATAATGAAAATCAGTTGGAATCCCTGGATAAAAGCATGGGTGGAAGATAGTGACAGGGTTTATGAAATGTTTAATCCGTTGGAACACTCTTCATGGCCTATGGATATTTTTGATCTTGGTTTGGATCCATAAGAACTTGTGGAGTATTATGATGAGGAAGAAGAAGAATAGGTTGTTGTATGTATGAGATAAACTATTCTGGTTGTGGAAGACAGTGAAACTTCTCCTCAAGTCTTATTTGAGAAGAAAATGCATGTTCCTTAAGAAGTTGTTGATCTTGGAGAACAAATTGCTTACAAAGAAGAATCGGTTTCTAAGGTAAGTAAAAAGGATTTTGTAGAAGATAATATAGAATAAGATCTTTATGTTGTGCAAGAAACTGCTCTTGAGGATCACCCAGAGGAAAAAGTTATTCCTGAAGTTATTCCATCTGCTGAAGAGAGAATGGAGCAAGACTTTTGTTGGATAGAAAAGAAATCGGTGTGGAAATAAGGGATGAAATCATGGAAATAGGTCAAGGATCTAAATATCTCAGTCTAGAGAAAGATGCACCTATTGAGGGGGAGAAACCCCCCAATCTGGAATCTGTTGACATCCCTAATCCAATTGATCCAAGCTTAATGGATAGATGGTATAAATTCCCCAGCTATTTTGATGTGACTGATTCCCAATATGTCTCAGTTAAAGGAGTTGATCTGTCTACTATGTTTCATTTGAAATGGGCATCTTCTCCTGAAGATATCTCTGCCAAAGAACCTGAGCATGTCTCAGCTTCTATTCTTGAACCTTTACAAGAACCTCCAAACATGGTGAATAAGGATGATCTGAAAAAATTTGGAGCTACCCTATTGGATGGAGTTTAAAAACTCATGAATACCCAACCAGCTCCTATAACCAATTTAAGTGATGGAGATGTTTCCATGTTATTGGAAAAGATCTTTTGGCAGATTCAACCCAAGAAGCTTCATCGAATTCAAGAAGTTAGAGTCGAGAACAAACAGCTCATTGATAATGTAAAAACTCTCATATATATGGTTGAAGAAATGCAGAGAGTGATGAACTCAAGACAAGAACCCAGTTCTTATCCTATTGATAATGTTGTTAGTCAGATTCCACAGTATGTCACCTACCAAATTCAACCTAATCTAAATTACTTAGATGAGAAGGTAGCTGGAAGAAACAATAAGATAGTTCAATAGATGCATAATATTTTTATTGGTCTTAACAAGTTAACTAATGAGTATAAGGGTTGTACCTAAAAAGTTCTAAATAAAATGAAATCCCTTACTTCGACTGTCACAGCTTCTTGAACTTCTAGACAATCATCTCAACCTTCTTTAGATAGTGATCTTCTATGAACTGTTGTGAAAGAAGAACTTCAATATGTGCTCAGTGGCTTTGACAAGGTATCTATATATGAATTTGTCATGAATAGTGACAAAGTTCTTGATTTGGTGAGAATTCATTCCATGATTTCTAATGTTTCTCAGTATGAAATTTCTATGAATGTGGACTTATACTTCAATTACATATTCTATAAGAATGACATGACCAACCGATTCAAGGACCTTATTGAGAATCTGAGGATTCCTCTTATCACTCAATATTTCAAAACATAAGTCCAAAAGCTCAATGATTTCAATCCTTTGTTGGATAAGTTTATGAAGAACAAGGATAAATTTGAGAAAGCCATGTAGTATGGCGGTGAGATCATTACTAACTTTATCAAGATTTTTAGGCCTTATCTTCATGTCCAGAGTACTGAAATTGTCGCTCCTGCAGCTGCACCCCTGAGATCTGATTTTCCTACCTTCTCATCCTCAACCCTTGCCTCTACATCTATGTCTGCCTCTCAGGCTCTGAGTCAGATCAGGCCTATTATCCTTGATCAATAGTGGACTCGGTGTTCCACTGCACCTACTTTGGTCCCTTCTTTTTTTATGTACTCCCTTTACCTTCTCTATAAATTATATCAATCCCTTACACCAATTCTACCTATACTCCTACAGATTCTTCTTCTAATTCTGCTGCCATGGGAAAAGAGAAGACAAACCAGTGCTGAATAATAGTGACTTTTTTATTTTGATAGGAATGTTTACTATATTCTTTTTACTTATTGTTTGTAATGACACTTTTTGTCCATCTAATGCATTGTGTACTTTTATTGCCTATTTCTAATTTACTCTTTTGATAATCCCAAAGGGGGATAAATATGTATTCAATATGAACTAAATGCACATTAAAGAAGAGACACATTACCTAAGAATAAATCTCTCACTCGCATGATTTGTGATCATCAAAAACGAAGATATTGTTGGAATCCTCATGTGTTAATAATGTTTTAATGATCAAAAAACCTATACAGCCTATAAAGATCATTAATCATGTTTAGTCTATCTAAAATCATGTGTACATATGATTAGATTCTTTATGCCTTAAATAATTATTGTAAACTATTTTTTTATAATGAAATTATCTTATGAATGATTGTGTTTAATTAATTCTATGAATATCAATGTTTAAGTCTGTGTACATATATTTGGCTATGTCTGAGAAACTGTGAGTCTACCACCAATTGTGTTTTTCTAGAAAAGGACCCAGACACCATGACCATCCAGTCACTGGGACCATCCAGACACCATGACCATCCAGACACCATGACCATCCAAACAACGTAACTATTTAGACACCATGACCATCCAGACACTATAACCATTCAGAAACCGTGACTATCCAGACACCGTAACCATCTGGACACCATCATTATTTAAACACTGTGACTATAAAGACTCTGAGACCAGATATCATGATCCTAACACCACATTTGTGCTACTTGTTTCCTGATATCTATACAATTATGCCATCATAGATGCCTCACTGCTCAAGGAAAAAGAATGAGACATCGTTTCATGGAGATACTGTTTACAGACAGACTGTGACACCGTTTCATAATCAGTTTTGTTATTTTTTTATTTAACATCTAACGGTCATATTTGAAGTTTTAAAATGCACTGACATAATTAATTTTTCTTTGTAAACATGTCACTTAAAATTAAGAGGTACAAGGTGAAAAAAAATTCATCCTATCAGCTCTAACACATGCATTATAAGAATAAAAAGAACAACATGTCCAGAAGAAAAAGTGTGTGACTGTGGTGACTATGGTTACCGTTGTTCTAACAAAAGAACAAGTGTGTGCACGATAACGAATTAGTACAAGTATTCATGATACCCGACATAGCTAAAGAACACACAAAGAAAACTCAAATCCTAGAGTCAAGAATATTTCTACACAATCTACTCCACAATGAACATGAGCTAGATCTAGATGACTTATGATACTCTGTTTTCCACAAGAGGACTCTATTTTTTCATCTTCTTCGTCCCAGAATTCCAGAGCTACATAGACTAACACTTAGATCACTCTTAACCTTATCTCATCATTTATGATCTATTTTGTATTATTTTCTATCATTAGAGAAGTGTGCGTGTCTGTATGAAAACACGCACTATATCCCACATAAAACTAAAGGATATAAGATATCCTTTATCTTTCATCTTTTTAAACTTGTTTATTCCCACAGATAAGTGTGGGAGAGGTCCATGTGTGACCTTATAGTTCATACCCATTGAGAACTATGGATGAGGTCGTGTGACCTGGACAGTCTAGTGTACTATTTTTATCCCTAATCCAGTGTCTGGATCATGTTTATTTATATAAACTTCTTAGTGGCCGGTGATGACCAAGTGGAGTGGATTAGGTCTCAGCTTGAGACTAAAAAACTTTTTTTATTTCAGTTGTGCTGTTTATTTTAGTTTTCTCTATTTTAATGTTTAATTCAGAAATCACTAAATCTACTTTGATAGTTAATCTTGGCAAGAATTTATAATTGTTTTTTCCTTATTAAAATAGATTCATAAGTAATGTTAATAACTGAAATTATGATTACTAAGAATTAATCAATATTCTGAGAAGTTATTTAAATAGTCAAACTTTTATAACTGTATAACGTTGATTAACTGGGCTGTATTTAAATTTATTGGGGAAACATTTTAGGAATACTTTTTTAACAGAAATTTTTAATAGATACTCAATTCACCCCCATCCCTCTTGAGTACTCTACTCCGACCAACAAAATAATAAAGTGATATCATAAAACTCAAATAAGACGAATGTTAATGAGTAAAACTATCATGTGCATGATATGGATTTTGGAGTTATTATTATTTTCATTGAAAATATGGCAGCATAATATCTATAGAAAGAAGTGAAATATATATACAGATCATAAGAGCCTAAAATATATATTCACATAGAATTATATTAATATGCACTAGTTAATATGTTTGTATCTCATCAAGTATTATGACTGATCAATCCACTACCATCGTATTAAAGTAAATAAAGTTGTAGATACTATAATTAAAAAACATCATGTAACAATATCTATGATGATAATTGATTAGGATCAAATATTATAAGACCTGTAGAGGATGTACAAGGGAATAATTAAGGAAGGAAAATCATCAATCCTATCATAAATGATTTCTCAACCATCCCCTATAGAGAAAATAAAGGATTCTCAAAGAGATGAGGAGGAAAATAAGAAAAATGTGGAAGCTATCATAAATGGGAATTCCTTAGAGTTCAAAATTAACGAAGAATGAGTTGTCATATATTTGTCATGACAATGTGTACCATAAAATAAAGAAGTAAAGAAAGATATTTTGAATGATTCACATAGCTTAACCTTCTCTATCTTCCCAGAAAGCACAAAGATGTATTGAGATCTTCAAGAGAACTTTTTCTAGGACAACATAAAGAAGGTGATAACTAAATATACATAAAATTTCATAGTATTTCATAAAATGAAGGCTAAAATTCAAAAGTCTAATGGGATGAAGCAATTTTTAGCCATACCAACATAGAAATGGGAAAACATGATTGTGGACTTTGTCAATCGACTTTAGAAGACATCCAAAGGAAATACTGCAATATGGGTTAATGTGTATTTTCATAAAAATATATCTCACTTTATTAAAATTCTAGTAGAATTCCCACTCGATCATATTACATGTATAGACATCAAGGGAAAGTCCAGAATTCATGGTGTACTATAGCTAATTATATCCGATTGAGATTCGAGATTCACCTCAATGTCTGGGAAAATTCCTCAATAAACTCTGAACAATGAGTTTAATTTCAGAATGACATATCATCCTCAAAATGATGGCCAGTATGATAATAATATTTATAAGTTATAATAAAAGTTGAGATCATGTTTTATGGACTTAAATGCAGGAGGGGACCAACATTTACCTCTAGTGGAGTCCTATTACAATAAAAGTGTCCACTCCAGCATCCAAATGGTTCCATATGAATCCCTTTATGGGAAATGATGTCGAACACCATAATCATGTGATGATGTTGGTGAACGTAATTTGATAGGTCCTAAAATGGTTAAAGAAATGGTAGAAATGGAGAAAAGAATTTATCCAAACATCAAGGAATCACAAAGCTAAAATAATAGCTATACATATAATCATCGATGAGACCTATTGTTTATAGTTAGAGACAAGGTATTCATCCACATAACTCAATGGAAAAGGATCGTGAGATTTTGAAAGAATACAAAAAATATGTCCCATATGCATCATCCCCTTTGAGATTCATGATCCTATCTGAACTATGGCACGTCAAATAGAACTTCCACTAACCATGTCTCAAGTACATGGTGTATTCCATGTATCCCATACATACCAGATCCCTCAGATGTACTGAATTCAAAGGTGATATAGTTGGAAAATTATATCTCTTACTTGGAGTAATTAGTAAAGATATTGGACCATATATATAATGTTCTATGCAAAAAGACCGCTCACCTGGTCAAAGAACTTTGTAAGAACCCTACGTACTAAGAGGAAACATTGTAACTAGAGGAAGTGATTAATGAGAAGTACCCTCACTTTTTATCACCGTAGTTTTTAAAATGAAATTTCGAGGGTGAAATTTCATAAGTGTGAATAAAGTAATGACCTAGAATTTTATCAATGAAAATTTCCCTTCCTGTAATTATTTCATGTAGTATAAAGAACATAAATAACATAGATAACCCAATAAAAACATTATTCTTATATATTAATGATTAAATAAGTGGTATTTATAGAAATAATGGAACCTGTGCTAATAGAACAGTAGCATGCCAATTGGAGTAGTAACATGACCATTAAAAATATTAATCCATCGAATAAAATAATAACCTCACCTATGAAAGTATAAATAAAATTTATGCATCTTCTAAAATAAAATATTATATATTTATATCATGAATTTAGTAAATAAATTTTTTAAAAATGATAAATTATGTTTTGTTATTTTTTTAAACGTAAATTTTTATTATTAATTATATGATTATTATAATTAATTGAAACAAGGTTATTTTACATAAAATAGAATCACAAATTAATATCTTGTTGTCTTATGATTATAAGTTAATTTTATGAGACAGTAATTAATTTTTCAAAGTGTTATATAATCTGTTATAATATTAAAATTGATACTTTCTGAGTAAATAATGATTTTATTAAAAAGCTAAATATATAATATTTATAAAATTATTTTCATAAAATTAATTCCATTTTTTAAATATAATCATAAAATAATGCTACAGTTTATTTTTTTGGATTTTCCCAAAATAGTAGAATTTTTATTAAATAATGAAATATGGTAATTTACAGTATTTAAAAAATGATTGAATTTTTTAATAATGGATGACGTACATATGAAAAAAGTACCCATTTTTTAGAACAACACTAAACCATTTATAGTATTTATTTGTATTAATCAACATTGTTGATAGTCTTGAGAAAAAACATTAAACAAATGAAAAAAAATTAAAACACATCTCTCATCCCAATATAAATACCCCCTCACCACCCCATATCCACACACCTAAAAAGCAATGAATTTTGGCTAAATTGTTCCCAATTACCTTCCTAATACTATTTCACATGTATAATAATTCTTATCACAATAAAAGACCAAACCCTTTTACCTTAAAGAGGTTCTTAAGGAGATGTTAGACTAGAGATAAAATCCTCCACCATTCTCTTTTAAATTATTTCATTATTCTACATCAAAATTTGCTCCAGAAAAAGTTACATGATAACACTATTATTATTATATACTATAATTTTATTGTGTTAATATAATATAAATCAACAAATACATTATCTTAACCTTTTATGTTAAAAATGAAACAATCATTCGTGTTGTGTCATTTCACTAACTTCATGGACGATGAGTTTTCATCTTTGATTAACACCTTCAAGGATGAACATAAAACCATTAATATAGTTAATTTTTCTAAATGTGTATATTACATCTTGTTTCATGTTCTGAAACTAATATGTATACATAAAAATAAATAATAAAAAAATTAGTTCATGATGATCAAAAAACTATTGAAATAAACCTTTCATCTTTCAATATCATTTTATCTAATGAATCATTATTATATATGTAAATATAATATATGGGACCATTTAATATTTTTAAAGTTTACTAGTTTGATTTCATTCTACTTATTGATTTTTTCTTCCATTTGACTGGAACTCCCTTAATTAAACTCAAGGGAACCAATCTTAAAATCATAAAATGAATGCTCTCAAAACGAGAAAATTGAATGTTATAACTCATCCCAATGGAAAAAAATGAACTTAATAAAATTATAATAAATAAAAAACATGAATAATAGGTAATTAATTAATTAATTAATGGATGTTATTTTATTATTTAGGACATTAATTTCATGCACAGAACACTTTCATATATAAGTTAAGGGATTTTCTCTAAACCTCCAAATTACATTTTTATTATTCTTTACCTTTACTTAAACGGATTTATTTCTTCATTATTTTTATGTAATTATTATAAATTGTGTGAATATGTTCCAAAATTATGTTTCTAGATCAATTCATCCTTTTTTGAGGGGTATTTACATTTATTAAAAAGGCTCCCTTTTCAATTCATCCCGATAAGTATGCCTGAATAAAGGGAAATAACAAATTTCATAAACATTATCATGTATGCTCCATAATAGGTTTTAATCCCCAATTATTTTTATAAAATAACTTATTTCATTAGAAAAACTATCTTAGTTCATTTTTGGCATTATATAAAAAACAATTATAACTTTTTTCATCTTGGAATATTATTTATAATTTTTCCTCAAACGGAACTAAAGTGGATCATTTCTAAAGTTTCTTAAGCACTATTTTCACATGTTTACCCTTTATTTGGAAAAAAATTTCATTATCAATGCCTATTTTCCCTTTTAAATTTCCATGTATGATTTAAATCTATTCTTTCATGGACTCCATTGTGATATTCCCATTGGTTATACCTTATGACATGAATATGATACCCATTTCTCTCAATGGGCGACCCTTATGTTTATCCCTTGTGTTTGATTTTTAATGTGGAACACATATAATTGAAAATATTATTAGGGGTGCACCAAGATAAAACTCTAATGAATTGGGTAATGTTTAGTCTAATAAGATGTCATTTTGAGATGATGAGTAATCCGAATTCCGTTATTTGAATTTTTCTATTATAAGATTTTTTTATGGGTAGACATGCTTTCCCTATATTTATTTCATGTTGTATATTGCCTCAAAATTCCTATGTTTTCATGATTTTATGATCCCATGTTCTATATATTATGCTTCCATATGTTTATTCATGTTCCTGTCCATTTTATATCATCATGTTATACCTTCTAACTCATGTGTTCTTATTTATTCAAATGTTTATTCCCTTACTGGGATTTTTAGCTAATACCTTTGTTGAGGTATTCCCCAGGTTATCCTAATAGAATTTAAAATCTCAAAATAAGATATGAGATCATTATTGAGTTTATATAAAATTTATTTATTTTGGTATCATGTTTTCTATTTATGTACATAATCTTCCAAAGAAATTGGACTTTATGATAATTGGTTTGCATTTGATGATTAATTATGCTTAAAATCATGTCATAATATTTGTAAAAGGCTAGGATCACTATATAGTTGATATTTGGAAACTGGTATATATTAAAATATGATTTCATGAATAAATAAAGTAATCATTATTTAAATAATAATAAACTATATATCATTTCATATCAACACTTAAAATGGCACATCAATCACCCTTCGAATTTATCAAACCCTAATTAAGGAATATTTATTATGTAAATAAATATCACTATAATATTCATTAAATAAATAGATAAATAAATATTTTATTTAGTTAAAATTGAATTAATATATATTTAACAATCTCATACTCAAATAAAAAATTATTTGTTACCATGAATATAAAAATAATAAATATTATATGTTCACATAATTATTTTTTAACATATGAATAAATATTAATTTAATATAATACATTCATATATATATATATACATATTACTTAGAATAACTGGTGATTTAAGTAATGTAATCAATCATATCTATATAACATTCCAAAAACAATTTGAGAAAAATATTAATTAAAACTATTAAATTATAGTATAATTTAACTGATATCATGGATACACTTTGTGGGTGTGTCCCTATAGACCACATTCTAAGTGGTGTTAGAAAAACTAGCATAAATTTAGAGATTAGGGTATCAGAACACATCAAGGAACCCTTTGAGAATAATGTCAATTTCACAACAATAAAAATCATATATAAATTCTCACTATGTAATATAATCCCTTTTTCTTGATATCTCATAATATAGGTCACATAAATCATGTCATTAACTCGTGTGATTAATTTATCATTCATTGAATTAATGAAAGGAGCTTGTTAATAAATGGCCATGTCCTTGGATTTATCAGAAAATTGAATTTCAATCAAATGGCTAGATATATCTACATCCATTAAATGGATGGGGAAATCCATTAATGTGTTATTCAATAATTTATATATCTTATGTGACACCAATCATATCATTATTCAACATGATTATATGCCATCATGATTTTTATAGGTACATCGAGCTACATGATTCATGATAAACATTAATAATAATCACATTTCTAAATACTAATACACACATATGTATATATGAATATAAAATGGAACATAAAACATGTGGGATTTCTTATAGTGGGTATATTCTCATAAAACCATCTTCTATAGAATACCATATGTAAAATTCACGAGAAGAAGTCTCAGTGCATAATGATCCCCGTATATAAAACACCCAAAAATAATATGTGTCCTATCAGAAAGACATCATCAATCTATAAAACACATGTTCAAGAATAGTTTCATAGTACTTTAATGTTCTCATCATAGTAAGAAACAATTATGAACATTAAATATGAAAAATTCCCATTGTAAATTATCATAATAATGTCATATAGAATAAAAATCATAATATTATATGATATATATTAATTCTATATATATATGTAATAAAAAATACAATTTTAGTAAGTTTTATGAATCCAACTACAATATACTCCCACTTTCACTAGAGTCATCTACTGACTAGTTAGCCTCACATGATAAATATGGTGTTACTAAGGCATGGTTATAACAATTAGGATGACCATAATATTGTGTCTACAATGCATACTTCAACTTCATCTCTCTAAAAAAATTAATAATGAGTTGAGATCATTGAGTATTAACCATTTTTTCATTATTTTAAATCTTGGAAAAAAAGATACATCAAAATAATTATTACTAAACCTCCTTTTAAAGTTACATAAAAAGACACAATTTCCTCGGTCAATTTTGACATAACAATAACTAGTTGCAACAAGATTTTCTTACATGATGCCTTATCCTTATTCTGATACAATATCAACTTGATCAAAAATAGAACATGTTTTTTTTAATGATAACTAGTATTTTAATTTATCCAAATACTAGGAAGTCATCATTTTTTACATTCAAAACTATATTTAGATAGTTTTGACTATAGAAAATTGTAGTTCCTATGTTATTGTTTGATATTTTACTTTTTTATACAGTATAACATCTTAACATATCATGTAATATATGAGAGATTCCAATAATATATTAGGTATACATATATCAATATATTATAAGAATAATCTCATATTCTTTCATTCATCAAAAAACATATATTATTTTCTATATGACACTGTAAAAAATTCTTTCTTGAATTATTCCATTTTATATTTTTTTATTCATTTTCAATGTATATACTATGAATTAATATAATAATCCTACTAGATCAACATCTATAAATATTATTCTCTACAACATGGATTGTTACATTAAGTCATCCATGGGGAAATTCATTTCTTTTGACATAAAATTATTAGAATAGATTTTTTTCTACATGTTGTTGATATATCAGTCCTAAAAAACTAGATCATTACCACTATCCTATTATTGACACATGGAACACATTCATTATTAATGATTCCCAACGATTTGGTGGCTTTATTAAAATAAATAATCTATGATTGTGATGCTTGATTTATTATATAATGCATATCTACAACATGAACTTCATTATTTGATTACATTGGTGTCACTAACCATTCTTGTAAAATATTATATACATATTAAATATAGTTTCCTCCATAGAAGGTTTATATGACATTCAATTCCCAATATAATGATCAAATAATGTTTCTATGATAAAGATAATTGAATTTATTTTAGCATAACTATATGGTTTATTGTTTTTCATATATTATATCATAACATTACTTTAACCTTCTAATAACTAAATTATCCATATTGGTTCTATCTTATACCACTCATTTTATATTTCTCTATAATAACCACCAATCAATTTACTTCTACCAGAAAAAATTCCAAATAAAGAACATTATCTTTCTAATCATGACTTGTTTCATACTACTACTTCTCTATTGAATTAATATTCTTATCGCATAATATATTGCCTTTCTAATTGAATATTAAACCACTTATATCATTCTAAAATTTATACATAGTATGTGTCTCTAGAATAATTCATCCACCTAATACTTTTTTATTTTAGTGTCTATATTCCAACTTATGTAAATCTTGATCCTATATTTCACTGAAGTCTTTCTTTACCCCACTATCTCATAAGATACAAGATTTCATCATAGAATTATCTTCGATTTTTACTAATACATTTTTATCTAGGGGATATTATTATACAGAGTATCCATGGGATAATTAACTGAGAAACACTTTATGAATCCCTTCATCTACATTTCAAGCTTAAGAAAACTATAAAAAATAGTTCCCATTAATTATATGAGGATATGAAAAAAATTACACCCATTTTATCATAAATTATATGATAACCAATAGTCAATATTTTTGAAATATAGTTAGTTGATATGATATTACGTGTGAAACAAATATTCAAGGTTTATGGATGATTACTAATTCATATAATAATTTAAAGTAATTATCAATGTACTAAAATCTACCTAAGTATTTGAATATGGTAATGTGATTTTTGTAAAACCATCACTATACATTTTATATGATCAACAAATACTTGGATATTATATTCTATGATAAACCCACATGGAGAATCCTATATATTTTAAGACTATATTAATTGGATCCCTATGTCATCCAAAAATTTTATAATGGAATCTCATGACTTATATGAATTTACTTATATATTATCAATATAATATTTAACATGTTCTATATTTACTAGTTGAAATTTTATTTTCGATTATATTTATAGCTAAAGGTTTATTTGTCTAAACCAAAATAAGTAACCTGATACTACCTAAGGGATTTAAATCCAAAAATTCTAAACATGTTTCTAGTAATATCCTTGAAATGTAATTTTAGTTTTATTTGAAAAAATATTATATTTCCACAACAGTTTATGAGTCTTATATATTATATTCATCATTTATTTCCAATATTTGGATATCTCAATTTCAATTATAACAAAACTATTAATTATATATGATATACCATTAAAAAATTCATTTCAAATTAAAATAATGTTTTTTTGTGTTTAACAAGACACCGATATATATATTTATGAAAAAACAAATATTAAGTAGTAGTTTAATGAGAATACAACCACTTCTAAATTTTTTCTAAATTTCTATATAGTATTCTTCTCTTTTCGAACATATTAATCAACCTTTATCATTAACATAGATAATTCACCTGAAATCTTGTAATTTTTCTTCACATCTTTGGATCCTATATTTGAATACAAATATGTTAATATCGTGTTATATTTAATACCTAAGGATAAAATTAATACACTCATTGATTAATATATCTAAATTGGAAGATATTTATCAACTTATGTTTACTCCATTTTATTTTCTTTTCTAGTGAAGTTTCTAACAACATTAAAAGAATATTGCCGCTTGTTCACCACTCTTCTTCTAAATATTATTTCTTTATTTGTTATAACAGCATTTAATTTGAACCATTTTTCATATTTTCATCCTTTTATTTCACATATATCACAATAAATGGTACAAAACCATGTTTCAACCAATCCTTAACTAGTAAATGAATAATAGTTAAAATATCCATTTGTCATCATCCCCATATTCTTCATCCAATAAATTTTTTTGAATATAGATTACCTGATTGGTGAGTATTATAAAATTATATTAATATATGATTTAATATAAATAATCAATAATAAATTTTATAACTAGTCAATATAATTCACCACTTTTAATACATTATTACTAGATAGGTACCCCTCTTCTATCATACACTAGAATAGAGTGGTAACAATATCATTTAACTTAATACTCTGTCTCACTAATTATTAATAGATATGATATGGGATATCATGTTATATACATACTTGTGTTTTTTTATCTTCATATATCAAATAATTTTTGATATCTTGATACAACAGACATTATAAACATTATCCATGTATCTCAGGTTAGAATCATTTTCACATTCTCTATCATAGTGAGGTGGCTAATTGGGACAATGAAAATCCAACAAATAATATAAATTTATGTATAGATGTACACTGAAAAAATCACTACAAAATGATTGTAAATTTATACTGGTGAAGAAATGGTATTATCTATAAACAATCATTATATTCTCATGGTTTTTCTTAACATCCTCTGTAATAAAATCAAAATTAGGTTTTAGTACTTTATCTTGATTATAAAATATGATAAAATATGTTTGTATTTATTGGTATCCTTTTCTTTTATAAAATACCAATATACCTAACCCATTAATTTATAATTTCCTATATGATGGTTATCCAAGTGGAAAGGAATAAAATTTTCTTTTGAATATCCTAGATGGATACCTTTTGATATTAACCAACAATTTTTTGGTAGGTGGTCTTAACAACTCTGTTGACTCACAGTCTCATGATATGTTGAGTGGAGTACCCAGTCATGAAATCCTGTAATACAAATTACTCAACACTTCAAACCTATTAGCATAATGTATTTCAATGTAAATAGACCCTTGATCCAATAAATGTGAATTCAACCCAAAACTTCTGATAAAACTATATGATAATTGAAATCACCCTAAAAAGGACAAAAAATTACATTGAACATTTATCACGTCTTAACTCATTTAATAGAATGATTTAATGAAATAATATTTCCATAATGTATTTATATATTATGATTAAATTTTAATTTTTAATCCACTAATATTTGTATTTCCCAAAATTAGTTAACCATGTTTTGATAAAATTATTTATGCATAATACATTTATTTTATTCAATCTTACATGATTGATAATTTATTTACATTATTTCACTTCATTTAAATAAAAAACATAAATAAATAAATATTCAATATAGATAGATAAATTATTCTTTTCCAAAATATGATCTTTTATTACTATTCAATTTATTGAGCATTCAATAAACTGAACACTGAACTTATTGGAATTACTCCGTGTTCCAATCTTGGTTCAAGTTTAAACTATAAGGCCCCAGCCTTAAACCTTACTTAATGTTGAGTTAATACAAGATTACACATTGAGGATCTTTTCAGGTTTAGAGTTTTAGAAAATTAGATCATAAAACTTGCATTACATTCCCCATTTAAACAAAGTGGTTACATAAAAGATAGGATTCATTCTTCCCACCAACGGAAACATATTTAAAATAAAACATGGATTCTTTCTTGACACATCCTTGACACTATCATAACATCACGTACCTTTCCCTTGACATGTGAAAAACATTTCAAAAACTTGGGATGAGCATAACAAGCTCAGTAAGGGATATAAAAATATGGAAAGGAAACATGAGTTCATATATACATAAGAATGAAATCATACTTTACCCATAAAACATGTGCACTTTAACATACCTCATCAAATAATGAATAAATCATAGAAATCATAAGACACAAAGGTAACTTGAGGCATTCATAACATTCGTACGTAGGGAGTAACCCTCTTGGTTACGTTTGGAATACCCATCGTAGTATATTCCCTAAATATCTTCGGAGAAACCTTAACGTTTCACTCCTTCGCATTACCCAATGCATTGGAGAGCTATATCGGGCTCACCCACCCTTAGTTTATCATGGAACCAGACGTCTTCATAATAATGCCCAAGAACCTCAACAGAATCGTATCACATAAAACATGCATAAAGGAAACATAACATTTCCACCTTTCAATCACAAGATATAAATACAACACATTGATATAAAAACATTATGAAAACCATTTTCAATACCAAAATAAAATAAAATTAAAACATGGTATTTATTTTTCTTTTAAAAAGAAGGTATGGCTTGTATAGGAAGCCGAAACTCAAATAACGGTCACGGCGGTGGAGAAGTCGTTGTCACCGCATATGTACGACAAAAACATTCCCTTTTGTTGTTTAGTAAAATGCTTCGTATAATAAAGATTCCTTTTGGATAAATGTAAAAGTAAAAGGGGTTTATACACCGTATAAAATAAGGTTGTGTATAAAACAAAATATGCCTCAATGAAAGAAGATTGAGACGAAGTCCCATACAAAGACGGTAAACTTGGATTAAGGATAAATCAGTTACATAACTATGTGTGACAAAAGAATACACGAAATATAAGTGGGTATTAAGCATAAAACAATCAGAGGACATTCACACATAATCATAGAACGACATATTCAAGGTGTACAAGTTTATCCCAAAGAATCGAAATTGGGTTAAGAAGTTCCCTTGCAATAATTTGACAGCCTAACGGCGTCACTTCAAAATTCAGAAAAAGAGTTGATGAGAGATAAAAAGGGTATCTCATCACTTGGACATAAAATTTACATCAATAAGGATATAGAAGAACATATCCCATAATAATATTATGTGAATTACAAGACATAACAAAATAAGTCTTTTAAAAAGAGGAGGATGAAAGGTTCCCTTACCGACATGGGTATCTTTCGAAACGTACGCCCCATGAAAGAAGGACAATACATCATTGATGTAAATACTCAGAAATGAAAGAATATCACACAATGAGTAAAATAATGATCAGTACATACACCACTCAAAGGAAATTGTGGAAAATGTAGCATAAATCTCATGGGAATAAAAGTGAGATGAAAAATCCCTTATGAAAACTCGGCAGCCTAACGACCCCAGTTAAAACTTCCAAAAATGGATTGATGAGATAAAATAGGGTATCTCATCACATTAAAATAAAATGTACAGAAAGAGGAATATAAAAGAACATCCCCCATAATAACAAATAGGAGCTTAATAGAATTTACATAAAGGTGAGTACTTAAAGAGAAAGAGAGAGGTTAGATCTCTTACGAAAATTCGGCAGCCTAACGGCGCCACTCAAAACTTCCAAAATGGATTGATGAGAGAGAATAGGGTCTCTCATCATATGAACATAAAAATTAAAGTAATATTAATATAATATAACATCACAATAACAAGAAAGATTATCTTAGAAGGAATGACATAAAAGAGTGTACTTAAAAAGAAAGAGAGGAGTAGGATCCCTTACCTCAAGTCCAACTTGTTTTGTTCGTTTCTTTATATTCCTGAATAATAAACATTGGTCAATTAATAATTGCCTAAGTACCTCCTTTAGATATTATTATTCAGTTCATATCACATATTATAATGTTATAATAATTTTTTAATAATGTTAGTTCATATCAGACGTTTTTGTCGATGTTTGGTACATGAGTCAAAAATGAACTTGTTTGAAAAAAGATTGCCCATGTAGTTATAAGTAAATAATTTCCAGAATAGTATTAATGATTAAAATATCATATATATCCAGTAAATATTCATTTCATACTATTCCATATCATTTTGAGATAAAAAAACGAAAAGCACTGTTCATGGAGACGGTAGGCTGTACGTACGCATGAACGCTACTTTCATTTTTTGTCATATTAATGGAATTAAAACAAAATAAGAGAGATATATATATGTTATAATTACATAATGATATCCATAATTTTGATGTAATATATTACATATATATCCATTATATATATGTACTTATAATATTACATAACATTTTGAGATAAGAAATGAAATGTACCGTTCATGGAGACAGTAAGTCGTACGTACGAATGAACGCTACTTCCATTTCTATTTCATATTTAATGGAATTAAAACATAATGATACATAATAGTATTTTAATTCCATTATGGTATCATATATAATATAATTAAATATATCCTTTATACATACCAAATATGGTATTAACGAATCAAATCACTTTGAGGGGGCGGTAGTCCACAGTTCCTTAAATGAAGATATCGCGTTTACCCATAATGGAAACCATAAAGGTATGACCAAAAAGAAAAATACAGAATATTAAGGAAAAAATAAACATATTATTTATCATATATAAATATAGTGCCATATTAATGGACACCTTTGAAGGTGTTATAAGAATGTTGAACAATCATAGTTTCGGGAGGCAGAAATTCACCATCCACAGAAACAGTATGTTCTTTAACCATTAGATGTTGGTGTGTGAAAGTTTAGCTCGAATACTTCTTATAAAAGCATCCTAGTATATTGATGATATTTTAGTTGTTACAAAATAAATGAATAAAAAGAGTTTAGGAGGTTGGAGAAGTAAAATAAAACAAAAGGACTCAAGTGAAGACATTACCTTAAAATCGGGTAACTCCCTTTGGTTTGAGCTCAAAGATTTCCTTGGGAAGACTTCTTCCCAAATTGAGGTTTCTAGGAGTAAGAGAGGGATATTTAGAGACAAAAGGGGCAGATTTTGGGCGAGCAAAAGGCTTTGGGAGTGTGGGTAAGGAGGTAGAGGTGGGGCCTTTTATAAGAGGAGAGGAGGGGCACTCTTGGAAGGTAAAGAAAAGTCACTTTATTTTAAAATGGTGTTCAGATTTAAGAGGTACCACATTGATGTTTTTCAAGGATAATGTGATAAGGGTTCTATATCCACTCATCCAATTGGTTTTGGCCATGTTTAGGTCTTTGATTTTACATTATCTTTCCATTTTATTTAAATCCTTTATTAATGAGGTAATCGATGCATCATTATGATGTCATAAATAATTTAATTTATTTAAAGTATAAAATTATAAAAAAAATAATATGATGTAGGAAATATTTTTATCTTTCCAATGACTATTTATAATAAAAATATGACTTGTATAACCCCATGTAAAAAGTCTTTTAGTAAAACATCTCATGTGTGTGTCATTTTTTACTTTAACATTAAATAAAAAGTTATTTATGTCATTTCCCAACCAAAGTGGCTCCATGGGGTCCCTAAGTTGACCCATGGCTTGTCTTAGTCGTCCATGACACGTCCAATGAGGTTAGGACATGTTTCATGTTCATTTCATATTATTAAAACATTATTTTTACCTTAAACTACACTAATTACCTCTAATCGCGATTAAAAACTTAATAAGTTACTATTCACCAAAAAATTATTTTAATCACATTGAACCAAATTTTACTTCTTAATGACAACCATGTATGTCAGATTTTTGAAATTCAAAACACAAAGGTGGAAAAGTTTCATTTAAACGGAAAATCAGTTTTTATAACTACCACTTAGTGGTTTCACTATTCATCAAAAATTGAAGTTTTTCAGATAATTACCAAAAATTCACCCTAAGCTATATTTGATATTCCGAATTCAAAAATGAAGTCTATTTTACAAAATTAAAAATATATAAGTCACATTAATTAATTTAACAATTAATAATAAATTCCTGTTGTCATGACAAATAGCGTGTTTTTATGAAACAATAAGTATCAAAAGATTGACACTAGTTTAAGTCCGATTTCAAAGTGAAATTAATTACAACGACCACTATTGTATTTAATGGTAAAAATATATTATAATTTCACTTTAAACCCAATTAAAAAGATAATCTAATCATATAAATAAATTAGATTAAAAAGAGGTTTTGAATTAAAATACAACATTTTACACTATTCATTAAAAAAATGAACTTTATCAGAAAGATACGAAAAATTTACACAAAATAAATTTTGATGTCCCAATTCTTAAGAAGAGTTTTATTTGGTCCAAAAGGATGTATAAGAGTGAACAAAACTATATTTAATGACGGTTCTCCATCAAAAGGCGATAAGTGAACCTTTAGTGAAAACTAGGGCATATACGCCTAAAATTGAATTATTTCCGTATTTTATGACTTTATCTTTTATTGGATAAATGTAAAAACATTTAAAAACATATATAATCAAATTTTAGTTATTTCTATCCATTCCCGCCAATAAAACGGCTACATGTTAACTACCATTTAAAATAATATTATTTTATTATTAGAGTGCAACGTAAGATTCCCAAGAAACACGTTGTTGTGTGTTGGGTACGCCATCGAGCATAGAGTACCCTTTAAAGTCATATTAATATTTTATTCACAAATATGGATAAATATGAAAATGTCATATTCTTTATTTACCTGGGGTGTTACATCCTTCCCCCCTTTTGGGAATTGCGTCCTCGCAATTTTAAAAATTGTGCTTGGAAACATCCTTGAACGTCCCACATCGGAACAAGAGTCGGTAAAACAATCACTTTAAAATATAGAAAGATAAGTACAAAGGTCACCCGAGTTAACCCATACTAGGATTCCATGTAGAAAAATATGGACATGGAAGAAAAAGAAAAGGGTCATGTTCTTGAGGGAGAGTGATTGTAAACATGTATAGGAGAAAGTTAACCATAAGAAAATCACAAACTTGTGATGGGTTAAACGGTATTTGATTCCCCGGTATGAAAGTTAATAGAAAAATTTTTGTTTTAAGTTACTTTTTATTGAGGAATTTATTCATAAGGAAACATAATCACT
The DNA here is from genome assembly GCA_963277665.1 of Viscum album. Lineage (NCBI taxonomy): Eukaryota > Viridiplantae > Streptophyta > Magnoliopsida > Santalales > Viscaceae > Viscum > Viscum album. The sequence continues at coordinate 1,260,884,249 of OY728145.1, read as the reverse complement.
TATCATGTTGACTTTCAACTTTTACTAGATTCCTTAATCAAACTCATATTTTTTCCAAAAGATGAGTATTTAGGGAGACTTGTTCGCATTAAGAGTACTATAATCAACTTCTAGAGAATCACCTAATCCACAAAAGAGAACTATATACCTCCCATGTATTTAGACTTTAACCAAAACAAAAACCAAAAAGGCTAGTTCAAGATCAGATAATCAAGAAAAGGATAACCCTTTATAAAAAGAAAATCTATTCTTAACCTCCAAAATTTGTCCAACAAAACCCAAAGTTCAATGAAGACCATTAGATAAACAATTTGCCCATAAAATTCTTCAAAGTAAACCAAACTAAGATAGAAACCCAAATATTTTAAGGATTTAGTCACATAGTCTTCCAAGTTGAATTGTAACATTTATCTCCAAACAGCATCAGTTGCTCCTAAAGTCTCATATTGAAAATTAATTAACCTAATCACATATCCTCCATGATAGGTTAATCATTTTCATAAATAACCCAAAATAAACTTACTCTTAATTCATAAAATCATATAACTAGAAAGAATCAGTCAAACTAACCAGGGACATCACGTAGTCCAGTGGTAGGCGATAAATACCAGTCGCACTTTGGTTGTGGGTTCGATTCCCGCAGCATTGTCTGACGCGACGGGTTGTCACATGGTCTGTGTTTTGTCCTTTTTCCAAAGCTATATAATTCTCAAATCATTCCCCAAAAAGGGATAAAATCATCAAAAATAACAATAACATAATTTAACCTCAATTTTATCTCATGCCTTTCACTTCCATCATAACATATAGTAACCCATAATTACCTCAAAAGTAAGGATCATATAAACTCTAATGGTTACCTTTATAATTATTACCTGAACTTCCACATCGATTGGTCATCCCGTACATGAGGCATTAAAGATCATACCAAGGTTCAAGTGGTTGATCATGAGTCCTTGATAGTTGGTTTAGAACAACCACGAGTTTCCTCATTGAATCCCCCATTTTATCTAGTATCTTAATCATAGAACCACCATAGTTTCCTTCAAACCTGTTGTCTCTTTGGTGCCTGCTAGATCCATCCATTCACTAAAAATAGAAATGTCAGTGTGTGTATATCAAAATAACCATCATGTACTAATGAGGAAGGTAAACACTAAGATATACTTACTCATTCACATTATTTAAAACTAGGACTCTTTCTCAAATCCTAACCATTGTGGTAATGTCACTTATGCTTAAAGAATACCCTAACCTCTAAAGTTATCTAAACCAACCATTGATACCAACTATAAGGCCCCAGCCTTAAACCTTAATTAATCTTGAGTTAATACAAGATTACACATTGAAGATCTTTTCAGGTTTAGAGTTTTAGAGAATTAGATCATAAAACTTTCATTACATTCCACATTTAAACAAAGTGGTTACATAAAAGACAGGATTCATTCTTCCCATCAACGGAAACATATTTAAAATAAAACATGGATTCTTTATTGAAACATCCCTGACACTATCATCACATCACGCACCTTTCCCTTGACCTGTGAAAAACATTTAAAAAACTTGGGATGAGCATAACAATCTTAGTAAGGGATATAAACATATAGAAAGGAAACATGAGTTCATATATACATAAGAATGAAATCATACTTTACCCATAAAATATAGGCACTTTAACTTAACTCATCAAATCATGAATAAATCATAGAAATCATAAGACATAAAGGTAACTTGAGGCATTCATAACATTCTTACGTAGGGAGTAACCCTCTTGGTTACGTTTGGAATACCCATCAAAGTATATTCCCTAAATCTCTTCGGAGAAACCTTAAAGTTTCACTCCTTCGCGTTACCCAATGCATTGGACAGCTATATCGGGCTCACCCACCCTTAGTTTATCACGGAACCACCCGTCTTCATAATAATTCCCAAGAACCTCAACAAAATTGTATCACATAAAACATGCATAAAGGAAACATAACATTTCCAACTTTCAATCACAAGATATCAATACAACTCATTGATATAAAAACATTATGAAAACCATTTTCAATACCAAAATAAAAGAAAATTAAAGCATGGTATTTATTTTTCTTTTAAAAAGAATGTATGGCTTGTAGAGGAAGACGAAACTCAAATAACGGTCACGGCGGCGGAGAAGTCGTTGTCGCCGCATACATACGACAAAAACATTCCCTTTTGTCGTTTAGAAAAACACTTCGTTTAAAAAAGATACCTTTTGGATAAATGTAAAAGTCAAAGGGGTTTATACACCGTATAAAAGAAGGTTTTGTATAAAACAAAATATGCCACAATGAAAGGAGATTGAGACGAAGTCCCATACAAAGACGGTATCCTTGGATTAAGGATAAATCAGTTACATAACTATGTGTGACAAACGAATACACGAAATATAAGTGGGTATTAAGTGTAAAACAATCAGAGTACATTAACACATAATCATAGAACGATATATTCAATGTGTACAAGTTTATCCCAAAGAATCGAAATTGGGTTAAGAAGTTCCCTTGCAATAATTTGACAGCCTAACGACGTCACATCAAAATTCAGAAAAAGAGTTGATGAGAGATAAAAAGGGTATCTCATCACTTGGACATAAAATTTACATCAATAAGGATATAGAAGAACATATCCCAAAAAAATATTATGTGAATTACAATACATAACAAAATAAGTCTTTTAAAAAGAGGAGGGTGAAAGGTTCCCTTACCGACATGGGTATCTTTCGAAACATACGACCCATGAAAGAAGGACAATACATCATTGATGTAAATACTCAAAAATGAAAGAATATCACACAATAAGTAAAATAATGGTCAGTACATACACCACTCAAAGGAAATTGTGGCAACTTTAGAATAAATCTCATGGGAATAAAAGTGAGATGTAAAATCCCTTATGAAAACTCGGCAGCCTAACGACGCCACTTAAAACTTCCAAAAATGGATTGATGAGATCAAATAGGGTATCTCATCACATTACCATAAAATGTACAGCAAGATGAATATAAAAGAACATCCCCCATCATAACAAATAGGAGCTTAATAGAATTGACATAAAGGGGAGTACTTAAAGAGAAAGAGAGAGGTTAGATCTCTTACGAAAATTCGGCAGCCTAACGGCGCCACTCAAAACATCCAAAATGGATTGATGAGAGAGAATAGGGTCTCTCATCATATGAACATAAAAATTAAAGTAAGATTAATATAAAATAACATCCCAATAACAAGAAAGATTATCTTAGAAGGAATGACATAAAAGAGTGTACTTAAAAAGAAAGAGAGGAGTAGGATCCCTTACCTCAAGTCCAACTTGTGTTGTTCGTTTCTTTATATTCCTGAATAATAAACTTTGGTCAATTAATAATTGCCTAAGTACCTCCTTTAGAGATTATTATTCAGTTCATATCACATATTATAATGTTATAATAATTTTTTAATAATGTTAGTTCATATCAGACGTTTTTGTCGATGTTTGGTACATGAGTCAAAAATGAACTTGTTTGAAAAAAGATTTCCCATGTAGTTATAAGTAAATAATTTCCAGAATAGTATTAATGATTAAAATATCATATATATCTAGTAAATATTCATTTCATACTATTCCATATCATTTGGAGATAAAAAAACGAAAAGCACCGTTCATGGAGACGGTAGGCTGTACGTACGCATGAACGCTACTTTCATTTTTGGTCATATTAATGGAATTAAAACAAAATAAGAGAGATATATATATGTTATAATTACAGAATGATATCCATAATTTTGATGTAATATATTACATATATATCCATTATATATATGTACTTATAATATTACATAACATTTTGAGATAAGAAATGAAATGTACCGTTCATGGAGACAGTAAGTCGTATGTACGCATGAACGCTACTTCCATTTCTATTTCATATTTAATGGAATTAAAATATAATGATACATAATAGTATTTTAATTCCAGTATGGTATCATATATAATATAATTAAATATATCCTTTATACGTACCACATATGGTATTAACGAATCAAATCACTTTGAGGGGGCGGTAGTCCACACTTCCTTAAATGAAGATATCGCGTTTACCCATAATGGAAACCATAAAGGTATGACCAAAATGAAAAATACAGAATCTTAAGGAAAACATAAACATATTATATATCATATATAAATATAGTGCCATCTTAATGGCCACCTTTGAAGGTGTTATAAGAATGTTGAACAATCATCGTTTCCGGAGGCAGAAATTCACCATCCACAGAAACAGTATGTTCTTTAACCATTAGATGTTGGTGTGTGAAAGTTTAGCTCGAATACTTCTTATAAAAGCATCCTAGTATATTGATGATACTGGAGTTGTTACAAAAGAAATGAATAAAAAGAGTTTAGGAGGTTGGAGAAGAAAAATAAAACAAAAGGACTCAAGTGAAGACATTACCTTAAAATCGAGTAACTCCCTTTGGTTTGAGCTCAAAGGATTCCTTGGGAAGACTTCTTCCCAAATTGAGGCTTCGAGGAGTAAGAGAGGGATGTTTAGAGACAAAATGGGCAGATTTTGGGCGAGCAAAAGGCTTTGGGAGTGTGGGTAAGGAGGTAGAGGTGGGGGCCTTTTATAAGAGGAGAGGAGGGGCACTCTTGGAAGGTAAAGAAACGTCACTTTATTTTAAAATTGTGTTCGGATTTAAGAGGTCCCACATTGATTTGTTTCTAGGATAAGGTGATAAGGGTTCTAAATCCACTATCCAATTGGTTTTGGCCATGTGTAGGTCTTAGATTTTACATTATCTTTCCATTTTATTTAAATCCTTTATTAATGAGGTAATCGTTGCATCATCATAATATCATAAATAATTTATTTTATTTAAAGTCTAAAAATTATAAAAAAAATAATATGATGTAGGAAATCGTTTTATCATTCCAATGACTATTTATAATCAAAAATCTGACTTGTATAACCCCATGTAAAAATTGTTTTAGTTAAACATTTCATGTGTGTGTCTTTTTTTACTTTAACATTAAATAAAAAGTTATTTATGTCATTTCCCAACCAAAGTGGCTCCATGGGGTCCCCAAGTTGACCCATGGATTTTATTGGTCGTCCATGACACATCCAATGAGGTTAGGACATGTGTCAAGTTCATTTCATATTATTAAAACATTATTTTTACCTTAAACTACACTAATTACCTCTAATCGCGATTAAAAACTTAATATGTTACTATTCACCCAAAAATTATTTTCATCCCATTGAACCACATTTTACTTCTTAATGACAGCCATGTATGTCGGATTCTTGAAATTCAAAACACAAAGGTGGAAAATTTTCATTTTAACGGAAAATCAGTTTTTATAAGTACCACTTAATGGTTTCACTATTCATCAAAAATTGATGTTTTTCAGATAATTACCAAAAATTCACCCTAAGCTATATTTGATATTCCGAATTCAAAAATGAATTCTATTTTACAAAATTCAAAACATATAAGAAAAATTAATTAATTTAATAATTAATTCCCGTTGCCATGACAAATAGCGTGTTTTTATGAAACAATAAGTATCAAAAGATTGACACTAGTTTAAGTCCGATTTCAAAGTGAAATTAATTCCAACGACCACTATTGGATTTAATGGTAAAAATATATTCTAATTTCACTTTAAACCCAATTCAAAAGATAATCTAATCATATAAATAAATTAGATTAAAATGAGGTTTTGAATTAAAATACAACATTTTAGACTATTCATTAAAAAATGAACTTTATCAGAAAGATACGAAAAATTTACACAAAGTAAATTTTGATGTCCCAATTCTTAATAAGAGTTTTATTTGGTCCAAAAGGATGTATAAGAGTGAAAAAAACTATATTTAATGATTGTTCTCCATCAAAAGGCGATAAGTGAACCTTTAGTGAAAACTAGGGCATATACGCCTAAAATTGAATTATTTCCGCATTTTATGCCTTTATCTTTTATGGGATAAATGTAAAACATTTAAAAACATATATAATCATATTTTAGTTATTTCTATCCATTCCCGCCAATACAACGGCTACATGTTAACTGCCATTTAAAATAATATTATTTTACTATTATAGTGCAACGTAAGATTCCCAAGAAACTCGTTGTTGCGTGTTGGGTAAGCCATCGAGCATAGACTGCCCTTTAAAGTCATATTAATATTTTATTCAAAAATATGGATAAATATGAAAATGTCATATTCTTTATTTACCTGGGGTGTTACAGAAACATTTGATATTTTACCTAAGTATCACCATCTTTGGTTTCACCTCAACTCTAATAAAAAATATATCCTCTCAACCATGAGATCCTTTCTTTACATAACCTTACTCATAATAAGGGGAGGAGAAATAGAGGTTTTGGGTTACAAAAAAAATAGTGGGCATAAATACCCATACATGATAAGGCGGAATGAATGATACAAAAATCATCATATTTAATTTAATAATAAATTTTCAAAAATCATATTCCATAATAATTAAATTTAATTAAAACCTATAAATTCATAGGTCAATAATAATCATGATTATCCACACATGCATTAACTACAAAGTTGAAACTATCTAACATATATTTCAATCTATTCATTTTTATTAAGATAAAATTCCTTAATTAATGAATAAATTTTTGGAATAATTATTTATTTATTTTATCTTAATTATCCATCCAAAAAAGACTTGTGATTATATTTCCCCATAATATTTAATACACAAAAAATAACTTTAATGTAAAATTAATTAAGTTCACAATGTGTTCTAGAGGAATCAAGACATGTACCCTTCTAAAAATTCTAAAACCCATTTATGGATTTTAACTATTACAGAATGTATGCTATCAAAAGAGACAACATGTGGATAACATTGTGTGTGGCCCTTTCCATATAAAATTAATATACAAAACATGTATTCCAACATGATGTGTTATTCAGTGAGTCTACCCTAGTCAAGATGATATTTTTATGACACGACATGTAGTAAATATTTGTGGCTTGTGCCATTGGACATTCTCATTACGTACAAATAATTTATGAAAACTATAAAAATATTGTTTATATATAATAATTAAAATAATAATTAATTCAATAATTAAATTAAATATAAACTTTTGAAAATCCTCTCCATTTAATTCAATGGATGATCCTTATCAGATGATATTTACGACTAGTTACACACTATGTAGTTTTATTTAGATTTAATTAAATAATTCTCTCTATGCATTGACTCGTACGAAAAGATTGAATCGATGTCTATATTTAATGAATTAGCTCGAATTATTTGGTGTGTTAAACTAACTAAAATCCTATGATTCATTATTTCACACCAACAATATACGATTAATTAATTAGCATGTAGCTCCAAGAGGCTACTTGGTTTTACATTGTGTGTACATAATGGTTAATGAAGTGTACTCCATCAATTTTCACATCTCTTAGATAGTGTTAAACATAAACCATGTATTAATATATTCCATATACATTGAAACCATGATTTATATGATTCATTAGGGTCAAAATATGTGTAGAAAAAATGCATGTATGCTTTATACATGTATTTACACCCTATCAATACACAACTATTTTGAATACAATACACAAGGTGAAATGTAAAAATGAATTGTTTTCCCAAAAAAAGTTATGTGATATATATGGATCATCCTCAGGTGGTTTATATGGTGTACACGGTGTGTACATTTAAGTAACATGTCATGAATACATTTCACCAATCATGAATCTAATTTTCCATCATAGTGGATCATTAAATAGTCCCCATCTATTACTGGTTTGTTTATAGTCATATGAAAATAAATGATCATGTTAACTCTATAATAATACTATGTACCAAAAACTAGAAATAAAAAATAACCAAAAAATTAATAAATAGATAAAAAATAAATTAATACTTATAAATTAACATGTGACCGCTCTGATACCTGATTTCATTTTTGAGTCATAGAAGTAGTAGTCAGTAACATTCGTAAAAATTATTTACACTGGATTATTTGGATTAAATCCTTAGAAAATGATAAATAGATCCTAGAAATATTCATAAATATGAAATTATAACATAAAATTTATTATTAATTTATAATGAAAAAAATTACTACTTCTTGGAATTCTTTTTTATTGCTGAATTAAGTGAAATTATTATAGTAAAATCATTGTGATGGAGGATCAAAATTTCAATTCCTTAAGAATTATCCATATGTTATCTATAAATCATTAAATTACATCAATGAAACTTTGGGTACAAACAAAAATAAAAAAAACCTATTGTATAATTCATTTTCATCACAATAGATGTCATGTTACTATTAAAGGAATCAATCATGTTCTCCAAATCAGGAGATGTACGATGACAATTATATATCTATTTTAATGAGATGTTTATTAAATTATTTTCTCTATGGCATGAGAAAAATATCCAAAGAATCTATTTTGGAAAAAATTCTCTATCTCCCTAGAAATTATATTATGTGGGATATATACTTAGTTTTAAACAATTATTTATTACATATGAGACCATTAGTAATTAATTTGTCCCAAATAAACCCTAAATAAATTATATTATTATTATTATATTTGTTTATGTACACTAATGAAAAAATTTAAAAATACCATTTCATAAATAAAAAATCTAAAATTTATTTCAAATATTTAAAACTATATATAATTTCATATATGTCATCAACTCATCATGTCAATCGACTGTGCAATTTATCAAACCATGAATAAAAAATTTAAATTTCAATAAATAAATGTCACTATATTATCCATTAAATATATAAATAAACATTAAACTCACAAGATGATGAATAAATATTTATTTAATGTTCACATAACCAAATTAACAATTATTTTATTCCTTTGATGTAAACAAGAGATAAATAAATATTATATATTTATGTAATTATTTATTACTATAATGAGAAGTATAATATATTTTATTCATAAATAGAATATAGGTTGAAAAATATTTTTATATAACTTCCACATTTTCAATATAGTAGGGAACTACTATGACCTTTCACATTTCCAAATATCAACAGAATATTATTTTATTAATTTTGAGTATATAAAAAATTATCACATGAGGTGATATTAATTAATATTAATTCCTTTTAATATATTGATAATAAAAAATTATTTGGATCAAGGAAAAAAGTAAAATAGGAAATATGTTTCTTGAATATGAATGTAACAGCCAAAAAAACATTTTATGAATTAATGATCACATGTTTCACTGTGACTATTTTGTTAAGTTTTATAATATATGCACATAGATAGACTTTTACAATTTATAGGAGAATTAAAAATCATTAAATAAATTTTAAAATAACTTATTTGAATAATATAAAGAGATAAATAAAAAATAATAGTGCACACACTCTACTTGCCTAAATTCTCCCATGAAGATCAATATTTCCATAAAGGATGTAAAATGAATGTGAAGTGTCATGAGTATGATTGAAATTATTATGGTAAGTGTAGAAAAATGTACTTCATGGATTTGAGGATACATTATGATGATGGTGGAGTATTTATATGTTGTATATGGTAACATGGTCGTTATAATCTGAATGTCACATGACCATTACAATGTAGCCATTATACGATCGTTGGAATTGTAATCTAACAGTTCGGAATAGTAAAGTCCCTTCTAAAATATATATTTGATTTATTAAATTATAAAAAAATATATTTTTATCTGATAAAATTAAAAAATAGAATATTTTTATATAGATACAAATAAATAAATGTATTTAAAATGGTAAAATCGGTATCAATATTTTTTTTCAAACATTTATGTTTTATTTAAATTTTTATATAAAATATACAAAATTAATAGGGAGATAATTTTCATAAAATTTGTCTACAAACATATATTATATTTCATTATAATGATAATATAATTTTATTATATCAGAAGTACTTTTTCAATGTGTCAAAAATATGAACATAATATTAAAATTGATATTTTTAAAATAATTATGAATTTTATGTAAAAATTAATTTTACTATATTTACCAAATAATTTTCATAAAATTGATTAAATTTTCTGATTGTATACATTAAAAAATCAAAAGGGTGGTTTTTTTGTATTTTTGAAAAAAAATCATTTTTAGTGAATAGTGAAATACGATGATATACAATATTTTTCATTAAAATAATTCTATATGAATTAGTGAGGAATGGATGATGTATGAAATAATTTCCACAATATAAAATTCACCAATAATAGTATATAGTAACAATAATCAACACTATTGGTCATCTTCACAATAAAATAAAAATGTAATACATATTATATTAAAAAACACCTCTCCCTAACCTTTATGAATACCACCCCTCACCACCCATTGTGTTCACACTTTTTACGCATTTTATATTTTTAAATTTATTCCCAATTCAATTTCCAATTAACTTCTTCACATACTCATTCCCTTGTTCTAACAAAAATACCACCTCATGATTCTTTAAGGAGTTTTCTGAAATAATACATCCAAAGAGGTAATATTCTCACTTTATCTCTTTCAATTAGTTTCCTCTTCTACCACCATCATATCTATTCTATCCATTAAGAAATATTTGTAATAGTAAAATAAATATACTGATATATTTTTTATTTCAATACATATTTTTTATCGTCATCTCAAATAATTCTAAAATGAAAAGGTTGTTCAAAATATAGTCCATTCACCACCTCTATAAAAAACATTCATATTTTTTAAACACTACCATAAGTAATGGTTTTAATATATTTAATATGGTTAATAATTATTTAAATATGTGTATAATCAATATATTTTATATTCTCTAATTGGAAAATAGTCTTTTTATTAAATAAAACCAAGTAAGTTCACCGTGGTCAGAAAAACAAGTGAGTAAACCGTATAATGATATTAATTATACTCTATTAACATGTGTATTATTAATAATTTTTTAATTTTAAAACCATTATGAACTATTGGAATAATATAAGAAACATTTCATGACACTTCTACTCTAATTCATCTATTTCAATAATGAATCCCATGATTATTTACAACAGATCTGACCTTGGAACCATGTCATGAACGACCTAGGGAAAATATAAATAAAAACAATATCTCGATTAAATGAATCTAAACATATATAATGTCTATATAATAAATCAAAAATATTTAGATAATTTTATCAACAATGTATTTAATAAATCTAATTAGATCTTTTTGGATCTTATGTGATAGAGAATAGTTAATACAAAACTACTATAAGGGAACTTTCAAACCACCCACATTTATTTTTTGCCATGTATTTTTCTTCTAAAACCCACTTCATGACATTATTATTATAATTTATTTCATTAATATTATATATGTAAATTCCCATCAAATATATAACTTTTTATTATTACCTTCTTTGTTGGGTATATAAATGACTTTAATGTTTCCATCCGAATATCATTCGTTAGGAAACACAATTTTTGGGAACTTCTCGATTTCTTACCTCATTTCACATAATATCCATTAAAATGATTTAAAACTACTATAGTTTCTAAAATTACTAATTTTATTATAGAAAAAACTTTTAGTTAATTTTTATTTTTATTGTCACGACCCATCCTTGAGGATCGTGTTGTGACTACCCCAAGCCCGCCTTCCATAGGCCAGGGGCTGGCGACTAGAACCAAAGGCATAAAACCTGATAAAATGGAAGGTAGTGACTTTATATAAGTAAAAAAACACAACAGATTATGCAAGCTGAAATAAACACTAAGAAAACTGAGTACAAAAGTAAGTTATGGAAAGTAAATGGGACAAAATAAAAAACCAACTGAAAGTACAATACAACAGTAAAGAAAGAACAGCTGCAGTAAAGTAAACTAGCAACCACAGAGTCATCCTCCAGATATCCGACCTGGAGGGTGGGTACAAATGGTCTCCTCAGCTCCTCGGGTCCGGCTGTCCGCTCCGTGTACGTCCCGCCAAGTGGTCCACCTCCAGGAACCATCCCGCACCACAAGACTCCACCTCGATCAGTGTTGTCTGTCGTCTACATCCAACACAACGTAGTGCGGGCATATCCCGTGTAGGAGTGAGTATACGATACTCAGTAGGGACCCCGAGACTCCCGAAGGTCTCCCAGAATCCACAAAGGTTAAACCACAAAGGAAAGATACAAACACAAATTATCAACCATCTCTACATAGGTATATATGCCCATACATATACGTAAGTCATCAATTCCAGTTCGGCTCCAACTCACGAGCCCAAGTACGACCTAGTCCACACAGGAAAGCACAACCCAGTCCACACCGGATAGCAAGTAAATCACATCAATGATAATGACTGAAAGTCAAGACTCAGCCCACATAGGAATACTACTCACGAAGAGGGGTGGAGATGATAGATGTAGCCTTTGAATCATCTCCCCTGTCGAACCCACGTAGGATCCAATTACATAAGTCGTCGTTGCCGAACCCACGTAGGATCCAATTACAGTAACCATCCCTGCCGAACCCACATAGGATCCAAGTATAGTCTTCATCGCTGCCGAACACACGGAGGATACAAGTACAGTCGTCCTTGCTGTCGAACCCATGTAGGATCCAAGTACAGTCGTCATTGTCGTCGCAGTCGCAGCCAGCTCTAGGGCTCCCGCACACAGCACGCTCGATTCTAGGAGGGTCTTCTCCATGAGCCAAGGGGTTCGATACATCAACTGTCACGAATTCTATATATGATGTATCCCGAAGTTCTGTCTCGTCAATAGGAACTCAACGCAACAGACAGTGCATCAATCAGACGCCCGGTCTGAGAGATATTGGTTTTTTTATTCCAGGGGCCCGGTTAGAAATACACATGTTTCTAACCAGGTCGATATCCTTAGTTGTCCAAAACTCACTTATAGTATCACAAAAGAAACGTCTCGTCGAAAGGGTCTTAGTGTCGTAGACGACGCATCGATCAGACGCGCGGTCTTTAAGTTATTCTCGTTTAAGTGATTAACCAGCCCATCCCGTTTAGCCCAATGGGTCGACGGGTCGGGTAAACCCAGTTTGATGGGTCCGATCCAGCAGGGGTGTCGGACCGGTCTGAAGGAAATTTAAAACTCGGCCCGAAGGGGGCATGTCCCAGCCCGAAGTGGCACAGCCCAACCCGAAGTGTTGCAGCCTGGTCCGAAGTGGCGCGGACCGGCCCGAAGTGGCGTCACCTGGCCCGGCCCGGCCCGGCGTGGCCCGGCCCGGTGTGGCCCGGCCCGGAGTGGCCCGCCTCGGTGCGGCCTGGCTCGGCCTGGCGTGGCGCGGCCCGGCGAGGCGCGTGGCCCGGCTGGCCGAGCGGGTTCCAGGGGGTCGGTCCCCCCGGTTTTCCGCACCACCAGCACCAGGCGGCACCGCCCTTCCCCAAACCGGTCGGCTAGACCGGTCGGCTAGACCGGCCGGTCTTCTGTGCACGCAGCCCGCAAGGGCGGGCCGCCGATCTTTCAGTGCGGCACCATCCTGGAACTATGGTCCAGCTCCGCCCGGTCGGCTGACGGGTCAGCCGGTTCCTCAGCCCAGTGCCCTCCTGGTGTCGCGGTTCGCCTCCACCCAGCCATTCATCGGGTTGGCTGGTTCTTCCGCCGAAGCAGCCTGTGTAGCGGGTCGCGGTTCCTCCCGCAAAATCGACGAGACATCGTCAGCCTCCTTTTTCTCGTACCCAGCATGGCGTGATGGCGTCATGCCTCCTCTTCCTTCGATTACCAATTCTAGAATAATAAACGAGAACAACGGAGGGTTTTCGGGCCGTGTTAGATCGGCCCGCACCCTCCACATAAAATGATAACAATCGGTCATATTTAAAAAAAGGTTTCCAATGAGTATGGGGTACGTAAACATCCACTTTCAAGAATAAACCCCTTCCTTGAAAAGAAGTTCACAGTTGACAAGTGTCGTGAATGACGGTGTCATTTCCGTCGTCGTCAGTCTGCACCCAAGGAAGTGACGTCTCCTCTTTTGTCACGGATAGAAGAATAGAAGTTGCCCTGTCCTTAGCGAGTTCTTGTATCGGTGTCTCCTGCCTTGCAGCTGTGGAAGAAGAGGATGAAGAACTGTGGTCGCCGAGTCGATGTTCTTCATCGGAGAGTCGGCGTTCTTCAACAAAGGAGATGAAGCGTTCTTCAAAACTCAAGAACTTTCTCCCCAAAATCTCAACCCAACAAGCCAACCAAAAATAAAATAAGGCTTCTAATTATTTTATTTAATCATGCCAGGCATTCAAAATTTAAAATTCAAACACTTAATTAATTAATTGAAGTGGTTCAATTAATTGATTAAAGTGTGTTGGCAAGAGTTAAGAGGGAGAGAGAGAAGGTGGAAAGGTTTCACAAGTAGTGAGGAGTTTACAAAATTAAGAGGGGGTTTAAGGAGTTTTAGGTAATGCGAAGGGTTGGGGTTCGTGTGGGCCCCACCTCACATTTATCCTCACATGGGTAGATAGGTGCTAGTGGGTCCCTCTCTAACTCCCCCATGTAGGATAAAACCACCTTAGATATAAAAATAAACTTGTTCCACAATTTTATTCACTTATCATTTAATCCAAAAAATTTAACTTCCCCTCCCGTGAAAACCCAATTACGGTAAATGTCCCCCTAACCAATTATCAGCGTTGCGAGTTCATCGGTGCCATAGGATTTCAATTTCAATCACTGGTTCAAAATATAGAAAAAACCGCTCATTCGTTCCCTAAACGTACACGAGATAAACTTCATAAAATTATTCCGGGAACACCGGGCCTCAGAATCAGGTTCTGTCAGAAACTGTGTACTTGTAAAATCCCAAAGAATTTAAGATAAAATTTACCTTGAAATTTACTAGTCTTTACATTACTCCCACCTCTGGGATTTACGTCCCCATAAAGCTACATCATAAACTAGGGAAACAAATGAGGGTATTGTGCACACATCTGAGCCTCCCGCTCCCATGTGCTCTCCTGGAGGTTCTTGTGATGCCAACGAATGTACACCAGGGGAATCGACCATCCATGTAGGACCCACTCCTGTCGATCCTCGATCTCCACCGGAACCTCCACAAAAGTCACCCCGTCATCGATGTCCAGCTACCCATGATCAATGATATGCATCAGTTCATGCACGTATCTCCTCTGCTGAGATGTGTGGAAGACGTCGTGCACCCAGTGCAACTGAGGTGGAAGGGCCAGGAGATAAGTCACCTCACCTACCCTGCTAAGAACCTGGAATGGTCTGATGAAGCACAGAGATAACTTTCCACCCTGGCCAAATCTCCTTAATCGACGTCGAGGTGAGACCCATAATAAAACGCGGTCGCCATCCTCGAACTCCAGTGGTCTCTACCTCCTATCATCATAGGACTTCCGTCTGCTCTGTTGAGTCCTCATCCACTCCTGGATGATCTGCACCTTCTCTATCATAGCCTGAACCATCTCTGGTCCTATGAGTGCTGACTCCCCAGGGTCAGTCCAACATAGAGGTGATCTATATGGTCAGTCATACAATTCCTTGTATGGTTCCATCCCGATGGTGGAGTGGTAGTTTTTGTTGTACGAAAACTCCACCAAGGGTAGATGATCCTCCCGGCTATGACCAAAGTCAAGGACACATTCATGGAGCATGTCCTCAAGAGTCTGAATAGTCCTCTCTGTCTGGCCATCCGTCTAAGGATAAAAGGTGGTGCTCAGGCGTAGCTGCATCCCAAATGCCTCCTGCAACCCCTTCCAAAGCCGGGAAGTAAAGCGAGTATTTATATCAGAGATGATAGACGATGGCACACCATGAAGCCGTATGATATCATGAATGTAGAGGCATCCCATGTTCTCCACTGATCCCTGCTCTCTGATAGGTAGGAAGTGGGCTGACTTGGTGAGTCGGTCGACAATCACCCAGATGGAGTCGTGTCCTCTGGAAGTACGTGGAAGCCCCATCATGAAATCCATAGATATCCCATCCCACTTCCACTCTGGGACCTCTAAGGGATGCACCAAGCCTACCATAACCTGGTGCCCCGCCTTCACCTATTGGCAGGTGAGGCATCGTGAAATGAACTTTTCCACATCCTTCTTCACACCCGTCCACCAGTGCTGTCGTCTGAGATCCGGGTACATATTCGCTACTCAATGATGTATCGCCAAAGGGGAAGTGTGAAACTCTCTCAGAACCTCCTCCTGTAATGAAACCGGTACCATGGTATGTCCCCTGAAGAGGATGACGTGCTCTCCTCCTATAGAAAATCCATCAGGTGCCTATCCTGTGGATATCTCTGCACATCATGTCTCACAGTCAACGTCCCCACGTTGTGCCTCTATGGACTATTGAAGTAGTGGAGGAGTGACTGTGAGTGACTGTAGAAAAACTGCTCCATATCTATTCGTGATGTATATCTGCAATGTGGCTAGTTTCTTCGTCACCTATCCAAGTAGCTGAATTCCTGATCTCTTGCTAAGAGCATCAGCTACAACGTTCCCCTTCCCTGGAGTATAGACTATCTCAAAGTCATCGTCCTGGAGGAACTCAAGTCATCGCCGTTGTCTCAGGTTCAAGTCCTTCTGTGAGAATATGTACCTGAGAATCTGGTGGTTAGAGTATACTATAAAGCGCTCTCCCATCAGATAGTGATGCCACATCATCAAGGTGAATACCACTACTGCTAACTCTAGGTCATGGGTAGCGTAGTTCTATTCATGCTGCCTCAACTGCCGTGAACCATAAGCGATCACTTCCTGCTCCTGCATTTGGACACACCCGAGTCCGGTCCCTGATGCATCGCATAAACTACGTACCCTACGCCCTCCTCCGGTAGCCTCAAGATGGGTGCACTGGTAAATATTTGTCTTATCTCCTGGAAGATTTGATGACATCTATCTAACCACACGAAGGGTTTCCCCTTCTTCGTCAAAGATGAAAGTGGTGCAGCAACTCTGGAGAAGTCTAGAAAAAATCTCTGGTAGTACCCAGCCAGACCTAGGAAACTCCGCACCTCTGTCACACTCCTAGGTGGCTCCCAAGCAAGTACTACCTCGATCTTCGCAAGATCCACTACAACTCCCACCTCAGAGATGACGTGCCCCAATAAGTGGACCTCTCGAATCTAGAACTGACACTTCGAGAGCTTACCATAAAGATGGTGCTCTCAGACTGTGTCCATTACAACCCGTAAGTGGTAGGTGTGCTTCTCCTTAGTAGTCGAGTAAATCAGTATGTAATAAATAAAGACTACGACAAATCGATCGAGGTAAGGATGGAAGATCCTATTCATGAGACTCATGAACACTGTTGGATCCTTGGTTATTCCGAAAGGAATAACCAAGAACTCGTAGTGGCCATACCGACACATGAAGGCCATCCTTTGCACATCCTCATCACAAACTCTGAGCTGATGTTAGCCTGACCTGAGGTCTATCTTCGAGAACCATCATGATCCCTTGAGCTGATCAAAGAGGTCGTCAATCCTCAGGATTGGATACTTGTTCTTTACGGTCACCTAATTCAGGAAACGGTAGTCAACATATAGTCATAAGCTCTCATCCTCCTTCTTGTTGAATAAAATCGGAGAAACCAAGGGTGAAACACTGGTTCGGATGAATCCCTTTCCCTAGAAGTCCTCCAGCTGTACCCGCAACTCACGAAGCTCAGTAGGAGCAATCTAATATGCTGGTGTAGATATCGGTGTTGTCTTGGGGTACATGTCAATATAGAATTTTACCTCTCTATGAGGAGGCAGTCTTGGAACGTCATCAGGGAAAACGTCCGCAAACTGATCCACCACAATAGGAAAACTCAGACTTCGCACATCAACTGCTCCGAGAATTAGACTAGACAACTGATGTGTGATCGGTTGTCCTCTCCTCTACGTAAGTCCATAATTCACTAAAAAGGCTCCCTTCTTGCCAGGGAAGGTGAACCTTCTCCCATCTATGGGGACACACTGCATTTTGCACCTAATACAGTCAATCTGGGCATGGACTGTAGATAACCAGTCCATACCCAAGATGATGTTGTAAGGCCTCGACGACACTACAAGAAGATCCTAGCCGAAGATGTCACCTCCTAGAGTAAGCTCACACTGCCAGCACCAGTGTGTAATCGTCGAGTCTGCTCCCGTAGGAGTCTCTAGCCGTAAGGATCGAGCCAATGGCTCTATCGGAATCTATGAGCTTCGAACAAGGGTAGCGGCAATGAAAGAATGAATCGCTCATGTGTCCATAAGAACTACAGTAAGGGTGAAGTAGACACAGATAGTACCTTGAATCATCTCAGGTGCACCGTGGTTATAAGTCTCCACTGCCTCAATTTGAGCCTGCCTCTGTTCGCCAGCTCCCTGTGGTTGGAGTGGACCTCCTGGTGGTGGTGGTGGTAGAGCCTTAAAGTGTCGCCCACCACCTGCTGCTCGACCAGCTCCTCTGCCTCATCTGCGTGCTCCCTGCGGACCACCATGGTCGAACCTCTGCCTCAGCCTGGGTGGTCCCTCAACCGTCTACTGCTCCTTAGCATGGAGGTTCGGGCAGTCACGAGCCATGTGGCCCAGCCCGCCGCATGCATAGCACTGCCTACCTCTCGTATGACTGGCTCTACTGTGTGTGTCTCGCACCTATGAACCAGTATCTTAAGGTCTCCCACCTGATGGCATGGTCCGCTTAGCCCTTTGCGACATCTGCCTACTTCCGGATGCATAAGACTCTGCTACGTGTCGCCCTGCGGTAGGCCTCGCTACTGGCATAGGCTCAATAAGGAAGCTCTCCACAAGAAGGGCTCTCTCCAGTACTCTTTCCTATGTCGAAAAGCTGAGGGAGATCATCGAAGCCCAGATCTCATGCCTCAGTCCCTGCTCGAAGGTTCGGGCCCTAAAAAAGGTGTCATGCACCATGTCCGTGGAGTAGCGTGAGAGGTCCGTAAACCTTGCCAAGTACTGGGCTACTTTCATGCTACCCTGCCGCAGTTGTAGTAACTCTTGGATGCGCACCGAACTGAGTGTGGATGGAATGAACTCCGAGCGGAAGAGGATCTAGAAGTATGTCCAATGTAGAGATGCCTTGTCGTGCACCTAGAGCATCAGGCTCCACCATCTACCTGATGCTGCGTGTAGGAGACTCGCGACAAGGATCACCATAAGATCTTCTAGTGTCCCTACCAATCTGAAAACTTGGAAAATATCCTCCAGCCAATCCTCCCTTGCATGAGGGTTCATCTCTCCATGGAACCTGGGCGGCCTCTATCACTTAAACTCATGAAGTGCACTCAGGCGGCGTGCACTCTCCCCTGTTGGGGCTGGTGGTATCGGTGGACTAGTGGGTAGAGGTACCGCTGGTGCCTCCGTTGTATTGGGGCCCTGCACCGAGGCCTCGTAGCTCGGTGGGCTGCCATCTTGCACATAACTGGGAACCCTAGTTGGCTGTCATCGTGGGGCCATCCTGAAAAGAAACAAGTGTGCCACGGTTAATACAGTATACCTCGTGAGCTAACAAAAAGTAATCACTAAGAAAACTTTTGAAACACACATGTAATCAATGTTTTCATGCACTGGGTCGCAAATCAGTAGTCATGGTCCTGGTGTATGGATACGTCGGTCGCCGCACCAACACTGGACTCCCTGGACTGATAACCACACTCAATACTCTAAACATTATTTTTTCACAGAGAATAAATTATCAGAGTCCTGGGTTCTACGGTAGAACTGAATCCTCTGATACCAATTTGTCATGACCCGTCCTCAGGGCCCATGTCGTGACTACCCCAAGCCTGCCTTCCATAGGCCAGGGGCTGGGTACTAGCACCAGAGGTGTAAATCTAGATAAAAGTGAAGGCATTTCCTTTATATAAGTAATCAAACACAATAGAGTACGGAAGCTAAAGTAAACACTAAGTAAACTGAGTACAAAAGTATGTGCTGGAAAGTAAATGGGCCAGAATACAAACCCAAATGAAACTACAGTACAACAGTAAAGAAAGAACAACTGCAGTAAAGTAAACAAGCAACCACAGAGTCATCCTCTGGATATCCCACCTGAATGGTGGGTACAAATGGTCGCCTCAGCTCCTCGGGTCCAGTCGTCCGCTCCGTGTACGTCCCGCCAAGTGGTCCACCTCCAGGAACCGTCCCGCTCCACAAGACTCCACCTCGATTAGTGTTGTCTGTCGTCTGCATCCAACATAACGTAGTGCGGGCATAGCCCGTTCGTGGGTGAGTATACGATACTCAGTAGGGACCTCGAGACCCCCGAAGTTCTCCCAGAATCCACAAAGGATACACCACAAAGGAAAGATAAAAACACAAAGTATCAACCAACTCTACTTAGGTATATGCCCATACATATACCTAAGTCATCAATTCCAGTTCGGCTCCAACTCACGAGCCCAAGTACAACCCAGTCCACACAGGAAAGCACAACCTAGTCCACACAGGATAGCAAGTCAATCACATCAATGATAATGACTAAAAGTCAAGACTCATCCCACACAGGAATACTACTCACGAACAGGGGTGAAGATGATACATGTAGCCTCTGAATCATCTCCCCTACCGAACCCACGTAGGATCCAAGTACAGAAGTCGTCGCTGTCAAACCCATGTAGGATCCAAGTACAGTAACCATCGATGTCGAACCCACGTAGGATCTAAGTATAGTCATCATCGTCGTCGCATTCGCAGCCAGCTCTAGGGTTCCCGCACACAGCACGCTCGATTCCGGGAGGGTCCGCTCCACGAGCCAAGGGGGTCAATACATCAACTATCACGAAACCTAGATTTGATGTATCCCGAAGTTCCATCTCGTCAATAGGAACTCAATGCAACAGACGGTGCGTCAATATGACGCTCGGTCTGAGAGATATTGGCTTTTCCGTTCCAGGGGACCGGTTAGAAATACACATGTTTCTAACCCGTTCGATATCCTTATTCGTCCAAAACTCCCTTAGAGTATCACAAAAGAACCATCTCGTCGAAAGGGTACTAGTTTCGCAGACGGCGCGTCGATCGGAAGCGCGGTCTTTAAGTTATTCCTGTTTAAGTGATTAATAGGCCTGGCCCGTTTAGCCCAGTGGGCCGACAGGTCGGGTTGACCCAGTTTGACAGGTCTGGCCCAGCAGGGGTGTCGGACCGGTCTGAAGGAAATACAAAACTCATCCCGAAGGTGGCGCGGCCCGGCCCGAAGTGGCGTGGCCCAACCCAAAGCGTCGCGGCCCGGCCCGACGGGGCACGGCCCGGCTGGGCGCGCGACCTGAATGGCGCCGCCGGCTGGCCGAGCGGGTTCCAAGCCCCCCCCCCCCCCCAGTTTTCCGCATTGGCGGCGCCACCCTTCCCCAAACCGGCCAGCTAGACCGGCCAGTCTTCTGCGCATGCGGACCGCATGGGTGGGCCGCCAGTCTTCCAGCGCAGCGCCCTCCTGGCGCCGCGGTCCAGCACCGCCCGGCCGTCCAACGGTCCGACCGGTTCCTAAGTGAGACGCCCTCCTGGCGCCGTGGTTCGCCTCCGCCCGGCCGGCCATCAGGCCACCCAGTTCTTCCACCAACGCGGCCCGTGTAGCGGGTCATGGTTCCTCCCACACAACCGGTGTGACGGCGTCAGCCTCCTTTGTCGTGTACCCAGCACGGCACGACGGTGTCATGCCTCCTCCGCCTTCGATTGCTGATTCTAGAATAATAAATGAGAACAATAGAGGGTTGTCGGGCCGTGTTCGTTTGGCCCGCACCCTCTGCATAAAATGATAACAATCGTCCATATTTAAACAACAATTTCCAACGAGTATGGGGTACGTAAACATCCAATTTCAAGAATAAACCCCTACCTCGAAATGAAGTTTGCGGTTGAAAAGCGTCGTGAATGACAGTGTCATTTCTGTCATCGTCGGTGTGCACCCGAGGAAGTGATGTCTCCTCTTTTGTCACAGAGAGAAGAATAGAAGGTGCCCCATTGTTAGCGAGTTCCCACGTCTGTGTTTCCTCCCTTTCTACGGAGGAAGAAGAGGATGAAGAACTACGGTCGTCGAGTCGATCTTCTTCATCGGAGAGTTGGTGTTCTTCAACAAAGGAGATGAAGCGTTCTTCAAAACTCAAGAGCTTTCTCCCAAAAATCTCAACTCAACAAGCCAACCAAAAATAAAATAAGGCTTCTCCTTATTTTATTTAATCATGCCATGCATTCAAAATTTAAAATTCAAACACTTAATTAATTAATTGAACTGGTTCAATTAATTGATTAAAGTGTGTTGGCAAGAGTTTAAAGGGAGAGAGAGAAGGTGGAACGTTTTCACAAGTAATGAGGCGTTTAAAAAATTAAGAGGGGGTTTAAGGAGTTTTAGGGAATGTGAAGGGTTGGGGCTCGTGTGGGCCCCACCTCACATTTATTCTCACATGGGTAGTTAGGTGCTAGTGGGTCCCTCTCTAACTCCCCCATGTAGGATAAAACCACCTTAGTTATAAGAATAAAATTGTTCCACAATTTTATTCACTTCTCATTTAATCCACAAAATTTAACTTCCCCTCCCATGCAAACGCAATTACAGTAAAGTTACCCCTAAGAAATTACCGGTGTTGTGAGTTCATCGGTGCCCTCAGATTTAAATTCTAAGCACCGGTTCAAAATATAGAAAAACTCGCTCGTTCGTTCACTGAACGTACTCGATATAAACTTCGGAAAATTATTTCGGGCACACCGAGCCTCATAATCATGTGCCGTCAAAAACTGTGTACTCGTAGAATCCCAAAGAATTTAAGAAAAAAATTTCCTTGAAATTTACGGGTCTTTACATTTATGGTAGTTAATATGATCTTTCCCCTCTTTAAAATCTCTTTACCCATTTCCCTGAAACCTTCCTTAAGAGGCACATTTCTGAAGTCACGTCTAAACTAATTTTCACATATCTAACTAACAAGGATAGTTTTTTCATGTACTATGATTTTTTCATATATTAACATTTAATAATTGTTTAATTCTTTAAACTAAGGAATCCATGATTAAATTCCATTTGGTTATGCTATAAGACATGATTATGTGATCCATATCTTCCATGGGTATTTCTTATGCTTATGAATTATGTTTTATTCTCTTTTGGGGAACATATATAGATGTACATGTTATTATTGTGACACAAAATTAGAGAATCAATTCATAGGGAAATGTCTATACCTCATGAGATGATATTTATAAAAATATGGTGTAAATTTTATACATTTTTTGTACTTTTTCCACCATGTTATCATATCTTCAGAGTTAGCCTTGACATATGCTTATGATGTTATGGATTGCATTTTTTACACATCCCTCTGATTCCATGTTCCTATGATTCAATATTATTTAAGAAATTTAAAAATGTTATCTATCATGAACCTTTTCCTTTAGGATGTAATGTTATGTGTTTTTACTCATATGTTATGCTCCTTTATCATGCATATTCCCTTACTTGTCCTGAAAGATAAACCATTTTATTAAGGTATTTCATAGGTCATCCTATTTAGTAGTAAAAGATAAAAGGGATATTGGAGGTAATTATTATGTTAATTATAGATATTGTTTATATTATATTTTTGTTTATGTTTTTTGATCCTAATATCTTAGAGGCACCAGGCCTATGGATCCTTTGGTTATGTTAATTGGATATACATGGTATAAATAATTTATTAATATGTGTAAGATGAATGGGTTAGTATATTTTTTATGTGATGATGGTATAGTTGTTTTGGGGGGATTGGTATAACAATACATTAGTAATAACCCCGTGTATAATTCTATGTATAATAAAAAATACTAAAATTATGGTAATGTATAAATCGAGTGGTTTCAAAGGAACGAAATCAAAAACTTGATAATATAAATAGATATTGATTTATCCCAGATGTATCTATGGGTAATAAAAACCAAAAATAATAATTTGTTATTAACTCATCATTTATATAATGCATGAAATATAGGCATTTATGCACACCTAGTCTGACACTCTCAGGGGATATGATTTTTTAATTCAGAAGACCTCAAATAATCACAATGAAGGATGTGATGAGATTATTAAGTTAGAAAACATAATAGGTAAATAAAAATTTATAACACTTATTAAAACCTTTATAATTAGTATTTTGGATATATATATATATGTTATTTATAAGTTTTTTCTTATATTTTTAGTGTTTACCTTTTATATGATTACTAGTTGAAGTAGATTCATCAATAATGTTTCATTATTTTAGTTAATGGTAAGAAATATGAGAATCAAACTAACAAAATTATGATAGGAAAAGTGATGAATTTCCTAATAGGATGCCTAACCTAATGAGAGTGGGACATAATTACATCATTTCCATAATATCTCAACTTAATAATGTAATGAATAATATCTTTAATCATGTAGAAATCCCTCATTCTCCAATAGAAGAGAACATTGTGGTTTAATCACTTATGAAATAAAGACCTCCACATTTCAATGGATATTATAATCTACACATTAGTGAACCACTATTTATCTATATTGTGAAGACATTATCTATCTCCCTAATGCTCTAAATATGATAAATAAATATTGTTCATTCATCACTTAGAGATAGAAGTCTATTAGTGGTTGAAACTAATCAATAACCTAAAGCCCAATGAAGAAATGGAATCTATAGAATGTGACAGATTCAAGAAAATAATCCCTTATAATTTTTTCCATTAACTCATTATCTTAAATAGAGAGTTAATTCATTGGAATTAATAAAAATTAGGATGATTCAATTAGGTATTATAAGGAAAACATCACAAGGTAGTCATGTTACACCTCTGTAATATTCACTAACACAAAAATTGAGGTGGACAACTTCATTAGTTGATCGAAGATAACTTTGTAAAAATATTTAGTTATTAAATAAATTTACTTTTATAATTATATTACATGTTATTATTTTATTATCTTTTTAGCTATATTTTATTCTAAGTGGTATCAAGGTGTTAGATTTAAAATGAGTAAATAGGGATCAATTCAAGAAAATCAATGGATAAACCCCATGTAGGAAGGAACTCCCAACTACCAATGAGTCCAAAGATCAAGAACAAGAATCATGGAAACTATCACTAGGGAATATAGATATGCTTGAAAGGTGGAAAAGAGGGGAATAAAGATGCTCAATTTATAATGGAGATGAATAAGCCTGGTAATTACATGGAAGAAAAAAGGGTTCTAATCTACCTTAAACCTATTATATACTGTTTGAACATCATGGAAAAAATCATTATGAAATCTGAATCCCCAAGCCATTAGTTTCTAGATATAATCAATGAAACAAATTCCAAGGAAAATAATGAATGAAAGGGATTACATTATCACTACTACTAAGGTATATCCTGATAATGATGTGGTGAAAGGTACACTGATTATTCATTCAAGAATAGTAAATGTACTATTTTGGTATATTTCTATAAATTCAATCATATCATGCATGTTTACTAGAACTATTCAAACACCAATGTAAAAAATTTAGGTATAGTTGTATGTGACAAAAAAATATAGGGAAATTATTTCATCTCAAATATATAAGTCATCCTAGTAAATGTTTGCGGGATGAACCTCCAAAAAACCTTGTTGTTCTCCCTTTATAATATTTTGATGCTATACTAGGAATGGTATGGAAATCCATATATAAATTTAAAATTAAATTTCATGATAGGGATGTAACTATTAATATCTTTAGGAATCCTCTTATTTAAAACATTCTAATAGAAGAGGATGAATATCTTTCAAAAATATACTCTCAGCAATTGATATTAACTTTTTTATGACCTAGGATATATAGCTCAAATGATTTAATCAAAGGAGAGGATATTTCTTGAATACATGCTGATTTTTAAATGTATATACTGTTATATTTCCTAAATAGTATCTCCAAGATCCTCCTAACTATGATATTGAGTACGTTATTTAATTTACACCTAGATCTCTAGCATAATCCAGGACTCATTGTTGAGTGGACACTACTGAATTTGATGAACTAAGGTGGTATTTACAAGATAATATAGCCATGGTTCATATATTACCTAGTGCTTTACCATGGGGTGAGCCTATTATCTTCATCAAGAATATGGATTGGTTAATGCACCCCTCCACTAACTATCATGAACTAAAACAAATTATGATAAAGGACAATTATAAATTGATACAAATTAATGACTTGTCCGATCAGCTATGTGGGACCCTTAAATTTTTTAATATTGAATTTTTATTGGGTTATCACCAATTAAAAGAGAATAAAGAAGATATTCTAATGATTTACATTGAATAATTTAACAAAACTATGAGTTTATAGTTAATCTCTTCAGTCTTATTAATTATTCATTAATCGTCATGGAGTTAATTAATTGAGAATTTAGATATTACTTCAAAAAAAATATGTGGTACTCTTTATAGATGATATTATAATATAATAAAAAATTAACATGGAAGATGGTAAGAATATGAGTAATATTCTAATGAATTTGTGAAAGGATAATTTATATTAAAAGTATAGTAAATGTTAGTCAAAAATTGGTGAAGTATCATTCTTGGGATATTTTACCACAAGAAATTAGATTTGTATAGATATTTTCAAAGAAATAGTGTTTGACTTGTGACATAGAAAAATATATATAATTTATATCCATAGTTTTCTAGGACTAGATGGGTACAATGAATGATTTTTTTGGAACTTATCAGGATTTTCCAACCCACTAAACATGATAACTCGGAAGGGAGTAAATTTTTCTTTTGAATAATGAATTCAAAAAGTGATTTAGGTAATTGAAATATAGGCCTATCAATGTGGAATTAATCACACTATAGTTATGTAGAGATATTCTAGTATGGTATACAAAAATGATTCAATTATGGAATAATTATTTGTACCAATTCAATATTATAATGTGATATCCTACACCTCAAGATAGTGGAATGTTGATGATCAGTATTATCCTACACATGATCTGGAGGTGGATCTAGTGATCATTGAAGACATGAAAGAATTATATATATGGAAATATGTGTGAAATGTATATAGATTATTGGAGTCTCAAATATATATTCACACATAAAGAGCTTAATATGATCCATTAATGATAGAAATTGAAGATAAAGTCCTATGAATACTCATCCCATTACCATCCTCGGATGAAAAATAATGTTGATGTTTCTATAAGTAGAAAGGATCCCATAAACATATAAATGTTGATAATTTGGAATAATCCATTCTTCTTAGTCTTGTGAAGGATATATAAGGAATTCATAATGTCAAGAACACTATCAAACCAAAATCAATTGATTTGTCAACCATCTATTCTAGTGACGGTAAATGATGATCAAAGGGAAGATGTTGAAATATAGAAGAAGGTTGAATCTATTAGGAAAGGAAAATCCATATAGTTTAAAATTATTGAAAAATTATTAATATGATTTCTTTCATAACTATGTATATGATCAAATCTTGAGAAAAAAGAATATTTTTTTGAATGATGGACATATTTAAACATTATTGATCCTCCTTGAGATCCTAAGAGAAAAATTGGATGGAAAATATAAAGTTGAATGTTATGGAATATACATCAATGTTTTTTAAGAAATGTGACCACATAAACTCTTATAATAATCAAAGAAACAGAATGTTACATCAGACAGAAGGAAGGGATTTAAATTTTTTTCTTTAATAGGAAAAACATCAAAAGGTAGAGTACCTGAATAGGTACATGCATCTTGGTCCACTCTATTGTTGGGATGTGCGTCAGCTAGATAGTTTGCCTTGCAGTAGGTGTGGGTGAGAATATAGTTCATTTTATTCATCTTTTTCATGTATCCAGACCATCTTACCACGAGCTTCCAAGCTAGATGTATGATGCCAAATCTCACCACTTGGAAAATTTTGGTCAAGTCACATTCGAACCAAACTGAATTCCAATTCTCCTATTTCGTAATGTGTACATCAATAAAAAATGTGAACATATCTGCATCAATAGTAGTGAAATGTCCACATGGTCTATGTATGTAGTTAAAAACCACTCCATTATGATCCCTAATGATGACTCTGAAGCATGCTGGACTAGGGTTTCCTTTGAAGGCACCATCCATGACACATTTTTTTCATCCAATGAATGGTGAAATCCAGAAAATATCCATCATGGAACAAGAGGGAGAAACGTTACCTAGAATATTGAGTCGCCTTATAATAGTGAAGTTGATAATTTACTTATTTCAATGTTTATTTTTCATGTGATTTGCAATATGGATGGATTTTATAATTTAAGATAGAGAAGATTGTAAATGAAAGAAGTTACAATCCTAGAGTACCATTTTTCTCCCATGCCACACTACATGGAGTAGTTTGGCACAATAAATACATGGTAGATTTTTGACTTTCCAGGATAAATGAAAGTGCAGAATTTCTTGAAGAAGCCTGTCAATTTTGTCTGTTTGAGTATACTGATGTTCAAATAAGTCCATCAGTGATTTCCATAGAGCTAAAGCCATATCACATGATATGAACATGGGTTTAATTTACTCCTTGTACTGGTGACATAGAGCACATAAAGTTTTATGCCTCTTTGTTATAGGAAATCATCAATAAGAAGATAGATGTGGGAAATTCTCTAGTGAAGATAAAAATGTGATAGTTGCATGCATCTTCTATTAACGTCCCAAATCCAATTGTGGATTCATTGAATCTTGTGACTGTAGAAAGAGATATAGTCCAAAATACCACATGGATAAGGTTACCAAACTAGTAAATCATCATGTTTCATGAGTATGAGATGGTGTAAATCTGCATGTATATCCTCTAGAAGTTGATCCATGTTTCTCATTTCTTCCTTGATGGTTATGTTCGGATTACAATGTTGTGTGGGGTGGGCTATATATTTTTAGGATGGTATAAGCCATCCATTTATCTTGCCAAAATATTAGTGAGTAATCTACAATCAAATGATAGTGATAATTATTTTAAACCTTCTCAAACATAGTTTTCAGGCGAGTCTATATTGAGGATTATATATATTTTAATCTTCCAGTCATGAGTCCTTCCATTAATCTAATTTTCATTAGTACCAATGATTTAGATTTTATATTGGCCAACTTCCATATGAATCACATTTTATGATAATGATTAAACAATTTTAGGGTTTTGATGTCGAGGCCCCAAAGATTGTAAGGATTCTAACATTTTTTGCACAATAGTTTTGAAATTTTTTTCATCAAGATATTTCCACTACATATGATGTTCCTCATCAAAGAATTGATTTTCTTGAGTAGTTAGATCATTTATATATACACCATGAATGAATAAACCAGTTTGGATATGACAATTTATTTAACTAGGAAGATACTCCCTTCCATAGAAGGAGTCCTTCCCTTCCATGAAGATAAATTCCTTTTGATCTGGAACATGATTTTTATGTAGTGAGAGGCTTATGTTTTTTCACAAAAGTGGGTTTAACCTAATAATTAATGGCAATATGACCTTCTATTATCCCTGGAGTGATGATAATTCTTCCTCGTCTGTCAATGCTAAAGTGTTTTCTAAAATATATGAAAGACTTCAACAAGCTTGTTTCCTACCCCAAAAAAGATTCATAGTGCGATAGAGAATTATATATATTCTTGATGTTTTTCCCTTCACCTTAAGTAAATATTTAATATATCCAGTGAGAAAAAGAAGGGAGGTGGAAGAGGTACCTCTTGTAGATTGTATGGTATTTAACTCATACTTTCTTTTCATTTAAATAAACATTCTACTAAGATAATCTTCATAAATTTCAAAAACAATCACAGAGAACAGGTCACCTTTTTCTAATTACCCTTGAGAAAGTGGAATACCATTCCAGTGATCCATTAATGAGAGTGGATAAGTGATATGAACCAATAATTACTTTAATCCAATGAATGAATTTCATATCGAAACCAAAGCTATGAAGGATGGTTCCATTGAAGCTCTAATCCATTGTATCAATGAATTTTTTTGATGTCCAACATAAGAGTAACAATGGCTCCTCTGATAGGTTTTCATTGAATATTCACACATTATGAAGCTGTGAGGAGACAATTTTGAATATTCTTTCCTTTGATAAAGCCACACGGGTTCCATGAAACAATTTTATATGATATTTTGGACAACCTATTAGAGAGAACCTTGGTAATCACTGTCACAAACCACCCCAGTTTGACCCTGAACCGATCACCCGATCCGATCTGCGACTTGGCCCTAGAGGCGTTCCTGGTCCTCCCGGTCTAGTGAAAAGTGCTAGGGCATCAACAGAGTACAAATGGGAAGGATTTCTCCCAATGAATATAAATAAGAGAGCGGAAAGAAAATAGAACAACGTCAAGTAAAAAAACGACATTGTAAAGTAAGAACAATCAACAACAACAACACACTAACTTGACCACAAAAAAAACTCCTCCTGACCTCGAGAGTCACTCTCTAAACCACAACTATGTCTCTCCCACAGTTAAGAAGCTCTATTAAAACCTACAACACAACTAAAAACAGGAAAACACTATAGTTGTGAGTATTAAAACTCAGTAGGCGTTCCCAACAAACTATCCCCAATGCACTACCTTTAAATAAATAATTTACTAATTCCAAGTTTGAACTAAATTATATAAAATATGGGTTTCCACACACACTTTCATTTCTAAAACAAGTAATAATCCATTGCCCTTTTTAATTTAAGAAGAATCTTAATATTTGAAAAGATAAAGTGCATTTCATTTTTAAGAAACATTTTCACGAACAATTTAAAAACCCAAATTTTAGTTATTAGCCAAAAGGAAAACCACACATAACACACAACTCACACTAAGGGCAATGGAAAAGTGGCACACATGGGCAGAAACTGAACTAAACCTCTAGATCGTCTACCATGTACAAATAAGCACTAAAGGAAACATGGGTCGATCCTAGGAGCTCAGAAACAATCCAAAACATACTATACATGTGACTCATCCTTGAAGGCATGCCTACTCTCAATGACATCATAACGCCCTAACGCCCGGTGTTACCCTACATGGCCAAACCAAGGGGCACAATCCCAGAGAACTGATAACAAAACACCTCTCTACTATGGGCCATTATCTAGTACGTAGTCTAAACTAGTGAACCAATTGTTCTCAAAAGATTCACTTACTATGCAAGGTTCCCATGTCAACGCATGAAATAAAAAGGGGTGAATCAAAAATGTCAATCAAGTAACCAGTCACAATTCGTGACCACCACACACAATAACTCACACAATCCACGTACATAGTAGGATCACCCCTGAGTCACCCCAAAGAGTGTTTAAAAATAATTTATTTTATTAAAGTGACAAGCGGGCATTCACCAACTTTAAAGAGAAAAACCTCATTTCTCAAGAGAACCAAAACACTTGTTCATGCATCAAAAGAAATTATTTATCATCAAACCAAAATCACACTCGAAAATCCATGAATTATGTTCAATGTTCAAATGGGAATTCTTTTACTATTGCATGTCGGTTAATAAAAAAAATAATTCAAGTGTCGTGTATAAAATAAACATCTCTTTTTTACATCGAGTAATTATTTCAAAATTAATTATCTAATACTATTTCTAATTTATTAAAATTAATAAAATACCTAGAAATTAATAAATTCTAAATTTAAAGGCGAGTGCAGTGGGGGACCTACCTCAACTCGCATCTCGATTACAATGATACGACACGTCTCACACTTGTGCATAAGCACGTGCAACCGGTTAACTGTGGTATCACCTACTTTCTCTATCAACATGCCACAACAATCAAAAAAACAATAAAAATCTAGAAGCATAGACATAAAATGATATAATGAATAAATAGCACAAAAACTCTCCTCAACTACGGAGTAGGCGAAATTGGGTGAACTCAAACTGCTCGCCTTCGGTGGTGGGCGTTCGTCGCGCGCCCAATTGCAAACCAGGCTAGAAGTTAGTCACGCGAACAGAAGAGACATGTGAGCCAAAGGAGCCGGTCGTTCCACCCTGGAAGTCTAGAGGAGTTTTGGGGTGCCGAAAAAAGTCACCAAAAGTGCAGAGACCCGTATCTTGACATACATTGACATTACATTACTTTTGCGGAATACTTAGTACATAACAAAAACACACACACAAGGATCGTAATAGTTTAGTGTCTTTGGAAACTCGGAATATAATCTTCTAATCGTGGTGAAAGATCTTCAAAATCTCCCATAAAGATCTTCCTTTTTTTACCTAAAACCTTTCTTTATATCCTGGGGAAAAGAAAACATAAAAGGGTGAGCTCAAATGCTCAGTAATGGTATACAAAAGAAATAAAAATCATATCATATCTTTTTGAAAATCATAACCTACAAAAGAGATCATAATATCTTAACATGGAAGAAATCATAGAAGTGAAAATGAGATCACCATAATCATAACATGAAACTTGAAACTTTGTGGCATGCACACATAATCATGGAAAATCATTTCTTGTTAGTCATGACTCATTGCCAAGACTATCTTAGTGGAAAAAGTCCCTTTCTGAACCGAGTTCACTCCTCGTTTCAGTCCTGTTTCACTGAACCGAAATAACCTTCCGTACCAGCCATGTCTATCTCATGAGATATAAAACTTTACCCAATGCATTGGAGAGAGATATAGGTCCCACCCATCTTATAATGAATCCTTTCTTATGTGTGCCACATAATCATAAAACATACATCATCGCATAACACATGTAACAAAAATTGGATTCTTGAAACATCATGACATCATAAATCAATTCATATAAGATAAAGGAATTCATAAAAATAATTCCATCACAACATGAACAAATCAATTTAATAATAGGGATAAAAACAGAACCCTTTATTATCTTAGATGGAAAATCATTTTGATAAAACACTTGAACTCCATTCTTGAGGAAAATATCCTTTCTTCTTAAAAAAACATTTTTCCTTTAATAACATGTCATACAACTTTAAAATAAAAGAAGTTTATTAAAAATAAACTTGAAAACTTGTAAAGGAAGCTTTTTGGAAACAATGTTTTAAAAATCCATTCATGCCGTATAAGTTAAAAAAACATTCTTCGTACTTTTGTCGGAAAGTCAAAAAGCACCTCGTACGACAAAAGATTCCTTTCATACATATTACTAAAAACTCACCGAATGGTAAAAATAGATTTAAACAATTGTAGGTGGATGGAAATAATATTACATATTGATGAAACATGGATGTGGATGATAAAATACACCCCAGTGAATACTTACGAATAAACAATCTCGGATAAAAATGAGATTGTGATATTTCCCTTACCTTATGTCTGACTTTCTTTGTAAGTGTCCGAACCTCCTGTATAATGATTTAAATCATGTTATTGACTTATTCCAGAATCATATTCATTGTTATGATATCATATATGGTTCACTTATGACATTATATTACCCGTTCTTTTGTAAATTCCATGTTAAAGAAGCGTTTTGGGTAAAATCATTTCATTTATCGTAGGTGTTTTGACTTGTTGTTCTTGACATCATTATTACTTATATCATGATCTAATTACTTCCAGAATATAAAATATGATTTATATATCATATATATTCAGTATATATATATATAATAGATAGATAAATAAAATGAAAAACACCGTTCATGGAGACGGTAGTCCGTACGTACACATGAACGCTGTTTTACTTTCCTTATTGTCTTGAAATGGAAGTAAGTAGATGACATACATATATATATATACATAAATCCAGTAACTTTATAATGTCATATATTTCATTATTATTTCTTATATATACTTTATAATCATTCTTAAATGGTTAACATGGAGAATGAATCTCATCGCGTCGTGGAGACGGTAGTCCGTCGATGATATCATTTCCATAAATATTGAACTAAATTGGATTGGATTATACAATATATCAGAATCAATATTATGTTTTAATAACTATTTATAGTTATTCTTTACACCATTATACCCATCCATGTAAGGTGGTGGTGGAAAATAGATTACACCACGGTGTGGAGACGGTATTCCGTACGTACGCACGCGCGGTGATTTCTTTTTCCGTAGGATGGATAGATGGTGAAATAGGGTTGTTTCATACTTATAATAACATATCAGTATATGATTGATACTTATGTTATTACTTCATAATGAAATAACCTATGAAGAAGACGTGGAAGAAGAAATAAAGATGAAAGAATTGGTAACGGTAATTATCTCTTCTTTAAAGCGCCTCTTTGAGACCTCCTCTTAGGGCACTAAAATTGGTCTTTGAGGAAGACCAGAACCTCTAGGATGTTTCTAGGGAAGTGGAGAAGAGATTTTGGCAGGGGTTGGTCGAGCTTGGGTGCTCAAATTGGTGTGAGGAGGAGGGGGAGGAGGTGTCCTTTTATAAGGGAGGAGAGGGGCACCTTAGGAATATCTCAAAATATTATTTTATATTAAAGTAAAAATCGGTTTATAATGGTTCCAAAGGGTCTTATTTCGAAGATAAAGTGGGGATTGGTCGAAATCCTATCAACCAATAGGATTTAGACAAGTTTAGGTTATTATTTTAACCTTATCAATTAGATTTAACTCTAAGTTAAATAATTTAACTTTTACCGTGTCTTTTTGTTTTCTTTCACTATATTGTTAATACACTTACTATAACATGCCAAACGAACCTCAAATTGTTTATTATTAATATATATATCCTTATCTAAGTCATTTGGCCGATCCTTAGATTTTTAGGAATAAAATAACAATTAATAATATAATATTTGATTTAAAAACTATTTTGTGTCAATTTTCACACTATTTGATATATGATTTTTGTGAAAGTCATAACAGAATTATATGTTCGAACGAAGTTGATTAAATCAACACTAATATATCATAGTAACCTAGAAAATTAGTGGAATTCATAAAAAGTCTCAAATTACATTCATTTGAGTATTTATAACATCAATTATGTTAATATTTCCTTAAAAGGGTAATTACTGCATCATCGTTGTGTCATAAATAAATTAATTTATTTAAAGTCTAATAATTATAAATAAAATATTATTATGTAGGAAATCTTTTTAGATTTCTAATGAATATTTATAGTCGAATTTATCTTGTGTATAATCCCATATTAAAAATGTTTTATTGAATAAACTTTGATTTTAACTCTTTTAACTCTTCTTTTATTAAATAATAATAAATGTCCTAATCTAATCCAAGTGGGCCTAAATGATAATATTTTACACTTAAGGTTGTTTTTGGTCGAGATACACTTGTCCAATAGAATTAGGACATGTGTTAGGGTAATATTAATATCATTCTTACCCTTAATTACCCTATTTACTTTTAACCGTGGTAAATAAAAGTAAAAAGTTACTATTCACCAAAAATTATTTTCATCTCATTGAACCACATTTTACTTACTGACATCAACCGTGTCTCTCGGATTTTTGAAATTCCATTCACAGAAGCGGTAAAATTAAGTTTTATGAAAAATTCAGTTTTTTAACTACCACTTAGTAGTTTCACTATTCATCAAAAAATGAAGGTTTTCAGAAAAATGCCAAAATTTCATCCTAAGCTATAATTCGATACTCCGAATCCAAAAATGAAGTTCATTTTGAAAAATAAGATTTACAGAATTTTAAAAAGTGGTTATTACTATTCATACCGGCTAGTTTTAATAATATTTTAATAACATATCATTGTTTAGTGAAACTCGGTAGTGCGTATTACACACGCTATCGAGGAAGGTCGTGATTGCGTGTAATGCAAGGCAAGTCAAGGATGCGTGTTGTGCAAGCTCCTTTTGGTGTAGCGTACAACACAATACATTAATAAAATTAAAAAGAATATTTTTTATAAAATCTTGGGCTGTTACATTCTACCCCCCTTAAAATGAATTTCGCCCTCGAAATTCGTCGGGGTTATAAATGGTTTACTATTTGAAAGTTTCTTTAATAGAAACCCACATCGTAAAAAGGAATATCAAAACCAATCTTTAAAAACAAAAGTATGAAACGTAACGGTTACCCAAATAAACTAATCATTGGGTTTCCACATAGGTGAAAATATGGATATGGAAGAGAAATCTAACCATCATGTTCTGATGGAGAGTGGTAGAGAACATGGCTATGGAAAAGCCAATAATCACAATTCCATAAATTTGTGACGATCTAAGGTACCATCCGATTCATCAGGTATAAGATCACTAGGACAACATTTTTGGTTTTCAAGATCATTTCCCTAAAGTTGAAAATTTGAATTGGAATAAATACTTTCTTTATTTTGGTACAATCTCACTATTGTTCGTGCCTAGAACAATTTCCACTTCATCTCTTAAATAAATGAAGTTGAATTTGTTATTCGTGAAGTGTTAGCAGATCATGTGATAGAATGATGGGTCATTCCATCTGTCTCAAACAAAAGTTTAGCAAAAATTATATACATAAGTCGATCTATAGTGAGATTAATCATATATAGTTCCTAAAATGGACTTATACTTCATATATCATACTTCTTAATATAATAAAACTAGTTTCTACTAAACAGGGACTTCCTGTAGGCCAGTGGTAGGCGATAAAGGCCAGTCGCACTTCGGTTGTGGGTTCGATTCCCACAGCCTTGTCCGAAGCGATGGGCTGTCGCCCGTCCTGTAGGTTGTCCTTTTTCTAAAACAATATTACTATAACATCCCATAATATCGAAAAAACTTCTATCCTTAAACAATACTAACTTATGTCCAACATAATCCATTCCAATCTTTAGTCTTATCCATAATACTGCAGTCCATTCTCATAACATAGTGAAAACGATTACCAGAGATTTAATACCATCGTTGATCCCCATATATCATAAGATATATCTTGTTGGAAACATTCCAAACATTCAAAGGCCTTAATCTTGTACTCTCTTGAATACCCATTGAACCTTAGTGAAAACATGAATGCAGTTAAAAGTTAACACTTTCCACATACCAAAATCCTCAAAATTCTATATACTCAAACCATGATATCACATAGTCCTTATATCAATCATGAGCTCATGAATACTGTTAAACATTTCATTTTCTCGTTTTCCCTTCATTATGCGCATAATATCTCAATTACTTTGAATACCACATTAGACAAATACATAAATATTCCAATACTACATGATACAACATTATTTTGGAATCCCATTACATAAACACTTAATCATTCCACCACATCATTGTCATATTCAACATTGCCAATAGAGATCGCATGTGACTTCCCTTTGTCCATTACCTTAAGTGGTTGCTCATGTTGATCGTCACTAACCCTTGGATTAGGGCATTTATTGGCATAATGTCCCATCTCCTTACACTTGAAACATTGAAGTGTTGGTGGTGCGTTTTATGCAGTGTTTGCTTTGTTCACATCATTAGAAACCCTTTTTCCATTACTTCGACACTCAGCTACTCGATGACCTTCTTTTCCACACTTAAAACATTTTCTAGTCCCTTTAAGACAATCTCCACCATGCTTCTTTCCACACTTAAAACATTTTCTAGTCCCTTTAAGACAATCTCCACCATGCTTCTTTCCACACTTTGTGCATAAGGAAACATTCATCTTCTTTTCACCATTATTTTGAGATTTCTCCTTGAACTCCATCTTTCGTTTCTTTTCAAAACCATGAGATGGATATGTAACACCAACTTCCATTTCTACCTTGATAGCACAACACACAATTTCTTCATAGCTACTGAAGTCTCTTATAGCTAATGCCCTTCGAAGGCTTGGTTTTAAGCCACTGAAAAATCGATCAACTTTACTTTCAGGTTGGATGATAATGCCAGATGAATACCTTGCAAGTCTTGTAAAATTTGCTTCGTATATACCAACAGATTCCTCATCCTTCTGCTTCAGCTCAAGAAACTCCTTTTCCATCTTCGTTCGAAGAATACGAGGGAAGTACTTACTGAAAAACAAGTTCTTGAACTCGTCCCATTCCATGGAATCAATTTCATCTCTTTGTCTCGTATTCTTGATAAGATTCCACCATTGATCAGCTTCACCTTCCAAACGATATACTGCTAAGATGACTTTATCATGTTCAAAACATTGAAGAACTTAAAATATCTTTTCAGTAGTACTAATCCATTGTTCAGCAACTAATGGATCAGTAGACCCACTGAAAGAAGGCGGACGCTGCCTCATGAGGGATTCAACAGAATGTTGCTCCTTCCTTTGCTCGTTTGGAAGTACTGCATGATTCATAGCTTGAGAAAGTTGTGTGAGAATGGCTACAAGATTTTGCATTCCAGCTCCCATATCGTTTGGTTGCTCAGGGGGACAATCATTGCATTGTCCATTGCATTGATCAACACGGTTCCTTCGGGTTCCAGCCATCGTCTAAAACCCCAAAAGAATAGTGTGAGAGGCAAAAATCATGCTAGGGAAAACAACATAATAAAGGGGTAGTACCCTCAATATCTAACATCTTAGGTTAAATTCTAAGATCGTTAGAGCAATTCTAGGACTATAACCTATACGTATACTTAACCTTCGAGACATCCCTAGACATACCTTAGAAATATCTCTAGGGATCTCACTATCGTTTTCGCATCCTAGTTTCCAAAGGTTGACTAAACCTTTCCTCTGATACCAACTGTAGAGACCCGTATCTTGACGTACATTGACATTACATTACTTTTGCGGAATACTTAGTACATAACAAAAACACATACACAAGGATCGTAATAGTTTAGTGTCTTTGGAAACTCGGAATATAATCTTCTAATCGTGGTGAAAGATCTTCAAAATCTCCCATAAAGATCTTCCTTTTTTTTTACCTAAAACCTTTCTTTATATCCTGGGAAAAAAGAAAACATAAAAGGGTGAGCTCAAATGCTCAGTAAGGGTATACAAAAGAAATAAAAATCATATCATATCTTTTTGAAAATCATAACCTGCAAAAGAGATCATAATATCTTAACATGGAACAAATCATAGAAGTGAAAATGAGATCACCATAATCATAACATGAAACTTGAAACTTTGTGGCATGCACACATAATCATGGAAAATCATTTCTTGTTAGTCATGACTCATTGCCAAGACTATCTTAGTGGACAAAGTCCCTTTCTGAACCGAGTTCACTCCTCGTTTCAGTCCTGCTTCACTGAACCGAAATAACCTTCTGTACCAGCCATTTCTATCTCATGAGATATAAATATTTACCCAATGCATTGGAGGGAGATATAGGTCCCACCCATCTTATAATGAATCCTTTCTTATGTGTGCCACATAATCATAAAACATACATCATCGCATAACACATGTAACAAAAATGGGATTCTTGAAACATCATGACATCATAAATCAATTCATATAAGATAAAGGAATTCATAAAAATAATTCCATCACAACATGAACAAATCAATTTAATAATAGGGATAAAAACAGAACCCTTTATTATCTTAGATGGAAAATCATTTTGATAAAACACTTGAACTCCATTCTTGAGGAAAATATCCTTTCTTGTTAAAAAACATTTTTCCTTTCATAACATGTCATACAACTTTAAAATAAAAGAAGTTGATTAAAAATAAACTTGAAAACTTGTAAAGGATGCTTTTTGGAAACAATGTTTTAAAAATCCATTCATGCCGTATAAGTTAAAAAAAACATTCTTCGTACTTTTGTCGGAAAGTCAAAAAGTACCTCGTACGACAAAAGATTCCTTTCATACATATTACTAAATACTCACCGAAGGGTAAAAATGGATTTAAACAATTGTAGGTGGATGGAAAAAATATTACATATTGATCAAACATGGATGTGGATGATAAAATACACCCCAGTGAATACTTACGAATAAACAATCTCGGATAAAAATGAGATTGTGATATTTCCCTTACCTTATGTCCGACTTGCTTTGTAAGTGTCCGAACCTCCTGTATAATGATTTAAATCATGTTATTGACTTATTACAGAATCATATTCACTGTTATGATATCATATATGGTTCACTTATGACATTATATTACCCGTTCTTTTGTAAATTCCATGTTAAAAAAGCGTTTTGGGTAAAATCGTTTCATTTATCGTAGGTGTTTTGACTTGGTGTTCTTGACATCATTATTACTTATATCATGATATACTTACTTCCAGAATATAAAATATGATTTATATATCATATATATTCAGTATATATATATATATAATAGATAGATAAATAAAATGAAAAACACCGTTCATGGAGACGGTAGTCCGTACGTACGCATGAACGTTGTTTTACTTTCCTTATTGTCTTGAAATGGATGTAAGTAGATGACATACATATATATATATATACATAAATCCAGTAACTTTATAATGTCATATATTTCATTATTATTTCTTATATATACTTTATAATCATTCTTAAATGGTTAACATGGAGAATGAATCTCATCGCGTCGTGGAGACGGTAGTCCGTACGTACGCACGAGCGATGATATCATTTCCATAAATATTTAACTGAATTGGATTGGATTATACAATATATCAGAATCAATATTATGTTTTAATAACTATGTATAGTTATTCTTTACACCATTATACCCATCCATGTAAGGTGGTGGTGGAAAATAGATTACACCACAGCGTGGAGACGGTATTCCGTACGTACGCACGCGCGGTGATTTCTTTTTCCGCAGGATGGATAGATGGTGAAATAGGGTTGTTTCATACTTATAATAACATATCCGTATATGAGTGATACTGATGTTATTACTTCATAATGAAACAACCTATGAAGAAGAAGTGGAAGAAGAAATAAAGATGAAAGAATTGGTAACGGTAATTACCTCATCTTTGAAGCGCCTCTTTGAGACCTCCTCTTAGGGCACTAAAATTGGTCTTTGAGGAAGACCAGAACCTCAAGGATGTTTCTAGGGAAGTGGAGAAGAGATTTTGGCAGGGGTTGGCCGAGCTTGGGTGCTCAAATTGGTGTGAGGAGGAGGGGGAGGAGGTGTCCTTTTATAAGGGAGGAGAGGGGCACCTTAGGAATATCTCAAAATATTATTTTATATTAAAGTAAAAATCA
Source organism: Viscum album (assembly GCA_963277665.1). Taxonomy (NCBI): domain Eukaryota; kingdom Viridiplantae; phylum Streptophyta; class Magnoliopsida; order Santalales; family Viscaceae; genus Viscum; species Viscum album. Next base: position 1,260,843,238 of record OY728145.1, on the reverse strand, counting down.
GTTTATAATGGTTCCAAAGGGTCTTATTTTGAAGCTAAAGTGGGGATGGGTCGAAATCCTATCAACCAATAGGATTTAGACAAGTTTAGGTTATTATTTTAACCTTATCAATTAGATTTAACTCTAAGTTAAATAATTTAACTTTTACAGTGTCTTTTTGTTTTCTTTCACTATATGGTTAATACACTTACTATAACATGCCAAACGAACCTCAAATTGTTTATTATTAATATATATATCCTTATCTAAGTCATTTGGCCGAACCTTAGAGTTTTAGGAATAAAATAACAATTAATAATATAATATTTTATTTAAAAACTATTTTGTGTCAATTTTCACACTATTTGATATATGATTTTTGTGAAAGTCATAACAGAATAATATGTTCAAAAAAAGTTGATTAAATCAACACTAATATATCATAGTAACCTAGAAAATTAGTGGAATTCATAAAAAGTCTCAAATTACATTCATTTGAGTATTTATAACATCAATTATGTTAATATTTCTTTAAAAGGGTAATTACTGCATCATCGTTGTGTCATAAATAAATTAATTTATATAAAGTCTAATAATTATAAATAAAATATCATTATGTAGGAAATTATTTTAGATTTCTAATGAATATTTATAGTCGAATTTATCTTATGTATAACCCCATATTAAAAATGTTTTAGTGAATAAACTTTGATTTTAACTCTTTTAACTCTTCTTTGAATTAAATAATAATAAATGTCCTAATCTAATCCAAGTGGGCCTAAATTATAATATTTTACACTTAAGGTTGTTTTTGGTCGAGATACACTTGTCCAATAGAATTAGGACATGTGTTAGGGTAATATTAATATCATTCTTACCCTTAATTACCCTATTTACTTTTAACCGTGGTAAATAAAAGTAAAAAGTTACTATTCACCAAAAATTATTTTCATCTCATTGAACCACATTTTACTTACTGACATCAACAGTGTCTCTCGGATTTTTGAAATTCCATTCACAGAAGCGGTAAAATTAAGTTTTATGAAAAATTCAGTTTTTTAACTACCACTTAGTAGTTTCACTATTCATTAAAAAATGAAGGTTTTCAGAAAAATGCCAAAATATCATCCTAAGCTATAATTCGATACTCCGAATCCAAAAATGAAGTTCATTTTAAAAAATAAGATTTACAGAATTTTAAAAAGTGGTTATTACTATTCATACCGGCTAGTTTTAATAATATTTTAATAGCATATCGTTGTTTAGTGAAACTCGGTATTGCGTATTACACACGCTATCGAGGAAGGTCACGATTGCGTGTAATGAAAGGCAAGTCAAGGATGCGTGTTGTGCAAGCTCCTTTTGGTGTAGCGTACAACACAAGACATTAATAAAATTAAAAAGAATATTTTTTATAAAATCTTGGGCTGTTACAAAAAGGGGGGGCGCACGGCCGGGAAGGGTACGTGGCCAGTTTGAGGGCACGCGACAGGTGGAAGACGCGTGACTGGAGGTCACCGGCTGGTCAGAGCTATACGGTGGCCGAAAAGAACTCCTGCAGGTCGGAGGCAGATGTACGCTAGTTAGCTGGAGAGGGGCTGGCCATGATGGGGATGAATCCCGAATCCGGGCCGAAAATTGCTTGCCAAAAATGTCGTGAGATACCCGTCGAAATATGGAAGCGATATAAGCAGAATAAATAAATCAACACGTAGGGTTTTTTAACGTGGAAAAACCCTCCCATGCGGAGGATTAAAAAACCACAGGGCAACTCCGAGAAAATTCACTATGAATCAGAGAATACAATAATCCAAGCAATGCCCGAACTTGAATTACAAATGAGAGAGCGTAGAAAACCTGTGTGAAAACAACACCCTAATACGCCTCTTCCTTCTCTCTGATAAACATCCCGCTGACGCCATGTATCGGAAGATCAATCTGTGACAAAATGTCACCCTTCTGTCGATGAAACGTCACTACCTCAGAGATCTTCACCCGAACATGCGTCAGCCTCGCACCAGCTTGCGACACCCGAAAGATCTCGCCATCATGATGTACCGCCGATCTCCAATCGGGACACGCCACCTGATTACCGCTATCAGGCAGACTTTCGATACGTGGCCCCGATCATCAATTTCGTAGTCGCTGCTCTGCACCTGTCAAATGCCGACGCGCCATCGTCGCCGTGCCACACGGGCCACCGCAAACGCGGCAACCCCTTCCCGGGTCACCCTTGCTGGCTACATCTTGCTGACACACTCTTTTTTTTAAAATATGTTTCTGGATCCTCCTTATATAGACAAAAAGTCCATAATAATCAATTAATGCAGTCAACATCCATTATTCCATCCATTAATATTGAGAATTAAATATCCATTAATGTTGGGAGAAAATCTTCAATTAATGGTGATATAAATCTCCCCATTAATAATTTGCATCTCTCATCAATAAATGTGATGAATCTCTCCATTAATAATTTTCTTCTCTCATTAATAAATGTGATGAATCTCAACAATCTCCCCCTTTATCACATTAATGAATGGAACCATCCAACAAACCGAGTTGGAAAGAAAATAGGTCGGTATCACACCAACCATCATCAACTGCAGAAAAATATGACGACATCCTTCTGCACTTCTGATAAAAAAATATCAGCTCCTCCTGCAAAACGAAAATCGATCGCCAAAATCTTCGTCACATTTGTATCTGCACCATCCTGCTCATCCTGCTGAACAAGACAAGAACCAGAAACATCTGGCTCCCTCGTAATAGTGATTACCACATAATCTGAAGCACCTGCAAGAATAAACAGCTCCCCTTGCTCAACATCCCATGAGCGGATATGTGCATCACCTCTCTCAACCTGCTTTAATTTCCAAACTTTATTTTGCTCCATGCACGCATCTGCGATCCTCTTCGAAGCTTCCAAAATCCTCACGTTAAACTGCAAGCACAAATCAACCTCCTCTGATACCACTTGTTGGGGGAGAATCCCGAATCCGGGCCGAAAATTGCTTGCCAAAAATGTCGTGAGATACCCGTCGAAATATGGAAGCGATATAAGCAGAATAAATAAATCAACACGCAGGGTTTTATAACGTGGAAAAACCCTCCCATGCGGAGGATTAAAAAACCACGGGGCAACTCCGAGAAAATTCACTATGAATCAGAGAATACAATAATCCAAGCAATGCCCGAACTTGAATTACAAATGAGAGAGCGTAGAAAACCTGTGTGAAAACAACACCCTAATACGCCTCTTCCATCTCTCTGATAAACATCCCGCTGACTCCATGTATCGGAAGATCAATCTGTGACAAAATGTCACCCTTCTGTCGACGAAACGTCACTACCTCGGAGATCTTCACCCGAACATGCGTCAGCCTCGCACCAGCTTGCGACACCCGAAAGATCTCGCCATCATGATGTACCGCCGATCTCCAATCGGGACACGCCACCTGATTACCACTATCAGGCAGACTTTCGATACGTGGCCCCGATCATCAATTTCGTAGTCGCTGCTCTGCACCTGTCAAACACCGACGCGCCATCGTCGTCGTGCCACATGGGCCACCGCAAACGCGGCAACCCCTTCCCGGGTCACCCTTGCCGGCTACATCTTGCTGACACACTCTTTTTTTTAAAATATGTTTCTGGATCCTCCTTATATAGACAAAAAGTCCATAATAATCAATTAATGTAATCAACATCCATTATTCCATCCATTAATATTGAGAATTAAATATCCATTAATGTTGGGAGAAAATCTTCAATTAATGGTGATATAAATCTCCCCATTAATAATTTGCATCTCTCATCAATAAATGTGATGAATCCCTCCATTAATAATTTTCTTCTCTCATTAATAAATGTGATGAATTTCAACAGGCTAGTGGAGTCATTAATCGGAGGAGGTCCGGCTGAAGATCATGATGGCCATACAAGCACTGACTAGGGTGTGGCCTGGCTGGCCAGTGAGGGGTGCGGTTGGGAGAGCACACAGTGGCCCGATGGCTAGGGGCACGGCTAGCTGGGAGGTCACCTGAGAGGGAGCTGGCTGGAGAGAAGGGTTGTGCAGCAAGAGGTCACACTGAGGGGATGTGTGCTGGGTATAAGAGAAGGGGGGATAAGGGAGGCGCTGGTGGAGCAGGGCAGGAGGGAGGCGCCGGGATAAGGCTCAGTAAGCTGCTTGGGTGGGATGGAAGGGGAACTGGGGTTGTTGCACTGTTGTTGGTCAGACGATGTAGGTGGAGCAGGGCTGGCCAAGGGGATGCCACTGGCCGGATGGATCAGGGAGAGGGGAGGTAGCGGAGAGGGAGAGCAGGCATGGGAGGGATCACACATGCGGGACAAGCAAGGCAGGAGAAGCCGACCCAAAGGGGCGCTGGAAATAGGGAGGCGGGTTGCTGCGCGGAGTGGCCGGCTGCTGTTGGTTGGAGGCGGAGCAGGGTGTGGGAGGCACGCTGGTGTAGGGAACCGGCTGGTGCTGCGTTGGGGCTACTTCAAGGGAGAGAGTCAGGGTCAGCTGGCCACTAATTGTGGAGAGGGGTTTCAATGGGGAGGCGGGCTGGAGGTCGTCGAGGCATACGACCGAGTAGAGGGAGGGCCAGTGCTGTGCGGGCGAAGTCGGAGGGGCGAGGGTGGTGCAGTGCTGGGAAGAGGGAGTCGCGTGTAGGGGGAGAGGCTGGAGGTGAGCTACTAGGTGCTGCAACGGGAGGAGTGGCGAGGGTGTAGGACAAGGAGGTGGAGGCTAGCGGGAGGGATTCAGCAGGAGGGTCATCACAGGGGGCGCAGTCGCGGCCAGTCAGGCAGGCCGAGGGAGGCACTAGGATGAGGGGAGGAAGTTGGGGCGCGACACAAAAAAGGGCTGAGGGAGAAAACACATGGAAGAAAAAAAGATGAAAAGAAAAGTAAATAAAATAAAATATAAAAATAGTCAAAAATAATAATAATAATAATAATAATAATAAAAATAATTTTAATCTATATTAATAATATTAATATTAATATCAATAATAATAATAATAATAATGATAATAATAAAAACAACTTTATTAATAAACTAAAAATGATAAAAATAATAATTTTAAATAATAATAAAAGAATCTTTAATAATTATAATATAATATTAAAATTGTTTATCAACATTTTCTTCGTTTTGAAAAAAAATAATATTAATTACATCTTTAATAATTATGATAACATTAAGGAATATTTTTTAAATAATAATAATAACAATAATAATAATAATAATAATAATAATAATAATAATAATCATCATCATCATCATCATATCGATAAAAATATGAATAATAAAAATACTGATTTTGTTTTAATAATAATAATTAAAATTACTAACCATGAAAATTTTAAATAATGCAATAAATTAAAAAATTTATTCATTTTAATTTTCCAAAGATGGGAGGACTGTGTCGTTGTATGGGCGAAGCCATACGCGGTTTCCAAAATGCGCTCCGCTCGGGCGCTCAGTGACGTCAACTCAAAAACACCCGTTTTTTGACAAAATTCAAAACTCTTACTCAAGATTCAACCCGAACATTGAAAAAAATATTTAAAGCATAAGAAAATAAGAAAATATAAATAATAGATAGGTTGGGGAGTGAAAATTATCCCCACCATAATACTTTACGGCCCCGTAAATCCACGACAAGATTAAGACCCAAAGAGGTAACTCCTTGTGTGTCACTCACCCACAAAAGTTTAAGTGCCACCAGTTGATCGATCCAAACGAACACTGAACTCCCATTACATGGAACTTATCCTCAAAACATGAACACTTTAAACACAACAAAAAAGAATCCTGAAACGAAACTCTGACACTGACATGGGGAGGCCCGAACAGACTCACCACTATAGGAAACAAGCCAAAACCGAATTCAACGAGACCCGTGATGAGTCTCCCCACCATAAGGACTGCTATGATTAACCAAACATGAAAGCTTCCCACACAGACTAGAAATCCCACCATAATGGTAGGGGAGGAGAGGTCCCAACTGATAGAGCATCAAAACTACCTCGATCGCCATATCAACAATGTTGCATCCTCGGAAGATCACAAAATAGGCCACACTAAGGAAAAAAGATTAAACGAAGTCCATTTTTCACTGTTGGGCTTCACCTGACTACACGCCAGCTTCACTCCGGGGCCTATGGTAGGAGCACTGAGGATCGAAGCATATCCTGCCTCAGAGTGAGGCTTTGGAAATTCCCAAACATAACACATGAACCAGAATTTTAACAAACACACATCCATTAGAATAATGGTTTCAAAGAGGTTCGATAAGAACCATTCTTACAACTGAAAGAAACACCACAGAACACTATAAGAGACGGGCACTACATCCAAGGAACACTACAAAGATAAAAACTCCAAACTGATCCCCAAACATCACCCTACTCCTACTGACGATCTGAGGTGACCTTCAATGAGCCAAGTATGGCTTCAAACGCTTCTTGGAAACACCTCGATAGAATCATTGTAAGTGTCCCAAACATCCATGGGTGTGGTAGGGTTTCATATCACTCAGTCACATTAGTCTCTTGAGTCCCTCCTTACCACACTGGTGACAAATCATGACATTGCGATGTGATGAATATGACTGAAAGTCTGAAGGCCTCTTGATTCCTCTATCATTTCCACCAGTATTAGGCTACTTCCCATTATTCTTATTGCTATCTTCTACACAACTTCCTAAGGTCAGATCCTCCTACCAACTCAGCTTCGGCAAGGAAAGCTTGTCTCACCACGTCAGGGAAGGTGATTACATTAAATTATTCCACTATTGACTTCAGCTCAGGATGTAATCTAAACTCAAAATGCTGAGCTTTCAGGGGATCATTTCCAACATACCTCGGTTCATACAGAGCCAAGTCGAGGAAACAATGAAATAATTCCTACATCAATCCAACACCTTACTGAAGACCACACAACTCCATCCTCTTCCTCACCTTTGTCACCTCATAGAAGTATTGTTGGATGAACGACGACTTGAAGAACTCCCAAGTGAGATCTTCTCGAGGCTTTCTTCGAGACACGGACTTCCACCACTTCCAAGTTGGACCTTCAAGCATAATGTTATCCAACTTAACCTTCAATGACTCAGGTGGCATGAGAGAACATAAGTTCCTCTCAATATTCCACAATAACTCCTCCACCTCAAGAGGATCTTATTTCCCATAAAATAGTGGAAGGTTCAACTTCTAAAACTCAAGGATGTAGTCCTTGGGCTGATCAACTGGGGGATTTTCTAAGGACGCACTGCCTGAAGTTGCACCTTGGGCATCCATAGAACCTTCGTGGGGGGTGAACACTAAGGAACAAGAAAACAAAATGCTAGGTCAAACATGGTCATTACCATTTTAAATTCAACTTTTCACAATTTCCAAACTAAAACATTATAAAACAATTTTCATAATGGAGGAAAACCCAAACGATTCACTAGGGGGGAAGTAGTGATGATGGGTGACTCAGACATATGGTTAGCGGCTATATTCTAGTCACACCATCATCACTTAGAGAATTATAGGGTAAAGTCCCCAGATCCACATGGCTTGCTAGACCATGCGAGCTCATGGAGGTCACTTTCCCAGCTCCCATTTCATTTCCCAGTACCAAACAAACTATTAGAATCAAGGACATCGACATACCTGAATATCCCTTGGTAGCCCGAGGTTCAGAACGAGGAAGGGTTCATGACTTCCTTCTCTTCCATATGCCTCAAGTCTCGAAAATCCTACTCCTTCTACCATGAAAAGCCCAAATAATAGTGGGAGCTCTGAAAAAACAAGGTCCGCTCAAGATTCAACCTCCTCTGATACCATTTTGTCAAGAACCAACCCAGGTTGACCCTGAATAGATCACACGAGTCGATCTGCAAAATGGCCCGAACGGTGTTCCTGATCCTCCTGGACTGGTGACAAGCACCAGGGCATCAACAAAGTACATATAGGAATAATTTTTTCCAATGAAAATAAATAAGGCAGCGAAAATCAAATAGAGCAATGCAAAGTAAAAAAATGATATGGTAAAGAAAGAATAGTCAACTACAGCAACACACTAACCCGACCACAGCCAAAAACTCCTCGTGACCACAAGTTTCACTCTTCTAACAACAACTAAGTCTCTCCCATGTTGAACAAGATTGATTCAAACCTACAAAAAAGCTAAAAATATGAAACCACTATAGGCATGTGTATTAAAACTCAGAAGGCATTCCCAACAAACGATCCCTAATGCACCATCTTTAAATAATGAATTTTCTAATTCCAGGTTTGAACTAAATTATATAAAATATGGGTTTCCACACACACTTTAATTGCTAAAAAAAGTAACATTACATTAATCTTTTTAATTTAAGAACATGTTTAATGTTTGAAAAGAGAAAGTGCATTGCATTTTTAAGAAACATTTTCGCGAACAATTTAAAAACCCATATTTTAGTTATTATCCAAAAAGAAAACCGCACATAACACACAACTCACATTAAGGGAAATGGAAAAAGTGGCACACATGGGATAGAAAATGAACTAAACCTCTCAATAATCTATCACATACAAAAAATCACTAAAGGAAACATGGGTCGAACCTAGGAGCTCGTGAACAATCCAGAACATACTATACATGTGACTCATCCTGAAGTCATGGCTACTCTCGATGAAGACATAACGCCCTAACGCCCGGTGTTTCCCTACATGGCCTAACAGAGGGGGACAATCCCATATAACTGATAACAAAACAACTCTCTGTTATGGGCCAGTAGTGAGTGCGTAGTCTGAACTAGTGCAACAATCGTTCATAGAAAATTCACTTACTGTGTCAGGTTCCCATGTCAACACATGCAATAAAAAGGGTGAGTCAACAATGTCAATAATGTAACCAATATCAATGCATGAACACCACACACAACAACTCACACAATCCATGTACACAGTAGGATCACCCCTAATTCAACTCAAAGAGAGTTTTCAAAATAATTTATTTTATTAAAGTTCCAAACGGGCCTTCACCAACTTTAAAGAAAAAAATATCATTTCTCAGGAGAACCAAAAAACTTTGTTCATGTATCAGAAGAAATTATCAATCATCAAACCAAAAACACACATGAAAATCCATAAATTATGTTCAAAGGAAAAATGGTCATTCTTTCACTATTGTGTGTCTGTTCATCAAAAAAATAATTCAAGTGTCGTGTATAAAATAAACAGATCTTTTTTACATAATGTAATTATTTCAAAATTAATTTTCTAAAACTATTTATTATTTATTTTAATAAAATGTAAATCAATTAATAAATTCTAAATTTAAAAGGAGTGTTCAGTGGGGAACCTACCTCGACTCGCAACTCTATTACAACGATGTGACACATCTCACACTTGCACACAAGCCCGCACAACCGGTTAACCATGGTATCGCTGAATTTCCCTACCAACATGACGCAATAATCACAAAAACAATAAAAACCCAGAAGAATAGAATTTAAATGATATAATGAATAAATAGCGTAAAAACTCACCTCAACAACGGAGCAAGCGAAATAGGGTGAACTCAAACCGCATGCCTTCGGTGGCGGGCATTCTTCGTGTAACCAATTGCGAACCAGGCGCACAACTAGTCACACTAATGGTGGTGACACAAGAGCCGATGGAGTTGTTCGTTCCACCCTAGAAATCAGGCGAGGGTATTCTCGGTGCTGAAAAAAGTCATTGGGAAGGGGGAACACGGTTGGGAAGGGTGCGCGTCCGGTCGGAGGGCGTGCGACAGGTCGAATGCGCGCGACCGGAGGGCACCAGCTTTTCGGAGCTACGTGGCATCCAGAAAGAAGTCCCACAGTTAAGAGGTAGATGAGAACTTGTCAGCTAGAGAGGGGTTGGCCAGTGCGGTCACTAATCAGAGGAGGTCTAGCTGAAGATCGCAGCGGCTGGACAAGTATCGTCGAGGGCATGACCCGGCTGGCTAGTGAGGGGCGCGACTGAGAGAGTGTGTGGTGGCCCGATGGAAAGGGGCATGACTGTGAGGGTGGTCACCTGAGAGGGAGCTAGCTGGGGAGAAGGCCCGCATAGCAAGAGGTGGCGCCGAGGGGCTACGCACTGTGTGTAAGAGAAGGGGGGAGAAGGGGGAATCGGCAGAGATGGGCCGGAGGGAGGCATCGGGATGAGGCTCAGTAGGCTACTCAGGTAGAATGGAAGGGGAACTGGGGTTGTTGTGTTAGAATAACAACCGTGATTTAATTTAATATTATTATTATGGGATATTAATGGATAAAACTGTAAATTGATGGAATTTCATAGTTAATTAAGTAACCACCCATATAACTGCTTTATCCCTATTTGAAGGGTCTTGTCCTTTCCAATTAAGACTCAATCAATTTCCAGTACATTCCATCAATTTTTCTGTGGAAGAGAAAAGAGGCAGAGGATAGAAATCCTTTTTAGTGGGCGAAAATCAAGGAGATTCAAATCAGGAAGATCCCGTCAATCAATGTATATTTTATCTCATTATTTGAATTATGTTTCACTATCTGATAAACACAGATTTTAAAGATCCTAAAATAAATAAAATTAATTTTCATGTGGTATCGGAGGAGGGTTATGAAATCTGTGTTTTTTCATGTAGAAATTTACTATGTGTTGCGTTAAAATAAGAATGAAAAATCTGGATTGCGTTCTGCAAGAAATATGTTTCATTAAATCTGAATTCTTTTCTTCTTATTTTAAATTTTCATTAATATTAATAATAATAGAGTGTGGTGGAATTTTCTAAACACGAATATGGTGTGAAATTTATTATTATTATTATTATTATTAAATGAGAATATGTTGCCTCTCTCTTCAATCATGGGGTGTTTTGTAAATTGGTTTCACTATTTGATAATCATTGTGCAATTATTATTATTATTATTCTTATTATTATTTTAAATTATGAATCCACTGTGCATTTGTATTTCTCTTCCCAAATATTAAGTGCCTATTTTTTAGGAATCTCAATTTGTTGCATCTTCTCCTTGATTTTAGATTTTGAAATTTCCCTTTTAGTTATTTTTTATCTTTTATAACAGAATGAATTTTATATTTAAAATTGTTTTAATGATTAAAAAAATGGATAAGGTTTCCCACATTTACGAAATGGTTTTAAAGGCGGCGTGTTAGTATTTTTTTATTTATTTATCAGCTTATAAAAAAATGATTTGTCATTATTTGAAATAATTATTGGAGTTTTAAATTTGATTCCAAAACAAATTAAAGAAAGGGTAAACAAAATTTGGGATTTGTAATTATTAAAATTTATTTGTATTTATAACTATGTTATGATTATGATATTTTTATTTGAAACATTATTTCATGAGATTTGTTAATCACCAAAGTGGTCAAATTATAAAGTTAAAATTGTTTCAAAAAATTAGGTTAATATGATATAAATTGATTGCTCATAAATTTGATACTATTGTGATATCTTTATGAGTAATTAAAATTCATTATTATAAGATATTTATTAATTTCCCAAAGGCAATTTGCATATTCTTATAATTTATGAATATAATTATCGGTAATATATATTATGCATTATGAGATTTATTTATATATCCAAAGATAATAAATAAATACAATTGATGTGTATATTATTCCAAATAAAGTTATTTTAATTAGTATCAATTATGTATGTGTATTAGTGTTTTACCCAAAGGAGAACACTAATACACATTTATGTAAAATAATTTGTCTAAATAAATGTATTATTTTTATTATTTCAAAGCATTAATTTAAAACTTGTATTTATTGTAGTTATCTTTTCATCATTATTTCACTCACAAACATCTTCTGTTCCAATCCTTAATGGATTAAATTTCTCCAATTGGAGTGAGAAAATCCAATTCCACTTTGGTGTATTGGATCTTGATTTAGCACTTCGAGTAGAGAAACCCGCTACTACAACAGATGACAGTAGTGATGATGATAATGTATATTATGCACCATGGGAAATATCTAACAGATTAAGTTTTATGTTCATGCGAATGAGCTTAGAAAGTAACATCAAGTATGGTCTCCCTAAAACTGAAAGCGCTAATGTTTTTATGAAATCTGGGGGTAGATGATCTCAAACTGCTGAAAAATCTCTTGCAGGGACATTAATTACTACATTGACCACCATAAAGTATGATGGTTCTCGTACCATTCATGACCATGTCATTGAAATGAAAAATATTGCAGCAAGACTTAAGTATTTAAGAATGGAAGCGGATGAAAGTTTCCTTGTAAAGTTTGTCCTAAACTCATTACCTTCTGAGTATGGACCATTCTAAATAAACTACAACACCAAGAAATATAAATGGAATGTGCATGAAATACATAGTATATTAGTTCAAGAGGAAACACGTTTAAAGAGTCAAGGAATCCACTCCGTCCATTATGTGCATCATCAAGGAGGAAACAAGTATGGAATATAGAAGTATGGAAAAAAGAAAGGGACCATTGAAGGTTAATGAGTCTTTTAGAAAGAACCAGAAGAACAAAAATAATGATAAATTCCATTTCTGTGGGAAAGTTGGACATTTCCAAAAAGTTTGTCTAAAATGGAAGGCTTTGTTTGAAAAGAAAGGTAAGAAAAATGCTTATACATGTTATAAATCAAACTTAGCTGATGTTCCACATAATACATTGTGGATTGATTCTGGTTGTACGACTCATGATTCGAATACAATGCAAGGATTACTTTCAATCCAAATCACAAGCCCAACTAAAATGTTTATCTTCATGGGGAATAGAGTGAAGGTTCCAGTTGAAGCTGTCAGGACTTATCGTTTAATCCTTGATAGTGGATATAGTTTGGAATTATATGAAACCTTTTTTGTACCCAGTACATCTAGGAATTTGGTTTCTTTGTCAAAACATGATGTTTCTGGATACTTTTTAAATTTTGGGAATGGATATTTTAGGTTGTTTAAGCATACACGCATGATTGGATTTTGTTTACTGTATGATGGTTTATATAAAATAAATCTTGATAATATGAATGTTGAAACACTTATGACCTTGCATCAAGATTCTGGTACAAAACATAGTTTAGTAAATGAAAAATCTTCTTATTTATGGCATAAACATTTAGATCATATTTCCAAAGAAATATTGGAGAGATTGATTAAGTTTTAAATTCTTCCAAAATTGGATTTTACTGACCTAAACATTTGTGTGGATTGTATTAAAGGAAAAAAACAAAACACACAAAGAAAGATTCCACAACAAGTACTCAACTCCTTGAGATCATACATACTGATATATGTGGACCTTTTGATGTCAATTCCTTTGGTAAGGAAAAATACTTTATCACCTTTATTGATGATTTCTCACATTATGGATATGTCTATTTATTGTATGAGAAATCTCAAGAAATAAATTCCTTATAGATTTTTGTAAATGAAGTTGAGAGGTAATTAAACAAAAAGGTGAAGGTCATAAGGTCTGATAGATGTGGTGAATATTATGGAAAATTTGATAAAAGTGGACAAAACCCAGGTCAATTTGCAATGTTTCTAGAAAGTCATGGTATATGGGGACAATACACTATTCCTGTTACACCACAACAAAATGGTGTAGCGGGAAGGCGTAATAGAACAATAATGGATATGGTTAGGAGTATGTTAAGTAATTCTTCTTTACCCTTGTCTTTGTGGATGTATGCTTTAATAACTTCCATATATTTACTGAATAGGGTTCCTATTAATGCAGTTCCAAAGACTCCTTTTGAACTTTGGACTAGTATGAAACCTAGTTTATGAAACCTGCATGTATGGGGTTGTCAGGCAGAAATAAAAGTATATAATCCAAAACAAAGAAAATTGGATGCAAAAACAATCAGTGGACATTTTATTGGTTATCCAGAGAAATCAAAGGGTTATCGATTTTATTGTCCTAACTATATTATGAGAATTGTTGAAATTGGAAATTCTTGATTTATTGAGAATGGTGGATCCAGTGGGAGTGAAGTTCCAAAAAATGTAGAAATTAAAGAAGTTAGAATTCAAGTTCCATTTTTTTGTATTCTAACTTCACATGTTGTTGTTCCTCAAAATATTTCTTCAAAAAATAATCAAGTAGAACCACAACAAAATGTTTCCCAAATTCACAATGAAAAAATGTTTGAAGAACCACAATAAATAGTGTTAATAAGATCCCAAATGGAAAGAAGGTCAGCTATTTTTTATAACTATGTGGTATATCTGCATGAAATAGAAAATGATATTGGCATTAATAACTGTCCCGTTTCATATTATAAAGCCATCAAGTGTGGTAATTATGATAAATTGTTAGATTCCATGAAATTTGAGTTGAATTCGATGGACCAAAATAAATTGTGGGACCTTATAGAATTTCCTGAAGGATGCAAGAGAGTTGGATATAAATGGTTCTTCAAAACCAAATACGACTCTCTTGGTAACCTTGAACATTACATGGCTAGAATTGTTTCTAAAGGATTCACTCAAAAGGATAGTGTATACTATAAGGAAACCTTCTCATCAGTTTCTTAGAAAGATTCTTTCGGAATTATTATGGCATTGGTAGCTCAGTATGATTTAGAGTTACATCAAATGGATGTTAAAACATCCTTTCTAAATGGAAACTTAGAGTAAGATGTATACATTGATCAACCAATGGGTTTTTTCATTTATGTAATCGAACACATGGTATGTAAATTAAAGAAGTAAATATATGCACTTAAACAAGCTTCCCGACAATGGTATATTAGGTTTAATGATACCATTGTATCTTTTGGATTTATGGAAAACATAGTTGATCAGAATATATATCGGAATATCTGTGGGAGTAAATTTATATTCTTGATTCTATATGTTGATGACATATTGCTTGCTGCAAATGATCTTGGTCTATTATATGAGACCAAGAAATTATTCTAATAATTTTGTAATGACAAACATGGGAGAAGCAAATCATGTGATTGGAATAGAAATATTTTGTAATAGAACTCAATGTATATTGGGCTTATCTTAAAAGTCAAACATAATTAATATTTTAGAGAGGTTTAGGATAGAAAAATGTTCAGCATCACCGGTTCCAATTCAGAATGGAGATAAATTTAATCTCAGTCAATGTCCTAAAAACGATTTGGAACAAAAACAGATGGAAGAAATTACTTACAAATCTGTTTTTGGAAGCATGATGTATACTCAATCATGTACAATACCAGATATTAGTTTAATAGTCGGTATGTTGGGAAGATAGAAATGTAATCCTGGACTCGATCATTGGAGAGCTGCAAATAAATTTCTACGAGATTTTCAAGGAACAAAGGATCACATGCTTACTTATAAAAGATCCAATGATCTTGAGGTGATTGGATAATCTGATTCAGAATTTTCTGGTTGTGTTGAAACACAAAAATCCAATTTTGGTTATGTATATCTTCAAGCTGAAGGATCAATATCATGGAAAAGTGAAAAGTAATCGGTTATAGCTACTTCGACCATGGAATCTGAATTTGTAGCATGCTTTGAAGCTAAAATTCAGGGTATGTGGTTGCGAAACTTTATTTCCGGACGTGGAATTGTCGATAGTATCGCCAAGCCCATGAAAATTTATTGTGACAATACATCAGTAGTTTTATTTTCCAAGAATGACTGATATTTCAAATTTGTTAAACATATGGAATTAATGTACTTTGCAGTTAAGGAGGAAGTTCAAACATGTAAGGTATCAATTGAACATATTAGAAAAAATCTTATGATTATCGACCCTTTGACGAAAGGGATTCCGCCCAAGACATTTATTAGACATGTTGAAAGTATGGGCATTATCATTGGGTAGGTTTCTTTGTATTTATTGAATGTTATGATTATTACAGTTGACACTTAGACTTATAAATGTCTTGATCATGTTGCCTGTTTTTCAATAAGTGTACATGATTGGATAGAATAATGATAGCAGACACATTCTTTAATAAAGATATTATTTTTGGACAAATTATATATATATATATATATACCATTTTAATTATGATATGGAAAATGTTCATCATGTAGTACATGGAAGGGAGTATATTAATAGAGAATATATGACCGCCATGACTCATGTGGACATTATCCTTTATTATGATGAATGGTGTATACAAGATAGAATATATATAAATGTGTATAAATGACTGATTGAATATTAAATATCATAAAGAAATAGTTAAGTGGTAGAATGTTAGAATAACTCACCTGATTTAATTTAATATTATTATAATAGGATATTATGGGATAAAACTATCAATTGATGGAATTTGATAGTTAATTAAGTAACCACCCATATAACTACTTTATCCCTATTTAAAGGGCCATGTCCATTCCAATTAAGACTCAATCAATTTCCGATATGTTCCATCAATTTTTCTGTGGAAGAGAAAATAGACAGAGGATAGAAATCCTTTTAAGTGGTATAAAATCAAGGAGATTCAAATCAAGAAGATCCCATGGATCAAGGTATGTTTTATTTATTTTGAACTATGTTTATATATGTGATAAACATAGATTTTAAAGATCATAAAATAAATGAAATTAATTTACATGTTGCACTGCCACCGTTCGGACGAAGCAGGATCAGGGCATGCCAAGGGGATGCCTATGGTCAGATAGAGTAGGGAGAGGGGCGGCGACGGAGAGCGAGAGCAGGTAGGGGCGGGCTTGAGTGTGTGGGTCGAGCAGGGAAGGAGAAGCCGAACCAAAGGGGCGCCAGAAATACAGAGGCGGGTTGTTGCACGGGGGTGGTCGACAACTACTGGTAGGAGGCGGAGCAGGGTGTGGGAGGTGCGCTGTTGTAGGGAGCCGACTGCTGTAGTGTTAGGGCTCCTGTAAGGGAGGGAGTCGGGGTCAGCTGGCTGCTGCTTGTTGAGAGGGGATGGGATGGGGAGGTGGGCTGGAGGTCACTGAGGCATGCGGTCGGGAAGAGGGAGGGTCGGTGCTATGCGGGCGAAGCAGGATGGGTGAGTGTGGTGAGGCGCTGGGAAGAGGGAATCGTGTAACGACCCTCCCTTGGGGCACGTGCCATGACTACCCCAATCCTACCTTCCAAAGGCTAGGGACTGGAGACAAGCACCAAAGGAGTAAATCCCTAAGCTGGGAAGGCATTGCCTTTATAAAAGTAAACAAAGACAACATAGTAGGCAACAAGGAGTAAACACTAGTAAAACTGAACACAAAAGAGTGTTCTGGAAAGTAAATGGGCGAGTATACAAACCCAACTGAACAAAAATTACAAGTAAAAAGGGAAAAACAGCTGAAAGTAAAGGGCAGCTCCTGGATCATCCTCTGGGATTCCTACCTGAAGGGTATGTATAGATGGATACCTTAGCACTCACGTCTGTCAGTCTCCTACGTGTGCCGACTCACCGCAAGGTCCACCTCCGGGTACTGTCCAGCCATGGCGCTCTCAGCCTCCATCAGCGTTGTCCGTCATCTGCATCCAACACAACGAGGTGCGGGCATATCCCGTGCAGGGGTGAGTATAACGATACTCAGTAGGGACCCCGAGACCCACAAGGTATCACAATATCCAATAAGGATAAACAAAATAATAAAGATACAATCATGAAGTTTCAACCAACCCTACTTAGGTATGCCCATACATATAACTAAGTTACCAATCTCAGTCTGGCTCCAACTCTCGAGGACAAGAAAAAACCAATTCCACAAAGGAAGTGAAGTCATTCACCATGATGATAATAGTTGAAAGGCATAACTCAGCTCACACAGGTATGTCACAATTGTAGATAGATATAGATGATCAGATGTAGCCACTAGATCATCTAAGATTTTAGACCCACACAGGATACAGGACCAGTTAAGCTGTCAGACCCACACAGGATACACGAACAACTAAGCTATCGGACCCACACAGGATACAGGCCAGCTATCTCATCTAAGCTGTCAGACCCACATAGGATACATGTCATCTATTCTAGAGTAATAGAGTTGATCAGATGTAGTCACATGTTTATATAAGCTGTCAGACCCACATAAGATATAGGACCAGATACTCTGTCAGAACTGTCGAACCCACACAAGATTCTGGTACCGTTATCGTCATCGTTGAACCCACGTTGGATTCCAGTATAGTAGTCATCGTAGTCGCAGACGCAGCCAGCTCTAGGGTTCCTGCACACAACACACTCGATTCCGAGAGGGTCTGCTCCTCGAGAAAAGGGTTTGTTACAAAAAATATCACGAAGTCCTGATTTGATGTATCCCAAAGTTCTGTCTCCTCAAAATAAACCCAACGCGATAGACGGCGCGTCAATCAGACACCCGGTATGAGAGTTATGTGCTTTTCCGTTCTAGGGGCATGGTTTGTTTTACGCTCGATCCAAACCCAGCAATTTTCTAAAGTTGTCCAAAATTCACTTAGAGTATTGAAAAATGACCGCCTAATTGCAAGGGTCCCAGTTCCATAGACGGCACACCGTTCAGACGCACTGTCTTGAAGATATTCTCATTTTAGGGAAACGGGTCCGGCCCGTCAAGCCAGTGGGCTGGGGGGTCGGCCCAACCTAGTTCGGCGGGTCCGACCTGGCTGGGGGTTAGCCCGACCCGGTTTGGCGGGTCCGACATGGCTGGGGGTTGGCCCGGCCCGATGGGGCGTGGCCCACCAGCGAACCCAGCCCACGGAGCGGGCTGTTCCGATTCGCCCGGCAGCACCGAGCGGCATCGCGTCTCCCTGCCCGACCCGGCCAAAGCTGGCCGGTTCCATCTGGCGTGAGGGGCCCGCACAGAGGGCCGCTGTCCTTCCCATGCGGCGCCAAGCGGCACTGTGGGTCTTCAGCCCGGCTACCTAGCGGCCGATCGGTTCGCCGGCGAGCGGGCTACAGTCTTCTCCGCAGCACGGCGCCAGGCGGCATCGTGGTCTTCTGCCTGGCCAGCCATAACCGACTAGTTTGTCTAGAAAGTAGCCCGCGGTTTCAGGCCTCATCTCCTCCACGCGTAAACTATGGGTGTTGCGGTTCACCAGCCTGGCCGGCAGTAGCTGACTGGTTCTTCAGCCCGAGCGGCCCGCGGTTGCGGGTCGCGGTTTCCCCCCACGCGGCCACCACCTCTGGTCACCGTCACCTCTTCTGACCGCCACAGCCAGCAGGGTCACAACCTTCTTCATCTGGCACGGTGCGACATCACCACTCCCTACTATCTCCACCTCCATTTTCAACACAGACAAGAAATCAACGAACGGTCGTCGGGCTGTGTTCGTTCGGCTCGCACCCTCCGTGTTAGGCGATAAAAAAAGGCCAAGGACGAACCAAAGCATAAATCAAGAATGATGGTATAATTTTATTCATTTAAAATTATATAGAACCCCCTTCCTCGATTTGAAGTTCGTTCGTTGTCGACGGCGTCGATTCGTTGACGTCGGAGTGTGTCCGAGGAGGAAGCGTCGTTATTGGTGATGTTCTTCGCGGGCTGCGTCTTCTCCTCTGACGCGGTGAAAGAGGAAGGAAGACGGCGTTCCTTGTGGGCATCTCCTCACGTTCTTGCCGCTGTTGAAGAAGGAAGAAGGAGTTGCTCCCCGTTTTATGAGACGTGGAGGGTTCTTCGCATTCTTCATCAAGAGAAATGTGTTCTTCGTGGAAGAACACTTTCTTTCTAATCCTCCCAAAGTCTCCCCACAGAATCTTTTCCACCAATAAAATAAAAGGCTCCTCAATACTAATATTGACATGCATTTCAAAACAAATCAAATTAATCAATTAATTGAGAGAGCTTAATTAATTAATTTGATGGTGTTGGCACATTAATGAAAGAAGGTGGGAGGTGGAGAGTTATCAAAATTAAGTGAGGAGAGGTGGCCTCATTAATTCAAGGGGATCCCAAGAGTTACAATGGGGGGTTTAAAGGGAGTTGAGGGGTTGGTGTTTGTGTGGGCCCCACCACAAAATATCCTCCCATGGGAGGTTATGTGGGGTGTGGGCCCCACCCCAACATCCCTTTGGTGTATTTAACCACCACCTAAAAATTATGTCACACATAATTTTTAATTTATTAACAATCCCAAAAAAAATTACTTCTCCTCCCAATAAAACCCAACTGCGGTAAAGGTCCCCTTAAGTGAATACCGACGTTGCGAGTTCATTGGTGTCCTCAGATTTCAATTCTGAGCATTAGTTCAAAATATAGAAACACCCACACGTATGTTTACTGAACGTACCTGAACTAAACATAAAAAAATGATTTCAGGCACACCTGGCCACAGAATCAAGCACCGTTAGAAACTGTGGACTCGTAAAATTCCCAAGAATTTCAGAAAACAATTTCCTTGAAATTTCAGGGTCTTTAAATTACCCCCACCTCAGGAATTTATGTCCCTGTAAAGATACAACACATACTAGGGAAACTAATGGCGGTACTGAGCACACATCTGAGCCTCCTGCTCCCATGTGCTCTCCTGGAGGTTCTCGTGCTGCCAGCGAACGTGCAACAGAGGAATCAACCATCCACGCAGGACCCCCTCCTGTTTATCCTCAATATCCACTAGAACCTCCGTGAAAGTCACTCTGTCATCGATGTCCAGCTCCTTGTGGTCAATGATGTGGTACGAGTCATTCATGTATCTCCTCAGCTGAGATACGTGGAAAACGTCATGCACACGGTGCGACGGAGGTGGAAGGGCCAGGTGGTAAGCCATCTCACCTACTGTGCTAAGGATCTGGAACACCCTGATAAATAACGGAGATAACTTGTCACCTCAACCAAATCTCCATAGACCTCATCGAGGTGAGACCCGTAGGAAGACGTGGTCTCCATCCTCGAACTCTAGTGGTGTCCGTCTCCTATCAACATAGGACTTCTGTCTGCTCTGTGCAGTCTTCATCTGCTCTTGGATGATCTGCACCTTCTCCGTCATAGCATGAGCCATCTCTGGTCCTAAAAGTGCTGACTCACCTAGGTCAGTCCAACACAGAGGTGATCTACAAGGTCGGTCGTATAGTGCCTCGTAAGGGGTCATCCCGATGATGGAGTGGTAGCTGTTGTTGTACGAAAACTCCACCAAGGGTAAGTTATCCTCCTAGCTGCGACCAAAGATGAGGACACATGCACGGAGCATGTCATCAAGAGTCTGAATGGTCCTCTCAGTCTGACCGTCTGTCTGAGGATGGAAGGCGGTGCTCAAGAGAATCTGCATTCCAAAAGCCTCCTGTAACCCCTTCCATAGCCGAGAAGTGAAATGAGCATCTCGATCAGAGACGATAGTCGATGGAACACCATGAAGTTGTATGATCTCATGAATGTAGAGGTGTCCCATGATCTCTACTAAGCTTTACTCTATGATCGGTAGGAAGTGGGCCGACTTGGTGAGTCAGTCTACGATAACCCATATAGAGTCATGTCCTCTGGATGTACGTGGAAGTCCTGTCACAAAATCAATGGATATCCCATCCCACTTCCACGATGGAACCTCTAAGGGATGAACCGATTCTACTGGAACCTGGTGCTCCACCTTCACTTGCTGACAAGTGAGGCATCACGAGACAAACTCTGCAACCGCCTTCTTCATACCCGGCCACCAGTGCTATCGTCTGAGGTCCTGGTACATCTTCGCCACTCCTGTATGTACCGCTAGAGGGGAAGTGTGTTACTCCCTCAACACCTACTCCTGTAGTGAAACCGGTACAATGGTATGTCCTGTGAAGAGGATGACATGTTCCCCACCTTCATAAAACCCATTAGGTGCCTACCCTGACGATATCTGAGCACGTCGCGTCTCACAGTAAATGTCCCCACGCTGCGCCTCTCCGACTCACTGAAGAAGTGGACGAGTGACTGTGAGAGACTGAAGAAAGGCTGTTCTATCTCTATCCACAAAGAATATCTGTAACGCTGCCATCTGCTCTGTCGCCTCTCCAAGCAGCTGAATGCCTGATCTTCTGCTGAGAGCATCTATTGCAACATTCCCCTCCCAGAAGTATAGACTATCTCGAAGTCATAGTCCTAGAAGAACTCAAGCCATCACCGCTGTCTCAGGTTCAGGTCCTTCTGAGAGAAGATGTACCTGAGACTCTGGTGGTCAGAGTAGACTATAAAATGTTCTCCCATCAGATAGTGCCTCCACATCTTCAAGGCGAAGACCACTTCTTCTACTCCAGGTCATGGGTAGAATAGTTCTTCTCGTGTTCTCTCAACTGCTGTGAACCATACGCGATCACTACTCGCTCCTGCATCAGGACACACCCAAGTCCGGTCCCTGATGCATCGTAGTAAACAATGTACCCAATGCCATCCTCCTGTATCCTTAAGATGGGCGCACTGGTCACCCTCTTCCTCAGCTCCTGAAAGAACTACTAGCATCTCTCTGACCACACGAAGGGTTTCCCCTTCTTCGCCAATGCTAAAAGTGGTGATGCAACTACGGAGAAGTCTGGAACAAATCTACGATAGTACCCATCCAGTCTCAGGAAACTCCACACCTCTTTCACACTCCTTGGTGGCTCCCAAGCAAGTACATCCTCGATCTTCGCTATATCCACTGCAACTCCAGCCTCCGAGATGACGTGTCCCAGAAAGTGAACCTCTTGAATCCAGAACTAGAACTTCAAGAC
Organism: Viscum album; assembly: GCA_963277665.1. Lineage (NCBI taxonomy): Eukaryota > Viridiplantae > Streptophyta > Magnoliopsida > Santalales > Viscaceae > Viscum > Viscum album. The sequence goes on along the minus strand of OY728145.1, from coordinate 1,260,820,671 downwards.
ATTACCCTAAATCTATTTCTCTCGGAGTGTGTCCAGTACTACCCATAAATGGTAGGCATTCTCCTCCTCAGTAGTCGAGTAAATCAGTATGTCGTCGATGATGAATTCAACAAATCGATCGAGGTAAGGCTGGAAGATCTTGTTCATGAGACTCATGAACATTGATGGAGCATTGGTTATGCCGAAGGGAATAACCAAGAACTCGTAGTGGCCATACTGACACCTGAAGGTCGTCTTTTGCACAACCTCATCTCGAACTATGAGATGGTGATAGTCTGACCTGAGGACTATCTTCGTGAACCATCGTGCTCCCTTGATCTGATCAAAGAGGTCGTCAATCCTCGTGAGTGGGTACTTGTACTTCACAGTCACCTGATTCAGTTGACGGTAGTCGACACACAGTCGCAAGCTCCCACCCTCCTTATTGGAAAATAAAATCGAAGATGCCCAGGCTGAAACACTGGGTCGGATAAATCCCTTCCCCTGCAAGTCCTCTAGTTGTACCCGTAGCTCACAAAGCTTGGCGGGAGCCATCCGATATGATGGAATAGATATCGGTGCTATCCCAGGGTACATGTCAATATAGAAGTCTACCTCTATGTGAGATGGTAGTCCTGGAACGTCATCAGGGAAAACATCCGCGTACTGATCCACCACAACAGGAAAACTCGGACTCCACACATCAACTGCTCTGAGGATGAGACTAGCCAACTGATGTGTGATCGGTTGCCTCCTCCTCTGCGTAAGTCCATCCTACGCTGTTAAGGCTCCCTTCTCACAGGTGAAGTGAACCTGGTCCCATATGTGTGGTTACACCACACTTTGTGCCTAATACAGTAAATATGAGCATGAACTATGGATAACCAGTCCATAACCAAGATGACGTTGTAAGGCCTCGACGCCGCTACAAGAAGATCTCAGCCGAAGATCTCGCCTCCTAGAGTTAGCTCACACTGCCGACACTAGTGTGTAATCTTTTATTCTTTTCCTGTAGGTGTCTCTATCTGTAAGGATCGAGCCAATGGCTCCGTTGGAATCTCCGAGCTCCAAACAAGGTCAGTGGCAATAAAATATTGACACACACCTGTGTCTATGAGTACTGCAGCAAGGGTGGAGTAGACACAGATAGTACCTCTAATAATCTCAGGTGTGCTGTGGTCGTAGGCCTCGACTGCCTGGATCTGAGCCCGCCTCTGTCTGCCAGCTCCCTGTGGTCGGGGTGGACCTCTTGGTGGTGGTGGTGGTAGAGCCTTGAAACGTCATCCACCACCCGCTAATCGGCCATCTCCTCTACCTCGCTAGCCTACTCCCGGTGGACCACCACGTTTGAACCTATGCCTCTACCTGGGAGGTCCCTCTACTATCTGCTACTCATCTACATGGTGGTTCGGGCAGTCACGAGCCATGTGGCCCTACCCGCCACATGCATAGCATTGTCTGCTCCTCGTATAGCTGACTCTGTCTCATGTGTCCCGCACAACCGAACCTGTATCCTGAGGTTGCCCACCAGATTTCCTGGTCCGGTGGGACCTTTGCGTCATCTGTCTACTACTGGATGCAGAAGACTCCACTACATGTCGCCCCACGGTGGGTCTCACTACTGGTGACTGCTCAGCGAGAATGATCTCCACTAGAAGGGCTCGATCCAGTACCCCCGCCTGTGTCGGAATGCTGAGGGGAATCGTCGAAGAACTAATCTCATTCCTGAGACCCTGCTCGAAGGTATGGGCCCTAAAGAACGGGTTCCGTACCATATTTTTGGAGTAGCGTGAGAGGTCGGTGAACCTCGCTGAGTACTGAGATACTGTCATGATGCCCTACTTTAGATGATGTAACTCCTGATTCTGTGCCGCATGAAGGGTTACTGGAACAAACTCTGCCCAGAATAGGCTCTCAAAGTCTGCCCAGAGTAGTGATGCCTCATCATGCACCTGGAGCATCAGGCTCAACCATCTACCTGCTACTGCGTGTAGGAGACTTGCGACAAGGTTCACCATAAGGTCGGCTGGTGTCCCTACCAATCTGAAAACTCTCACGATAGCATCCAGCCAATCCTCAGCTGCATGTGGGTCCGTCTCTCCCTGGAACCTGGGCGGCCTCTGTCGCTGGAACTCGTTTAACACACTCAGGCAGCGTACACTCTCTACTACTGGGGCTTGTGGTATCGGTGGCCCGGTTGGTAGTGGTACCGTTGTTGCCTCCGCTGTGATGGGGCCCTGCACCGAGGCCTCGTCGCTCGGTGGGCTACCGTCTCGTACGTAACTCGAAACCCTAGCTGGCTGCCTTCGTGGGGCCATCCTGAAAAGAAACCGGTGCGCCATAGTTAAAATAGTATACCTGGTGAGCTGACACAAAGTAATCACAAAGAAAACTTTTTCGAAGGAAACACACACGCAATTAGTGTTTTCATGCACTAAGTCAGAAATCAGTGGTCGGGATCCTGGTGTATAGATACGTCGGCCGCCGCACCAACACTGGACTCGCTGGACTTAAAACCACACTCAATACTCTTAACACTATTGCTTCACAGAAAAGAGAGATCATAGTCCTGAGTTTTGTGGTAGAACCGACTGTTTTGATACCAATTTGTCACGACCCACCCTCAGGGCACGTGCCGTGACTACCCCAAGCCCGTCTTCCACAAGCCAGGGGCAGGTGACTAGAACCAAAGGCATAAATCCCTATGGTGGGAAGGTATAGCCTTTATAAAAGTAAAGAAACACAACAGAGTACGTAATAGGGAGTAAACACTAGTAAAACTGAATACCAAAGATTGTGCTGGAAAGTAAATGGGCCAGTATACAAACCTAACTAAACAACAAGTATAAGTAAAAAGATACATACAACTGAAAGTAAATAGTATCTCCTGGATCGTCCTCCGGGATTCCTACCTAAAGGGTAGGTACAGATGGCTAGCTCAGCACTCATGTCCGTCAGTCTCCTTCGTGTGCCGACTCGTCCCAAGGTCCACCTCTGGGTATCGTCCAGTCGTGGTGCTCTCGGCCTCCGTCAGCATTGTCCGACGTCTGCATCCAACACAACGAGGTGCAGGCATAGTCCGTGTACGGGTGAGTATAATGATACTCAGTAGGGACCCCGAGACCCGTATGTTTTCACAATATCCACTAAGGATAAACAAAAGAAGAAAGATACAATCACAAAGTATCAACCAACCCTACTTAGGTATATGCCCATACATATACCTATGTTACCAATCTCAGTCCAACTCCAACTCTCCAGACCAAGCACAAACCAATTTCACAAAGGAAGTAAAATCATTCACCATGATGATAATGGTTGAAAGACATAACTCAGCTCACACAGGTATGCCACATTTATAGAGAGATATAGATGATCATATGTAGCCACTGAATCATCTAAGCTGTCAGACCCACACAGGATACAAGACAAGATAAGTTGTCGGACCCACACAAGATACAAGCCAACTATCTCGTCTAAGCTGTCAGACCCACACAGGATACAAGCCAGGTATTCTAGAGTAATAGAGATGATCAGATGTAGTCACTGGTTCATCTAAGCTGTCAGACCCACATATGATATAGGACCAGGTACTCTGTCAGAACTGTCGAACCCACACAGTATTCCGGTAAAGTTTTCATCGTCGTTGAACCCACGGAAGATTCCAGAACAGTAGTGGTCGTAGTCACAGACGCAGCCAACTCTAGGGTTCCTACACACAGCACACTCAATTCTGGGAGGGTCCGCTCCTCCAGCAATGGGGTCGTTACATCAACCATCACTAAGTCCTAGGATGATGTATCCCAAAGTTCTGTCTCATCAAAATTAACCCAACGCGAAAGACGACGTGTCAATCGGACGCCCGGTCTGAGAGTTATAGGCTTTTCCGTTCCTGGGGCCCAGTTTGTTTTACGCTCGATCCAAACCTCGTCATTTTCCAAAGTCATCCAAAAATAACTTAGAGTATTGAAAAATGACCACCTCATCACAAGGGTCCCAGTGCCGTAGATGGCGCGATGTTCGGACGCACGGTCTTGAAGATATTCGCATTTAAGCGAAAACGGGCCCGACCCGTCAAGCGCAGTGGGCTGGTGGGTCGGCCCGACCTAGTTCGGCGGGTCCGACCCAGCTGGGGGTCGGCCTGGCCCTGTTTTGGTGGGTCTGAACCGGTTGGGGGGTCGGCCCGGCCTGGTGGGGCGCAACCCACCAGCGGACCCGGCCCGTGGAGCGGGCCCGTCCGGTTTGCCTGGCGGCACCCAGCGGCGCCGCCTCTCCCCACCCGATCAGCCGAAGCTGGCCGATTCTGTTCGGTGCGAGCGGTACGAAGATTGCGGGCTGCAGTCTTCCCCACAGCGCGGCGCCAGGCGGCGCCGCTGTCTTCTGCCCGGCCGGTTCGTCCAACAAGCAGCCCGTGGTTGCGGGCTGTATCTCCTCCGCGCGGCACATATGGTTGTCGTGGTTCACCCGCCTGGCCGGCAGTAGACGACCGCTTCTTCAGCCTGAGCGGCCCGCGTATGCGGGCCGTGGTCTTCCCCCATGCGGCCGACACGCGGCCGCCGCCTCCGGTCGTCGCCACCTCTGGTCGTCGTCGCCTCTTCCGACAGCCGCAGCCTGCATGGTCGCGGTGTCCTTCATCCGGCATGGTGCGACGACACTGCGCCTTACTAGCTCCACCTCCATTGTCAACACAAACAAAGAATCAATGGAGGGTCGTCAGGCCGTGTTCTTTCAGCTCCCGCCCTCTGCGTAGGCGATAACAAAAGGCCAAGGAAAAACCGAATCATACATCAAGAACAATGGTAACATTGTATTCATTTAAAATTATACAAAACCCCCTACCTTGATTCGATGTTTGTTCATTGTCGACGGTGTCGATTAATTGACGTTGGAGTGTGCCCGAGGAGGAAGCGTCGTTGTTGGTGACGTTCTTCGCGGGCGGCGTCTTCTCCCTTGACGCGGAGGAAGAGGAAGGAAGATGACGTTCCTTGTGGGCGTCGCCTCACGTTCTTGTCCCGGTTTAAGAAGGAAGAAGGAGTTGCTCCACGTTTTTCGAGACGTAGAGTGTTCTTCCTTGAGAGAAAGGTGTTCTTCGTAGAAGAACACTTTCTTTCTAATCCTCCCAATGTCTCCCCACATAATATTTTCCAAGGCCAATAAAATAAAAGGCTCCCCAATACTAATATTTCCATGCATTTCAAAACAAATCAAATTAATCAATTAATTGAGGGAGCTTAATTAATTAATTTGATGGTGTTGGCACATTAATGAGAGAAGGTGGGAGGTGAAGAGTTTTCAAAATTAATAGAGGAGAGGTGGCCTCATTAATTCAAGGGGAGTCCAAGAGTTACAAAGAGGGGTTTAAAGGGAGTTGAGGGGCTGGTGTTCGTGTGGGCCCCACCACACAATATCCTCCCATGGGAGGCTATGTGGGGTGTGGGCCCCACCCCAACTTCCCTTTGGTGGATTTAACCACCACCTAAAAATTATGTCATGCATAATTTTTAATTTATTAACAATCCCCCCAAAGAAATTAACTTCTCCTCATGATAAAATGCAACTATAGTAATGGTCCCCTAAAGTGAATACCGACGCTGCGAGTTCATCGGTGTCCTCGAATTTTAATTCTGAGTATTGGTTCAAAAGATAGAAAAAATCGCACGTACGTTTACTGAACGTACCCGAACTAAACTTCAGAAAATGATTCCGGGCACAGCAGGTCTCAGAATCAGGCGCCATCAGAAATTGCAGACTCGTAGAATTTGAAAGAATTTAAGAAAAATATTTCCATAAAATTTCTGGGACTTTACAATCCTCGTGTAGGGGGGGGGGGAGCGGTTGGAGGTGGGCTGCTGGACGCTGCAACAGGAGGTGCGGCGAGGGCGCAAGACAGGGAGGTGGAGGCCGTTGGGAGGGCTCCAGCAGGAGGATCGTCGTAGGGGGGCATAGTCGTGGCCAGTTAGGCATGCGGAGGGAGGCGGAGGGAGGCGCCGAGATGAGGGGAGGAAGCTGGGGCGCGACAAAAAAAAGGGCATGGGGGAGAAAATGTGTGGAAAAAAAGAAACAAGTAAACAAAGTAAATAAACTATAATATAAAAAAAGTCAAAAAAATTATATTAATAGTAATAATAATAATAAATTTAATCTATATTAATAATATTAATATCAATAATAATAATAATAAAAATGATAATAATGACAATAAAAACTTTAATTATAATCTTAAAATGATAAAAATAATAATTTATATAATAATAAAAAAATGATTAATAATTATAATATAATATTAAAATTGTTGATCAACATTCTCTTTGTTCCTAAAAATAATAATATTAATAACATTTTTAATAATTATGATAACATTAATTAAACTTTTTTATAATAATAATAATAATAATAATAATAATAATAATAAATATCATCATCATCATCATCATCATCATCATCATCATTATCATCATCTTCTTCCTCATCATATCGATAAAAATATAAATAATAAAAATACAGATTTCGTTTTAATAATAATAATTAAAATTATTGACCATGAAAATTTTAAATAATGCAATAAATTTCAAAATTTCTTTATTTTAATTTTCCAAAGACAGGCGGACTATGCCGTTGCACAGGAGAAGCCACACGGGGTTTCCAAAACGCACTCCTCCCGGGTGGTTAGTAGCGTCAACTAAAAAACGCACGTTTTTTAACGAAGCTCAAAAATCATGCTCGGGATTCATCCCGAACATCGTCAAAAATATTTAAAGGCAAAGAAAATAATAAAATAAAAATAATAAATATGTCGGGTGTGACAATCACATTGTGAATGATTTTGACCAAATCTATTGGTTTAAATTGGATGATTTCAGAAGAATTATCAATTTTAGGGATAAGGGATAGAAATTGAGCATTAATACCATGTATCACAGATCCAATCTTGAATAAGTATTGAAAACATCATTTTTTATGAAATCCCAATAGACTTGGAAGAAGGTGTTGGAGAAGCCATCTGGACCAGGGGATCTTCTTTTGTTAAGGATGAAAACAGATTTTTTAATTTCCATTTCCATCGGGGAAGCAGTGAAAAAAATATTGTCCCCTTCCCTGACTAACATAGGGATGATACCATCCACAGTAGTTTCATTTCTGGATGGGGAATTAAAAAGGATCTTCTAGTAGGAGATAATGTTGTGGGATAGAGCTTGTTTGTCCTGGATAATTTGGTCACCGTCCTTGATAAGGGGGAGAGGCTTATTGGCCATTCGAGTTCTCTGGAGGGAATTAAAATAATTTTTTCTTTAAGTCTACTTCATTAAGCCATCTGTCTTTAAAAATTTCCCTTTTAATTCTGATTTTAATTATGAGAAGATTTTGGAGCATGGAAGTTAGTTTTGTTTCCTAGTTTAGAATATCAGAGAAGCTATTTTTATACATCGACTCTTGTATAGAATGCAAAGAGCATTAAAGTGCTTCAATTTCTTCATCTAGAAAACTGAATCTTTTCTTACTCCATTCCTTAAGTCATTCATTATCCAGTTTCAGTTTTCTAATGCATTCCATTGGGTTGTTGCTGCTATTTATGGATTTCCAATTCTCCTTAACAATGATATAGTAGTACATGTGAGTGATCTAGGAATTATTGAATCTGAAGGGGAGATTATTTTTGGGTTCTTTTCTTATGTAGTTCACAAGATTATGATGGTGATCAGAATTTTTTTTCACTACGGTGATGCATGATAGTGAAGTCCAATTGCAGAGGGAGATGACGTTGACAAAATATCTATCTATTCCGCTGGACTTAACACCATTGAGATGTTTTCTATACCAAGTTAATTTTTCCCCAACAAAAGTGATCTTGATACGATTTGCCTCCTTAATACCTTATCTGAATTCATTTATTGAGAGGGTTTGGGAGCCCAGACCTAGTTTCTCATCCATGTGAAGAATAGAGTTGAAATCACCAATAAAAATCCATGTATCCATGATTGTGCTTGAATGGTTTTTCAACATAGACCACAGGGGTCTATTGTCAATATACGAGTTAGAAAATGAATAAATCACTGAGTAGAATAATCTGTTTACCTACATCATCAAAGAGGTAGGTTATAGATTGTCCATCTTCATTTACCAGGATTAGATTAGAAACATCCATGTGGACCAGTAACCAAAGACTCTCGGTTGTTGCTCTAAGATTTTCCAAGCAGTACATAACCCTGTATTTCTTGTGGATTGTCATGACCAGGAAGGATTGTATTGGGCTCAGAGAGTTCAGTAATGTTGGGTTTATTTATTCCAATAATAATCTTAAGGGAAATAATCGTACCAGGGTTGTAAAATCATTAAAAGTTACAAAAAATTATTCTCATCATGGAATAACTTTGCAGTAGAAACAACCTTTATTTTGTTTTATCACACTTTGTCATTTTGATTTCCTAAATGATTCTGGTTTATTTGGACAACCTGCATGTTGTACAGTTTTGCTGGATTCTGTTGTGTTTGCATAATCCATGTCTCTGGAGTTGCTGGTTTGTGTCTTAATTAGTCGTAACCTGGGGGTGTTTTTCTTGATTGAATGTGGCCCAATTTACAGACCTATAACAGGTTGTTGCTGTTTCTGTTCCAAATTTTGAGTAGGGTGAGGTTGTCGAATGGTTTTCTATTCTCGTTAATATTCTAACGCCAATTCCAGATCATTATAGGTCAAATCCATCGATAAAAATTCAGCTTGCTATGATTTAATCAATTAAAAATTTTCTGAAGTTAATTCCAGCAAGAAATCATCCTCCCTTGGCACCGAAGTACCATTCATGGCAGTTTTCTAATACTCAACAGATAATCTTCTTGTTCAGCAATATCATACCATCTAACTCCTTTGCTGGTCTTTCTGGTACCTTGGCTCAACATCACTCATGCCTTTAATTCTGGGATAGAGTTGGTCTTATCCCATTGAACTTCTCTAAATACCATTGCATGTTGCCTTGGCCTGGGCAATTTATGCACAAATCGACATTGCTATATAGAGTTTCCAACCATTTTACCATAGTCTCAATATTGTGGATGATGCTCAATTCCAAATATGATATCAAATTCATGCTAATTGGCTGTGATGGAGATTTTTTATGAATGAGAAACTACCATATTTATCTCTATAAGCACTCTTTCAATGAGGCCAATGTCACCATTGAGTGTCCAGTAGTCAATTTTAAGAGGACTACCAATACCTGCTACTATATCATTGAGGATCTTAGGATTCCAATATACCTAAGGGACTATATGGAGTCAAACCCATACCTGGGAATTTTAATGATTCTGATTGAATGGATTGGGGTTTTGATCCCATTCATAAATTCGTAGGAGGCACAGTTTGAGATTGATATTTCGGCTCATCCATGCCGCTGTGAATTTGTCTTGATTGCCAAAAATTATGTGAAAATATCCCTTTCTGATTGGTATCATCCTCTAATTTGAGAAGCTATAGTAATGATAAATATCCAGTTTCAAGTACGCATAAGGCCAAGGGTTTTCCCCTTTTGAGTAAGAGACTTGAAAAATCAAGGAAAATTTCAATAGATCATACTACTGCCTGATAGAAACCAAATTCTCATCCTCTGAGATCACACAATCCTTCGATTTTTGGATTATCATGGGTCTACAACAGTCCTTCCCAGTCAGTGATGATCCAGAAATTTCATCTGAAAAGGATATTCCCTTGTGAAGACTTAACACCGTGTTGTTGTCCTTCTAGGACTCTGATGCATCAATCTTCTCCTTGTTTCTCTTTGAATAAAACAATGACAGTCTACTTTCGTTATGGGTTGTAGAGAATGAGTATAACTTCAATCTACAAGGATGATTTATGGAAAACGAGTCCTCAACTTTTTTCAGGGAAGAATGCTCCCCTTTCTCCATCTCACGTAAAATAAATATTTTCATATAAATCACAATGTATGGTATGAAAACAAGTGAATGTAGAGAGGAAAAGGTCCAAGGAAATGACATGACCATTACTCATACATATATGGAATTTGTAAAAAATCACCTTGGACTTTTTCATAGGTCTTACAAAGATATCCAATGTGAATAATTCTATATGAGTTATTGTGGATCATCATACCAAGACTGAAAACATCATTTCAATTAGATAGTAGTAATCACTGTACCAACATAAAAGGGCATACATCATGGAAGTGGTGATGTTTTATGAAACACCACTATTAGTTGTATCTGATAAAGATCTAAGGTTTACATTTTTGTTATGGAAATGTTTCCAACATGATCTAAACAATGATTTGATCTTCAACATGGATTACAACCCACAAAATGATAGATAATATGGGTGGACTATCCATACCCTTATAAATTTTTTGATATAATTCATGATGCAATTAGTAGCAGGATGAGATCATCAACTTACTCTAGTCAATTTCACCTATAATAATAGCTTCCACTGAAGCATCCATATGGATCTATATGAATCCATTTTTGGGAAAAGCTGTAGAGAACTCATGTTCTTGGATAATGATGGTGAATACATATTTCTTCGACCTGAAATTATTGATGAAATAGAAGAAAAGGTCAATACCATTCAATGTCACATTAGGATAACTCATAAATGAAAAAATATCTATGTTAATGACCATCCTAAAGATCAGGTGTTTGAGGTTGGAGATAAGTTCTTCCTCCACATATCTCTATATAAGAGAGTCGAGAGTTTGGGATGAAGGGAAATCTATGTCTTCGATATATCAGCCTCTTTGAGATTATTGATTACATAAAAGTTGTGGCCTATCAGCTCACACTCACACCAATTGTGTCTCAAGTATATCTGTTGGAGAGAATGATATTTTTTATGAGGATTAGATGGTGAATATTATGGACGAAAAAATGTTTTACCCAATAAGAAAAATTCAAAAATTAAAGGTGTATGGAGGAACTATAATAACGAGGTTGTCATATAGGAAACATAGAGAGAAATACTGCATAATTTCTATAACATATTTTTTTTATTATTGTTAGAAATTAAATTTTAAGTGATATATTTATTAAGGGGGAAGTACATAAAAACCCAAAAATTCATTCTATTAGTAAATAAACTCATGTTTCACTATGACTATTTTTTTATAATAGATTCAAATAGAAATAATTTTACAATTAAATATTGAATTAAACGTCATTAAATGAAATTGAATATAACATTAAATAATAATACATTGATAAAAATTTAATTATACACACACTAATGTAAACTCCACAGTCTAGATTTCTCCCAAAAAAGATCACTCCTACCAAGTATACTCTTAAATGAAAGAGAAGCATTAGGAATATTATATAAATTATTAAGGAAATTATAGACCATTTTATGTGATTTAGTAAATTATGGGGTATGATAATGGTGGAGTATATATATGGTGTAAATTGTAACATGTCTATTATGATATAACAATTACTTGAATCTTGTAATATCACTGTTGGAATAATAATATGATTGTTAGAAATAGCATAGCGCCCCCAATTTATGGTATGCAACCCATTAATTGTTTTTTTTCATGTGTATAAAGGTTATGGGTGATGATGTGGAGTTTTTGGAGTGCATTGAAGTGTGTTGGGAAAGGGGGGGGGCTCATGGGATGCAAATGGTTTTTCCAAACCGTGTGACAAAACTGTCCGTAGCTAGAAACCACTTACAAAAAAACTAGTTTTGGTTCATTTTTCACTTCAATCTTCTCTTTATCAGCCTAAAATGGACCTGGCACTAAAATTTACTTCTATAAAGGAAAATGAAGTTTCTCCCAATAGAATGGTAAGTGATCTGAAGGCTTTTCTAGGCGATTGAAAGGATGATTCTTTCGGTAAGTGCCTATTCTTCATCGTTTTTGACATGGTTTCATAGATCTACTTCATGTATTTTCCTGTATTCATAGATATACACCCGTTGTGGGAAGATATAAAATTTTTAACTCCAAATAAGTTTATATATGGTGTTGTTCATGGTATGGGAGAAGATCAAATGTAGTTTCTTGGAATCATGACCCAAATAGCTAAGTGTTCTTCATCCATTTCCAGTTTTCGTCGAAACAATCGAGGTAAGTGGTTTCACAGTCAACTCCACTTCCTGGAACTATTAGAAATAAATACAAATTTACTTTTTTTGAGTGATATTAATTATTAATTGGATGTTAAACATTGTTTGTGAACACATTTTATTGATGGTTTTGCAAATTAATAAATTCTAGAATGTGGAGTTCTTGAAATTGGCGTTTGTTCTAGATTTTAGAATTGAGATTATAAGTTTGGGATTTTCTAGAATTTTGGTATGTTGATTAAATTGAAATGTTTAAAATAAATGGCCAATTTTAGTGAAACTATTTGTTTGTTAAATTGGATCATTTTAATGTTTCAATAAACTAATAATTTTATTGAAATGGATGAAAAAGTTAAAATAGGCATTTGATTTTGGAAAACTGGTTGTGCATATTCCATTTTTTATGAGTAATGGTTGAGATAGGACATTGTGATCGGTTACAAAGGTGTTATGGCACATGGGATATAATTACCTTATGATGACTTGGTATATCGGTGAGAAACCACTCATGTGTATGGATCTGTCATAATGAAGCATGCATTGTTGGAATAATAGATAGGTGGAATAAAATGATTATGCCAATATAGATATTTAAAAATATTTTTAAAGATTTGTTTTATTGTTTAAATGGAAAATAAATTTCCGGAAAATTGGATAACATGTTTTTTGTTTATATTTAGTTATAAACTTTTTTTCAATGTGTTTATATTTTCTTAAAAACTGTTTTTGGAAATTATTTTGTATCATTTGTTTTATTTAAATGTTCTTAATTTTCCATCATAGAGGAGTGAGTAAGTATGTCATTGTGTAATACCTACTGAGTTTTATAATCACCAATTCATTGGTACTTTTTTGCTTTTTCATATTTCATATTCCGGCATGTGGGAAATGGTAGAGTACCACAGTTTTTTAGCAGTGCTTAATGAATTGATTGGATGTTTGGTAATGGTGGAGCACAAAGTTAGTAGAGTATATTGTCTTGTTGGGTTTTTGGTGTCTTTTTAGTTGTATTTTCATGTTTTATTTTAGTTTTAGTTGTCTTTCATTGTAGAATATTTTTGGTACACTTTGGTAAAAAATAAATTATTGAGTTGTCTTTCTTTTGATCATGAATCATATAGTTATTATTTCATGTGGTTTTTTGGTTTCTCATTTATTATTAAATGGTAAATCATCCCCTACTTTTATTTGAAACCATTTTGAATTTATATCTATCCTTTGGAATCATGGGGAGGTCACTTAAGGCCTAGTAATGATTTGTGGTATTCTCAGGCCAATGATAATATGTGGGTCATTCAAAATGGTATCGTTTTTCCCTTCCCTTTATGGAACAAGTAGTCTTCATTTTTCTTGGTCTTCTAGTTAAAATTTATTCTTGTTTATTCCTTTGTTTGTGTTCTTATAATGGAGTAGGATTTTGAGGGTGTGAAATGTAGAGAATAAAAATTCAAATCTATAATTTATATGTTGAACTTCATGTTACTAGGGATTTGGGTACATAAGTGTTTGGAGAAACTAATAGCATATTGTAATCTCATTATCGTGGGTTTAGCCAATGAGAAGAACATGACATTCATTTTAGAGGAATTACTTCCCACAAGGATTCCATATCTCATTTGGAGTATTTAAATATTATTTGAATCATAATTTTATTTTTTCAAAAAACTATAGAATAATTCATTTCAAATGAAGAAATTTGAAAAAAGATTGATGGATGTATTTGGAAAATGGTTTGATTTTCAAAAAAAATAGTTGTTTTTTTTAAAAAAAATTGTTAAATTTTTTTAGCAATGTTTTAATAGTTGATGTGATAGAATTTGAAATTCTAATCCTTCAATTCTGGGAGAGTCAGTATCACAAGATTTACTATTTCTTTAGAAAATGGATCCCAGTCAGCATTGTAGAAACCAACCTAAGGAAGCTATGGAGAATGTGGTTGCACCTGAGCCACATGTTATCTAAGAGCTAGCCCAGAGTATTGTCCAATTATTCCAACCTATGGACATTGGGAACTGAAGGGATGAGCCATGATTGGCGGATCATTCCATCCAGTTCCAGAAGTAAAATCCACCGACCATTAAGGGTGATTCAGAACCAGAAAGGGAAGAGGTGTGGTTGATTAGGATGAATTATAAATTCTATTTCATTAGAACACTTGCAGAGTTGAAGGTTGACCTTTTAAATTATATGCTTGATGATTTTTCATGCTAGTGGTGGTATTTATCAACACATGCTAAACATGACCAAGGCCTAATTTTGGAAGATTTTTAGTAATTGTTCAACAAAAATTTTAATCCTCACACATTTAGAATCCATAGAACAATAAACTTATTCATCCAAAAATACTAAAATCACTCTATCACAGAATATGCAGCCAATTTAATTAATTTACTGTGATTATCACTAGAATTTGTGTCTATAACATCCTTGAAGGAACACATATTTGAATCAGGGTGGAGGAAGGAAATTCCCTCGAATATTGCACTGATTTGTATTACAGGTTATATAGAGATGGTGAATAGAGAATCCATTGATTTACAAGAAATATCAAGAGATATGGGAGGAGAAAGCATGAGATACCTATAATAAATAGAGGGAAAACGAATTCTAGGACCCAAAGGAAGAGAGAAACTAATTTACAAGGTGGGAATGAGAATATGAATCAAACAGTTGGATCAATGAATCTACCTCTAAGACCATAAAACCATATGGGGTGTTTCCAATGTTTTTTTATGAACCCATAAAGTGAGAATATATAACACAAACTATATAATTCCATAACTACAATAATATGGGACATCTTCAATGCTATTATCACAGTGCTCTACGATCAGGTGTTCGAGACACTTCTCAGGTGTCACAAGCATCGTATGCTTCGACTGGAAGAGGCTAACAGAATCAGTCTCATTAGTAGAGAAGAGATATCCATGGTGATTATAGGAACACCATGACTCCTTAGAATGGTAAATATCAGAAATGAAATGAGTAGTAATGTGAAACCAAAATGAAATTGAATGGATCCTAGTAGGTGATTATGGATGATTAGGATTGACCATCTACGATGAGAGGTGATATTCTATGGAATTCTACCCTTATGCATGTTTTGTTTGATACTGGTGTATCTTATTACTCTATTACATCTCATGCAATTGATTTTATATGTTTGAAACTTGAGATGATTCCCTTGGTGATAAAACATCAAACCCATCTCAGCAAAAGGGAATGTCAAGCCTTTATGTGTAGATCATGTTCTATAACTCTTGATGGAGTTTAGAACACATGGGATTTCTCAGTTTTAATGATGGATGTTTTTTATTTAAACATAGGTATAGATTTGTTGATAACATTCAAGGCTCACATCTACTGTTATAGATGAATGGATAATTTTACAACTGAAGATGGAATCAAGCATCGTTTTAGAGGAAAAATTGTTGTAATGATAGGTGTAATGAGATGGTTGGAACTAGTAGTCAGAATGATCTCTTATCATTTGGTGTCATTGAAATTTTCATCGATGGAATAGATCAAGGATAGAAGATTTCTATTAGTTGTGGATCAATTTACAGATGTGTTTCCCAAGAAATTCTTAGGGTTACCACCTATAAAGAAAGTTGAGTTTATTATTGATCTCCTTCTAGGGACTAGACCAATTTAACATCTATCGTATAGGATTCCACCAATGAAATTAAGGGATATGATTATGTAGTTATAGGATCTAGAATGCAATGGTTTCATTTTTCCATACACGTATCCATGGTCATCACCGATATTATTCATAATGAAATCATATGGAACTATGTGACAGTGCATTGATTATCAGAAGCTTAAAAATGTTACGATAATGAATAAATACTCACTTCCATGCATTGATGACTAGTTTTATTAATCTAATAGATCTCATTGGTTCACTGAAACTGACTTGTGATCAGGATATCAACAATTTTGAGTTCATGAAGACGATATTACAAAGTCATATTTCAGAAGAATATATGGCCACAATGAATATATAGTCATTCCTTCCGGCCTAATTATTCCACTAGTAGCCTTTATGTCATTGATGAATTAGATATTTTATAGATATATGAATTCTATTATTGTGGTGTTTATGGATCAAATATTGGTGTATTCAAGGTCAGGGGCTGAGCATGATAAACACTTGGAGATAGTGACGGGAATCTTCAAATAACATCATATGTATGCTATATTTTCAAAGTGTGACTTTTGGATATAGGAGGAATTTTTTCATGGCCATGTGATTTCTGAAAAATGCATTTCAATAGATCATTGAATGAAATAAGCTGTTATCTCTTGGAAACCACCAAGAAATTTCATTATGAAAAGAATCATCCTTGGTATTTATGGTTATTATTGATGTTTTGTTCATGATTTCTCATGACTAGAATCTTCTATGACAGCGTTGACAATGATAAATTTTCCTTTATAGTGGATCGAGGAATTC
This sequence comes from Viscum album, assembly GCA_963277665.1. NCBI lineage: Eukaryota > Viridiplantae > Streptophyta > Magnoliopsida > Santalales > Viscaceae > Viscum > Viscum album. The sequence continues at coordinate 1,260,804,160 of OY728145.1, read as the reverse complement.
AAAATGTCTTTTTAAGAGTTAAATTTTCATCTTACAGCAACACTGATCTTGGTTTTTCAAGAATCAGGAAATAGGTATATGGTATAATGTGATTCTTCGGGATCTAGGTAGCGATGTGTTCTCATGCATGGAGACCATGTTGTTTCTTATATTTCAAGGAAGTTGAGAGTGCATTAGAAAAATTACCCAAAACATGACTTGGATTTATCTAAGGCCGTATCTACTTTTAGGACATTGAGAAAATATATCTTTTTTTAGAAACTCACTATGTTCACAGATCATATGATATTGAAGCATGTTTTTTCAGAGTGGGAATTGAATCTGCAGAAATAGAGATGGATGGATTATCTCTAGATATTTGACATCGACTTGATGTGTACACCAGGAAAATGCAATTAGGTGGTCAATGCATTAAGCATGAAATCAAATGTTGAGTTGGAAAAAGAGGCTCCAGAAGAGTGGTAATTGATATTGGTTTTATCTAATATACATGTGGATTGTGAAGACTGAGGTGATGTTGCAGTTTTATTTTCAGTTTATGTGGTTTAGGATTTGAGAATGATTGTAAAGGAGGAACAAACTGTCAATTCATAATTCCTCGTTATATGATAAAAACTCAATGGTGGGGTGAAAATTGAAGGATGAAAACTTAATGGTAGTTTAGTTTTGTTGTTCAAAAATGAGATGGTCGTACCTATGGTTTATCATGAACAAATTCTTCATGAATAACCCCATTCAAGAAGGGTTGTACAACCAGGAATAAAGAATATTTATAGGGAATTTAAGGTATTGTTTTGGGGAATTGGTATGAAACTAAATGTGTCTATGTTTGATTCAAAGTGATTAACTTGTTAGAAAGTTAAGGTAGAGCATAAAAGACCACCAGGTCTGTTACAGTCATTACCGATTCTAGTGTTTAAATGGGAGAAGATATCAATGGATTTGGTTATAGGTCTACAAATAATGGTTTGGAAACACAATGCCTTATGGGTGATAGTCAATAAGATCACAAATTCATATCATTTCATCCCTATTCATGAAACTCATATGGAAGAGGATCTATCTAAAATCTATCTATGAGAAGTGGTGAAGAGACATGGAATACTGGTATCGATAGTCTCAAATAGAAATATGAGGCTCACATCTCATTTATGTAAATCCTTATACAAATCCCTTGGGACTCAGTTGACTATGAGTACAATGTATCATCCTTAGACTTATGGGAAATCTGAAAGGATGATACAGATGTTGGATGATATGATACAAGCTTGTGTAATGGATTTTGATTGCTCATGGGAAGAGTAACTTCCATTGGTGGAGTTCTCATATAATAATAGTTATCAGGACTCCATATATATGGATCCTTTTGAAGTGTTGTATGGATATATTTTTCATTATCCACTTTGTTGAGAGGAACCATGTGAGACCTCAGTAGTTGGGTTGATCATAGTCCAATAAATGACAGAGAATATATAGTTGGTCAAATGTATGATGGAGATGGCTTAGAGTCCGCAACAATTATATGCAGATCATCACCAAATATTTTTTTTGTTGAGGTGGGTGATCATGTGTTATTAAGGATCTTTGCATGGCTTGTGAATAATTGTTTTGGGAATTATGGTATGTTTTCTCCTAGATACGATGACCGTTTAATGATACTAGAATGAGATAGAGAGGTGGAATATTGGAGGGAATTTAATCCATGGTTCTGTTCGATCCATAATGTGTTCTGCATATCTCAGTTGAAAATGTATCGGCCTGATTATAACCATTTGATCATGTGGAATCACGTTGACATAGAGTCGGATGCTTCCTTGGTGCGTATTCCAGTGCAGATTTTTGATACACAAGAGAATATCTTGTGTAGAAAAAAGCATCGTTCTTGTGTGGGTTTTATAGAAACAAGGTAAAATTCAAGAAGATACTTGGGAATTTGATATGGAAGTGATATATCTATTTCCATAAGTCTTTTAGGGCATCGATCAATTTCTACATTTTGGGGATGGAATGTCTAATGGTGGGGAGAATGTAGCTCACATGGTTTCTACTATGTTACTATTTATTTGTGATTTTCATGTGATTAAATGTTATGGGTGAATATGGGGAGAGTATTGAGTGATTTTGTAGTTTGTTGGGGAAGGGGGGGGGTGCGCTTTGGTTACAAACGGTTTTCCCAAATAGTGTGACAAAACTGTGCGCAGCTAGAAACCACTTCCTTAAAAAGTTGATCTGTTTCATTTTCAACTTCTATATGAAAATTTTCATCCTATACTGGCCCTAACACAAAATATTTCTTCTCCAAAGTCCAAATAAGGCTCTCCCATTAAATCAAATGTGATCTAATGTCTTTCATTGACGATTCGAAGGCCTATTCTTGTGGTAAGTGCATGTTGTTCATCAGTTTTTCCAAAGTTTCTTAGATCTACAGATCCTTTATTATTTTTATCTTATATATACACCTGATGTGGGTGGATATAATTTTTTTGATTCCAAATATGTTTTATATATGGTGTTTTTCATGATAGTGGAGGAGATTTAAGGTGGTTTCTTTGAATCTTGTCCCAGATTCTTGAGCATTCTTCATCCGTTTTCAGTTATAATTGAAATGATTGAGGTAGTTGGCCTCACTCTCAACTCCCATAGCTTAAAATATTAGTATTTCTTCGATATTAAAGTTTTTTATGATAATAATTATTAATTTTATGTTAAACATTGACATTGAGCACTCTTTAGTGATGTTTTGGGGGAATTATGAAATAATAGAAAATTGGAAATTCTTGAAATGGGTTTTATTATTAATTTTACGATGGGGATTTTATGTTGGGATTTTATATAATTTTGATAAGAATATTTAATTTAAATGTTTTCAATTAATGGATGAGTTTATTTAAATTATTTGGTTGTTAAATTGGCTAGTTAGAATGTTTAAATAAACTAAATTTTTTTATTGAATTTGATGAAATTATTGAAATTGGCATGGGTTTTCCGAAAACATGGTATGCATATTCATATTAAATTATGAGTCATGGTTGAAGTGGGACCTTATTTTATTTTCCAAATGTATAATGAAAATGTGATTTAATTACCTTGTAAAAATATGGTAGATCGATGCACAACTGCTCATCGGTATGGATATGTCATAATGAAGAATGCATCGTTGGTATTGTAGAAATGTGGAATTAAATGATTATGCCAAGATTGATATTTTAAAAGAGGTTAAAAGATTTATTTGATTGTTTACATGGAAAATAACTATCTGGATAATTGGTTAAAATTGTTTTTCGTATATCATTAGTTATAAACTATTTGGATAATTGTTTATATTTTCTTATAAAATTATTTTTGAAATTATTTCTTATCATTTGGTTTATTTCAATGATTCTAAATGTTAAATCCTATTGAGTGAGTAGGAAAGTAATTAGGGAAGAACCATTGAGTTTTATACTCACCCCAACTTTGGCACTTTGGTGTTTTTAAAGATGTCATATTGTAGGATGTTGGCAAAAGTAGAGTACCACATGTTTTTATCACTACATCATGAGTTGTTGGTCTGTTTGGTGGTGGTAGAGCATAGAGATAGTGAATCACAGAGTCTTGAGGTTATTTAGTGCATTGTTTAGTTATCTTCCACTTTTTTATTTTAGGTTTATTTTTCTTTTGTTATAACACATTTTGGGTTCACTTTGGTATAAAATAAATTACTGAGTTGTATTTATTTTGATCATGCATTATATATTTATTATGGGTTGTTGTTTGTTTGTTTTTTAGTTTATTATTAAAGGGTAAATAATCCAACACTTGTAGTTGAAACCATTTGGCATTTATTTCCATCCTTTGCCGTCCTGGGGATGTCTCTTAAGTCCTGGTAGTTATTCATGGTGTTCTTAAGACAATGAGAATTAGTGGGTCATGAAAAATAGTTTCCTTATCATTAGAATAGAAACGAGACTAATGAAATTTTAAAATAAATTTTTTATCTGATAAATTGAAAATATAGAAATTTTATATCCAGATAGACATAATTATTTTTTATTTAAAAAATAATAAAATATGTTTTCATAATTTTATAGAAAACATATCTTTTATTTTAAATTTTATGATAAATATAAAAATTTAAAAGGTATTTAAATTTAATAAAATGTTTTTATAAAATAAATTTTATTTTCAATATAATGATAATATAATTTTATAAGATCATAAGTAATTTTTAAAAGGGAAATCAAATTGATCAAAATATAAAAATTAGAATTTTTCAAATTAATAATAAATTTTTTAACTAAAATTATTACAATTAGAAATTTTTTTCTTAAAATTAATTTAATTTTTTTTAAATCTTGATGTTGAAAACCATAAATGGTGAATTTTGTTTATTTTTCTAAAATAGTTTATTTTTTTGTGAATAGTGAAATATTACAAAATACACAATTTTTCATAATTGGAAAAAGATCAGGAATTATTGAGTCAATGATGATGTAAGAAACCATTATCTTGAAATAACATGCAATAATTACTATATATTGTTAGAATAATCAACAATACTAATACTATTGATAATTAATAACCAACAAGTCAATATTATATTAAAAAACATTCCTCCCCTCCACTTATAAATTCCACCCCACACCACCCCTTATATTAACTTCTTCTAAGCCTTGGATATTGATAAAGGTTTTACCAAATTTATTCACAATCCCCTTCCTCAAATCCATATTCTTTTGGTCTCAAAAAAATAACTACCCTAGTTTCTTTATGATATTTTCCATGCGAGGACATCCAAAGAGGTAATATCATAAAATCATTTCATTCAATACATATAACTTTTTCCTATTATACACAAACTCAATGAAAAAATAAATAATTAAACCAGTTTAATAAATATACTTAATGTTTTTTTAAGAGGAATAATTATTCTCCACTGTCCACTCAATTTCTTCTAAAATTAAATCATTGAACATAATATGACCAGTTCACCACCTCAATAAAAAACATTCTTCCTTATTCACCACCACCTTATAAGATAAGGTTTAATAAAGTTATTATGGTGAAATATTATCTAAACAAGTATGTTTTATGTTTTTTCATATTCATTATTGGATAAATATTCATATGGTTAAATAAACCCAAGGATGATCATCTTAAATGGAAAAATCTCATAAGTTAGTTAACTGAAAAATGAAAATAATTAAACTCTATAAACCATGTGTTTTTTGAATACTATTCGACTATTACGCCCATTTTTAATTCATGTAATATCATTAAAATCATTTCATTATACTTCTTTTTAGGGAACAATTTCATATAGGGAATTCATAATTATCTTCTAGGGAAGTGAACTTGGATCTATGACATGAACAACATTGAGAAATTGGAAACAAAAATGATATATAAATTAAACGACTCAAAACTATTAGAAAATATTAATAAAAATTAAATTATATTTGAGGAAGGGGCTTAATCAGTTATTTAATAAATAAAATTGGATTATTTTAGTGGTTAAGTTAATGTTTAGAGCGAATCTAGACCCAAGGTAAGGTAACTTTTAAACCAACCTTCTTTATTTTTGGTTAGGACATCTTCCTATAAGAAAAAATTCATGGAACTGTTATTCTCATGTATTTCATTAATATTATATATATATATATATATTACCATCACATATACATTTATTGTAACTTTATTTTTTTTAAGGATGTAGTCATTTTTATGGTCTCATAATCAATATCAATCATTTTGGAAACCTTGTTACAGGGACCTTATTTGTTCCTTAAGTAAATTTATGTACTATTAAATAAAATATTTTAAACAATCCATGGTTTCAAATATTCATCATTTTATTATGAAAAACGTTTTTATTTCATTTTCAGTTTTATGGATGATAATACAATATTTCCCCACTTCAAAGACTATTTTTCCCTTTTCCTAAAACCCTACTTACAAGGTTAAATTCTAGAGTTATTTCTCCAATATTTTTCTCATATCTACATAACAAGGACATTATTTTTCATGGACTATGATTTTATTTCGTCAATGAACAACTAATAATAATTTAATCTCTTATTTCATTGAAACAATTATTCTATGAATTTTGGTAATTCATTAAGACATTATTAGGTAACCTATATCTTTGCATTGGTATTTCATATTATTATGAATTATTTTTGAATCCCTTTTGTGGAACAAATATCCATGTTCACATTATGTTGGGTGTTCCCATATATAATTCATATTCAAAGGGTAATGTTTATATATCATTATATGACTTTTATAGTATTATATATTATGACTAAACCATTATGGTAATCTTTGCGACATGTTTTTTATTTCTAGGAATTGATACTTCACTTATTCTTATAATGTCATGTTTTATGTTAATTTCATATCACTAGGATATCATGATCCTATGATTCCACCTTATTCATGCCAGGGATTCTTATTTTCATCCATTTAACATGACCTTTAAATATTTTGTTTTTTACTTTTGACTCATGTGTTATGCTCCTTTTCCATGGTTATTCAATTACTAAAAATTATAGATCACCCTTTTTTGTTTATTTATTCCCCAATTTATCTTATAAAATTTAGAAGCTCTAGGGGATCTTGGAGATCATTATGAAGATCGAAATAAATATTTTTTTTTATTCATGTTGATATTTTATTATCCTATTCCTTAAAATATGCTAGGACAATAGATATTTGAATTGTTTTTTATTTGATATTTATGTGAAAAATCATGTAGCAGTATGTATTGGAGGATCTGGTCACTATAGTGAGTGTCAGGAACTAGGTGCTACTAAGTTGTAATGATCTATAGTGTGCGAGTTATGTGGTAGTGAGTAATGTTTTTGATGATTGACATTTGGATGATATACTTATATTGTAAAACTATGTGACTTTTTATGTATTAGTGAAGAAAAATGATGGGGTGTTTACATTTGGTGGTTTCACATGTAATGTGCATTCTGAATGGGTGTTTTTGATTTCATCATGAGTGGTAGGTATGTTGAAAGAAAACAAAATAGTGTTCTTTTATCATGTTAGGGAATGCCTATTATAATCATATATGGTTAAATTATGAAGATATTGGGTTTTAATTATGATTTTCATGTAAAGTTAGTATGTTAGATATTTGGTTGTTGTAATCAGTTTTATTTTTAGAACTACGTCACATTATCAATTGTTTTTTTGAGGGGATCATCCATTAAGTGGGCATAGTGGGAAAATTAATATGGTTATGAGTACACACAATTAGGATTTTTCAATATGTGTCAATGTGGTATGAATATTTAAAATTAACTTTAAAATTCATTAATAATATAGTATTTTTCAGGTAGTTGATTGAGGTCACAAGGAATGAGAATTATGCCATGAGGTTGTTATCATTTGTTGTATTAACTCTGTCGCTAGAGAGATATCAAAGATGAGTTGTTTTATTAAGTGGTGTTATGATTTCCCAATGTGTTTGGGTAAATATTTTCAGTCTTATTTAAGTTATCTTTTTTTGTATTTTAACCTTATTAAGGTGTTGTAGGTGCTAGAGGAGTTTAGGATTTGGGTTTTGAGATGTTGGACCAGATTTTATGAAATCTATCTTGGAATGAAAATGACATTGGGTATATAGTGTGATGATATAGGTATTAGGTACTGAGTAATCGATGACTAGATACCTGATAGGCATTATAAGGCTTCATAATATTTGGATTTTATAGTTACTATTATTATTTTCACAAATAATTGCGTAACCTCATTTCATCCAAATGAATCCACTGGACCTCTTCCCCTTATCTATTATTTTCTCTCCCTATATAGTTATATCTCATTTATTTGTGTCCATATCGCAGTTTCATATGTCCCATGGGGTTGTTATGGGTAATTTAGGGATTCCTTTTGAATATATTCACTATTTCAATCATTGTTTCTTCATCACAACATGGATGTAAACTTATTCAGAAGTTTTTTATTCATTTTCCTTAATTTATAAATTTTATGGTTGGATAATAAAATGCTATTCGATGATTGGGGTCATTTTACGTCTAGTTAGGTGGTATCTAAATTTATTATAATATTTCGTGTGTGTGTGTGTGTGTATGTGGAATGTTTTGGTGGGGGTACACATATAGGCAGGATGATACAGTGATTGGACAAATATTGAATCATAAATACTTTGAGTGGATTTAGGGTGTAGTCTTATCGGAGGAAATTTAAAAGGAATTAGAGTAGGTTTATGGGGCTCATCAAAAATAATGATTTAAATGAAAAAACAGTGTGTTAGAGGTGAATAATTGGGTTTTGGTGTTGCGATTGAAAGGGATGAATTTTAATAATTCATGTATAATCTTCTTCTAGTGTTTATAAGTTAGGTGTGGGGATCATAATGATATATCTGTCATGGAACATAAGTGGTCTTGTGTTGGGGAGTATGTAATGAGTGGGGGTTGAGTATAATGTGATTTATCTGAAGAGATATGAGTTCTAGGGGTACCAATGTTTGTATGTATGTATTTGTCGTATGAATTTCACTTAGGATGTGGTTTATTATTAAATCATAGATAAATATTGAACTAAAATGTTACTAGTGTAATAGGTAGTGGAGCAGTAAATGGGAAGTGTGTGTTTGATCAAGGGGCCGCTTCTCTCCCAGCCTCCTGCTCCCCCACGATGCCCTAGCTGCGGCGATGGCCACTGCTCTAGTCCCTCCCCATCCGGGGAGGGACCTCTTTCGCCTTCAAGAGGTCGTGGCCCTTTCGTCCCCTTATCTAACCCCAACTCCCTTCCCTCTTTCCCATCCATCTCTCTCTGCCCTAAAGTCCCCATCCTTTTCAAGGGATGTCTGACTCTTCCGATCTCGACATCGGAATTTACAGATGCTTCCTCTCACCTAAGCTTGACTCTGGTAGCTCAATTTAAGAGTCACCTTCCTTCAGTGGGCATGTTCGACCAATTTGTTTTCAATTCGTGGGGTTTGAAAGATCGCACAACTATTGGCCTTCTCAATGGCAGTCACCTGATGATCCGATTTGCATCTGAGGATGATATGATCCAAGCCTAGTCTAGTGCTCCTCGCATATGCAACGACTCTCTCTTTTTATTGTTCATATGGTCAGATGACTTTATTATGAAGCGGGAATATCCTTCTACAGTAGTTTGGGTTATTTTCCACGAGATTCCTCTCCCTTTTCAGAATCCTTCTATCATTCAAATTCTTGGTAATTTAGTTGGACAATTTCTATGCTCGTATAGTAGAACTAGGGCTATTTGACACCCAGTCTCTCCATGAATATGTGTTGAAGTGGATGTTTCAAAGGGTCCAGTTCCTTTTGTGTGGATTGTTGATGGTGAGAAACTTCGGTTTAAGCAACCTGTTGTCTTTGAGACATTGGTTGATTTCTGCTCCTCGTGCAACAAGCTTGGGCATCATAAGGAAGTGTGCAGGAGGGGGTCTAAAAAATGTATCCTGGTGAAGGAGGTAGAGGGGTTGGTATCTCTTGATTCAGATCACTTCCTTTCTCCTAAGTGTGAAAATCCATGATATAATATCCATGTCCGGAGAGTTAAGGACATTTTTTCATGGTTGCATAATTATATAGGCGCTCCCAATTTGAAAGAGAAGTCCCCGGGAGGTCCCTGATCCATAAATATTGTCTCCCTTAGTGAGACTGTTAAGAGCAGAGGGGTTAATCTTGTCTAGGTAACTAAGCAACATTCAGTCCAGGGTGGTGTGGGTATTACAGCTGAAGGAAGGGTTCTTGGGGAGATACAAAACATGAGCGACACAGGGGCAGTGTCTCCACAACACCGAGTTCCTTTACTTTACAATGATCCTATTTCTATATTAATACATAAAATTTTATCAGAACTGAACCAGGTTGGGATGGTGAATGTGGAATTTGAAGGATAGAAAATCTTCATCACAAGATGGAAGCACCAAGAGGCCAGATCGAGGAATACAGACGATGAGGAATCCTGCGAAATAGAAGGGGGTTCTCACCCTGACATGGTCTACGATCAAGACACTCTTGTGGGAATTGGATCAAGGAATGGGAAACAAGGAAGCATCATGAATGGGAATTTTTCAGTCCTCAAGGGGGAGAAAAAACCAAGACCCCATAAGGATTATTTAGACACCCCAAAGACAATAGTCACTAGATCGTTAAGGAAGGAAGTGTGTAAGAGTGCAATAGTTGTAATACAAGGTCCTACATCGACGAAAGGTGTGGAATTGCCCTCCATCATGTCAAGTAAGCAGAATCACTCAGATTCCATGGGGGATTCTAATGGGAAGGAGTTCCTATGGATGGATAAAGGTCTGGATAATGAGGGAAGACAATAGGAAGTAGGGTGGTAGGAAAACCAGATATAAGATTTAACTTCTGAGGTTGGAACGATGGGGGTGTTGGGGGAGCAGTATTAATGTGGTGGTGCTCCACTGGTGACTACTGCTGGTTCACAACACGTAGATGGTATAGAGGCCACAGTCAAGACTGCAAACCTTCTAATGCATTCTGACGAAGAGATGGTGGATACTGACTTAACCATTATGCTTTTAGAGAGGATGTAGAAAAAATGATCAGACGTCCAATGCAAGTGGATACAAACATGGAACATATCAGATGGATCGAGAAATAATTTATAATTATGATGAGAGGATTTAATGACAAGATGTTAACAGTGGAGGAGTTCATTAAGACATGGGATAAACTGGACCAACATTTTTAAGACATTATCAAAGATGATCAGAACAAAGAGGTAACAGATCTATCCTGGAAACTATTTAGGGAGGTCGAATCTAATAAACATAAATTAGCCTTTAAGGGTTTTGTTATGTGATACCACGTTTAATGATTCTAGTTGTACTTTATGGTTTCACACATTTTCCAAAAAGTGTTTCAATAAAAAATTAACTTAGTGGTGGTGTGATTGATGAAGGGAAATATATGTATGTTATGAATGTATTGAGTTAGGGTATTTGTTTCATGTTTATATTATTATGATTGGATTCTTGGTGAACTAGGGAACTTCTATTCTATAAAACTTTTGATTTAATTTCCATGGGGTGAATCGTTGACTAGTTATAGGGTGAATATGACTTTTCATGGATACACAGGTTAATGATAGTTATCAAATACATGGGGATGATGATCCACCAATGTTGTGGGTATAAATTTTTGGTCATTCCACTCACCAATGGGGAAAGGTTTGTTGGGTTGTATTCACACATAATTAATGGGTGAATTTATCAACAATTTTTTTTCTAAATTACTTGTAGTTGTAGATAAAAAAAATATGATGATATGAATCATCATACATATAAAGGGATATCTAATATATTTTTTCAGGTTTTGATGTTGTATTTTTTGGAGGTGGTGAAAAACCCTTATTGTAATCACCGTCTCTTGGAGTAGATAGTGGATGAATACCTAGATTATGGAAAGATGAATTTTTATTATGATATGGGGGAAATTATAATGTCTCTAGATACAGATATGGATTATTGGTATATATGGTGGTGATCATAGGTCATTGATGATGTGAACATATTTGGTAGAGCACCATATTATACTTTGGTTATGTTTATACTATGGGTTCATCATCCCACTCTAGCACTATATTATGTAGGTATATTGATGTTTAATGGTAATGATACAATACTCATCATATTGAAGGATTTTTATGGGTTTTCATTGGTTGTTATTTATTGTTAGGAATTCACTTATTTACTATTAGAGATATTAAGGTTATGTTTTTAGTTCCATAATATGTTTATATTAACTCCATAAACATAGATCATGTTGTGGATACAATTCTCATGATTTTTTATTCAAGTTAGAACACAACTCTGTGGTAGGAGTTAGATTAGTCTAGTGACGGGTTATTGCATGGTGTTTTTTCATGGATGATGCTTGAGATGAAACTAGTTGGATCCTCATTATCCAATGATGTGGTTTCCATGGATATTTTTTAGTTGTCTAATGTATGATGTTGGATCATATCAGGATATCCTTTAATGCATTCTTACTTATCAAAGAATAATATATTCTACTTGTTCTAGCATGAGTTGTTATATTTTATTTATTCTATTATGTGAATGATATTATCCATTTACTTACACTTATATATTATTTACAATAAATTGATAGCATATTCTTCTCATGGTATCATTATACCCTCACTATATACCAAAATTATATTTTATATGGGGAGATTCACCTAATGAATGTGGTAATTTAGTTAGGTCATAGTTCTGGTAGATCAATTCAACTATGTAACATTATTGATGTTTGGGAAATTAGTTGACCAAAAATATGTATCAATTTGGTTTCACAATATATTCATGTAGGTATTTACATGACTCCATTACCATTTCATGAGTAGTTTTGGGGACGGATCCCACTATGTATTATTATATCATCACCGTAATATATATATATAGGTTATTAGGAAATGTTTATTTAATGGCACAATCATTACTAATATATTTAGGTAATTTGTGTTCACATGAGTTCATAGGGTTACTACAATAGGAGTTTTCTATCGTATTCTTTTATAGTGTTTTCAGTTACTTAGGGAATTGCATGTATGTTGAGATATGTTATTTTATTTTATTTTTGTGGGTATTTTATCCCATATATTCCATGGATTTATGAGGGTAATATATTTTATATGTGTTATTCAAACCCTTTTTATAGTATTTAATCCATTAAAAAATGGAGTTAGGATTGGGGGACCACATAAAACTTCACTACCACCCTATAAGAGGTTCAAGTAGGGATAGACTATGAATTCCTTCATAATATTCACTTAAACTCCTAAAAAATTATTATTGTTCAATCCTAGGATCATAGGGAGAGATTACACAATCTATTGGTCATACCATGGAGTCACAATTTACCACATGACCATAATTTATCAAATAGTTCCATCATCAATAAAATAATTTTGGTGATTTCATCTGAAATGTATTAATCTATGTGTAGGTTAGAAGAACCCAAAAATCTAGGAGTTTTTTATCACTAAAACTTATACACTTCCTCAGGTTTTTTATTCAAAATGATATGTATTTCTATATTTGTTCGTGATCAATCAAAAGGGGGATACCCTTTATGAGCGTAGAGTGATTATCATTTATTATAACAATAATAGAAGGTAAAGATTCAAATATAATATTTTACTCAAATAAACATTGGAAACATGAAGGATGTTATTGTCCTGAAATATTATTTCAACTAAGAAGATATGCAATGGATTTTTTTTGAAAATAACTAAATGTTGATGAAGATGGATGGTTGTAAATGTTTCATGCTCCTATGAAGTCCTAATATATGTTTTTTGGCAATCACTAGAGTTTGTATTTTTGATAATGCAACTATAAATAGTAATGACACATTAATATAACTATATATCATGGACATGGAATGTGAATCATTGAAGTGGAGATCTTTTTTTCACAATTTATGGTATATAAATACCTTTCATATGTAATAAATAATCAGATTCTAGCCCATTATGTCTTTTGGGAGAGGTAACAATGGGGTTGGAGATACTTGGAGTGTAGATGGTTGAAGATGGATAAATATGAATTCTAATCTTTTCATAGTGGCATATTTCTATGAAAATAGAAAATTATTTGTATGTAACAATTAATGGAATTTTACCTATGATATTTAATGGTTACTCAGACTATAATGGGTTACTATATAAAAATCTAGTAACATATTTGATAAATAAGGGGTTTTCTTGATTATATGTAATGGTTTCTATGAATGAAACATAATGGTTGATCTTTATGATATATAAGGGCTGATCTAGATGAAACATAAGGGTTGATTTTGATGATAAATAAATGGTATTAGGCCACATTCCTCAATACGTAATGGATACCTAAAATTATAAATGGATGTTTAAGACTTATACAAAATAAAAAGGGATGTGTGTAGGTAACAAGGTAAAAATCCATGATATGTATGGGTAATACCTTTACCATTACACCATGATACAGAGGTTTCACGTGATGAGGTGCAGATATGAAAAAATGGCTAATATCTAGAGTGTTATATTATTGATTTATTTTCACCATAATGGTTTACATTATAGAATAACTGGTTTCAAGAACTATATGTGTTAGAGTATCATGTTGTGATATTAAGTTGAGTTAAATATTAGATATTGTGTGTTTTTTGAACTTTTTATTCAATGATCATCACATAATGAAGAAGGATTTCAGACCACAATTATGATAAGGAAGTAGAACACCATTATAAAATTTAAGAGAAGAAACTGTAGAGTGGTTCATGTTGAGGAATGAAACACTTTAATGTACGATATTACACCACAAATAAGATATTTCTAAAATAACTATAAGATATGGTTGGATTTTAAATATTGGAATAAAATACATTTATTTTTGAATATTGATTCAAGTAATCTAAAACATTAGGACTGAATGAAAACATGTGGTACACCGATCATAATCTCATTGGATTATAAGTGGAAAATTAATCCTAATCATCAAATAAATGATTGTATACTTGAAGATAATTTATAAAATTTCTTATGGAATTTATTGAAAAATTACCTCCAATAAATATTAATATATTTGGTTTATAGGTAAAATTTTAATGAAAAATATGAAGGATTTCCATTTCTATACCTAGTTTAATTAAATAGAGAATCATTGAATATGAATAAAAATTACCTCATAATATTTATCTATGGAAGAGGGGGAATAAAAACACTTTCCTAAGTGGGATTAATAATCATATAGATAGGAAGATCAAGGTGCTTTATAATTATTGAATTTGAATTTCAAAATTTCAAGGATATATTAGAACCTATTATCAAAATCAATAAATCCCACAAAATAGAAAAAAATAACATAGAGATTGGGGAATGGAAAAAAAAGAAGAAAGGTGTTAAACTAAATGGAAATTATAAAATATTTCAATTAATGAGGATTGGTTTTTTTCTAACTATGTTTACATTGATGAAAATGTGTTGTGAAAAAATGGAGATAATAACTTGAATAGAAGAATCAATGTTCTATTGAACACATTTGGTCAACTTTTTTACCAAGATAGTGTAATCAGATAATTTCTATTGTGAAATTATATTTATATAGTGTTATTGGAATGTGTAATGTTTTTTCGAATTCATTTCATTAACTCCCCTAAAAGATATCTGAATATATATAGATTTTGAATCTGGGAGTAGAGCGTGGTATACACTGATGTAGAAAATATATAATTATGATGTAAGATATAAATGATATACTTTTTGATAATGGGGTATAATTAATTTTTAAAAACTTATAAGATTCCTATAATTCTTTATAATGATATATTCTTTAGAATAATGTGAATGGGTGAAAGGAAGAAACAAATTGGTGGTTTTGATCTATTCCATTAACCACTGTACAAGCCGTGGGAAATGGTGAAGAGTGACATCACCTTAATTTTACATTCAGGGTTCCATAGTGAGGGGTGACCTCACCTAAGTCTTATATATATAAATATATATATTTTATATTATAAATTTGACACACTAGAAAAATTATGAGTCTAAGATACTTGGATGTATCCAATTACGAGTAAACTATTTAAAACATATTTGTGTTGTGAATTTTAAAATACTGCATTCTCACTTTTGATTCTATGAGATTATGTGAGAAATTAATTGATCATTAGGTTTAAAACTTATTCCTACAAACAAGGTTATAATAAAAATAGGATATAGTCTTGTGAATGGAAATAATCAATTGAAAACACCCTAATTCAACCCTACCTCTTTTGGGTTTTCTCATGTTATAAAATGTGAAATTAGAGAAAGAATTTTCTTATGTGGATTGAAACTATCATATTCTATTTTTGAATTTTTCATGATTCTTAAATATATGGATTTTATAGGGAAAATTAAATTATTTTTAGAAATTAACTTTTCTAAATGGAAGAATTATTTCATGTTATATTTTGAGGTATATATTAGAATTTCTATTGATCTGAACTATTATAAATAAAATCACCCTATTGATTTAATTAAATATATCATTTCTTAATACGGTTATATAAATCACATGAACTTATTCGATTTTTCTAAATAAAATTTTATTTAAATGACCATTTGTATAATTACAATTGATAATATAGCATCTGAATAGTTATCACATGATTAGTATAGATATAGGGTTTTAAAAAAACAAATTTTAAAAAAAAGGAAGCGATTTTCTCAACTAGTAGGATCATAACCTATGAAGGACATTTATTAGAGCTTTTTAAATATATAAAATATTTTGGAATTTCTCATGACCAAACCGACATATAGATCAGACAACATAAGAATGAGAGAAACCTTTTACGGGAGAATTTCATGCTCACAAAGATCATTACCCAAACCATGTTCTCCAAATATCCCCATAAAGTCCCACAATATCACACCTTACTTTTCGGTTATTTTTTTGGTGTATTTATAAGGCCCCGGCCTTAAACATTACTTAATCATGAATTTAATGAATAATTCACATAGAGGATCCTTTCAGGTTTAGAGTTTTACAGAATTAGGTCATAACAATTACATCTCAAAAGATTACATAGTAGACACTTCTAATAAGTTTCCATAAAATAAAAAAAACACTTAAATAGAAACATGTCTAGTTTAATGATTTAGATAGAATGTCTTTCCTTGATCCCATCCTTGACCCCATTCATCTTTAAGTCCTGTAGAAAACATTTCAAAAAACTTGGGATGAGCATAAAATGCCCAGTAAAGGATACAAAAAGAAGGAAAACTGTTAGTTTTTCAAAACAACCAGTAAACCATGAATACTTTATCAAAGTAATACTTTTCACCTTTATGAACCAGAAAATACTCTCCATTGAATAGAAGAACTTTGCTTACACTTTATGTAATCAAATGATTACAATAAAACCCATATAAAGAACACATATCATATAAAGGTAACTTGGGACATAAACATACTTAAATGGAATAACCATACGGTCAACTTCCACACATACTTAATGGAATAGCCATACGGCAGACTTCCATACCCAATGCATTGGAGTTTATAATGTAACCACCCATCCTGGTATTCACGGCACCACCCGCCATATGGTTTATCACGTAACCACCCGTAAAATGTCAAAGTACCATCATTACACATAAAATATTGAAAATATAAACATTTTAATAACAACATTTCATTTGCAACCATAATAAGTAATTCCAAGATATTGAATTAATCAATCCATTTCAAAAAATCATTTAAAAGAGATTTTTGAATCAAAGTGTACCATACCACTTTGAAACTTTTAATGGAATTATAACATTAATGTCTATATAAATAAATACGGAAAATTATTTTGAAAATATGGACATTAAAGATAAAGATTTAGAATAATGAATCTTTAAAACAATTAAAACGATATTTTTCTTAAAGAGTTTTTAACAAAATGAAAGACTCTTGATTACAAATAATTGCAGAACAAAATTTAATCTGAAATTTATAATATCATGAGAATAAATGGATTCATCAGATAATATGTCAAAGTACAGTATACACACCATATAATAGTGAATTGATGCATAACAACAATGAAGTCTCAATGGAAATGTAAATTGAGATGAAATCCATTATAAAGATGGTATCCTTAAAATAAGGATAAATATATCAAACAATTATGTGTGAGAAATATAAATACACCCAATATAAGTGGATATTATGTGTGAAATAATTAGAGGTCATTCACACATAATCTTGGAAAAACATAACCAATGACATAGATATTTAACTTAATAAAATGAGATTGAGTTATGATTTCCCATAAAAGTTTGTAAGAATTTATCAATGAGATGATTATGTGTAGAAATACTATAACCACAAAAAATTTTGTGGAAATTACAACATAGAGATTCCACATATAATCTTGGCATAATAAATTCAAGAAGTAGAGGTTTAACCCAAAGAATTGAAAGAGGGTTAAGAAGTTCCCTTACAGAAATCTGACAGCCTAACGACGTCACTTTAAAATTCATAAATTGAGTTGATGAGATCGAAATTGGTATCTCATCACTAGGAAATAAAATTTACATAAATAAGGACATAGAAGAACATATCCCAAAATAATAGTATGTGAATTAAAAGACATAACAAAAGAAGTCTTTTAAAAAGAGGAGGGTGAAAGGTCCCCTTACCAAGTTGGGTAACTTTTGAAACGTACACCCCATGGAAGAAGGGTCATACAATGAATATGTAAATACCCATAAATGAAATTATACTACACAAAGTGTATAATAATGGGCAGTAAATACACCACTCAAATTAAATTGTGGCAAACGTAGCATAAATGGCACGGAAATAAAAGTGAGATGAAAAATCCATTACGAAAACTCGGCAGCCTAACGACGCCACTTAAAACTTCCAAAATTGGATTTATGAGATCAAATAGAGTCTCTCGTAATATGAAAATAAAAATTACAGTATGAGGAATATAAAATAACATCCCCAAACATAAGAAATATGAGCTTAAAAGTAATGACATAAAAGAGAGTACTTAAAAAGAAAGAGAGAAGTTGGATCCCTTACAAATATTCGGCAGCCTAATGACGCCAATAAAAACTTCCAAAATGGATTGATGAGAGAAAATATGGTCTATAATAATATGAGGATAAAAATTACAGTAATATTAATATAAAATAACATCCCAATAATAAGAAATATGATCTTAAAAGGAATGACCTAAAAGATTGTACTTAAAAAGAAAGAGAGCGGTAGGATCCCTTACCTCGGGTCTGACTTGAATCGATTGTTCTTTAATGTCCTGAATAATAAACTTGAGTTAATTTTTACTTGATTAAGAACATTTTTCAAGTTCATTATTACTTTTATATCACTTATTACCATGTTATAAACATTATGTATTCATTTAATTTAATAATGTTTGTTTTGTCAATAATTGGTTCTTAAGTCGAAAGTGGACTTCTTACAATTACATGTTGCTCGTGTGGTAAAAGGTTCATTATATCCAGAATTATATTCATTATTTGGATATCATATATATCATATATATCCAGAATATAAATGTATTTATAGTATTAAATAATCATTTTGAGGTAAGAAAATGAAATGCAGCGTTCATGGAGGCGGTAAGCCATACGTACGCATGAACGCTACTTCCATTTCTATCTCATACTTTAATAGAAATAAAATAATAATAATATGAAGGTATATTATAATTCCCGTATAATATCATATATAACAACTTTAAATCCATCCTTTATACGTCCTACATATGGCATTAACGAATCAAATCACTTTGAGGGGGCGGTAGTCCGCACTTCATAAAATGAAATTATCATGTTTACCCACAATAGAAACCATAAAGGTATGCCAAAAATGAAAAATACAGAAGCATAAGTAAAAAAATAAACATATTATATATCATATATAAATATAGTTTCATCTTAATGTCCACCTTTGAAGGAGTTATATGAGTTTTGAACAATCATCGTTTCGTGAGGCAGAAATTCGCCATCCACAGAAACAATATGTTCTTTAAACATTAGATGAAGGTGTGTGTAAGTGTATCTCGATTCCTTCTTAGAAAAACATCTTATTATATTTAGGATACTGGTGTTGTTGCAAAATAAATGAATGAAAAGATTTTAGGGTGTTGGAGAAGCAAAATAAAACAAAAGAACACAAGAGAAGACACTACCTTTAAATCGGGTAACTCTTTTTGATTTGAGCTCAAAGGCTTACTTGGGAAGACTTATGCCCAATGTGAGGCTTATAGGAGTAATAGAGGGATGTGAAGAGACAAAATGGGCAGGTTTTGGTCGAGAAAAAGGCTTGAGAGGTGTGGGTAAGGAGGTAGAGGTGGGGGCCTTTTATAAGAGGAGAGGAGGGGCACTCTTGGAAAGTAATGAAATGTTACTTTATTTTAGAATGCGTTTCGGATTTTAATGGTCCCAAATTTATGTTTTTAGAGGATACGGTGATAAGGGTTCTAAATACACCCATACAATAGGTTTTGGACATGTGTAGGTCTTAGATTTTACATTATATCTCCATTATATTTTAATCGTTAAATAATGAGGTAATCGCTGCATCATCATGGTGTCATAAATAATTTATTTTAGTTAATGTCTAAAAATTTTAAAATAAATACTATGATGTAGGAAATCTTTTTATCGTTCCAATGAATATTTATAGTCAAAACTCTCACTTGTATAACCCCATGTAAAAAATGTTTTTGTAAAACAACTCTTGTTTGTGACATTTTTATTTTAACATTAAATAAAAAGATATTAATGTGATTTTCCTACCAAAGTGGCTCCATGGGGTCCCCAAGTTTACCCCTGGGTTGTCTTGGTCAGATATGACACATCCAATGAGGATATGACATGTGTCTAGGTCATTTAATATTATTAAAATATTATTTTTACCTTACATTACACTAATTACCTTTAATCGCAATTAATAAAACTTAAAAGTTACAATTCGCCAATTTTTTTTTGATCTCATTGAACCAAATTATTCTTCTTAATTACAACCATGTATGTCTGATTTTTGAAAATCAAATCAGAGAAGTGGAAAGGTTTAATTTAATCGAAAAATCAGTTTCTTTAACTACCACTTAGTGGTTTCACTATTCATCAAAAATTGATGTTTTTTCAGAAAAATACCAAAACTTCACCCTAAGCTATATTTGATATTCCGAATTCAAAAAAGTTGTCTATTTTAAAAAATTCAAAACATATAAGTTGCATTAATTAATTTAATAATTAATTACTGCTGTCAAAATAAATAGCGTGTTTTTATGAAACAAAATGTATCAAAAGATTGACACTAGTTTAAGTCCGATTTCAAAGTGAAATTAATTCCAACGACCACTATTGTATTAAATGGTAAAAATATAATCTAATTTCACTTTAAAACCAATTAAAAATATAATCTAATCATATAAATAAATTATATTAAAAAGATATTTTGAATTAAAATACAACAATTTTCACTATTCATTAAAAATGATCTTTATTGGAAAAATACCAAAAATATACACAAAGTGAATTTTGATGTCCCAATTCTAAAGAAGAGTTTTATTTGGTCCAATAGAATGTGTAAGAGTGACTAGAACTATATTTAATGACGGTTCACCATCAAAAGTTGATGAGTGGACCTTTAGTGAAAATTATAGTATATATGCCTAAAATTGAATTCTTTTCGTATTTTAAGCCTTTATCCTTTATTGAAAAAAATGTAAAAATATTTGAAAAACATATATAATCATTTTTTAGTTAGTTCCATTCATTCCTGCCATTACAACGGCTAGGCGTTAACTACCATTAAAAATAATATTTTTATTATTATTAGAGTGCAACGTAAGATTTCAAAGAAACTTGTTGTTGCGTATTGGGTATTCCATCGAGCATAGCATTACTCTTAAAGTAATATTAATATTTTATACAAAAAAGGGATTAATATAAAAATTTAATATTCTTTATTTACCTAGGGTGTTACATCCTTCACCCCTTTTGGGAATTGTGTCCTAACAATTTTAAAATTTGGCTCAGAAACTTCATTGAAAGTCCCAAATCGGAACAAGAGTCGGTAAAACAATCACCGTAAAAGAAAGAAAGAGAAGTACAGAGGTCACCTGAGTTAACCAATACTATTATTCCATGTAGAAAAACATGGACATGGAGGAGAAAACAAAGGGTCATGTTCTGATGGAGAGTGATAGAAAACATGTTTAGGAGAAAGTTAACCATAAGAAAATCACAAACTTGTGATGGGTTAAACAGTATTTGATTCACCAGTAGGAAAAGTTAATAGACAACATTTTTGTTTTAAGTTACTTTTCATTGAGTAATTTATTTTTGATCTTATGGAAACATACTTACTTGTCATGTTGACTTTCATCTTTTACTAGATTTCTTACACAAACTCATACTTTCCCCAAATAATGAGTATTTAGGAAGACTTGTTCACATTAAGAGTACTATAATCAACTTCTTGAGAATAACCTAATCCATAAAATAGAACTATATATTTCCCATGTCTTTAGACCTTAACCAAAACCAAAATTATTAGAATAGGATCAGATAATCCACAAAAGGATAACACTTTATAAAAGAAAAATCTATTCTTAATCTCCACAATTTGTCCAACAAAACCCAAAGTTCAACGAAGACCATTCGATAAATATTTTTTCCATAAAATTCTTCAAAGTAAACCAAAATAAGATTGAAACACAAATATTTGAAGGATTTAAACACATAGTCTTCCAAGGTACAAATTAACATTTATCTCCTAATAACATCAGTTGCTCTTAAAGTCTCATATTGAAAAGTAATTAACCTAATCACATATCCTCCATGATAGGTTAATAATTTCCATGGATAACACAAAATCAACTTATTCTAGATTCATAAGATCATCTAACTAAAAATAATTAGTCAAACTAATCACGGACTTCACGCAGTCCAGTGGTAGGCGATAATTACCAATCACACTTTGGTTGTGGGTTTGATTCCCGCAGCTTTGTCTGATGCGACGGGTTGTCACACGGTCTGCGTGTTGTCATTTTTCTAAAACTATATAACTCTTAAAGCATTACCCAAAACGAGATAAAATCTTCAAAAATAATCATAACATATTTTAACCTCAAGTTTATGTCATGCATTTCATTTCCCATCATAACATATAGTAACCCATAATTACCTCAAAAGTAAAAATAATATAACCTATAATGGTTACCTTTGTAATTATTACCTGAACTTCCACATCTATTGGTCATCTCATACATGATGCATTACAGAACATACCAAGGTTCATGTAGTTTATCAAGACTCCTTGATAGTTGGTTTATAACAACCACGAGTTTCCTCATTGAATCCCCCATTTCATCCAGTCTATTAATCAGAGAACCACCACAGTTTCCTTCAAACCTGTTGTCACTTTGGTGCCTGCTAGATCCATCCATTCACTAAAAACAGAAATGTCAGTGTGAGTATATCTACAAAACCATCATGTACTAATGAGGAAGACAAAAACTAAGATATATTTACTCATTCAATTTATCTAAAACTAGGACTCTTTATAACATCCTAACCATTATGGTAATGTCACTTATGCTTAGAGAATAACCTAACCTCTAAAGTTATCTAAACCGACCTCTGATACCAACTATAAGGCCCCGACCTTAAACATTACTTAATCATGAATTAAATGAATAATTCACATAGAGGGTCTTTTCAGGTTTAGAGTTTTAGAGAATTAGGTCATAACTATTACATCTCAAAAGATTACATAGTAGACACTTCTAATAAGTTTCCATAAAATAAAAAAACACTTAAAAAGAAACATGTCTAGTTCCATGTTTTAGATAGAATGTCTTTCATTGATCCCATACTTGACTCTATTCATCTTTAAGTCCTATGGAAAACATTTCAATAAACTTGGGATGAGCATAAAATGCCCAGTAAAAGATACACAAAGAAGGAAAACTGTTATTTTTTCAAAACAACTAGTAAACCACGAATAATTTATCAAAGTAATACTTTTCACCTTTATGAAGTAGAAAATACTCTTCATTGAATAAAAGATCATTGATTACCCTTTTTGTAATCAAAAGATTACGATAAAACCCATATAAAGAACACATAACATATAAAGGTAACTTGGGACATAAACATACTTAAATGGAATAATCATACGATCGACTTCCTCACATACTTAATGGAATAGCCATACGATCGACTTCCATACCCAATGCATTGGAGGTTATAACGTAACCACCCGTCCTGGTATTCACGGCACCACCCGTCATATGGTTTATCACGTAACCAACCATAAAATGTCCAAGTACCATCATAGCACATAAAATATTGAAAATATAAAAATTTCAATAATAACATTTCATTTGCAATCACATTATGTAATTCCAAGATATTGAATTATTCAATCCATTTCCAAAAATCAATTAAAAACGATTTTTGAATCAAAGTGTCCCATACCACTTTGAAGATTTTAATGGAATTATAACATTAATATTCATATAAATAAATACCAAAAACCATTTTGAAAACATGGACATTAAAGATAAATATTTAGATTAATGAATATTTAAAACATTTAAAATGATATTTTTGTTAAAGAGTTTTTAACAAATTGAGAGACTCTTGAATACAAATAATTGTGGAAAAACATTTAATCTGATCTTTATAATATCATGAGAATAAATGGATTCATGATATAATATGTCAAAGGACTGTATGCACACCATATAAGAGTGAATTGGTGCATAACAACAATGAAGTCTCAAAGGAAATGTAAATTGAGATGAAATCCATTATAAAGATGGAATCCTTAAATTAAGGATAAATCTATCACATAATTATGTGTGGGAAATATAAATACACCCAATATAAGTGGATATTAAGTGTGAAAAAATTAAAGGTCATTCACAAATAATCTTGGAAAAACAATACCAATGACATAGATATTTAACTCATTGAAATGAGATTGAGTTATGATTTCCCATACAAGTTTGTAAGAATTTATCAATGAGATGATTATGTGTATAAATAATATATCCACACAAAGGTTTTTGGAAATTACAAAATAGATATTACACACATAATCTTGCCATAATAAAATCAGGAAGTAGAGGTTTAACCCAAAGAATTGAAAGTGGGATAAGAAGTTCCCTTACAGAAATCTGACAGCCTAACGACGTCACTTTAAAATTCAGAAAATGAGTTGATGAGAGAGAAAATGGTATCTCATCACTTGGACATAAGATTTACATAAATAAGTATATATAAGAACATATCCCAAAATAATAGTATGTGAATTAAAAGACATAACAAAAGAAGTCTTTTAAAAAGAGGAGGGTGAAAGGTCCCCTTACTGAGTTGGGTAACTTTTGAAACGTACACTCCATGGAAGAAGGGTCATACAATGAAGATGTAAATACCCATAAATAAAATTATGCTACACAAAGTGTATAATATTGGGTAGTACATACACCACTCAAAGTAAATAGTTTCAAATGTATCATAAATGTCAGAGAAATAAAAGTGAAAAGAAAAATCCCTTACAAAAACTCGGCAGCCTAACGACGCCACTTAAATCTTCTAAAATTGGATTTATGAGATAAAATAGGGTATATCATAATATGAAAATAAAAATTAAATTATTAGGAATAAAAAATAACATCCCCAAACATAAGAATTATTAGCTTAAAAGTAATGACATAAAAGAGAGTACTTAAAAAGAAAGAGAGAGGTTGGATCCCTTACGAAAATTTTGCAGCCTAACGGCGCCAATCAAAACGTCCAAAATGGATTGACGACAGAAAATAGGGTCTCTCATAATATGAACATAAAAATTAGAGTAATATTAATATAAAATAACATCCCAATCATAAGAAAGATGAGCTTAAAAAGAAATAACATAAAAGAGTGTACTTAAAAAAAAGAGAGGGATATGATCCCTTACCTCGGGTCCGACTTGACTCGATCGTTCTTTAACGTCCTGAATAATAAACTTTAGTTAATTTATACTTTATTATGAACCTTTTTCAAGTTAATTATTACTTTTATATATCTTATTACCATGTTATAAACATTATGTAATCATTTAAGTTAATAATGTTTGTTTTGTCGAAAATTGGTTCTTATGTCGAAAGTGGACTTCTTACAATTACATGTTGTTCGTGTGGTCAAAGGTTCATTATATCCAGAAGTGTATTCATGATTTGGATATCATATATATCATATATATCAATAATATACATGAATTTATAATATTACATATTCATTTAGAGGTAAGAAATGAAATGCACCGTTCCTGGAGACGGTAAGCCGTACGTACGCATGAACGATACTTCCATTTCTATCTCTTACTTTAATGGAAAGAAAATAATAATGATATAAAGGTATATTTTAATTACATTATAAAATAATATATAATAACTTTAAATCCATCCTTTATACATCCCACATATGGCATTATCGAATCAAATCACTTTGAGGGGGCGGTAGTCCGCACTTCCTAAAATGAAATTATCATGTTTACCCACAATGGAAACCAAAAAGGTATGTAAAAAAGGAAAAATAAAGAGGCTTAAGTAAAACATAAACATATTATATATCATATATAAATATAGTTTCATCTTAATTTCCACCTTTGAAGGTGTTATATGAGTGTTGAATAATCCTCGTTTCGTGAGGCAAAAATTCACCATCCACAGAAACAGTATGTTATTTAACCATTAGATGAAGGTGTGTGTAAGTGTAGCTCTATTAGTTCTTTTAAAAACATCCTAGTATATTGGGGATACTGGTTTTGTTTCAAAAGAAATGAATGAAAAGAGTTTAGGGTGTTGGAGAAGCAAAATAAAACAAAAGAAAACAGGAGAAGACACTACCTTTAAATCGGGTAACTATTTTTATTTGAGCTCAAAAGATTCATTGGGAAGACTATGCCCAAAGTGAGGCTTCTAGGAGTAATAGAAGGATGTGGAGAGACAAAATGGGTAGGGGTTGGCCGAGACAAAGGCTTGAGAGTTGTTGGTAAGGAGGTAGAGGTGGGGGCCTTTTATAAGAGGAGAGGAGGGTGACTCTTGGAAAGTAAGGAAATGTTACTTTATTTTAGAATGATTTTCGGATTTTAATAGTCCCACATTGATGTGTTTTGAGGATAAGGTGATAAGGGTTCGAACTCCACCCATCCAATATGTTTTTTACATGTGTTGGTCTTAGATGTTACATTATCTTTCCATTTTATGTAAATCTTTAAATAATGAGGTAATCGCGGCATCATCATGGTGTCATAAATAATTAAATTTATATAATGTCTAAAAATTTTAAAAAAAATACTATGATGTAGAAAATAATTTTATCGTTCTAATTAATATTTATAGTCAAAACTCTGACTTGTATAACCCCATGTAAAAATTGTTTTTGTAAAACAACTCTTGTTTGTGACATTTTTATTTTAACATTGAATAAAAAGATATTAATGTCATTTTCCTACCAAAGTGGCTCCATGGGGACCCCAAGTTGACCCATGGATTTTATTGGTCGGAAATGATACATCCAATGAGGTTAGGACATGTTTCTAGGTCATTTAATGTTATTAAAACATTATTTTTACCTTAAATTACACTAATTACCTTTAATCGCAATTAATAAAACTTAAAAGTTACTATACACCAAAAATTATTTTGATCTCATTGAACCAAATTTTTCTTCTTAATGACAACCATGTATGTTGGATTTTTGAAAAGCAAATCACAGAAGTGGAAAAGTTTCATTTAATCGAAAAATCAGTTTCTTTAACTACCACTTAGTGGTTTTACTATTCATCAAAAATTGATGTTTTTCAGAAAAATACCAAAACATCAACCTAAGCTATATTTGATATTCTGAATTCAGAAATGATGTCTATTTTACAGAATTAATAACATATAAGTTTCATTAATTAGTTTAATAATTAATTCCCGCTGTCAAAACAAATAGCATGTTTTTATGAAACAAAATGTATCAATAGATTGACACTAGTTTAAGTCTGATTTCAAAGTGAAATTAATTACAAAGACCACTCTTGGATTAAGTGGTAAAAATATAATCTAATTTCACATTAAAACCAATTCAAAAGATAATCTAATCATATAAATAATTTATATTAAAAATAGGTTTTGAATTAAAATACAACATTTTTCACTATTCATTAAAAATGATCTTTATCGGAAAAATACCAAAAATTTACACAAAGTGAATTTTGATGTCCCGATTCTAAAGAAGAGTTTTATTTGGTCCAATATAATGTATAAGAGTGACCAGAACTATATTTAATGATGGTTAGCCATCAAAAGTTGATAAGTGGACCTTTAGTGAAAATTAGAGTATATATGCCTAAAATTGAATTCTTTTCGTATTTTAAGCCTTTATCCATTATTGAAAAAATGTAAAAATATTTGAAAAACTTATATAATATTTTTTAGTTATTTCTGTTCATTCCCGCCATTACAACGGCTAGGTGTTAACTACCATTTAAATTAATATTATTTTATTATTAGAGTGAAAAGTAAGATTTCAAAGAAACTTGTTGTTGCATATTGGGTACGCCATTGAGCATAGCGTTCCACTTAAAGTAATATTTATATTTTATTCACAAAAAGGTATACATATAAAAATGTCACATTCTTTATTTACCTGGGGTGTTACAGTATTAATGGGATATCTATCCAGACCCTAAAAATATGAGTCTGTACATTGTTTTTATATAATAATGAATATATTTTCACCATACTATTGTTACTTTATAATTTTTTTTATTTTGACACAATAAAACACAAATAATATTTTTGGCAAATATTAAAATTCAATTATAGAAACTATTTTAAGAAATTAATGGTATTTTAAAATAAATAATATTTTAATAAAATATTAATATTGAATATTGTTTATTATATATAAATTATTATATAATTTTTTTGAAGTTAAATATAATTTTTAAAATGGTTCAAAAACTGTTAAAAAAAATTCTCAATAAATGTCAATTATTATTTTAAAATTAAATATTAAAATATAATGAAAACTAATTTTATAAAATGAATATTATTTTTTGAATCCTAATTTCAAAATTATCAGATGATGATTTGTTTTCATAATTTTCTGAGATAATCGGAATTTTGGGTAAAAATAAAATATAGTATAAATATACTTTGGGTATTTTTTTATCATACTGACCCAAAAGTGATCTAATAAATATTATAAAATGTATAAACATTAAAATATATGTTTTACCTTTAAAATATTGTGTTCATATTTCTGTTTTATTAATTTTATAAATGCCTTATGAATTTTCCAAACCCATTAATATATGTTATGGTTTTAAAAACATTTATTAAACAGTATGACTCACCTCCACATAAGAAAATGTATTATTTTATTAAGATAGTACCTTGTAGTTATAAAATAATGATAACCTCTGTAATTTGGTAAAAACCATGGGAAAAAATATGTGACATTTTTTGGTTTTGGTTATTTTATTCTTTAGAGTCCAAAAACTAAATAATAAATAAATCACCTTTTTTTCTTTATAATCCTACCCAAGATCCCATTTATCATCACTAAAAAACCATTTATAACATCCATAATATTATATATACTCTCAATATTCCTCCCAAGGAACCCCCAATCTCTTAATAATCCCATCCCAAGCATTTGGAGTCACACACAGAAGCAAGGAATTTCTCTCTTCGCATTTCAATTCAAGTACATTGTTTATGTTATGTCTCTTAACAAAATTGTGTTCATGTTGAGATATGTTATTTTATATCCCACATACTATCCATTTTATGTATATATTATGATATTTCCCTTTCACTATCACCATACCCTCTTATTTACCATTATGTACACCTTTGAAAATTCTGAAATTTAGTAAGGGATTTCCGCATTCTCATTTAAACTCAAGCACTTATTTTATGTTATGTATATAAAATACAATTTTTCATTTTGTTATATTTTTATAAATATCCCAATTAAATTTAATTTAATTTATAAATTATTATTTATCCCATTAAATCTTGTTATTCCCTCCCATGAACCTTTATGTACACTCGTTACCATGCAAACATTTAGTCAGGGATCCTCACCTTCTATTACTTATTCAAGTTTTATCATTATCTTATACCTTCAATTTCTCATTAAATATATTGTTATATGTATTTATGTGTACCTATTAATTACTATTATATTTAAAAATGATTATATACCCCTTTTTCTTTCATTAACCCATTTTATGAATTTTTAAGTGATGTCTTTATGCAGCCATCAGTTCACCAGGATTTTCATTTCCAAAACAAATATATAGTTAAAATCATACCCATTTAATATCAAGGGTGTTAAAATTTATAAAATTATACCAATTTTACGTGAGACATATATATACTTATTTAATACCCCATTATCAGGGAATAAAATATAATGGTAAATGATTCCATGTTTTATGATCGATGTGGCACACTTAAGCATGAGAATGAAATTAATGTGAGGGGTTCACGAAAAATTATATAGTTCTCTAGTAAATTGGGTAATATTTAGTCTCATGAGACATCATTTTTGGAATTTTAGTGAACAATATTCCTTTAAGGTAATTTTTGCCACAATTATTTCTTGGTAGTATATCCATGTCCTATGTTTATAATGTAGTGTTTTAAGTTGTTTCCACATTTCCCATGTTATGATTATCATGATATATCATGTCTCATTATTTGTGTTTGTGATTCATACTATTCTTATTCACCATTTATATACCTATTTTATAAAATGTATCACCTTATTCCATTTTTCTTCCCTTACTTGTATTTATAGTTCTCCCATTTCTTATGGTTTTCCCCATGTTATCCTGTGTAGTTTTAAATGCCATAAATTTTAGAATTATATTAAGAAATATTTCAATAATGTTGTTGTATCCCATGTTTAATATTTTATTCTATTTACCTAATTCCAAAATACACTATACTTAAATATATATATATATATATATATATTAGGTTTTATTATTTGTTCTTTTTTGTAATAAATCATGTATTAATTTAAATAATGAGAAGGGGTTTTAAAGTTTGTATCAAATAAAAAGTTTAGTTGTTATTTGGATTAAGATTATAAAAAACTATAGAAAACATTATGGATAAGAATAAGTATATGAAAACATCCCCAAATTTTGGTATTTATAGGTTATGTGTATTTTCAAGAAAATATACCTATTTATAGATACTATATATGGGCATGGTTTTAGAACATATATAAATAGGGGTAATAACTCCAACAATGTGTGTCAGGCCACACTCGGTGTAACTCGATACATGAAAATAATCTTTACTACATACTTGGTTTGACACTCCTAGGGAATATGCTATGGAAAATTCATAAGTTCATTATAAACCATTATTAAGGGATCAAAAGATTCCTATAATAATATTAGTTAGGAAATAAATCATGGATAACATAGACTGAAGCCTATAAATTACGAAGTTAAGGAAATAAATATAATATATATGTTTTCCCACTAATGAAGCTGAATTACCAATATGTGTTTAATAGATTAAAATAATCATCCCTAATTTTACTTATATTCTATAAAATTTCCATAAATAAGAGGAAACATGTAAATAATCAGTGTGATGTGTAATATGATGGTTGCCCAATGAGATTCCCAACCTGAAGGGGAATGGAATAAAAAACCTTGTCATGATACCCTCAGAAATGACGTAGGTTTTGAATAGAAACCTATATCAGGAGGAGTGTCTAAGTACCCCAAAGTGAGAAAAAGATGGAATTGAGTCCTTTATGTGACAAATTCATCCAACCATCAATGGATCATTCGATCAATTAACCACGAAATAATGGATCATCTCCATTGATATGATATTATCCATCCTTTAATGTATCGAAAAATAGATTGTTCTATTGTTTATTTATCATATGGGGGAAGAATCAGATCAGTGGTGGATATTGACCAAGAATATGATGCGAGGAAAGATATTGAATTGATGGGATGGAATAAATTTTGGAAAAAGGTTTTTGAAAAATATTTTTTTCATACTCTCCTACTTAAAATGGAAAGGTAATTATATGCTGTTTGGAAAAAAGTTGAAAAATATATTAGGGAAAATAAGGAAAACATTTGAATATATTAATGATAAACCTATAACTTTATTGCTTCCCATGAGATTCATGGTTTAACACATAATTTGTGAGATAAAACCAAGTTTATGATAATTATTGGTGATCTGTACTTTGAATGATATGTTGAAATTTTTTAATGTGACCTAATAGTTGAAATCAAGATTGGTGAATCTCAAGTGTATCATGGTGATAAGAAGAGGAAAATGTAATTTAATTCCACTGGATCGATGGAGAAATATAATTGTTCCAATAAATTTACACATTCCACTTATCAAAGGTGAAAAAAAGTACTCTGTAAATTGCCTAAGGGGGATAAGGAAATGCTTTAGGTGTGGGAAGGAAGGACACCAATATAATGAATAATGAATGGAGAAACGTGATATTGAGATGGAGGAAATTAATGTTCTATTCAACCCAAAATGCATTCATCATTGCTTAAACTACAAGGACAATAGCACATTGAAAACCAATGCACTAAGCCAAGGGTATTTATAGACTACCAACATCTTCAAAGGAATAAAGGGAGGGAATTTGAAATCACAACAATAGAGGTGGATCCTAACATCAAAGTGGTGATTGGTAATCTATTTATTTATTCAAGAATAGTGAATAGAATTTTTTATTCTATTTCTGAACATTCTTTTATATCACAAAAGTTCAGAAGAACTATCCAAAAACTTTCATAATGAATGTAAGTAATGTAGCTGGTGAAAATGGAATGTTGGGAAGTTATTATAACCGAAGTATATAACTCCACATATATAAATATTAGTCATCTGAACATAACAAATATCATTTTTGAACTCCATTTAGTGTAATTTGTGAAATTTTGGGTATGGATTAGGCTTCCCTATATAAATCCAACATAATTTATTGTGAGAAGGAAATCTATCTTCATATTGTGAATCGCCCCATGATTATGTACAAGTGAATGTAGGATGATGAATATTATTGAGCACCAACATCTCAAGTGTAAATATTATTTCCCTACCTAGAATAGTATCTCTCACAAATGATTGAATAGGGAACCATCCTTGAAGACATTCCTATAGTGAGGGAATGCAATGATGTGTTTCTAGAGGATTTTTCCCGTCTTCCTCCAACCTAAGAGGTTGAATTTTTGGTCGAGCTTAAACCTATGGTGTTTATCTTATCTAAAACACTATATAAAATTCATGGAGGGGAAATGAGGAGCTAAAGAAACAACTATAGGATAATATGGATGAAGGGTTTATACGTACAATTACTTCACTATAGGGTGCATGGGTCCTCTTCACTAAGATGAATGATGGGTCAATGCCCCTTCATTGATAATCATGAGATCAATAAGGTCATGATAATGAACAAGTTTCATCATCAATTTAATAGATTACCTGTTCAATTAGATACATTAAGTATAAATATTCTCTAAGGTGGATTTTTATTTAGGATATTACCAAGTCAGTGTGTAGGAGGAGGATATCCCCATGACTAATTTTTGTGCATGGTATGAGCACTATGAGATCATAGTAATTCTAGTTGGACTCACCAATTCTCCATAAATATTCATGGAAATTATGAATAGATTTTTAATATATTACCTCAAAAAATTTATTCTAGTATTTTTAAATTATATTCTAATATACTCCAAAATAAAGGAGGATCTTGAGAAGAATATAAGCACTGTGCTAAAGAACCTACGGAATGATAGTATTTATTATAAGTAAAAAACCTACGTTCTAGTTGATGGAAGACTATTTCTTTGGAAATATTATCATATGAAATGGGATATCCGGTGACCCTTTAATGATAGAATAATTTTAATGATGGATGATGACAATATATGTGATAGATATATATAGTTTCCTAGGATTATCTTGGTATTATCATTGATTTCTGAGAAAATTATCTTGATTTTAAAACCCTTTAACCAGTATAACTCGGATGGGAGTCAATATTTCTTGGAATTATGGATTTTAAGAGAGCTTCAAGAAACTAAAAAATGAAGCTTATCACTGCTCATATTCTCACACTACCCACAAGTAGAGAACATTTTATAATATTCAATTATTTTTCAAAGAAGTGATTGAACTATGTGTTAATTTATAATGTCATACTCATAGCCTATGGTTAAATAAAGTTAAAAGTTCAGGAATTGAATGACCCAATTCATGATCTAGAATTTTCTATAGTGATCATTACATTAAAAATATGGAATCAATATCACTTTTTGGATAATTATGAAATATAAATGGATCACAAAAGCCTAAAGTATATAATCACATAGAAATAGTTGAATACTCTCTAATAAGTATGGTAAAAGATAATAAAGGACAATGAATACTCAATCTTCTACCATACTTGTAATTTGAATTATTTGGTAGACACTCTAAGTAGTAATTATCCAACAATTCTATATTTGATGATAATTGAGAGGGATCCGATATTCACAGAATTGGAATGGATGGACATGAGAATCATAAAGTAAGGAACATCATCAAACCATTCAAAAATTGTTAATAACCAATATTTTTTGAGTTGTTAAGGGATGCTCAAAGAAATGATGTGGGAATTAATAAGAAAGAGGAAAATTTTAGGAAAGGGAAATCCACAAAGGTCAATGTTAATATAGAACGAATTATGAGATTTGGGTCAATACTTTGTGTTTCATAAAATCTTGAGTCAAAGAAGGAACTGTTTGATAATTTCCATATTTTGACTTTCCCTATTCATTTAGGAAGAAAAAATATGTATCAAGATATTCATGAGAATAATTAGTGGGGAAATATGATGAATGAGATGGATAAATATACATTGATGTGCCTGGTATTCCATAAAATGAAGGTTGAAAGGAAAAAGTCTTGGGGGATGATGAAAAAATTACCTATAACAACATGGAAATAAAAGAAATTCATAATTGAGTTTGTCACCAGACTTTTGAAGAAATTTTAGGGGAACAAAGGTATATGGGTTTTTGTGGATTATCATATAAAGACATCTCACATTATATCATTTCAAGAGGACTTCTCACTGGATCAACGTTCACAAATATACATCATATAAATTTTAAGGTTGCATGGAGTACCACTATCTATTATATATGATTTAGATCATAGATTCACCACTATGTTTTAGAAAATTATCCAATAATATCTAAACAATGAGATGAACATTAACATGGCCCAACATCCTAAACTGATGGCCAATCTGAGTAGACTATTCAAACGCTGGAATACATGTTGCGAGCATGTTCTATGAACATCAAAGCAGGAAATGATAAATTTCTACCTCTTTCCAAGTTCTCTTATAACAAAAGTTTCCACTAAAACATCCAAATGGATCCATCTAATTCCCTTTATGGAAAGAGGTGAAGAACACCTACCTTATGGGATGAACCTGGGGAATGAAAAGTACTATGTGCTGTAATGGTCAAGGAAATGGTGTAAAATGTTAATAACATTCGGTGGCACCTCATGTTTTCTCCGAGTCGATTAAATAACTATGCTGAAAATCATTTACGTGACATAGAGTATCATGTTAAAGACATGGTATTCCTCCATACATCTCCATGGAATATAGTGTAGGTATTTGGGAAGAAAATAATTCTTAGTCCAAGATAGATCAGTCCATTTGAGATCCTTGATTTCATTGGAGTGGTGGCCTACTGACTATGACTCCAACCAAACCAATCTCAAGCATAAGATATATTTTATGTATCACTCTAGAGAATGTAAAAACTAGAAAACCCGCATGTACTCAATCTATAGGTTGTACCATAGGAGAATGATATCCCATATAAGGATTATC
Source organism: Viscum album (assembly GCA_963277665.1). Classification (NCBI taxonomy): domain Eukaryota; kingdom Viridiplantae; phylum Streptophyta; class Magnoliopsida; order Santalales; family Viscaceae; genus Viscum; species Viscum album. The sequence goes on along the minus strand of OY728145.1, from coordinate 1,260,768,679 downwards.
TGGTGAATATCATAGATCATAGAGAAAAAGTTCTATGAAATAAGACAATTAATGAGGTCAAATCGATTTAGAGAAACCAAATGTTTGATGAAATGATGTGGGAACCAAAGAAAGTGATGAAATAGAGTTACCATAATCTATTTTAGTGTGGGAGATGCAAATTTCAATGGAAATAATTTTCGAAGGGGGGAGGATATTAACGACCTGGACTGTTATAAATAAAATTGTCCATTTGATTTAATTTAATGTGATATTATGTAATATGGTTATAGAAAACACATGATTTTTTTTGATTTATTATATCCAATTTTATTTAAAATACTTTTTAGTATCATTAATATTGAAAATATAGTTGTTGAATAATGATCACATTATTAGTATAAATATAGGTTTTAAAAAAATCCAATGGAGAATGAAAAAGGATGTGATGATCACAACAAGTAGGATCATATCCTATAAATCCCATTTATCAGTGATTCTAATGGAGATATAATCATTGGTATTTTCTGGGGACCAAGACCAAGTTGATATCCAACAACTTATGCATGATCGAACCTGTTTATAGCCTAATTTCAAGCTCATCATGATCACAGACCAAACCATGTTCTTCAAACAACCCCATGAATGTCCCACCATCACACACCCTACTCTTAAGGGGTTTGCTAGTGTATTAAATGGAAATATATCAAGAAAATATAAATATGAGTAAATGATTTTTTATACAATAATTTATATATTTTAATATTATTATTGTTTCTTTATAAATTTTTATTTTTTATTTTGAAATAATAAAACTCAAAGAGTATTTTTGGGTAATATTCAAATTCCATTATGGAATTCATTTTGATGAATTAATGGATTCTAAAATAAGTAATATTTTAATACCACATTATTATTAAATAATATTTATTAAATATAAATTATCATATAATTTTTATGAATCTAAATATGTGTTTAAAAATTGTTTGAAAACTATTATTGTCAAAAAACCTAAGATTTATCAATAAATGCCAATTTTTTTTTTAAAATTTAAAATTTACATATATATAAAATTATTTTGATAAAATTAAAATTATTTATTAAATTGGGATATTGAAATTATCCAATGTTTAATTTTTCATAATTGTCTTAGATAATCAAATTTTTGGGTAGAAATTAATTGCAGTATAAATATACTTTTTGTATTATGACATCATAATGCCCTAAATGTGACGTAATACATACTATAAAAGGTAACCATGACCAAATATATGTATTAAAATTAATATAATGTTATATTATGTATATTTAAATAATTTTATAAATCCCTTATGAATCCTTCAAAACTATTACTATTTTTTAAGGTTTAAATACCATTTCCTTATGAGTATCACTCACCTCCACACAAGAAAAGTAATTATTTTTTTATTTTTAAAAAATGGAATTATGAAATAATGGGAAACACACACATTATATAGAAGACATAGTAAACACCTAAGGAATTATTTGTGGTTTTGGTTATATTATTATGTAAATCCCAAAAACTAAATTATAAATAAATCCCCCATTTTCCTAAAATATACCCATTCATGCTCCTGTTTTTCTTAAGTAAAACATCTTTGAGAATATATATACTCTAACATACACTCTATAGAGTCCTAATAAGGTTCCCCAAGCCCTCATGAATCCCCTCCCAATCATTTGGAGTCATGCGCTCATGTATTGGATTTCTCTCTTCTCCTTTCAATTCAAGCCCTTTTTTATTATATGTCTCTTAAATAATTTTTTTTCATATTAGTATATATATTATTACATACCCCAGTTAGTATAATATTTTTTATTAATGAGTACATATCTCTTTCATTCTAATTATTTCTCCCGATTATGCCTATGTACTCCTATTAGCATGTCGAAATCTAGTAAGGGATTTATGTATTCTCGTTTCAATTCATGAACTTATTTTATGTTGTGTCTCTAAAATAATTTTTTTCATGTTAAGAAAAGTTCTTCTATATCCACCTTACTTTCCATTTTATTTATAAATTATGATATACCCTTTTAACTCTAATTATTCTCACCCATTAACCCATTTGTACACCTATTACCATGCTGAACATTAGTAAGGGATCTCCAAATTCTCTTATTTATTCAAGTTTTAATATTATATTAAGACTTATTTTTACAATCCCTTATGTGGGGATATGTCTTGATATGTCACTATTACTGAATAAAGTATTTAAAAATTATGATGGACCCCTTTTCCTCTAATAAAACTATTTTATGAATTTTTATGTGGCGCCATTATGCTGTAAAAATTTCACCATGATTTTCCATTCCTAAAAAATGTATAAGGAATACCATACCCATTTCTTATCAAGGATTTTCACTATTATACACATATAACTATTTGAAATGGGGATTACTAGTATTTCTTCCATACTCCATATTTTTGGAATAAAATTTAATGATAAATGATTCCATGTTTTATGATCGATGTGGCACACTTAAGCATGAGGATGAAATTAATGTGATGAGTGCACCCAAAAATATACAACACTTCATACATTGTGTAATGTTTAGTGTCATGAGACATAATGTTGGGACAAAGATTGAACCTGATTCCTTTATGTGACATTTTACACCATGATTTTTCGATGGTTAATCCTTGACCTATGATTATGATGATGTTTTTTAAATTATTTCAACTTTTCCCATGTTATGATTATCATGATATATAACGTCTCATTGTTCATGTTTATGATTCCCACCAATTTTATTCCCCATTTATATGAAAATTTTCTAACATGTATCAAATTATTCAATGTTTATTCCCTTATTGGGATTTATATCTAACCAATTTCTTATGATTTCCCCATGTTATCTATTGGTTTTTTAAAATCCCTGGAATTTTAGAAGCATGTTAATGAAGTTTTCAATAATTTTTTTGTATACCATGGTCATGATGTTTTGATATGTACCTATTACCATTTAAAATAGACATATATATATCATGGTTTGTATTTTGTGTACTTTTATATAATAAATCATCTACTAATGTGAAATAAATAGTGGGTTTGTTATAGAATCCCTCATGAAATATTGCTAATAGTGTTTGATTTTATATGTTTCCAGGGAATTGTGTTTGAAATGGATCAAATAAATTTTTTATATTGATTCATGTGTGAATAATATATGTTAAGGGAACTCGTATAAAATTGTTTAATATAATATAACTCACAAAAATACTTTAAATGATGTGTTGATATGATTATAGGGTTTTTATGGTATAAAATCTATTTCAAATAAATGGAACCATGTTTCTTATACTAGTGTAGAGTATGAATCATTTGATCATATGTATGCTAATTATATTGAATAATAATTTCATATGTATATAAGAAGTAATAATATTAACATAATTAAGGGAAAAAATAAATTGGGAATTTCAATTTATGTTTAATAACATATATCTTTTATATTTTGGAATGTTACTCTATATCAAATATTACATGTAAATTTGAAGATAAATATTTTATATCACCTGAATTCTAGATGGATTATAGTAAAAGATAAAAACTAACAACATGTGGTCATTGTTGAGAATTTTCATGAAAAAAATGAGAATATTTAACACAAAATATGTGTTAGGAAATTCATAGTGGATAAATGTTAATTTGTTTTGCTTATATAACATATTAAAAGGAGGAAAAAAATATTTTAAAAAGGAAGAGATTTTTTTAATGGATTCCATGACATTAATGAACACAAAAATGAAGTAAAAAGGTTAAAAACTTTAAATAATTTTTAATGAGTTAACCTTAATCATTTAAAATGAAAAACACTATAAATAATCAATTTATACTCTAAGAGAGAATTGTAAAAGGAAAGTTAAGATAATATATAATTATAATAATTTTCACTTTATAATATTGATAAGGAACTATTGTAGATGGATTTTAGGATCAAAATGTTTTTGGTAGATATTAATCTAGTGAGGAAAAAGTCAAACACTGAATATTCTCACATGGATACATTAGTCAGAAACAATAATTTCATCGATCATGAATTAATAGAGGGTAATAATGTAGAATAAAAACATTAAAAGAAAAAATATAAGATGATATATTTATAGAAATTTAATTTTTGTGGAATAATTTGTCACATTATGGATGTGTGTATGGAATAATTAGAGACACACAGTCAAAGGAAACTATTTAATACATCTCATCCACCAATATATATTGAATGTTATGAATATTCCATCAGGAGGGGGTAATATTTTCGATATCCATGGCCATATGATGTAGTACTGCACCAAAAAAAGAACTCGTTGATATTCCTTGAGAAACGTTGGGCATTCATTAACCAAAAACATGAATTACACTATGATAGGTGAAAATAATTATTCCATATTTACCCACTTGACGAATAAAAATAGTCATATAGTTATATGATTTTTTTGGGAATTATTCCATCTTTTATCTTGAAAGTTTATAGAAAAACTAACTCTATTAATTTTCCCAGATTATTTAAATTATGAATATTATTTAGTATTTTTCTTCCTACAATACATCTTGAATCCCATTTCCTTCTTATTGACATCTATGATCCACATTTTTCATAAAATATTTAAATATCCTTGTATTATTTATAAATTTCCATATATATGGAAATAATATTTCATTAAAATAAAATCATATTTTCTATCTAAATATTTCTAGAAAAAAATCACACTCTTAATCATTTAAAATGTAATTAAATCATTCCATTTATTCATTTATAAATCACAAGTCACACTCCCAAAAAATATTCAACATATGTATCAATAAAAAATAGTACAAAAATATTTTCTTATTTTCTAAATAAATTTCAGTGATATTTTCTTAATGTGACACAACACCTTCAGATTTATATTTTAAAAAATTGAAATAAAATATTTAAAATTTCAGATTAACTAGACTACTCTTACATATCCCATGGATTAGTTAAGTTAATCTAAGATATTTTTTGGAAAACCCTACATTATTATAACATATATCTATAGGTGTCAAAAAATACATTTGAGGAAACATTTTATAATGATACACCAACAATATTATTCTTAAATAACTTTTTAATCATCTAAATTAATATTAAATATCACTAAAATTATTCATAAAAATATCATTTTACAAAAATAATTTATAAAAAATATAAAATCCCTCAATGTTACTCTTATATACCCCTATAAAATTATATTCCTAAATAGACAATTAATCCCATTAGTTAATCCTACATACTTTTTTATAATTTGAGGTAAATCTTCTATAATAATACATTTTTCTATAAATGAGTAAACATCCCCCAAATATATCATGACTCTATAATAATAGTCCACAATGATTTCATGATACATTTAGAGTATTTCTACATTTAATTATCAATAATAACAAACCAAAAATCATCAATGTATTTTTCAATCAATATTCAATCCCCAGTCACACTGCATTATGAAATGAAATAGTGTTCATTTATATAGATGAAAAATAAATCAATGATCATTTTCTTATATTATACTAAAAATATAATATCATATTTTTTTGAGCATGTGAAACATGTTCAGAACTATATTTTACTATTAAATATAAAATATAAACTTTCAATTATTTAGAGTGAAATTCATGTTGGAATAATGAGAAATTAATTCTTATTGTTGAAAAATGAATAAATAATCATTTTCTATGAGTTTTATGAAAATATGATCTTGTTTTATTTTTAAGATTTCGTGACACTTATTTGAACTAAAATTTTACTTCCAAATTGAATACACAATTTTTTTCCATTCTGATCCCAGGCCACATAATAAAGAATTTAGTTATTTCTAATATGTTAGAAATGACTCACTGGTTATTGATAAAAAATATCATGCAAATTCTTATTAATTTTATTGACATTGATTTTGTGAGACATTTTATTTATTTCATACATAAAATAAAACATAAAATTCCAATAAAACTAGAAACACCACACATTAAAATTAAATTTGGAATATTAATTTAGTGGAAAATGGTCAATGTTCTGTTTCCAATATTTTTCGTACAATTCAATTCCTTTTCCCTAGTTTCATACATGTGATATATATTTTCAATGAAAATGAAGCTTTTAAATTAATAATTTTCACTTTTAGTCATTACATGAACATTTCATGTTGAAATATTTTTTTGGTTTATTCTCTTATCTGAAAAAAATAAAATGGAATTTACTTATAGTTTCATGATAATTTGACCACAAACACAATGTTTTTATATCATAAAGAATGTTTTAATCTAAAAATACACTTTTAAATTGAAACCATGACCTCTTAGTATTTATAATCATACCAAGTGTGTAAATTACACGTGGTCTATTCTTATAGTTGAAAAACAAATCTATGGTAATCTTCTTTGAATTTAATGATAATATAATCTAGTTTTATAGAAAATATGTATTGTGTGTCTTGAGTTGAAATGTCAATTTTAAATTGAAAACATGATATTTTGGAAATTTTAATCATAAAAAACATATAAATGACATGTGGGTCATTTATATAGGTCAAAAATGACTCATTTATATTTTATATAAAATTTAATGAAAATCATGGTATTGAGTATTTGATGCCTGTTTTGTACATAATAAATTTTTAAAAATAAAAATATTCATTCTAATATACTAAACTCACCATGTATCAAGATGAAATATGGTTCAATTATATATATTAAAAATGAATCAAAATTTATTATCATATATTTTTATTACATTATTCTATATTTTTGATAGTTCTGTGCAAGTGATGTGTGTTGTTAAACTAAAATATCACATTTAATTTAAAACAATCCCATTCTATTGTTTTGAGAATGTTTCATTTCATAATGATATAAACTTCATTATTATGTTTGAAAAATTAATCAGTTGTCATTATCTTAGAGATTCATTAAAATTTATCCCCTTTTTAATTGAATTGATCATGTAACACATATTTTAAACTATAATATCACTTCTAATTTGATTTTTTTATCATTCTATGAAAATAATTGGCTGAATGGAACTTTATTTCATTACTATATAAAAAAATCAATTAATATCTATTGAACTAATGTTTTCTATCAATAGAAGTTTTTTTCTAGGTTTTGAATAAGTACCACTTGTTTTAAACTCGTTAAATGAGTAAAATGTAAACATTCACTTCATGTAATTTTACACATTAAACTTATCTAAATGATTCAAATTTGACACCTTTTGGTGAATACAGAAAAATATATAGTTGCCTAAAGTTTCATGTTAATTCAATATAATTTTATCTCTTTTTAGCATGATAAATGTTTGATGACAAAAAATGTACCATTTAAATAAAAATATTATATTATATATTTTAGGAAAAATACACATCATAAATACATGAGGTTTATTTCTATAGGTTAGAATTTAATCACCAATCATTTACATTAATTTTCATGAAAATCCAATCTCAATTTCTTGAAATAGATCATATATCACAAGGTTGGAACAGAAATATTACTTATGAATTGATGACATATGATTTTATGCATTCTAACCACACCACACATTGAAAAAATATAAGGATTATTCTTACATGTCATAAATGAATAATTAATCATTAAATTATATTTTTACATGAATACAATCAGGTTTTCTATATTCTGAGTATAAGATGTTCATTTCTAGATATTATATATATGATATAGATAAATATATTTTCAATTATATTATAAATACTATGATGAATTTTACATTCCAATTCATCCCTAACTTTATATATTTGATCATATTTAAATATCATAAATGCACTGTATAGTTACACTTGAAACATATTAATAATGTACTAGTTAGTAATCATGTAAGATAAATGTTTATATATTAAAAAATAAATACATAATAATGATACACAGATATATTTTTTTTTCATTCATAGGTTATGATATCTTTCATAAATATATAGGTGTAGGAACCGTAGTCATTGTCGTTAGGCTATTTTAGTCACTATTGGAATATTTATGATTATATGAATTTTTTTTATGATATATACTTCAATACGATAAAATGATACTATATACCCCTATTATTTTAATCTATCATTTTCTATTAATTAATTAATTTATTTTTATTTTTAAAATTATTCTTAAAACCCTTAGTGATCCATGAAAAAGGTCCACCATAACAAAAAAATTAGAAAATCGTATACCAGTTATATATCAAAAACGTTAATGCCTACAAAATTATGAATACATAATATTTAATCATTAAAAATTGACATCATGTATGATTAATTTATCAGATATCCTAGAATGAAATAAAAAATATGTTTCATTGGACTATTTAGATTTTTCAGAATTAACTTCAATTTATATCAAGGAAAACACATACCATTCGTGAGTAATATATTCTAATAATGATATATTATCATAACAATAACCAATATAAATAGTTTCAGCCTAAAATGGTAGTTATTAATAATAACATATCATTTATTGATATTACATAGAAAGATATAACAATATTTTTCTATACTTATAATTTTATCTCTATCGATTGATATTGATTTTGATTTATTAATATAAGGACATATAAATATTAATAAATTCTATCATTATCAATTGAAATTAAAATTTAAATAAAAATGTCTTAAATAAATAACTTCGAAAAAAATCTTCATGAAATTTTCCTTCTATATGCGTAAAAATAAATTGATTACAAAACTTGTATCCTGCTACCGATAAAAATCCTATACAATTTATCTGAGGATACTTTTAGACTTATTGATATCATTTTATTAAAGATGATTTGAGAAACAATGTTTAACATTCAACAACACATGTGAGTTATAAAACTTATAATGAATTATACAACATTATTCTTCACACAACAATATGAATATTTTTAACTCTATAACTAGATATATTAGTTGTACAATGATACCAACATATTGTAATAAATAATATTCCTCAGGATATCTTATTCCATTTATATTATCACATACAATACCCGTATATCATACCTTATGTTATATGATAACATGTATAATATACATATTAGGAATTAGGGAATATCTTCATAAATCACCCAATTTCACTAAAGAGTTATATACATTGTTTCATTTTATCCATTATTGTTTTTTTATAATAAATATTGAAATAATATCTAAAAATAATTTCAACTATATTCAACATTTTTTTTGAAAGTTTTCATCAAATTCATAATGTTTAACATTGCATTAAATAGCTATTTCATAATCCTTTTAGATAATCAATACACACTTTTTTGAGTGGATCTATAAGATTTATCAAACTATATCACATTTTCGTTGAGCACAAAGTTTATCCCCATAACCCTCTGAAGCATTGGAAACCAATATAAATTCTTGAATTCACAAATTTAAATAAAATGTGGCGCCTATCAAAACATCAATTCTAATCAAGCTATAAAGGGGTGGTATGTGATCTCCATCTAACATATATATCAATATACCTATATCGACAATCTATATGTGTAAAATAATGATTTGTTTTAATCTATTTGTGGAAGTTATCGTGTAAACATGAGACATGAAATATTATAATCCCATTTGACTACTTACATTCCCTTGTATCTCTGATTATAGACTAGTTAGTTCATTGGATACATCACATGTCAATCAAATTTATGAGTGATCACGTTACATACCACTCATCTGATCAAGAAGCACATCACATTTCTTATCTATTAATGGTCTTAAAACTCTGAAATATATTTTAATATAGATCCGAAATGTCAATCTTTTAAGATATTATGAAAAATCCATTACTTTTTATGTTTTAAAAATTTATTTGGTCAAACAAATACCCAGCCACACCAAGAATAACATTGCTTTAAGGCTAGCAGAATAATGGTATTAATTAATGAATAATATCATACTAGTTATATTGATTTAATCAGTTATTAGGGAAATATAAATATGAATCATGAACCATAATTATAAAATCTTTTGTTTGCAATAATGAGAAATATATTGTGATTCAGAGTAAAATATGAATCCACTATAATTTTGGGTTTTTCTAGGGAAGAAGACTTTTAAAAAAATTGTATATGGTTCTTGTGTTATTTACTGTTATATATACATAAATAATGTTTAAAACAAAATATTATATTGTTTTTATTGTGATAAAATATTTTAATAAGTTTGGAGCATTCTTAGAGAATGAGGACTGTTTTTGGGAAGCATAGATATTCTATATGGAATGAAGGATAGAAAAAAAATAAGATGAGGATGTGTATGTTATTTAGAATTCATTAATATTATAGAATCATAATTTGATATATGAACATTAGGTGGGTATATAAGATGAAATTTGGATGAGTTCATATGTTCAGAAGATATGATATCCATGAGATAGAAGATGTCAAGATTTAGAAATTTACCTATGAATTCACACTATGTTATGTAACATATTTCATTTGTTATATAATATCATCCAACATTATACCCTATGCTATTTTAATATATTTTCTTAGAAGATTTAAGTTGGGTTAGAAATTTACAAAGGGTATACATAAGGGAAATTTTAAACAAAATATAATATTTTAGAATTTTAACAAGATTGTTTAGAAGTTAAATTTTTCGAAACAGAATTTGGAAGAAGAATTTAAATTTAAAATAATGAAGATACACTTTTACCAAAAAATATCAAAAATAAAATTCTTTGTGTATGAATTTGGAGAATAAGGGTTTTAATATAATGATGATAATAACATTGTGATGAAATCAATGGATTAATAAATAGTTAAAAATGTTTTTATTAAATATATATTCATGACATGTTAAAAAGGTTATTTCATTGCATGGATTTATGTGTTTCTTGTAGAATGTAGTAATGTTGTTATATGAAATAATGATAATTATTATTAATGTTATTTGGATATGGATGAATGTATCATAAAACAATTCATGAATTCAAACTTTAATGACTTGGATAGACACAAAAATAGAAAAATTAATGGAAAAAGTTGAAGAAGAAGAAAATATAAGTTGAATAGATTAACATTTCTGAATATTGAATTTTAAATTTCAATTTGAATACTAGTAAAAATTTTATGTTTATTTGTAACACTATTAATTGTTTTTCTAAATTATTTTATCGAAGGGTGATTGATTATTATAAAAGAAGAAACATGAATAGTGTGTAGTATAGAAATAATGGAATAAAATGTAAAAGAAGAAGAGTTCAGACTTTTGTGTGTGATAAACACTTCTATTTTTAGTGTTAATAAATAAGGAATTCAAAATTATTTTAAAAAATGATGACTTTTGAAAGAACTAAAAAAATATCATGAGATAATCATTCAATAAGGAATGATAATATTAACCTCATTAATATATAAAATTGTTTGGAAACTAGTTTGGTAATATAATTATTGATAATCCTATAATATGAGTCATGTATATACCCCTATAAATGTATCAAAAATGGTGATTCTAGTGGATTTCAGTGTTTTAGGGTGATTATAGATCATGGTAAGGAGTATATTAAAATTTTGAGTAGTGAGACTTGTATATCAATAATTCTTTTTCATTTTACTTCTTTAATGGTTTTCATTTATGTAGTGATATTACTGACTCTAATAAGTAATGGTGGTTGATTATTATAACAACTATTCTCTTTATTACACACATAAGCATGATTTATTACATAAACGTGCACTTAAAACGACTCTGAGGATAAAGAGGTATAGTGTCTTGGAAAAATAGGAACATTACGTAATAACTTAGAACATAAAACACCACATCTTTATTGAAAACATCTTTTACATTTCCACAACATTCCTTTGTACCTATCATTACATGGAATAACCTGAGGACATGAATAAGTAAAGGGTGAGCTATAAATCCTAGTAAGGGAGTAAATAAGAAAAAACATAAAGAATATAGTACATGTTAGGCAATATGAATATCAATGGAGCACAAGAGAAACATGGACATAAAGTCATGATATATCATGATTATTATAACATGAATATGTGGAAACAACATTTAATATGATATTAGCATATTCCAAGGATCATTTCCTATGAAGCATGAGTAAACCCTCATTGCACTTGTATTGTTACGAATAAAACCTCACTGGAATTGAATTAGCATGAGTAAACCCTCACTACACTTGAAATATCATGATACTAATCTTTCCCCAATGCATTGGACTGCTATCAGGGTTCACCCTTCTTAATCATTTCATTTCATGCATATGTTTTCCACATAGATTATACAACATGGATTCGTTAAACATCATAATTTATTCCACAAATAAAAAATGTGAAATACATAAATGTAAGTCCTCAATAAACAAGTACATGTGAATCATAGTGAATACCCTTGATAGAAAAATGGGTATGGTATTTACATACACGATGATTTTGGCATTGGAAGTTTTGGTGTAACTTTGAAAGCATAATGACGTCAAATAGAAATTGTAAAATTGGTTGATGTGAGAGAATGTGTTATCTCATCATTTATATATGAAATGGGCAGTAAGGAGTCATGGAACATAATATCCCAACATATGTAATTGAATTATGAGGCATAATATAAAATAAAGTCTTGAATTTAAATGAGAATAGATAAATTCCTTACGAAATTTATACATGGTAATAGGTGTACATGGGAGGCATTAATTAGAGAGAATGGGGTCTCTCATCATTCAAAAATAAGGACGGTAGTGTAAGGGAAGATTGAAATCATACCCCAACATGGGAGGAATTAATTAGATATATTGGGGTCTCTCATCATTTAAAAATAAAGATGGTAGTGTAGGGTAGGATTGAAATCATACCCCGACATTCTTAATTGAAAATAAAAGGGAATAACAATATAAGGAAACATGGACATAAATAAAGAATTAAAGTGAGGATCTCTTATAAGGAAATGTGACCCCAAAGTCTTGGGAGTGATTTATAGAGGCTTCTCAAGAGCTTCGAGCACTTTGGAAATATTTTAGGGAGAGGATGGAAGAGGATGGTTGAGATCTAAAGGTTTTGAGTGAATATGAATGGGAGATTGAGCTGGTTTATATAGGAAATGAGAGGGAATCCTTTATTATTTAGGTTTTGGGAAGTATATATTAATGTAATCAAAACAACAAACCATCCTATGGTTTTTATAAAGGTTTTTTCTAAAGGGGAGTAAATAAGAGTATTTTTTAAGGTCGATGGCCGAACTTATTATAATATTTGTCTTTATTATGTGGATGTGAGTCACACTCTCAAGAAAATCATTTTGAGTAGTTATATTGTTTTATAAGTCTTAAAGGTCCACTAAGGCACCATAAAATAATCAAGAAAATAAATAAAATCTCATTATTTTAATGGTAATACATAAAACCACAAAAAATATCTTTTATAGTATTTTATTACATCACTATTTGGTCATTATGATGTCATAAAACACATTATATATTTAAACAATATTTAATTTTTACCCAAAAATTTGACTGTCTCGGAAAATAATGAAACATTAGACATTACATAATATCAATGTATTGAATCAAAAAATGATATTCATTTTATCTAAATAAATTTCTAAATATGTGAATTGTTACGTTTAAAATAAAAATTGATATTTATAAAAAATTAATGGGTTTGGACAAAAACAATTTTTAAACCATAATAAGAATTAAAATTGTATTCATAAAAATTATTTGATTCTTTATATTTAATAATAATTAATTTAGTAATAATATTTTTTTTAAAATATTATTTAATTCAAAAATCCATTAATACACCAAAATAGATTTTTTAATTGAATTTAAATATTAACTAAAAATACTATTTGTGCTTTAAAAACCATTTACAAAGTAAAAATAACAAAATGAATATATATTCATTATATAAATATAATGCACATAATCATAGTTATAAGGTCTTGTTACATAAACCCTTATAACACGAGCATTAGACATAAGAGTAAGGTGTGCAATGGTGACAGACTCTTGTGGAGGCTCGGATAACATTGATCAGGTGGTAATCTCTATTGGCTTCAACTTCTCTCATAAGTGGTTCTATTCAAGAGTAACATGTTGGAGCTCATCTTGGGCTTGTTCAATAGTGAAGCCCAGTGGCACTACCACATTTTCTGAGCCCCAACAGATGAGCTTGATATGGAGAAATTTTACTGAATGAGTCCATCGATTCCTTTGACTGAGTAAATTAGATTTTTAAAGCCCTATATTTATACAGATCATGTGATCACGATTCAATGACTATATTATCAATAGTAAAAATTCATAACATTATTTTTAAATCCAAAAAAATTAATCCAAGGAAGTTCATATGTCTTATATAACCATTTTTCATAATAATACATTTAATCCGATCAAGATGAATTTTCATTAATAAAATTTTGGGTTGTTACAATCTTCCCCCTTAAAAAATCTCACCCTATAAATTTCCTTTCACCGCACTAAAATAGATGAGGTTAACTCTTCTTCATCACTTACTCCAGTTCCTACATTGCTTCATCAAACTTGTGGTTTCACCACAACACCTTGACGGGGGACCTTGTCTTATTTTGTATAACCTTTTTCCTATGATCTAAGATATTCACCAGATTCTCATAATAGGAGAGTTTATTCACCCATGATACAACCTTTGGATTGTGTACATGCAACGGGTCAAGTATGTACTTCCTCAAGAGTGATACATGGAATACATCATGTACTTGAGATAGATTCGGTTGGAGTGTTGGTAGATACACGACTACTCCAATGCGATCAATGATCTCAAAAGAGCCGATGTATATTGGACTACACCTTCCCTTATTCCCAAATATCATTACTCTCTTCCATGGTGATATTAAGTGGAATACCATGTCTCCAACATCATAATCTAGGTATCATCGACGATTATTAGCATAACTCTTTTTTCGACACTGCGGAGATTTATTGTTATGCTGGATGGTCTTAAAATTCTATACCATTTCTTTGACCATATATGGACCTAGGAGTATTTTCTCCCAAAATTCATCCCAACATGATAGTGTTCTGGACCTCTTCCCAGAAAGGTCTTCATAAGGATATATTTGGATGCATGAGTGAAATTGTTATTTTAAGAGAACTCAACCAGAGGAATATGTGCATCCCATCATCCTTTAATGTCTTTTGAGAATGTTCTCCACATGTCCTCAAGTGTTTTGATATTCCACTCTGATTGGAAATCAATTTGATGATGATAATCCATACTGATGTTCAGCTTAGTATTTGGAGAATGTTGTAGACTCTTCCATAACATATAGATGAATCTTGGATCTCGATCAGATACAATAGATAATTGTACCTCATAAAACCCTACCACTTCTCTGACTTATATATCTGCCTATTGATCCAATGATTAATATTCGCAAATTAAAATGAAGTGAGAAGTATTTGTAAGATGATCCACAACAACCCCAATAGCATTGGTTCCTTTGGATGTCTTTAGAAGTCCAATGACAATGTCAATGGTGATGTCCTCCCATTTCCATGTTGGTATGGGTAATGGTTTCATTGTTCCCTTAGACTTCTGCCTATCAACCTTCACTTTCTGACATACTAGGAACATTGATGTATACTCAGCAATATCCTTGTTCATTGTATCCCAAAAATAATGATCTTGGAGATCTTGATACATCATTGGGTTTCCTGGGTGAATGGATAAATTCAAACAATGTACATCATCCAAAAGTAATTAACTTAACTCCGACTTTGTTTTAACTTATATTTATGACCCAAATATCACAATTCCTTCTTCATTAACATTGATCTATTAGGATTTCCATTTAATGATAGTTTCCACTTTCTTCTGAATTCTGTAAAAATTATTTGGAGCACCCTTCAACCTTTCCAAAAGATATGGTTGAGCAATAATTTATGAAAGGAATGATTATTTTCCATTCTTTATGATTCCCATGTCTATCTTCCTCAAATATAATAAGATTGTTTCTTTTTCAAAACTCATCAGTAATTTAATCAATGGGTCCTTTCTAATTAGAGCATCCACCACCTTTTTCTATTTACCCATGCAGTAGTGGATTGAATAGTCATATTATTTGATCAGCTCTAACCATATTCATTGGCGCATATTCATATCTTTCTGGGTGAATATATACTTTAGGATTTTGTTATCCTTATATATTTTACACTTCTCCCCAAATAGGTAATGATGCCAAATTTATAAAGTGATGATTACTAGAGCCAAATCCAAATCCTGTGTTGGACATTTATTTTCATGAAATTTCATTTTCCTCAATGAATAGGCAATGACTTTATCATTTTTCATCAACACACAACCCATTATCTTATTCAAAGAATCACTGAATACTATGAAAATTTCTCCACATGTTGGTAGTGTGGGCATGAGCACAGTGATAAGCTTCCTTTTAAACTCCTTGAATCTATCTTCGTATTCATCACTCCAAGAATCATAACTCCCTTCTATGTTATATTTGAAATAAGTTTTTAAAATCCTGAGAAATTTCTCCCAAATCGGTGTTAATATCCAGCTAACCCTAGGAGGCTATGAATATCTGTCACCAATGTTGGCCTCAAAAATCCCTCAGTTGAAACTATCTTGGATGGATCCACATATATCCCATTTCTTGTGATGATATGACCCATGAAAGAAACTTCCTTCAACCAGAACTCACACTTTCTATACATTGCATAGATATTATCCTTTCGCAAGGTCCCCAGTACAGTGCTTTGATGCTCCTTATACTCCTCCTTGATTTTTGAGAATATTATAATATCGTCAATAAAGACATAAAAAAATTGTCTAGGTAATCTATAAATACTCTATTCATCATGTCCATGAATATTTTTCAATCATTAGTGAGTCTGAAAGGAATTAATAGGAAGTCATAGTGCCTGTAATTGGTACAAAAAGTTGTCTTAGGGATATCCTCCTTCATCACACTAACTTGGTAATATCCCAACTGCAAATCCACCTTGGGGAAGTATTGTTCTCCACATTTCTAATCGAACAATTCATCAATTCATGGTATAGGATACATGTTCTTTATTGTGATTTTTTTGAGCTCATGATAATCTATGAAAAGTCGAATTGACCCATCCTTTTTCTTGACAAAGAGGATTGGTGCACCCCATGGCGAAGCACATGGGTGTACAAACCCTTTATCAATATTATTCAATAGTTTTTTCATTATCTCCTCATGCTTCACAACATCCATTCTATATAGATTCTTGGTTATTGGAAAATCCTTAGGTATAAGATCAATAGATAATTTAATATCTCTTCTAGGAGGAAGACTAGGAAATTCCTTGTGAAATGCTTCAAAAAATTCCTTCACAATATGCATGTCTTTTAGGATGGTTTCTTCCTTAGACTCAATTATATGAGAAAGATATATGTTATCAGAGGGTAATAATATCCACACCCGATATAATGGTGCTAAATAAGATTCATCATTTTCTTTGCAATTGTACAAAATCAGAGGCTGATTCGCCATATAGAGAGTGATTTATCTCTCACAGAAATTTATGTTGGCTCTATATAAGGAAATATAATAAATTCCATGAATTGTATCAAATTTTAGAATTGGGAGTATGAAGAGGTTCGCTGGGATGTTTAAACCAAAAATTGTGACAATGACGGATTAATATTCATGGGTTGCAATGATTTCCTCATTTTCTATTCACACTGTTATCTTTAATTCCATGATTTGTGGTGGTGGTGTAGGGATTGTTCTACTAGACATTTTGAATATAAAATAATGCGTAGAACTAGAATAAAAAATTACATTTTCTATTCATGAATAAATAACTAGTGTACATATCCCCTCTTCATTGTCAGGGTTCTTTTCGGTCGTAATAATGGTTAAAGATCATCCTTACTACCATGGAGGTTGTTGGTTGCCTCTAAAAACCTTTTGAATAGAAAATTGGTTTGAAAATTTCCATGTTTCATTGTAGTTGAATTAATGAAAAATGTATTGAGGGTCAAACATATCATTCCTATCATCTGTCTCAGTAGTGGGGTTTTCATGCCGATAGATAATGGCTAGGTTATTTTCTCTTCTACACCTAAAGAATTTCCTCATCCCATTCATGATATTTTTGGGGTTCTTCTTTTCTCCACATTGGAAACTAAGGTGATGAAATTTCTTAGCACAATTGGATTTATCCATCGAACTACCAGAAATAAAGTCCCCCTTACACTTCTTATTCTGATGTCACCCCTGAGATTCACCAATCTCTATTTCAACTTTGAGGGAACATAATACAATTTTATCATAGCTATCGAAGTCATAGATCCCAAGTTATTTTTGTAGGCTAGGATTTAGGCCACCCAATAAGTAGTAAAACATGTATTTGGGGGTAAAACAATGCTATAGGCATATAGTGAAAGTCTTGGGATGTTTTCCTCATATGATCCAATAGACTCATCATCTATTTTCTTGAGGAAAATGAAGTCCCTTTCCATTTTATGTTAGAGTGTGTGGGGAAAATATTTACTGAAAAATTTTCAAGAAATACAACAATTCCAATGTATTGATCTCTTCCTTAGGGTTCATATTTTTGATCAATGTCCACCATTGATCAGATTCACCCTCTCTATGATATGAATCTAGATGAACATTCTCTAGTTCTGAACATTTATGGATAGAGAAGATCTTCTCACTGGAGTTGATCAATTTTTTGGCAATTGAGGGATCAAATGAACCATTGAAAGTAAGATGACTTTGTTTAATGAAGCTCTCTATTGAGGCTTATTCATTCATCAGGGTGGGGGTGGGGTTGGACTTTCCTATTGACCCATGTTTCTTTTCAAAACATGAGTTAAATGAGAGAGTATCTTGACAATGTTTGCAATTCCCACTCCCATCTGACTGGGTATCTCATTAGAATAGTCATCACATTGATCTTTTCATCAGTTGATAGCTCGAGTATTCCTATTACCGGCCACTGGAAGGAATAAAAGGAAAACTATGGGTAATACATAATGGGGTATCCAATAAAAAGTGAGATAGCATATAATTTACATTTATTTCCCTAACTTATGAATTTATAGGATTCAATCTATGTTATCCATGATCTACTTCCCAACATATATTCTTAGGGGATTTTTTATTTTCATAATAATGGTTTATACTATGCTTATGAACTTTCCAAAGCATATTCCCCAAGAGTTTCTTAACCAACAGTTCATCAATTCCCTTTGAAGTGCACTGGTTCTTAGTGGAGTCTAGCACAAAGATGTATTTTTGGGTTTTACCCCTAGAGACATATGTGCTAGAGCTTCCTTGACTTTTTCATATCCAAACATGGATGTATATGTTTGATGATCCACTTACTCTATATTCCAAAAAACTTATAGCTGTTTTTATTATCCTTAGTCTTATCCTTAAGTTTTTCACTAGGGTTTTCTAATCCAAATCCGAAAAATAACAAAACTTATACTTTGATACCAACTATAACAACCCTTCTCTTTATTACATACATAAACATGATTTATTATATAAAAATTACCATAAGAAAACTCTAAGGGTCAAGAGTTATCGTTTCATGGGAAATTATGAACATTAAATAACAACATAGAACCTAAAACACAACATCACTATTTAAAACATCCATTACATGACCACAATATTCCTTTATACATAGCATTGCATGGGATAAACTGGGGACCTGCATAAGAAAAAGTTGATCTATAAAGCCTAGTAAAGGAGTAACCAAGGAATGACATGAAGAATACAGTATATTTTTGGAAATTGGAATATCAATGGAGAACAATAGAAACATGAACATAAAGGCATGATATTACATGATTATCATAACATGGAAATGCGGAATGGACATTTAACATGATATTAGCATCAGCCAAGGATCATTGCACATGGATAATGAGCAAACCCTCGTTGAACATGAATTACAATGAATAAACCCTCATTTATCATGAATTATAATGAGTAAAACATCATTTCACTTGACATATCATGATACTAATATTTACCCAATGCATTGCAGTCCTGTTAGGGTGCACCCTTCTCAATCATTCCATTTCATGCATAATTTTACAACATAGATCATACAACATAGATTAATTAAACATCAAAATTTATTCCAAGAATATGAGAGGTGGAATACATATATGTATATCCTAAATCAACATGTACATGTGTATAATGGTTAATACCCTTTATAGAGAAATTGGTATGTTATTCACTTACACGATGAATTGACATGAGAAATTTTGGTGTAACTTCAGCAGCATGACGACATCAAATAGAAATCGTAAAATGGGTTCATGAGAGATAAATGGGTCACTAATCATTTATACATGAAATGGAAAGTAAGGGGGTCATGGAACATAATATCCCAATATATGTAATGGAATTTAGATTCATAATATAAAAGAATTTATTGAATGTAAATGAGAAGAGCATAATTCCTTACAGAATTTATGGATGGTAATGGTTGTACATGGGATCCATTAATGAGATAGAAAAGGGTCCATCATAGTTAAAAAATAAGAAGGGTAGTGTAAGAGATGAGCTAAATTACACCCCAGCATTTGTAATTGAAAATAAAAGGGCATAATAATATAAGGAAACTTGGACATAAATAAGGAAAGAAGGAAAATGAGGATCCCTTACACGGATGTGTGATCCCAAAAAGCTTGAAAGAGGCTTGAAAGAGGCTTATTGAGATCGTGGGGACCCATTGAAAAATTATAAATGGATGAGGGAAGAGTTTGGTTGAGCTATAATGGATTTTAATGAAGAAGAATGGGATATTGTGGGGTTTATATAGGAAATGAGATAGAATTATTTATTATTTAGGTTTTGGACATTACATATTAAAATAATCAAAACCACAAACCATTAAATGGTTTTTGTCCATGTTTTTTGCCAAAGGGGAGTAAAAAAATTTATTTTATTTGAACAATGGCCTAAAATACTAAAATATTAGTTTGTATTGTGTGGTGGGGAGTCACACTCTCAAGGAAATCATTTTAAAATGTTTAAATGTTTATAAGTCATGGAGGGTCCACTAAAGAACCATAAAATTAATAAAACAAATATAAAATCAAATTATTATAAAGTTAATAAATATATTGACCAAACACCGATTTTATGGTATTTTATTACATAACAATTAGGTCATTATGATGTCATAAAACACATTATATATTTAAACTGTATTTAATTTTTACCCAAAAATTAGACTGTCTCAGAAAATTATGAAAAATTCACTATTAGATAATTTTGAAGTCCTGAATAAAAAATTATATTCATTTTATTCAAATAATTTTTTACTATTTGATTTTTCACATTTAAAATGAATACTGACATTTATTGAAAATTCATGGGTTTTGATAAAAAAAGTTTTTAAATCTTAATATAAATTACAATTGTATTCATAAAAAT
The DNA here is from genome assembly GCA_963277665.1 of Viscum album. Classification (NCBI taxonomy): domain Eukaryota; kingdom Viridiplantae; phylum Streptophyta; class Magnoliopsida; order Santalales; family Viscaceae; genus Viscum; species Viscum album. The sequence continues at coordinate 1,260,747,276 of OY728145.1, read as the reverse complement.
TATACAATCATTTGTACTTAATATAAAGTAATTTAGTAATAATATTTTAGTAAAATTTTATTTAATTCCAAAATCCATTAATTTGTCAAAATAGATTTCATAGTTTAATTTAAATATATAATTAAAATACCATTTTTTACTTTAAAAACCATTTACAAAGTAACAATAATTAAATGAATGTATATTGTTTATAAAAAATAATTCACATAATCATATTTATATGGTATTATTACATAACCCCTTATAACACATGTGTAATACCTTTGTTAAGGTGTGCGATGGTGACAAACTATTGGGGAGGCTCAGATAACATCGCTTGGTTTGTAATCTCTTTTAACATCCACTTCTCCCATAGGAGGTTCCATTAAAGATTAACGTGTTGAATCTCAACATGGTCTTGGTCAAACATCAAGCCCAGTGATTCTACCTCCTTTCTGAGCTCCAAAAAATGGGCTTCATATAGAGAAATTCTACAGGATGAGTCAATCTCTTCCTTTTTTCTCAGTAAATTGGATTTGTAAAATCCCTATATTTATACTAATCATGTGATCACTGTTCAATGACTATATTAGAAGCAGTAACAATTCATAATGATATTTTAAAATAAAAAAAAATAAAACCTAGGAAGTGCATATATCTTATATAATCATTTAATATAATTATACATTTAATAAGATCAAGATTAATTTTCATTAATAAATTTTTGGGTCATTATAATTATGGGGGAAATCATAAAAGTGGGAAAAAAATATTTTTCATGAGTTCAACGCCATTATCAGTGAAACTAACCATTTCCTAAGTCCTTCAAAAGTAGTATCTTAGTAGCGTGGGTTTCCTCCTAAGATAATTTTTTTTATGTTTATTACTATGAGTGTTATTGAACATAGTTGGTTTTAGAGTTTTTCGGTTTCATTTAGAGTCGAATAAGTGTCTGAGTATCTTTATATATTTTTTCAATAGATTTGGTGTTGTGTTATTAAATTTAAAATCTATCATAGATAATATTTATTTATTACAAAATAGGTTACCATATTCAATGGGAATGTATAAGATGTTTTGATGGGAGGTGTGATCATATAATTACATTAATTGGGTATGGATGATCAAAATATTGTGCTTTATAGTTTCATACATATTTAAGAATGAGAATTTTTTACATGATATGGCCAAAATAATTTGTAGTTTAATGTGTTTGTTGGAATTTTCATTCCATCCAAACATTTAGAAAATGAGATTTTATGGTTTTAGGGATTAATGATTAAAAATTCATTTTGGTTAATACATAAAATATGTACCATGGAAATACCAATATTAAATGTTTTAAATTGAAATTTTAGAGATCGATTTAAGAATATATGTGATTAAAAAATAAAAATATTTTGATGTATTATCTTTTAATTTTAATGTGTGGTTGAACATTATTAGAGTATTTAGTGATACATTTAACTATTATCCATTGATTTAGAAGATACATAAAATCATAAAGGACAATTTTTATGCTAAATCATTGTATCATGAAGATAATACATTGGATGATTTTCACCTCATCCTGGCTACATAAGAGATAAGAAATGAAGGAAATCCAAATGATAACGGTTCATTTGATTATTATATATCATTAAATTCTATGAATAGTGAAGTGTATGTCATTGAAAATTGATGAAGAATAAGAATTTGGAGAAAATTTTGGATATTTATGTTCAGATTAATATGGCGTTTTAATGTTTAATTAAAACGTGTCACTAATTTAAAGTGGTTTTGATGTGGTAAAGGTAAATTTCTGGGAAAGAAATCTACAATGTTATTTATATATGGGTTTATTCAAAATTTACTGGTAAATTATATATATGTTAATGAAGAAGAATGTAATGATGAAGAGGGTTCATGTATTGACTCATGATAAAAGAAGAACAATAATTTTGGAAGAAGAATGTTATCATATTGGAGTTTAATATTGTATTATTATTTTATAATAAGAAGCATTTATTTATCCATTATGGATAAATTATGATACCATTGTAGTGATATTGGTCATTCCTCAAGTGGTTGTGGTGAGAACACAATCAATACAACAATTGTTGTTCAGGAGTTCTGAAGTGAATATGAATCAAATAAATAAGATGAGGGTTCTTCAAGAAGTTATGAAGAGTTATATAAATCACTAATAGATTTCATATTGAAAATTTAATAAATGTAGATGATATTATATGTAGTAAAATTATAAAAATAAAATATAATAATAATTAATGCATCTAATAAGGTTGAATTGTAAAAGTTGATATTAAAAAAAGTATGATGTTGAATTGTTCCTAATATTTGAGGAATTAAAATACATACTGAAAACCATAATGGGTTTTAATTATTTAAATTGAAGATTAATACACAAGATAGATAAAAGTAATCATTAATTTTGAAATTATTAAATAATTAAAATTGTTTAAAAAAAATTTGAAATTAATTTTTATAGTTTGAATCATCAAATAAGAGATATATCAAATAAATATAGGCCTATTGTGTCTTGAGTGAGACATGAATAATTTAATAATCTATAATAATATAAAAAACAATATTCATAATAATATTATAATCACAAATGAAGTGGTTAAATCCCAATAGAATCTTAAAGGAGTGAATAAAATCTTATAAGAGATGACATTTCATAATCACTTTTCATATGAAATGTACAATTTTGAAAGAATATACCATTTAATTTGTTAACTGGAAAAATCATGAAAATTTAATTTAATAAATAATAATATATTAACATTATCATGTAGTTATGTTTCATTAAACATATTTCAACTATGTTTCCAAAATGGTGGATTTCATAAAAGTACTAATAATTGGTATTCTAGTTTTGAAAGAAAAACAATGACATTTTATTACCATATTTTTTGAAAAGAAACCCTGAATATAATGAGATGATTCTTGTTTATAGGAAGTATATTTTAATCATTTAATATTGATTATACTCCCACATGTAGGGGTATTAATCCCTCTAAAATAAATAAATTCAAATGTTATGTTATTTAAAAAATAATTATGATGGTTGAAGAAGAATTGAGAAGAGTATAATTTTTTTATTGATTATTTATTAGAAAATTAATCCTACTCTAGTGGGTCTCATAGTCATAATGTTTGATTATTTTTAACAATGTTAGATATAATAATTTTAATTTATAGATAATATATTTGATGTAATTAATGACAACATGACTTGAATAAATAATAAAAACGATTGTATGAATCCATTTATGAATTTTGAATCTAAAAATAGTGCAAAATTATACTAAATAAGTGGTAAAAGGAGTTCTCTCATATATAGAATAAAATTTAGGAATATATGAAGTTTATTCTATTTTAGTATTGCAATATAAATGTTCTGAACTAGCAGATGGAGGGAAGAAAAACTTGAATAATGACTTTCGGACATTTCAAATTATATAAGTATTAAAGAATATGAGTTATCCTAAAAAAATTGATAATTAAAGATTTTTTTTGTAAATGTGGGTTTATAGTCAATGAGGGTGTTGGATACCAATATATATTTTTTGCAGATTAAATATCAGACTTCACTCGTCTAAGGCTAATGTATGATTAATATATCTATTCTCTCACATGATCATTGAAAACATATTGTTAAAGGTAGAGGATGATAATGTAAATCCCTTTAAGTTTATTCTATAATGTATTTACCATACAGAAGAATGTACTATATGGGTTTTCAATCAAAAAATATGTGTTCACATAATAGGGGATATATATCTTATTTAGGGTGAGCATATATTTAAAGGAAGTATTTTAAAATGTGTAAACTATTAAGTCAAATTGGTTATTTATGTTCTAAAATATTTTAAAATATAAGGTTATTATAGATAATGGAACATATTATACATTTCTTCAAGGAAAATTGTTTCATAATTGGAAAAAGATTTTTCTTAGGTGTTTTTGAGACCCTTTAACACATAGATGTAACATATTGATTTAGACTACAAGACATTTTTATTTAATGTTATATTTTCTTATAATGAGTTCAATCAAGTGTTATTAGAATTAATTATTGATGAATTATTTACAATTCCAAATATTTTAAAAATTGAATTTTTTTAATAGAGATTTATATTCATTGATATCCATGAAAATCAAAAGGGGGAGGTTTTTTAACTCATGAATTATGATGATATTAAGATATAGGGTAGAAGAAAAATACCAGATAATTATGGGGGTTTTATAAGGATAAAACATAATTATTGAGTGGATATGGTTCTTGTTTCGGATTTTATTTTTAATTAATAAATCATATTATAACTCACAAATAAAAAATATTGTATTTTGAGATAATGTTTTTTAATAATTTTGGAGTTTTTCTGTATATTTTGGGAATTTTTTCTCATTGTGGATATATATTGAAATACTAAAAACTAGAAAATTGGAAGATGATATAGTATATGTAATTTGGAAGTTATCAATGTTCCCGTATCAGAGCTTAATATCTAGAAGTTAGTTAAGTTTTGAAGATGGAGTTTTTGAGTTCAGTTGTCTGGAATCTATTGTATTTGAATGTTAAAATATTTATTGGATTGAAATATCCTAGTAAATTTACACTATAAATTATAAAATATTTAATATGGTTAGCAATATCATCAATGGTAGGATTGTATAATATTTTAATATTAGGTTTCCATATTTTTGGATATGTGTCACAAATAGTTGATATATAATATTTAATATTAGATTTATACAATACATAAATGCAATTCTAATGGTAAGTAAAAATCTAAAAAAATTTAGAGTCAATATATAAGAGTAACATTTCCAAATACATGAAAGAGGAAATACATAAAGGAAAAATTTCCAATACATAAGATAAAATCATTATATGTGGGAAAAAATATGTTATTCCTAAAATCATAAGAGTAACATTGAACAATATATATGTGTAACCTTGTAGATATGAAATAATGTCTCTAAGTATAATGGTTTATAAATTCAATAAATAAAATACAGAACAGTGTAATTTTTTGATACTAAAAAGAAAATAAAATCAAAATGAAATAACTAAGGTTTATTTAAATGATATATAAAATTTATCTCCAGTGATACATAATGGATATAGACACAGAAAAAATATGAGATTCCAAAAGTCCACATGAATTTTTAGAATATAATTTTATTGAATGGGATTTAATAAAAATGATAATAAATCATGACATTGGTGCTTTGTTTCTATGAATTTAATATCATAAAGATAAATCATGATAAAAGTATTTGGAGAATATGGATGAAAACATATTGATTACAGTCTTACAGTGATGCAACCCATGCATGGATAAATGGTAATAGATATCATTTGGATTTGATAGATTATCATGTTGTGTTTGAATGTCATGTCATTTGATTGGAAAAATTATAGCTCATGGGATGGAGTGAAATCATGATAATTACATTTTTTTATTATTTAAGATGATAACTTTATCACATATTAATTCATGAAATCCTATGTTCATGAACCATATAGGTCAAAAAATTGATTAATATGTGAGGAAAGTTGAAGAAAAAGATAAACTTACAAAGTATTCTATGATTGAAATTTAAAATATGAATATAAATATTTCGGAAAAATATTATGATACTATGTAATTCTATAAATGGGGGACTTTTATGAAATTATCATAGAGAGGGACAGTGAAAGATATGAGATTAGGGGAAAATTATATAGTGATGAGTTAATAGAATAATAAGGACTATTTGTGTACAAAGTTTGTTTTTGTGAGATCGTCACCCTTATATTGTGCATTGAGAAAGAAGGAAGTGACACATGTTTTATAATATGAATATGTGTCAGTGTGATATGCAATTTATGTGATAAATTAATTCATAGAAGAAGTATAATACATAGATGATAAAGTTTTATGAAATTAGAGAAACATTTCATGATACTTTTCAAGATGAAGTATTTTTTATATACATGTAACATGAGTAGAGGACAAAGACAACTTATTCTCTCTACAATGACAATTATTTTGGATTTTATGGTCTCATGTAATTTTTTGAAATTTTATGGATTAACTACTCATGTTTACTAGTAAAACTAGAAAATTTAGTGTCATTACTAAAATTTATTCCATAATTTATGTGATATAAGGAAAGAGGTCACTCATTCAAATAATTGAAAGAGGTTTATTTCAAATAAATTCAAAAAGAAAAAAATTTGTTTACTAGTTCTCCCTACTCCTATCAAGGAATGCACATTGTTCCACGGGATATTGCACCATATATATATATTGTAGAAAATATATTTTTTATTCATCTGGTTTATCCATTTAAAAAAATGTTTTGTGTCAAAAGATTATATTTTTATATCCACACAAATTCTTACCCACACTAACCATAATGTTCCATCCAAACATATAAAACTCTTTGTTGAAAAATGTTGGGGGATAAATCAAATTAATACATTGAGAGGTCAATTATCATTTCAATTCATTAGTATATGAAGCCAACAAAAATTAATATCAAAAGAGAGATTTAATTTTTCATAAAATTATATTTTTTATAGTAAATAAAAACTTTTATGAATATTAACATAACCCATAGATGGAAATATATAAACATATACAATACAATAAACCACCAATTCATAATTATGTTCACTAAAAATTTATAGTTTTTTTAATCTCAATATATCTCTATGTAAATCCTTCCTCATATCAAATTTAACATGTGATAAAACCATCCTAATAAACTATTTCAGTTTATAACTTATATAAAGTCAACTGTTTTGAATAATGGAGAAAATTAGGAATACTATATCTAATGTTAAATTCCATAAAGAAATATTCAATATCTATATAATAAAAAATCAACTTTTATGGTGTTAATAACTCTTTTTTTTACATAAAACTAATTCAAATTTTATTCTCAACATTGTTTTTTCATAAATTATCTATCTAAAATTTTCTCTGAGATCGGTATGGTAACTACAAGTAACTCTTTTAATTCTTTCCTTTACCAACATATCCTAAATTATTAGCATATAATGTCATTTCAAATTTATATTTTTCTTGAAAAATATTTTCTTCAAAAACATTGAACATCCATAAGTTTAAAAACACTCCCATTATCCTCTTATTCACTATATTCTCATCAAAAACTATTTATATGATACATGAACCCTTCTGTGATAAAAAATATGTATTATTTTTTATTATATGAATACTTATAAACTAACTATTTAATCCCTATCATATATGATATTTTATGTGTTTAGATAATTATTCTAAAAATAATATTTTATTCACTAAAATATACCATCGATGGAGAGTGGGTTTGAAACCCACATATTTGAAATAAATTTCATAAAAAATTCTTTAGAGTTGATAAAATTCCTTTTATCTTTATCTTTATTTCATTTATGTTATAGAATATTATAGATCATAATATATGTGTATTAATTTCATCTCATATTTTCCATAAAATCTGATTTAAAAAATATTTTTTACATAAAATGTGAAATGATATCAAAATACATATCCCTTATTTAGATCCATCAGGGAATGATACATTCCATTTTATTTAAATTTATGAATAATCAAGCCAATACTTCATTATTTTAATAAAAATAACAAGGTTCATAAATTCATTCTTCAATTATTAAATATTTTATATTTACAAACATTTTAATATATATATTTCATATCTCAAACCCATTGAAAAAAATAATAATTGATTTTAATAACATTAATAAATTATAAAGACTTTACATTGAGATTCTTAAACCCCATCAAGAAGCCATTAAATGTTCATAATTTTGAAATATTTTAGTTCATTTAATTACCCTTATGTTTCAATATCTGAGATTGATTCTTGTTTAAATACAATATTACCTTTCTAGATTAATCTGTTACCCTTTAACTGTTAAAACATTACATAAACATTACTATAAAATTTCTAGTCTTTGTATCATAAATATTTTTACAAAATTAGATAATAATTTATTAAACTCATTCACACTATCAAAACAATTCCATTAGTGATTCTAGAATGAATCCAACAATCAAAACAAGATATAAATGATATTTTAAGTCTCAAACGGTTAGGGGTACACTAAATCACCTTGATTAAATGATAAGAGACAAAATAACATTAGGTCATTGATTATATAATACCATTTAAATCTCATGTGATTTTGCTTTGGATTCTCATAAGAATCCATATTCTCATTTTAAACAACCTTGAATTATGGTTGACTAGGAATGTTTTAATCCAACATTAGTAATTCTATCTTAAAAACCAATCACATATTTCTATATCAGTGTATTGAATTTCATAAAATAATCTTTCCCTTAAACTACGATTGATATAAATTTAGTGATCCATGATGATGATGTCATTAATCTATATTAAATGGTTTTATAATATGAATATCATGTTTTACATTAGTTTAAAAAAGAAATTTATTAAATGTGTGCCCATTGAAATGATGATCCATTTAAAATAATTATATCCAATATTGGTAAAAGATTAATATTTCACTATAATTTGAATCAGATTAGTATTTCACCCATTGCATAGTGATTTATTTATAATATAAAATCAGTAATATCATATATAACTTTAGGATATCTAAGAAAACAGCTCTTTGACATATGCATTATATAGATAAAATAAAATCTATTCCTCTGTTAACATAATACTATTAGGGCCTCTCATCTTAGTGTAACCCAAATAAAATGAAAATAATAGGATTCTAATCCTATTAGGATCGCTAATTACTTGACCACCTTAACTAAGATAAAACATTTTCTCCATGATTTGAATATCCTATCTTTGTAGGATTATTGATATATTGACAATTGTTCACATTAGACATAACATGGCACATAGTATTGTCAAGGTGACTTAATATCCCCATATTATATTATTTTATTTCACTTACAAGTATTCATGTTTCTAATGTTCTAGTTATGAATGTTATTCCCTCCACAAAATTAATATGTTCAATTAATTTTGATGTAAAATCCTTTACATAACTAATATATTGTGTAATTGTAAAAATAATAATATCCACCAATATTTATACACATTTAATACCTCTAATTCATAATATGCATAAAAATCATTCATTTAATGGTTTTTAATAATATAAAATCAATAATACCATCAATAGTATTCTTGTAGAAACTAGTTTACAAAACCCACTTTTATAGAAAAGGAATAATCATGCATTTCATTGAGTGCTATGACCCAAAGTCCCACTACCCAGGGATACATTATATATTAAAGGACTCAATTATGTCATAATTATAGCACCAAATATGTATTAATTGAAATATACCATTGCATTCAAAATCATAACCCATTATAAGAAAAATTCAAGGTTGAATAAAACTAAATAAATTATCATTCGAAGCATGTCACACCTTAAATGCATGTATGGACAATTATAAAAGTAGTTCAACAATTAAACTAACTGTACAAACATTGAAAATATAAAAATATATATTCATTAATAATAACCAATGTAACAATAAAAATAAATAAATAGATCATATAATTAATCATTCGGTAAAATATTTATGAATAAATTATAAATTTATCAATTATTAATACATTATAATTTAGCTGTGAATTTTTAAAATTCCAAAATAAACTAAAAATAAAATATTTATATTTATTCTCAATATAAACTATTTTATATTTTCCTTTATATGAAATATTAATTAAATATATTATATTAAATAAAACATAAAATTTTTATTTCAAATTATACAATGTAATCAATAAAAATAATCTTAATATTATATATTTAATATTATTCAAACCTTGATTAAATAAATTATAAAAAATCCTTTTGATATGGTATATATAATTGTTCGAATAAGGCCTTTAATTTTAAATAATCAAATAACAAATTTATGATCTATTCAAAAAACTAAATAAAAATTGCATTATAATTTTCAAATAATTTTTTATTTTTAAACATTCCATAATATACCATTTACAAATTCCATAGAATAATTTTATAACTAAAGCATAGGAAATTTTACTTATCTTAGACTTTTTTTTTCAATATTAACACCTATTATTATTGAATATTCATTTAATAAATGTTTCATAGATTATTAATTAATTAATTATGAAATTTGTTTAAGTAATTTATTACAGAAAACATTATGAAATAAATAAATATACCAAAATACTATTATCTATGGTTTATAATCAAATGTAAAATTATTCATTTTATATAATAAAATTCTTAACTAAAAATATGAAAATCAAAGGTTTTCCTCATATATCATATTTAATGATACAAACCTATAATAAGAAATGACTCATTATGGCTAAAATGTAATATGTGAACAATCTATCATATGTTATGATAGATAATATATATCTTGTGATATAACATTAAACTACTTTGATTGATTAAAGAGGCACACACTAGTAATCCCTTTTTAAGATACGAGCTATGTTAGAATAAATTAGCCACATTTTTATATACATAATATAAACCCATGATGTTTGGTAATCACATATTATGATATTACCTATGTAATTGTAATTCATCATCTATCTATCATATTTACGTTATATATTATATCGTATTAATGATACAATGAACTATATTGTGTCATTAAACCGCTTCCATAGTACACTATGGTAGGCTATATCATGCACTATGATATATTAAAAATAGAAGGCTTGAACCTTTTCATAACCCATGATATCCCATATTATATAGTGTGACCAAACAATGGATTACAGTAGATTAAATTCTATAACCCACTATATAATAATTTCTTATCATATTTTACAATATCTATTAAAATATAGATGAAAAAAATTCTTATATTTCCATGAGGATTTCCTGAATCAGAACACATGGTAATGATCTCATAAAACTAATATGTTTCTTATTATTGAAAAACACTCATTCATGGAATTGAATGAAATTTGAAAACTCTTCCCAATATCAATCAATCCTAGAAACCAAAATAATGTTAAAGCTGAAAATATATAACTCGTGTGTCTTTTTGTGAAGATGATTAAACCACCTTATTAATTATTATTCTTGATGATGATCTATCAGAGGTATACCAAGGATTCCCTTTACTATAGTGTATCAACAGGTTGAACAGAATCACCAGATTATTAGAAAGGATTATCCTCTCTTCAATGATATTTTAGTTTATCATCATTATAAGGAAGTAGGAAAATGTGAGGTATTAGTAGGATAATTTTTAGGAGACTCAAATCACACGGAAAACCAAATTGAAGGATAATTCCACCACACAATGGTCTCCTGTTCTTTATTAAGGATTAATTCATGTATTAATAAGTTATAAGTAAATGGAATCTAGATGATATAGTTTAATACTATGATTGATACTACTCTTATACATTTATCATATCAAACATATACTTTAAATTAGACCCTTATATGGAAAATGATTAAAATAATAATTTTAAATGCTTAATTACCTAAGTGAGTCATAATATTTAAGATGTCTGTCTATGGTATTGGTATTATGATATCAATATACTATAATAAATGATATCCCTTGAATGGATTCTACCTTGGATAATATCGTATTTAATATCCCTATGTCGTACTTTATAAAATAGGCTAACATGAATCCAATACATCATATTTCTTAGAGAAAATATTCATCATAACAGCCCATTAATATTATAATTTAAATTGAAAATCAATAATTATATATATATTTTTAACATTACTTAATATAAACATTTAGGAAAAATGATCCTAATTAATCATGCTATAAAATTTTTATTACATTAGAAAAACTAATAAAATAAAAACAATAGACTTCATGAATGTTTACTACAAAATAAAATTAAATAGTATTATCTTTATAGAAATATTAATTCTAATGGGTTGTTAATGTCTTTAGATATGGAAGTCCCATTAAGGGAAATAATTAGTTTCTACTGTCTAAAGTCATGATGCAATAGTTGATCCCTTCAATATATTTGAAAACAATGTTTTTTAACTATATAAAATTACATATACTAGTTTAGAATTTTTTTTATATATCCTAAATTTTATTTGTTATAATATAAGACTTAAATAACATAACCCTTTCTTATCAAGTGATATAATAAGATTTATTAACCATTCATTGAATGTTTCGGTAACTTGGACAATTTTTTGAACTTCAATATCATAAATGGGAACGTGTAAATCAATACTCATCTCAAGATCTACATGAATCCCTATACTCAAATGACCTAAGGATAGTGGTGTTGAATGAATAATATCATCAAGCATTTTGCTTAACATAACTCTATATTGAATTATTTTTTGGTGCAGATACATATAAGACAAAAATATCATCCGTGAGAAATATTTCAAAATAGATAATTTATTTACGAATTATTAATTTATAGATTTTAGAAAAAATCATACAATGATCAGTACCCCAACATATTTTACTTGTGGGGGTATAGTTAGAATATAATATTTTGGTTATGGTGGCTATGATGGTTAGTTTATAAAATGATCTTTCAACATTAAGAATATATTTTATTTTGTGTGTAAAATATTTATTTTAACAAAATATTTTGTTTTTTATCTAAATCATTTTTAATAAATTTTAAAATTCATGGAAATCATGATTTTGTGTTTAACCATTAATAAAAAATTGTGTTGGTGAGATTCCAAAATCCACCCCTCTAACTCGTCAATATTGTTCAGGATGATGAAAAAATACTTAAAGTAGTTCTCTTTTCATCTTCAATATATAACAAATTTTGTGTCTATGAATGATGAATACACAGATATTATATGTCGGTATAATTTAATATATATTGTAATAATATTTTTGGCTTTATTAAAAAAATAGCAATCCAATAATTTTTTGACATTATTCATCTACATGTTGTCCATTTTTATTTAAATGTACGTTCATACGCACTACATGACATGTGATTGAATTATTATGGGGATTTTATTGATCCATATATATATATATTTATCTACATTGATACAATTATCATTTTTTATATTTACTATTAATTAAATTCTAAGGATATTTCAGTTTTCTTGGAAGTTCAGTATACCTTACCTTTAATTTATGGTATGAATATTAAGTTATTTCTACATGTTGATTATTTTCAGCACTCCTTTACCATTTTCATAAATTAATATACAAAAAATGAATTTATCAGACATGTTTTTCCATATTAATCAAAATCACTACTAATTTACATTAAAACTCACATATTCACAACTAGAAAAAAAATAATTCTTAGTTACCCAGGAGATGATGTTTATATATCACACTAGTGGATGAGGATAAATTTTCTCATCAGCGTGTTTTTAAAACCCTGTGAAAATTATTTTTTAGAATTATCCATGTTCCTTTTCTAACTTGTTTTAGAACAAAATCCATTATAAAATCTTCTAGAATAAATTTAATAGTCGAATAAAAAACCAGATTGTACATGATCAAAATAGAATTGAATAGAATGTGTAATAGTAGGTTTCTACAATATCCTCACAAAAAATGAATTTAAATCTTAGGGAGATACTACATCAAATATCTATATTGGATTTCCCTAATAATCTAGTTCTAAAAAAATAACAAATTAATATTGATCCGTTTGGGTTAATGTGTTGGAAAAAATAACTCCATTCAACTGAGAATTTTACACTTTTACTTATTATCATAAAAAAATATACCATATTTCAAAAAATGTAATTTTTTAAAAATTAATAATAATTTATTTCATATTATTAGGATTACTAAAATATTGTTTATTGGGGTTAGTACACCTTGATATTATAAACACATTGTTTATATCAAATGTTAGGAAAATAAATTAGAATACCTAAGAATATTATTGATTATTTAAACTCTATTTATATTATTTTCACTAAAATATCCTATATTATCTTTACTTGGTGCATCCTGAAATGATATTAATATCCCAAGGAAAAGATCATATTTCAATGAATTGATACACAATTTTCGAATCTTATTTCACTACAATAAGCACAAAAAACATCATTATCTAATTTATGATCATAAATGGATGAAATATACTGTTATACATTGCTTTTCATCAAATATAAATACTATGACATAAAGATTTATTCATTTATACAGTAACTCGTGTAATTTAGTATGGTGGGTGAATTTGAAAAAACTAGCATGGTATTACCAATATGATTTTTACACCATAATTGTAACCAATTTAGTAAACAATTTTATTTTTATTCTATAATGAATTAAATATTCAAAGTCATATAATGAGTGTTTTTTTGAATACTATATTTCTAAGGACTGGATAAACTTCAATTCAAACTAGATATGCATTTTGATGATTTATTCCTTTCCCATCAAAGATAATATATATTTTAGAAAAACATTACTATAAGGATGATCAAATTCCTTTTAAAGTTATAAAGGGTATAAATATAATAATATACTATAAATAAAATATATAATTAAATATATGCATAAATATAAATCAAAATTTATATTATAAATACATATATAAAAAATAGTAAATAAACATATATAAATGTATACATATATAAAAAACACAATATAAAATTTTATATACATTTATATAACATGTAAAAAATCCAGTATATGAAATATATTATCATCAATAAAATGAACATATACATATGTATGTGTTTATGTTTATATATATATATTGATAATATATTTATAATATATGAAAATTAATATTAGTGATGAACATAGGAAAAGAACAATGAATGATGGAAAATAGTATATATTTTAAAAAACACATAAAAAACATAAGAAAATAAATTTGAATTAGATTCTTTGAATTTTGTGTGGATTTGAGGGAGAAAATTGAGATAGTCAATGGAGGAGAAAAAATTCATTACAATATATTGTGTGGTGGATGAATAAGTAAAAATAATTCAACCTTGTATAACTTGTGTGACCGTTTTATTAGAATTTAAGAAAAGGTATTGAGAAAGATAATTCATTTTCAATAATTATTTAATGTTAACAATGATAACACCAAATAAGAATAAATAGGATGTAATTTTTGATGATTCCTATACATTATAGTTTTCCCATAATATTTTAGAATATTTACATGAACATCTATATCCAAGAACATGTTTTTGAAAAATCATGGTCGACAGAGTTCCAATTGAGAAAAAAAAGGTACTATTATTCTATAATTGAGAAAATGAAGGCAACAGTAATCCAAAATATTCTTTGTCCATGTGACAATAAAATTCAAAATCTAAAAATTTTAAAATCCAAAACTACCTCTATATGATCTCCAATCACCTGATGATGTCACAATCACAATATACATAAAACATTGAATGAAATTTACTACTCAATCATTAAAAACCAACATTTGGGATAAAAATATTGTTTCAATATATATATATATATATATATATTCTTCTGTAAGTTAATTTTTAAGATGCAATGTTCCAGAACACTATGTCCATGTACTGTAACAATTATGGATATATATATATTATAAAATTTAATAAATCATTAACTGTATTGAGATTTTCCAACCACTAACTCTTCCAAATCTCTATTTGCCCCCACATATATATAATTATACTTATAGATAAATTAATATATATATATATATATATATTATAATCAATTTAATAATTTAATTAATTTTAATAATTCCAAATGAAATCAACCCCATTTTTATCAACTGCCATTCTCTGAAACCTAACCACCAAACTTTAGGAACCCATCCTCCTTTGAGGCAGCTCATACTAGTCCTAGATTGGGTATCATTGAATTTCTCAGTGCAATATAACTCATAAGTCAGGTAATGAACTTTTGATTTATTAAATATCATTGGATAAATGTGAATAACAAAGTAAATATGACCCCAATTCCAAGGAGCATGTACCAAAGTGGAAAAAGGCTCCTTTATGGCATCCAAAATACCCAGGATCACATCTGAAAAGGGAATAATTTTTGGGTTACTATAGTAGCACTATAGTAGGGTACTGTAGCATCAGTGGATCTTTAAAAAAGGTGACACAATACTGGTGGATTCGTTATAGCGGGAATATTGTGATGATGGTACTATAACAACCCATGTACTATAGTTTTACTATTCACCAAAGGGCCCTTTAGGAAAAAATGGGCTTTCAGGCCTTGTATTTGGGATTTCATGCCCTCAGGCCTATGGGCTCTGTAATTAGTCCCCCACTACCCAATCCAAAAGATGAATTTTTTTAATAATTAAAATGAGGCTTCAACCCCAACCTTTAAAATAAATAACCAAAAATTCTCCTAGAGGGAACCCTCACATTTAATTTATAACAAATTTATAATAAGAATAACCAAAAAAATTCTCTCAATCATTTTCTTTGTACACTCTTTATGTATTTTCCTTTTAGAGGCGAATCAATGAAGATATCCCTACAAGTGTATCAACATGTTCTCCATGAGTCATCAACTAATGTTCATGAACTATCATGTTCTATTGTGTTAGAGACAATTGCATCACATTCTTCATCATTGATCACAAAAAGATGATCAAATGTTCACTCTATATTCATTAGAGGTTGGATGAGAGAATTATTACCTCTATGGATTAAGATAAATCTAGATAGCTCTCTATTACTAAGAAAATGACTCATCACTAATAAATGTGATATTTATATAGTCAAGAAAATATAATAGCACATAGGTCATTATTAAAATATTTAATGTAACTAATAAACCATGTTTAATAATAATATTATTTTTATTATATCCCATTAAATTTGATTTTGTAAATATCATTTTATAAAATATTGTTTTAAAATATATTTAAAATATATTAAAAATATTTATCATTTTCATCGGGTCACTAACTTAAACCATTAATAGTCCAATGATACTTACTCATACATGGATAAAAAAAATTCTATAATTAAATATTATTCATTTGATAAATATATAAATTTCTTATTCGCTAAAATCCTAGATAAATATTTATTTTAATATTCATTAATCTAAAAAAAATATTTATATTAATATATTCACTAAATCATGGAATGAATAAATATTTATTTATATAATGTTTTATAATAATAAAGATAATAATATCAACTCTCTTATTCTAAATATAAATAAATCTTGATTGAATATTTAAAATTAAATATTTATGAAAATTTATTATTAAAAAATTAGATATTTATATTTATTCTTATCATTAAATTCGATTTATATTAACAAGATTCTAGATATTATTAGAGTGCGACACTCTTGGTTTCATTCTTAGTGGCATTATGGGAACATATCTAAATTTAATGATAAGAACCCTAGAACATGGCATGGAAACCACTAAAAAAATGTTCATTTCATAATAACAAGAACTATATTATGTGTGTTACCATTGAATATAATACCTTTCTCAATATATATCACATCATGCAAGATACATAATTTTTTCATAACTATATACACATGATTTATCTTTCTTAGACATTCCAAAATCTACTCATCAATGAACTATCATTTAAATTGATTTAATATTAATGTTTAATTTATATCAAAGGTTTAGTCATATATTTCTATATTTTAATATTGAAGTGAAAAATATTATATTGACTCATTTAATTATTTCCATATGAAATATAATTCACCAAATGTATGTTATCTCACTATCAGAATATGTCATTACGTTTTTCATCCTTACATAAAAGTACATGATCTATGATATAAATTAATTATAAGCTTAGGTCTAACGACTGATTCAAATGATCATAAATAGAAATATACAATGATATGAAACTTGTAGAATTCACATTGGCTAGTTTTCCTACATGACCGCCCTTTCATTGAGACGGAAAAGTAAAATGTTGTAACACCCAAAGAATTTACATATAGATTTGTTCTAGAATGAATTGAACACCGAGTCTCTACAAACACAACTTTTTTATATCCAATCCAAGTAAACACAATTTTCCACCTCTGTGATTTGAATTTTAAAAAGTAGAAATACACTATTGTGTTCAATAACATAATTAGAGTCTGATAAGACAAATTTATTTTTTGGTGAATAGTAATATACCCTTATGAATAATAACAGACCCTTATGAATAATAACATACCCTTATGAATATTAATGAAATGTAGTGAATAGTAAATTGGCCAAAAAAATAGAAATGTCACTTATTAATGTATATATACAATTTGGACAACTTTAAAGTGAAAAAATGATCATAGTATTAGTATTGGTATTTTTGTATTTTTAAAATATTTTAATTACAAATTTTGTGATTAATTTTAAATTTTAAAATGGAAATTTATTTTCATTAAATTTATTTATAAATTGTTATTTTATTGTCTTATGGTTATTATATAATTTTAGGGGACCTTGATTATTTTTTCAAGGTGTTATAAAAAAAAGTTATAGTTTTAATGTTGTTTTTTTTGAATAAATTATAATTTTATTTAAAAATTAAATTAAAAATATTAAAAAAAAATTGAAAAAATTGAGTTCATTATTTAATTCTACACTCCGAATAATGGTTAGGGTGAATATTTGGTATTTTTCTAAAAAACATGAATTTTTTATGAATAGTGAAATACGGTACAACACTGTATATACAAATTATAGTTAAATACAGTATTTATGACATCATGAGTGATGTAAAACCACTTGGTTCGAACTCACATTAACTTATTACTACTAGGGGTCATATAAACTACCCAAATAGTTGTCTTGAGAAAATTAATAAAATAATGAATAAAATATTCAAAATTTACTCCTCTACTGAACTATAAACCCCACCCCTCACTCCCTCTTCTCCTCACTCCTATAATCCTTGAAAATCCTAAATTTTATGCCCAAATACCATTACCTAGTCACTACCCACGTTCATGAATCTCTTTTTATTTTTAAAATAAGAAAACCACATCCCTTAAGAAGGTTCTCAAGGAGGTTATTACAAGAGGTAAATCATCTTTCTTCTTCATTTAGTTTCATTTAAATTTATCTTCTTTTCTTATTCAATCCCAACCTTTTCTATCCAATTGAACATGATTAATATAGTATCACCTATATACTATAATTATATAATGTTAATGGGAGAAACATCATGAATATTCTTACACTCTCTCTTTCATTTTATAAACAAATTCATCTTCTGTAAGGTTCCAATTTACAACCTTCATGGATGATGAATGTTTGTTCTCAAAATTATCCTTCATTACTAGTCATGAATCCATTTTTATGGTTAAATACGACTATAATATATGTATTATTTATCATCTATGGTTCGGTAATATTTACGTACACATGGTTTTGATTTATAATTCAAAATGAGTTCGTGGTGTTCAAAAACCGCAAATTAACCCAAACAGTTATTATCAAATAATTTATATAATGATTCATATTAACTCAAATTAACAAAATGAAATTTCCAACAATGAAAACTTATTTATTTTAAATAATATAATATATAATTCAATTCTAGACAAAAATTCTCATTTTATTCGATTCTCTATTCATGTATATAAGTATACCGATCGTGAAACAAAAAGACCCGAACAATGAAATTGAACATCTTAACCCATCAAAAAGGCCATGAATGAACTTAATAATTTAAAAAAATAAATTAAATGTATAAGAGGTTATGAATATCTTAATTAATTAATTGAATTTTTTTATCCAGGACACTAAGACCAAGTAAAGAACACCATCAGACATAATGTATGGGGGTTCTTCATCTCACTTCCATTTTGTGAGATAATCAGTATACACTATTTCTACTTGTGTATGGTGTATGTATACTTGCAATTTATGTTTCAAATAATTAATCTATTTATTTTCATGATAATAAATTTATCATTGGTGATTATTAATTTTTGGGCATACAATCCAATTGATTACAACGTGTTAAGTACAATCTACCCGAACCTCCATTTTCATTCGGGTTGATCTTATTCTTTACTCACCCAAATGATATTCTTATTTATTCTTATGTACTCCTCATAAATTATGTGTGAATGTTATATATTTTTTTACCAACCATAATACTACTTTAATTTATGGGGAGTTTTATGTTTTAATGGGATCTTTCAAAAATTCTTCCCAAAATACAAGCTCGATCCAAGGAACTTCTCATATTATTACCTATTTTGAAGTTCACCATATAATCTATTTTAATACATATTTATCTTTCTAAATTCAAAAATTTTAATTTGAGAAATATATTTTGGTTCATTAATGGTTTTATGAAATCAAACACACTTTTGTGCTTTAAAATCTCTTTAATGAATTTCTTAAACCGCACTAAAAGTTTTTAATTTTAAAGCATCTTTAAAAAAAGTTTTTTACATGATTTCACATCAGTGGGACATCACTATTACAGAAAACGTAATATTAGTGTAATTCAATTTTATTTTCTGGTATATAGATTTTTAAAACTGGGTTTTTGAAAAATAAAAATGATTATCCAAAATAACTCTACATTTTGAAGTAAAATGTATTTTTCTGATCTCACTTTAAATTTTAGGAGATATATGCCTTATTCATTACTTATGCCTTGAATTTGTTGTATGTACTGTCCTTTGGTATATTATTTCAATAGTATCCTAAATCTCATGATATTCTAAGGGATTATGATTTGAATATTTCAAGGTGGTATGGGAGACTTTGGAATGTTTATGGATTATTTCCTCAATAAATTTTCAATGGTATCTTTCAAATGTTTCTTATCTATGTCAAAATCCTTGATGAATCTTGAACTTTATTGAGGTTTATCACATATGATATAATCTACCATATTTAATTTAATGGTTTATTATTAGTTTGACTTTGGATTTGAAATTTTAAGACCATTCTCTAATTTACTCTGAATGGTTAGTGTTTATGATTATTGTTCGGTGAATGTTATTTACATTTCATAGGTTTGTTTAAATGAGAATGTATATGTTATTTATGTTTATCTCTATTTATATGAGAAATGCATTGATTTAGTAAGTGTCTAGTGGGTCCCACTATATCCCCTTGGTGAATCGATAGGTCTAATGAGACAAACTAAGGTCATAGCACGAGGACTTGACAAAATGATTAATTATTGTTTTGGCTGGGGCCTAAATCATTTTTTGATATCTTGGCCAAGGCCTTGATGGTATATTTTAGAATGTACGGAATATGCATTTCCCTCATTATAAATCATTAATTGAAATTCCATGTGTTTATTATACTAATAGAATACCCATGGTTTTGTTTTATTATTGAATTATTTACTTAACTAATATTCCTTCCTTAATGTGTTCAAGTTTACTATATGTAGAGGCATGTGTTTTTAATTATTCACCATTCCTATTTCTTATATTTATGATATCTTTCACTATATTTCTTACCCTTACTGAGCATTTGAGCTCACATAGTTATTATGGTTTATTTTCTCAGTACATGAAGAATTTTTTTATGATTGAACTACAAGTACAATCTAATAGTGGTGGATGTTATGAACAAAAATATTATGTTGTTTTTCTTTTAGATATGTAATGTTTAACTTATGTATGTATCCAGTTTTCCAAAAATAATAAACTACTCAATCCTTCAGGATTTGATTCATTGTAATCATTCCAATGTATTAAAAAAATGCACCAGCTCCAGGATTCTGGTGTTGGGATGTTATAGTTGGCATCAAAGGAAGTTTAGTAGAAAAAATGGAAACTAGAGATAGAAAATTATATTAGTGAACAAAAACCTAAGATAGTCTATGGGGAAAAGAATACAAGGACATCCTAGAATTTTGTTAAGGAATATATTATGTGGTTTATCAATAAAATACATCCATGTCTAGATAAAAACAAGTAGACGTGTCTCTAGAATTGATGTATCTAGGGGTAAAACTCTAAATCACCGCTTTGAGATACACTCAAATGGGAACTGGTGAATGATAACGAGACTTGATGCACTCTTGGTTCGACACTCCCCAAGGATATGATTTGGTAAATTTGTAATCTTATTAAACACAATTATGATGGATTTATGCCCCAATGCAACCAAAGTATACGGTTCAAGGATTTATGAGGCATAAATTTATGATATGTGATATACCATATTTAGAGTTACATAGGGTTAATAATTTTATGTGCAAATATATAATATGAAATTAATTATAAATGGAACATTGCAGAAGGAATGTGAAATTCACCAAGTCATGTGATGCGAAGAGTAATAAGGATCATATCTATAATGATCTTAAGCCATATTTTCAATGGAATATTGTCTAATAAGTATCCTCGTCATACGAGGAAATAGTATCATGTGTTGACATGGTATGTAAAGACTTCTCTGAGTCCTATGGCTTTGAATGGAAGAAAAATAAAAAGAATATGGAAAGGAAAAACATGGATAACATGAATAAGGGAAAGATATATTTTCCCACATGTAATATATTTGCATGGAAAACACTTCATATATGCTTGAGAGGATAAGGAGTTTTCTTTAAGTGTTGAGAAAAAGGCCACCATGCTCATAATTGCAAGACAATGAATGAATTTTCTTATATACAATGCTTCATCTATAGGGAGATGAGACACTAAGCGAATCAATGTCCCCAGCATTAAAGGAATATACCCCAAATGATGATTTTAGATAATGATCAAGTTATGATTATACCATAGATGAAGTAGAATGATTAATATTCCTAGTCAAGAATCGTGTCATTCAAATATTTTTTCAGTAATATACTGGTTGTAGGAATTATGAGATATATAAGGATTCTACTATAGTACTATTTTATTAAGGATTTTTAGTCGCATGATGAATGGTATAAATGAAAAGTGATTTAGTATAAAGTTAAAATTTTTAGGAAAAAGACAATTAATTGAAATACAACCATTAATATATATATTATGTTGAGATAATAAGGAAGAAATGATTGATTCAGATAAGTACTGACAACATTGTAACTGATTATTGACTTGTCCAGAAGTGGTTTATTCTATATTTGATGGAGTTTACAACAATTTTTTATTTAAGGAATATATTTAATAACATGTATCTTACTTAAAGAATATGGAAGAATGTGTCTTTCTAGTATGGTTTATACGATAATTCAAGTTATTACCATATTTCCAGAGAATACATGATGAAGTTACTCACATGTTTTGAATATGAAATTAGAGTTCCATCTTGTTTATTAAGGGTTTATGATAAGTTCATCATGGAAATTTATAGACCTTTATTATAATGTGCTGAATAATTATATTTTGGAATTTTATAACCATTTACAAAATGGTTTATGTTGATCATTGAATGTGGTTTTAGAATTTAATGTCACTACATGATAGTTTGATAACTTTTCTATGACCATGTCATCCAATCATGATGCTTTGTTTTTTAGTAACCAATGAATTTACTTTTCCTCTTGATAGTAGGTTATTTTAACAATATTCTTGATGTTATTTTCCCATAAGAGAATTTTAAAGTATCAACCATTAACTTTTTTATGTTCAATTTCAAATTTTGAGGATGAATTTTTTAAGGAGGGGATAATGTAACACCACAAAAATTTACAAATAGATTTATAATCGAATTATTGGCGCACCATGTCTTTAAAAACACAACTTTGTTATAACATAGACATGTAAACATAATTTTTTCACCTCTGTGATTTTAATTTCAAAAAACTGACATATACAGTTGCATTTAGTAAAATATTTAGAGCCTGATAATGAAAATATTTTTGGTGAATACTAATAAACCCTTCTGAATAGTAACATACCCCTATGAATTGTAATGAATAGTAATGAATAGTTAATTAGACAAAAAATATAAACTCCACCCCTGAATGTATATATAAAATTTAGACATCATAAAAGTGAAAAAATGATCATATTATAAATATTGCTATTTTTTTATTTCATAAATATTTTAATTACAATTTTATGATTAATTTTATAATTTAAAATGGATATTTATTTTACTAAAATGTAATCAAATTTTTTTATTTTATTGTATTATGGTTATAAGATAATTTTATGGGACATTGATTATTTTTTCAAGGTATTATAAAATAATTTATATTTTTAATGTTGTTTTTTTGAATAAATTACGGATTTATTTAAAATTTAAATTAAAAATATTTGTAAAATTATTTTCAAAAAATGGAGTTCATTTTTAATTCTACATGACAAATAATGGTTAGGGTGAATATTTTGTATTTTTCATAAAAACATGAATTTTTTATGAATAATGAAATATAGTACAATACCGTATATACAAATTATCAGTTAAATAAACTATTTATGACATCATGGGTGATGTAAGGTAACTTGGTTCAAATATAAATGCACTCATTACTATTATGGGTCACATAAAACAACACTATTGGTTTCCTTGAGAAAATAAATAAAATAATGAATAAAATATTCAAAATTTACTCCTCTACTCCACTATAAAATATACCCATCACTCTCTCTTATCCTCAATCCTCTATGCCTTGAATCTCCTCAGGGTTCTACCCAATTACCCTACCCTAGTCACTCTCTATGTTCAAGTATCTCTTGGTCTTTCAAAAAGACCAAATAACTATCCCATAAGGAGGTTCACAAAGAGGTTATTACAAGAGGTAAATCATCTTTATTTTTCATTTAGTTTCAATTCAATTTGTCTTCTTTTATTATTCTCTCCCAACATCCCCTATCCAATATTCCATGATTAATATAGTATCATATCTATACTATAATTATATCATTTTAATGGATGAACCGTTATTAATATTATTACTCTCTCTCTTTTATTTTATAAACGAAATCATCACCCGTGAGGTTTCAATTTACAACATTCGTTGACGACAAAGTTTCTTTCTTCAATTTCTCCTTCATTACTGGTCATAAATCAATTTTTATTGTTAAAACAGACTAAAATATATGTATTATATATCATCTATGGTTCATGAATCTTATTTTACACATTTTTTTGATATATAAAGAAAAATTTGTTTGTGGTGTTCCAAAACCGCCAATTAACCCAAACAGTTAACATTAAAAAATTTACATAATGATTCATCTTCACTCTAAGTAAAAAAATAATTTTTACAAACATATAACCATTCTTTTTTCAATAATAAAATATAACTTTTATTATGGAAAATAGTCCTCATTTTATATGATTCTCCATTCATGTATATAAGTATACTGATCATGAAACAAACAGACACAAACAATTAAATTGAACCACTAATCCCATTAAAAAAGCCATGAATGAACTTAATATGGTCATAATAAATCAATTACATGTAGAAGTGGTTCTATAAATCTTAATCAATGAATTTTATTTGGTTATCTAGGATAGTAAAACCAAGTGAAGAACACCATCAAATGTAAGTTAAGGGATTTCTTCATCTCACTTCCATTTTTGGGGGATATTTCATATTCCCTATTACTACTTGTGTATGGTGTACGTATACTTCCCCTTTATATTTCACAAAATAAATCTATTTATTTTTATGATAATAAATGTATCATTTATGATTATTAATTTTTGGGCATTATATTAAATTGATAACAATGTTTTAAGTATAATCTACCTCAACCTCCATTTTTATTCGGGTTGCTCTTATTCATTACTCACATAAATGATATTCTTATTTATTCTTATGTACTTCTCATAAATTATGTATGAATGTTCTATATATTTTTACCAACCATAATCCTACTTTAATTTTTGGGGATTTTTATGTTTTAAAAGGATATTTCCAAATTTCTTCTTCTTATAAAAGCTCGATTCAAGGAACATCTCTGATTCTTACCAATTTTGATGTTCACCTTATAATATTTTTTAATCCATTTTTATCATTCTAAAGTCAAAAATTTTACTTTGAAAAATAAACTTTGGTTCATTTGTAATTTCATTAAAGCAAACATGAATTTGCGCTTTAAAATCATTTTAATGAATTTCTTAAACCGCACTAATATGTTTTAATTATAAAGCTTATTTAAAAAAACATTTTACATGATTTCACTTCAGTGGGACATCACTTGTGCCTAAAATGAAATACAAATTTAATTCCATTTATTTTATAGTATATAAATGTTTAAAAGAAGGTTTATTAAAAATACCAATTATTTTCCAAAAGAACTCCTCTTTCAATAGTAAAATTGATTTTTCTCATCTCACTTTAAATTTTATGAGATATACGCCTTGTTTACTTCTTATTACTTGCATGTGGTGTATGTAATTATCATTGGTTTATAATATCAAGAGTCTCCTAAATATCATGAAATTATAAGGTATTATGATTTTAATATTTCAAGTTCGTATTGGATACTTTGGAATGTTAAAGGATTACTTCCTCATGAAAATTTCAATGGTATTATTTAAATTTATCTTATATCTATAAACATCCTTATTGAATCTTGTGATTCATTAAGGTTTATCTCTTATGATATAGTATATAATATTTAATTTAATGGTTTATGATTAGTTTGACTATGGATGTGATATGTTAAATCCAATCTCCAAATTACTCCAAATGGTAAGTGTTTTTTATTATTGTTTGAGGAAAATTATTTAAATTTCATATTTTAGATTAAATATGAATGTATACGTTATTTATATTTATCCCCATTCACATGCGGAATGCATTGGACATTGTTAGTGTTGGTTGGGGCCCGCTATAGCCCCTCAGTGCATGAGACAAACTATGTTATTGACACGAGGCCTCGAAAAAAATGAATATTTATGGTTTTGGTTGAGGCCTTAATAAACTTTAGAAGACTTCTATGAGGACTTGATGATATATTTTAGAATGTACGGAATATGTATTTCCCTAATTATGAGTCTAGTAATTGAAAGTTCATGTGTTTATTTGACTAGCAGAATACACATAGTTTTTTTTATTATGGAATTATTTACTCAGATAATATTCATTTCATAATATTTTCATGATTATTATTTGTATATGCATGTGTTTTTAATTATAAACCATGACTATTGTTGATGTTTATGATATCTTCCACCGTATTGATTACCCTTACTAAGTGTTTGAGCTCTCCCCTTTCCTGTGTTTCATTTTTTCAAGACATGATGAATTTATTAATGATTGACCTACAAGGATAATCTTAGAGTGGTTGATGTTACCAATAAAACATTTATGTTTTTTTTCAAGTTGTAATGTTCAACTTATTTATGAATCTATTTTTCCAAAACTATTAATCTACTTGATCCTTCAGTATTTCATTCCTTGTAATCATTCCAATGTATTAAAATGGTTCACCCACTCTGGTCTTCTGGGGTCAGGGAATTACAAATGTTCTTGACAAAAAGAAAAAAGTGTTGTGAGTCCCAAGACCCTCCTAATAAAAAATAATCTATTGACCATTAGAAAGTTTTTATCAAAACTATAAGACATAAGTTTAAAAATATTTTCCGGAGATATCTAGGAACTCATTAGAATAGTGAATTGTTATAACTATTTTATGTGTAAATTTTTCTAATTACATTATCACATTACTGCAAAACATAAGAACACTAATTACATGATAAGATATTTATTGACATTATGGAAATCAAATGAAAAAATTCAATTTAATTTAGGAAACCAAATCCAATATAATCCCACTTTTATTATATACAACTAATAAAAAAATTAGATATAGTATTTCTAACATGATATTTATAATTCATATAAGGGAAATAGTTATTCAATATGTATTCAACATTCTCCACTGGGGATACACTACATAAAAAAAATTGAATACTTGGAAAAAATTCCTTAAAATTTATTACTTCCAAGGTATGTTCAAAATTTGTTTGATGTGATCTGCACTCACTAATATAGTATTATCACAATAAAAAGTGACAACTTATTTACTGCTTGGAATAACTCCAATATCATATATGATGTTATGTATCAACACTACGTTTTTTGATTGATGTAATTTAAGAACACTATGAATTTACACATACAAAACTTACATAGGAATATCCTATGAACAAGAATGAACCTATACAGAAAATAAACTAGAAAATAGAATGCACTACATAACAATGTCACTGTACTAGAACACACACATAGAAACACCACCTAATCTTGAACATTCATATGAAAATGATTGAATAAAATAAGACTAAAAAGAAACATTACTATTTTATATTTTTTATGATTTTTTATTAATCCATGTGGTGAATGAATCAAACTATTCTATTAATAAAATAGAATATTAATATAATTGAACTCAAAATGCCTTATAGAAAATGTTTCCCACCCTAATATTAAATATATAGTTTAGTTGGTACATTTAGAAATAGAATATTATATTTTTTTTGTGAAGAGTGTTCCCACTCATATCTTATACGTATAGGATGACATATTCTCATCCAAAGTCATTGAACACCTTAATATACCCTTTTAGAGAATAATAAAAACATCCCAAAACTATAAGAGTTTACACTTATGTCTCATCCTAAATACTTATCAATGGATATGTTTTTTTATAGTTTTGAAATATATTTTCTATTTAATAGATTTAAAGCATTGAGAAATTATAAATTCCACAAATACATCTCAATATGTTCATAAGAAGATAGAATTTTAGAACTCGTCCTTCTATTGGATCTAATAATGTAGCCATATATGATTTTTAGATAGTTAATCCTAATAATATCTTAGATTTGAATCGTATTTAAGAATCACTGTTGAGTCCACTATCAGTATCTACAAACCAATTATACTATTCAACATAAATTTATAGTTACATGGTTCCACTACCTTGATTCAATTAATATGAAACTAACTAAGGTCATCATATCATCTACACTATAAAATCAATCTACCATATACAGATCCATCATGTTTTCCTCTAAATACATCATGATGATGTCATACATAAACTAAATATGTTTTTTACTAGATTGAAACATGTAATTATTTGACATATGAATTTTATTTTATGAATCAAAAAACAATACTCCATTCTCGAACCTTATTTGATATCTTTCATAATAAATTTCAGATAAACCATCTTCTTATTAGATTTTTTTAATCAAATATACTCTATATTAATTGTTCAATGTGGAACTACAGGTTTATGTTTTTACATAAAATAAATGTTTGTTCCTCAATATGTGAACATATATCCATTGGTTCTCCTTTAAGTGTCTACATATACAGTAATTTCTCAATTTAGACACATTCATTGTGTTTAATGTGTTCTTAGACAAAATAACATACCATATAAACATTCAAGATATTAATGGATCATATTTACACCATTTCAGTGATCTATTTAGGTATTTTATATGAATATACTAATTAACATCGTGTCTAACATATTGTCTGGTCATGTACAGAACATGGAATTTGTAAGGATTCTGATTGATGACACAATGTGATATTTTACCATGTACTCATCCAAAATATCCATTTATTATTCCTTATGATTCCTTAACTAAATATTTATAACCACATGTGTGCTTACAAACTTTTCTTTTCTCATCTTAAAAGATTATATGTCATGACCCAACACAATGGGTCACGACCTGAAACTTCGCCAAGCTTGCAACCATAGACCATGGGGTGGAGACATGCACTAAAAGGAATAAGTAATATGGGTGGAATATACCTGATGTATATGTATGAAAAAAACCAGACATATCCATGATGAAGTATTGTGAAATAATAATAAAATATGATATTTTAAAAGAATAAACCATAAATATAATAACATATAAAGTGTAAAAGAGTATGAAATAATAAACTAGAATGTAAATAATGGAAAATACACACCCAACTAGAATAATGTACCAAACTGAAAAAAAAAAATTAAATTCTTAGAGACAGTAGATCTAAATCACCATGCTCCGACCACCATATGTGGGGAAATTCACCAAGAATCCTTATGATTCTCTATAATCTCCGTCGACCTGTCTGTCATCTGCATAAGACATGACATGTCTGGGAAAAGCCAGGTTGAGGTGAGTATATACATACCCAGTGGGACTCCTTGAAAGTTTATGGGTGAGAAGTAAGAGACATGACAAAAAATAAACATCTCAAAATAAAGAAAGAGAGTAAAAAAATCCAATGACATGGATATATATATATATGTGATGAAAAAAAAGAAGCCAAAATGAGAGAGAAAGGGGATTTACTTCTCATAGTAGAACCCAGGAATGTGTGCCAATAGTTCCAAGAGGTTCATAAAAATTCACAGCATCTCATGCATCTGTCTATAGAAGTAACTTTGAGGAGGGTCTTCACCTCACTGTTTTGTCCCACATTCGAGGGGGTATCATCTCCAAGAGGAGGACCCACTCCCTATGCATCAGGGGTAAAAATAAGTGTTCGGAGGACATTCTAACTATCCATTAAGAGGTATCACTTAGTTTACGAAGGACCAAAACCATTTTGTCCACTACTAAAAAAATGGTCCTTTAAATGTGAAAAAATGGAATTTATTAGAATTGAAGAGTCACTAACTTTTGGAGTGATATTGAAATCTCTATTATTTTATTAGATCTAAAAATGTACTATTAAGGGGGTATACTATTGTGTATTGTAACCACACACTAAATAACTTGTGAATTGTGCTGTAATAGCATCCCACAACAACCAAAACTCCATGAAATCATAAAAAACAAGTATGAATACAAATTTGATACGAAATAATGTTTAAAAAATAGATACAAGAAAAACAAATCTATATTATAGATATTTCAAACATTGGTTTATAAAATTATATAAGTAAAAATTATTAAATACATTCAAAAACTAAAGTTTTACATTATATTTTGATCATAACCCCATCTTGAAAAAATGAACTTGTATAAAAATTCATTATATTAGTAATAATATAATTAAAAAATTAACATATCATTTTAATTTTAATCTAAACGTTGAGTCATATAATGAACTATTTGTATTATTTTGAGTTTCTATTGTTTATTAAGCGTCAAACCATTTTTTGTGCATCTTTGAGAATTATCTGATTAAAAAATTACTAAACAATAGTAAGATAAATATGATAAAGAAATTAATTATGTCTTAGAATATACAATGATAAGAAAACAATCTAGGCCCATTTTCTCAGTTTTGGAGATGTTATGCACTTTTTAAACTAAAATGATACTTATATATTTAAATGATGTTATTAGAGTCATACCAGTCACACCATGCATCTGATTATGGTGTGACTGATTCATAAATGTCTTAAATTACATATGGATCATTTTCCTATAGTATCAAGATAATCTGAATGTGTCTTCATGGATTTGAGTATGTCACTTATATTTTTTACTGAAATGTCATTTTAAAATGGAATCATAGAAATTGACTCATACAGATCACATAATGTGTCAGTTTGACATGATAGTGATTCCAACACATTATAAATGACTTATGAGTCATTTTACTTAATTATAAATACATTATGAGTGAATTTTATTGGTTTCCAAAGTGTGACACTTTTTATACTAAAATGTTGATATTAAACTGATAATGGACACATTGATTCATAAAAAAACATTGTGTATTAGATTTAGGTGAAGATAATTCCTACAAATAAAAATGACTTATGGATCAATATCATAATGTATCAAAATAATCAGAATGTGTTTTCTTGGTTTTGAGTAGTTCCATTGTCCTTTTTACTAAAATTGTTGTCAATTTTAAATAAAATGATTCACTTGGAGTCATATCAATCACACCATGTGTCATATGTGGATATAATAATTATTTCACATAAAAAATGGCATATGTATCTGTTCCATAATGTATGAAGAATTATGAACATGTTTACTCAGTTTTGAGTACATCACTTTCCTTTTTTACTAAAATGTTGTTTTAAATTAGAAACACACACTATGACTCATACAGATCACATAGAGTTTCAGTATTATATTAGAAAAATTCCTACACTTAAAAAATTATTTATGAATCAATGTACTAAATTATCAAGAAAATATGAGTGCCTTTTCTTAATTTTTATTGAGTGATATTTTTGAACAAAAATGTCGATTTTAAACTGATTACTAACACATTGAGTCATAATGGGTGCATCATGTATCATACTAAGGTGAGGCTGATTCATACATGTGAAAAATGATTTATGGATAATTTAAATAATGTACCAAAATAATTGGAATGAATTTTATTGGTTTTGAGTAGGTCAGTTTTCATTTTTACTAAAATTGATGTCAATTTTAAATAAAAAGACGCACTTGGAGTCATATTGGCCACACCATAAGTCGGAATGAGGAGTGGATAATTATTACAAGTCCAATATGTCTTATGTATATTTTTCATATAGTATCAAAACAATCAGAATTAGGTTACTTAGTTTAGAGTACGTCACTTCTCTTTTTTACTAAAATGAAATTATAAATAGGGAACAAGTACATTGAATCATATTAGACACATTGTGTATCGGTTGGACATGAGACAAATTCCTACAACTAATAAATGAATTATTAATCAATTTACTAAATTATAAAGACATTCTAGTTATATTTTATTGGTTTTTAATGAGTTATATTTTTTGAACTAAACTATCTATTTAAAACAGATAACAGACCCATTGAGTCATATAGGGCACACCATATATCAAATTTAAGTAAAAAAAATTCCTACACATAAAAAATGACTTCTGGATCATTTACTTAGTGTGTCAAAACAATAATAATGTGTATTCTTGGTTCTGAGGTAGTAAGTTGTCTTTTTTACTAAAATTGATGCTAGGTTTAAATGTAAAGACACAATTGGAGTCATATCAGTCACACCGTTAGTAGGATCGAGGTGCGGATGATTCCTACACACATAAAATGACTTATAGAACATTTTATTAAAATATCAAAATAATATAAATGAGATTTCTCAGATTTTAGTACAATAATTTTTTTTATTAACATTTCATTTTAAACTGGAAACATGCAATTTGACATATACAAATCACATCATGTATCGGTTTCATGTGAGACTATTTCCAACACATCAAAAATTAATTATGAATAGGTTTCCTAAATTATCAAGAAAATTTGAGTGTGTTTTTCTGTTTTTTTTAGTGTGAATATTTTAACTAAATTTTCTATTTTAAACTGATAAAGAGCACATTGAGTCATAGTGGTCACACCATGCATTGAATTGAGGGGAGTCTTATTCCGAAACGCACCAAATGACTTATGAATCATTTCCACAAAGTATCAAAATAATAAGAATATTTTTCTCGATTTTAAGTATTTATGTTCTCATTTTTACTAAAACTAATGTCAATTTTTAATAAAAAGAATCACTTGGAGCCACACTGGTCACGCCGTGTGTCAGATTGAGGTGCATATGATTTCTAGACATCCCAATGATGCAAAAAATCCTAAATTCCAATGTAGAAATGTTTCTATTGTTTTTCTATGTCAAACAACCCACACTACATATTGGATCATTATTCATAGCCATAAAACCTTTTTCATTGATTAAATTTTGATTAATAGAGGAATCTCATGTGCCCATTATATCACAAGAAGTCACCAGAGTGAGCACATGAACATCCTATACTCTTTTAAATTTCAACAATGAGAATGTTTTTTTTTATGACAACAATAAATCAATATATAGTGTTGGAAGTTCGACAAATGAATGAACTAGAAATATAGATGTTGTTACATAGGAAAAATTGATCATTTTATCTCTTTTGTGGCTTATTGTAGATATTTAAACGAAAAAACATAACTACCCAAAATAACTGTGAAGAAAACTAAATAGGTATTAGATAAAAACGATAATGAAATTATCTTATAAATAGTAGATAAAATGATGAAAAATAATAATTAAATAAGATAAATAAATTAATATTTTCTATATAGTTATATTAATTCATGAATCATTTCCCTAATGGCCTTATGTCATTTTCTGGATTGAATTCCGATCCATCAAAATCATGCAAAACATCTAACAAACCACACCAACTTGAAAAAAATAATCCACTTGTAAAAGAAAAAATTTATTATATGAGTAATAATTAAAATAAATAAACAATCATAAATAAGAAATAATACATTAATTGTATAGAATATTATTTTACAATGAAAACATTATTGACCACCTTGATTTTTCAATGGTAATGAAGGAATGGTGATAAAAAATGAAAATAGATCTCACCAAACAATAAATCATTTATTGAGGTGGATGTGGATAATATATGATACATTGGATTAATGATTTGAATTTTATGAGAGAATCTAAATATATCCTATTAGGTTCATAACATATTCATTTATATAACAAATAAATAAATACCCATATGATATTATCAGAACCAAGTGGGTGTTCATTAATAAACTCATTTACTACAAAAAAGTGGATAAAAATAAGGAATGGATAGTGTGAAATGGTAATTCCTAGATCAATGTAATTTAAATTTATGATAAATTTACTCCAATATCACAGTTTTATCCCATTTTTTTGGAAATTTCTGTGAAAATGTAGATAAAATTATACCAAATGGATTTCAAATATATCTTCCTCAATGGAGTTCTAAAGAGAGGACTATACATTGAGAAACCACTATGGGTGAAAATAATAGAAAGATGAGCCTATTAATGAGTTAATTGTATATTATAAGAAATCACTGAGGATATAGTATTTAATGTTGTATCAATACCTAAGAAGTATTTGTTTATAATGAGATAGAATTGGTCACAAACTCTACATCAAGAACGAGAATAATCAAAGGATGTTGGTACACATATATATCGAAGAAATTATTTTTTATGATTGGACAAATCATAATGAAATTTTCATGTGGGTCATATGATGTACGATATAGATATGTGTATGATTTATGAAACATTTTCCTTATTTTATAAGTGGATCAAGGAAATCCTAGCACATTAATTTCTCTATAAAAATATTATAAATATTTCTTAAGTGATTTTTAATGGAATATTCCCGAAAAATGATAATACTGACCACTATATGGATGGCTTTTTCAAAATATAACGATTGGAATGTGGTATATGTTAGTGAATATATGTATTTGAAACCTATTATACCTCACAACAACATGGGCTATCATTGGGTTTGATATACTTCATGTCACACAATACCAATGATGTCCCAATGAGAGGAACATACTATCAGAGAAGATGGTACATCAATATATATATAAAAAAATTGGGGGTTTTTTTATTATAGGATAGTGAAACTAGACTTATTGGGATACACAGATGCTGTACGAAAAGGTTCAGTGGATAACTGAGGGAAATTGGAGATAACAAAAAACTAAGATTTCATTTGAGCCTTGGGTTTCTTAAACCCTAGAATTGCTCGAGCATTGGATTTGAGCATTAGAATAGTTGGAGCAATTAATCTATCATAGATTATAGCTTCTATTCAACAATGAGGAGCACCGATAACAGGTCAATTCTACAGAGATCTTCAGATATCAGAAAATGGTTCATGATAATTAGAGTTCTTAAAATAGATCGGGACACTTTTATTAGCGTTTCCAGAAAAGCGATGATAATGATTTCTTTTTATCATTAGTATGTTAATAATATTAGAAAAAATGAATCATTTTCAGTGCTAAAAACGTGGTGTTAAATACTTATAATAATTTTTTAAACCAAATGATTCTTTTATAAAAAAGCATAACTATTATAAAAAATTATAATACATAAAATAATAATTTTTGTTAAATAATAGTTTTATAATTATTTTAATATAAAATTATTTATTTATAATTATATAAATATGTTTCGGAAGAATATTTCTTATTTATTTATAATTTTTAATGTATAAAAATAGTAAATATACATTTATACATATATTTATTTATAAATATTTTTTTACAAATGTATTTTTAACATTATTAATGAATATTTAATACTAAGTGCATTAATGTTAAAAATTAATAAAATTGATTAATTAAAAATGAGTACAATATTGAAAATTTTTATATGTTTAATTAATATAAATAATTTAAAAAATGGATATATATTGAAACAAATATGAATACATATTGAAAATATTAAAACATAGTAAACAAATATATATAAAATAAATAATATAAATAGATTAATTTAACAAATAAATAACCGTGGGTGTTTATGTATATAAAAATTCAATAAATATGTATATGTGATGTAAATATAGTCCATTTGATCTACATATAATAAACAAATAAAATTAAAATTAATTATGTCCATTACTCGATGCAATTATTTAGTATTTTTTATTCATATTAATTTTTAATTATATATGATTAATCACTAAATATATTACTATTTTTTCTAATTATATTATTATATTTACTCTTGGAAACATGAATAACATCAAAAACATAAAGAGTACGTTTTTCCATTACGAAGGTTATTTAGGACAAAAAATTAGTATGAATAAGAATATGAGGCATGTGCCATTTTTTCTTAGAGGATGTAATGAAATTTCATTCCAAAATAATACCATTCCAAAAAAAATTATCATCATCAAATCAATGGATTTAATAATATAGGTAGTCCAATAGTACACCATGTAGTATAAGAACAACTTTGAGGCCACCACATGTTTAACAAGACACATTCTTACCGCCATTGAAAGTGCTTTTCTTTTCCAGGACAAAATGGTTCTTCTAATCTAACTCAAATAACCATAAAAGTGGGTGGCCCGAGGTTTTCTCTAGAACATGGGAACTCAATGATATGTAAAAGGGAGAGACACTTCCCTAATACCAATAGAAACATTCTTTGGAGCTGGACTACTCTTTCCAAAATAAATGAAGGGTGTGTTCTAACTGATTTCATTGCATGACAAACATTTATAATTTAAACATAAATAATATTTTATATTATATAAATAATATTAATATACCTTCAAATATGACTATATATTTAATAAGTACTATTTATTAACATTATTAATAATTATTTAATTAATAAAAATGTTTAATATATCAATCAGAATTTTTATTTTCAGTTTTTATTTGTTTAATTTTTATTGTATATATATCTATATATTAAATATATAATTTGTAGAATTTATATATATTATAATCAATTTATTAATTCTTATCAATAATTTTTGGATTATTAATAAAATATAATATTATTTTAATAAGATCATTTTTATTTTTTATTAATTTAATTATTTCATTATATTCATACTTTTATCAGTGCTAAAAAGGGATGATAAAAGATTCCTTTATGAGTGATAAAAATAGAGAACTGAAAAATGGTGTCCTTTATCAGTACTAAACATAGAACACTAATTAAGGGTGACCATTATCAGTGCTAGATATAATTCATTGATAAAGGTTCACTTTTATCAATGTTAAAAAATTGCACGGATAAAGGGTGACTTTTATCAATGTTGATAAAAGGTGCCCATTACTAGTACTTGTTTTATTGATGATAAAATGTACCCTTATCATCACTTTTTTGTTGCACTAATAAATACCAGTGTTATTAATATATTTATTGTAGTAGTGTCCATAAGAGGTACCACTCAGTGGATAGAGGACTCGTTCCCCAATGCTATAAAGGGGTACCACTTAGTAGATAGGGGAATCACACCCAAATTCTATAGGGGAAGCGTGTAACACTTAGTAGATAGATAACCCCAACATAATTACATAGGGGGTACCACTAAGTAGGTAGAGAACCCATTCCATAACTCTATAGTGGGTACCACTATAATGTCTTTCCCGATCACTGCCGTTATCGAGAACTACCTAAATAATAATCACACTCAGAACACATTGTATCATATCTCAAAAGACACTATTAAGGACACCATCATTTTCTATTTTGAAAAAAAACCAAGGATAGGGAACTCAAGGGCCATAACCTGAGTCGAAAATAAGTATATATAAGTGGTAGGAGTTTTCAAAAAAAAAGAAACTATGGATACATGACATGTAATGAGACTCACATGACCTATGGTCTTTCCCTAATCCCCCACCATTTACCATATGGTGCATGGTTCATTTACCATGTAGCCTTATATGACATTTAAGGGGACTAATTAGCATGCCTCAACCGGTTGGTTTCTTACCTGATCCCTAGACATGTCCGAGAAAAGGTTCCTATATCCATGTATCCAGTACAAGGTGTATCCTACCACACAAGGTCCATCCGATTTGCTCCACCACATTCCATGTATGCCTAAGGAGGGTCACACTTTAAAAACATGTAATGTGAACTAAAAAAATACAAATATATTTAAACATTTGGAAATTAATGGACGAATTATTTTTTAAATCAAGCATTAGAAAGTAATTCGGAGGGTTGAAAACCTCACAGTGTTGTTCATAGACTTTATAAATGAACGAGAGGTTTCTTGTGTGACTCGTTGTGTTTTGGGGGAACCAATTTATGGAAATATGTGTCTTGATGGTATTTATTGGGTGAAATGTTTTTTTTGAAACCGTGTGTCCCTTATCCAGAAAATATGTGGCCTATTTTAGGGGAGAAGATACATACTACACTAGTTGTGCACAATTTTCCCAAAATGTGATCTCTACCCTTTTAGCTTATTACTTATCTATTGAATATTGTTTATGAATTTAGGGGATGGTTTCACCATTTATGGACACCACATTGGAGTGCCAAGTCAAACCGAAAATTATTAATTAATTTTTTTAAAAGATCGAAAATCATACTATGATTGTTTCCTAAACTATAAATATATTTTCCCATTTATTTAACTATCTTAATGATAATAGAATCTTATTAATAGCATTTGAACCTTTATAAGATTAATTTCTATGTTTGGTAGTTAATTTAACATGGTTACTTTGATGAATTGTATGATGCCTTGAGATGGATGTCAAACACATTCAATTAATTGATTGAAGAACAATTGTCCTTTTTTATAATAAAACCCTTAGATTAGGTTAACTATCATCAAAAATTAAAAAATGATGAGTAGTGGTTTATAATGTTCATGGAAGAACTGATTTGGGCCTCCTATGATTTAATGACATAGTTGGGTGTATTTTATATTATGATACATGACATTTATTGAATATATAAATTGAATGGAACATCTTATATAGATACGTAATGAACCAAGATCCTTTTAAGTGCTTGACTAGATTCTTAAATGGGATTACCCATGTTTGTAATTTCCCAGCTAACCGTTGAACCTCCTATGCTCTTCTTGAGTATTTTAATTTAGATTTACATGTTTTTTTACTAAAGGTAATGTTTCATGTTAAATATGTTACTAATTATAAATTTCATTCCTTTCTTGTTTTAAATTTTATGTCATGATTATATAGAATTTCATGTCTTACATGAATTGAATGTGATAAATGAAATGGAATGTAAATGGAGAAAAGGACATGACATTTATTGCATGCCTATATCGTTTTTTATAAATTATAAACCCTTAGTTATAATGTATTGTATGAATGCAAATCATGATATGTATTTCCACATGAATTGTACTATAAATGTAATGATTTCATTATATGTTCTTGAGAAATGAATGAAATGAGAGGTATTTCTTGATGATCAATTATGATAAATATGATTAATCCATTATAGAGGATGTGGATGATGGTAAGGGGTGTTGATCTAAGAGGTAAATCACAATCTCTTACATCATATGTTGAACACAAAAAATTTCACCAGTGATACAATATGGGAATTGGTATGAGGTATAATTTACCATGATTAGATTGTTGTCATGGAAGCTCACTATCCATCATGATTTTTTTACGACGTCTCTCACTCTATATGGATGTAGGGAATATACAATGTTTCATGTAATTATATGCTCATTTAGACTGTTTATGGAAGCATGAGTTCTGCCACGTCGTGCCATCAACTAATATTCTCAGTATATGGACATCAGGCATGTGCAGGGACATGGTTCATATAGGTGGATGGAATATAGAAATAAATTATATACATATATTATTACAATATATGTATGGAAGCACAATATAAATTTAATCACTCTATTATCTGAAGTATGTATAGTTTCCAGGTATCAATTAGGAACCTGTGAGGGTTGTTTATTATTTATTCAACATTACACGTGTATATTTTTTCATGTACCTTCAATCTTCTTGTTTCTAATCATGGAATGAATTTAGTCATACATACCAGGGGTGGGAACCTATTGGCATTTTTTATCTCACAATTTATTCAGACCGCCATTTCATTGAGGTACCCGAGAACACCTTATAATTTTTGGATCGTGGATGATTGCTTGTGTTCTTTTGAGATACACTGGAGTTAGCAGCACATGACCAAGTTGGGACTTGGGATATTCATGGAGACCACCCTTGGTTATTTACTAGACTTTACATTTCTTTATTGTACTATATTATATCATGCTATCTATTGTATGCTTATTGTTTTAGTTTATGAATCATCATCAAGACAAGAATCCATCCCTTGAATATTTTTGTTGGCCATTATTTACTATTTTTTTTATTATTATTCTTCTACTACTCTATCATTAATTGTAATGAAATCATTTGTTTCTTGTTGTTTATTATCCATGGGACTAATGTTATACTATGGCATGAGGGTATAATATCCCCGTCATATCCTTATTAGAACCTCACAGCTAGTCGGAAGCCTCAAGCGTATGGGGAGGCGGTCATGAGTCCATGTGACCCACCAGTCCAGCTACTAGTATAGGGGTATGTGTGGATATGATGATAAAAAAGAGGTATCATAGCCTTATTTTTTATTTTTATTAATATTTTGTGTTGGTATATAGAAGAATAAGAATGTGATGGTGCTTCTTAATTAGTCATTTCTGGGACTGATCACCCCACCCATGGGGGAATTGACATGAACCGTCCCCTGGGGCTTATTCCATGAGTACCCCAAGCCCACCTCCAATAGGCCATGGCTGATGACTCGTGCCGAGTAGGCATATCCCAATCAAATTGGAGGCATTTTCCTAAGTACCTATAATCACACACACAACTCTAAGCCACTGATGATAGAAAGTGAAAACACTAAGTA
This sequence comes from Viscum album, assembly GCA_963277665.1. Classification (NCBI taxonomy): domain Eukaryota; kingdom Viridiplantae; phylum Streptophyta; class Magnoliopsida; order Santalales; family Viscaceae; genus Viscum; species Viscum album. Next base: position 1,260,706,338 of record OY728145.1, on the reverse strand, counting down.
AACAAAAACAAGGTACTCTAGAAGAAAACTGAAGGTAAACAGTGCAAAAATTCAAGACCAACAAAAAAGTAAAAGTACATGTATCTGTAACTCCTCCACAAGAAAACCCTACTAGAAGGGTAGGTACAAAAACAGCTGTCTAAAGCCACAAATACACAACTCGTCTGGCAGGCCAGTCTAAGTACCACATAGCCCCAGACCACTAAGAACTCAGTCAAAGCGTCAATTATCTTTAAAAGACATGACTCATGTGAGATAATTCGGTGTTGAGCTGAGTAAAACATTACTAAATATGGAACATAGAAACACAAGGTAAAATACCCCAAAGTAAACACCACTAAAAAGATATAGTCAGTACAACATAGGTATATGTCAACACCACATATAACAAGAACATCTAGTTATACTCAAAAAGGAATCCAAGAATCAAGGTCTCATCCAAATACAAACTTATGGTCCTGTTTATATCATGATAGATTCTAGGAGATATCACTCCTTGAGTTATCTAAAAGTAAGCACGTAGAAAAGGTATACCAAAAGTACCTGAGAGAACACAGGTTCTTGATACGTCATGAAGATTCCATGAGTGATTGGGTCTCTCTATGATAATGAGTCTCGATATCACATACATTTGAGTTACTAGAGCCCGTCTACACCAAGTGTAGGTCTATGGTTTGTAAATAGGATTGTTGCAAAGAATCCACAGTAAACTCAAGTAGTAACACACAGAGTGTAGGTAAAACCTGGAGTGTCGGTAAAAGATGGAGAGTAGATAAAACAAGAGTTTCAGTAACACATAGTGTGTTGTCAAAGACTAGAGGAAACACGCCATGGTGGGACAGAGGAGTGATGACTTAGTAAAGGTAATACAAACATCCTAGGTAAAACATACAGTCTAGGTAAGACACACAATCTATGTCGCACCCAGCTGTAGGATTCCATCCTTAGCATGCTCATTCCAAAAAAATCTACTACTCGATACAATAAGCCATATTCCAATATCCACATAAACTCACCGAGGGTATGCCAAAAGGACCAACTCTTCGTAAGGGTCTCAAAACCACAAAAGGATTTTCAATCAGACAAATGGATTGAGAGTTGTGGTTGTTTAAGTAAAAAGGGACCAGTGGTGTCTGGGTCCGACCCAACTGACTGGATCCAACCCCCAGATTGACCTAACCCGCATCATCAATCCAACATGATGGGATCAACCCACCCTAGCTAGGGCCTTCCCGATGTGTTGGCCTCCTGGCTCACTGGATTTTTTGGACCCAACCCACTGGGCATCTTGGGGCTGCATAGTTTTCTCCAACTCGGCCCATCGCATGCACGCTAGTCCACCTTTACCATACGCGACCAGATTGGTGCGCCCTGCCTTGGTTAATGAGGTCAGTCCACAGTCTATATGGCTGGTTTGTGTGACTGGTTCCACTCATGGAAAAGCTACGGATCTTTCACTCAATGTGGATCCGATGAGCCACAACCATCCATTGCGGCCCTCCACCATTTCCCGCTACCAAAGCTATCTATTGTTGTTATTTCCTTCCTGGTCGCGGCTCCCTTGCTCCACCCATGACCATTCTGTCATGGGCCCTTCCACCACTGGCCATTGAGCTAGTAGCCAGTTCCACCATCCCCTACGTCCTCTAACTGTGGGTTGCTCCACCTTTTTATTCCCGCTAGACCGAGGTGTGCCACTACTCCAGGATCCCATCCTGACATCCGTTCATCTGGGATGGCCACGCCACTGGGCTGGTGACGCTTCCTCTGGTGGTTGCTCCACTAGCGGCCTTATCTCCCATTGTTCCAGCTGTCACACCTTAGCAGGGTTACTAGAATTGTGATTCTTGGCCTTGGGATTTGTGTTCCACAAATCGATGGTGAAATAATATATCTTCTCAAATCCTCATGAGGAATGAAGAGAAAGAAAAGGACAAGGCTGGGAGGGGAAATATAAGAACACCGGAAGAATAGATCTAGGGAATTGTTTTTCTTGTCCAAAATTCATTCTTGTTAGCAGGATCACAAAGATAAAATTAAAAATCACAATGACATAACACCAAAAATAAACCCTGCAACAAGATACCCACCCCACAAGAATGATTGACACGAATATAAACCTATTCATGGGTTGATCTGCATTCATCATTTGAAAGAAGAAAAAGAATAAACAAATCAAAAATAAATAAAATTCCAACATCAAGTATTGGATTGATCATTGGTGAAGAAAAGAGGAGAACCACCATCATTCTTCAATCCCTGATCTTCAGTATTTGATCCATGATTTGTGATCCATAATTTGTCAGAATTCGATGGAACTTTTCATTCACCACTGAGAGGATATTCCAACACCTTTTCTTTTCTAGAGCATCCAGGGAATTTCTCCAGAACTATCAATCTGATCTCATATCTTTGTCAGGCTATTAAATGATGAAATATGTTTCAGTGTCATCATTTAATTGTATTTCAGTATTGACACATAGTTTTATTTATGAACAAAAATAGTTATTTTGTCATGGAGTCGCAGTGTCTCTACATCACTGAAAATGTTTAAAGAAATAAAATAACATTTTACAAAGTTTATTTTATTTTTTTATAAAACATACGAAAATTAACTTTTACCATTGACCTGTGCCTGTTGAGGTTATTCCCTACGAAAGGAAACAACACACTCATGATCACAATAGTACTCTATGTTTTCCAATATGAGTTACCATTTACGACTAATATGATTTTTATATAAAATAATTTTTATTTAATTATTTTATATACGATTATGTCCCAAAGACTACTTTACATAGTTGACCTACACCAGCCAATGTTAAGCTCCATCTAAGGAAAACACCCCACTAAGATCTCCAAATTTGCCTCATATTTTTAATTCGAGTCCCTGTTAATGAGTTATAATGATTTGAAAAATTAAATTATTTTATGTATTTATTTTATTTATTATTATTCCATTATCGGGTTTTCTCAATGGAAACCCATGCCAACAAATGTTATGTTGCGCCTAGGGTAAACCTGCCATCCTAAATGCAATAGTCCCCTCATATGTATAATAATGAAAATAATTTAAGAGTTATTTTACTTGTTCAGGAAACCACTAGTGAAATATTAATAACATAACATTTTTCGTCGAACCATTCCTGGCACACCAGGCCTCAGAATCGCACGCCCACTCAGCGCCTGGCCTCAAAAGTTTTACATAAATTTTTTAAAAATAAAACTAGGAGAATACTAGTCATTACACTCTCCCAACATAAGGAATTATGTCTCAAAAATCCAAACCACTGGATACCCAAATAGATGAGGGTACAAGAACAAACCTGAGCCTCCTTCTCCCATGTTCTCTTCTAGAGATTCTCATGCTGCCATTGGGAACACTTAAAGGAATCAACTACCCACAAGGGGTCCTCTCGTACCAATCCTTGATCTCCTGAACAAGATGAAATGATATTATCCTAATAAGAAACAATTATCTTAGGGATTTTATGTTCTTGTACAATCTCCTATACATAAAGGCATCCCAAGATCTCTACTAAACTCTAATCCCAAAAATCTAAGAAGTTGATGACTTTTTGAGCTAGTCCACTATCACCTATATTGTATAATGTCCCTTGGATGTACATGGTAAACCTATCATATTGTCTATCCATATCTATTATCACTCCCTTCTTAGTACCCTAGGTAATTAAAGAGAACCTATTTCCAAGCAATGTTGCACGACTGGGTGAGTTAAAAAACAAGAAACTGATTTAAATAAGCACATATATTTTATATAAAAATTTAATCAAATATTTATCATGTTCAATTATCCCTAGTATCCTCCTTAACACCAACACGCATATCCTGATGCATCTCAATACTACAAGCATCCATAGGTACTACTGTGCATCCTCTAAAAGGAACAACATAATCCTAACCTTTCAAATATCCATCATGGGAATTCCTCATGGAAAACATTATACATAAAGTATAACTATCGGTGTCCCTGAGTTATAACTTCCTAACTCATAGTAAGTGTGGAGGGGTCAAAACAACTGAATGGAGGTAAGCTGCATCATCTCCATTCATGATAGATAACTATAAAAGGCCAACTAATCAATTTCATCATTCAACAACTACAAATTGGATCTTCTGCTAAGATAATATGATACCATGTTTCCCTTAACAAGAGTATATACTCTCTTCAAGTCATAGTCTTGGAGTAACTCTAGACAACATATCTACCACATGTTTAGAACTTTATGAGAGAATATATACTTGATAATCTTGTGAAATGAGTGGAAAAAAACCTTCTCCCCATCAGGTAGTTTCATCACATATTCAATGTGAAGACTACCATTTCCAAATCAATATCATGGGTCAGGTAGTTCTACTAATGTAGTGTAGTCTCATGCAAACCACAAACAATTATTTCATGCCTCTTCATTAGGAAACAAAAATGTTCAGTCCCTGACGCATCACAGAACACTACGTACTTGACTCCCACCTCCATAAAACTCAATATCAGGGAAATCTTCATAATTTGTTCTAATTGATGAAACGATCAAACACACCTTTCTATTCATGTGAATGGATTCCCCTTTTAACAGATCAAAGTGTTCATCAACCCTTTAGTAGTGGATAATAATTCTCCACAATTAATTAGTTAATGTAATTGTAATACACACATAAACATGAACATTGGGTATTTTTATTCCCTTCATCTTCCATTCCTCCACTTGAACCCTCACCTCGCGAAGCTCTACAAAATCCATCTGATAAACTGATGCTGATTTTAGTAACATCTCAGTGTGTAGAACAATGCATAAGTATATCTCCCTAAGGGGAGGTAAACCTAGAACATATTTAGGAAAGACATCCTCATACTCTGTCACTACTACTGGGAGATGAAAACTCATAACATCTACTTCCCTAAGGGTAAAGTGAGCTGACTCAATAGTGATTGGAAACACCATTCTATGCATGAGTCAATCATGTGCTACATGGGTTTCATTTTTTGAAGACTAAGGAAAAATTTATTCCATCTCTACAGACATACCACACCCTTTTTTCCTAAAACATTCGATCAGGGAATGGAATGTTAATAAACAACCCATACCAAGAATGATGTCATAAGGCCTCGAAGCTTCCACCAAGAGTTTCCAACGGAAACTATGACCTTAAAGGTTAGATAACACTGTTTGTATATGTGTGATTATAGATTATCCTCCCAATGGTATCTTCAAAAATAAAGGTAAAGTCAATAGTATAACAAGAAACTCTAAGTCTTAAAAAATATTATTGGAAAGGAAGAACAATTACCACATGTTTCTATTAATACATTATCTAATATTTGACACAGATCTCACTTTGAATCATTCCTAGATCCCATGGGTTATATACCTTGACTGCAAGTAGCTGCCCCTTCCCCTATCCCCCAACTCCCTAAGCTCGGTGTGGACCGCAAGGGGGTGGTAGTGGTAGTATGTCAAAATATATACCACCTATAGCTACTCTTTCAGCTTACCTTCCACCATTTCCACCCTATAGATCCACTTTTTCTAGACATTGTATCTACCTCGGTGGTCCATCCACCATTTCCTTGTTAGTATCACAACGGGCTGGGAAATCTCTAGCGAGATGTCCCCTATCGCCTCATAAAATTCATTACTTCTCTCTAGGTTGGGTGGACACACCCTATGATCCATGAGTTGAAGATCCCCTATCCTGGGAACCTTCTCTTGGAACGTCGCACACATCCAAGTATTTGAGACCGATGTAGGCTTCCTTCTCCTATGTTCTCTCCTCTTCATGCCTACTGCTGACATCTAGTTGCTATATCCACTCATCCAAAGGACATTCAACCACAAAGGCCCTCATTAATAGCCTAACATATGTAGGAATTCATAGAGGAATAACCATCACTCAAAAATACCTATGAAAACCTTGATCAATTATCTTATCACTAAAGCACTGATCGTATCGTATTCATCGAGTACTTAGAATGGTTAGTATGAATCGATGAATACTCAGACACTGAAATTTCGTCCTGCCAAAGATGTAAGAGATCTTGGGAATTCATATCCCATATATTTTATGGTGAGATCCCCAAATCAAAGAAAGGTTATTTAACTATTTACATAGAAGAGTCAACTCATAGTAAAGTCAGGTAATCTAAACCCTTCTATCACCATGTAGATCCATGTATAAGGCCCACATATTAGACCACTATCTAATTTAATGGTGACCTGACGGGATGGAAAACTCGGTCACCACCTCAATCCAGTCTTCATAAACCTAAAGGTTTATCTCAACATGTAACCCAGGGGTATCAATCACTGAAACTCATGAAGTGCGCTCATTCCACATATCTCATCTTCTGGAACTAAGAGTACCATGTGCTACTCTACAAGTGGTGGTACAACTGGTACACCACTCAGAGGTGCTGTCTCTAGTACAAATTCATGTACCCATATCTCGTCACCCTATAGATCATTATTTTAATTTGGAAGTGGAATCATAGATAGTTTTCTACATGAAATAATCATGAAACCAAAAAATATATACCACGATCAATAGAGTATACCTGGTGATTTGAATCAAGATTGACATAGAAAACACAACGCATTTCTAAATAATGAATATACCATAATTTTTCTTTGCAACTAGTGTTTTCATATACCGAGTTGAAAAGAAGAATTAAGGGTCCTGGAGTAGAGACCCAAATCATGGAATATATGGAAATTAAATTACCTTTGCGGAATACTTAATACATAACAAATACCAACACTATAGGATCGTAATAGTTTAGTGTCTTTGGAAACTCAGAACAAAATATTCTAATCGTTGCGAAAGATCTTCAACATCTCCCATAAAGATCTTCCCCTTTGGTTTCTTACCTAAAACCTTTATTTATATCATGGGGAAAAGAAAACATATAAAGGGTGAGGTCAAATGCTCAGTAAGGGTAAGAATGGAGAGAATAAAACAAACCATATACATTTTAACTTAAAAACATGAACATAATGTTTAAACATCAAAATCTTGAGCAATGACATAAAACATGACAGTACATAAGGCATAGATCATAATGGAACATCAATCAAGATAAAATAGCATGGGAATAAAACATGTAATTATGTAAAACCATTAATTAAATGATATTATTTCCATAGTAGCCAAGGAATTACTGCCAAGACCATCTTAGTGGACAAAGTCCCTTTCTGAATCGAGTTCACTCCTCATTCCAGTCCTGTATCACTGAACCAGATTAACTTACCGTTCAAGCCACATCTATCTCATGAGATATAAATCTTTACCCAATGCATTAGAGGGAGATATAGGTCCCACCCATCTCATAATGAAATCATTCTTACGTGTGCCACAACATAAACATAAATCATTCATAATAACCCAAAGAATAAATGGTTTTCATAAACATCATTCCATCAAAACATAATCCATATAAAAAATGGATATTATTTAATAATAAAAAAAGTGAAAACATTTAAATCATAAACACATTATACATGAAAAATACACATATGAAATGATGTCATCTTAGATGTAAAATGGTTTTGATAAAACACTTGAAATGAATTCTTGAGGAAAATATCCTTTCTTCTTCAAAATCATTTTCTTTTCACAAAATGCCATGAAATTTTATAAGAAAAGGATTTTGTTGAAAATAGTCATGAAATATTGTTGATTAAGATTCATGAAAATAAGGTGTTATAAAACTGTAAAAATTTGTTCATGCCCTATAAGTTAAAAAAACATTCTCCTCGTACTTTTAACGGAAAAGTCAAAAAGTTCCATGTATCGTAAACAAACGAAAGATTCCTTCCATAACAAAAAGTAAAAGTAAAAAGGGGTAAAAATGACATTATAAATACATGGAAAATATATTAATCACTTTATTAAAAACATTTTTATGGACATTGTTGAAAAATATAACACCAGTAAGTACTTACATATAAGCAATCTCGAATAAAAATGAGATTGAAAAATTATCCCTTACCTTATGTCTGATATGAATCATATGTATCCAGACCTCCTGTATAATGATTTAAATAATTTCTTTGACCTATTATAGAATCATATTACTTGTTATTATATCATATATGGTTCACTTAGGACTTTATATTACCTGTTCTTTTGTAAATTCAATGTTAAAGCAGTGTTTTGGGTAAAATCGTTTCATTTATCGTACATGTTTCGATTTTTTATTCTTGATATTATTACTTATATCCTAATTATATTAATTAGAGAATGTAAAAAATGATTTATATATAATATATATTCAGTATATAAATATATATATGATAGATTGATAAATGGAATGAGATACATCGTTCATGGAGACGGTAGACCGTACGTACGCATGAACGCTGTTTTCGTTTCTTTATTGAATTAAATGGAATTAAGTAAATGAAACATATATGTTAATAAATCCAGAAACATTATTATTTAACATCTTTAATTTTTATTTATTATATATATACTTTATAATCATACTTTAATTGTTAATCCTGAAAAATGAATCTCATCGCGTTCGTGGAGACGGTAGTCCGTACGTACGCACGAGCGATGATATCATTCCCATAATTATTGAGTATAATTTGAGTGGATGATATAATATCTATGATTCATAATTATGTTATAATAACCATATATAGTTATTCTTTACACCATTACACCCATCCAAGTAAGGTGGTGGTGGCAAAACTAAATACACCACGCCATGGAGACGATATTCCATACCTATGCACACGCGGTGATTTTGTTTTCTATAGGATGGATAGAAGGTGGAATTGGGTTGTTACATATTTATAATAACATATAAGTATATTATAGATTATTATTTAATTACTTTATAATGAAACAACTAAAGAATATGAAGTTGAAGAAGAAAGAAACTTGAAAGAATCGCTAGAATAGATTACCTCTTCTTCGACACACCTCTTTTAAGCTTCCTCTTAAGGCACAAGAGTTGGTCTTTTGAGAAGACAAAAACCTCCAGAATGTTTTTAGAGAAGTGGAGAAGATAAATGGGTAGGGGTTGGCTGATCTTGAATGATCAAATTTGTGTAAAGATCAGAGTGAGGAGGTTCCCTTTTATAAGGGAGGAGAGGGGCACCTTTGGAAACCTCAAAAATATTAATTTATAATAAATCAAAACCCACCTAAAATCTTTCAAAATAACTCAAATAAAAATATTATATTATATAAGGTTTTAATCTAATCATAAAATAAAATTTAGACATATTGGGAATTTATTTTAAACCTTATCAATTTGATTTATCCTTATTTAATTTATATAAGATTATTTGTGGTAATAATATTCTAGATTTTAAATTGTAATAAATAATTACTTATGTGTTGTGAATTATCCATAATTGGGTGCTTAATGATATTTTAGACCATATAAATTTCAATTTATAATTTATAATTTTTTATTTGATTTTTAATCAATTTAATAATATGTTATTTTTTTTAAAATTACAATAGTGTTCATTTTGACACTTTTTATTTATTTGAATTTAAATAAAATCCACACATAGGATATATTCAAACCAAAATGTTTAATAGATTCCTAACATGTCATATTAATCTAGAAAATTTGTGGAGAATATTAATTATTTCATCTATTGTTTATTTAAATATTTATAAATCAATTTATTTGATATTTCTCTTAATAAAACAATTACTACATCATTTTTGTATAATCATTTAATATAATTATTAATTTCATAAAAATTAAAACTAAAAACCTATGATGAAGATAAATATAATACCTTTAATAATAATATTTGTACTCGAATTTATCTTCTTAAAATCAAAACATTTAAATTGTTATATTTATTAAATTATGAAGGTGACATATTTGACATAATTTAAAATAAAATAATATAGATGTACTAATCTGTTTTATAAGGATCCAAATGGTCCAAAAATATACCCTTGGATGATTATATAATATATATAATCTAAAAATAATGTTTGGTCACGTTTTTGGTCCTTCTGATAGGTATTATTATTATAATAAAAACTAAATTATTTATTTTTCACTAAATAAACAATTTGTGCATCACTATTGTGTCACCATTAATGAAAATTATTTAAACCCTAAATATTCTAAATAAATATATAGGATATAGATAATTTTATTATATTTCTGGATACTATTAATGTTTGTTGTTTTAGGAAGGTTATAACTAAATTACAATTATTATACTTATAAGATTTAAGAAAGTGAAATGTTGTCACTTTCTTTGGTTTTAATTATAATTAAATTATTTTTATGGTCAAAAGTCCATAAAATGAAACTATACCTACCCTTAGGTAATATGGGTCAACTTTCAGTCATCCAATATATTTTTTTCATGTTTTAGGGTAATTTTATAATCCTATTTTTACCCTTAATTACTCGATTTACCTTTAACTGTAGTAAATAAAAATTACCATAGTAACTATTCATAATATCAAAAAATAAAAGTAACCTATTAACATAATTTCGACCCACTAAATTCAAATATGGAATCTATTTTTCAAAATTCAAAACACAAAAGTTGCAGTAATTAATTTAAAATTTATCCCGTTGTTAAGAAAATGGGTTTTAAAAGTTAAAATATTGCCAAAGAATGAAATGTATTTACCTATGAATTCAATGTAAAATTAATGGTAATGAAATAAATTATATTAAATTGTAAAAATATATTATATTTATAATTTAAAACCATTAAATATTATAATTTAACCATATAAATTATTTCAATGAAAAAAGTTGTTTTTAATTAAAATATATCGTGTTTTTACTATTAATTAAAATATGAATGTTATCAAAATAATATGAAAATTTTATTCAAAGTAAATTATTATAACCTGATTCCAAAGTAGAATTTTATTTGGTCAAATTGAACTTATAAACACGTCAAAAACTATTTTTAAAGTGGGTTCTCCATCAAAAGGCGACAAAACTGCATTTTTTGAAAAATACTTATTTTACCCGAAAAATTTATTTTATTCTCATACCATGTTCTAGAAAATGTGTAAGATGAATAATAATGTTATAAAATTAAAAATGTAGTCAACACTATTCATAACTTCTATCCCATAATAATATTATAACAATATATCATTGTTTAGTGAAACACGGTATTGCGTACTACACACGCTATCGAGAAAGGTCGCGATTGAATGTAACGCAAGCCAAGAATAGTGTTTGCGTATAATATAAGCTAATACAGTGTTGCGTATAAAAAAAGGATAATTTTGGTGTAATTTACAACAAAAGACATCAATGAAATTAAAAGAATATTTTTCATAAAATCTCAGGGTGTTACATTCTACCTCCCTTAAAATGAATTTCGCCCTCGAAATTCATCGGGGTTATAAATGGTTTAATACTTGAAATTTTCTTTAATAGAAACCCACATCTTCAAAAGGAATACCAAAACAAAACTTTAAAAAATAAATTATGAAACGTAATGGTTACCCAAATTGACTAATCATTGGGTTTCCATATAGGAGAACATTGGTGAAAATATGGATATGGAAGAGAAATCTAACCATCAAGTTCTAATGGAGAGTGGTAGAGAACATGGATATGAAAAATCCAACAATCACAAAGCCATAAATTTGTGATGATCTAAGGTACCATCTGATTCATCGTATATGAGGACCCTAGGACAACACTTTTGGTTTTTAAGATCATTTCCCTAAAGTTGAATAATTTGAATTAAAAGAATTAAATAATTTATTTTGGTACAATATCACCGTAGCTCATGCCTCGAACAATTTCCACTTCATATCTTAAAGAAATTAAGTTGAATTTTTCTTTTGTGATGTTTTATCAGATCATGTGACAGAATGATAGGTCATTCCATCTGTCTCAAACATAAGGTTAGCAAAAGTAATATACATAAGTACATATATGGTGAGATTAATCATATATGGTTCTTAAAATGGACTTATAATTCATATATCATACCAATTAATAAATTAAAACTAATTTATACTAACCAGGGACTTACGGTAGGCCAGTGATTGGCGACAAAGGCCTATCTCACTTCGGTTGTGGGTTCGATTCCTGCAACCTTGTCCGACGCGACGGGTTGTCACCCATCCTGTATGTTGTCCTTTTTCAAAAACTATACTACTATAAAATTCCAGAAATAATATAAAAAAAGGTTCTGTCCTTAAAAAATACTATCTAATTTCTAACTTAATCCATTCCAACTTTTACTCTTATCAAAAATACTTCTGTCGGATCTCATAGTATAAAGAAAATGACTACTAGAAAGGTCATTGAACAAGAATTGAATACCATCATTTATCCCCCATATATTTTAAGATATATCTTGTTGGTCACATACCTAATATGTGAATTCATTAATCATGTATCCTCTTGAATCATTAATTACCAAATAATCTTTGTGGAAACATGAATGCTGTCAAAAGTGAACTCTATACACATACCAATAGAACAAAATTTCTATATACTCAAACCATGATATCACATTGTCCTTATATCAGTCATGAGCTCATTAATACCATCAAACATATCATTATCTCCTTATCCCTTCATTATGTTCATATCATCTACTTTCCAAAAATATCTGAATAACCTTTCATGGTAACCAGTACAATTGAACATATACTTTTAAATACTTTAGAAAAAATAATAGTGTAACAATAATTATATTTTTATTTATTCCATAATACCATTAATTTACCCAGACAACATAACTCTTTATAAACATACAGTCATTCCACTACCTTCTTAAACCATTTAACAAGATTGAAATTTTTTTTATCTCACATATCATTTGTAGTCTCTTCATCATCATCATCATAAATAATAACCATACGACCATGCTGATTCACTTCATGAGACTTTCCCTTAGGGAATTTGTTTGCATAATTCCCATACATTCCACATTTAAAACATTTAACCATTGTTGATGGCTTACCAATACCATTATCCTTATTCATGGTGTTAAATGATCCTTTTCTTTTGAAATTACTGGATTTGTGCCTATCTTTTCTATAGCCAAAGCATCTTCAAGATCCTTTGAAATATTCTCTCTAATGCCTCTTCCCAACTAATTTACATGAGGAAAATTGAACTTTCCTTCCTCTATTATCATCATGAAACTCCATATTTCTCTTATTAGCTGAGTGAGGAAACTTACCAAAGTTGAGATTATTGATCATATTATGAGATTTCTGATTAGGCATAATAATGATATATGGGCTTCCAGATCCAATTTCATTTGGTTTCTCAGAAATAATATCATTCCACTGTCCATCATATCCTCCATTATCATGAATATTCCTATTTCCAACCATTTTCTAAAACCCAAAAATAATAGTGTGAGAGGCAAAAATCATACTAGGAAAACAATAAAATAAAGGGGGAATACATTCAATATCTAACATCATAGGTTTAATTCTAATATAGTTTCCCTAATTCTAGTACTATAACCTATACTTATAATTAACCATAGAGACGTCCCTAGACATACCTTATAAATATCTCTAGGGATCTCACTAAATTTTTCACATCCTAGTTTCCAAAGGATAACTAAACCTTTCCTATGATACCAACTATAGAGACCCAAATCTTGGTGTACATGAACCATACATTACTTTTTCAGAATACTTAATACATAACAAAAACCAACACTTAAGGATCGTAATAGTTTATTGCCTTTGGAAACTCAGAACAAAATCTTCTAATCATTGTGAAAGATCTTCATCATCTCCCATAAAGATCTTCCCCTTTTTTTCTTACCTAAAAACTTTATTTATATCCTAGGGAAAAGAAAACATATAAATGGTGATCTCAAAAGCTCAGTAATGGTAAGCATGGAGAGAATAAAACAAACCATATACATTTGAACTTAAAAACAAGAACATAATGTTTAAACATAAAAATCTTCACCAATGACATAAAACATGGCAGTACATAAGGCATAGATCATAATGGAACATAAATCATGATACAATAGCATGGGAATAAAATAGGTAATTGTGGAAAACCATTAAGCACATGATATGATTTCCATAGTAGCCAAGGCATTACTCCCAAGACCATCTTAGTGGTCCCTTTCTGAATCGAGTTCACTCCTCGTTCCAGTCCTGTACCACTGAACCAGATTAACTTACCATTCCAACCATGTATTTCTCATGAGATATGAATATTTACCCAATTAATTGGAGGGAGATATAGGTCCCACCCATCTCATAAAGAAATCATTCTTACGTGTGCCACAACATAAACATAAATCATTCATAATAACCCAAAGAATAAAATGGGTTTCATAAATATCATTCCATCATAACATAATCTATATAAAACAAATGGCTATCATTTCATCATAAAAAAATTGAAACCATTTAAATAATAGAGACATTATACTTGAAACATACACATATGGAATAATGTCATCATTGATGGAAAATGGTTTTGATAAAACACTTGAAATTAATTCTTGAGGAAAATATAATTTCTTCTTCAAAATCAATTTCTTTTCACAAAATGCCATGAAATTTTAGAAGAAAAGGATTTTTTTGAAAATAGTCATGAAATATTGTGGAGTAAGCTTCATGAAAATAAGGTGTTATGAAATAGTAAAAATCCGTTCATGCTGTATAAGTTAATAAAACATTCTCCTTGTACTTTTAACAGAAAAGTCAAAAAGTGGCACGTATGGTAAACAAAAGAAAGATTCCTTCCCTAACAGAAATTAAAAGTCAAAGAGGGGTAAACATGACTTTAAAAATACAAGGAAGAATATTAAACACTTTATGATAAACATTTTTATTGAAATGGTTTAAAAATATAACCCCAGTAAATACTTACGTATAAGCAATCTCGGATAAAAATGAGATTGAAAAATTATCTCTTACGTTATGTCTGATATGCTTCATATGTATCCAAAAATCCTGTATAATGATATAAATAATGTCATTGACATATTAAAAAAATCATATTCATTGTTATGATATCATATATGGTTCACTTATGACTTTATATGACACATTCTTTTGTAAATTCCATGTTAAAGCAACGTTTTGGGTAAAATTGTTTCATTTATTGTACGTGTTTCAATTTGTTGTTCTTGATATTATTACTTATATCCAGATTTTATTAATTCCAGAATGTAAAACATGATTTATATATAATATATATTAAGTATATAAATATATATATGATAGATCGATAAATGGAATGAAATACACCATTCATGGAGACGGTAGACCGTACGTACACATGAATGTTGTTTTCATTTCCTTATTGAATTAAATGGAATTAAGTAAATGAAAAATATATGTACATAAATATAGTATCATTATTATTTAATATATTTCATTATTATCCACTATATATATACTTTATAATCATACTTTAATGGTTAATCATGGAAAATGAATCTCATCGCGTTCGTGGAGATGGTAGTCCGTACGTATGCACGGGCGATGATACAGTTTCCATAATTACTGAATAGAATTGGAGTGGATGATATAATATCTCAGAATCTGTATGATATTATAATAACCATATATAGTTATTCTTTACACCATCATACCCATCCAAGTAAGGTGGTGGTGGAAAAACTAATTACACCACGACGTGGAGACGGTATTCCGTACGTACGCACGCGCGGTAATTTTGTTTTCCATAGGATGGATAAAAGGTGAAATTGGGTTGTTTAATATTTATAATAAAATGTCAGTATATTATTGATACTGATTTTTTTACACAATAATTAAAGAACTAAACAAGAAGAAGTTTAAGAAGAAAGAAACTTGAAAGAATCGGTAGAAGAGATTACCTCTTCTTCGACACACCTTTTTTAAGCTTCCTCTTAAGGCACTAGAGTTGGTATTTTGTGAAGAAAAAACCTCAAGAATGTTTATAGGTAAGAGTAAAAGATAAATGGGTATGGTTTTTCAATGATTTAATGCTCAAGGTTTTGTAAAGAGGAGAGGGAGGTGGTGCCCTTTTATAAGGGAGGAGAGGGGCACCTTTGGAAACCTAAAAAATATTAATTTATAATAAATCAAACCCCACTTAAAAACTTTCAAAATGACTCAAATCATAATATTAGATTATATATGTTTGTAATATCATCATAAAATAAAATTTATACATGTTGGGAATTTATTTTAAACCTTATCAATTTGATTTATCCTTATTTAATTTATTTAATTTTATTTGTGGTAATAATATTCGTCATTTTAAATTGTTATAAATAAATACTTATATGTTGTGAATTATCCATAATTGGGTAATTTATGAAATTTTAGACCATATAAATTTCAAATTATAATTTTTAAATTTTTATATGATTTTTAATCAATTTAATAATATGTTATTGTTTTAAAATAACAATAGTGTTCATTTTGACACTATTCATCTATTTGAATTTAAATAAAATCCACACAGAGGATATATTCAAAAAAAATGTTTTATATATTCCTAAAATGTCATATTAATCTATAAAATTTGTGTAGAACATTAATTAGTCCATATAATGTTTATTTTAATATTTATAAAACTATTTATTTGATATTTCTCTTAATAAAACAATTACAACATAATTTTTTTATAATAATTTAATATACTTATTAGTTGCATAAAAATTAAAACTAAAATACTATGATAAAGATAAATATAATAAATTTCATAATAATAATTTTTCTTTAATTTTTAATCTTAAAATAAAAACATTTAAATTGTTATATTTATTAAATTATGAAGGTAACATCTTTGACATCATTTAAAATAAAATAATATAAATGTCCTAATATGTTTTATAAGGCTCAAAATGGTCCAAGAATAGACCCTTGGATGATTAGGGAGTATATATACTCTACTAATAAGGTTTGGTCAAGTTTCTGGTCCTTTTGATAGGTTTTAGTATTTTAATAAAAACTATATTATTGATTTTCACTAAATAAACAATTTCTGCATCACTATTGTGTCACCATTAATGACATTTATTTAATCCCTACAAATTATAAATAAATTCACATGATGTAGATAATTTTATTATCTTTCTATATACTATTCATGTTTGAATTTTCATGAATTTTATCACTAAATTAAAATTATTATACTTATAATATTTAAGAGAGTGACATATTGTCACTTTCTTTGGTTTTAATAATAATTAAATTATTTTCATGGTCCAAAGTCCATAAAATGAATGTATTCCTACTCTTAGGTGATATGGGTCGAGTTTGAGTCATCCAATATAATTTTGGCAGGCTTTAGGTTAATTTTATAACATTATTTATACCCTTAATTACCCGATTTACCATTAACTGTAGTAAATAAAAATGGCCGTAGTTACTATTCATAATATCAAAAAACAAAAAGTAACCTATTAACATAATTTGGACCCACTTAATTCAAATATGGAATCCATTTTTCAAAATTCAAAACATAGAAGTTGCAGTAATTAATTTCAAATTTATCCCTTTGTTAAGAAAACGGGTTTTAAAAGTTAAAATATTTTCAAAGAATAAAATGTTTTTACCTATGAATTCAAGGTAAAAGTAATGAAAATGAAATAAATTATATTAAATTGTAAAAATATATTCTATTTATGAATTTGAAAACATTAAATATTATATTTTAACCATATAAATTATTATGATTAAAAAGTTGTTTTTAATTAAAATATATCTTGTTTTTACTATTCATTAAAAAAATGAAAGTTAACAGAATAATATGAATAATTCATTAAAAGTAAATTTTTATATAATAATTTCAAATAAGAATTTTATTTTGTCAAATTGAACTTATAAACATGTCAAAAACTAGATTTAACGTGGGTGTCCCATCAAAAGGCGGCAAAACTGTATTTTTTGAAAAATACTTATTTTACCCAAAAAATTTATTTTGTTCTCACACCATGTTCTAGAAAATGTTTAAGATGAATAATAATGTTATAAAATTCAAAATGAAATTAATAATATACATAACGACTAGTCCATAATAATATTATAACAATATTTCTTTGTTTAGTGAAACCCGGTATTACGTACTACACACGCTATTGAGAAAGGTTGCGATTACGTGTAACGTAAGCCAAGAACAGTGTGTGCGTATAATATAAGCTAATCCGATGTTGCGTATAGCACAAGATAATTTTAGTGTAATGTATAACACAAGACATCAATGAAATTAAAAGAATATTTTTCAAAAAATCTCGGGGTGTTACACCTGGTGTATTTATATGTTGACCACCAAACTAACACTAGGTTCCCTAACCTAAACCACGATCTCGAAACACATAACACTGTTGCCCAAAAAAAAACTTTTAGACTCCAGGTTATTAATGTAGAACCAACCTCCTATAATACCACTGTGTCACTACCCTCCCCATGGAATATGTTGTCACTACCCCATTTCTACCTCCCATAGGCATGGGGTTGGTGAATTTCACCGAATAGGCATATACCAAAAAAATGGGGATAATTTTTTATGAACTTATACACACGCACAAAACTCCAAGCCACAAATGACAGAAAGTGAAAACAATACGTAAAAAATGCAAGGTATTATAGAAGAAAACTGAAGGTAAATGAGAACAGAATTAAAGCCCAACAAAAATGTAATGACCCTTAAATTTCAAGGAAATTTTTTTTCTTAATTTTCTTTGGAATTTTACAAGAGCGCAATATCTGACGGCACCTGATTCCGAGGCCTGGTGTGCCCAGAATTATTTTTCGAAGTTTGGCTCGGGTACGTTCAGTGAACGGACGAGCGAGTTTTTCTAACTTTTTAACCGGTGCACGGAATCGAATTCTGAGGGCTCTGATGAAATCACAGCGCCGGGATTCGCTTAAAAACGCCTCTTCCGGAGTTGTGTTTGCTCGGGTGTGGTTTTTAATTTTTGGGCTTAATGTTAAGAAAGAAAATAATTTTGCGACAAATTTATTTTATTTCACTTAAGACGCTTGGAAGCCACTTGAAACCACTTAATGACGGCTTGAATTGAGTTAAACCGGATAGGATGCTATCCAGAAATATCCTACCCCATTGGTAGGATATTTGTGAGGTGGGGCCCGCCCAATCCCCGCCGTTTCATTCCGCTAAGAAACGCACCCGCGAAAGCCCGTCTTAATGAAAGTCAACTGATGCGTTTCTTAAAATCTTAACAGACCATTTAATTGGGCGGTTTATTTCGTGAATTAAATGGGCAGTTTCTGTCGTCAAATTAATTCAATGAATTAATTCAATCATTTCTTAACCAGTTTTCAAATTCGTTGGCATAATAATAAAATAAGGCCAACACACAACCTCTGGTTATTTGCGCGTTGAGAAGATTTGAGAGGACCCTTGTATCTTCTTCTCCCTCGCGAAGAACGCGAAGAACGCGAAGAACGTCGAACCCGGAAATCAACGATGCTCCCATCCGAGACGTTCTTCCCCGCCCCGATCTCCGATCACCAACCATTTGAGGTGAGTGATTTCGGGTTTCCTCTAAAGGTTCTTTTTGGTTTTTAATCGAAAAACAGATTTAATTATTTATAATTTAAATCTGTTGTTCTTGGTCCGTTGAGCTCGTCGACTCAAAGCCGGATTCCGCGACGACGCGACGCCTTCCAGCGACGATGCGACGACCCCCCTCTTCCGCAAGGAGCTTTTCCGTGAAGAACGCCCGCGCGCGACGACCAACAAGGTAGGGATTTATTTTGGGAATTACCCCTTTCCTTTTTATTATTCCCATCAATGTTTCATTAAAAAGTTAAAGAACCGGATTGCGGACAATCTTAATTTTATTAAAATTGTTGTTTCTTGTGTGGAATAAAAATTCTCCCTTTTGTTTATCTCTAACGCGGAGGGTGCGGGCCAAACGAACACGGCCCGACGACCCTCCGTCGTTCTTCGTTTTGTTCGGATTTGACGGGAGACGACGGAACGTGCCGCAACGGATGTTCGACGATCCCGCAGTAAAGAACGAGTCCCGGGAGGAGCAATGGCGCAGACGGGAAGAAAAACGGGCCACTGGAGCGACTCCGGGGGCTTGCGGAAGCCGGCGGCGGCGCTCGCGGGACGCGGCTGAAGCGGCGTCCGGCGCCAGGAGACACCCTGCGGGTGTCCCGCGAGTGTCCTGCGGGTGTCACGCGGGGGCGGCGGCACCCCCCGCGTCACCCGAGACGCGGCTTCAGCCGCATCCGGTTGGCCGGCCGACACCCCCGCGTGTGTCGCGAGGGTGTCACGCGGGGCGGCGGCTCCCCCCCGTGTCGGGCCGCTTGGCCGCTCGGCCAAGCCGAGCTGGACCGGCCCTTGCTGAGCCAGACCGGTCCGACCGGGTCGGACCGGGTCGGACCGGTGCGGACCGGGTTTGGCCGACCCAAGGGGGGGTCGGGCCGGGTCAGCCCGGGCCCGTACCCCCAGTCTTCGGATGATCTTCCTTAAAACACCCGTAACATGAGCTACAAGCCTCCAAACGACTTTCCGTCAGCGGAAACACGATCCTTGGATCGATACGGTCGTTTCGGTATATCACACTCAAGGTTTCGGAATACTTTGAGTTCGGCCGGGTTGGTTCGTACACGAAACCAACCGGGCCCTCGGAGCGGAAACGCTCATATCTTGAGCTACGGACGTCCGATTGACGTGCCGTCAGCTTCTTTGTATTCCTCTAAGTGAGACGGATCTTTTGGAGTACTCCGACCGAGGTTTGGATGTAGGTGGAGTGCGGTCGGGTTGGTTTTTCCTTAAAAACCAACCGGGCCCCTGAGACGAAAATGCCAATAACTCTCAGACCGGGCGTCCGATTGACGCGCCGTCTACGACGTTGAGTTCCTGTTGACGATACGGAACTTTTGGATACATCAACTTTGGACTTTGTGTCAGTTGATGTATCAGCCTCTCGGCTCGTGGAGCGGACCCCCCCGAACGAGCTTGCTGTGTGCGGGAACCCTAGTGCTGGCTGCGACTGCTACTTCGACAGCGACGACTGTGCAGAGATCCTCCGTGGACTCCGACGACGACCGTGCAGAGGTTCTCAGTGGACTGCAGCGACGACTGTGCAGAGATCCTCAGTGGACTGTGACGACTACTGCACTCAGCGATCCTCCGTGGATCAGTGCTACAGGTCCTGTGTGGGCCCGGTCCTATGTGGGCCCGATCCTGTGTGGGTCATTGCGGGGGTCAGTTACCTATTGATCCTTCGTGGGTCCGACGACTTAGATGGATCAGTGATCATCTTTATCATCATCTGAAGAAGTATACCTGTGTGAGCTGAATCTTGTGTTTCTCTCCTTTGTGGATTGTGTTGAGCTATCCTGTGTGGATTTTCTGTTTACTCTCCTTTGTGGATTGTGTTGAGCTATCCTGTGTGGATTTACTGTTTACTCTCCTTTGTGGATTGTGTTGAGCTATCCTGTGTGGGTATACGTTTTGCTTTCTTGTGTGGACTGGGTTGTGCTTGGGCTCAGACGTTGGAGCCGAACGGAAATTGATGACTTAGGTATATGTATGGGCATATACCTAATCCGTGTCAGATGTTACTTCGTGATTGTATCATTCCTTTGTGGGTTATCCTTTGTGGATTTCGGGAGACCTTCGGCGGTCTCGGGGTCCCTACTGAGTTGCTTATACTCACCCCTGCACGGGCTTTTCCCGCACTACGTTGTGTTGGTTGCAGACGACGGACAGTGCTGATCGTGGTGGAGGCGTGCGGAGCAAGACGGTACCTGGAGGTGGACCACTGGGCGGGACGTACTCAGAGCGGTCATGTGGACCCGAGGAGTAGTGGAGGCTATCTGTACCCACCCTTCAGGTAGGACTTCTAGAGGACGGCTTGATGCTGCAGTTTTCCCTTTCAGTTGCTGTTTTTCCTTTCAGTTGTACTTTACAGTTGGGCTTGTATTTCCGGCCCCTTTTACTTTTAGCACAGCTTGTACCGTTTTTACCCAGTGTTTAATTTTCCGTTTGCTTACTCTGTGGTGCTTGTTTACTTTTCAAAGGCAATGCCTTCCCTTTTTGTTGGGATTTACGCCTTGGTGCTAGTCGCCTGCCCCTGGCCTATGGAAGGCGGGCTTGGGGTAGTCACGACACGGCCCCCGAGGATGGGTCGTGACAAATTGGTATCAGAGGTGGTCGGTTCTACCGCAGACTCTGATCTTTCTTCTATGTGAAGCAATAGTGTTTAGCGTATTGAGTGTGGTTATCAGTCCAGGGAGTCCAGCGTTGGTGCGGCGGCCGACGTATCCGTACACCAGGACCCTGACTTCTGATTTCCGACTTAATGCACGAAAACATTGATTGCGTGTGTGTTTTACGTTTTCTTTGTGATTACTTGTGTCAGATCACCAGGAATACTGTTCTGACCGTGGCGCACTTGTTTCCTTTTCAGGATGGCACGAGGACAGCAGCCAGCTAGGGTTCCTAGTGTAGAGCGCGACGACAGCCCTCTGAGCGACGAGGCCTCGGTACAAGGCCCGTTGGTAGCAGAGGCACCTGTGGTACCATTACCCGCCGAGCCCCCGATGCTTCCAGCACTGGTAGCTGACGACGCACGACGCCTCAGAGCTCTGCATGAGTTCCAGCGCTAGAAACCACCCAGGTTCTGTGGGGAGTCGGACCCCCAGGCAGCCGAGGACTGGCTGGAGGCGGTCTTCCTGGTTTTCAGGCTAGTGAGGACACTGGCAGACATCATGGTGATCCTCGCGGTGAGCCTAATGCACGCAGTAGAAGGGTGATGGTGGAGCCTGATGCTCCAGGTACACGATGAGGCCACCCTCATCTGGATGGACTTCGAGAGCCTCTTCCGCTCAGAGTTCGTCCCGGCCACCCTCCGTGTGGTGCGCATCTAGGAGCTTCTTCAGCTGCGGCAGGGCAGCTTGATGGTCACCCAATACACGATGAGGTTCGCCGACATTTCTCGCTACTCGACAGACATGGTACGAGACCCCTTCTTCTGGGCCCAGACCTTCGAGCAGGAATTGAGACACAAGATCAGGGCATCGCTGATCTCCCTCAGCATCCCGACCTAGGCAGGAGTACTGGAGTGATCCCTCCTGATCGAGAGATTCCTGGCTGAGTCCACAGCAAGACCTACCGCAGGGCGGCAGGTAGCAGAGTCTTCGGCAGCTAGTATCCGACGGATGACTCAGGGTTCCAGGCAGACCAGACCTTCCGGCAGACGACCTCGGGATACTGGCTCAGCAGTGCGGGGCACACAGTGCGGAGCCACTCTTCCGAGAGGCAGGTAGTGCTACGAGTGTGGCCGGCAGGGCCACATGGCTCGTGACTGCCCGACCCGTCGTACCGAGGGGCAGAAGACGGTGGAGGGACCACCCAGGCAGAGGCAGAGGGTCGACCGTGGCGGTCCGCAGGGAGGAGGCGGACGAGGCAGGGGAGCTGGCCGAGCAGCAGGTGGTGGGCGACGCTTTGAGGATCTTCCACCACCACCACCAGGAGGCCCGCCCCGACCACAGGGAGCTGGCGGGCAGAGACAGGCGCAGCTACAGGCAGTAGAGGCCTACGACCACGGTGCGCCAGAGATGATTCGAGGTATGATCTGTGTCTATTCCACCCTTGCTGCAGTTCTGATAGACACAGGAGCGAGTCACTCTTTCATAGCCACTACCCTTGTTCGGAGCTCAGAGATTCCGACAGAGCCGTTGGCTCGATCCTTACGGCTAGAGACTCCTACGGCAGCAGACTCGACGATTACGCACTGGTGCCGGCAGTGTGAGCTTACTCTAGGAGGCGAGAGCTTCGGCTGGGATCTTCTTGTAGCTGCGTCGAGGCCTTACGACGTCATCTTGGGCATGGATTGGTTATCTACGGTCCATTCTCAGATTGACTGCATTAGGCGCTAGGTGCAATGTGTGCGCACCGACGGGAGCAGGTTCACCTTCACCGGCGAGAAGGGAGCCTTAGTAGCACATGATGGACTCATACAGAGGAGAGTTCAGCCCATCACTCATCTGTTGGCTAGCCTCATCCTGAGAGCAGTTGACGTGCGGAGTCCCAGTTTTCCTGCAGTGGTGGATCAGTACGTGTACGTCTTTCCCGATGACGTTCCAGGACTACCTCCTCGCAGAGAGGTAGACTTTTATATCGACCTGTACCCCGGGACAACCCCGATATCTACTCCAGCATATCGGATGCCCCCCCCCCCCGAGCTTCGAGAGCTACGGGTACAGTTGGAGGACTTGCAGGGCAAGGGGTTCATCCGACCCAGTGTTTCACCCTGGGCTTCCCCGATATTGTTTGCCAAGAAGGCAGACGAGAGCTTGATACTGTGTGTCGATTATCGTCGCCTGAACCAGGTGACAGTGAGGAAAAAGTATCCGCTACCCAGGATTGATGACCTCTTCGATCATCTCAAGGAAGCACGGTGGTTCTCGAAGATAGACCTCAGGTCAGGATATCATCAGCTCAGAGTTCGAGACGAGGATGTGCAGAAGACGACCTTCAGGTGTCGGTATGGCCACTATGAGTTCTTGGTTATGCCTTTTGGTGTGCCCAACACTCCATCAGTGTTCATGAGCCTCATGAATAGGATCTTCCAGCCATACCTCGATCGATTTGTCGTAGTCTTCATCAACGACATCTTGGTGTACTCGACCACCGAGGAGGAGCACACCTACAACTTGCGTGTTGTACTAGACACACTCTGAGAACACCGGCTTTATGGAAAGCTCTCGAAATGTTAGTTCTAGTTACGTGAGGTCCACTTCTTGGGGTACGTCATTTCTGAGGCGGGAGTTGCAGTGGATCCCGCGAAGATCGAGGCAGTGCTAGCTTGGGAGCCACCCAAGAGCGTGACAGAGGTGCTCAGTTTCTTGGGCCTAGCCGGATACTATCGGAGATTTGTGCCAGACTTCTCCAGAGTTGCGGTCCCACTCCCAGCGTTGACTAAGAAAGGGAAACCCTTTGTGTGGTCAGACAGATGTCAGCAGAGATTCCAGGAGCTGAGGCAGAGGTTGACCAGCGCACCTATCTTGAGGTTGCCTGAGGAGGGAGTTGGATACGTAGTCTACTGCGATGCATCAGGGACCGGACTTGGGTGTTTCTTAATGCAGGAGTGGGCCATGATTTCCTACGGATCATGTCAGGTGAGGCCACATGAGAATAACTACGCTACCCATGACCTTGAGTTAGCAACAGTGGTCTTCGCTCTGAAGACATGGCGGCACTATTTGATGGGCGAGCACTTTACAGTCTTTTCTGACCACCAGAGTCTCAGGTACATCTTCTCTCAGAAGGACCTGAACCTGTGATAGTGGCGATGGCTCGAGTTCCTCCAGGACTATGACTTTGAGATAGTCTATACTACTGGGAAGGGGAACGTGGTAGCTGTTGCCCTCAGCAGGAGGTCGGGCATCCAGCTACTTGAGGAGGCGACAGAGCAGCTAACCGCTTTGTAGATATCCTTCGTGGATAGAGATGGAGCAGCCTTCCTTCAGTTTCTCACAGTCTCCCCTCCACTTCTACAGCGTGTCAGAGAGGCACAGCGTGGGGACGCTGACTGTGAGACACGGCGTGCACAGATATCCTCGGGACAGGCACCTGATGGTTTCTCCCTTAGAGCAGAGCACGATGTCCTTTTCATAGGACGTACCTTGGTACTAGTCGCTTTACGAGAGGAGGTGCTGAGAGTGTTCCACACTTCTCCTTTGGCGGCACATCCCGGAGTGGCGAAGATGTACCAGGATCTCAGACGTCAGCACTGGTGGCCGAGAATGAAGTAGGCTGTGGCAGAGTTCGTTTCACGGTGCCTCACCTGCCAGCAGGTGAAGGCAGAGCACCAGGTACCAGTAGGCTTGGTACAACCCTTGGAGGTCCCGGAGTGGAAGTGGGACAGGATATCTACGGACTTCATGACTGGACTTCCACGCACTTCCAGAGGTCACGACTCCATTTGGGTGATTGTTGACCGACTCACCAAGTCGGCACACTTCTTACCCATCAGAGAACAGGGCTCAGTGGAGACCTTGGGCGTCTCTACGTCCAGGAGATTTTACGGCTTCACGGTGTGCCATCGACTATCGTTTCCGATCGGGACACTCGCTTTACTTCCCGGCTTTGGAAGGGGTTGCAGGAGGCGTTCGGGACGCGGCTATGTCTGAGAACCGCCTTTCACCCTCAGACGGATGGTCAGACAGAGAGGACCATTCAGACTCTCGAGGACATGCTCCGTGCATGTGTCCTCGACTTTGGTCGTAGCTGGGAGGACCACATACCCTTGGTGGAGTTTGTGTACAACAACAGCTACCACTCCACCATCGGGATGGAACCCTACGAGGTGTTGTACGACAGGCCTTGCAGATCTCCTTTGTGCTGGACAGACCCTGGGAAGTCAGCACTTTTGGGACCAGAGATGGTCCGGGCGACGACAGAGAAGGTCCAGGTCATCCAGGAGTAGATGAGGACAGCACAGAGCCGGCAGAAGTCATATGCTGACAGGAGGCGGAGGCCACTAGAGTTCGAGGATGGCGACCACGTCTTCTTGCGTGTCTCACCTCGATGTGGTTTGCGGAGATTTGGACGAGGCTGCAAGTTGTCTCCATGCTTCATCTGGCCTTTCCAGGTCCTCAGCAGGATTGGCAAGGTGGCTTATCGCCTGGATCTACCACCTCAGTTGCACCGGGTGCACGACGTCTTCGACGTATCTCAGCTGAGGAGATACGTGCATGACCCGACGCACATCATTGACTATGGGGAGCTAGACGTGGATGATGGGGAGAATTTGGCGGAGGTCCCAGTGGAGATAGAGGATCGACAAGAGCAGGTCCTACGTGGGTGATCGATTCCTCTTGTGCGCATCAGATGGCAGCACGGGAACCTCCAGGAGAGCACTTGGGAGCGGGAGGCTCAGATGCGTGCTCAGTACCCACATTTGTTTCCCTAGTTTTAGATGTATCATTACGGGGACGTAAATCCCTGAGGTGGGAGTAATGTAAAGACCCATAAATTTCAAGGAAATTGTTTTCTTAATTTTCTTTGAAATTTTACAAGAGCGCAGTCTCTGACAGCACCTGATTCCGAGGCCCGGTGTGCCCGAAATCATTTTTCGAAGTTTGGCTTGGGTACGTTCAGTGAACGGACGAGCGAGTTTTTCTAACTTTTGAACCAGTGCCCGTAATCGAATTCTGAGGGCTCCGATGAAATCGCAGCGCCGAGATTCGCTTAGAAACGCCTCTTCCGGAGTTGCGTTTGCTCGGGTGTGGTTTTTTATTTTCAGGCATAAAGTTAAGAAATAAAATAATTTTGCGGCAACTTTATTTTATTTCACTTAAGCCACTTGGAAGCCACTTGAATCCACTTAATGACGGCTTGAACAGAGTTAAACCGGATAGGATGCTATCCAGAAATATCTTACCCCCTTGGTAGGATATTTGTGAGGTGGGGCCCACACGAGCCCCGCCGTTTCTTTCTGCTAAGAAACGCACCCGCGAAAGCCCGTCTTAATGAAAGTCAACTGACGCGTTTCTTAAAATCTTAACAGAACATTTAATTCGGCAGTTTATTTCGTGAATTAAATGGGCAGTTTCTTTCGTCGAATTAATTCAACGAATTAATTCAATCGTTTCTTAACCAGTTTTCAAATTCGTTGGCGTAATAATAAAATAAGGCCAACGGACGACCTCTGGTTATTTGCGCGTTGAGAAGATTTGAGAGGACCCTTGAATCTTCTTCTCCCTCGTGAAGAACGCGAAGAACGTGAAGAACGTGAAGAACGCCGAACCCGGAAATCAACGACGCTCCCATCTGAGACGTTCTTCCACGCCCCGATCTGCGATTACCAACCATTTGAGGTGAGTGATTTCAAGTTTCCTCTAAAGGTTCTTTTTGGTTTTTATCGAAACACAGATTTAATTATTTATAATTTAAATCTGTTGTTCTTGGTCCGTTGAGCTCACCGACTCAACGCCGGATTCTGTGACGACGCGACGACGCGACGATCCCCCTCTTCCGCGACGAGATTTTCCGCGAAGAACGCCCGCGCACGACGTCCAACGAGGTAGGGATTTATTTTGGGAATTACCCCTTTCCTTTTTTATTATTCCCGTCATTTTTTCTTTAAAAAGTTAATGAACCGGATTGCGAACAATCTTAATTTTATTAAAATTGTTGTATCCTGTGTGGAATAAAAATTCTCCAGTTTGTTTATCTCTAACGGGGAGGGTGCATGCCATACGAACACGGCCCAACGACCCTCCGCCGTTCTTCATTTTGTGCGGATTTGACGGGCGAGGACGGAACATGCCGCAACGGATGTTTGACGATCCCGCAGTGAAGAATGAGTCCCGAGAGGAGCAATGGTGCAGACGGGAAGAAAAACGGGCCACCGGAGCGACTCTGGCGGCGGCGCGGGTCGCCGGCACGGCGGCGCCGGCACCCGGCTGCGGCGGCACCCGGCGCGCTGCCGGACGAGACCGCTGCGGCGGCGGTGCACGCGGGACGCGGCTAAAGCCGCGTCCGGCGCCAGGAGACACCCCCCCGGTGTCACGCAAGGGCGGCGACACCCCCCGCGTCACCCGGGACGCGACTTCAGCCGCATCTGGTTGGCCGGCCGACACCCCGCGTGTGTCGCGGGGATGTCACGCGGGGCGGCGGATCCCCCCGCGTCGGGCCGCTCGGCCGCTCGGCCAAGCCGAGCGGGACCGGCCCTGGCCGATCCATACCGGTCGGACCGGGTCGGACCGGGTCGGACCGGGTCGGACCGGGTCGGACCGGGTTCGGTCGACCCAGGGGGGGGTCGGCCCGGGTCGGCCCGGGCCCGTACCCCCCGTCTTCGGACAATCTTCGTTCAAACACCTGTAACATGATCTACGGGCATCCAAACGACTCGCCGTTAGCGGCAACACGATCCTTGGATCGAGACGGTCGTTTCAGTATATCGCACTCAAGGTTTTGGAATACTTTGTGTTCGGCCGGGTAGGTTCGTTCACGAAACCAACCGGTCCCTCAGAGCGGTAACACTAATATCTTGAGCTACGGACGTCCGATTGACGTGAAATCAGCTTCGTTGTATTCCTCTATGTGAGACGGATCTTTTGGCATACTCCGCCCGAGGTTTGGACGCAGGTGGAGTGCGGTGGGGTTGGTTTTGCCTTAAAAACCAACCAGGCCCTTGGGACGAAAATGACAATAACTCTCAGACTGGGCGTCCGATTGACGCGCCGTCTGCGATGTTGAGTTCCTGTTGAAGATACGGAACTTTTGGATACATCAACATCGGACTTTGTGTCAGTTGATATATCAACCTCTCGGCTCGTGGAGCGGACCCTCTCGAACGAGCTTGCTGTGTGCGGGAACCCTAGTGCTGGCTGCGACTGCTACATCGACAGCGACGACTGTGCAGAGATCCTCTGTGGACTCCGACGACGACTGTGCAGAGATCCTCAGTGGACCGCGGCGATGACTGTGTAGAGATCCTCAGTGGACTGCGACGACTACTGCACTCAGTGATCCTCCGTGGATCAGTGCTACAGGTCCTGTGTGGGCCCAGTCCTGTGTGGGCCCGATCCTGTGTGGGTCCGATCCTATGTGGGTCCGCGCTTAGCTGTTCTGTGTGAGCCAGCGCCTACAGGTCCTATGTGGGCCTGATCCTGTGTGGGTCATTGCGGGGGTTAGTTACCTATCGATCCTTCGTGGGCCTGACGACTTAGATGGATCAGTGATCATATTTATCGTCATCCGAAGAAGTATACCTGTGTGAGCTGAATCTTGTGTTTCTCTCCTTTCTGGATTGTGTTGAGCTATCCTGTGTGGCTTTACTGTTTACTCTCCTTTGTGGATTGTGTTGAGCTATCCTGTGTGGATTTACTGTTTACTCTCCTTTGTGGATTGTGTTGAGCTATCCTGTGTGGGTATACGTTTTGATTTCCTGTGTGGACTGGGTTGTGCTTGGGCTCGGATGTTGGAGCCGAACGGAAATTGATGACTTAGGTATATGTATGGGCATATACCTAAGCCTTTTCAGATGTTACTTCGTGATTGTATCTTTCCTTTTTGGATTATCCTTTGTGGATTTCGGGAGACCTTCGGGGGTCTTGGGGTCCCTACTGAGTAGCTTATACTCACCCCTACACGGGCTTTGCCCGCACTACGTTGTGTTGGTTGCAGACGACGGACAGCTCTGATCGTGGTGGAGGCGTGCGGAGCAGGATGATACCTGGAGGTGGACCACTGGTCGGGACGTACTCATAGCGGTCAGGTGGACCCGAGGAGCAGTGGAGGCTATCTGTACCCACCCTTCAGGTGGGACTTCCATAGAATGGCTCGACGCTGCAGTTTTCCCTTTCAGTTGCTGTTTTTCCTTTCAGTTGTACTTTACAGTTGGGCTTGTATTTCCGGACCCTTTTACTTTCAGCATAACTTGTACCGTTTTTACCTAGTGGTTACTTTTCCGTTTGCTTACTATGTGTTGCTTGTTTACTTTTCAAAGGCAATGCCTTCTCTTTTTGTTGGGATTTACGCCTTGGTGCTAGTCGCCAGCCCCTGGCCTATGGAAGGCGGGCTTAGGGTAGTCACGGCACGAGCCCCAAGGATGGGTCTTGACAAAAAAAGAAATGTAAAAGTTCAAGTCTCTAGAACTCCTACATAGATAAAATTACCTGAAAGATAGGTCCAGAAATAGCTTCCTGAGGCTATGAAATCAAACCTTTCCTATCAGTTCAATCTAACCACCACCGTGCCCTTGTCCACTAAGGACTTCATCAAAGTGTCAATCATCTGCAAATGGAATTACATGTGTGGGAAAATCCCATACAGTGGTGAGTAAAACTATACTCAATAGGGCACCCAAAAAGATATAGTAAAAGACCACATAGGAAAAAACATTAAAAATATACGGTCATATCAACATAGGTATATATCAATAGAACAAATTAAAATAACATTTAAGTATACTCATAAAGTATTCGAAGACTCAAGGTCTCATCCCCTGCCATCCATATGGTCCCATTAGAAGAATGCTCGATTCCAAGAGATCTCAGTACTCAAGATATCTGAATGGAAGCACTTAGAAAAGGTCTACAAATAGTATCCAAGAGAACACATATGCTCAATATCTTATGAATTTTCCCTAAGACATCTGGTCTATTTAAAAAATGGAGTTTCGATATCACAACCATTAGATTCACTAGAGTCACATTACACAAACTACAAGTCTATGGTGTGTAAACAGGATTATTTCTAGAATCCAAAGTACCCTCAAGTAGTAACACATTTACTTTAGTTAACACATATATCGTCGGTAGGACACAAAGTGTATATAACACATGAAGTATTGGTAACACCCAATGTGTTGATAATACATATATTGTTTTCAAATTCTAGAGGGTAGGTTCTCTAGTGGGACAGGGGGGTACCGATGTAGTCTATATAAGAAAAAAAGTCTAAGAAAGACACATAATCAAGGTAATAAACATAGCCTATCAAAGAAACAAAGTATAGGTAAGTCACATTGTCAAGGTAAGACACACTATTTAGGTTACAGAGGGCGAAAGGATTCCTTCCTCAGCATGTTCATTCCTGGTACACCTACTACTCAAGAGAATCGGCCATACAAAAAAAATCCATGTAAACTCACTTATAGTATCATAGAAGTAACTTGTTTTCACGAGTGTCCCAATGCCATAAACGGATCGTCAAACAAAGACATGGTTTCAGAGTTATGGGTATTTCAGTAAAAAGGGGATGGTTGGGTCCGGGGTCCGGTCCGACCGGGTCCGGAGAACTGACCCGCCCTAACCCATTGTTCGTTGTCCTAACCTATATGGTATGACTTGACACACCGAGTCATCCCGACCTATAGGGTTTACTAGACTGCCTAAGGTGGATCTGGTTTCTCCAGCCTGGCCGGCCGGATGGGTTTCGGTCCACCTGCACCAAATGCGACCTGCTTGCCACACCCCACCCAGGTCAACGAGGCCAGTCCACAATCTACATGGTTGTTCTGTGTGAAATATGCCACCTATGGTAATGTTTTGGGTCTTCGGTTTGGCATAAGTCTATCGAGCCATGTCCCTCCACTACAACCCCCTTCGACGACTGTCCATAGCTGCCGTGGCCCACCTAGATGCGACTCCTGCACGATGCCCATGATTGTTCCATCATGGGACCTTTTTTCCATAGTTGTTGAGCCGACATCCACCATCACCCCCACCTATTTCCCCCTATCATGGGTTTCTCCATTGTTGTGCTTCTAGTGTACTATGATAGGCCACCACCACCAGCTCCCATGTCAGCTATCATTTGCCTAGATCGGCTGCGCCGTCGGGCTGCTATCGCTTCTTCCAGTGGTTGCACTTCTTGCAGCCTTGTCTCACACCACACCTGCCATCACACCTCCACAGGGTTACTCAAATGTCTGATTCTCCACCACCATATTGTATCACTATAGATGTAAGGAGCAAAAATCTATCCTTTCATATCCACACGAATAATGAAGAGAAAGAGAAGGATAGGAGGGGGTGGGGGATAACATGAAAAATCAAATAATGGATCTAGGAATTTGTTCATTTCTCCCCACATTGGTTCTTATCTAAAGGATCAGAAATCAAGAATTAAAAATCACAAATATTTAATTCCCAATTTAATCCCCGCAACAAGACACCCATCCCACAAGAAATATAGACCCATGGATCAAGTTTTTCATTGGTTGATCCACATTCATTATTTTAAATAAGAACGAGAATAAGGAAATAACATTAAATTAAAACCCCAAGGATTGGATCGGTCATTGGTGATGAAAAGAGTTACACCATAAACATTCGTTGATCACTGATCCTCATTCATTGAGATGTGATTCGTGATCTGTGAACTATCAGTGATCATCACCGCTTGATGTTCACCACTGAGAGGTTTCACCAATTCCTTTTCTTTTCCTTATATTCATTGGAATTTTTCCTTGATTGTCAATCTGATCTCATATCCCTATTAATATTTTAAATGAAGAAACATGTTTTAGCATCATCGTTTCACAGTGTTATAGCATCACCATGTAGTTTCTTTAATGAAAAAAAATTCTTCTTCATGGAATCATAGTGTCACTTCATCACTGCAAAGATTTAAAAGAAATAAAATAAACATTATCTGGATTTTATTTAAAAAGGATTTAAAACATTCAAAAATTAACTTTTACCCTCGACCCGCACTAAACAAGGGTAGGCCCCACCTAAAGAAGTCATAATCTCATGATCTCAACCACATTGAATAATGTTACATTGAGACTAGGGTAAACCCTATATCCTAAACACAATAATGCCCTCATATTTTGGATTTGGGCTTCCGTTTAATTGTTATTCAACATTTCTAGGAAAAACAGTAATCCTCACTATTAAAAGAAAAGCATTCTTTGTCTGACAATTCTGGAAACACCAGGCCTTGGAATCGCACAATAGTGCTGCACATGGTCTCAAATGTTTTCCATAAATTTTCTAAAAATAAAACTAGAAAAATATGAGTAATTATAGAATTAACCTTGTGTCTAGAGAAATGATTGATGGTTGTTCTATTTTCTATTACAGTTTCTTATTATTTCACTTTGAGTTATTTTTTTACTTTACAATATGTATTTATTTAGGAAGTTACAATATTTTACCCTTTAACATTTATATTAAGTATGAAGCATTATAATCATCATTTTTTGAATACAGAGAATTCATATTTCATGCATATTCCATGCCATGTAGTTTCATTTATAGGGCTACATGGTAAATTGGAGTGTGTGCCTACAGTGTTATTTGATAATTAGTTTTGTACATATATAGGTATTTCTTTGTCATTCCAATATTGATAACATGATTGGGTGTTTTTTATCATGTTTTTCCAGGATTCATTGATTATATTCCATGTCTCCTGTCAATTTATAAGCCCTTTCCTATTCATATGTCATGCTTATGTGATTATTAGCATGCTCTCGGTGGTTATCACTTATAATGATTTGATAGTTTTATTTTGATATATGTAAATTATTTCATGGGATTACTTCATGGGTTTCAATTAAACAATATCCAATTTTCTATTATAAGGTGTGTGCGTTCTTATAATTGAAAAAATGTAACCCGTATATTTGAACCATAAATTTGAACTTTATATATCTGGTAAATTATTGTTACAAATCTACGGAAGCTAATGATTAAGTATTAATGAGAATTTTTTGTGATTAATGGGAACAAAATTCCATTATTTAATGTTTATGGGTGATTTATGGATTGGTAGATGTCACCCATATAACTAAACCGTTATATAAGAGTATGTTATGTAATGAAATGGTTTTAAATATTGGTCTATTTAATGTTAATCTAAAATGATTTTATGAACATCTAAAATGAAAAGATGAACCCATGAAGGTATGTTGGGGAATGTTTCATATGAGATGACCCATTTTGGGGTTTTTTATTTTAATAACTATGAAACAACTATTGGGTTCCTTTAGAAAGAGCCATGGTTGGATTAATGGGTTACTTATAGTTTTCCTTAACTGTAATCAAATAAAAATGAATTTTTATTATGAATTTCCTAATTAGGACAAGATGAAAATAAATGTTTAATGTTATAAAAATTAATTTTAAGAAGAATATCTTACTATACATATTGTTCTGTTTTAAATCATTTAATCATTAAAAGGTTGAATGTGGAATTAGTGTAATGGTTTAAAAATGGAACTTAAAGCGGTTTCCTTGATTTTAACCATCATATATGGGTAGTTTAAATATCTCCTAGAGTTTCCTTTGAATGAAAAAGTGAGTGTTTTCGATAGGCCATCAACATTTTTAGAAATTTCTTAGTTGGTAGGATCTTGATCCAGTGAAATCTATTGGCAAGACCTAGTGACAGGGTTGTTATTTGTGGAACATGAGGGGCTAGCTCATGGAAGGTATCATCCTTAGAGATAAATACCAAGGTAATTCCATGATACTATATTCTTTTTAGTACTGTTTGGGAGTAGTTTTCCCTGGTTGTATGATTATCTTTTAAATGAAACCATTGTTTGGATGGGTGTTCATGTTTTCCTTAACCTGGAAATGGGAGTTAGAATTGAAGAATGTGTTATTTTAGAAGGTTAGGCATGCCTCAAGAATGGTCGACCACTTCATAGGTCTTGAGACCCTATTTATTTTCCTTGGGTAGCTCAAGATATTTCTATTGTCCTTTTCAGTGGAGACCCAGTTTATTTTTCCGTGGGTTGCTCAGGCCATCTAATACTTGAATGTATAGGGATTACAACCTATGGATAGTATCAATGATGTTTCATCTTGATTCTAAAACATCAGAGTAGTATGTGTTCACGTATGCATCACCATCAAGTTAAAAATAATATAACTAAATGTTGGAGTTAGGTAGAATCATTGATCCTAATTCCAGTGAGTAATTTATCAGGTCCTCTCCATGGTAGAGTGGCCTAATATTTTATGAAACCATGTTCACCTCAGTGCTCAAGAGGAAATCCTATAGGCTCAGGTGTTTTGTCACACTAGTCAGTTTGGTTTTGAATTTGTTTTTATTCTTTAACATACATGAGTGTGACTCAAAGATATGATACACATGTGTTAAGGGTGGTTTGGATATAGTTCACTTGTGGGAGTCTATTTTGATACTTTTCATTTTTACTTCTAGGATACTTGTAAGGTGGGGTGTGTCACATCAATTCTGGTTAAATTGGTCCTTCAAAGTAGAAGGAACATAACAAAAAAAGGAGCATTTAGAAATGGATGGTATCTCATGAATTCCATTATTGCCTGCTAGTTTCAAATTTTGTCAATACATTCTAAAAAGCATAATGAGGATGTGGTTATCTATGTTTGAAACCTTTGGAAACATTATTGGACTTGTACGGACTTCAATGGTTAGGTATAAATGGTCATTAAATGCCTTAGGTGGTGATGAATGGTTATGGGTTAGTGGTGGTTACTCACTAGATGAAGACAAGTTTCATTCAAAGTAAGTAAACCTATTATGGCTCCACAGTTCTAATTATGGTATTCTTGATCTCCTATTAGTGTACTCTAGTTTTTTAAGTGCATGTAACCAATCTTGACTTCATCCCTAATACACTAATTGAGTATCAATCTTACACCATGAAAAAAATGATGATGGGAATTTCTAGGTGTTTTTCTCATGCTACATGCTAGACGCGTGGTTCTTATCACAGATAGATAGTATTGAGTGGTACCTGGATTCCCGTGTAGGAATTAAATGGAGGGAATATTGGAAACCAACCATCCTTTCCTTGGATGTGACCACAAGGAGGATTCTACTATGTGATCAATCAATGAACTAAAGTGGTTGTTTTGGTCTTGTACTAACATCTCCCTCAGAAATATGGATTTTGGACTATCCTGGTTATTTCCTTGAACTCTAGTTCGATGAATATGTGTTTACCCCAAACATGTAGTTGGGATCAGAGGTTTTTTATAGGTTGATGATTCTAGTGGGATGTGTATGGGTTTTCCCCTTGATCATGTTGAGGAATGATAATTAAATTTCTAGGTGATGTTTTGAATTGATAACATCACCAGAGACCAGGTGTAAACTTTGTTGAGTTTGTGGGTTATAAACACAAGTGTCTATTGAAGAAGGCATTATGGTTCAAGTTGTTTTTCACTGGCAGTCTAAGATGAGCTTTTGATAATGGTCAGCCGGAGGAGGATCAACATTATATTCTTCTTGTTTGTTTTCTATGGGTGAGTGAAACTATTTTCAATCATGTCTCCAGGTTAAGGAAGGTGTGGATTAAAGGTTTGACTATGTCTTTCATTGAAATAGTGTGAAATAGGTTTCATTAGGTTAGTCGGGGTTTCACATAGTGAGGTTTATTCTATGGAATCAGATGTAATAAAGTTCTCCCTATTTATAAAATAATTTTGGATGCATCTATATAATGTTTAGGGGTGTTCTTTTTAAGAAAATACCTATAATAGTGGTACCATAGCTCAGAATTGGCCCCCATTTTCTATTATAATACCTAAGGTGGGGATTACCTATGGAAAAATATTTATCGAAACAATGATATGATCTGTCTGTAGATAAACAAGGTCGGTTAAGCATCATATTGATCATTCGTTAGGAAAATGAGCATTGGATCGAGTTTTGATGGCTTATATTCTATGTGATGAAATAAATGCCTCAAGGTGTGTTGGGAATTTTGAAATGAAATGTGGCCATTTGAATGGGAATTAATGATCCTCAAAGGTTGGGGGATGTTTTCATTGTCCCAAAAGGCTTCTTGGAGACAAGATGATCCATGATAGGAAGGTTGTAATGTCCCATGCATTGAACTAGATGAAAATACAGTGGAATTTGAACTTTTGGCATTCACTAGATGGTCTGTTTTTGACACTAAATGCTAGAACATAATTTAGAGAGGTGGAACACTTAAAATTTTTGATTGTAGAATTTGTTAAAGTCTTGAGAGGTTTTTTGGGTGTCTCATTGAGTTTATAGAGTTCTAGGATCTGGAAATCAATTTTGGGAGTTCTTGTATAAGGCGCACAATTTTTCTAACACCGTGCATCCCTCAGTAGAAATCGTTGTGGCTTTTTGTAGAAGAGCAGATAAACCTCACATCGGTTACAAATAATTTACCCATTCCATGTACCCTTATAACATGGGTAGTTCCAAATAAGTATTATCCTCACACTATTCATCAAATGGTTGACACATGGTTAGTTTAACCATGGGGGAAAACCCATGTGAGTTGATTTATTAAGGAATGGGTTCTACACAGTTTGACTAAACGATGTGGCCAAATTGGGAGACATAGTATTTCATGTGAAATGACCATTTTCCATTAATGTGATTAAAACCTCATTTTCGTTCTTCTACCTCGCCAGTATGCAATGTGACCCTCCTGTATCTACATAGTGGGATCCCCATCTTCTAGGTATTGACATGTTGACTACACTTCCATCCAATGTCTAAATCGATCACCATAGATCTCTTTTGACCTACATCGGTAAGGTCATGAGTCTTCTTAAATATTTAATCATCAGGTTTCCTCTCAGCCAGACAATTTTGGTGTGAGCTAATTTTACCAATTTTTAGGAAAAATTTCTTTTTATCAGATTTCTTCCCAAAAAGATCAAATCAATCCTCAATATTCGATGACTAGGCCTTCCTATGTATGATGTATTTTTTAATGGAATTTTCATCTATTTTCTATCATTTTATGAAATGCATCCTTGCAACACTTATAAACCATTGTTTAGTATTTCATTATATTATGTAACTTCATTTTAAATTAATTCTTTCATATTTTCACTTACCTATTTAACGTTTTTTAGGAATTTAGAGGATGTTTTCACCATTTTTGGACAGACTATAGGTGTTCCATATCGAAATGCACCTTCTTAATTAGTTTTTTTTAAAATACCAGAACTCCTACTAAAAATTCATCATAGACCATAAATGGATTACCATATTATATAATTTTCTGAATGATAATGGAAAATTATTAATTCCATTTGAAGCTTCACATGTTTAATTTAAATTTTCAGTAGTTAATTTAAAATGATTCTTGTGCTGAATTGTAACATTTATGACATGGATGTTAAATGTACTAAATGATTTTTTTGAAGAACTATTTTCATGTTTTTATAATAAAATCACATGGTTGGCGTGTTCTATCTTAAAATATTAAAAAATGATGATTAGTGGTTTATAATGTTCATCGATAAAATTCTATCTATCTCCTATGATATAATTTCAATGATGGGCGTACGACGTCTCTGATACCTGAACTCTATTGAAGATATAAAATAAATTTGACCCCTTATGTAGATGTTTAATGACCCAAGTAACTCTTTAGTGATTGACTATATTTTTAAATGGGATTACCCATGTTGGAAATTTCTAAGCTAACCATGGAACCTCTTACATTCCTCTGAGAATTGTAAACTGAATTTCCTTGTTTTTATTAAATAATTGGAACATTTCAATTTGAAGATCTTACTTTGTAAAGATTTATTTCCTTTGAGTTTATAATTGTTATGCCTTGATTATAATTGAAATGCAATGTAATGAGTGGCATATACACACTGTTTATTGTATTCTTAAATGTTTTGCTATAAATGTGATGCCCCTGGTTATAAAGGGGTATATAACTGAAAAAATATTAGAGGTATTTCATCTTGGATTTTATTATAAATTTGATTACTCATTTCTATTTTATTTATAAATGTATGGAATGTGAGTTACTTCCACATGACCATTTACGATAAATATTATTACACCTTTGTAGAGGATGTGTATGATGGTAAGTGGTGTTGATCCTGTAGGGAAATCACACTCCCTTAAATTAGATGTTGACCATGAAGACTCACACTTGTGACAATATATGGGCATTGGGCTAATGTTACAGGTACCATGATTAGAGTGTTTCCATGGTAGCTCACTCACCATCTCAAGGGTTGTTTCATGACATATGTCACTCTATTGGGATATAGGCAATGTTCCATATTACATGATCTTATTGAATCATTTAGACAGATTATGGATTCCTGAGTTATGCCTCAGTCTTTCAAAAATCTAGTATTCTTAGTATATATAAATTAGAATTATCTATGCACAAGGTTCATATATATGGATGCAACATAGAAATTAATTATTAACACATATTTTTACAATATATGTATGGTAACTGACTTGACATTTATTCTAGATATGAGCCGAAGTAGGTATAGTTTCAAGGTGTCCCTAAGGAACCTAGCTAGGTTATTGTTTACTTATTCAACAATGATATTCTATATTATTTCTTTTACCTTCACACAGTTTATTGTTATTAAAATATTGGATTTTTTAATAGACACCATGGGTGGGAACATACTGGGTTTTTTATCACACAAAAAGCTCGGGCCTCCATTTCAATGGGGTAACAGTGTAGAACTTATGCTTCTAGAACCACATATTTTTCCATGATTAGTTTATCAAGTACCTGGGATTTAGGAGGAATGTACCTATATGGATCTTAGGATGTTCATGGAGATCACCCATAGTGATTTACTTTACTTTTCTTCTAATTATTGTATTCTACTATATTATTCTGACTATTTTATAAATATTTTTTTAGTTTATGTATCACCATTAAGACATGAATGCATCAATTTTATATTGACGTGGGATATATTTTACTATTCCATTGATTATTATTATTAATCCACTAATCTTTCCTTACATATTACTGCTTTCACTATTTCTTGATGTTTATTTTCTGTTACATAACTATGTTACGTTAACATGGGGCTAGAGTCTCCATGCTATCACCTTATTAGAATCTCACTGTTAGTCTTTAGCCTCTTGCATATGGGGAGGTGTGATTGAGGCCATGTGACCCACCGGTTTGGCTACCAGTATTGTGGTAAGTCAGGATGGGATGTTACACACCAAATGTGTGACCCAGTCACATGGTTTGTGACCTAGTCACATAGAATGTGATCATTATTTTTTTAAAACCCTATCGTCATAGCCAAAAGGGTACTATACTAGCTATGTTCATCACAATATATTTTGTGTAGTTTGGTTTTTTCACAGAATCAAATATTTGTTCCCCATATTCTAATTTCATACTTTCTTCCCTGAATCACATCATTCATCCATAAAAATTCAGATAATATTTCTTATGGTTGTCATTTCAAGACATCATGTGGCTGAAAATCTGATTCCCACCGTTCCATATGAA
Source organism: Viscum album (assembly GCA_963277665.1). Lineage (NCBI taxonomy): Eukaryota > Viridiplantae > Streptophyta > Magnoliopsida > Santalales > Viscaceae > Viscum > Viscum album. The sequence continues at coordinate 1,260,665,677 of OY728145.1, read as the reverse complement.
GCCTGTATGCCTCTTATACCTCCCATGAAATTCCTTCATTGTCTTGGATTATATATTCATGAAATGGTCGCACTAATCATGTGATCCATACTCATTCATCCTTGATTCACGAAACTGTTCCTGACATGAGAATTCACTATGAATTCAGGGGTCTGATCAAGCTTGATCCCATTCCCCAACATTGATCAAAGGCCCTATAGACTAATTTTTTCAGAACTTGAAATTTTTTTGGGGAAAACACCAATAACGGTATAATAATCATTTTCTAGGTAATCTTGTTTAGCAGATAAAAATTTTGATTTTTGGGGTGACAACAAGGGCATAACATGGATTAAATTATTATTCAATTGAACGTTGTTACATATTCACCTAAAAAAGAATGATTTAGACAATACCCTGAGATATATTTGATCATTCTAAATATATTCAATCAATAGGGTCAAAATCCAAAAAATTTTGAGTCCTACATTGATTCATATCATTTTTCAATGAAGAAAAATATCACCAATTAATGAGAGATGCTGGAACATTTGTTACACCTTGAAATTCCTAAATCCAAATGCTCGTTTCCGTTAAATCTAGATTTACCAATGGAGTTAAGGAAAAATTTCCTCTCAAAAATACCAGGGTTATGTAGCTATCCATGGAAATCTATCACAATGGGTTTCTTATAGAGTGATTCTAATTTTTAGGTCATTTAATTTAAATAAATTATTTTATTATTTATTTTACTAAAGGCACACACCAACGATTGTGTTCATCTAAACGTGATGTGCTGACCAATTATTGGTCACTCCTTTGGTACAACTCATGTTTCAAATTCAGAAGTGGTCTTAGATTTTCAATGAAAGTATATTTTAATGATTTATCTCATTTTCTTTAAGAAAACATGAATTCATGTTATAAAATATATTTCATATTTTTATAAAATTAAATATAGGAACACCAGTACTTAGGATCACATGATGTATTATCTTTGAGATTAGAGAGTAATTTTAGATTTATATAGACGTTTTACAAGGAAAAAATGTATTCACATTATTCCATTCATCAACCGTTTCATCCTCCAAAATAAAAAAAATAAAATGATTGGGATATTGATCCCACATTTGGCTCTCCAGTCCCAGGATCTCTCCTGTATTCTCCCATGTTGAAACAACAAATGAACCAAAGGGATGTTCAATCAAAATTGGGACACCACCAATGGATAATCAATCTCTACTAGGTTTTCAATAAAAGTGGATCCATCCTTTATGTATAGGTCACCCTAGTCAACAATGTATTTTTGGTCATCCACTTATCTCCTCAATTGTGACACATGGAATATTTCATCCACATGATTCAAAGTGGGGGGTTGGTGGAGGTGGTAAGTAACCTTGAAAAACCTCTACTTTATCTTGAACAACCCCATTAACCTTGTGGATTTATTTCCTCCCGAGATAAAACTAGACAATCATAATCATATGGAGACTCTGAAGAAAACCTGTTCTCCCTGATTGAACTCCAAGGTCAAATGGTGTTAATATGTGTAATAGTTTTCCTACTCTAGGATTTCCTCATCCATTCATGTATTAGTTGGACCTTCTCTACCATCTAATTCACTATCTATGTCCCAACATGAGATTCCTCACTAATATTTATTCATCACAAGGGTGACCTATAATGTCTTCTGTAAAGGGACTCAAAAGGTTCCATACTGACAGTGGTGTGTTTTTTTTGTTAATGTAGGAAAACTATACTAATGTAAAGAGATTATCATAACTCCAGAAAAATTATAACATGAAATCCCTCAATATATCCTCTAACACATGGATAGTGAGCTCTCTCAACCCATCTGTCTATGGGTGGAAGGCTGCACTTATCCTCATCTGGGTTTCGAATGATTTTTGTAGGCCTCTCCAAAACTGTGATGTGAACCACATATCATAGCCAATGAAAATAGTCAAGGTAACCCCATTATAGAGAAAAATTTCATGTATGTAGAAATTCTCTAATCACTCCGTCGAACTATACTCTGTAATAGAAATAAAATTCACCAACTCCATTAGATGATGAACTATCACCTAGATGACAACTTTTCATCTCATTTCTGTGGAATACTTTTAAAAAATTCCATGGATATACCATCACATTTATACTCCATGATATAAATATTCCACAAAAATCCTTCTATAACCTGGTCTTCAACCTTCACCTGCAGACAGCTGAGTCACTGTGAGATGAACTCAGACCCACTCTGTCTGATGTCAGTCTACCAAAAATTCTGAAAAATGTATCTAAAAAAATTAATAACTCTAGGATGTACAACAAATGTAGATGTGTGAAAATAAATAATCACTAAAAACCACATCATTAATTGGAACACCATCAATTCGTAGAAAATTATGAAATCACTCAATCATTTAGAAAATACATATGGTGAATCTTTTGAGGTAATCTGGTCACAAAATACCACACAGTTGACTTCTCCCAAAAGGGAATCTCTCACATAGAGAAGGTTAAGAGGAATAAACACCATTAACTAAAGAAAATATGCACCCTACTTATCAACCATTTTCTGTTTTAAGGAACAAAAATGCTCAGGAACCTTCTGCACCAATCAAACATGAGAATTATAGCTAAGGTAATCATGCCCCATGTTTCCCTTTACATGAGTATAGACTATCTCAATGTCTTAGTCTTAGAGAAACTCAAACAAAACTCTATCTTAGGTTCTATTATCTCTATGTTAAAACATAACTGAGACTCTCTGGGTATGAGTGAACAATAATGGGGTCTCCTAGAAGATAATACCTCCACATCTGTAGAGAAAAGTCTACTGCTACCTACTCTAGGTCTTGAGTAACTTACTACTTCTTTTGAGGTTTCAAATGCATATAACCATATGAAATAACTCTATATCTATAAAAAAACATGGATATGATCCAAGATATAGAAGAATCACAATAAACTATGTATTACAAACCCTCCTATGGTAGTATCTAAAGAGAATAAATCATCAACCTCAACCTAACCTCAAAGAAGGATCACTACCAATAGTTAATCCAGGTTAATATATTCCCTTTCTGAATCAGGGTGGTGAAAGTGGATAAAATCATTGAGAAGTATGACAAAAACCTCCTACAGTACCTCACCAAGCCAAGAATTCTCTACACCTCTAACATGATCCTGGTTGGATCCCAAAGGAAGGACTACATCAATTTACACAGGGTCCAAATCTAATCCATTCTAAGAAATGAAATTCAATAAGAAGTGATCCTCTTGAATCCAGATCTAGCACTTTTATTGAATAAGATAGAGTTGGTTCTCCTAATGAAAATCCAGGATCCTCCTCAAGTTTTAGGAATGCTGCTCCTTTGAAATAGATTATATTATTATGTCATCAATGAAGACAACACTAAATTAGTCCAAGTAAGGCTGAAAAATCAGGTTCATCAAATCCATAAACATAGTGGGATAATTTTTCACACCCAAGGTAATAACTAATAAATTATAGTGTTTATATATACATAAGAATTAATTCATTGAAATATCATCCTCATGAACTATCAACTGGTGGAAGTCGGGTCAAAGATCAATCATTGAGAAGCAAATCAAGTCTTGTAACTGGTCAAAGTGGTCATCAATCCTCAACAACGGGTAATTTTTCTTTTGTTTTCCAAATTCAGTCAATTATTATCCAAAATAAGATGAAAATTTCCATCCATTTTTTTAGGAACAATAGTGGATATTCCCATGGGGACACATTGGGTCTGATAAAAACCTTCCCTTAATGGTCCTCCAACCGTAACAAAATCCCCTAGAGCTTAGAAGGGGCCATTTGATATGAAATAAAAGATATCAGAGTTTTCCTAGGAAGAAAGTTGTAGAAAAAATATATCTCTTACCTTATAGGTAGTCCAAGAATGTTATTACGGAAGACATCTATAAAATCCTCCATAGTTTTAGCAATCTAGATTCTTGAAGAGCTGGCCACACAAAGTGCTACACTCACTAACTGTAGGGTGATGATTTTAAAATTCGTACTCACAAAACCCACTCACCCTTCTATGAGACATCTCTCACTCACAAAAAAGAATATTATCCCTTCATTGTGAAGTAATATGAATCATATGTGGTGATTTTCAATCCAGTCTCAAAGCATGAAAAAACAATCCATACCCAAGATGATATTATAGGATACCAACATAATGGAGAAACCATATCATGAGCACCTATGTACTCCAATTTACATCTCACACTACTTACATGTAAAATAAATTGAAGGGGGGATCCCCATAGAAAAATCATAAATAAGAAACTGGGATAAATCATCAATAGGGTTCTCCATCTCTCACACTAGAGTAAAGAGATGATTGAATGACTCACACCTTTTTTATTAATTACAAATAAAGAGTAAAATAAACAAAAATCACCCCTCTTATCATCTAGTGTGACTTTGGTTCAAGTGAATCCATAGTTGACATATTTTTGTGGCCCTGAATGATATCTACCTATGCCTGATTTGGGCCACTTGGTGGTGGTGGTGCACAGATCTCATAACATTGTCCATCCCCCATAGATCCTCCTATGGGTGCTCCATGTGCTCCTATACTTTCTCTACCTCCCTGAGCACCGCCCTACCCATGATTGGGAGATCTGTAATTATTTAACCTCATCTATTGTGGTGGTCCATCCACTGAATTCCTACCATAATTATCATGTCTGATCATGAAATGACATATTATGTAACCTTACACATCACATGAATTTCACCACCACAATACAAGAATACTTGGTCCTCTATGTCTTCATGTTATGCATGACTACATGATATAGTATATTCATGGGGATGTCTCATGCATCATGATCTTACTGACAAGCACCAACTTGCTTTTCCAGATGAATCTGCCCTAAAATGTCTGCTACCAACTCCCACTTCATGAAATCTATTTGAAATGAATCTATCTATCACTAGAACCCATTCCAACACCCTAAAATAAGTTTAAACACACAAGGTGGATACTCTAGAACAAATATCTATGTGAAAACCCAACTCAAATTTTTAAGCACAAAAGTATCCATCCTAAATCATGTCGACACAGTACCGCGTAATGTTTTTGTACCTCACAACATAATCATCCACTATCTTCCCTCCCTTTTGTAGCTCCATAATATCCTACGCTAGAATTGAGAACATATAGGAGGGTTATTAAAACTCATACAAGAACTGGTGGAATTTATTCCATGGGAGTGTTGACTCATCATGAATCTATGTAACTAGACAGCACCAGTTCCCATCAGTTCGATGGAAAATAAAGATTCTAGTAGAACCATTAGACTAGTTGATGTCTGAATAATAATGAAGAAATGGATCATAATATATAGAAAATCCTCTACTTCCTAGAGATATGGCTCCTGGTAGAACCCGTGTGGGCTCTGGATATTGGACTCATAGAGTGTGCAATGTCTCTGGACTTCCTCCAACAGATCTACTTGTATAATATACTGCTCTATAGGTTGAGGTGTTGATACCTGTACACCTAGAGGAAAAAACAATAGCAACCCAGTCTTAAAATAAATTAACATTACATCAATTTTCCAAAATACATAAACCATTATACAAATAGGCTCCAAAATACTGTATTTGTTTAGTGAATTTGAAAATTTTGGAACAAAAATATTAGTACATAAACTTGCAGTATTATCTCCCACTGGGTTATGAAATTCTAGAACTCCTAGAAAATAATCCATAAGTGTAAACAAGGGATACATGTAAGCATAAAAATGAGAATAGGGGTATGATAAAATGATCAAAACATTAAATTATCATACCCTTCATATCAAATATCATAAACATAAACCATGGAATTAATCATGGTATTTCTCAAGACATGAATCTGAAAGAAAAAATGAACATAAGCCATGATATCATAACATATGAAGAAATCATGGAATTATGGAAAACCCATAAACATATAATATTATTTCCATAGTAGAAAATGAATCACTACCAAGACAATCTTAGAATTATTGGTTCACTCCCCATTCCATCTTGGTAGTCAGGATTCAATCATATAGCCATCTTTGTATCATGAGTTCACACCTCATACCATCTTGGTATTCATGGTTCACTCCCATGGCCATATCAGTAGTAAAGGATTACTCCCAAAAATATATTATTCTATCTTATGAGATATAAATCATTACCCCATTCATTATAGGGAGATATAGATCCCACCCATCTCATAATGAAATCATACTTACATGTGCCAAAAATCGCAAACAATTGTATCATAACCCATGAAATAAAATGGGTATCATAAACATGTAATCATATCATAACCCGTGGAAAAAGTTATAGGATTCATAATCATTTTATAAATAGAATAAACCATGAAAAGAAGTGGGTTTTAATCGCATATAACCCATGAATGAGAAATTTTTTCCAAAAACAGCATTCCATATAATCACAATCCATTTAAAGAAATAATATGAATGGAAACAATGAAAATTTTTCCAAAAAAGGGATTATTATGACCAATGAATGTCATAATATATGAGAAATAATTTTGAAAGACTTCTCAAAAAACATTTCACGACGAAAATATCGTTTCATCATTAGAAAAGGATTTTTAAAACATTAAACATTTTGAAAACCATTTCTTTGAAAATGAACTTGTAAACGTTTATAGAAATCATGAACAAATTTTTTAAAACCATTTCCCCTAAAAATTAATCTTGGAATCAATTTTAAAAAAAATTATATTTTTAGATACTTTGAAAACATATAAACAAATCTTGAAAAATTTTCTAATACTTTTTGAAACATAACATATTTTTTGATAATGATTTTAATTAAAAATATATTGGAAAATTTTTAAAGGAATAATTAATAACCATAAAACAAATTTTGAAAACCATTCTTGTTGAAAAAATAAATAAAATTACTGTACAAAATATTGGGGAAATTTCTAATTTTTAAAAGAATAATATTTTAATCATGAAAAGGTAGCTTCAGGGAATGTTGGTCATGATGGTTGTTAAATATGTACTAACCAAACAATAATTGTGCAGTGTCAAAATGTAAGAAAAATACATTGACTATAAAATGAAAAGAAGATTACATTATGAGAACCATTTTGTATTTAAAAAGTATAAACATGGGTAAAAAAACTTTTAAATATAATAATATAATAATATAATTTTTTTGGAAAGTTTTCTTTTTGGAAAATATAGTTTGAAGGAACAAAGATTTAGGATTGAAGAGTGTGTAAATTTAGGATTTCATAAAAAAACATTATTAACTATATTATGTAACAAAGAGTGGTGAAACGGTATCAAAACATGAATATATGCGAATAAACATAGGATAATAAAATACATGAGTGTTCTTGAGAGATGGATGATAATATTTGATCAAAGGAAGTATAGTCATTAAAATTTTCGAAATGCATTGAGATTGTTTCAATAAACTCTTAACACATGGTAACTTTCAACCATACTATCCATTTATAAAAATGAAATTAAATGAAGAAAAAAATATCATTAAAATAATGATATTAATGATATACAATTTCAAAGGAATTATATACATTTCATGGATAAATTTATATTCACAACATGGCATGTGTCTCAACGATGTAAAATTAAGACAACACTACTTTACTGATTTGGTTGATTTTATCACATAAATCCCATGAAAGAAATACCATAAAATGGATATTTAAATACCCATAAATTTATATTTAATAATAATATAATTCATTAATGAGAAGTACCGACACCATACATAATGAATGAGTGGAAAATAAATCATGTATTTGACATAAATAAAATGTGAGATGAAATTACCTTACTTTGTGTTTTGAATCTCATCATACTCAAAAAAAATATTGTATAATAAATACATGTATATTATAAATATATAATATATCCAAATTATTATATTTAATAACATATTTGTATTATCATGACTTTATATTTCCCTATTGTTGAAAATTCTATGTTTCTGTTTCACTTTATGTAATATCCTCTTTGTTCTTACATGTGTCTTAATTTGATATATCTTAGGTCCTTATACATATAAAATTATTTCAATAATTTAAAAAATTATATAAATATAAATTATATTTATTATATTTGTTTTATAATAATCCATATAATATATAAGTAGAAAATGGAATATACCTTTCATGGATACAGTAGGTCGTATGTACGCATGAATGTTGTTTATGATATATTACCGTATTGAAATAAATAGAGTAAATAATATATATATATATATATATATAATTATAGTACCTTTATTATTTAATATATATCATATAATTTCACTAAATATATCCTTAATTCATTCTGTGTAGTTTGTGAATGAATCACATCTCTTTGAGGGGGCGGTAGTCCACACTTCCTCAAACAGAATTATTGTATTTACATGAGAAGGAAAGTATACATGTATGTTTTGAATAAAAATTAAAAAATCATAAATAAGTTATAAATATTATATATATCATATATAAATATATTTGATTTAATAACTTTTATGATGGTAGATGGTAAAGGAAAAATGAACAATCATCATTTCGTGAGGCGATAGTTCGCTTTATATGTAAAAAATATGTTCATTACCCATTTGATGGAAGTGTATGTATGTGAAAGTATAACCATTGGAAAAATAAAATAAAAATATATTTATGATTCTGTTTTTTTATGAAATCATGTAATTATGAATAGTTGAGGGAGTGAATAATGTAAATAAACTAAAGGAGCATGAGAGATATTGTTGCCTCTTAATCTGGTAAATACGTTTTGGTTTGCACTAAATGAATTACATTGAAGGTATTCTGACCAATGTGATACTTAAAGGAGTATGGAAGGGGGTTTTGGAAGATATTATGAAAGATCATGGCCAATACTAGAGAATTTGAGTGGTTTGAATAAGTGAGAGGAGAGGAGTCCTTTTAGAGGTGAGGAGGTGTGGAAATCTTGTAATATTGTTGAAAAGAAATTTCATAAACGTTTATCACATCTACAAAGGATCTAGTAATAGAAAAAATTATAGGAAAGGGAGGATAGGGTCCAAATATGTCCATCCAATGTCTCTTGGACAACTATATATGGATTTTTGATCCTTAAATTTAATGTTTAGTACTTTGTTGACACAATTTTTCCCTTAATCATTATAATTAATTTTAACCACTTTTACTTATATTTTTGGCCAAAAAATAATTTAGATTTATTATACAATTTAAATTATTTTGATTCCAAATATTAAATCAAAGATTCCCAATTCCAATTATAGAAGCAGTATACATTAATTTATATTTAATCACAGATAAGGGAAAAAAATGTGGGTTTTAAAAGTAAAACCATCCCGAAAATTATAATGTTTTTATACACAATTTCAATGTGAAATTGATTAAAATGTCCAACTTTGAATTAATTAAAAAAATATGATCTAGTTAAACTTTGAAACCAATTTAAAATATAATTTATCCTTTTAAATGAATAATATTTAATTTTTTTTTGAATTAATATTCTGTATTTTTAACTATTTATTAAAAATGAAACAGTATAAAAATGACATAATTATTTCCTAAACTAATATTTGTGTTTCTGTTTCAAAGAAGAAGTTTAATTTGATATATTAAATCTATAAAAGTTCAAAAAAAATTATTTAAAAAGGGTTCTACATTAATGGGAGGTAAAACTATATTTATTAAAATACAGGGTTTTAAGCATAAAATTGGGTTTGTTATTATCTTAAGTCTAATAAATGTATTGAAGGAATGTCAAAATATTTGATTAGACATATAATATATACATTACATTAATATCACTCAATAATTGTATTTCATTTAATTTTCTAAATTAAAACATCTTTGTGACCATAAAAACAATTATATATTTTTTATAATCAATCGGTTTTCATATTCATTTCTAATTAATCAGTAAACTATGAATTCATATTATATTTTTGTAAAACATATACTTTCATAAAAGTTTTAATAATATTCAGAATAACTAATTTAAATTATTGGTTATATCATATTATATTAATCAATAAAATTTCTATAATATTTAATTGTTCGGTAACACTCAGTCTTGCATGTTATGCAAGAAATCATGGAAAGTTAATGTTGCGTGTAATGTAAGCTAATTACAATGTTCTGGGTAGAGAAAGATAATATTAATCTTCCATGTAGTTCTAGATTAACTAGATGTTTCTTATAAATCAAGTCAAATATTTATCATTACTATAAAATAAACTATTTTTTGAGTGTCCTCAAAAGAAAAATATCAAAAAGGATAAATTAATTTGAAAAAAATATTTCACAAAATCTCTGACAGTTACATTATACCACCCCTTAAACTGATTTTTCACTTGAAATTCATCTGGGTTATATAGTTATTAATACTTGATAATTTCATTCATAAACACACACATTATAAAATTGAATACTAAAAAATCCCTTATAAGGGAATATTGGAACCATAATTGTTACCCAGAGTAACATATTACTAGGTTTCTATATTGGAGAACATAGGTTGGAAGTGAATATTGAACATGGAGGTAACATGTAAAAATGTATAGGGAGTTATTAAGATAATCAATCACAAACAAGTGAATAATAAAATAATTATTTAGGGCATCAATATAATAAATATATGATAGTTTAAAAGGTCATCAGTTTAACAAAATTTTAGGTATTTGGAAAACAAATTTAATCATTATCCTAACATTGAGTAATTATATTATTGATCAAGAATATTAGGAAATATAATTACTAAATATATTTATTTAAACAAAATGTCATTATTTAGTTGTTCTTATAAATATATTTTTGATTTACCCATTACATTATAAAATGGATTTCCAAAAATTTATTTTAATCCCTTAAGTACTAAAATTCAAACCTAGAAGATACTAAGGCTCATAAAAGAATCAAAAGAATAACTAATTTTCTCAAACTATTTTTTAAAATCTATACGGATAATACATTAATCTCTAAACCTAATAATTAACTCTATTTGTTCATAATTAATATGTATTCCTAAAAAATAATTAAAAATTATCCAGGACACCACGTAGTCCTGTGGTAGGAACGAAACCCTTATCATCATTTTATCATGGGTTCAAGACATGTGGCATTGTCAGACGTGATTATTTTTCACCCGACACATATGATGACCTTCCCTAAATCCACCCTAATATAATTTCCAAAAATAAATATTATGAAAAACTTTATATAAGTTTAATCACTAAATAGAAATTTAGAAAATGTTTTCAATATAATCACAATACATAAATACATAATTATATTTTTAACATAATTTTTTCATGAATTGTTAACCTTATAAACCTTATGAAAGATGAAAATCTAACACTTTAGAATGAAAGTCATAAAATAATCTTAATATTGATTCCAAAAATATTACAAAGTAGCATTTGGTTGTAACATTCCAAACATGTTAATGACTTTATCAAGTATTCTATTAAAACATGTTAATTACCTAAACTGCCATATATCATTACTGAAAACATTTATTTATACATATTAAAATTAAATAGGATATATTAAAAAAAATAATGCTCTAAAATTATTCAATGATAGCATAAAACACTTGTCCAGAGGTCCTTAATTAGTAGCAAGGTAATTAGTATCTTAAAATTTACTTATTCATATCCCTCATATCCTTATCCATACACTATTACCATAATATAAGGAACATATTAAGGGTTATCATTACCTTAATAATGTGTTTTCAAAAGACATAAAATTTCCATTAAAACACTTTTATATTCCATTAGAAAATTTTAATTTGTTCTTGTAAATCCATATAAAAAACAAAATATAATCAATCCTTATATATTTCACTATTCATATAACATAATTTTTGAATATAAATATATAATAACTTTTATTATTCTATTTCATCCTTATGGAATTAAAAAGGCAACCTCATCCTATTACATAATGCCACTTTCAATTCACATTTCATCTATAATCACATAATTAAAAACAATGTAACCATTACTCGCACCCCCTTTATTATTCTCTTCAGGAGACTTCATATTGGGAAATTGATTTGGGTAATAATCATTAATTACACACCTAAAAAATTTAATAATAAATTATTTCTTAGGGAGGACAATATTATCATCCATTTTGTGAACTCAAATCTTAATTTTTTCCTTTTTAGTTACTTACTTAGTGTCCTTATTTTCCATAGTCAGAAAAACTTATCATTCCACTAAAACAATGTATTAGGTGATTCTTCCCACATTATTAACATAAAGAAAATAGAATATTCTTTCTTCCATGGTCACCATTACTAGAAATCTCAGTGAACTATTTCTTTCTCATCCTTATTGAGTTCAAGAGTCGGTTAAGGTATACATCATTGATAATGATCCTTAAAAATAGATTAGGAATGACCAAAACATACTTCACTCAATGAATCATCCCATTTGACTGCACATCAATAGATTTTACATCATAATCAATGTTAATATAGTTTCTTCTAGTTCCCTCCATGAACAGAAATCTAGAAGAATTGAGTAAGAAATGATTACTATAGTGAGGAATCACATAATCATGAAAATGACTTATATGATGTCTAAATTAAGAAACCATTATTAAAATATTAATCCTCAGGTTTGTCCTAGGTTATTCATAACAAAAACATATTTAAAACCTTTATTATGGTTCATGAAGTGTTTATAAATTCCCCAAGCATATCCTCCGGGAGTGTCAAACCAGGTGTGAAACAAGGTATGTTGTCATGTACCTGATTACCCCAAGTTAGGATCGGTACATATTATTGGATTTTTTAACCCTACATACATATTTTCTATATCCACATCCTCTTTTAGTATCCATTTAGGGATGTATTTCATGGAAACCAATCACTATATCCTATACTAAAATTTCAGGACATTTTCATATAATTTTCATTTTTGTTATACTTATCTTTAAATATTCCCCTAGAGTTCCCACTACGGATTTATAATAATAGTTTCCAATGGTTAAATAAAACTTTTCTCTAATATGTATTATAGGGAACCATTCAAAATTTACAATAAAATTATATCACTTTTTCAGAATACTTAAAACATTATACAAAAAGGAACAAAATGACTTTATTAGTTTAGAATGAAAATTAAATTTTTATTATTCAATAACTATAGATTAAAAAGTAATAAACCATGAGGTTAACAAAAATATAGATAGGATAAAAACATTGAAAAATAATTTAAGACTACCATAATTAATATCCCAAAACAATTTACAAGAAATATTGGTTACCTGGGTGGCTGGTTCCTCCATTAGTTGATCTTTAACCCAAAAGGCCAACATATCCCATGACTAGATATAATCCTCAAGGGTGATCATCCCATTATTGAATCCCCAACCAAAATAATATCATTCTTGTTGATCCAGTTATATTTCTCTTCATTTAGAGTCACCCTCAACAACCTCCCCATCATTTTAGAATCATTCTCTTTAGAATCATTGATGCTAGAACCTGCTAAACCACTTCCTCTTATGAGATAATAAGAAATTACATAGTGTAGTTTGACTACTTATATTTAGACACATTTTTTATCTTCTATCTATTGGAATTTGAAAAAATTATTAATCCTTCCTCTCTTTATGAATTCCCTTCTGATACTTTCATCTCTCTGGGCTCAGAGACATATCTGCCTGGCCCTCCTCAAATTGACCTTCGGTTGCACAGTCCTTCTATCTATCCAAGGAGAGACTAACTAGGTCATCTTTTAACTCCATAACCATATCATTAAATCATAATAATTCAAAATTATTACTCAACTCGATGGATTTGACCTCCTTACAAGGGTATAACCTCATCATGGACCGTATTAGTTTAGTTAATTTGGAAACATGTGATCATTAAAACCATTACATAAGAATGCTAAATTATCACCAACTTGGTTATACAAGTCTAAAACTCCTATTATAAAGATAATACATGAAATATATAATCATAACATGGGGAAGGAAACATAGAAAGGGGTGATCTTAGATGTGTGGTCAGGGTAAATAAGGTAGACTTGTAAGTATAAACATGATCATATGGTTATGAAAACATGATAAAATCATTATAAGACCATACCCTACATATCAAATATAATAAACATGAATCATTGAATAAATCATAGTATTTCCTACGAAATTAATAATAAGTAACTAATGAACATAATCCATGAAATCATAACACAATAATAAAATGTGGAATAATAGAAATCAAATAATCATATAATATGACATCCATAGTAGCCAAGGAATAAATTAAAATACCATATTATTAGTATGTGTTCACACCCCATACTATGTTGGTATTCATGGTTCACTCCCATGACCATCATAGTAGCATGAGTTCACTTCTCAAACCATCATGATAGTCATGGTTCAGTCCCATGGCCATCTTAGTATGTATTGTTTTCACCGAATACCATCTTAGTCTATATCATTTTATATATATCTTTATCCAATGAATCAGAGTGAGATATAAGTCTCACCCACCTTATAATGAAATAATATATACATTTTCCACAAAATCATAAATAGTCATACCATAACCATTGAAATGAAATGGGTATCGTCAACATGTATTCATGTCATAACCTATGAAAAAAGATACAAGTTTCATAATAATTTCATAAATAGAATAACCAATAAATTTTTTTTGATTCAATTGAATATAACCTATGAACAAGAAAAATGGTTAGAAAACATCATTTCATCATAACATGATCCATTCAGATAAAAAATATGAATTCAAACATTAAATTATTTTACCAAAAAGGCATGTGTAACCCCAACAGAAGTAATCATAGATGGAATATAATTTTTAATTTCCTTTTAAAAAACATTTAATGAGAAAAATATACCTTCTTATTTTTAATTTTTTTTAAAACATTAAACATTTTGAAAGAATATTTCCTGAAAATAATTTTTAAAACCCATAAAAAAGATCGATTTTTTTTAAAACCATTACCCATTAAAAATATTATTGGAAACATTTAAAAAAATTATTTTAAAATTAATTAAATCTTATTATTAATGCTTGAAAATGGTTAAAATAAATTTTAAAACCTAATTTTTTTTTCAAATATTTTTTATTTAAAAATTTAATTGAAAACGTATAAAGGAAACAATGATAACTATAAATCAAATTTTAAAACCCAATTCAATGAAAAACAATTAAAAAAAATAAATTTCTAGAATATTAGGAAAAAATATGTTTAAAAAAAAATAAATTGTTAGTCTTGAGAAGGAATATTCAAGGGCATGTTGGTCATGATGGTGCGTAAATCCATAAACATCAAATAATCCTTTTACACCATAAAATTCTTAGAAAAGTGCATTGACAGAAAAATGATAAGAGGATTCCTTTTTAAGAACCCTTTAGTTTTAACAATGTTAATCATGGGTAAAATTCATTCTAAATTGCATAGGATAATGTCAAAATATTTTTTGAAATATTTTTTCTGAAAACATGTTTTGAAGGAACACATATTTCTGACTGAAGAGAGAGTAATATCAGGATTTCATTACAAAAATTTATTAGCTATGTTATATACCAAATAGTGGGAAAATTGTACTAAATATTGAATATATAATTAATATTCATAGGACAATAAAATTAATTAATGTTCTTGATATATGGATCCAAATATTTAAAGTATGCATAATAATAAACAATCTCAAAAAGCGATGAGATTGTTTCAATAAATTCTTACCACTTGGTATCTTTGAACCATACTACCCATTTAAAAAAAATGAAATTACATGAATCTTAAAATATCAAAAAAATATGGAGATTAATTATATAATAGTTAAAAGGTTTTATATACACATTAGGTATAAATATAGATGAAATAACATGGTACATGTCTCAAAGAAGGAACATTGACAAAAAAATACTTTATTGATTTGGTAACATTTTAAACATTAACCCCATGAATAAAATATCATAAAATAGATTTTTAAATACCAATAAATGTAAATATAATAACCCTAAAATTAAACTATTTTTAGTATATACACAATAGAAATGGAATGGTTGGTGAATAAATAATTTATGTAATGGAAATAAAAAGTGGGATGAGATTAACATACATTGTGTCTTGACTCTCGCCGTACTCATAACAAAATACTTTATAATAAATATATGTTTATTATAAATATATAATAATATAATATTCTTATATATAATACTATATATTATTTTATTATTAATTTATATTAAATTCTTGGTAATAATTTAATGTTAATGTTTCATTTCGGGTAATATCGACTTTGTTTTTCGCATGTATCATTATTTTTAAAATATTTGGTCCTTATACATAGATAATAATTTATATAATTGAAAATATGGTTTAAATACAAATTAACATTTATATATTATTTATAATATTCCATAGAATATATATCTATAAAATGTAATGCACCATTCATGGAGAAGGTAGGACATACATATACATGGATGCTCTTTCAATTTTATTATCATATTGAAAGAAATATATTAAAATAGACATATTTATATATAGCATTAGTGTTTCATTATTCTGTAAATTATATCATATAAGTTTAATAAAGACATCCTTAATACATTCCATGTAGTGTGTGAACGAATCCCATCCCTTAGAGGGGTGGTAGTCCACACTTTCCCAAATGAAATTATCGTATTTACACAAGATAGAAAGAAATAAGATATATTCTTAATAAAAATAAAATAAGTGTAAATAAATTATAAATATAATATATATCATATATAAATATATTTTCGATCATAATTTCCACCATTGGACGTTGTAATGAAAAAATGAACAATCACTATTTCGTGAGGCGGTAATTCTTTGTAAAAATAAACAATATGTTCTTTACCCATTTGATGGAAGTGTGCTTATGTCTAGGACAAAATGTCAGAATGAAAATCCTAGTATATTTAGGATACTATTGTTTTTATACAATCATGGAATAATAATATTTTTGGGTGTGTATAATGGTAATAAAAATAAAGGAGCCTGAGGGAGGGTGTTACCTCTTAATTGGGTAAATCCAATTGGATTGCACCAATGATAATCCTTGGGAGGATCTATAAATAAAGAAGGATTAATGGATAAAGGGAATATTTTTTAGAGGATATTAGAGATGATATTGTCCAAATATAATTGGTTTTATAGGTGTGAATAAGTGGGAGGAGAGGTGGCCTTTTTATAGTGGAGGAGGAGTGAGAGTCTTGTAATTTTTCAAAAATAGAATTCGATAAAGGTTTTTCACAAGTCATGTGGATCCAAAACTGAAACAATTATATAAAAGTGAGGATATGGTATAAATATGGTGACAAAAGGTCTCTTGAAAAATTTTCTATGTCGTTTTTTATCATACATTTATTGTTGAGTACTTTGTTAACCTGATTTTTCTCTTAATCAATGTAAATAATTTGAATTCCATTCACCAATAATTATGGTAAAAAACTAAGTTGGTATTATTTGAAATTTTAAATTATTATTATTAAAAATATTTAATCCATTTATACATATTTTTATTATATAATCAGATGAAATCAATTTCAATTTAATCACATATACACGACGACAATGTGGATTTTTAAGGTAAAAACGTAAAAACGTTTGCTATGTTTTTATACCCAATATCAAAATGGAATTGACTCAAATGCCCTAAAGTGGATTAATTGATAAAAATATGATCCATTTAAAGTTTTAAACCAATTTAATATATAATCTGTCCTTATTAATGAGTTAGATTAAAAAATGGTTTTGAATTAAAATTTAGTATTTTTTATCATTATTTAAAAAATGAAACGTTACAGAAAAATACAAAACATTTATCATAAACTAGTTTATTTTGGGTTTTTATTAAAATATTAATATTATATTAACATATTAAATCAATAAAATTTCTATAATTGGGATTCTAAATTGGTTCACCATCAAAACGTGGTAAAAATATTTTTATAAAAAAGGGGTTTATGCATAATGTTGTGTTTTTTCTTATCTTATGTCTGTAAAATATATTGAATGAATATAAAAAAATATTTGATTGAATATTATATATATACATAAGATTAATATAACTCAATATTTGTATTTATTTTAACTTATTTGGGTAATAGATCTTATTGACCATAAAAAAATAATATTTGTTTTTATATTCTATCGATTTTCATATTCATTTTAATTAATTCGTAACATATGAATTAAAATAATATTTTTTTAAACCATATATTTTCATAAATTATTTAATAAATTTCATAACATCTAATTTGAAAAATTGTTTGTATCTTATTATATTAAATAGTAACATTTTAATACTATACTATTATTTGGTAAAACACTATCAGCATACCAGGAAAGCCATCGAGGAAAGTCTTTGTTCAGTGTAATGAAAGATAACCTAAATGTATCATGTATATCAATTTAAAATTTATTTTGAATGTAGTGAAAGATTAACATGGTGTTTCATATAACCCAAGTAAAACCTAGTGATTTAGAATAAAATAAACAATTCTTAGTGTTGCTTGAAATGAAAAATATAAAAAGGTTTAATTAATTAGAAAAAAAATAATTCAAAAAATCACACAGTGGTACAGATACTCAGGTGAAATCCCTTGAACTGAGACCTCATTAATCATTAGATCATTATCATGATCTAGTATAAGTATCCTAGATGCCAATCATCATTGAAGAATCCTATAAATTTAATCAAAACTTACCATGGTCATATGAGAATATATATATATATATATATATATATATATAATATGTAGATGAATGAAGGACCACAAAAATACACAATCCTATATGATTCATGTACCATTGATCCCTAAAACCAATGTATAAATATACAGATTTGAAAAGTAGGTAGCCATGGTCTTGGTGAATGGATACAATGGACGTCATAATAACATAGGGTTCTTTAGATTGTTGTATTCACTGAAGAAACATTGACATTGTTTTCTCTAGGTCCCAATCATATCCTTATATGGGTCATACACCAAACACTATCCAAAGGAATGAACTACTATTATAATAATATATCATGACTTGACACAATATTTTTTGAGTTGGAACTAACCCAAGAACATCTCAATAGGCCTGGGTGGTGGAAACAAATGCTAAAAAGATTAACTAATATGTGAGGCACCCCTAGATGTGTTTCTATGGAAATTGATGAGGTCTTGAGGAGGACTCCGGAGGAGGACGAAATTCGTGAGGCGATATGGTCATTGAACCCAGAGAGTGCTCTAGGGCCCGATGGTTTTCATGGATCTTTTTATAGGGTTTCATGGTAATGTGTCAAAGGGGATCTCGTGAGATCTATACATGACTTCTTTTAGGGTGGGGACCGGCCACGAAATGCTTGTGCCAAAAATATGGTTCTTATTTTTAAGTTGGGTAACCCTATGTCTGTTGATCAGTATCGGCCTATTAGTATGTGTAACATACCATACAAGACTCTGGCCAACATTTTCAATAAGAGATTGGCCTTTTATCTTAATTCTTGGATGGCTTCGGAATAACATGGTTTCATTAAAGGGATGTCAATTCAAGGCGCGCTTGGTGTAGCCTAAGAAATTGTGAGTGGAATTAATAACATGATTTTTGAGGGAAACTTGGTGGTTAAATTAGACATGAGAAAGGCTTATGATAGAGTGGAATGGGGTTTTGTTCTCAGAGTCTTGGCCTGCATGGGTTTCTCAACATGAACTACTGACTTTATTTTCTGCTGCTTCATCTCGGCATGAATTTCTCCTTCTTTTATGGGCATGTAATTTGGTTTTTTCAAATCTTGTTGTGGTCTTCGGTAAGGGGATCCGCTGTCTCCCACTCTTTTCATTATCTCTCAAAATGATTTTAGCAGTTTTCTTAACGAAGGTCTCAACACGGGGATAGTTCTTCCTTATCATAGCAGGCCTACAAAAAGGGGGATCTCACACTTGATGTTCGTAGATGACACAATTATTTTTATTAATGGAAGTATTCGGTCAGTTCAGGGGTTGAATGAGCTACTTGGGGAGTATTTCAATTGGAGTGGGCAGGTGTTTAATAAGGAGAAAAGCTCTTTTTACATTACCTGCAATGTCTCCGAAAGCTAGGTGAGGGCTGTGGGGGATAGCTTGAGTATGGAGAGAGGTTCTTTTCCCATGGAATACCTTGGGGATCTAGTTAGTCCTTTCTCCCTCAGGGTTTATCATTTTGATAAACTCATCAACAAGATCTATGGTCGAATATTTAATTGGAAAAATAGATTCTTCTCCTTTGGAGGTCACATTACTTTAGTTAACAGCGTCCTGGTTTCCATTACCATTCACATTCTTTCCACTTTGAAGGTTCCCAAGAGTGTAACATCAAATATATATAAGATTATGGTTTCATTCATTTGGGATGGTCAAATGGAAGGTAGACATCATTGGGCTTCGGGGAAATGTCCAGCTAGACCTCTCTCGGATAGGGGTATCAACATGAAGAGTGTTTTCTCAACCATGAGGGGGTCTCATGCAATGCTTGCATGGGAGGTTATGGAATGTCGTTCTCTTTGGGGCAGGACTATGCAGGACATTTACGGTCCGAGTATGTGTGGCTAGAGCTCCAGGCCATCCAGGATATTGAATTTGATTCACCATTTCATGGAAATTTTGCAACAACATTCTCGGTGGATAGTGGGTACATGGAACATAAATTTTTGGCTCCAAGACTGTGGGGCAGGTAAGTTGTATTTCCCGAGCTGTCCCACCTCAGACATATCTTTCAGTGAGGAAAGCGGTCATCCTAGGTTCATCCAGGCCATTCTTGATGAGGATAAGCATGCTGTTTTTAATAGCATTGTTGCTAGTGATGTTCCAGATAAACTTATATTCACTGGTTCGATGTCGTGTATTTTTCCCATCAAAGAGCCTTCTCATATTATGAGGGACAATTAAATTGAAGATCAGTTGGGGGTCACTTTGTGGTGTAACAAGGTTTCTTCCAAATATAATTTTTGGTTGTGGCGTGTCCGGAACAAGGCTCTTCCTACTAATGAGAATGTAAAGTGGATGGGTGTTCATATGGATTCCAGGTGTTGGTGTTGTAGGTCCCCGAACCAAGAAACAATGAGGCATTTATTTTATAACAATGAATGGGATACATGGATTTGGCAAACTTTTGGGGCCTTGTTTGGCTGGGTTGTGTCCGAAGTGGAATAGGAAAGCTTCCTCTATTCGTGGTTTAGAGGAGCAGGTTCTCATGGGGCTGAGAGGAATTCCAGGACTGTAATCCTGATCGCTGGATGCTGGACCATCTTGCAGGCCAGGAATGAAGCTCGACATAAAACGGCTCGGGATCCCAGGTTAATATCCTTTTTAAAATGAAGAAAAACTTCCATGATCTTCTGCGGTTGTGCCCCGATTGCCATTCCTCTCCAACTATTCAGTCTTCATTCCTGACTCTTGCAGTTAATAGTCTACCGGGGATCTCTAGGCAGGGGTGATGGGTACGCTAGCACCCTCCAAGTCAGGGTCTAAAACCAAATAATGATGGTTCTTTAAGCAGAGGGAGATGCATGGGGGTTCGGTTGTAAGGGATCAAAGAGGTTCGATTGTTGCAGCTTTTTCTACCTTTTTCGAGAGAGGAGATGTTCTACAGGTGTAGGCATTGGCTATGGTTACCGGATTGAAGTTATGCAATCAAAGGCAGATAAATATTCAAATGGTGGAGACAGATTCCATGCTATTATTTAACTCTATGATAGGTAAGGGCAATATTCCTTGGCACATCTCTTATACTGTCAGAAAATGCAATCTGCTCAGAGGTAATAATATTGAGGTTTCTTATACTTGGTGGTAGGGGAATATGGTATCAGATTTTTTGGCTTCAACGGTATCAGCTAATCAGAGTATGTGTTCTTTCTTTTTCTTGGGTTCTTTTCCTAAGTAGGGGATGAAATTTGTTGTCAGTGATGCTTTGGGTTTGTATTACTTTAGGCCACCCAGAGTTTCTTGTGTTTTCCTCTGTACGATAGTTTTTTCATAAATCAATAAAAATGATAGTTTTCCGTAGAACTATTGAATGAAAGGGAATAATTTATTAAACAATTGAAAACTGTTACATAAGCACATGAAAAGACACGATTTAACCCAGATCAAGAGAGAGATTAGATAATTCTCAATATATTTAATCAATAGTGTAATAATCCATAAATTTATGTGGAATAACTTTATTTTGATCATTCATTGGTAAAGAATTATCTCTCCAATGAGTGAGAGAATTCATTACGTTCACTACGCCTTGATTTACCCCAATATAGAGGCTTATCGTTGTCTGATATTTATTTATCAATATAGGGATACAAGAAACTCCTCTTAATGATCCCATGGATATGCATCTAACCCTAGGGATTAATGATTACTGGATACTTATATAGGGATTCTATTTTTTTGCTTATTTAATTCCAGAAAATTATTTATTTATTTATAAAAATAAATGTACTTTCTAAAGGCTAATTTCATCCAAACATCCCATGTTGACCCATTTTTTGTCATTTATAGAGTAAATCTCATACTTCAAATTCAATCATGGTTTTATATTTTCAATATCATAACCCATTTAAGAGTTATCCCATTTTATTTTAAAAAAAATTCGTAGGTGATATATAAAATGTTTTATGTTTTTATAAAATTAATTCCAGGAACACATTTCATTGGAATCACACGCCTTCTTAGCTATTGAATCCAAAAGAATTTATATATATTTCAATGGATTATAAGAACAAAAATAAAAAGTGTACATTCTTCCATAATATGAATGAAGTCTGAATTTTGTTTTTAGAATAACGATCCAGACCATAGATCCTTTACAATATTTATCCATATGATCATCTAAGAAAAACTGAGATCCTTCATCTCCAATATTTTGGATTATTCATATTTCAGTTCAAATATCATTTCCTTTACCAATCCAGTATTAAAAACGCCATTGATATAGAAATATAGGGTGATGAATCACCCATAATCATATAAATTCCAACATATAAATGATCAACATTTCCTTGGTTGAACATTCACTCCATCAAAATACAATAAACTATGGATTCTAATTAGCTTGTTCATAGTTGAATTCATTAGGGCTTTATTATAGAATGGAATAAATATTTATGTTCTATTTATCTAATAAAACATCAATCTTCTATATTTAAATTTATTCATTTATATTCCATAAATAAAATTGGTCTTCATGTGTAACTAATCCAGATTCAAACCTTCCAAGGAGAAAATGAGAAGAACAATCCAAATATTCGTGTGTTTTGTTATAGTTTGGGCCTTTTAACCAACCTACATTGTGCATATTATTATAAGAAAATTTAACTACATGAATATTAATATTATAAAATGTTGATTCATTCTCTTTATAATATTAATTTGATAATATCCATAGATTATTTGTTGCTTGAAAAGGTTATAGTAGTTATCATCTATAATGAAATCCATGATATGATATGATAATTTTTTTAAACACAGGTCATATGGTTTAGATCACATCTTGAGGATAGGATATAAATGATGTTGGAATAACAGATATCACATGATCAAAATTGGATGAAACTTTTTCTAATGGTATATTCACTAGTAATATCTATGAGAGGTGGATATCATGACAAACCCACCAATATGAAATCAACATGTTCTTTATATAAATGGATAAAATTATTTATGGATGTGTGTTTGTCCTTATGCATGATATTTTTATTATAGTATATCATCAATTACATACATCGATGTATTATTGAAAACTATGATGATATTTGATCGTTATGAGGTATTATATGTTGGGGTCATCATAAGCAGTATGGCACTAATTGAATAAGTTAATAATGTATTTTTCTCATCTAAATTAATTGAAGATGATATATTTGGTAATTTTATTAAAATGAAACTAGATATTTAAATTCATTTCCATGGTAGTTCATTATGATTTTCTTTTAAGTTACCAAAATAAATTTAAATAAATAATATATGTCGATGGCACAAATGTATGAAACAAACAAGAAGAGTTATCCAAAAAATGGATTATATTAAAAATTATGAATTCATATAATATTTTTATCATGGAAAAAATAACTTCTTTCTCGATGAATTTTATGTTTTTTTGCTAGACACTAATTTTGGGAATTACACATGCTCAAATAATTCTAATAAAAAGAAGCTTTGGGAGTCACAAACTATGTATATAAAAATACGAGTTCAATTATATTTTTAATTTGATATTGATATGATTTATTATTCTCTATAGTAGTATAGAATTATCATACATAAATATTAAATACTTTTTGATGAGTATTCATTACTTTACAAAAAATGCATGAGGATCATAATAGTTTAGTGACTTCGGATTCATGGTAAAAAATATTCTAATTTGGTGAAAGATATTAAATATCTATGATAAATATATTACCATTTATTAATCGTAATAGACATACCCTACTTTAAACATGTCTTCAAAACCTAGGAAGTGTAAACAAAATAAAGGGCAAGGTCAAATGGTTAGTAAGGGTAAACATGTGATATAACAATACACCAGGAGAATATGGTATATAAAACATGAGAATAAATTTTATAAACTATACCTTGCATATAATAGACTATAAAAATGAGTTATGGAATAAATATTAGTAGTTAATAATACATTAATCATAATGGAATAAAATTATACGAGACATGAGACCATAAAAATGGAATAAGACATATAATTTTTGTGTAAAAATAAGCTGATCACATTGAGAACACGTATAAATGGATGCATGTTCACTCACCATGTTATGGACATGAAATCAGGACCTCCCATAAACTTATGGACTTGACACCAGGTCCACACATAACACTATGAGCAAGAAAAAATGTTCCATACATAATACTGTGAGCATGAAATAAGGTTTGCACAAAACTTTTTCAACATGTAATCATGTTCACTTATAACACTTTGGAAATGAAATCATGTTCAGAAATAACATTATGTTCATGTAATTTAGTTCACTCATAACATATTTAATACAAAGTTACCCATTTTTGAATAGTTTATTGAAAATATATATAAGTCCCACCCATAAAATAATAAAAATCATAATTATGTGTGCCACAATATCATAAAAAATTATTCATATAATGAAAAATGAAATTAAATGGGGTTAATAAACATTTCATCACATTATACCTATGGAAAAGAGATATGTTTCAAAATCATTTCATCATATCATCATAGAATAACCCATAGAAAAAGGTATGAGTTTCATAATAATTTTCTCATAGTAAAATCTATGGAAAAAATGGATTTCATAATCAAATTTTCATGATACAACATTCATAGAAATAATAATAATATAATCCTTCATTTATTTCCCAATAAAATCATAAATTGCACAAATGGATTTCATTTTTGATGGAGAATGATTTAGAAATAACGCATGGAAAATTTCTATATTAAATAAGTTTTCCTGGTAAATAATGTTTTAAAACAAATAACTCATAAAAAATTTAAAAAATTATTATTTTGGAAAATAACCATGAAACATTATAATGGAATATTCAATGAAAATAATGTCCATGATGGTGTAAAACTCCATCCATTCTATAAACAATAAAATAATGATTCTCTTCATATTTTCGGTAAAAGTCAAATAGACATTGCTTAGAAAATGACATGAAGATTACATTTAATTTATATTATAGTAAAAATTAGATAATAATGTTTGTAATAAATAATTTTAATGTTTTTAGAGTGATTTTTGGTTTTTTCTGAAAACATATATTTGGATGAAAATGGGTTCTCGATTGAAGGAAGAATTAAATAAAATGTCTTATCGAAAAACATTTCGCTATTATTTTATATACCAAAGATTGAAAAATTGTAGTATTTCCTAAAAATATAATTAATAACTAGAGTAGAATAAAATTTATTAGAGATCATTTTAGGAATATCACAACATGTCAACATAGGAGACTTAAACCTAAACAATCCCATTAAATGTTGAGATTGAAACATAAATATGTTACCACATTGATAATCATTTAAAACATAATCCTTGTGAAATAGATATAATAAAATATATATATAATCCACATAAATTTTAGGATAATAATCATATAATTCATTCAAGATAAGTATATAAACCACATTAAATAAATTTGTGATGAGTAAGGCATGCGTGTTACAAATGTAATAACTAATGGAGAAATCCCTTACAATATGTCCCGAATTCCTTCATATACATTAAAACCTCCTATATAATAATAATAATTTTATTATAAATCTATTACATAACCATTAATAGATATTTAATAGCATATATTATTTACTTGTTACCATTTATTTCATTTTTATTACCAATTCCTTGATAAAATCGCATTTTTCATAATAACTAGTTTTTTTCATATATATTTTTATTTTTGATTTTCAATCCTCTTAATTTGATCTTGGTTCTTTAATACATATAATAATAATCATGAAATAATAATAATATTTTTACAACAATTATACTTTTAAAACCAATCTATAAATATGTTATGTAGAAATAATGTACATTATGATCATTGAGATGGTAGGTTCTACAAATGCATGAGTAATGATTCCATTTTTCAATGATCATTATTGAAAGGATTTCAGTAATATTTTATCTATCTAAAATGATAATAATATCATAAATAAAATATTATATATTTAAATATACTTATACATATAATCTATGTGGTGTGGTGATAAAAAGAGAGAGTCACATCACTTTGTGAAGGTGGTAGTCCATACTTACTCAAACGATGTTATCAATATTCAATGAGTGAAAAAGTAAGAAATAAAAAGATATATTATATTTTGAGAATGATAAATATGTAATTAATTTCATAATTATTTCATAAATATCACGGATATTCATAACTTTTTCTACATTATATTACATGTAAAGCGTTAGTGAAAAAAAAAATCGCATCGCTTTACGAGGTGGTAGTCTACTGTACAAACAAGATATGTAATCATATCCCCTTTAAAATGGTATTTAGAAAAGGTATATATGATATAATTAATTAATAGATATAATTATTTTATAAATATCATATATATAATTTATATCAATCATCATACTCAACTATGATAGGTTGTAATGGAAAAACCAATGACATCAGCTCACGAGGCGGCAACTCGCCATACACATGAATGATGATTTCATAACCCATTTGATGGAATTTTGGATGATTGTAGGTAATTGAATAAAAAATATATCTATATATGGAATATTTTAATGTTATTATATCATCATGGTTTAATAATAATTTAATGAGGCATATAATGAAATAAAATAATAATGGTCGTTGTAGAACGTTAGCTATTGTTCGAGTAACAACGTTTGATTTACAAAAAACTCCATCATAGAATGGAATTAAAAAAATAAAAGGCCTATAGGATTATAGGTGGGTTTTTAAAAATTTATTTTTGTATGTATTTTATGAACCAAAATGGTTGGAAGGTGTTAAGAGGAGACGAGAGGGGTGGCCTTTAATAAGTGAGGTGATGATCACACTTGTAATTATTTGAAAAGAAAAAGGTGTACGCATATGTTTGACATTCCAAAAGGGTTCAAACTGAAAAAATCTCAAGAATTATAAGTTTTGGTAAAACTATATCCATAAAATATATTTTGACTATGGATTTATACCATTATAACACTTATCTTTTTTAGTTTAACTTTCGGTAAACCCATTTATACCATAATCATGGAAAATAATAATTTTTTTTCACTTTTAATTGTGTTAAAAAATCAATGTGAACCTATTAGATAATATAAATTATCATTATTCAAAATATGGAATCAAATATTTAAAATTATATTCTTATAAGTTAAAAAATATAATTTACAATTAATCTAAAAGACAAGACTAGTAAGCATGTTTCAAAAGAGAAAAAAGTCAAAAGATTAAAAGATTTTTATATTAAAATACAAAATGAAAATTATTCTCATAAAATAAATTTTATTAATATAAATATAATTAATATAAATATAATTTAAAACATATTTAAAATATAATTAACCTTTAAAAAAATATTTTAAAAAATAATATTTAAAAAACTTATATTTTTCACTTTTCATAAATTAAATTAATCTAGTTTTGAATTTATAATTTAAAAAATTATATACATTTATTTTCATATAATTTTTCTAAAATGTAAATTATTATTTTTAAAATAAGTGTGGAAAAATACAAAATAACTACTTTTAAAAGGAAATTGTTTTTCAAATAAAATTGGATATATAATTATCTCTTGTCTAGATAAAACATAAGGTGATTATTTAATATTTTATTGAATATTAAATATATTAATTTCATTAAAATTAATCAATCAATTTGTTTTTTTAATTTATATAGGTAAAATGGATTTTCTTCCTAATTTTGTTTTTCAGAAAAAGATTTCATTTATTTTCAAATTGTTTTTTATTTTTATTTATAATTAATTGGTCACCAATTAAATAATTATATATATATGGGTAAACCATTTATTTTCATAATTTAGTTAATTCTATTCATAACAAACATTTCAATAGTTAAGAGATCACTACCATTTTAAAAAATAAAATTTTATTACTATGTCACATTTTTGTCAAAAAATGGGTTGCATGTAACACAATATAAATATGATGCTACATGTAATGAAAAATATTGAAAAGGTAATATATTTAATATTTTTTTCAAGAAATATCAGTGTGTTACATTCTATGTTCATTGAAAAATAATTATTCTTGGTATGTTGGTCACGTGAAATCATTTTCTAATTATTTTAGTTTAGAATATAAATGTGTTTATTATTAAATAATAAATATTTATGAGTTGGAAAAAATAATTTTTTTATCAATTATTCATTATTCACATGGAAATATATTTTTTTAATTATTAATTAAATATTTATTAATTAATATTTATTTTAATAATAAATATTAATTTTACAGTTCATTGAATAATTTATTTATTTATTTTTTGAATAAATATTATAATTGTATGTATTTATTTAAATAAATATATATTATTCGGGGCTTTAAAAATTACATGGAGTATTGCTAAGAAGATTAAAAAGTGACTGTTGAATGAATAATTATATTATTGTACTTTTTATAAATATCAATTGCTTATCCTCGAGAGTAGAATTAGATTTATATAATTTTTTAGAGAATTTTAGGATTATTCTAAAAGGATTCTCAAAAAATTATTCTGTCAAATACCTTGAGAGATTTTCGCAAGAACTCACTCTAAAATATGAAATAGTTTTCCCCCCTCTCAAGACATAGTGTAAAAGAGAAAAATTATCTCAATCCTAGGACAATACATGTTACGATCAATGAAAAATGATTAAAGGAATTCAGATTCATTATTCTAGATCCCAGAATATGATTGACTACATTATGTGATTTTTGGAGAATATGTTCATATTACTTGATGGATCATAGTTTGGATTCTACACCACAAAAATGAAACTATTATTTGAGCTACCAAATTAATCAATAAAAAGGAAAAATTACCAAGTTAAGGTAAATATTTTATTAAATTATCTATAAATTTTATATGAAATGATATTATCTATAAATAATAATTGGTTTCATTATCAAGCATTTCGTATTTTACCCTTTTAAATAATTGAAAAACTTTATTGGGAATGGGTTGGACTACATTCACTATTCCCAGAATCCTTCATGTGGTATCAGAGAGGTATTATAACAATTTATAACGATTTATTATTTGGTTTCTTGACTTCCACTTCTTTAAGAAATAATTCAATTCTAATTTTTCATCATTAATAACAAAATGGGATAATATTTTTTGAGTTAATATGAACATGAATATACCTTGAAAGATAAAAAAACTATTAATGATCCCAACTAGAGGTGCATGGATTTCTCGATAGATTCCATGGTTACATGACATGTAATTCAAATTACATAAGGTATACTATTGTTCACCCATACCTTTATGTGTCATTATAGTTACAACACATCATGTGGGTGTTAGTACCTTACATCACTTGATTCCAGGTGTTGACCATTATTTTTCATATGGTTTGGTAGTGAGTAGATTCATTATTTTTGGTGTACATACTATGTATCAAAAATTGTTTCTGACCCCATGGGAATTATGAAAGTGACATTGTCAATGTACATTATGTATAATTAATACATCCATCATGTTTTTATTTCCACATGAGTGGCACAATAACATGTGAATTACAAGGCATGTAGTTGGGTACACACATTATATAACAAGGGATATTTTCCACAAGTGACACACGAGGTCCATAATAAATAAATTTGGGTGGAATGAAATGAATTGCATAAAATGTAGAAGGTCATACAAGCCATGTATATTGGTCTTACTCATGAACGTTCCATGCTAATTATGGTATTTTGTTTTAGTATAACTCACAAATAATTAAATGTTATGTCGAAGTAAATTTCATATCGCTAATTTTGTACATAATTTGAAAGGTAATTTTTCACTAGAGTGAATATCATGTGATTTTTCATAGGTCATGTGGAAATAAATTTTTAATATAACGTCTACATTATTCTAAAAATTCATGTGCTATATAGTCCCTATATAATCCTTTACTCATGGTCATCACATGTGGTACTAACCGCATATATACATGAAATATCATGTGGTTAAACATGCCTTATATAATATATGCTTTAACTAATAGAATAAAATGCCATGTAATTTCATAAAACACCATATTTTCATACCTATCATGTATGTACAATAAAGATGAAATTTTTCATAAAAATTCTAGGTCAAATTCTTTGGCGATTTATGATGCATACCATATAAGGCCCCAGCCTTAAACCTTACTTAATCTTGAGTTATTACAAGATTACACATTGAGGATCTTTTCAGGTTTAGAGTTTTAGAGAATTAGATCATGAAACTTGCATTACATTCCACATTTAAACAAAGTGGTTACATAAAAGATAGTATTCATTCTTCCCATCAACAGAAACATATTTAAAATAAAACATGGATTCTTTCTTGACACATCCTTGACACTATCATCACATCATGTACTGTTACCTTGACCTGTGAAAAACATTTCAAAAACTTGGGATGAGCATAAAAAGCTCAGTAAGGGATATAAAGATATGGAAAGGAAACATGAGTACATGTATACATAAGAATGAAATCATACTTTACCCATAAAACATAGGCATATCAAATCATGAATAAATCATAGACACAAAAGGTAACTTGAAGAATTCATAACATTCTTACGTAGGGAGTAACCCTCTTGGTTACGTTTTGGAATACCCATCACAGTATATTCCCTAAATCTCTTCTGAGAAACCTCAATGTTTCACTCCTTCGCGTTGCCTAATGCTTTGGAGAGATATATCGGGCTCACCCGCCATTAGTTTATCACGGAACCACCCGTTTTCATAACAATGGCCATGAACCATAACATAAATGTATCACATAAAACATGAAACAAGGAAACATAACATTTCCACATTTCAATCACAATATTACATTTTAGTATATGGAAATAATGAATCCATTCAAAAAAACCATTTCCAAACCCATTTAAAACATTTAATAAAGAGATTTTTGAATCAAAGTGTCCCATACCACCTTGAAGCATAAAATTTTAAACCATTAATATCCATATAAATAAATCCTTAAAACCATTTTGAAAACATGGATATTAATAAGAACAAATAATTAAAACATTTAAAACGATATTTTGGTTAAAGGGGTTTTACCAAAATTAGAGACACTTGAATAAAATAATTGAGGAATAACATTTAGTCAGAACTTTATAATATCATGAGAATTAATGGATTCATGATATAATACTCCAAAGGACTGTATATACACCATATAAGAGTGAATTGGTACATAACAACAATGAACCCTCAATAGAAATATCAAATGTGATGAAATCCCTTATAGAGAAGGTATCCTTAAATTAAGGACAAATCAATCTCAAAAATATGTGTTACAAATATAAGTACACCCAATATAAGTGGATATTAAGTGTAAAATAATAAAAGGTCATTCACACATATTCAACGGATGACATATTCAATGACTACATCTTGAACCCAAATAAATCGAAATTGGGTTAAAAAGTTTCCTTGACAACCTAACGGCATCCCATCGAAATGAGTTGATGAGAGATAAAAAGTGTATCTCATCACTTGGACATAAAATTTACATCAATAAGGGTATATGAGAACATATCCCAACATAACAATATGTTAATTAAAAGACCCAACAAAAGAAGTCTTTTAAAAAAGAGGAGGGTGAAAGGTTCCCTTACCGACTTGGGTATCTCTCAAAACATACACCCCATGAAAGAAGGACAATAGATCATTGATGTAAATACTCATAAATGAAAGTATATTACACAAAGAGTAGAATAATGGGCAGTAAATACACCACTCAATGGAATTTGTGGCAAATGTAGCATAAATCTCACGGGAATAAAAGTGAGATGAAAAATCCCTTACGAAAACTCGGCAGCCTAACGGCGCCACATGAAACTTACGAATATGGATTGATGAGATTAAATAGGGTATCTCATCACATTATAATAAAATTTACAGAAAGAGGAATATAAAAGAACATCCCACAACATTACAAAGAGGCGCTTAAAAGAAGTGACATAAAGGAGAGTACTTAAAAAGAAAGAGAGAGGTTAGATCTCTTACGAAAGTTCGGCAGCCTAACAGTGCCACTCAAAACATCCAAAATGGATTGATGAGAGAGAATATGGTCTCTCATCACATGAAAATAAAAATTACAGTAAGTGTAATATAAAAGATCATCCCAATAACAAGAAAGATGAGCTTTAAAAGGAATGACATAAATGTGTGTACTTAAAAAGAAAGAGAGGAGTAAGATCCCTTACCTCGGGTCGGACTTGACTCGATCGTTTTTTAATCTCCTGAATAATAAACTTGAGATAATTTATACTTCCTTAAGAAACTTTTTCATGTTAATTATTCCTTTTATATCACTTATTACCATGTCATAAACATTATGTAATCATTTAAGTTAATAATATTTGTTTTGCCGATATTTGGTTCTTAAGTCGGAAGTGGACTTCTTACAATTACATGTTGTTCGTGTGGACAAATGTTTATTATATCAAGAATTGTATTAATGATGTAGATATCATATATGTCATATATATCCAGTACATTCATGCATTTATAACATTACATAATCATTTAGAGGTAAGAAATGAAATGCACCGTTCATGGAGACGGTAAGTCGTACGTACGCATTAACGCTACTTTCATTTCTATTTCGTATTTTATAGAATGGAATAATAATTATATAAAGGTATATTATAACTCCAGTATAATATCATATATAATATCATAGTTCCATCCTTTATACGTCCCACATATGGTATTTAACGAATCAAATCACTTTGGGGGGGGGGGGCGGTAGTCCGCACTTCCTTAAATGAAGATATCGCGTTTACCCATAATGGAAACCATAAAGGTATGCCCAAAATAAAAAAACATAAGCTTAAGGAAATCATAAACATATTATATATCATATATAAAAATAGTGACATCATAATGGCCACCTTTGAAGGTGTTAAATGAGTATTGAACAATCATCGTTTCGGGAGGCAGAATTTCGCCATCCATGGAAACCGTATGTTATTTAACCATTTGATGTAGTTGTGTGAGAGTTTATCTCGAATAAATCTTATAACAACATCCTAGTATATTGGAGATACTGGTGTTGTTACAAAAGAAGTAAATAAAACGAGTTTAGGGGGTTGGAGAAGAAAAATAAAACAAATGAACATGAGGGAATGAATTACCTTTAAAAGTGTAACTCCTTTTGATTTGAGCCTAAAGGATTCCTTTGAAAGGATTATGCCCAAAGGGAATCCTCTAGGATGAGGATAGGGATGTGGAGAGAGTAAATGGGCAGGGGTTGGCCGAGCAAAAGGCTTGAGGAGTGTGTGAAATGAGGTAGAGGTGGGGGCCTTTTATAAGAGGAGAGGAGGGGCACTTTTGGAATGTAAGAAATATTACTTTATTTGAAAATGTGTTTCGGTTTTAAAAGGTCCCACATTGATATTATTCGTGGATAAGGTGATAAGGGTTCGAAATCCACCCATAAAATAAGTTTTTGACATGTGTAGGTCATAGAGTTTACATTATCTTCTCATTTTATTTAAATCGTCAGATAATGATGTCATCGCTGCATCATTATGATGTCATAAATAATTTAGTTTATTTAATGTCTAAAAATTATAAAACAATTACTATGATGTAGGAAATATTTTTAGCTTTCCAATGACTATTTATAATAAAAAAATCTGACTTGTATAACCCCACTTAAAAATTGTTTTAGTAAAACATATCATGTTTGTGTCATTTTTACTTTTACATTAAATAAAAAGTTATTTATGTCATTTCCCAACCAATGTGGCTCCATGGGGTCCCCAAGTTGAACCATGGATTTTCTTGGTCAGCCATTACACATCCAATGAGGTTAGGACATGTGTCATGTTTATTTAATATTATTAAAACATTATTTTTACCTTAAACTACACTAATTACCTATAATCGCGATTAAAAACTTAATAAGTTACTATTCACCAAAAAATTATTTTTATCCCATTGAACCAAATTTTACTTCTTAATGAAAACCATGTATGTCGGATTTTTGAAATTCAAAACACAAAGATGGAAAATTTTCATTTAAACGGAAAAATCAGTTTTTATAAGTACCACTTAGTGGTGTCACTATTCATCAAAAATTGATGTTTTCCAGAAAAATCCCAAAAATTCACCCTAAGCTATATTTGATATTCCGAATTCAAAAATGAAGTCTATTTTAAAAAATTCAAAACATATAAGTCACATTAATTAATTTAACAATTAATTCCCGCTGTCAGAGCAAATAGCGTGTTTTTATGAAACAATTAGTATCAAAAGATTGACACTGGTTTCAGTCTGTTTTCAAAGTGAAATTAATTCCAAAGACCACTATTGGATTTAATGGTAAAAATATATTCTAATTTCACTTTAAAACCAATTAAAATGCTAATCTAATCATATAAATAAATTAGATTAAAAAGAGGTTTTGAATTAAAATACAACATTTTACAGTATTCATTAAAAAAATGAACTTTATCGTAAAGATACAAAAAATTTACACAAAGTAAATTTTGATGTCCCGATTCTTAATAAGAGTTTTATTTGGTCAAAAAGAATGTTTAAGAGTGAACAAAACTATATTTAATGATGGTTCAACATCAAAAGGTGATAAGTGAACCTTTAGTGAAAACTAGGGCATATACGCCTAAAATTGAATTCTTTCCGTATTTTAAGCCTCTATCCTTTACTGGATAAATGTAAAAACATTTAAAAACATATATAATAATATTTTAGTTATTTATATCCATTCCCGCCATTACAACGGCTACATGTTAACTACTATTTAAAATAATATTATTTTATTATTAGAGTGCAATGTAAGATTCCCAAGAAACTCGTTGTTGCGTGTTGAGTACGCCATCGAGCATAGCATCCCCTTTAAAGTCATATTAATATTTTATTCACAAATATAGATAAATATGAAAATGTCATATTCTTTATTTACCTGGGCTGTTACATCCTTCCCCCCTTTTGGGAATTGCATCCTCGCAATTTTTAAAATTGAGCTTGGAAACATCCTTGAACATCCCACATTGGAACAAGAGTCGGTAAAACAATCACTTTAAAATAAAGGAAGATAAGTACAGAGGTCAGCCGAGTTAACCCATACTAGGATTCCATGTAGAAAAACATAGACATGGAAGAAAAAGCAAAGGGTCATGTTCTTGAGGGAGATTGATAGTAAACATGTCTAGGAGATAGTTAACAATGATAAAATCACAAACTTGTGATGGGTTAAACGGTATTCGATTCCCCAGTAGGAAAAGCTAATAGAAAACATTTTTGTTTTCAGTTACTTTTTATTGAGGAATTTATTCATAAGGAAACATAATCACTTATCATGTTGACTTTAAACTTTTACTAGATTCCTTAATCAAACTCATATTTTTTCGAAAAGACGAGTATTTAGGGAGACTTGTTCGCATTAAGAGTACTATAATCAACTTCTAGAGAATCACCTAATCCACAAAAGAGAACTATATACATCCCATGTCTTTAGGCATTAACCAAAACCAAAACCAAAAAGGTTAGTACAAGGTCAGATAATCCAGAAAATGATAACCCATTAAAAAGAAAATCCTTGCTTAATCTCCAAAATATGTCCAACAAAACCCAATGTTCAATGAGGACCATCCGATAATAAATTTGTCCATAAAATTCTTCAAAGTAAACCAATATAATTTTGAAACCCAAATATTTGAAGGATTTAGTCACATAGTCTTCCAATTTAAATCGTAACATTTATCTCCAAACAACATCAGTTGCTCCTAAAGTCTCGTATTGAAAAGTAATTAACCTCATCACATATCCTCTATGATAGGTTAATAATTTTCATAAATAACCAAAAATCAACTTACTCTTGAAAAAAGAATCAGTCAAACTAACCAGGGACTTCACGTAGTCCAGTGGTAGGTGATAACTACCAGTTGCACTTTGATTGTGGGTTCGATTCCCGTAGCTTTGTCCGACGCGACAGGTAGTCACACGGTCTACGTGTTGTCCTTTTTCCAAAACTATATAATTCTCAAATCATTCCCCAAAAAGGGATAAAATCATCAAAAATAACCATAACATAATTTAACCTCAATTTTATCTCATGCCTTTCACTTCAATCATAAAATATAGTAACCCATAATTACCTCAAAAGTAAGGACCATATAAACCCAAATGGTTCTTTATAACTATGTCAACAAAAGAAAATATAACTATTACTTGAATAAATTTTTCCTATATTAAACATCTGGGTTACACATAATATAAAAAGTCTTCTAATGCAACCCCATCATCAAAAGTGACTTAATACTCTTAAGAATTTCACCATAACTCTTGATGCCCTTATATGTTGACATCTTACTCATTCAACATTCTTCATGATCCATTATCCATTCCTTTCCAACTTATTCTGAAATACCTCTTTCCTACAAAAAAAATCATGAATCATATCCTAAGATTCCAAAATAGGAAAACAACAGTCATGAAATAGTACATACCTTTGATTGGTCATTGTCAGTTTCTTCATCCTCAATCGGAATGGCATTAGGTATTGGTTAATGAATATTGGTACGCTCTTGGTGACCCCATTCACGAAACTTCTTCATAGGACATGTGTTTTCATAATGACCATGCAGACCACATTTAAAACCTTCAAT
The DNA here is from genome assembly GCA_963277665.1 of Viscum album. Taxonomy (NCBI): domain Eukaryota; kingdom Viridiplantae; phylum Streptophyta; class Magnoliopsida; order Santalales; family Viscaceae; genus Viscum; species Viscum album. The sequence goes on along the minus strand of OY728145.1, from coordinate 1,260,628,299 downwards.
TGATCCCTCAGAAAGAACTTCTTTCCCTTTCCTCGAGTCAACTGGATGCTTCCTTTTTCTATGGCACGTTCTTGCTTTATGACCTTCATTTCCACATCTATAGAATATTTCTGTCCCTTTGAAAAAATTTCCTAGGTGATTCTTTCCACATCTTTGACACATAGGTTTTTGAACACACTTACCTTTATGATTATTACCTATACATCCGTAGGGATTTGTTTCTTGCATATATGATGCCTTAGAGAAATCTCCAAGGTTTAGGTGGTCAATCATGACTCTAGATAGTTGGTTGAGGATAATCACAAGAGTTCACATTGCAGCTCCCATATCATTCAGCTGCTTGCTCAAAAAACTGTCACAGTTTCCTTCACATCCACTGTTACTTTGGTGCCTGCTAGATCCAGCCATTTACTAAAACCAAAAAGGTCAGTGTGAGTATATCAAAAAAACCATCATATACTAATGAGTAAGATAAACACTATGATATACTTACTCATTCACTTTATCTAAAACCAGGACTCTTTCTGAAATCCTAACCATTATGGTAATGTCACTTATGTTCAAAGAATACCCTTACCTCTAAAGTTATCTAAACCGACCTTTGATACCAACTATAAGGCCCCAGCCTTAAACCTTAATTAATCTTGAGTTATTACAAGATTACACATTGAGTATCTTTTCAGGTTTAGAGTTTTAGAGAATTAGATCATGAAACTTGCATTACATTCCACATTTAAACAAAGTGGTTACATAAAAGACAGTATTCATTCTTCCCATAAACGGAAACATATTTAAAATAAAACATGGATTCTTTCTTGACACATCCTTGACACTATCATCACATCAGGTACCCTTCCCTTGACCTGTGAAAAACATTTCAAAAACTTGGGATGAGCATAAAAATCTCAGTAAGGGATATAAAGATATGGAAAGGAGACATGAGTACATGTATACATAAGAATGAAATCATACTTTACCCATAAAACATAGGCATATCAAATCATGAATAAATCATAGACACAAAAGGTAACTTGAGGCATTCATAACATTCTTACGTCGGGAGTAACCCTCTTGGTTACGTTTTGGAATACCCATCACAGTATATTCCCTAAAGCTCTTCAGTGAAACCTCAATGTTTCACTCCTTTGCATTACCCAATGCATTGGAGAGCTATACCAGGCTCACCTGCACTTAGTTTATCACGGAACCACCCATTTTCATAAAAATGCCCAAGAACCATAACATAAATGTATCACATAAAACATGCATAAAGGAAACATAACATTTCCACATTTCAATCACAATATAACATTTTAGTATATTGAAATAATGAATCCATTAAAAAAGAAACCATTTCCAAAACCATTTAAAACATTTAATAAAGATATTTTTAATCAAAGTGTCCCATACCACCTTGAAGCTTAAAATTTTAAACCATTAATATCCATATAAATAAATCCTTAAAACCATTTTGAAAACCTGGATATTAATAAGAATAAATAATTAAAACATTTAAAACGATATTTTGGTTAAAGGGGTTTTACCAAAATTAGAGACACTTGAATACAATAATTGAGGAATAACATTTAGTCAGAACTTTATAATATCATGAGAATAAATGGATTCATGATATAATACTCCAAAGGACAGTATATACACCATATAATAGTGAATTGGTGCATAACAACAGTTAACCCTCAATAGAAATGTCAAATGTGATGAAATCCCTTATAGAGAAGGTATCCTTAAATTAAGGACAAATCAATCTCAAAAATATGTGTGAAACATATAATTACACCCAATATAAGTGGATATTAATTGTAAAACAATAAAAGGTCATTCACACATATTCAATGGATGACATATTCAATGACTACATCTTGAACCCAAAGAAATCGAAATTGGGTTAAAAAGTTCCCTTGACAGCCTAACGGCATCACATCAAAATGAGTTGATGAGAGATAAATAGTATATCTTATCACTTGGACATAAAATTTACATCAATAAGGATATATTAGAACATATCCCAACATAACAATATGTAAATTAAAAGATCCAACAAAAGAAGCCTTTTAAAAAAGAGGAGGGTGAAAGGTTCCCTTACTGGCTTGGGTATCTTTCAAAACATACACCCCATTAAAGAAGGACAATAGATCATTGATGTAAATACTCATAAACGAAATTATATTACACAAAGAGTAGAATAATGGCCATTACATACACCACTCAATGTAATTTGTGGCAAATGTAGCATAAATCTCACGGGAATAAAAGTGAGATGAAAAATCCCTTATGAAAACTCGGCAGCCTAACGGCGCCACATAAAACTTCCGAATATGGATTGATGAGATTAAATAGGGTATCTCATCACATTAAAATAAAATTTACAGAAAGAGTAATATAAAAGAACATCCCACAACATTACAAATAGGAGCTTAAAAGAAGTGACATAAAGGAGAGTACATAAAAAGAAAGTGAGAGGTTATATCTCTTACGAAAGTTCGGCAGCCTAATGGCGCCACTCAAAACTTCCAAAATGGATTGATGAGAGAGAATATGGTCTCTCATCACATGAAAATAAAAATTACAGTAAGTTTAATATAAAAGATCATCCCAATAACAAGAAATATGAGCTTTAAAAGGAATGACATAAAAGTGTGTACTTAAAAAGAAAGAGAGGAGTAGGATCCCTTACCTCGGGTCCGACTTGACTCGATCGTTCTTCAATCTCTTGAATAATAAACTTGAGTTAATTTATACTTCCTTAAGAACCTTTTTCAAGTGAATTATTCCTTTTATATCACTTATTACCTTGTCATAAACATTATGTAATCATTTAAGTTAATAATATTTGTTTTGTCGATATTTGGTTCTTAAGTCGGAAGTGGACTTCTTACAATTACATGTTGTTCGTGTGGCCAAATGTTTATTATATACAGAATTTTATTCATGATGTAGATATCATATATGTCATATATATCCAGTAAATTTATGCATATATAACATTACATAATCATTTAGAGGTAAGAAATGAAATGCACCGTTCATGGAGACGGTAAGCCGTACGTACGCATGAACGCTACTTTCATTTCTATTTCGTATTTTATAGAATGGAATAATAATGATATAAAGATATATTATAATTCCAGTATAATATCATATATAATATCATAGTTCCATCCTTTATACGTCCCACATATGGTATTTAACGAATCAAATCACTTTGAGGGGGCGGTAGTCCACACTTCCTTAAATGAAGATATCGCGTTTACCCATAATGGAAACCATAAAGGTATGCCCAAAATGAAAAAACAGAAGCTTATAGAAAACATAAACATATTATATATCATATATAAAAATAGTGACATCATAATGTCCACCTTTGAAGGTGTTAAATGAGTATTGAACAAACATCGTTTCGGGAGGAAGAATTTCACCATCCACGGAAACTGTATGTTCTTTAACCATTTGATGTAGTTGTGTGAGAGTGTAGCTCGAATAAATATTATAACAACATACTAGTATATTGAATATACTGGTTTTGTTACAAAATAAGTAAATAAAAAGAGTTTAGGGGGTTGGAGAAGCAAAATAAAACAAATGAACATGAGGGAATGAATTACCTTTAAAAGTGTAACTCCTTTTGATTTGAGTCTAAAGGCTTCCTTTAAAATGATTCTGCCCAAAGGGAATCCTCTAGGACGAGGATAGGGATGTGGAGAGAGTAAATGGGCAGGGGTTGGCCGAGCCAAAGGCTTGAGGAGTGTTTGAAATGAGGTAGAGGTGGGGGCCTTTTATAAGAGGAGAGGAGGGGCACTTATGGAAAGTAAGAAATATTACTTTATTTGAAAACAATTTTCGGTTTTAAAAGGTCCCACATTGATATAATTCGTGTATAAGGTGATAAGGGTTCGAAATACACCCATCCAATAAGTTTTTGACATGTGTAGGTCATAGAGTATACATTATCTTCTCGTTTTATTTAAATCGTCAGATAATGATGTCATCGCTGCATCATTATGATGTCATAAATAATTTAATTTATATAATGTCTAAAAATTATAACCATATTACTATGATGTAGGAAATCTTTGTAGATTTCCAATGACTATTTATAATAAAAACTCTGACTTGTATAACCCCACTTAAAAATTTATTTAGTAAAACATATCATGTCTGTGTCTTTTTTACTTTTACATTAAATAAAAAGTTATTTATGTCATTTCCCAACCAAAGTGGCACCATGGGGTCCCCAAGTTGACCCATGGCTTTTCTTGGTCGTCCATTACACATCCAATGAGGTTAGGACATGTGTCAAGTTTATTTCATATTATTAAAACATTATTTTTACCATAAACTACACTAATTACCTCTAATCGCGATTAAAAACTTAATAAGTTACTATTCACCAAAAAATTATTTTTATCCAATTGAACCACATTTTACTTCTTAATGCAAACCATTTATGTAGGATTTTTGAAATTCAAAACACAAATATGGAAAAATTTCATTTAAACGGAAAAATTAGTTTTTATAAGTACCACTTAGTGGTGTCAGTATTCATCAAAAATTGATGTTTTTCAGAAAAATCCCAAAATTCACCCTAAGCTATATTTGATATTCCGAATTCAAAAATGAAGTCTATTTTACAAAATTCAAAACATATAAGTCACATTAATTAATTTAATAACTAATTCCCGCTGTTAGAGCAAATAGCGTGTTTTTATGAAACAATAAGTCTCAAAAGATTGACACTGGTTTAAGTCTGTTTTCAAAGTGAAATTAATTACAGCGACCACTATTGGATTTAATGGTAAAAATATATTCTAATTTAAGTTTAAAACCAATTCAAATGAAAATCTAATCATATAAATAAATTATATTAAAAAGAGGTTTTGAATTAAAATACAACATTTTACACTATTCATTAAAAAAATGAACTTTATCGGAAAGATACCAAAAATTTACACAAAGTAAATTTTGATGTACCGATTCTTAATAAGAGTTTTATTTGGTCCAAGAGAATGTTTAAGAGTGAACAAAACTATATTTAATGATGTTTCAACATCAAAAGGTGATAAGTGAACCTTTAGTGAAAACTATGGCATATACGCCTAAAATTGAATTCTTTCCGTATTTTAAGCCTCTATCCTTTATTGGATAAATGTAAAAACATTTAAAAACATATATAATCATATTTTAGTTATTTCTATCCATTCCCGCCATTACAACAGCTACATGTTAACTACCATTTAAAATAATATTATTTTATTATTAGTGTGCAATGTAAGATTCCCAAGAAACACGTTGTTGCGTGTTGGGTACGCCATCGAGCATAGAATCCCCTTTAAAGTCATATTAATATTTTATTCACAAATATGGATAAATATGAAAATGTCATATTCTTTATTTACCTGGGATGTTACATACCATGTAAGTGTTAAACACGATAATTGATATTAAATAGTTGTATAAAGAGATACATTATTTCACATCTATTACACTCCATATAATAATTGTCATTAAATAAATTAATTTTTTTCATTATATAGGATGTGATTATCAAGGAATGTTTTGAGAGATAATTAAGAGAAATAAATAAATAATTAATTAATTCGAGGTATTTTTGTTAATAAAATAACATATTGAAATGAATGTTATAAATTTTATTGCATAGTCATTGTATATTTTGATTGAGAATGAGATTGATTTATATGTCAATGTGTTGGGTTTATTTTTAATTTAATTATTTATTATATGGGTTCTTGTTATATGTTTTTTAAAATTGATAATCTATTTATCATTTATTAAATTTTTATTATTCATGACTGTCATATAAAAGGATTATTATATAAAATGATAATTTTTTCTTCTCCTCACTAGTGATTGAGTAAGTATTTTTAATGTAGGTATCTTCTAGTAATTCTATAGAATTTAAGACATGATTTGAGGTAAACATGAACAAATATATATACAGGTTAATTAAGTAATGCTACTACTTAAGATAGGTATTAGATTAATGATGTTTTCATCTGGGGGTGAGGTTGGTTCTTTTAGCTATTGATAATTAAACATATAGTGGAAAATTAATTGTCACATAACATATTTATTTTATTTTTAATATTTATGGTTATATATTTATGTGGAACATGTTTATTTTATGATTAAAGAATATAACATAAAGTACATATATAATAACAATTACTTATGAAATAAAACAATGATATTATATATAAATTATTAATTCTAGACATAGTTAATTTATTATGTAAATTCAATAAAATATTATCAAAAATATGATATATAAAATAAATAATTGTTATCGACATGATAAAAAAATTCCTTACATGAAAAGATTGAGTTTTATATCTCTTTTTATAACTCGAGATATAATGAAACCAAAAATTAAATATTAGTTTGGACCATATGAACAAACATTATTTTATTAGGGAGTTCTAATGAAATTTTTAGATTAATTTATTCAATTCATTTTGATGAGTAGTTTCCCTCATAATAAATGGTGAAAATTTTAGGTAAGTGTTGAGGATGTCTGGGAATAGGTTCTCTAGATTTGGGTGTGTATTCAATATATCAAGGAATCATGAGTTTATTCATATATTATGAATTGCTTCCTAAATATCTATAATTAAAAAGAAATCCATAATCTAGGTTTTTATAATGGGAATATGAATCCTTTCAACCATAATATCAATGAGATATGATATTTTGAATCGGATGGTGAGGGATTCTCGATTTTTATATAATAGTGCGAGAACAATATAATTACTAAATTAAATAACTATTTATAAGAAAAATAAAGTCATAATTTATGGTTTTATATATCATTGAAATGATAACTAAAACAATATTAACATTTTTATCATTTATTGAAAAGTTAATTTCTAAATCAACAAAAAATCTAATATTTTATAATCATTTATACAAAAAATAATGGTGAATAATTATAATATGTTCTTGGATATTGTATTCTTCTTTATATAACCCAGAATGTTATAAAAACATGATAGTATATCTATAATATATGAAAGGAATATTCTTAAACTATATGTCACATTATGTTATCATATATTCCCTAAGAGATAATGATATAATATAAAGACATGGATGTGTTCACAATTATAAATCTGCTAATTGAACGTGAACTGAAGGAAGAGAGACTAAAAATAAATTAGATTTTCAGTACACTATATACATTTAAATTATAATACATATGAAAATTAACTGATCTCACCATCATGTTACTGATGTAAGGTAATTAGTTATAAAATTAGGGCTTCCAAATATACAAGAAATTATCAATTAATCTATTATTTTCAACCATAACACCACGTTTCTCTTTATTCACCAATAATTTCATAATGGAAAACATGGAGAATATTCCTAGGAATATATTGACTAAGCGATGTTGGGAAGATATGAATTTGTGGGATCATGGTCTTTAAGGGATCGGTTTTTTTTAATACCTTTCTATTTTTGGGTTATTAGTGATGTACATGAATAGATGAAAGAACTAAATTGATATTGGGATTAAATTAATTCTATTAGAGAGTAATTGTACCATAATTTGGTTCCCTATATTATAGTATGGTCTTATAAATGACCCTTGTGTCCTTTCCATGTCTTTATCGTGGGGAGTCTCAAGATTATAAAGTTTTTGATTCTTCTATTTTGGACACCCCTATACCATAGAGAAAATTACAGCATTTTTTATATAGGAATGTAAGATTAAAGTTTCAATATTTTTTAAAGAGGTATATTAATGTAGAGTTTCCAAAATGAGTTATATAGTGTGTATTTAACAAGAAAATTACAACATTTACAATATTATTGTGATATGGTTTGTATTAAATACCTAACTATTTCAACATGGTCTATGGGTTTACATCATGGTCTTATGTTTTACAAATATTTTATAAAAGATATGTTCTACAGAAATATGGAATGTTTTCTCCAATTGTCCTTAAAAACCGATATAACCAAGAACCCCTTTTAGAGATATAGAGCAATATTCTCCTTGGATTTATTCTCAAATAAATAGAAATCATATCATGATTGATATGAAGTTAGTTAGTTTTTAATTTTTTATTCTTGTCTGCCTCATTATGTCTTTCATTCAATAGAATAACAATTTCCTCTGATCTTCATGGGGTTTCCACTGATGATTCATGTAATATTCATGTTGTTATCTCCCTTGGGATTGTTAGTTATTCATGATATAGGTGATTGTATATTTACTCTTATTATTCCATTCTTTTTTGGAGAATGTTTAATGTTTCAAAACAATATAGTGTATTTTTGATATTTCATTAATTTGTTTTAATTTGGGGGATTAAAATGATAAAAAATATTTTTTTAAGAATTATAATAAAAAAATGAAGATAAAATTATTTAAAAATAATAATATATTAAATGATATGATATGATGACATTTGATCTATGTTCTGTTGGATGCCTCATTATATTTTCATGTTAGTGTGAAATTGATTTCAATGATTCTTGTTCTTACTAAGAATGGATGATATGATTAAATTGTTGTAAATAATATAATTAGTTTTATAAATATAAATGTTGAATGGGATATGTGAAATTGATTAATATTCTTTGTTGAAAATATTATAATATGAATATATTATGTGACGCATGTCTATGTAGGATTATTAGACATTATTAGTTACAATATTTGGTCTTTTTGATTATCAAGCCTACTCGTAATTAAATTTTTAATCCAATATGGTCAAGTAAAAATGGTTGTTTGATGGAATTAAATGATTGGGGATATTATAAAACCATAATTATTTTTATATTATTTTATGCATGGGTGTTGTATACATAGTTCCCCATTGTTTTTTATATACTCAAAATAAATTATGTTTCCTCACATAAACTCTCAAAAATATTATATACATTCTATGGTTTGTTGATATGGACTAGGTATAATTTTTATTGAATTTATATATACATAATGGATTTTTTTTCTTTATCAAATCATTATGATGGGATTGTTAAAGAGATTCACTATTTAGGTTAAGAGTTGTGCTTTCCAGATTTTTTTTCTTTGGGGTCTAGTTTGATTGACATGAAATTTACATAGTTTACAATAACCTACTATAATTAGTTTATGAAATATGAGCACATAATACTTACGTTATTTTTAAATAGGAGTTCAAAAATTATTTAATTATTGAAAAGTAAAAGTATTATAAATTAACTCAATATAATGAGTGTTTATTATCGAAGTAATGAAAAATTAAATTAGAAATATGGGATTGTTGGATAAAATATCCAAGGTCATAATATAGAAAAATAAAAAATTAAATATTAAATATAAAAGTGTTGACATTTTATGGAATGGAATGATAAAAAAGTATTTATAATGTATTAAATGGTTATTGGTAAATTTAAAAGTAATAAATGAATATGATTAGTGATGTTAAATTATGATTCTTGGTTTATTATAAGAAACACATTTTCCTTGAATAAATGGTTAAATTTGATTGTCATATGGGTTGATAGTTGTAGTTGAGTATATGGATAGGTATTTATCCATAGTTTATTTATATTATTTACTATTCATTATATATTTTTATTTCACACACCTCACCACCCTTGTTTGGATTCCATCCAAAACCAAAATGTTTTTTCTTCCTAATGATTTCCCAAATATCATAGTAAGTGAGAGAATATGTGGACAACTAGTCACTCTTCTCTCTCCCTTAAAATATTCAATTTTATGTTGGTGTATTTGAGAAGTGACAAATTATGGTATATGGTTTGTTTATTTATATAACATATTAGTAACGTTTTCAGGTTCTCCTCGACCCCTATTTTGACCATAATTTAGTTAGGGTTTGTTATGGGTGGTTTTAGGAAGAATGTTTCAAAATTTAGAATATTCTTGGGTTCTACACAGTTGGCACATGGTTTACCCAAATTGTGTGCCCTAACAGTGCAAATCATGCCAACCCAGGTGGTAAGGGTTTTCTTGGTAGGTAAATGGCTTAAAAAATGGATCACCCACCCAACAAGAACTATGTACCTCATCAGAGGGGATCATTGTTTTAGAAGATGATTTGGAAAACCATGCATCCCTACAACGCTAACCATCCACATTTGTTTTAATTATTCGAAAAATTCATAAAACATTTCTGACTCACATTTTAAATCTCTATCAACCCTAAAACCCATTGGAATGATTTACTAGGTCTTGGAATATCTCAAGAACCCATTTTGGCTCCTCAAAACACTTTTCAAGGTGATCAAATATTAGACAACATCGATCGATTCCTCTCCACCAAGTGATCTTCCTCAATTCTTTCTCCATTGATTTTTTTCTCCTCTATAGGGTTTTTCAAATATCTATTTTATTGGAGTATATAATATATGTCATTTTAGATGTTGAATCTTGGTTTGATTATTAGATCATCATTATTGATGTTCTTCATTGGAGTTTCTCTTTGTGGGTGTTCAGATGCGTGGTCCCATTGTCCCAAAGATGGTGATTTCGTATAAGATCAGAAAATAAATTCAACCTAGAATTTAAGGATTGTTTTAATTCATTTAAATTAAATTGGTAAAATAAAATACATTATTAATTTATATTTAAAACAGAGTTGGAATGATATTTTCATATAACTTCTAATTAAAATAAAATAGTGTGTGACTTAAATTTGATGGAAATTTGAAAAATTGATTTCTGGAAATTGAAATGTGAAATTTATTATCTTTTGAAAATAATGTAAACTATTTTAATGAAAACCCAATAGTTTTATCTATAAAAAATAAATAAATTGTTTAAAAAACGCATTAATTTGGGAATAAAGAGAAATTTATATATTGAAATGGGAAATGGGGAAATTGTATTTTGAATAGTTTTAAAATAATTTCCAATTATTGATTATTATTTAAGAAAATCAATACCTAGGTATTTTTTGAGTTATATGGGACCGACATGTTACATATAATGATTAAAAAACTAGCATAATCATAGTTTTGCAGATATTATTCCTAATGGGATGTTGATTACTCCTCATTGTCCAGTGTTTGAGGGATGTGTGTATACATATTATTGTTGTCACATATACGACTGTGTGAGGATCCAAAAAACTAGAAATATTCAATGTCTTGGTAGAAGATAATGCTTCTCATATGTGGTTATCATGATATATAAATTTTTTAAAACATCGTTAAACATTTTTTTTTTGAATTTATATAATATATTTTATATCAAATGTTTATTAATAAATTATTTCAAAATGTTTAAATCAATTTAAGTAAATATAATGTTCTATTTTGAATATGAAACTATATTTCCATTCCATATTTATTTAATATTGAATTCATATATTGTTTTATTTTATAGGCATATTATTAGAGAATCATTGTTTATCCCATACTAGGAAATTTTCTCACACATTACATGTCCCTTAATATTTTTTTAGATTTCCTAATACCATGTTTGAGTAAGGGAAAAGCGCCACATGGAGGTTTTCCTTATCGATATTTGGGCTTGGATTGCTATATCTATTGGGAATTAGGTTATTTATATTTAATTTTATTGTTAATTTTTTTACTTTGCGTTTATATTCCCATTTTACTTTTGGTACTTTCCCCCCTATGGTGTTTTATTTTTATCATATTGACTTATCTCCTTTTCCCACTATTTTTGTGGAAAACCATTCCCACATTTATATTGTATGATATCAGGTGCTAGTCACCATCCCTTGGTGATTGGGAATTACCTTCAGGATATGGTAGTGTTGGCTCATGTATCTGTGCACTAGGGTACCTAGTCTATTTTGTGACAAAGTGATATCAAAGGTGTAAGTTATTTATCTTCCCTTGATATCATTATAATGTTTGTATCTTACAAGTACTTTAGAGGTAGTTATGAGTGTGTGCATGCCAATATCACATCATTATGAGCCTTAAGTCACCATGGTTGGTTTTGGAAAATTATATTGAGGATTAGTTCTAGTATTTTCTATACTTTGGAATTGGGTAGATGAAATCAGATTTTTTTTCTCATATGATATAATTAATTACGATATTTCCCTTGTTTGAGTTTTATTTTTTATGACATTGTGACATAATAAATTTTGTCTAATTATTTTTTGTAGGATCATACCTTCAATAATACATGTGAATCCCATCTAGGATGATGCTTCCAATAAACCCCTGTAAGAAAATCCTCCCATTTCCAGCAATATAGTTGAATTTTTTGTTCATGCTGTACAAGCTCTGAAAAAAGAACATGCATCCATTTATATTTCGGCTCCAGATATGGAACCTTAGTGGGATTAATTTAGGATTCATTCATAGGTATTTATTCACTAGAATCTACTAATATTAGAAGTATCAAATAATCATCATGAGGATGAGGATTGTTTGGTAAAGGCTGAAGTTTTATTTTTGTTTTTATAAGTTCTTGATTATATCAAAGTGAATTGTGCCACCATAAAGAAAGAGAGACCTAGAAAGGGGTGGTGGGACACTATGGTGATGATAGAGAAGCCTGAGGTCTTAGATTGGAAGTAATTTAATGTTATTTGAATCAACCAGTTCTACTCAGAGTCTATGGTGTTGTCTTAGGATATTAAATTTTTGAAACTCAAGATGTTTGAATGAACCATGAAAAAATATGTAAATTTCATTATTGAGATAGTGAACTTTACACATGGAATTATATCAAACGAGAAGATGAAGACTAAATATTTCAAGACTAGAATTATATATGATATTTGATCATAGGTTTCTCACCTACAATTTATTCTTATGTTGATGTGTTGGACAAAGTGTTTATGGTTGATATGGACCTAGATGGAAAGCATGGGCACTCAAAAAAGGTTTTTACTTTGGAACCCAAGGTATCTGGTTTCAAAGAACTCTTAGGTCACTTTTAAAATCGTTGACATGTCAATTATTCCCCCTGTAGTGGAATAATATCATCTAAAAAAAATATACTATGGTGAAATTAGATGATTCAAGGACTAAGGGGTTCCAGCCACAATAATCTATAATGAAGCTTTTTCACACTATAGAAGATTATCTTGAGGAATTAGATATGAGTTTGAAGATTGGTAGAGGTAACATCACAATTTCACCATCTTTGGTGACTATTTAATTTTATACTGGTGCATTTAAGATTGAAATATGATGTAGATTCTCAGTATACAATGGGGGGGTGTGATTTGTATACATTAAAAATTTCTTTGGAACCTTTAATGTTGGTCAAAACATTATATTGATTAACAATGTTAAACAATGTAAATTCATAGGACCTCTTAGCTATACTAATATGCTAGATTCTGGAAATATGGTTCTAGAAATGAAACGTAAGGAATGTTTACAAGGACAAAGATTTGACCTTAATGAATATAGAATCTTACTAATCATAGTATACATGTACAAGAAAGTATAATATAGTTATAGTTTCCTTAATAATCAAAATGAAGTGGAAAAAAGACTTGAAACAATACAATTGACAAGTAAGAAATCATTTAACTCAAAGAGTAGGGTATCCAAAAACCTTGGATAAAGGTCTATTGATTTAAACTTTCAAGAAAGTCTGTCTTAACCACACCAGGGTAAGCCTCCGATAAGAATGGAAAAGTCTATCTTGCTATCCATGAAAGCCCTCAAACTTAAAGGTAGTTGGAACCTCTGTCTTCCTTATCAAGGAAGTCCTCAAACTTCAAGGTAGTCGGAACATCTGTCTTACTATCCCTAGAATCCCTCGATTGTACATAACTACAATCAAAGTCGCATGAAGTAATCTGAACAAGATTTTCAGTACACACAAAGCATGAGAGTATCTCTCTCTAGAAATCACTTCAGCATGTAATATCTAGAGTTATAGAACAATATCTTTGGGCTCGTTCAAATGAGATCCTATTTATAGGCTCATTTCTAACTGTCATCTCCCTCCTCCAATGGCCATATTTTTCCTTGAATTTCAGAGGGACCTATACACATTTCACTCAAACAATGTTTAATTAGAAACAAAATGCATGACATCATTTTATAACTATAACAAGGGTAAGTTAAATAAGGTTTCTCAACAAAATTCATTTTTAGGAGTCTAAAAAAAAATAAAAATCAGAGTATAAGAAAACAAATTCAGAGTCTATATTACATGGATATTGGGATTTTGCTTTCCAAGGAAGTCAGAGTCTGAATTATGAGGAATTCAAAGTCTAAATTCTCATGATTTTGGAGTCTGAATTCCATGGAATTCAGAATCTTAATTCTAAGGAATTTAGAGATTGAATTATATATAATTAAGAGTCTTAATTCTAAGGAATTCAGACTCTGAATATTAAGGAATTCAGAGTTTGAATTCTAAGGAATTCAGATTTTGAATTATAAGGAATTCAGAACCTGAATTCTAAGGAATTTTGAACACGAATTTCAGAAAACTTGGAGATTCAATTTAAAAGAATTCAGAGTCTGAATTTCACAGAATTCAGAGTCTGAATTTCAGAGAATTCAGAGTCAGAATTTCAGAGAATTCGGAGTCTGAATTTAGAGAATTCGGATTCTGAATTTCAGAGAATTCGAAGTCTGAATTTCATAGAATTCAATGTCTAAATTTCTGAGAATTTAAAGTATGAATTTTAGAGAATTCAGAGTCTGAATTCGTATCTTGAAAACATAATACTCTATGTCTATGTATTTTTAGAATTTTGAGGTCTTAGATGTGAAAGTGAATTTTATAGTTAAGAATATAAAGAGTTATATTTAGAGAGACTAAAATATGAACAATGAAAAATATGTAAGGATAAATTTTATTAGAGAAGAAAAAAGTTCCTTATTAAGGAAAAAATTCAAGGAAATAGATTTTTTCTCAAGATAGAGTGTTTTTGTTATTTTCAAAACATAGAGGAATTTACAAGTCATAAGGAAACCTTATTGACTCAACAGTCTCCCCCTTTTTGGAAAGCACAAACATCCTTACTAAAAAGAATATAAGGAATTTGAAATTTTTATGAAGTTGAAAATAATTATCTCCCTTTACTCATGTATCATAATGAATAAGAATAACTTTTCATTAGGCTTTGAAATCCCAAAGGAAAGTATTCTATATTTTCTGAAAGAGATTTTACATTTTCGTGCATACGAAAATCTTCATGATAAGTACTCCCCCTTGGATAAACTCCCCCTTCACTACTACAAATATGACTTTTATCAACACAAGAAAAGTGCATTAACAACACTAAAAAGGCACTGTTAATCGAGGAGAAGATATGGGGCTTTTATCAGTGCTTAGAAAATCACTAATAAATACCCCTTTATTAGTTCTAAAAAAAGTGCCGATAAAATTAAATAAAAAATAAAAATAATTAATAAAAAATAAAAAATAATTTATATTCGGGGGGAAGCTTTTAACAGCACTTGCCCCCCCTTTATCTGCGCTAGGTGGCCTCTCCCCACTAACACACACTGCCCTTTCCCACGTGTCCCACACATGCACACACACTTCCTCGCTTCCACCAGAACTCGATCCCGCGACCTCCCCCTTGTTCTCCTTCACCTTTACCACTAAGCCATTTCTTTTTTTTATTTAATGATACACCTATTTATTTATTTATATATATAGTTATATTTATTTGTATATTAATATAGATTCATATTAACATAAATATATTTAGTTATATTAATACATATATGTTTATTCATATATTAGTATATATATATTCATTCGTATATTAATATATATTAATATATATTTATATATATATATATTTAGTTACAATTTTGTATCCGTATATTTATTTGTATATTAATATATATTTATAATATTAGTTTTAAATACATTTATAAAATATGTTTTTTATGTTTGTTTGCAAATAAATCAATAAATACATACATACATATATACAACACACACACAAATACACACACACACATATATTTATGAATAAATACATATATATATATATGTGTGTGTGTGTGTGTGTGTGTGTGTGTGTGTGTGTGTATTTGAAAAGACATATAATGTTAAAATGACAATTACATATAATCCAGAAGTCCGTTTCAACTACACAACCAGTAAAATAGAAGAAAATGAAACAATATTCAATATGATATGTGGTACAGGCATAACAGACATCCGGATCAAAAGTTATACATGTTTGAATGTTAACAAATCGGGGTATCCAGACTAAAAACTCAGTTTTGGAGGGCTTCTCAGCCTTTTTGGCCTTAAAAAATGTGACAGAAGCTTTTACTAGATCCAAGGCACGTAGATCTCATCCTAGACTTTGATTTTATATGTTGTAGAGCTCAAACAGACACCTGGATCAAGAGTCATGGTCGTTTGAAGTTTGCGATACATTTTGAACTTATTTTAGATCTTTTATTAATTATTTTGATTTTTTGTGTCTTCAAATTTTTATTAAATGATTTTTAATCAATAATAATTAGAAATTTATATATTAATAATATTTTCATAAATATTTTAAAGTCATTTTCACTAAATTTCTTATATATTAAATGTAATAGTCTATTTATACTTATCTAAAACATAGTTAAAAAATATATATTATATTTATATAAATATAAATATACTTATATAAAAATATATTATTTTTCAGGATTTTTTTAAATATTAAATTTATCAGCACTAGGAAAAAGTGATGATAAAGCCCCCTTAATTAGTGCTACTAAAAAAATCACTGATAAAGGGGTCCCCTTTAACAACGCTAAAAAAAGCACTGATAAAGAGGGGGCCTTTATCAGCATTAAGAAAAGCGATGATATAGGGTCACTTTTAACAGCACTTTTTTTAGCGCTGTTAAAGGACCCCCTTTATCAGCACTTTTTTTAGCAATGATAAAGGCCCCCCATTATCAGCACTTCTTTTGGTGCTGATAAAAGGATAGTACTTCCCTTTCTCATTTTTATAGTAGTGCATAATTAGGGAAATTTATTCTTCACTGAGTATTATTTTTCGACATTCATTTATTCCCCTTTGATTTTTAATAAAGAATAAATATAATGGAAAAGAAAATATTTTACATGAAATATTATTAATTAACAACCAAAAATTTGAAGTCTAACAAGAATTTAATTAATATTTAATGAATTTGTAAAACAAGAGAATTCAACAAAAGATCTATTTTGGAATGAAATTATCCCTTCTTTTCTTCTCTCATCAACTAATTCATAAGAGTCTTATGCTTCTTATGTTCCTTGTGATCATCTTCCATGCGCTTGAGTAGCTAATCTTGATCTTCAACTTTTATTTTCTAAGGCCTTAATTGTTTCTTGTTATGCCTTAAACATATCAGTATGAGCCCTCAAAGATTCTTCTTGTTTAATAGGTTTTCCCTCAAACTCGATTATAAGATCCCTTTTCCTCTTCCAACTCTGAGCAGCTCAATACAAGTTACCATTCAGATCGTTTACTTCTTGCTTTAGAGTAGTTTCTTCAAGAGATAGCTTTTATAAAAAATACTTTGGGAGATATTTGAACTTAGCATCTTCAGTTTCAAAAGTATCCTTGACATTATCTTGAAAATCATCGATAATTATCATCTCTTTAAAAAATTTCTTTGAACAACTAGTCATATTCTTGGAAGATCTTTTGTGGGATTCATAATTAATAAAAAATGTTTTGAAAATGGCCTAACGTTTGACACACTTATCCATCACCATATATACAAAATCTTTTTTCTGATTTAAGGAGTGATGAAGCATTTGACACCATGAATCTATGGTTGGAAATGTTGGAATAATACCAACTAGCTTCTTCAAATACTGAACAATAATGTCATGACCAAGAGAAGATGATTCTGAATTCACATTCTTTGATGAAAAGGATTCTTTCTCAAGCACATCAGCTTTACTCTTTGATAAATCACCATCATCTTTCTTCCTAACCAATGACTTGGTAGGAGTATCTGTCATCACCTGCTCTCCCTTATCGATTCTCAGAATGATATCTTCTTGTTTAGGTGATTCATGTTCACTATCTGATAGCTGAATAATCTTATCTTCATCAACTTCTTCCTTATCTGATCCTACCTCAACATCCTCTGGTTGTATGAAATAATGATTGCTACATTATTTATAAACAATTTATTTACTTCTTCCTCGCCCTTCTCATCTTTCCCTCGGGTAACAATTTTTGAATACTCGACACCAGAAGTTCGGATTGATAACTTCTCCGAAGCACTCTATTTATCATGATAATCATATACTTGCTTTATTATATCCTTGTTATCACCACTTTCTTATTCTTATTCATCTACTTATTTTTATTTCTCTATTACTTATTCTTGATCTGGTTCCAGAAACACAAAAATCTTTCCCAGATTCTCTGGGATTGATTCTACTAAAAAGGATTCTGGTACTGGAATTTTCTCAGAAGCTTTCTCAGCATCCTTAAGAAGAGATTGTAATATCTCAGCCTCAGAATTCTTTTGCTTCTTCTCTTTCCCTTATTTCTCAATCTCTTCAGAAGCCTTCATTTTTTGGGATTTTGCCTTAGCAGGATCTAAGCCAAACTTATTCTCCCCTTCTTTTTGGTTTTTCTTATCCTCTCTCCACTTAGACACAACTTAATTAGGATAGGCCTTCTGTCTCTTTGGCTTCAATGGTGCAAAATGGATTTCCATGGAAACAAAAACAGTTTTTATCTCTTGAATTTCACTCACATTACTCTTTTTTCATCCTTTCAAGGAGGTTTCAGCTAGAACATGATTCTTTGATAAATCTTGAACTTCATCATTTGATAAAACATAAAACTCTCCGGATTCACCAAAAAATCCAATTTTCATTCTCCTTAGAGTGTCATCGCTTCAAAACATTACCCTGAATTTTTTTGACATTGATTTGCAGGAAATTTTCATTGATTAAAAACAAGAAACAATGAACATTGATAGGATTCATGGATACATGATAATTTGGGACTTTATATTATCATTCTTGATATTCTCAATCATAACCAAAATATACATAATCGGATTCAGCTTCTGAAGGTTCTCTATGAAATCCAAAACATACATATCTCTTTTCGTCAGAGTATCTTTATCTCTATTCCTCAGAATGATAAATCCTTGAACCTAATGTTTTTGAATCTACAAATTCATTGAACGATTTTTAATCATTGGAGTCTTTAACTCTGAAAGACCAATAAAAGCTAGAGCCTTTTCCTTGTTAAAGCTTCCTCTATTATCTGGTAACATATGGGCAAAAAATTATACTTCTCCTTCATAAGGTATTCCAATAAAACTTGCTTCCTTAGAATAAGAATGGGAATAAGTCATTCCATTACTCTTGAAAGAAAATTTGTCTTTTCCTCCTTCATTGAAAGTAGTTACAGGTTCATAAAACTCCACTAACATCTTTGGAATAACCAGATCCTATGCCTTTGGGTTTCAATATAGCAATACTCTCCCAACCATTTAACGTGATGTTCTATAAGATGATTGAATATAACTTATTAAAGAATTTTGGGTCTACCATCCTTTCATGATAAATATTCCATTCATATATTTAATTTACGGTTGACATTTCTTTTTAAGGAGAGGCTTTTTTAGACATTCAGAACTAAGGAAAACCTGAGAAATTCAGAACAGTCTTAAGTAGGATGGGAGGAGCTTCAGCTCTCTAGAGTTTGAGGTTCGATGTGGGACATCCATTGAGGGTCCTTTATAAAGGCAATTGACATGACAATTCATCTTCTATAATTGATCCAACAGTTGAAACATTATTTTGAATATCTGACGGTTGAGATGATATCCAAAGAAAGATTTCGATAGATTCTGATCTTTTGAGGGTTTTAAGAAAAACATTCTGATTTAAGGAAAAGTGAATCTGAAAAAAAAAAAACAAAAACAAAATACCAACAACTAAAAGAACATTATGAAAATTTAGGAAAGGAAATATACCTTTTATATTTCTAGGAAGATTATTTTTAATGAGGAAAAATTCTTTTTGAATAACATTAGATTCAGAAATATTGATTATGAAAAAAAATTTAAACTGCGATAATTTTGAAAATGAAAATTTTAGATTACTAATAATTTTAACTACATAAAAAATTGACTATGAAAATTTTGATTACAAAATTTTTTGACTACAAATTTTTTTATTATGAATATATTTGACTATGAAAAGTTTTGACTAAATGTTTTTTGACTAATAAGCAAATGTACTCCCCAAATGAAAAAGAGTTTCTTACTGAAAGGAGATAGGTTTCAACAAGAAGTTAATTTGGAAGATTACCTTAGGGTTATCATTCCTAACTTCTGTTTTATGTATTCAAATCTATCTGAGGGTAAATATTTTGTGAAAATATTATAATGTTGATCTTGAGTTCTGATAAATGGAAGAATGATATCTTCTTTTTGTGTGTTATACCTAAGAAAGTAATGCGAAATATCTATGTGTTTTGAACAAGAGTGATGTCTAGGGTTTTTGATTAAGGAAATGGCACTAGTATTAACACACAACATTTTTGTTTTGGTAAAACGCATACCATAGTATGTGAGTGTGTGTTGCATCCACAATACTTGAAAAAACCGATTCTAGATGCTACATATTCAGCTTCACCAGTGGAAAGTGATACTGAGTGATTATTTTTGCATGTCCTAGAAACTAATGAATCTCCTAAGAAATTAAAAGTTCCGGATTTAGTTTTCCTATCCATTCTACATCCACCAAATTCAGCATCTGAAAAACTTTTTAAAACAAAATCATTTCCAGGAGTATAAAAGAGTCCTGCATCCATGGTTCCCTTTAAGTAGCGAAAAATATTTTTCACTGACTTTAAATGAGAATCCTTAGGATTGAATTGTTATCTTACACATAATAATACCAAAAACATTATGTCTAGATGAATAGATTTCAAGTAAAGTAGAATTCCTATCATACCACTAAAAGGTGTTTGATCTACTGGTTTCCCAGCTTCATCAATATCATGTGAATTTGAGGTACCAATGGGAGTAATTATACTATTAGTGTTGTCATATCCATACTATTTAAGAAGATATTTAATATAATTATGTTGAGATATATATAGATTCCTTCTAGTTTTTGAGAAATTTGAATACCAAGGGAAAATCTTAAATCACCCCTCATACTCATTTTGAACTCAGATTTCATTAGACTCGCAAAAGAATTAGTTAAATATTTCTGAGTTGAACCAAATATAATGTCATCAACATAAATTTGAATAATAAAAATATTTTTCTTATCTTTCATTAAAAAAAGGGTTTTATCAACATTTCCTTTAACATAATTATTTTGAATAAAAAAACCTGTATGTCTATCATACTAGGATCTTGGGGATTGTTTTAGTCCATATAAAGAATTGGTATGTTTAAAAACATGTTCAGGATGTTTTGTATCTTCCAAACAAGGAGGTTGTTCAACAAAAACTTCTTCTTGAACATAACCATTATGGAAGGAACATTTAACATCCATTTGAAAATGTTTGAAATTAATGAATGATGCAAAGGAAAGTAAAATAAGAATAGATTTATGTCTCGCTGCTGGAGTATAGGTTTCTTCATAGTATATTCCTTCTTGTTGATTATATCCTTTAGCAACCAATCTAGATTTATTTATTACAATGATTCCATTTTCATCACACTTGTTTATGAAGACCCATTTTACTCCAATAACAGAAGTTTCCATAGGTCTTTCAACCAAGGTCCAGATTTTATTCCTTTTGAATTTATTTAGCTCATCATGCATAGATTTTATCCAATATTCATAACCTAAAGCATAATCAGTGCTTTTTGGTTCTAATTAGGAGAGGAATGCAGATGTTATACTTCATTTCTTAAGTAACTTCTAGTCCTTACAGGTTGATTTACATCACCAATGATACTATCACTAGGATGATACTTAAGAAACAATTGATTTGGATTTTGTAAAACATATTCATCAACTTATGGTAGGAAGCCTTCTAGGGTAAATGTGTCAGAAACATTTTCTTTAACATTTTCCTTATCATAAGGATCTTCTATCAAGGTTTGATAATTAGTTTTCGAAATAACATATAAAGACATAGGTTGAGGAGGTTAAACATGTATTTTTTCTTCAACAGTACAAGTATTTTTATTGAAAACTCTATAATCATTAGAAGTTATAGAGTAGCCTAAAAAAATCATTCATTAGATTTTGGTGTGAATTTGTGTAGATTATCATTAGAATTCAGAATGAATACCTTGCGACCAAAAACCTTCAGTTAGGAAATTCTAGGTGGTCTACCATTCCATAACACATAAAGAGTTTTATTAGGAAAAGGTTTAATCAAAACACAATTTATAGTATAACAAGCATTACTTACAGCTTCAGCCCAAAAATGTTTTACTACTAAATATTCACTCAACATGGTTCTTTTTATATCTTGAAAATTCTATTTCTTCTTTCAACAACACTATTTTGTTGAGCTGTTCTTGGTGCTGAGAAGTTATGTGTAATTCCTTTTCTACTACAAAACGTTTCAAAATCATAATTTTTAAATTCTTCTCTATGATCACTATGGATAGTTATCAATGGAAGGTTTTTCTCATTTTTAACTTGGGATCTACAAATTTTTAAATAAGAAAAATCTTCAAATTATTTTACTAGAAAATTGTCCCATGTAAATCTAGTGTAATAAATAACTATTACAAATTCATAATATTTTCATCCAATTCTTCTAGTTTCTGTTGGAAAAAATGATCTATTTGCACCAAATATAATGCATCAGTGTTTGAGACTTCACCGACTGATTTAAAACATGATTTATGTTGCCTTCCATATTGACAAGGATCACAAACTTTTGAAGAATCAAATATAAGCTCCAGTACATCCTTAACTAGTATTTTCTTAGAGAGATTGCATATGTTCCTATGGTTACAGTGTCCTAAAATTCTATTCCATATCCAAGAATGAGCTTCCATTGCACTAAGAAAAGTTAGATCTTGGTTCCCAAGGTCTTATATGTTTAGTGTTTAAACATTCTCTTGCCTATTAAAAAAAAATAAACTCTTCCTTTGATTTGTGTACTAAACAATTATCATTCCTAAAATTCACACGGTAACCTTCATCACATAATTGAATTATGATAATAATGTTGTGCCTAAGACCCTTAACATATAAAACATTTGAAATCAAAGTTTTTCCATGATGAACAATCTTACTGATACCAATAATTTTATCCCTGAGCGTTATCTCCAAAAGATACTTTTCATCTATTCATCTTGATAATATTTGAAAAGAACTTTTTGTTACCAGTCATGTGATAGGAACATCCACTATCCATGTACCATGTATTATAGTTGGACTATCTTTAATTTCATAAAAATAGGAGTGTTAGACTTTTAGAACCCAAAATTTCATGGATCGAGAAACTTTAGAAAGAAAAATTTTAGGAATCCATATTTTCATAGAAAAATAAACTTTATGAAAACCTAAAGAATGGGTTTTTTTAGGAACTATTTTTTGACCAATTCTCAATACACCGACACTTAGTGCAGAATGGATCCCTTTGAGGAAAAAATAATCATTACTAAAAATAAGTTTTGAATGAGTATAACCATAACTAGAATTAATCCATAGAGGTCAAATTTGGGAATACATATTATCAAAATTCTCCTTACCTAAGGTAATGTTTTACAAAAACTTCCTCAAGGAAAATAATTCTGAATTTATCTTAATAACTAATTTCTTATCCTAAAAACATTAGTTTTAGCACTAGAGTTAGTCTTGAAAACATTTTTCTTAGAAATTAAGTTTTCTAGATCCTTTAAAAGTTTATACTTATTAGAATTAACTTCCTCAAGGGGGTTTTAAATACTTTAGAAACCATAAATTTTCTTATCAAGATCTTTAGAAAGATCTGATATTTTTTGTAGCAAGAATAGAAATCCTAGAATTTTCCATATCAAGATTTTTCTAGAAATTATAATTTTTATTCTCAAAGAGCTTATAAAACCTAGAGACTTATTCATAAGTAGGTAGGTATTATCTTCATCAGAAGAAGATTCTTCATCTAATGATTCATAATATTTAATATCACTATAATTATATTTCAAGGATACATTGGTTATATATTCAGCATTGTGTGCCTTGGCTATTAAACAATTATTTTCAATTGGTAATCAAGATAGAAAACCATGATTCTATTTCAAGAAGATTTGTACTCTAAGGATTCATCAGAAGAGTCACCGCCACTAGCACTCCTGGTCTCATTGGCTTTCAAAAAATTATTAGATTTATCCTTGTAGTACTTCTTTCTATTCCTCACAGAATTCCTTTCCCTTATATCTTTTCTCTTAAGCATGTGAAAATCTGGCCTTATATGCCCTGCTATTTTTCATTCATAACAAGTGACTTCAATGACTTTCTTATCCTTTAATTCATTCTTCTTATATCTGGATTTAAAGTTCATCTATCCAACAATGTTGTTCATCCTTTGGGAAAGATTGGATAACTCGTTTTCTAAAGATTCCCTTCCACTAGATTCAGATTAAAAAATAGTCTTATTAGATTTGGATCTTGTAACTCTCTCAGGAGTCTTGGATTTCATCTGATTTGAAGTAGTTGTAAAAGTAACACTTCCATTTCCATTCATCTTCTTATTTAGGTCATTATTTCTTTTAAATATTTTCTTAGGTTGAATAAGAGTTCCAAAAATCTCGTCAAGAGTAATATGTGAGACTTTCCTATTCTCATCAATAGTTGTTCTCTTTGATTCCCACTCATTAGGAATGATAAGTACAATCTTGTCCACAAGAGCCTCATAATCTAAACCTTTTTCACCCATATATTGTAAACTATTAACTATAGTCATGAATCTTTATTGTACCTTGAACACTGGTTCTCCATAAAGAAGTAGAAATCCAATATATTAAAATCTATGTATTTCTCTTCTAGTTTGAATAACTTTGGATGTACCAAAATGAGTAACCTTCAATTTATTCTAAATAAACTTTTCATCTTCACAAGAAGAAATTTGGATATATATATTTATGGCCATGGAACACAAAAAAGTATTATGTACCTTGTTGTTTAGTTGATATTCTGATTTTTCTTGATTAATAAAAGTTTTTACTTCCTTATCAAGAATCTTGTAATCTTCAGTAAGCATGAAAAAGTTTTCTACTCCAGTATTAATAAAAAAAGTATTCATATGATCTATCTAATATTCATAATCATTCCAATAAAATATATGTGGTCTAGTAGGATTATGATTTTCAATAGAACCAACATTCATTCCTGCCATCTAAAAGAAAATATCTTCCCACAGAAACTAGTTAGTAATAAAAGTTTGTAAAAAGGGTAAAAAAATATCCTAAGAAAGGAAAATATAGAAAAAAGGAAACTTGTGAAAGAAAAATTATATGTGAATATAAGTATTTTAGAGACCTCCTACGATACTAATTGTAGGATTGAAATATGATGTAGATGATAAATATACCATAGGGGGGTGAATTGTATACTTTAAAAATTCCTTTGGAACCATTAATGTTGGTTAAAACTTTCTATATTTTAAAAAAGTTAAACAAGGTAAATTCAAAAGACCTCTTAGTTCTACTAACTTTCTAGATTCAAGAAATATGGTTCCAAAAATGAAACTTAATAAAAGTTTACAAGGATAACGATTTTTCCTTAATGCGTATAGAATCATATTAATTAGAGTATACATGTACAAGAAATTATAAGATAGTTATACATTCCTTATTAATCAAAATGTAGTGGAAAACCAACATGAAACTATATAATTATCATGTATGAAATCTTTTAACCCAAATAGTAGGGTATCCAACAACCTTAGATAAAGGTCCCTTGATTTATACATTCAAGAAATTATGTCTTACCCACTCAAGGGTTGGCCCTAAATAAAAATATTAGAGTCTATGTTTCTATCCCCACAAGCCCTTGAACATCATGGTATTCGGCACCTCTGTCTTTCTTATCAAGGAAGTCCTTTAACTTTAAGGTAATCAACACCTCTGTCTTCCTATCCCTAGAAGCCCTCAATTGTATACATCAACAATCAGAGTCGCACGGGGAAGTCTGAACAAGATGTTCAGTACACACAAAGCATGAGAGTCTCTATCTCTAAAAATCACTTCCGCATGTAATCTTTAGAGTTATAGAATAGTATATTTAGGATTTTTCAAATGATCTCTAATTTATAGGCACAATTCCAACGGTCGGCTCCCTCCTCCAATGTGCATATTTTTCCATGAATTTTGGAGGGACATATACACATGTCACTCAAAAATCATTTAGTTAGAAACAGAATGCACAACATCATATTATAACATTAAAAAGGGTAAGTAAAATAATCTTTCTTAACAAAATTCATTTTTTGGAGTCTATGGAAAAATAAATTTCGAAGTCTAAGAGTCTATATTAAATTGTTATTTGGATTCTATTTTACAAAGAATTCAGAGTCTAAATTCTGAGGAATTTGAAGTCTCAATTCTTAGTAATTCGGAGTCTGAATTCGAAGAAATTCGGAGTACGAATTATAAAAAATTTTGAGTCTGAATTCAAAGTAATTTGAAGTCTGAATTCTAAGGAATTAGGAGTTTGAATTATAAGAATTCAGAACCTGAATTCTAAGGAATTCAGAACCAGAATTTTATAAAATTCTGAGTATGAATTTCAGAGAATTCGGAGTCTGAATTTTAGAGAATTCAGGGTCTGAATTTCGTTGAATTTAGAGTCGCAATTTCATAGAATTCGGAGTCTCAATTTTAGAGAATTCGGGGTCGAAATTTTAGAGAATTCGGAGTTTGAATTCAGATCTTGAAAACTGAATACTCTATACTTATGTATTTATTGAATTCCGAGGTTTTATATATGAAACTGAATTTTACACAAATGAATGAAAAGTGTTATATTTAGGGAGACTTAAATATGAACAAATAAAAAAACAGGTAAGGATAAATTTCCTTAGAGAAGGAATATTTTTCTTATTAAGGAAAAACATCAGGAAAATAGAATTTTCCTTAAGATAGAGTGTTTATTATTTTAAAAACACAGATGAATTGTAAAGTCATAAGAAAACATTATTAAATCAGTAATATCCCCCTTTTTTGAAAGCATAATCATCCTTACTAAAAAGAATATTAAGTCTTTTAAATTTTTATGAACTTGAAAATAAAGCTGATATCCATTTAATTATGGATCATAATGAATAAAACTAACTCCCCTTTGGATTTAAAATCCATAAGGATCGTATTCCTGATTTTATGAAATAGATTTTAAATTTTCTTGCATATAAAAATTTTCATGATAAATACCCCCTTGGATGAACTCCTCCTTACTTAGGGAAATTTATTCTTTACATAGTATTATTTTTTGACATTACTTTCTCCCCCTTTGTGATTTTCAAAAAGGAATAAAGGGAATGGAAAAGAAGATATAGTACCTGAAATATAAGTACTAAACAACCAAAAATATGTAGTGAAAGAAAAATTTCATTAAGATTTAATGAATTTGTACAATAGGAAAATTCATCAAAAGATTGGACTTGGAATGAAATTATCCCTCTTTTTCTTTTAGCATCAGATTATTCACAATAGTTTTAAGCTTCTTGAGTTCCTTGGGATCATCTTCCATGAACTTGAGTAGTTGATACTAATCTTCACTTTTCTTTTCTAAGGACTTAATTTTTTCTTCTTGAGCCTTAAACATATTAGTCTGAGCCTTCAAGGATTCTTCTTATTTAAAAACTTTTTCCTCAAGATATATTCTAAGATCACTTTCCATCTTCTTACTCTGAGGAAATGAAAACAATTTCCCATTCAGATCTTTGAATTCTTGCTTATGAGCAGTTTCTTTAAGAGATAACTTTTCATCAAAAGACTTGGTGAGATATTTGAACATATCATCTTCGGTTTCAAAATAATACATGACATTATCTTGAAAATCATCGAGAATTCTCAACACTTCAACAGTTTTCTTTGACCAACTAGTCATCCTCATGAAAGATATTTTGTGGGTTTCATAATTAATGAAAGATGTTTTGAAATCGGCCTCAACTTTGACACAATTATCCATCACCATGGATATTGAATATGTTTTCTGATTTAAGAAATTCTGAAGCATTTAAAATCTTGAATATATGGCTGGAAATATCAGAATAGTACCAACCAGCTTCTTCAAATGCTGAACAACATTGTAATGGTCAAGAGAAGATGATTCTGAATTTGAATGCTTTGGTGATAAGGATTCTTTCTCAAGCACGTCAACTTTCTTCTTTGATGAAGCACCAATATCTTTTTACTAACCAAACACTTGGTAGGAGTATCATCCATCAACTTCTATCCCTTATCAATTCTCGGAATGGTATCATCTTGTTTAGGTAATTCATGTTCACTATTTAATAGTTGAATAATCTTATCTTCATCAAATTATTCCTTCTCAGCTCCTACCTCAATATCCTTTGGTTGTATGAAATAATTATTGTTACTTTATTATTCAGAAAATTTATTTACTTCTCCCTCACCCTTCTAATATTTGCATGGGGTAGCAATTTTTGAAGACTCGGCTTCAGGAGTTTGGATTGATAACTTCTCAGAAGGACTCTAGTTCTCATGATAATCCTATAATTTCTTTATTATGTCCTTAGTATCACCACTTCCTTCTTCTTCCTATTCCACTTCTTCTTCATGTACTATTTCTTATTCTAGATCTGGTTCCGGAAACACCAACTTCTTTCCCAGAGTCACTTGGATTGATTCTACTAAAAAGGATTCTGGTACATGAATTTTCTCATAAGCTTTCTCACTATCATTAAGAAGAGATTTTACTATCTCAGCCTCAGACATCTTCTTATTTTTCTTCTTCTCTTTCCCTTATTTCTCAAGCTCTTCAACAACCTTTATATTCAGGGTTTTTGCCTCAATAGGATCCAAGACAAACATAGGATCCCCTTATTTTCAGGTTTTCTTATCTTATCTCCACTTATCAACAACTTCATCAGGATAAGACTTTTGTTTCTTTGTCTTCATAGGTGAAGACTGGATTGCCTTGGAAATAGAAACTTTTGCTATCTCTTGAATTTCCTTAACTTTCATCTTCCATCCACCTTTATTGGAGGTTTCAGCTACAACTAGCTTCTTTGAAAAAGATTAAACTTCTTCATTTCATAAATCATAAAACTATCTTGATTCACTAGAAAATAAAATTTTCATTATCCTT
The DNA here is from genome assembly GCA_963277665.1 of Viscum album. Classification (NCBI taxonomy): domain Eukaryota; kingdom Viridiplantae; phylum Streptophyta; class Magnoliopsida; order Santalales; family Viscaceae; genus Viscum; species Viscum album. The sequence continues at coordinate 1,260,599,121 of OY728145.1, read as the reverse complement.
AGAGTGTCATCGCATAACAACATTACCCTGAAATTTCTTAACTTCGATTTGCATGAAATTTTCATTGATTCTAAACAAGAATCAACAATCATTGATAGGATTTCTGGATACATGATAATCTGGGACTTCATATTCTCATTCTTGATATTCTCAATCATAACCAAAATATACATAACCAGATTCATCTTTCGGAGGTTCACTAGGAAATCCAAAACATTCATATCACTTTTCCTCGGAGTATCTTTATCTCAATTCCTCAGAATGATAAATCCTTGAACCCAAATTCTATAATCCACAAATTTGTAGAAAGATGAAGAATATTTGGAGTCTTTACCTCTAAAATACCTTGACAACCTATAGATTTTCCCTTGTCATAGATTTCTATATCATCTGGTAACTTATTGGAACAAAATTCAGATTCTCCTTCGTATGATATTCCAATCAAACTAGCTGCCTTAGAATAAGAAAGAGAATAAGTCTTACTATAACTTTTGAAAGAAAATTTTTCTTTGCCTCCTTGATTGAAAACAAATACAAATTCATAAAACTCCACTAGAAACTCCAGAATCACCAGATTCTCTGCCTTGGGTTTCGATACAGCTATACTCTCCTAGGCATTTAACTTGATGTTCTTTAAGACGATTGAATCTTACTTATCAATGAATTCCGGGTCTACCAACCTTTCACGATAAATCTTCCATTCATAGATTTCCTTTATGGTTGAAATATCATTCTGAGGAGAGGCTTATTTAGACATTCGGAACTAAGGAAGACCTGAGAAATTTGAAAAGTCTTAAGTAGGATGGGCAGAGCTCCATCATGCAAGAGCATGAGGTTCAATGTGGGACAACCATTGGGGGTCCTTTATATATGAAATTTATGTGATGGTTCAGCTTCTCTAATTGATCTAATGGTTGAAATATTATTGAGAAGTATGATGGTAGAGATGATAGGTGAAGAAGGATTTTGATAGATTTCGATCTTTTTAGTTTTTTAAGAAAAACATTTGGATTTAAGGAAAAGTGAATATGAAAATAAATTAAAACAAAAAGAAAATACCAACAAGTAAAATGAGATTACGAAAATTTAGGAAAGGAAACATAACTTTCAGATTTCTAGGAATATTATTCATAATGTGGATTTTTTTTGAATAACTTTAGATTCTGAAATTTTGATTACGAAAAAATTTTAGACTATGAAAATTTTGACTAAGAACATTTTAGATTACTAATAATTTTAACTAAGAAAAAAAATTGACTACGAAAATTTTGATTAGATTAATTTTTTACTATGAAAATTTTGATTAATAATATTTTTGACTATAAAAGGTTGTGAAAAATTGTTTTTGACTAATAAGAGAATGTACTCCCCCTATGAAAAGTATTTTCTTACTGAAAGGATATAGGTTTCAAAAAGAAGTTAATATGGATGATAATCTTATGGTTATCATTCCTAACATATATTTTATGTATTCAAATCTATCAGAGGGTACGGATTTTGTGAAAATATCAGCAAGTTGATCATGCGTTCTGATAAATTAAAGAATGATATATCTTTTTTGTGTGTCATCCCTAAGAAAGTGATTCCTAATATCTATGTGTTTTGTAGGAGAGTGATGTGTAGGGGTTTTTCTTAAGGCAATGGAACTAGTATTATCACACAAAATTTGTGTTTTGGTAAAACTCATACCACAGTCTATGAGTGTGTGTTGTATCCACAATACTTGAGCACAACAACTTCTAGCTGCTCCATATTTAGCTTCATCAGTGGAAAGTACTACTAAGTGTTGATTTTTATTTGACCAAGAAACTAATGAATCTCCTAAAAATGACAAATTCTGGATGTACTATAGAGACCCAAATCTTTCCATACATGCACATTACATTAATTTTGCGGAATAATTAATACATAACAAAAACCAACACTCAAGGAACGTAATAGTTTAGTCTGTTTGGAAACTCAGAACAAAATCTTCTAATCGTTGTGAAATATCTTCATCATCTCCCATAAAGATCTTCCCCTTTTGTTTTGTTACCAAAAAAATTTGTTTAAATCCTAGGGAAAAAAAATATAAAATGTGAGCTCAAATGCTCAGTAATGGTAAGAATTTAGAGAATAAAACAAACCATTCACATTTGAACATAAAAACATGAACATAATGTTTAAACATCAAAATCTTGAGAAATGACATAAAACATGGTAGAATATAAGGAATAGATCATAATGGAACATCAATCATGATAAAATAGCATGATAATAAAACATGTAATTGTGGAAAACCATCAAGCCCATGTTATGATTTCCATAGTAGCCAAGGCATTGCTGCCAAGACCATCTTAGTGGACAAAGTCCCTTTCTGAATCGAGTTCACTCCTCATTCCAGTCCTGTATCACTGAATCCGATTAACTTACCATTCCAGCCATGTATATCTCATCAGATATAAATCTTTTCTAAATGAATTAGAGGGAGATATATGTACCACCAATCTCATAATTAGATCATTCTTACGTTTTCCACAACATAAACATAAATCATTCATAATAACTCAAAGAATAAAATGGGTTTCATAAACATCATTCCATCATAACCTAATCCATATAAAACAAATGGATATAATTTAATCATAAAAAAGTTAAACCATTTAAATCATAGATACATTATACTTGAAACATACACATATGAAATAATGTCATCTTAGATGGAAAACGGTTTTGATAAAACACTTGCAATTAATTCTTGAAGAAAATATCCTTTCTTCTTCAAAATCATTTTATTTTAAAAAAATGCCATGAAATTTTAAAAGAATAGGATTTTTTTAAAAAATAATCATGAAATCTTGTGGAGTAAGCTTCCTAAAAATAAGTTGTTATGAAACTGTAAAAATCCGTTCACGCCGTATAAGTTAAAAAAACATTCTCCTTGTACTTGTAACAGAAAAGTCAAAAAGTGACATGTATGGTAAACAATTGAAATATTCCTTCCACAACACAAAGTAAAAGTCAAAGAGGGGTAAAAATGACTTTAAAAACATGGAAGAATATTAAACACTTTATGAAAAACATTTTTATGGACATGGTTGAAAAATATAACCCCAGTAAATACTTACGTATAAGCAATCTCAGATAAAAATGAGATTGAAAAATTATCCCTTACCTTATGTCCGATATGCTTAGTATGTATACGAACCTCCATTATAATGATTTAAATAATGTCATTGACTTATTAAAGAATCATATTCATTGTTACTATATCATATATGCTTCACTTATGACTTTATATTAACAGTTCTTTTGTAAATTCCATGTTAAAGCATTGTTTTGGGTAAAATCGTTTCATTTATCGTACGTGTTTTGATTTGTTGTTCTTGATATTATTATTTATATCCTGATTTACTTAATTCCAGAATGTAAAACATGATTTATATATAATATATATTCATTATATAAATATATATATGATAGATCGATAAATGGAATGAAATACACCGTTCATGGAAATGGTAGACCGTACGTACGCAAGAACGCTGTTTTAGTTTCCATATTGAATTAAATGGAATTAAGTAAATTAAACATATATATACATAAATCCAGTATCATTATTATGAAATATCTTTAATTATTATTTATTATATATATACTTTATAATCATACTTTAATGGTTAATCATGTAAAATGAATCTGATCACGTTCGTGGGGACGATAGTCTGTACGTACGCACGAGCGATGATATTTTTCCCATAATTATTGAATAGAATCGGAGTGGATGATATAATATATCAGAATCAGTATGATGTTATAATAACAATATATAGTTATTATTTACACTATTTTACCCATCAAAGTAAGGTGGTGGTGGAAAAACTAATTACCCCACGACATGGAGACGATATTCCGTACGTACACACGTGCAGTGAATATGTTTTCCGTAGGATGAATTGAAGGTTAAATGGGATTGTTTCATATTTATAATAACATAACAGTATATTATTGATACATATGTTATTAATTTAAAATTAAAAAATGAAGGAAGAATAAGTTGAAGAAGAAAGAAACTTGAAAGAATCAGTAGAAGAGATTACCTCTTATTTGACTCACCTCTTTTAAGCTTCCTCCTAAGGCACTAGAGTTGGTATTTTGGGAAGACCAAAAACTCCAGAATGTTTCTAGGTAAGTGTAGAAGATAAATGGTTTTGGTTTGGCAGAGATTTAAGGGTCAAAGTTGTGTAAGGAGGAGAGGAAGGAGGTGCCCTTTTATAAGGGAGGAGAGGAGCACCTTTGGAAACCTCAAAATAATAATTTATAATAAATAATAACCCAATTAAAAACTTCCAAAATGACTCAAATATGAAGCGTAGATTAGATAAGATTGTAATATCTACATCAAATAAAATTTTTACATGTTGGGAATTTATGTTAATCCTTATCAATTTGATTTATCCATATTTAATTTATTTAATATTATTTGTGGTAATAATATTATAGATTATAAATTATTATAAATAATATCTTATGTGTTGTGAATTATCCATAATTAGGGACTTTATGACAATTTAGACCTTATAAATTTCAATTTATAATTTTTAAATTTTTATGTGATTTTTAATCAATTTAATAATATGTTATTTTTATCAAATAATAATAGTGTTCATTTTGACACTATTCATTTATTTGAATTTAAATAAACTCTAAACAGAAGATATATTCGAAAAAAATGATTAATAGATTTCTAAAATGTCATATTAATATATTAAATTTGTTTATAACATTAATTAGTTCATATAATGTTTATTTTAATATTTATAAATCCATTTATTTGATATTTCTCTTAATAAAACAATTTCTACATCATTTTTGCATAATCATTTAATATACTTATTAGTTGCATAAAAATTAAAAATAAAATCCTATGATTACTATAAATATAATACCCTTCATAATAATATTTTTACTCGAATTTATCATCTTAAAATAAAAACATTTAAATTGTTATATTTATTAAATTATGAAGGTGACATCTATGACATCTTTTAAAATAAAATAATATAAATGTCCTAATATATTATATATGGCTCCAAATAGAACAAAAATTAAAAATTGCATTCTTAGGGAATATAGATACTCTAGAAATAAGGTTTGGTCAAGTTTATGGTCCTTTTGATAGGTATTATTATTTTAATAAAAATTATATTATTGATTTTTCCCTAAAAAAACTTTCTGCATCACTATTGTGTCACCATTAATGACAATTATATAATCCCTAAAAATTATAAATAAATTTAAATTATGTATATAATTTTATCAAATTTTTATATAATATTAATGTTCAATGTTTTATGAATTTTATCACTAAATTAAAATTATTATACTTATAAGATTTAAGAGAGTGACATGTTGTCACTTTCTTTGGTTTTAATAATAATTAAATTATTTTCTTGATAAAAAGTCCATAAAATGAATCTATTCCTACCATTAGGTGATATGGATCGACTTCTAGTCATCCAATATAATTTTTGCAGGTGGTAGGGTAATTTTATAATATTATTTTTACCCAAATTACCAGATTTACCTTTAGCTGTAGTAAATAAAAATTATCTTAGTTACAAATCATAATATCAAAAAAAATAAAAGTATCCTATTAATATGATTTGTACCAACTGAATTCAAATATTGAATCCATATTTCGAAATTAAAAACACATAAGTTGTCGTAATTAATTTAAAATTTATCCCGTTGTTAAGAAAACGAGTTTTAAAAGTTAAAATATTCCCAAATATTGGAATGTTTTTACATATGAATTTAATGTAAAATTAATGATAATGAAATAAATTATGTTAAATTGTAAAAATATATTATATTTATAATTTAAAACCATTAAATATTATTATTTAACCATAAAATTATTACGATGAAAAAAGTTTTGTTTTAATTAAATTATAGCGTGTTTTTACAATTCATCAAAATATGAAAGTTATCATAATAATATGAAAAATTTATCCAAAGTAAATTTTTATATACTGATTACAAAGAAGAATTTTATTTTGTCAAATTTAACTTGTAAACATGTCAAAAATTATATTTAATGGGGGTGCGCCATCAAATGACGGGAAAACTGCATTTTTTGAAAAATACTTAATTCACACAAAAAATTTATTTTGTTCTCATACCATGTTCTAGAAAATGTGTAAGATGAATAATAATTTTATAAAATTTAAAATTTAGTTAATAATATTCATAAAGGCTAGTCCATAATAATATTATAAAAATATATCATTGTTTAGTGAACCCCGATATTGCGTACTACACACGCTATTGAGGAAGGGCGCGATTGCTTGTAACGTAAGCCAAGAATAGTGTTTGTGTATAATATAAGCTAATACGGTGTTGCGTATAGCACATGATATTTTTTGTGTAATGTACAACACAAGAAATCAATGAAATTAAAAGAATATTTTTCATAAAATCTATGGGTGTTACATTCTACCCCCCTTAAAATGTATTTCGCCCTCAAAATTCATCGGGGTTATAAATGGTTTACTACTTATAAGTTTCTTTAATAGAAACCCACATCATAAAAAGAAATATAAAAACAGAAATTTAAAAACTAAATTATGAAACCTAACGGTTACCCAAATTAACTAATCACTGGGTTTCCACATAGGAGAACATAGGTGAAAATATGGATGTCGAAGAGAAATCTAACCATCGTGTTCCGATGGAGAGTGGTAGAGAACATGGATATGAAAAATACAAAAATCACAAAGCCATAAATTTTTGATGATATAAGGTACCATCTGATTCATCGTATATGAGGACACTAGGACAACACTTTTGGTTTTCAAGATCATTTTCCTAAAGTTGAAGAATGTTAATTAGAAGAATTACTTACTTTATTTTGGTACAATATCACCGTTTCTTGTGACTCGAATAGTTTCCACTTCATCTTTTAATGAAATGAAGTTTAATTTGTCTTTTGCAATGTTTTAGTAGATCATGTGATAGAATGATAGGTCAATCCATCTATCTCAAACATAAGGTTAGACAAATTTATATACATAAGTCTATCTATGGTGAGATTAATCCTATATGGTTCCTAAAATGAACTTATACTTCATATATCAGTCCACTTTATACATTAAAACTAATTTATACTAACCAGGGACTTCTGGTAGGCTACTGGTAGGCAATAAATGCATGTTGCACTTCAATTGTGGGTTTGATTCCCGCAACTTTTTCTGACGCGACAGGTTATCGCCTGTCCTGGAGGCTGTCCTTCTTCTAAAACAAAACTATTATAACATTATAGAAATAATATCAAAAAAAGGTTCTATCATTAAACAATACTATCTAATGTCCAACTTAATACATTCCAACCTTTAGGCTTATCAATTATACTTCTGTACGATCCCATAGTATAAATAAAATGACCTACTATAAAGTTCATTTAATAATCATTGAATACCATCATTTATCCACCATATATCCTAAGATATATCTTGTTGGTCACATACCAAATATGTGAATTCATTAATCATGTATCCTCTTGAAACATTAATTACCAAATAATCTTTGTGAAAACATGAATTCTGTCAAAAGTGAACTCTTTCCACATAACAAAAGCCCAAAATTTATATATACTCAATCCATGATATCACTTTTTCCTTATATCAGTCATGAGAACATTAATACCATCAAACATCTCATTATCTCCTTATCCCTTCATTATGCGCATATCATCTAATTTCCAAAAATATATGAATAAAATTTCATGGTTACCAGTACCATTAAACAAATACTTTCAAATACTTTAGGAAAAAAATAGTGTAACAATCCTTATATGTTTCATTATTCGATAATACCATTAAATTACCCAGATAACATAACTCTTTATAAACATACAATCATTCCACTACCTTCTTAAACCATTGACTGAACATGAATAATTCATTAAACCCACATATCATTTGTAGTCTCTTCATCATCATCAACATAAATAATACCCATAAGACCATGCTGATTCTCTTCCTAAGAATTTCCCTTAGGGAATTTGTTTGCATAATGCTCGTCCATTCCACATTTAAAACATTTAACCGTTGTTGATGTCTTTGCAATACCATTATCCTTGTCCATGGTGTTAACTGATCCTTTTACTTTTCAATTACTGGCTTTGTGTCCATCTTTTCCACACCCAAAGCATCTTCCAGTTACTCTGCAACATTTTACCTGATGCCTCTTACCACATGATTTACATGAGGAAAATTGAACTTTTATTCCTTTATAATCATCATGAAACTCCATATTTCTCTTATTAGATGAGTTATGAAACTTTCCAAAGTTGATATTATTAATCATATTATGATATTTATGATTAGGCATAAAAAAGATATATGTACTTCTAGATACAATTTCATTTGGTTTCTCATAAAGAATATCATTCCACTATCCATCATATCCTCTATTATCATGAATCTTCCTGTTTCCAGCTGTTTTCTAAAACCCAAAAAGAATAGTGTGAGAGGAAAAAATCATACTAGGAAAACAAAAAATTAAAGGGGGAATAACTTCAATATCTAACATCATAAGTTTAATTTTATGATATTTTCTGTAATTCTAGGACTATAACCAATACTTATAATTAACCTTAGAGACGTCCCTTGACATACCTTAGAAATATCTCTAGGGATCTCACTAAAGTTTTCGCATCCGAGTTTCCAAAGGTTAACTAAACCTTTCCTCTGATATCAACTATAGAGACCCAAATCTTGGCATACATGGACATTACATTAATTTTGAGAGATTATTAATAAATAACAAAAACCAACACTCAAGGATCTTAACAGTTTAGTGTATTTGGAAACTCGGAACAAAATATTCTAATCATTGTGCAAGATCTTCAACATCTCCCATAAATATCTCCCCCTTTTGTTTTCTTACCTAAAACCTTTCTTTATATCATGGTTAAAAGAAAACATATAAAGGGTGATCTCAAATGCTCATTAAGGGTAATCGTGGAGAGATTAAAACAAACCATATACATTTGAACTTAAAAATATGAACATAATGTTTAAACATAAAAATCATTAGAAATGACATAAAACATGGCAGTACGTAAGGCATAGATCATAATAGAACATCAATAATGATAAAATGTCATGGTAATATAACATATAATTATGGAAAACCATTAATAACATGATATGATTTCCATAGTATCCAAAGGATTTCTTCCAAGACCATCTTAGTGGACAAAGTCCCTTTCTAAATTGAGTTCACTCCTCGTTCCAGTCCTGTATCACTGAACCAGATTAACTTACCGTTCCATCCATTTCTATCTCATGAGATATAAATCTTCACCCAATGAATTTGAAGGAGATATAGGTCCCACCCATCTTATAATGAAATCATTGTTACGTATTCCACAACATGAACATAAATCATTCATAATAACCCAAATAATAAAATGGGTTTCATAAGCATCATTCCATCATAACATAATCCATATAAAACAAATGGATATCATTTCATCATAAAAAAAATTAAACCATTTAAATCATAGAGACATTATACTTGAAACATTCATATATGAAATAATGGCATCTTATATGGAAAATGGTTTTCATAAAACACTTGAAATGAATTCTTGAGGAAAATATCATTTCTTCATCAAAATAATTTTCTTTTCACAAAATTCCATGCAATTTAAAAAAAAAGATTTTGTTAAAAATAGTAATGAAATATTGTGAAGTAAGATTAATGAAAAGAAGGTGTTATGAAACAATAAAAATCTGTTCATGCCGAATAAGTTAAAAAAACATTCTCCTCGTACTTTTAACAGAAAATTCTAAAAGTGCCACATATGGTAAAAAAAGAAATATTACTTCCATAACACAAAGTAAAAGTCAAATATGGTTAAAAATGACTTTAAAAATACATGGAATAATATTAAACACTTTATGAAAAACATTTTTATGGACATGGTTGAAAAATATAACCCTAGTAAATACTTACGTATAAGCAATCTCGGATAAAAATGAGATTGAAAAATTATCACTTACCTTATGTATGATATGCTTCATATGTATCTGAACCTCCTTTATAATGATTTAAATAATTTCATTGACTTATTAATGAATCATATTCATTGTTATGATATCATATATGGTTCACTTAGGACTTTATACTACCCTTCTTTTGTAAATTCCATGTTATAGCTGAGTTTTGGGTAAAATCATTTCATTTATCTTAAGTGTTTCAATTTTTTGTTCTTGATATTATTACTTATATCATGATTTACTTAATCCAGAATGTAAAACATGATTTATATATAATATATATTCAGTATATAAATATATGTATGATAGATTGATAAATGGAATGAAATACGTATGAACGGTGTTTTCGTTTCTTTATTGAATTAAATGGAATTAAGTAAATGAAACATATATGTACATAATTACTATATCATTATTATGTAATATATTTCATTATTATTAATGATATATATAAATTATAATCACACTTGAATGGTTAATCATGGAAACTAAATCCCATCGCATTCATGGAGATGGTAGTCCGTACATATGCACGAGTGATGATATCATTCCCATAATTATTGAATATAATTGGAGTGGATGATATAATATCTCGGAATCAGTATGATGTTATAATAACCATATATAGTTATTATTTACACCATTATACCTATCCAAGTAAGGTGGTGGTGGAAAAACTAATTACACCACGGCGTGGAGATGATATTCCGTACGTACGCACACGCGGTGATTTTGTTTTCTGTAGGATGGATAGAAGGTGAAATGGGGTGGTTTCATATTTATAATAACATATCAGTATATTATTTATACGGATGTTATTACATTATAATGAAAAAACTAAAGAAGAAAAAGTTGAAGAAGAAAAAAACTTAAAAGAATCCGTAGAAGAGATTACCTCTTCTTCGACGCACATCTTTTAAGCTTCCTCTTAAGGCACTAGAGTTAGTCTTTTGAGAAGAAAAAAAACTCCAGAATGTTGATAGGGAAGTGTAGAAGAGAAATGGGCAGGGGTTGGCCGATCTTGAAGGGTCAAAGTTGTGTAAAGAGGTGAGGGAGGAGGTGCCCCTTTATAAGGGAGGAGAGGGGAACCTTTGGAATCCTCAAAAATATTAATTTATAATAAATCAAACCCCACATAAAAACTTCCAAGATGACACAAATCCTAATATTATATTATATAAGGTTATAATATCATCATCCAATAAAATTTAGACATGTTGGGAATTCATTTTAAACCTTATCAATTTTATTTATCCTTATTTAATATATTTAATCTTATTTGTGGTAATAATATTCTATATTTTAAATTATTATTAATAATAACTTATGTGTTGTGAATTATCCATAATTTGGTACTTTATAACATTTTATACCATATAAATTTCAATATATAATTTTTAAAATTTTATGTTATTTTTAATAAATTTAATAATGTGTTGTTTATATAAAATAACAATAGTGTTCATTTTGACACTATTCATTTATTTTAATTTAAATAAAATACACACAGAGGATATATTCGAAACAAGATATATAATATATTTATAACATGTAATATTCATCTAGAAAATTTGTGGAGAACATTAATTAGTTCATATAATGTTTATTGTAATATTTATAAAACCATTAATTTGATATTTCTCTTAATTAAAAAATTACTACATTAGTTTTGTATAATCATTTAATATAAAAATTACTGGCATAAAAATTAAAAATAAAATCCTATGATGAAGATAAATAAAATAACTTTCAGAATAATATTTTTACTTGAATTTATCAACTTAAAATAACAACATTTAAATTTTTATATTTATTAAATTGTGAAGGTGACATCATTGACATTATTTAAAATAAAATCATATAAATGTCCTAATCTGTTTTATAAGGCTCTAAATGGTCCCAATATAGACCATTGTAGGATTAGGGAATATATATACTCTAAAAATATGTTTTTGTCAAGGTTATGGTCCTTTTGATAGGTAATATTATTTTAATAAAAAATATATTATTGATTTTTCACTAAATAAACAAATTCTTGCATCACTATTGTGTCACCATTAATGACAATTATTTAATCCCTAAAAATTCTTAATAAATTTACATTATGTATATAATTTTAATATATTTATAGAGACTATTTAGTTTCTAAGTTTCATGAAGTTTATCACTAAATTAAAATTATTATACTTATAATATTTAAGAGAGTGACATGTTGTCACTTTCATTGGTTTTAATAATAATTAAATTATTTTCATGGTTAAAAGTCTATTAAATGAATCAATTCCTACCATTAAGTGATATGGGTCTAATTTTATTCATCCAATATAATTTTTTAAGGTTTTAGGGTAATTTTATAATCTTATTTTTACCCTTAATTACGCGATTTACCTTTAACTGTAGTAAATAAAAATTACCATAGTTATGATTCATAATATCAAAAAATTAAAAGTAACCTATTAAAATAATTTGGACCCACTGAATTAGAATATGGAATCCATGTTTCAAAATTAAAAACACAAAAGTTTCAGTAATTAATTTAAATTTTACCCCATTGTTAAGAAAACGGTTTTTAAAAGCTGAAATATTTCCAAAGATTGAAATGTTTTACCTACGAATTCAATGTAAAATTAATGGTAATGACATACATTATATTAAATTTTAAAGATATATTCTATTTATACATTATAACCATTAAATATTATAATTTAATCATATGAATTATTATGTTGAAAAAAGTTATTTTTAATTAAAATATAGCATGTTTTTACTATTCATTAAAATATGAAAGTTATCAGAATAATATGAAAAAATTATCCAAAGTAAACTGTTATATACTTATCCAAAATAAGAATTATATTATTCAAATTAAACTTATAAACATGTAAAACCATAGATTTAAACTGGGTGCACCATCAAAAGGTGGAAAAACTGCATTTTTTTAGAATTTCTTATTTTACCTGAAAAATTTATTTTGTTCTCATTCCATGTTCTAGAAAATGTGTAAGATAAATAATAATGTTATAAAATTCAAAATATAGTAAATAATATTCATAAAGTCTATTCCATAATAATATTATAACAATATATTGTTGTTTAATGAAACCCGGTATTGCGTACTACACACGCTATCGAGAAAGGTCACGATTGCGTGTAACTCAAGGCTAGAATAATGTTTGCGTATAATATAATCTAATAAGGTGTTGCATATAACAAAAGATAATTTTTTTGTAACGTACCACATAAGAAATCAACGAAATTAAAAGAATATTTTTCATAAAATCTCGGGGTTTTACATGCTCTTTTCCTATCCATTCTACATCCACCAAAGACAGCATCCGAAAAACTTTTTAAAACAAAATCATTTCCCGAATTATAAATGAGTCCTAGATCCATTGTTCTATTTAAGTAAATAAAATCATTTTCACTGCCTTTAAATGAGATTCCTTAGGATTGGATTGATATCTTTTACATAATCATACTGAAAACATTATGTCTAGATAACTAGTTGTCACGTAAAGTAGACTTCCATTCATAACTATAAAAGATGTTTGATCTACTGGTTTCCCAACTTCATCAAGATCAAGTGAATTTGAGGTACCAATGGGAGTAATTATACTCTTAGTATTTTCATATCCATACTTTTTAAGATTATATTTAATATAATTATGTTGGGATATAAATATTCCTTCTAGTTTTTGAGAAATTTGAAAACAAAGATAAAATTTTAACTGACCCATCATACTCATTTTGAACTCAGATTTCAATAGATCCACTAAGTAATCAGTTAAATATTGCTGAGTTGAACCAAATATAATGTCATCGATATAAATTTGAATAATCAAAACATTTTTCTTATATTTCTTTTTAAAAAGGGTTGGATCAGAATTTCCCTTAACATTATTGTTTTGAAGAAAATAAGTTATAAGTCTATCATACAAGGCTCTTGGAGATTGTTTAAGTCCATATAAATATTAGGTATGTTTAAAAACATGTTCATGATGTTTTTTATCTTCAAAAATAGGATTTTGTTCAACAAAAAAGTTTTCTTGAACATAACCATTAAGGAAAGAACATTAAAATCCATTTGAAATAGTTTGAAATTTTAGAATGCTGCAAAGGAAAGTAAAATACGAATAGATTCAGGTATGGTTACTAGAGAATAGTTTTCATCATAGTATGCTCCTTATTGTTGATTATTGAATTTACCAACCAATCTAGCTTTATTTATTACTATGATTCCATCTTCATCATACTTATTTCTGAAGAACCATTTTACTCCAATAACAGATGTTTCCTTAGGTCTTTCAACCAAGGTCCAAAATTTATTCCTTTCGAATTCATTTAGCTCATCTTGTAGATTATTTATCCAATAATCATCACCTAAAGCTTCATCAGTTCATTTTAGTTCTAACTAGGAAATGAATGCTAGATGTTATACTTCATTTATTAAGGATCTTCAAGTCTTTACAAGTTTATTTACATCAACAATGATACTATCACTGGGATAATTCTTAAGAAACAACTGATTTTAGTTTTGTAAAACATGTTCATCAACGTATGGTAGGACGTCTTCTAGGGTAAATGTTGTAGAAGCATTTTGTTGAACATTTTACTTATCATAAGGATATTCTATCAAGGGTTGATAATGTAACATCCTGGGTAAATAAAGAATAATAAATTTTCATATTTATTAATATTTGTGAATTTAATTTTAATTTTAATTTAAAGGGGATGCTATGTTCGATGGCTTACCTGATACACAATAATAAGTTTCTTTGAAATCTTACGTTGCACACTAATAATATAATATTATTATTTTAAATGGTACTTAATGGCGAGCCATTGTATTGGTGGAAATGAATAGAACTAAAAAAAATATTATTATATCTGTTTTTTAAATGTTGTTACATTTATCCAATAAACTTTAGAGGCATAAAATAAGAAAGGAGTTCGATTTTAAGCATAAATACTTTAATATTCATTAAAGGGCCGATTTACCACCTTTTGATAGAGAACCCTCTTCAAATATAGTTTTGGTCATTTTTATATGTTATATTTAACAAAATAATATTCTTCTTTAGAATCGGGACATCAAAATCTACTTTGGGTAAAATTTTGGTATTTTTATTATAAAACTCATTTTTTAATGAATAGTGAAAAATACTGTATTTTAATTCAAAACTGTGTTTTACTCTAATTTATTTATATGTATATATTATCATTTTAATTTGTTTTAAAGTGTAATTAGAATATATTTTTACCATTTAATCCAACGTTGTTCATTGTAATTAATTTCACTTTGAAATTGGACATAAACAAGTGTCAATCTTTTGACAGTTAATATTTTTTTTAAACGTGCTATTTATTTTAACAATGGGAATTAATTTTAAATTAATTAATTCCAATTTTATGTTTTGAATTTGGAAAAATAGAAATCATTTTTTAATTCTGACTATCAAATAAATCTTAGGATGATTTTTGGACATTTTTCTGAAAAACTTCAATTTTTCATGAATAGTAAAACCACTTAGTAGTAGTTAAAAAAGAGACGTTTACATTTAAATGAAATTTTACAACTTCTGTGAGTTTAATTTAGAAAATTTGAGAGACATGGTTATTATCAAGAATTAAAATGTGGTCAATAAGATGAAAATAATTTTTGGTGAGTAGTAAATTTTGACTTTTATTTACCGCGGTTAAAGGTAAATAGGGTAATTCAAGGTAAAAAGTATATTATAATAATAAACAATTAGCTTAACACTTTTCCAAACCTTATTAGATGAGTCAGGGCCAACCATGGGCATCCTTGGTATGATTTTGGGACCCCATGGACCCACTTGAAGGTGATAATGACTCATTAGATTAATTAATTTAAAGTAAAGACCAAAATGACACAAACAAATATGTTTTTGTAAATTAATTTTTACATGGGGTCATGTAAGTTATATTTTAGACTATAAATATTCATTGTAAAATAAAAATATTTCCTAAATCATGGAATTTGTTTAATAATTTTTAGAAATCAAATAAAGTAAATTATTTATTACACAATAATGATGTAGGGTTTACCTCATTAATAAATGATTTAAATATATAAGATTATAATGATTAAAATATTATCGAAAACATGTTACATTATTATTGGAAGATTTTATTTCGAATATTAGTAGTCTTATATTTGACATTAATGTGATTTGGACCTTTTTAAACTGAACATAAGTTAATAATAAAATAATAGTTTCACACTTTCCTACAGAGGCCCTCCAATCCCTTATAAAAAGAGACCACTTACAACCAATTCTTCACAACTATAAAGCCTTTTTAATCATCCATACTCTACCCAATTAATCTCCCAAAATCCCTCTACTCTACCTAGAATCCTTACTTTAGTCAGAAGGCACTTCAAGAAGTCATTTTGGTTCAAACCAAATGGAGTTACCCAAATTAAAGGTAATCGTTTCTCTTAAATTCATTTCTTTTATTTTACTTATCAACCCCATGAACTCTTTTTATTCATTTCTTTTATAACAACACCAGTATATTCAATATACTAGGATGATTTTATAAGATGTATTTGAGCTAAACTTACAAACACCTCCATCTAATGGGTGAAGAACATAATATTTTTATGGATGGAAAACTAAAGTCTCACAAAACAAGGATTGTTCAATTATCTCTTACAGCCTCTTATGGTGGACATTATGATGTCACTGTATTTATATATTATATATACTATGTTTATGTCTTCTCTATGCTTATGTAATTTTCATTTAAAAACACAACAATATGATTTCCAATATGTGTTACCATGATAATTTCATTTGAGGAAGTGCGGACTACCACCCCCTCAAGGTGATATGATTCATTCATGACATTCATGGAACGTATAAAGGATAGAGTTAATTTAATTATGTAAAAAATATATCATATGATATTATACTATAATTATAATATACATATGTATCATTATGTTTTAATTCCATTAAAATAAAAAATATAAATGAAAGTAGCGTTCGTGCATACGTACGAGTTACCATCTCCATGGAAGGGGCATTTCATTTCTTATCTCCGAATGTTATGTACTGTTATAAATACATATATATTTTCGATATATAATATTTATATTATATCTAAATCATTTATATCATTCTAGAGATAATGGAATTATGATCACATTGAAAAATTGTAAATATAACAAGTTTATTTTTTTAATCAAGTTCCGAACATCAATAAAATATTCAATATGAAATCAAATAATTGACTAATTATTATAGAAAGGTAATAAGTTATTTAATAGGCATAATAAAATTTAAAATTGTTCTTAATCGTTTACAAATTAACTTAATTTTATTATTCAGGAAGAACACGGAACACACAAGACAATTCAGACTTGAGGTAAGGGGTTTCTTATCTCACTTTTAATTCCGTGAGATTTCTATTGTTCACCACTTATTTATTGCATATGGTGTGTGTAATTCCCATGATTGTATTAATTGTGTAATATACATTAATTTATGGATATTTACATCATAATTTTATGATCCTTATTTCATGGGTCTATTTTTCATAAGTTACCAAATCGACAAGGGAATTTTAAATTTCAATTTCCACTCATTCGACTTTATGCATACTTCATTGATTATTTTACTCCAATATTATGTGTGGAATCACTATTAAAATTCTTATGTCATAATTTCTACACCCCTTTTTGTGGATATACTTTTAATAAATATAATCAATCCATTGATAAATTCTCAATTCATCGATATGAACTTGATAAGAGTAATTTTATCTCAATGTCCCTTTCTTGAGTTAAATATCCAATTCATTGGTCTTGTTTTTACAAGAATATGTGTGAATGTCCTTTGATTTATTTACACATAATATCCAATCATATTTAGTGTATTATAATTATCACACATTATTATGTAATTGATTTATCCATAAACAAAGGATGTGGTCTTTATAAGAGATTTCATGTCAATTTACATTCCATTGAGACCTCTTTGTTGTTATTAAAAAAATCACTTTTATATGGTGTATATAATGTGTTGGGTCGTAGAGGATGGCAAGAGGGGGGTGGATTTCCTTTTCAAAATTAATTAACAATTTAAAACAATTATCAATGCAGCGGAAATAAAAAGGCAAGACACAATTTGATAACGAAGTTCAGCTTAATTCCCAAGCCTACGTCTCCGTTCCCAACAAGAACCATTGAGAGATTAATACGTCAGCTTTCATTTTAATGGTTGTAGAAAGAAACCCACTAGCCATTTTAAGGTAGACTAGAACACCTTCGTACAGCTTGCTTTTTTATTATGGTTGTAGCAAGAAACCCACTAGCCGTTTTAAGGTAGGCTAGAACACCTTCGTACAGCTTGCTTTTTTATTATGGTTGTAGCAAGAAACCCAATTGAAAGAAAGAATGGAAATGAGAGGTTTTTTTAATCCAAACCCAATGAAGAACTAAACAAATAAAATAATACAAACACACGGAAGCCTTGAGTGCCAAAAGTGTGAGAGCAGCTGATGGAGAGGGAGCTCAAGCTTCAAGGATGGCAATGGATCACAAGAGGCCTTGGAGATTTGTCGTTAGAGCATCAAGAAATCAAAATATTATTTGGTTGTGTTCCCGGCATCCATGGTTTCTTATTTATAGGAGAAATACCCATAAAAACTTCAATATGGCCGTTGGAGGGCTTTCGGAGCCGTTGGGGGTCAAAAGTACAAGTCTGGTCAAAGCCCAACGGCTAGTTTGACTGGGCACACCGGCTGGCCGGTGGTGTCTCACCAGCTGGCTAGTGGTCCACTGGCTGGCCGGTGCTGAGCTCCCGGCCGGACGGTGGTCCAGACAGAGTAGGCATTCTGTCTGGGTTCCACCGGCTGGCCGGTGGTCATCCACCGGTTGGCCGGTGTCACCAGGCAGTGGGCAAGCCTACTGACTGGGTCCTCCGGCTGGCCGGTGGGCAAGAACCGGTTGGCCGGTGCCCATACCGGCTGGCCAGTGGGAATCCACCGGTTGGCCAGTGGACTTAGAGAGTCCACTATCAGCCTTCTTGGGACAACTCCTGGTCAACCTTTTTCCTAGTATCAAAACACTTGATAACAAGTTAGAACACGATGAGAGTGATTGTGATCATTAAAATCCAAGAGAGAGGGGTACAACAATCTCCCCCTATTTTGATGATCACAATCACAAAAGAGGAAGCTTTAAAAAGGATATTCCAATTGAAAACTTAAATAAACAATTTTCGACATGAAAATATATTAGAGATCATTTCAAAAAAAAATTGAAGAGATGTACCATGTATTGAAAATGATCTTAATATAAAGAGAATGAGTCATTTTGAAATTGTAACCATAGGTCTTTTTTTTAAAAGGAACAAAAGAAATCAATAACATACCGGTTTTAAAATGAATTTGAACTTTTAAAAAGAGCACTTTAATCAATTGAAATATGAAACTAGTAAACAGAGAAATTTCTCCCCCTTTGGGATTATCAAAATAGGAGGGAAAAAGGAAAAAAATGAGATGAAATTAGATAAACAAAAAAAAGAGGTAAGCAATGACAACAAAAAAAAATGATAAATAAGACAACTTGAAATTTATAAAAGATGAAACGTTACATACAAAGACAAGTCAAAAACAGGAAAGGCTCTATTTAATAGTGGTCATTGACGAATCATTCCTAACACCCCCTTAATAAAATCAAAACGTTCAACCGGGAGAGGTTTGGTAAAAATATCAGCTAATTGGAAATCAGTAGAAATGAAGTCCAAAGTGATATCCCCTTTTTGAAAATGATCACGAAGGAAATGATTCCTTAAGTCTATATGCTTTGTTCTAGTGTTTTGTATTGGAATCTTATAAATACTAATGGCACTAGTGTTGTCACACCGAATAGGGACATGATCGTAGGAAAGGCCATACTCCAAGAGAGTGTGCTGCATCCAAATAATTTGGGCACAACAATTCCCAACGGCTACGTACTCGGCCTCAGCAGTAGAAATAGCAACACAGTTTTGATTCTTGCTACTCCACGATACAAGGGACTTGCCTAGCAGATGACAGGTTCCACTAGTACTCTTTCGATCTAATTGACATCCGCCAAAATCAGCATCTGAATATGAAGAATGTTCAAAAGAAGTATTAGAAGGATAAAATAAACCAATGTTTTTGGATCCTCTTAAATACCTAAAAATCCTTTTGACCGATTTAAAATGAGATTCTTTGGGATTGTCTTGAAAACGAGCACAAAGGCAAACACTGAACATGATGTCAGGATGGGTCGCAGTTAGGTAAAGTAGACTCCCGATCATACTCCTATAAAGATTGTTATCAACCGGTTTCCCGACTTCATCTAACGTAATCTTACAGGAAGTACTTATGGGGGTACAAATATCTTTTACTTGATCCATACCAAAATGACTTAAGAGCTCGTTTGTGTATTTTCCTTGGCTTAGAAAAATACCTTTTGAATTTTGAAAGATTTGAAAACCGAGAAAAAATTTCAATTCCCCCATAAAGCTCATTTCAAATTCTTTTCTCATTAAATCTGAAAAATCAGTACAAAGTGATTCTTTGGTAGAACCAAAGATAACGTCATCGACGTAGATTTGGATGATTAAAAGATCTTTTGAAGTGTGTTTTAAAAAGAGGGTACAATCAGCTTGACCCATTTTAAAATCATTTTCTAAAAGGAATTTTGTTAACCGCTCATACCAAGCCCGAGGGGCTTGATTTAAGCCATATAGAGCCTTGGTTAATCTAAAAATATGATTTGGAAATTTTGGATCTTCAAAACCGGGAGGTTGTTCAACAAAGATTTTTTTCTCAAATAAAACCATTTAAAAAGGCGCTTTTAACATCCATTTGAAAAAGTTTGAAATTTAAGTGGGAGGCGAAAGCCAACAAGATCCTAATGGATTCCAATCTAGCAACGGGCGCAAAGGATTCACAATAATCAATTCCTTCTTCTTGATTATAGCCCTTAGCTACTAGGCGAGCCTTGTTCCGGGTTATATTTCCTTGATCATCAAGTTTGTTCCTAAAAACCCATTTAGTGCCAATAATTGGATGATCATTGGGTCTTTCAACAAGAGTCCAAACATAATTTCTAGAGAATTGATTTAGTTCATATTGCATTGCAAGAACCCAATTCTCATCATTAATGGCATCATTAATGGTTTGAGGCTCTAGGTGAGAAATGAAGGCTTGATGTTCAACCTCGTTGAGGATTGATCTTCTAGTTTGAGTACCGGCTTGAAGATCACCTATAACATTTTCTAATGGATGGTCTCTAGAAGGTTTCCAAACCTTAGGCAAGGTGGAAGGAAAAGAAGGTGAAGAAGGTTCATGATCATCATCCTCCATGAGAGGAGAAGAGGAATCATTTAATTCAAGTTTATCAAGCTTATCTTCAACATCTTCAATGATCGGATGGGGTTTTGGAAGATTTTCATCAAACTTGACCTGAGATGATTCTTCGATGGTTTTTGAACGTTTGTTGAAGACACGATAGGCTTTGCTTGAGTTGGAGTACCCAAGAAAAATACCTTCATCGGATTTGACATCAAATTTCCCTAGGTTATCTTTTGTGTTAAGGATAAAGCATTTACAACCAAACACTTTAAAATAAACAACTTTGGGCAATTTGCCTTTCCAATGTTCATAGGGGGTTTTCTTAAGAAGGGGTCTTACAAGGACTCTATTGATAGTATAACAAGCAGTGTTAACTGCCTCGACCCAGAACAATTGAGGGAGGTTGAATTCACTAAGGAGGGTTTGAGCAATTTCTTGGAGAGTTCGGTTTCTCCTTTCAACCACTCCATTTTGTTGTGGAGTCCTAGGGGCAGAGAAGGTGTGATTGTATCCTTGAGAGGAACACAATTCATCGAATTCTTTGTTCTCGAATTCACCTCCATGGTCACTACGGAGCGATATAATTTTATATCCTTTTTCGTTTTCTACTTTCCTAGAGAATTTCAAAAAGGTTCTACAAGCATCATTTTTATGATCTAAAAAGAAAACCCATGTGAAACGAAAAAAGTCATCTACTAGGACAAAGGTATAGGATTTTCCACCTAGACTTGCTATAGGGGTAGGACCAAAAAGATCAAGATGTAGGAGCTCAAGAGATTTTGAAGTGGACATTTCCTTCTTAGATTTGAAAGAAGACTTGTGTTGCTTGCCAAGTTGGCATGGCTCACAAATCAAATCTTTCTTAAACTTAAGTTTAGGAAGGTCACGGATGAGCTTGTTCTTATTAAGCTTTAGAAGTGAATGAGAGCTACAATGCCCCAACCTTCCATGCCAATGCAAAGACTCATTGTCAATAGCACTTAAACATTTAACATTTTGGCTAGCTAAAGACTTTAAATCAATAATGTAAACATTTTGAAAACAGGAAGCAGAAAAAATCAATTTGTTTTGAAAATCAAACACATTGCAAAAATCATTTTGAATATTCACTGAAAAACCACTATCACAAAGTTGACTAATGCTAATTAGAATATTTTTTAAACCTTTAACAAATAAATAATCTTTAATTAAAGAGGTTCTACCAAATCCAATGGTACCTATTCCGACGATCTTGCTTTTTGAATTGTCATCGAAGGTGACGTATCCTCCATCGAATTCTTCAAGGGAGTTGAACTCAGATGGATCGCCACACATGTGCCTCGAGCATCCGCTGTCGAGATACCACGAGCCTTTCGAAGTTCTACTTCTTTGGAGTTTATCCTACAAAATCAAGAGAGAATAGATTTTGGTACCCATATAAGTTTGGGCCCGGAAAGATTAGCTAAAATAGACTTTTGAAACCATATTTTTCTAGAGGGTTGCCATCTAAAATACTCATCTGAGTAGGTAATGGTTTTGGGGCTTCCATACCTTGAATTTTTACAATAACATTCATAAATCATGTGCCCGGTCTTTTTACAATAATTACAAAATTTATATTGAGAGCTCCCCCTTAAAAAAGTAGTGGGTGCTCTAGAAGAAGTGGCTTGTTTGTTAAAGCCAAGTCCATGTGTTGTTCTAGCCGAACGCTGAGAACCTAGAAATTTTGTCAAAATTTGTTCACCTTGGGAGAAATTGGAAAGAGACTCCCATAGATCTTTAATGGTTGAATTCAAAGAATCAACATTTAGAATATCTTGGATCTTAAGGGTAAGTTGCTCATTCTTTTTGAGAAGTTGTTCTTTTTCAGAAATGAGAATTTTATTTTTCTTTTTCAAAGCCATAAATTTAGAGGTAAGTTCGTGAAAACCTTCCTCTAATTGATCTCTCGCATTTTGGATATCTTCATAGGACATGTCATTATTGAAAGAGGAAAATGAGGAAGAGGAGTCGGAAGAAGATACCTCATCAAATGCCATTAGGCATTGTTCACCTTCATCGCTTGAGTCGCTTGAAGACATGGAGTCATCACTTGCACTTCATGTGGATGCTTTGAAAGCCTTCTTGTTTTTCTTTTCTTTTACCCTTTTCATGAAAATGGAGCACTCCGGTTTGATGTGGCCTTTCTTTCCACATTCAAAGCATGTAACTTCAATCTCCGCTTTGGGCTCTTCCTTTCGTGCCCTTCGAAAGTTCTTCTTTTTCTTCATGAATTTGCTAATTTTTCTTGCTAGTTGAGCAATCTCGGATTCCCTATCAGAGGAGGAGCTTTCTTCCTTTGCTTTGAAAGCAATGTTCTTTTTCTCCTTGAAGGTTTTACCTTCATTATCGTCTTGCCTCTTCATGGTGATCTCGTAGGTCATGAGTGATCCAATGAGCTCTTCAACCGGCATTTTCTTGACATATTTTGCTTCTTGAATTGCGGTCACCTTTGGTGCCCATGAGCTTGGTAGGACCCAAAGAATCTTCTTGACCATCATTTCTGCAGAAAAATCCTCACCAAGAGATTTTCTTCCATTGAAAACATCAGTAAAACGAGTAAACATTTCAGTAATTGATTCGTGTGGGTGCATGGTGAAACTTTCAAAATCTTGGCGATACATGTCTAATCTAGTGTCTTTGACTTTGTTAGTGCCCTCATGGGTTACTTCTAAAAGTTTCAAAATTTCATAAGAAGAGGAGAAAGTAGAAACACGGTTGAATTCATTACGGTCTAGCCCACAATGAAGAGCATTCATGGCTTTGCCATCAAGCTCAAAATTGGCAATGTCTTCGAGGGTCCATTTGGACTCATCCTTGTTAGATAAAGTATAGCCTTGCATTACAATCCTATAGATAGGATAACCAATGCTTCTAAGAAAAGTAATCATGTGAGTTTTCCAATAAGTGTAATCGGTTCCATAAAAGAATGGAGCCCGAGTCATATAATACCCTTCGGGAGCATGCGAGGAATTAGCCATCACTAAGGATCTTAAGTTTGTAACCGGTTAAGGTATTACACAAACGCCATCTCTGATACCAAATGTTGGGTCATAGAGGATGGAAAGAGGGGGGGGGTGAATTTCCTTTTCAAAAATAATTAACAATTTAAAACAATTATCAATGCAGCGGAAATAAAAAGGCAAGACACAATTTGATAACGATGTTCGGCTTAATTCCCAAGCCTACGTCTCTGCTCCCAACAAGAACCGTTGAGAGATTAATACGTCAGCTTGCTTTTTAATGGTTGTAGCAAGAAACCCACTAGCCGTTTTAAGGTAGTCTAGAACACCTTCGTACAACATGCTTTTTTATTATGGTTGTAGCAAGAAACCCACTAGCCGTCTTAAGGTAGGCTAGAACACCTTCGTACAGCTTGCTTTTTTATTATGGTTGTAGCAAGAAACCCAATTGAAAGAAAGAATGGAAATGAGAGGTTTGTTTTAATCCAAACCCAATGAAGAACTAAACAAATAAAATAATAAAAACACACGGAAGCCTTGAGTGCCAAAAGTGTGATAGCAGCTGATGGAGAGGGAGATCAAGCTTCAAGGATGGCAATGGATCACAAGAGGCCTTGGAGATTTGTCATTAGAGCATCAAGACATCAAAATATTATTTGGTTGTGTTCCCGGCATCCATGGTTTCTTAATTATAGGAGAAATACCCATAAACACTTCCATATGTCCGTTGGAGGGCTTCCGGAGCCGTTGGGGGTCAAAAGTACAAGTCTGGTCAAAGCCCAACGGCTAGTTTGACTGGGCACACCGGCTGGCCGGTGGTGTCTCACCAGCTGGCTGGTGGTCCACCGGCTGGCCGGTGCTGAGCTCCCAGCTGGCCGGTGGTCCAGACAGAGCATGCTTTCTGTCTGGGTTCCACCGGCTGGCCGGTGGTCATCCATCGGTTGACCGGTGTCACCAGGCAGTGGGCAAGCCTATTGCCCGGGTCCTTCAGCTGGCCGGTGGGCAAGAACCGGTTGGCCGATGCCCATACCGGCTGGCCGGTGCGCTAAAACCGGCTGACCGGTGTCTCTGGAAGAAAGCAATGCTTCTACCAGAGACCACCGGCTGGCCGGTGGGAATCCACCTGTTGGCCGGTGGACTCAGAGAGTCCACTATCAGCCTTCTTGGGCCAACTCCTGGACAACCTTTGTCCTAGCATCAAAACACTTGAAAAAAAGTTAGAACATGATGAGAGTGATTGTGATCATTAAAATCCAAGAGAGAGGTGTACAACATAATGTACTTCGAAATAGTATATAATGAATCTCTTTATTCTCATGATATTACAAAGTTTTGATTAAATAAATTATTTTTATTCATGTGTCTCTCTTTTGGTTTGAAACTCTAACTAAAATATCATTTTTAAATGTTTTAATGATTTATTCTTCTAAATATTTCTCATTAATGTCCATGTTTTAAAAATGGGTTTAAGTATTTATTTTTATATACATTAAGGTTTTAAAATAAAAATTCCTTTTAAAAGTTTCAAAGTGGTAAGGGACACTTTGATTCAAAAAAATCTATTTTTAAACGGCTTCTTGACAAATACTGTGACTTTTAATTGTTTTCAAAAAAGGGGGATATTTCTCTCAAATGGTTTTGATAATTATTTTCATCTATGTAGATATCTTTCATTATTATCGATTGAGGTTAATATGTTACAGTAAAATCTTCCATATTGTATTGAATGAGTTTTGTTTGACTGTGGATGTTCTATTTTTACACTATTCATGGTTTGTGGATATAGTATAGACATTTTGTATGCTACTTTTAATATGAATTTTTATGTTATCTTTTCTATAATTTTAATATGAGGAATGCATTAGACTTTGTAAGTGACGGGTGGAGCCCTCTATAGCTTATCTATGCATCGGTAGGTCTGATGAGACAAACTAGTGTCTTGGCATAAGGCCGTGACATAATATTATTTGTAGTCTTGGCACAAGGCCATGACTATGTGGTTATGATAGTCTGGAATTATAAATTCCATCATTATTAAAGTGGTTATTGATATTGCATGTGATTATTCGACTAGTAGAATATCCATGTGAATAAGTAAATTTCATTATTTCATTTTTTTCCATATTATACTGAAGTTTAATTGTAAAAGTCTTTTGTTTTAGTTATGCATTGCCTTAAATGTTTATGATTATTTGTGAAGTTTTATGCTATATTGTTATCCTTATTGATCATTTGAGCTCACCCCTTTCTATTTTTTATTTTTCTTAGGATGTGATGAAGTTAGTTACGAGTGACTTGCAGGCATAATCTAAGAAGCTTGGATATTTCCAATGGAATAATTTAGTGTTGTTTTTCTTTTCAAGTTGTAATGTGGACCTTATGAATGTATCTAGTATTTTCAAGGCTACTAAACTGATCGGTCTTTTGGGACATGATATCCTTGTATCATGCCAATGTTATGTAATAATGCACCGACTCTGGGTAACTGAGTTCAGGGCGTTACAGTTGGTATCAGAGGAAGTTTAGTAAAAACCTTTAAAGCTAGATTTAGATAAAAACTTATTAGAGCACATATCCCTAAGATAGACATTGAGAATTAGTAAAGAAGAACTTCCTAAAATATTTGTATCGTATAGATTTTATGATTTTTCCATGCAATACATCCCTGTATGGATACCAGCAGGTAGAGATAGCTCTGGCACAGATGTACCTAGGGGTAAAACCCAAAACACCGCTTTGAGCTAGACTCAAATGGGAACTGCTGCACAAAAACGGGCCTTGCTGCACTCATGGTTACAACAATCTCGAGGGGTATGCTTAGGATAATTTAAATTTTCTTTACAAACCAATTTTAAGGATTTTAAAATAATATGAGAATAAATAATCTTGGTTAATACAAGGGTGTTTTTGATTAAAAATAAGGACTGATGATATTTTCTAAATAAATTTATGACCATTTTTACTCACACAATGTTTTATGGTTGTAGTCAATGGCTGGATTCCAAGGAAGTCATAGTAACTTTGAGAATGATGTAAAAGGTGGGAACGATGGCGGAAATGAGAAACAAAATGGAATGTTGATAGATGTAAAAGATATCGTGTTCATTCCAATGCAGTTTTCAAAAAATATGATCAACATCATATACATTAACAAACTCCCGGAATCAACAAAGAAGAGAAAGGTGATTAATGATAAGAGATCCATTATTGGAGACCATGGAGAAAATAATCCTCAATTTCATTCATGTAGGAAATGTGGAAAGAGACACCGGGGAAAGTGTATCAATGGAACAAAGAAATTCTTTACGTATGGGAAGGAAGGACATGAAGTAAAGAATTGCCAAGGAAAAATAAAGAGTACAATGGAAGAAAATAAAAATGGTTCCAATAATCCATTTACAGTAATTTTTCATAAATTTAGGAGACTTGACCATTACCTGAGTGAATTCACTTCTCTATAGGATATATTCTTGGTCAAATATGAAGCTATGTGGAAATAAATGGTTAGAGAAATTTTTAAAAGTATTAGTACTGCTTGTTGATGGGATTACTTTGGAATAATTTTCTCTTGTATTTGTAACCATGCAGTTTGTCATGTGAAAATGATATTTGAGGAATAAATATCTTTTCTCTTGTGGATATAGTTACAAATATCCATTTGGTTTTATATGATCATTGGGTTTGCGGAAATTATAAGTTATTATATTTTGGGATGAAAATTCAAGGTATAAGATAACATTTGTGGAAAAATTATGCTATGGTCATTTTGAGGAATTTATCTTATTTTGGTAATGTTATGAAATATTGTATTTGAAAAATGACAACATGCAGAACGTGTGACAACCCATCGCATCAGACAAAGCTGTGGGAATCGAACCCACAGCCAGAGTGCGATTGGGATTTATCACCTACCACTAGACTATGTGATGTCCCTGGTTAGTTTGACTAATTATTTTTAGTTAAATAATTTTATTGATCAATAATAAGTTGATTTGTAATTTTATGTATTATCAAAGGAATACCCTTAGTATAGGAAAATGACTTGGTGATTAAGTGATAAATGTAATCTGGAAGACGTTCGCTTTGTTGGGAACACTATATGCCCAAGGAAAATCCAATACTATGGGATTTCATTTGAAGAGTAATGGTGGATTTTTATCTATGTTTATATTGTGTATTTATAGTGATTTGGGTTATTTATGGAAATGATTAACCTATAATATATAATATGTGATTAGGTTAATTACTTTTAATTATGTGACTTCAAGAGTAGTTGATGTCATTTTGAGATACAATTTAACGTCGAAGTTGTGTGATAAAATTCTTCTATGTTTTGCGTTTCAAAATTAGTTTATATTATATTGATGGAATTTAAGGAAAATAGTTTATTGAATGGTATTTATTGAACTTTGGGTATTGATGGTTTAATTTTAGAAAGTAAGATTAGCATTTATTTCTCTAAAGGATTATCCTTTTTGGCGATCATCTAATCTTGTACTAACCATTTTGGTTGTGGTTAATCACTAAAGACAAGGTAAATATATTTTTTATCTTTTTCGGATCATGTGATTCTCTAGGATTTGATTCTAGCTCTTCTGGTGTCACTAAGTCTTCTTGAATACTCATCGTTTAAAAAAAGATGAGTTGGTGGTAGAAATTTATTAAAGAATGAAACTCTACTTAAAAAGTATGTATATCTCTTTATTTTCATAGTCAATCTCATAAATAAATTCATCTACTTTATTAAAAGGAAATTTTTTTAAAAAAATTTATCCGTTTACTTTTCATACTGGGAAACTAACGACAATTTATCCCATCACAAGTTTGTGATTTTCTTGCTGTTAACTTTCTTCTAATCATGTTTTCTATCCCTCTCCATCACAACTTGACACTTTGTTTTCTCCTCCATAACCATGTTTTCATGAAATCCTAGTATCTTTTGTCTTAGGTAACCTTTTTGACTTCTCTTAATTTATTTTAAAGTGATAGTTTTATTGACTCTTTATCCGATGTGGGGCTTTCCATGAAGTTTCTGAGCCCAATTTTATAATTATGGGCATGCAATTCCTAAAATTGGGGAAGGATGTAACATCCTGGGTAAATAAAGAATAATAATTTTTCAAATTTATTATTATTTTGAATTAAATTTTAATTTTAATTTAATGGGGATGTTATGTTTGATGGATTACCTGATACACATCAACATGTTTCATTGTAATCTTACGTTGCATACTAATAATATAATACTATTAATTTAGATGGTACTTAAAGCTGAGCCATTTTATTGGTTGAAATGAATAGAACTAACTAAAATATTATTATATATGTTTTTAAATGTTTTTACATTTATCCAATTAAAGTTAGAGGTTTAAAATAAGAAAGGAATTCGATTTTAAGCATTAATACTCTAATATTCATTAGAGGGCCGATTTACCGCCTTTTGATGGAAAACCCTCTTTAGATATAGCTTTATTCATTTTCATATGTTATATTTGACAAAATAAAATTTTCTTTATAATCAGGACATCAAAATCTACATTGGGTAAATGTTTGGTATTTTTATGATAAAATTCATTTTTTGATGAATAGTGAAAAATACTGTATTTTAATTCAAAATTGTGTTTTAAACTAATTTATTTATATGGTTAGATTATCTTTTTAATTTGTTTTAAAGTGTAATTATAATATATTTCTACCATTTAATCCAATTTTGGTCATTTTAATTAATTTCAGTTTGAAATTGGACATAAACAAGTGTCAATCTTTTGATAGTTATTATTTTTTAAAAAACATGCTATTTGTTCTAACAAAGGGAATTAATTTTAAATTAATTTATGAAAATTTTATGTTTATAATTTAAAAAAAATAGAAATCATTTTTGAATTCGGAATATCAAATAATTCTTAGAGTGAATTTTGGGTATTTTTCTAAAAGACATCAATTTTTGAGGAATAGTGAAACCACTTAGTAGTAGTTAAAAAAGCAACTTTTACATTTAAATGAAATTTTACCGCTTTTGTAAGTTGAATCTAAAAACTATTAG
The DNA here is from genome assembly GCA_963277665.1 of Viscum album. Classification (NCBI taxonomy): domain Eukaryota; kingdom Viridiplantae; phylum Streptophyta; class Magnoliopsida; order Santalales; family Viscaceae; genus Viscum; species Viscum album. The sequence continues at coordinate 1,260,568,687 of OY728145.1, read as the reverse complement.
AGACATGATTAATATCAAGAAGTAAAATTTGGTTCAATAAGATGAAAATAATTTTTGGTGAATAGTAACTTTTGAATTTTATTTACCGCGGTTAAAGGTAAATATGGTAATTCAAGGTAAAAAGTATATTATAATAATAATAAACTATCTTATCACTTGTTATAACCTTATTGGATGAGTCATGGCCGACCATGGGAATCCTTGGGTCGATTTTGGGACCCCATGGAGCCACTTTAGAGTGATAATGACTCTTTTGATGAATTAATTTAAATTAAAGACAAAATTGACACAAACAAATATCTTTTAGTAAATTAATTTTTACATGGGGTTATGTAAGTTATATTTTGGAATATAAAAATTCATTGGAAATATAATAATATTTACTACATCATGTTTTTTTTATAACTTTTACACATTGAATAAATTAAATTATTTATGACACAATAATGATGCAGTGTTTACCTCATTAATAAATGATTTAAATAAATAAGATTATAATGATTAAAATAGTATCCAAAACATGTCCAATTCTAATTGGATGATTTCATTTCAAATATTAGTCATCTTATCTTTGACTTTAATATGTTTTGGACCTTTTTAAACCGAAGATATGTTTATAATAAAATAATATTATCACACTTTCCTAAAGAGCCCCTCCTCTCCCTTATAAAAAGAGACCACTTACAAGCAATTCTTCACACCTCTCAAGCCTTTTTGATCTTCCAACCTCCGCCCAATTAAAATCCCTACTTCTATCTCCTCCACTTAGAAGTGATACCTTAGGCAGAAGGTACTTCTAGAAGTCCTTTTGGTTCAAACCAAAGGGAGTTACCCAAATTAAAGGCAATGATTTCTCTTAAATTCATTTATTTTATTTAATTCTCCACCCCCATGAACGCTTTTTATTCATTAATTTTGTATCAAAACTAGTATATTAAATATAATATGATGTTTTTAAAATAAGTATTTGATATACACTTACACACAACACCATCTAATGTGTGAAGAACATAATGTTTCTGTGGATGGAAAACTAACGCCTCACGAAACGAAGATTGTTCGATTATCTCCTACCACATCTTATATTGGCCATTATGATGGCACTGTATTTATATATTATGTATATTATTTTTACTTTTTCTCTATGCTTGTTTAATTTTTATTTTAAAACACACCAATATGCTTTCTAATATGTGTGACTACGATAATTTCATTTGAGGAAGTGTGGACTACCACCCCCTCAAGGTGATATGATTCGTTCATGACATTCATGGAATGTATAAAGGAATGAGTTAATTGAATTATGTAAAGAATTTATCATATTATATTATACTGGAATTATAATATACTTATTTATCATTATGTTTTAATTCCATTAAAATAAAAAATAGAAATGAAAGTAGCGTTCATGCGTACGTACGACTTACCGTCTCCATGAGAGGTGAATTTAATTTCTTATCTGCAAATGTTACGTACTATTATAAATACATATATATATTGGATATATAATATTTATAAGATATATAAATCATTTATATCATTATGGAGATAATGTACTTTTGACCACATGGACAAATTGTAATTATAACAAGTTCATTTTTGACTCATGTTCCGAACATCAATAAAATATCCAATATGAACTCAAATAATTTATTAATTATTATAGAAAGGTAATAAGTGATATAAAAGGAATAATAAAATTGACATGTTTTCTTAATAAATTATAAATTAACTTAATTTTATTATTTAGGAAGAACAAGGAACACACAAGACAATTCAGACTTGAGGTAAGGGGTTTCTTATCTCAATTTTAATTCCGTGAGATTTCCATTGTTCAACACTTATTTATTTCATGTTGTGTGTGTACTGACCATGATTGTATTAATTATGTAATACAAATTAATTTATGGATATTTATATCATCATTTTATGATCCTTATTTCATGGGTGTATGTTTCGTATGTTACCAAATCAACAAGGTAATTTGACATTTCAATTTCCACTCATTCGGCTTTATGCATACTTCATTGATTATTTTACTCCAAGATTATGTGTGGAATCACTATTCATTTGATTATGTCATAATTTCCACTCCCCTTTCTATGGATATACTTTTTATACACATAATCACTCCATTGATAAATTCTCAAGTCATCGATATGAATTTGAAAAGAGTAATTTTAACTCAAGGTCCCCATGTTGAGTTAAATATCCAATTCATTGGTCTTTTTTTTACAAGAATATGTGTGAATGTTCTATGATTGATTTACACTGAATATCCAATCATATTTAGTTTATTTATAATTGTCACACATAATTACGTCATTGATTTATCCATAACCTAAGGATGCAGTCTTTATAAGAGATTTCATCTCAATTTACATTCCATTGAGATTTTTTGTTGTTATACACCAAATCACTTTTAATGGTGTATATAATGTACTTTAACATATTATATCATGAATCACTTTATTCTCATGACATTGAAGAGTTTTAATTACTCAATTATTTTTATTCAAGTGTCTCTCATTTTTTTAGAAACTCTAACTAAAATATCAATTTTAAATGTTTTAAAGATTTATTCTTCTAAATATTTCTCATTAATGTCCATGTTTTAAAATTGGTTTTAAGGATTTAATTATATAGACATTAATGTTTTAAAATTAAAATTCCTTTTAAAATTTTCGAAGTGGTATGGGACACTTTAATTCAAAAAAGTCTATTTTTAAAAGGCTTCTTGATAAATACTGTTACTTTTAAATGTTTTCAAGAAAAAGGGGGATATTTCTCTCAAATGGTTTTGATGATTATTTTTATCTATGTCGATATCCTTCATTATTCTCGATTGAGGTTTATCTATTACAATAAAATCTTCCATATTGTATTGAATTAGTTTTGTTTGACTGTGGATGTGCTATTTTTATACCATTCATAGATTGTGGATAAAGTATTGACATTGCGTATGCTAGTTTTAATACAAATGTTTATGTTTTGTTTTGAATATTTTCATATGTGGAATTAATTGGACTTAGTATGTGACGGGTGGAGCTTGCTTTAGCTCCTCGATGCATCGGTAGGTCTCAGGAGACAAACTAGTGTCTTGGCACAAGGCCTTGACAAAATATTTTTTGTAGTCTTGGCACAAGGCCTTGAATATGTGGCTATGATAGTTTGGCATTATGCATTCCATCATTATGAAAGTGGTTATTGATACTTCATGTGATTATTAGACTAGTAGAATATCCATGTGAATAATTAAATGGCATTATTTCAATTTTTTCCATACTATACTGTTGTTAATGTTTAAAAGGCTTTTGTTTTAGTTATTCATTGCTTTAAAAGTTTATGCTTATTTGTGAAAGTTTCCACTATATTGTTATCCTTACGGAGCATTTGTGCTCACCCCTTTCTATGTATTATTTTTCCCAGGATGTGAAGAAGTTATTTATGAGTGGCTTGCAGGCATAATCTTGGATGCTTGGATGTTTCCAATGGAATAATTTAGTGTTGTTTTTCTTTTAAAGTTGTAATGTTGACCTTATGAATGTATCTAGTATTTAAAAGGATACTAAAATGATCAGTCTTTCGAGACATGATTTCCTTATATTTCAATGTAATGTAATAATGCAACGACTCTGGGTAACTGGCGTCGGGGCATTACAGATAATTAGTTTTTGAAAACAGAAATGAAGATGTAGGTTGAGGATGTTTAAAATCAAAAGGATCATTTTCATCAAATTTAACATGTACTATTTCTTCAACAGTATAAGTATTTTTATTGAAAACTCTATAATCCGTAGAACTTGCAGAGTAGCCTAAGAAAATTCCTTTATCAGATTTTGGTGTGAATTTGTATAGATTATCTATAGTATTCAGAATGAATACCTTACAACCAAAAACCGTGAAGTAGGAAATTCTAGTTTTTCTACCAGTCCATAACTCATAAAGAGTTTTATTAAGAAAATTTATAATCAAAACATGATTTATTGTATAGTAAGTAGTACTTATAGATTTAATCCAGAAATGTTTGGCTACCGAATATTCACTCAACATGGTTCTTATTATCTCTTGGATAATTATATTTCTTCTTTGAACAACACCATTTTATTGAGGTGTTCTTGGTGCGGAGAAGTTATGAGTAATAATTTTTATACTATAAAAAGTTTCAAAATAATAATTCTGAAATTCTCATCCATGATCACTATGGATAGTTATCAATGGAACGTTTTTCTCATTTTTAACTTGGGCTCTAAAAATTTTGAAATAAGAAAAATATTCAGATTTCATTGCTTGAAAATAGACCAATGTAAATCTAGTGTAATCATCAACTATGAAAAATACATAATATTTGACTCTAATTATTCCTATTTTTTTGGACCAAAAAGATCCATATGTAGCAATTGTAATGCATCAGTGGTTGAGATTTCACCAACTGATTTAAAAATCGATTTATGTTGTTTTCCATATTGACAATGATCACAAACTTTTGAAGAATCAAATCTAAGCACCAGTAGATCCTTAACTAGTCTTTTTGTAGAGATTTTTCATAGGTTCCTAAGGTTATAGTGTCCTAAACTTCTATAAAATATCCATGAATGATCTTCCATTTCATTATGACAAGTTATATCTTGGCTCCTAAGATCCCTTAAGTTTAGTGTGTAAACATTTTCTTACATATTGGAAGAATGAATAAACTCTTCATTGGAATTGTGTACTAAACACATATCATTCCTAAAATTCACAAGGTAACCTTCATCACATAATTGACTTATGCTAATAAGGTTGTGCCTAAGACCCTTAAAAAATAAAACATTTTAAATCAATGTTTTTCCAAGAAGAACAATGTTACCGATACCAATAAATATTCCCTGAGCATTATCTCTGAAAGTTACATTTCCTTCTTTCGTCTTGATAATATTTTCAAAGATGTTTTTGTTACCAGTCATTTGTTGGGAACATACACTGTAAAGACCCGTACAATTGAAGGAAAATTTTTTCTTAATTTTCTTTGCGATTTTACAAGAACGCAGTTTCTGACAGCACCAGATTCCGAGGCCCGGTGTGCCTGGAATCAATTTCCCGAAGTTTAGCTCGGGTATGTTCAGCGAACGAACGAGCGGGATTTCCTAACTTTTAAACCGGTGCTCGGAATCGAAATCCAAGGGCACCAATTAAACTAATGCAGTAGTAGTTTCTTAGGAACACCTTTTCTGGGGTTGCGTTTGCTCTGGTGTGGTTTTTAAAAATAGTGGTTTAAGTAATGAATAAAATAAAATTTGTGCAACCAATTTTATTTTTATTTAAGGTAGTTTAATCCTATGCTTGGTTCTTGGAGTGGGAAACACTAATTTCACAACTCCACTAGGTAGGATATTAGTGAGGTGGGGCCCACACTAGCCCCACCCCCTTTATTTCCTTTTACCTCCCACGTGCAATTAATTTGGTAACTCACTCGCACCCCCTCTTAAATGCCAAGCCAACTCTCATGTTCAATTGGATTATTAAAGGCCTCATTAATTGGTCAACACTCGATAATTAAATCGTGATTTAATTTTTGACTTTCAAAAACAGATGGCATGAGTAATAAAATAAGGAAAATCCTTATTTTAGTATTGTTGTTTTGTTGTGCGAGAAGATTTGGGGAGGAAATACTCCAGTCTTGAAGAACTTCCTTCCTCATTGAAGAATGCAAAGAACGCACCGTCGCTGACGAAGAACGCCTGCCTCCGATGAAGGACGAAGAAGAACGCCGAATCCTCGGAGATCGACGACGCGATGCTGTGTACCGCGATGCCAACGATTCTCTTCTCTGAGACGTCACCAAAGATTATGGAAACTTGTTCCGCGACGTCGTCTTCCGCGACGATTATTTCCCGCGACGAAGCTTCCTTTGATGACACCTTGAGGTAGGGGGTTTGGTTTAATTTTTTTGTGTGGATTAAATCCTTGACATGTGTTTAATTTTTGAAAGACTTTTGAACCACTAAATTTGTGGGTGCGGATCAATGAACAAGTCCGAACCCACCGATCCTATGTTCTTGGTGAGTGGATCGACATGTGACGACGAAGCGGGCCGCAAAGGCATTTTGAACCCTTCACAGCAATCTACGCGTCTTGGGAGTGCCACAGGTGCAGACGGTGGCCAAAACAGACCACCGAAGCGCATCCATCACCGGCCGGCCGCCCGGAGGCGGCGGCTGAAGCCGCGGCGGTAGTGTGATGAATGGATCCTGCGGCCGTGCATGATCCGGGGGAGATGCGGCGACCAGCGCGGCGTCGCTGGCAAAGGAAGGGGGGACCACGTCCCCCCATGCTTGGCCGCTGGCCGAGCCAGCGTGCCACCCGGCAGGGCCGTGTCAGGTTGTGCGGACCAAACTGGGCTGCACCCACCGGGCCGGGTCGCGCCCTAATGGGTCGGACCCGGATCCGAGTCGGGTCGACCCTGTTCGTGCCGACCCAGGGGGTGGGACCGGGTCAGACTAGGCCCAGACCCCCCACTTTCGGATCACTTTCGGTATTTTTCTCATAACATGGGCTATGGACCTCCGATCGACGTACCGTCAGTTGTGTAGCGATCCTTGGATCAAGATGCTCATTTCGGTATATTAAACTCAAGGTTTCAGAGAACATTGTGTATGGCCTGGTTGGTTTGAACACGAAACTATCAGGGCCCTTGGAGCGGAAATGCTTATAACTTGAGATCCGGACATCCGATTGACGTGCCGTCAACTTTATTGGATTCCTCTTAGTGAGACGGTCCATTTGGCTTACTACGATCGAGGTTTGGACGTATTTGGAGTGCCGTCTGGTTGGTTTATGACTTAAAAACCAACCGGGCCCCTGGAACGGAAAAGCCAATAACTCCCTGACTGGGCGTCCGATTGACGCGCCGTCTATCACGTTGAGTTCCTCTTGTCAAAACAGAACTTTGAGATACATCAACTCCGGACTACGTGTCAGTTGATGTATCAACCCTTTGGCTCGTGGAGTAGACCCTCCCGGAATCGATCATGCTGTGTGCGGGAACCCTAGAGCTGGCTGCGACTGCGACGATGAAGACTGCATTGAAATCCTATGTGGGTTCGGCAGTGATGAAGACCGTACTGAAATCCTCCGTTGGTTCGACGGCGATGAAGACTGCACTAAAATACTATGTGGGTTCGGCAGAGGTGAAGACCGTGCTGAAATCCTCTGTGGGTTCGATGACGATGAATACTGCACTGAAATCCTCTGTGGGTTCGGCAGTGATGAAGACCGTACTGAAATCCTCCATGGATTCGACGACGATGAGGAATGTACTGAAATACTCCATGGGTTCGGTACCAAGGAAGACCGTATTGAAATCCTATGTGGGTTCAACAACAATGACTCTGTTCTTGCTATCCTACATGGGTCTGGTAGAGTAGCTGGTCTGTATCCTATGTGGGTCCGACAGCTTAGCTGGTTTAGTATCCTACATGGGTCCCAACTTACATGAATCAGTGGCTATATCTGATCATCTCCATCACCTTATGAAGAAGTATACCTTTGTGAGCTGAGTCTTGGCTTTCAATCAATATCTTCGATATATTGACTTGCATTCCAATGTGGATTGAGTTGTGTTATCCTGTGTTGATTGGGTTGTACTCTTATGTGGACGTGATCGAACAAGGGATCAGATGTTGGAGCCGAACTAGAATTGATGACCTAGGTATATGTATGGGCATATACCTAAGTAGTGTTGGTTGTTACTTAGTGATTGTATCCTTCCTTTTTGTATTATCCTTTGTGGGTTCTGGGAGACCTTCAGGGGTCTCGGGGTCCCTACTGAGTAGCGTATACTCACCCATGCACGAGCTATGCCTGCACTACGTTGTGTTGGATGCAGACGATGGAAAACTCTTATCGTGGTTGAAGCTAGTGGAGCATTTGGTACCTGGAGGTGGACCACTGGGTGGGACATACATGAAGCGGACGTCTAGACCCGAGGAGATGAGGTGGCAATATGTACCCACCCATCAGGTGGGACTTCTAGTGGATGGCTCGATGCTGGTGCTTTACTTTCAGCTACTGTACTTTCTTTCTAGTTGTACTTGACATTCAGTTTGGGTCGGTATTCTGGCCCATTTACTTTCCGCACTTACTTTTGTACCCAGTTTTACTTAGTGTTTACTTCTGCTAGCTTACTCTATGATGTTTGTTTACTTTATAAAGGCAATGTCGTCCCCTTTTTGTCGGGATTTACGCCTTGGTGCTAGTCGCCAACCCCTGGCCTATGGGAGGCGGGCTTGGGGTAGTCACGACACGGGCCCCGAGGACGGGTTGTGACATACACTAACCATGTACCATGTATTTATATTAGTAATATCGTTACTTTCATTAAAAGTAGAGTGTTAGACTTTCGAATCCCAAACTTTCTGGATTCGAAAACTTCAGAAAGAAACATTTTAGGACTCCGCATTTTCATTGAAAAATAAGATTTATGAAAACTTAAAGACTGAGTTTTTTTTAGGAATAATTTTGTTCCCAATTCCCACCACATTGACACTTAGTGAAGAATGGAGCAATTTGAGGAAAAAATTAATTATAACTAAAATTCCATTTTGAATGAGTATAACCAAAACCAGAATTATTTCTTAGAGGTAAAATTTAGGAATACATCTTATCAAAATTTACCTTAGCTAAGGTAATGTTTGAAAAACTCTTCCTTAAGGAAAATATTTCTTACTTTAGCATAATAACTATTTTTTATCCTCGAAAACATTTTTTTAGCAAAAGATTTTGTCTCGAAAACATTTTTCTTAGAAATTTCTTTTTTCTAGATCATTAGAATGTTTATCCTTTTGAGAATTAAATTCCTCAAGGGTTTTTGAAATACTTTCAAAATCCTAAATTTTCATATCAATATATTTAGAATGATTTTATATTTCCTTCGTATGAATAGAAATCCTATAATTTTTCTTATCATGATTTTTCGTGACATTAGAATTTTTATTCTCAAAGAGCTTAACAAACCTAGAGACTTTGTCATATGTAGGTAAAGTATTGTCTTCATCAGAGTAAGATTATTCATCTAAAGATTCATAATATTTACTATCACTATAATTATCATTCAAGGATATATTGGTTATAGATTCAGCATTGTGTACCTTGGCCATTAAACAATGATTTTCAATAGGTAATATGGCTAGTAAACCAAGTTTCTTCTATCCAGAGGATTTGTACTATGAGGATTCTTCAGAAGAGTCACCACCACTGGAACTACATGTGTCATTGGATTTCAAAACATTCTTATATTTAGCCTTGTAATACTTATTTCTATTACACTCAGAATGCTTTTCCTTTCTATCTTTTTTTCTTAAGCATAAGACAATATGGTCATATATTTCTTCTCTTTTGAATTCATAACAAGTGACTTCAGATTCTTTCTTATCCTTTATTTCTTTCTTCATATATCTATATTGAATGTTCTTCTATCCAAAAATCATGTTCATCCTTTAGGAAATATTGAATAACTCGTTTTATGAATATTCACTTCCACTAGATTCAGATTGAATAACAGTCCTCTTAGATTTGGATCTTGTAACTCTTTCAGGAGTCTGGGATTTCATCTGATTTGAAGTAGTTGTAAAATAAACACTTCCATTTTCATTCTTCTTCTTATTTAGGACATCATATATTTTCATTATTGTCTCATGTTGATGAAGAGTTCCAAAAATATCATCAAGAGTAATATGTGGGACTTTCGTATTCTCATCAATAGTTGTTCTCTTTGATTCCCACTCATTAGGCTTGATATCTATAATCTTTTCCACAAGTACCTCATCATCTAAACCTTTTCACCCATAGATTTTAAACTATTAACAATATTCATGAATCATTGTTGTACCTTGCACACTAGTTCTCCATAAGGAAATATAAATCCATGATATTCTTTTCTAAGAATAGATCTTCTAGTTTAGATAAATTTAGATGTTCCAAAATGAGTAACCTCAAATTTTTCCAAATACAATTTGCATCTTCACAAGAAGAAATCTGTCGATATATATTCCTGGTCATGGAACACAACAAAGTATTGCAAATCTAGTAGTTTAGTTGATATTCTAACTTTTCTTGATTAGTAAAAATTTGACTTCTTTATCTGAAATCTTGTAATCTCTAGTAAAGAATGCAAAGTTTTACACTCCAGTATTAATAACAAAAGTCTTCATATGATCTCTCCAATATTCATAATCATTCTCATCAAATATAGGTGTTCTAGTAGTATTAAGACTATCAATCGAACCAACATTTATTCCTGCCATCTAAAAGAAAATATCTTTCCCTAGAAACTGGTTCGTAATAAAAGTTTGCAAGCAAGGGTAAAAAAATTTCCTGAGAAAGGAAAATATATAACAAATGAAACTTGAGAAAGAAAAATTATATGTTAATATAATCATTTCAGATACCTCCTCTGATAAAAATTGTAGGATTGAAATATTATGTAGATGCTCAATATACAAGAGGGGGGGGGGGGTTAATTGTATACTTTAAAAATTCCTTTCGAACCATTAATCTTGGTTAAAACATTCTATTGTTTAACAATGTTAAACAAGTTAAATTGACAATATGTCTTAGTTCTACTAAATTTCTAGATTCCGAAAATATGGTTCAAGAAATAAATCTTAAGAAAAGTTTACAAGGACAATGATTCTACCTTAAAGTGTATATAATCTTACTAATCAATGTATACAAGTACAAGAATGTATAATATTTATATACTTTCTGTATTAATCAAAATGCAGCGAAAAGAAACTTGAAACAATACAAGTAACAATTAAGAAATATTTTAACCCTAAGAGTAGGGTATCTAACAACCTTGGATAAAGGTCCCTTGATTTATACATCCAAGAGAGTCTGTCATACCCACATCAGGGAAATACCTCGATAAGAATATCAGAGTCTGTGTTGCTATCCCTACAATCCCTTGAAAATAAAGGTAGTCGAAACCTCTGTCTTCTTTTCAAGGAAGTCCTCTAACATTAAGGTAGTCAGAACCTCTATCTTCCTATCCGAGGAACACATTGATTGTACACTAAAACAATCAGAGTAGCATGAAGCAATCTAAACAAGATGTTCAGTACTCACAAATCCTGAGAGTCTCTCTCTCTAGAAACCAATTTAGCATGTAATCTCGAGATTTATAGAACATTATTTTTGGGATCATTCCAATGAGACCCTATTTATAGGTTCATTTCCATTGGTCAGATCCCTCCCCCAACGGTCATATTTTTCCTTGAATTTCAGAGGGACATGTACACATGTCACTCAAACAACAGTTAGTTAGAAACAGAATGCCTGACATCATTTTATAACTATAAAAGGGTAAGTAAAATAAGGTTTCTCATCCAAATTAATTTTCAAAGTCTAAATAAATAATGATTGGAGTCTAAGAAAAAATATTCGGAATATATATTACATGGATATTCAGATTCTATTTTCTAAGGAATCCAGAGTCTGAATTATCAGGAATTCAGACTCCAAATTCTTCAGAATTAAGAATATGAATTCTAAGGAATTCAGAGTATGAACTCTAAGGAATTTAGATTCTGAATTATAAGAAATTCAGATTCAGAATTATAAGGAATCTTGAGTCTGAATTTTAAGGGATTTGGAGTCTGAATTCTAAGGAATTCAGAGTCTGAATTCTAAGTAATTCGGAGTTTGAATTTTAAGAAATTCAGAACATGAGTTCTAAGGAATTTAGAACCTGAATTTCAAAAAAATTTGAGTCTAAATTTCAGATAATTCAAAGTCTTAATTTTCTAGAATTTGGATTATAAATTTCAGAGAATTTAGAGTCTAAATTTTAGAGAATTTAGAGTCAGAATTTTATAGAATTCAAAGATTGAATTCAGATAATTTGGAGTCTGAATTTCAGAGAATTCAGAGTCTTAATTTCAGAGAATTCAGAGCTTGAATTCAGATCCTAAAAATAGAATACTCTAAATCTAAGTATTTATAGAATTCTGAGGTTTTATGTTGTAAACTGAATTTTACACATAGAAATAAAAAGAGTTATATTTAGAGAGACTAAAATATGAATAATGAAAAATCGGTAAGGATAAAGTTTCTTTAGAGAATGAAAATTTTATTTATTAATGATAAACTTAAGGGAAATATAATTTTCCTTAAGATAGAGTGTTTGTGATTTTCAAAACATAGACGAATGAAAAATTCATAAAGAAGGATTATTGACTCAACAGTGAATCTATTTTATTTCTATCAAATCATATTTTGAGTCAACTAAATCTTTCTATGAATATATTATCATAATTTATAGATATTAATAGTCCCCTAAAATTAATGAAAGAGAATGGTATGCATTGTCTTTATTATATATCCATTATATCATAGATTAATAAGTCTTTGAATTTTCCAGTTTTCAACATCAAACCACTTTAGGTCATATTCGGGAAGGATTTTATCCTTTATAAAAAATCCTAAATAGATTTCTATCTTCTGTGGGTATCTGTTGTTGTACCCTCTGGGGTGTGTCATATCTTTTATGGAGAATGGGAATCAAGGTCCAGAAGAGTCAAAAAGTCATATAAATAGTTGGGGAAAGCAATATAGGTGTTCTCTTTTGGTCTATAGTTAGGATATTTTATCATTGATATCCCTCTAATTGTCATTATGTTTCCCATTTTTTTCAAATGACCTCTCCTATCATCCACCGATAAAGGTGGTAGAGTTTTATATTGATTTGGAAACTATTACCTAGATAGTAGCTATTTATTAATACTGAATGGAACTACCTAAAATGAAAGAGTTTAAAACACAGATGAATGAAATTTTTGAGAATGGATTTATACACCCGAGTGTATCACCAAGGGTGACAACTATTATCGTTATTATGAAATTTAATGGGTCACTTCACCTTTGTGTTGATTACCAAAAACTCAATTGATTCACAATAAGGAATATGTATTCATTTCCACATATTTATGATCATTTTAACAACATGAATCAGATTACGTGGTTATTAATGATTTATCTTTTATATGGTTAAAATAAGTTGAAAATAAAATAATATTAATGTTTGAAAACCCCCTTAGGGGTATGGTATGATCATTATGAGTATATTTTTAGTTCTTTCAATTGAACTAATGCTCTTGTAGTCTTTATGGATTTGATGAACATGATTTTACTTGATTATTTTGTTAAATTCATTGTTGTATTTATTCTTGAAATCACTATTTTCAATTTGCTATAGGAGGATCAAAAGCATTATCTGATAGAAGTCCAATAATTGTTGAGAAATCACTAACTATATGACATAATATAAAAATTTAATTGTTGCACTCATGAAGTGAAATTAATAGGACACATAATGTTGGAACTTAGTGTCTCAATTGATTCTAAAATGGTGAAAGATATTATGAAATGGGAACAACCACATAATTGTTTTTCGAGATTTGGAGATTATTGGGATTTAGATGGATATTATCACTAGTTTGTAAGGGAATTATAAATGTTTAATTCCATATTTATTGATCTAACTTATAATATATTAATTATTTTTTGGGATTATAAGTTTTATAGTTATTTTTTTGAGATGAAATTCATTTTGAAAACTACATTGGTGTTGAATCTTCTAGAGGCTAGATAGGGATATGTGGTCTTCTATGATGGATCTAGTTTATGTTTGGGCTTTTCTTGCATAGGGTGATCACGTTGTTACATGTTGATCTTCATAATATTAGGACACATGAGAAGAATTATGCAACCCATGAAATTGAACTCATAGTGATGATGCATAGACATTAGAGCTAGAGGTATTAAATTTTTTGATAATGTTTTACAATGTATTCATAAATAAATATTGTGACTTATATCTCCTCTAAAAATGTTTTGAGTTTCTACCAGTAGCATTGGGTTGAGTACCAACAATATTTTTAATTTGAATTTACCAATACCCTGGGAGAAGGGAATGTTATTGCGGAGAATTTGATAAAAAATATATGACCCAAGACCTGAAATAATAATAAAATTATTGGAACATGATAGATTTTTTTTTACATTTTCATATTGGAGTACACTAGTTCGGGGATGAGGTTTCCTTTTCCAATCATCATATGAGCCCCTCTCTTCTCGAGATGATTCTTCAGGAACATTCGGTTGATGATGAATTATACAGTATTAGTGGCTCTATTTTTGGTAGGGAGGCTTATTCTGATTGGTAATTCTACATGGGGGGGGGGGGTATTCTATGTTTCTAGAATTGCTACGTTACACCATTTACTATGATAAAATATATTTTTGGGGATTTCCATTATTCATTGGTGTAGTGCACCTAGGAACCATGAAAATGTTCTATGAAATTCAGCGATGATTTTGGTGGCTTGGATTGATATGGGGCATTGCTAATTTTTCTCTCATTGTTATATGTTTCAATTGGACAAGGATGAGAACCATAGACCTTTCATATTACAACATCAACTTCTGATTCCAACATGGATGTGGGATGATATCTTTGTGGAATTTTTGGTCAGGCTTAAACATACTAAGAAAATGAATAAGGTTGTATGATTTTGGATTTATAGGATTAAAAAACTGGATCACTTTATACCCCTTCTTGATACAAAAATATTTGACGTGCGGCGAAATATCTCTGAAAATGATATTGGTCATCTTCATGGATATTAATCTGTAATCATGCTTGATATACATCTTTGTTTTACCTCTCACTTTTCAAAATGCCTTCAGGAGGCACTAGGATCTGAGGTTTGTTCTCATAAGGCTAGCATACACAGTTGGATGTCTAGATAGAAAGAGATATAAAAATTATTTAAGGTATTCTTTATTCTAGAATTATTGACTTTGGTAGAGATTGGGATGACTATTTGGGAATGATTTTGTTTTCTTATTATAATAGTCTCAAATATATGATCACGAGGTATCCTTTTGAGGGATTGTATGGCCGACCTTGTAAATCTTCGTTGTGTTGGACAAAGATTGGTGAAATTTCATTGGTTATACTAATCTTGGATCAAGATATGATATCAATGATTCAGCTGATTATTCTGAGAATGTTGATGACTCAAATCTAGATAATTTTTATGCAGATCGTCACCATTGAACTATGGATTTTTCAAATTGTGATCAGGTGTTCTGGAAATATTCACCTCATTTTGGTCATCAATTTCTTGGGAGAAAAATGATATTTTCTCTTTGTATTTTGGTACCTTTTGAGGTTAATGTGTAGGTGGAAAAAGTGTCTTATCATTTTTTACTACGACCATAGTTTACATCAAAACATAAATTCCCCCATGTATCGTAGAACCATGAATATCATTA
This sequence comes from Viscum album, assembly GCA_963277665.1. NCBI lineage: Eukaryota > Viridiplantae > Streptophyta > Magnoliopsida > Santalales > Viscaceae > Viscum > Viscum album. The sequence goes on along the minus strand of OY728145.1, from coordinate 1,260,553,369 downwards.
TGATCCTTCTCGTGTTCTATGTTAGAGTGATCTTAACATTGATCTTGATTTGTTTTTGATTAAGCATATATTTAGGATATTTGATTCTAAAACCATGGTAATTAGAGGGAGGAATATAAATTTTGTTATTGAACTATGGAAACACTGTTTTGATTCTAATGAGACTCGAGATACAGAGAGGGAGCGATATAGATTATAGAATAGTGGCTTCATATTTTTTTCTTGGGGACTTCATAACAAGCATTCTAGGAAAAAATGTTTCTATGGTGGGGAGGTTGTAACATCTTATTACCATTTTAATATACAACTGGAACCCTATATTGAACATGATTTAGAGGGGGTTCATCTTTGGAGGTTTCAATAATAAATTTGAAAATTTTGGAAGGCTCTTGGGCTATGCAAGGTTGGTAGATGGTTATCCCAAACTATACAACATTCTAGAGAAAACCATGAAATCCAAGATAGAGAGGAAATGCATTATTTATACAAAGTTTTATGAAATTATGGTTCATATAGTAGAAACCAAGAACCCTTTTAGAGGGTTTCATGGTTAGCTAATACTATTTGGATAACCATGTATTCCAACCCATCAAATAGTTTGAGTGGGTTTTAATTATTCTAAAATTTTATAAAAAATTTTCCAAACCCATTTTTTACCTCTCAATCATCTCCAAACCCTCTTGGCTTGATTTTATAGGTTATGGATGTTCTAAAGTTCCCATTTTGGCCTCTCCAAACCCTATATATGGTGGATTAAATATTTGATAATGTTGATCAATTCTTCTTCAATAAAGTAATTCCTGCCATTATTTCTCTCAAGATGTCTTCCCCTCTCCTCCTCATAGTTTGGTAGATAACCATGTTTTTGGAGGATCTAATATCCATTGTTTTAGATCATAATCCTAGGATTTATTATCATATTATTATGCTGAAGTCATTCATTTCAGTTCCCTGTAGTGTGTGTTGTTATATGTGATCACGTAATCCCAATATAGGTGGTTCCTTATAAGATAAGCCAATTAATTTAACATATAATTGATTGACTGTTTTTATTGATTTAAAATATATTCTGAAAATAAAATTTTGTATGATTTATTGTTTTATATTTATTTGAAATGAAATATGGGGAAATCCCCCTATTCTAGTGAATTGGGATGTGCTTTAGATTTAATGGAAAATTTGGAATTTAGTTTGTAGAAATTAAAATGTGAAATTATTTTTTAAAAAATTTATTTTTTTAAAAGAAATCATTGGGTATATCTATGAAAAATAATTGAATTGGTTAAAACCCATGTTTTGGGTATTAAAGAGAAATATTTATATTGAAATGGAAAATTTGGAAATTTCATTTTGAACAGTTTTGAAATTATTTTCCTATTTTTTATTATTGTTTGAGAAAATTTTAGCCGCCTATGTTAGTGAGTTGTTTGGGAAAAAAATGATATGTTTGACACTGTACAATACTAACATCAATGTAGTTTTGAAGATCTTATTGTTGTTGGGATGTTTATTAATTCTCATTGACTAATGTATGAGAGACATGTGCACACATATTTTCATGACCACCATATGAGTTTTTGATGATCCCATAACCAAGAACAATCATACCTCATGGAAGATGAAAATTTTTATCTTTTTTGGTTATTTTTACCTATATTCTATTTTTTAAAATCTAAATTACACATCCCCTGTGAATTTATATACTTTTTTTATATAAAACATTTATCAATACCATGTTTTGAAATGTTTCCATCAATTTAATTGAATACCATGCTTTTTTAAAATGAAACTGTATTGACATTACTATTTTATTTAAAATTAAAAGAATGCATTGGATTGTTTTATTAGAATCTTATTATAGAATCCTTGTAGATACTCTACTGGTATTTTACCTCATACCCTTGATGTGTGTTTGAGTGCTTTTGGATTTTCTTATTCTATGTTCAAGAAAGGGAAATGCTCAACATGTATGTGGTGGTTGTTAATATTTGAGCTCAGTGTGTTGTGTTAATTAGGACTTGGGTTGTTTATCATTCATTTTCTGGAACATTGTGATTGTAAATTTGGTTTTATATACGTATTTCACTTCTATTACTATTCTCCATATGAAGTTTTAATTTGATAATATTGACTAGTATATGATTCCTCTACTTTATTTTGAAGAAAAAATAGTCCTACATATATCTTTAATGATTCTAGCTGGTAGTCTCTAACCCATGGGGATCGAGAACACCCTTCAGGTAATGGGAGTAAAAGCTCGGGTATTAGAGTTATAGGGTATCCGGGATGGTTTGTGAAATTTTAATAGATATAGTGGATCTTAATTTTTTCCATACATGTGTGTGAAGGAAATAATGGATGAGGGTATAACATGTACATGTATTCTATATATAGAGACTGTGATTGTTATAGGTGTACTTTCATGGTTCATGATGGAATAAGATATAATGCATGATACATGGAATGTAATTAATTTTATACTAGGTAATTGGTTTTGAGATGTGATTGTCATTTGTGTGAACTGGGTGCCATATGAGATGATGATATGGATTCAATATAGTTTCATAGGGGGATAGGGTGGTAGGATGTCTTATTGAACATATTACAGCATTAGACGTTTAGTATTGGGAAGTGAGTGTGAAAAAGCTGTGTGGAAGTAGATGTTGGTTACCTTTCCCATTTTATTCATTGACATAGAATTTATAGATCATATACATTACCTGGTAAGAAATACATGGCCAGGATGTGACATAGTTTTACCTACATAGGAAATGAGTTTAATTCCTCTGTTTATTCATTGCAAATTTTTACACTTCTTTAAAATTCACCCAGTATGTTTTTAGGTGGATCTTAGTGAGTATACATATATGATCAACCTACAAATATATATGAAACATTTCATAGGTATACATAAGTTGGATTTTGATTTCAGCTTGCATTACAATCTTATGGAGATTTCCAGAAGATATTGAGGTTATTAGATGATTCCTTAGATTATTATTGATATTTTAATAGTAACAACCAGATATTTTATGATAAGTATTCTTTTTAATTTGTTAATGTCCTGTGTTTTATGATACAACAAGATTACCTTGTGCTATACGCAGCACTGTATTATCTTGCAGTATACGCAACACTATTCATAGATTGTGTTACATACAATTTCAATTTCGTTTTATAATAGTCATTCTACGCAACATTGAGTGTATATATATATATTCAATGTATAAATGAAAAATGGTTGGATTATATTATAAAGAAACAACAAAAGAGTCTTTCACAACACGTAACCCTGACTTGGCTTGCATTACACACAATCACGACCTTCCTCGATAGTTTGTGTTGTACGCAATACCAGGTTTCACTAAATGACGATATATGGTTATAATATAATTATGAACTATCCATTATGAATATTATTAATTATATTTTTAATTTCATAACATTATTATTCATCTTACACATTTTCTAGCACATGGTATAAGAACAAAATAAATTTTTCGGGTAAAATAAGTATTTTTCAAAAAATGTAGATTTACCGCCTTTTGATGGCGCACCCATTTAAAATTTAATTTTTTACATGTTTATAAGTTCAATATTAAAAAAATAAAATTATTCTTCGGAATCAGGATATAAAATTTTATCTTGGATAAATTTTTCATATTATTCTGATAACTTTCAGATTTCAATAAATAGTAAAAACACGCTATATTTTAATTAAAAACAACTTCTTTCATCGTAATAACTTGTGTGGATAAATTATAATATTTAATGGTTTTAAATTATAAATAGAATATTTTTTTACCATTTAATATAATGTATATCATTATCATTGATTTTACATTGAATTCGTAGGTTAAATAAATTCAATTTTTTCCAATGTTTTAATCAAAAACCTGTTTTCTTTCGACAAAGAGATTATTTTTAATTTAATTTCTGAAACTTCTGTGTTTTGAATTTTGAAAAATGGATTCCATATTTGTAATCAGTGGTTCCAAATTATATTAATAGACTACTTTTTATTTTTGTGCTTTATGAATAGTAACAACGGTAAATTTTATTTACCATAGTAAAAGGTATATTGGGTAATTAAGGGTAAATATAATATTATAAAATTATCTTAATACTTTTATTAATACAATTGGATGATTATAATTTGTACTAAGTAATATTTGGGTCTAAATGGAATCCATTTCAACCCACTTGGAGGTGATTAAGACCTTTAGATTATTTTATTTAAAGGAAAGTGAAATATGTCTCACTCAACTTTAATAATTAAATATTTTTAATATAAGTTAATAAAGAATATAAATTCGGTTATAAATACTAATTTGAAAGTTAAATTTTTTTTCTTTATCATGGTAATATATTTTAATTTTTAAGAGTTATTTAATTACCTTATTATCTTCTACATTAATGATGCAGAAATTATTTATTTACTGAAAAATCAATAATATAGTTTTTACAGAAATAGTAATACATATCAAAAGGCCCAAAATCGGCAAAATACTTATTATTATTGTATATATAAACCATAATCATCCACTGGCCGAATTGTTTACCATTTAGATCCTTATTAAGGCGATTATGACACTTATATTATTTTATTTTAAATGAGGCCAATGTTGTCACCTTCATAATTTAATACATATCACAATTTAAATATTGTGATTTTAAAATTATAAATTCGGGTAAAAGTATTATCGTGAAAGGTAATAGATTTATATTCATCACATGATTTTAGTTTTAATTTTTATGCAACAAATAAGTATATTAAATAATTATACAAAAATGTTGTAGTAATTATTTTATTAAGAGATAAACCAAATAAATGGTTTTAACAACAATAAAATAAATTTTATATGAACTATTTAATGTTCCCCACTAATTTTCTAGATACATATAACCTTTTATTGATATATTAAATCTTTTTGTTTGAACATATCTTCTGTATATATTTTGTTTAAATTCAAATAAATGAACAGTGACACAATTGACACTATTGTTATTTTAAAAAAATAACATATTATAAAATTGTTCAAAAATCACAAATTTTTTTAGAAATTATATATTTACATTTATATAGTCTAAAAGGTTATAAGGTATCCAATTATGGACAATTCACAACAAATAAGTAAATATTGGCTATAATTTATAATTTACAATGTTATTACCACAAATAAAATTAAATTGATTAAATAAGGATAAATCAAGTTGATAATATTTAAAATAAATTCCTAACATGTCTAAATTTTATTGGTTGATGGGATTACAACCATATCTCATCTAATATTCGTATATGAGTAATTTTGTAAGTTTTTATGTGGGGTTGGGATTTAATATAAACTAATATTTCTTATATTTCCCAAGGTGCTCCTCTTCTCCCTTGTAAAAGGGCACCTCCTCCCTCTCCTACTCACACAAATTTGAGCCTTCATGCTCAGCCAACCCCTGCCCATTTCACTTCCCCACATCCCTAGAAACATCCTTGAGGTCCTGGTATTCTTCAAAGTCCAATTTTAGTGCCCTAAGTGGAGGTCTCAAAAAGGAGCATCAAAGAAGAGGTAATGTCTGTTACCGATTCTTTCAACTTTATTTCTTCTTCTACTTATTCTTATTTAGTTATTTCATTATGAAGTAATAACATAAGTATCACTAATATACTGATATTTTATTTCATGTATGAAACAACCATATTTCACCATCTATCCATCCTACGAAAAAAAGAAATCACCGCGCGTGCATATGTACGGAATACCATCTCCACGCCGTGGTGTAATCTATTTTCCACCACAAACATACTTGGATGGGTATAATGGTGTAAATAATGACTATATAGGATTATTGTAAAGTGATATTGATTCTGAAATAGTATACATACACTCCAATACAATTCCATGTGAACAATATTATCGCTCGTGCGTACGTACAGATTACTGTCTCCACAACGCGATGAGATTTATTTTCCATGTTAACAATTCAAGAATGATTATAAAGTATATATAATAAGTAATAATGAAATATATGACATAATAATACTACTGGATTTATGTATATATATATATATATATATGTATGTCATATACTTAATTCCTTTCAATTCAACAAGGAAACAAAAACAACGTTCATGCGTACGTACGGCCTACCGTCTCCATGAATGGTGTATTTCTTTCCATTTATCGATCTATTATATATATGTATATTATGAATATATATTATATATAAATCATTTTTTAAATTATGGATTTAATTAATCATGATCTATGTAATCATATTAATAATTACAAGTTAAAACATGAACGAAAAATGAAACGATTTTACCCAAAACGCTACTTTAACATGAATTTGCAAAAGAATGGGTAATGTAAAGTCATAATTGAACCATATATGATATAATAACAATGAATATGATTCTATAATATGTCAATGACATTATTTAAATCATTATAAAGGAGGTTTGGATACTTACGAAGCATATCAGACCAAAGGTAAGGGTTAACTTTTCCAATCTCGTTCTTATCTGAGATTGTTTATACATAAGTATTTATTGGGTTTATTGTTACATCCATTTCCATGTTTTCAAAAAATGGTTTCATGTATGTTTAAAGTCGTTTTTACCAATTTTTGAATTTTACTACATGGTATGTATGGAATATTCCTTTTACGAGGTACTCTTTGACTTTTCCTACAAAAGTACGAGGAGAATGTTTTTTTAACTTATACGGCATGAAAGGATTTTTACGGGTTTATAAAGCCTTATTTTCATAAAGATTCCTCCAAAAATATTTCATGACTATTTTAAACAAAATCTCTTTCTTTTAAAATTTCATGACGATTTGTGAAAAGAAATTGATTTTGAAGAAGAAAGAATATTTTCATCAAGAATTCATTTCAAGTGTTTTATCAAAACCATTTTTCCGTCTAAGATGGCATTATTTCATATGTGTATGGTTCAAGTATAATTTCTCCTTGATTTACATGGTTTCACTTTTCTTATGTTGAAATGATATCCATTTGTTTTATATAGATTATGTGATGATGGGATGATGTTTATGAGACCCATTTTATAAATTGGGTTTGAATGAATGATTTATGTTTATTTTGTGGTACACGAAAGAATGATTTCATTATTAGATGGGTGGGACCTATATCTACCTCCAAAGAATTGGGTAAAGATTTATATCTCATGAGATAGACATGGCTGGAATGGTAAGTTAATCTGGTTCAGTGTTACATGACTGAAATGAGGAGTGAACTCGATTCAGAAAGGGGCTTTGTCCACTAAGATGGTCTTTGAAGCAATGCCTTTGCTACTATAGAAATCATAACAAGTGATGAATGGTTTACAAAATTACCTGTTTTATTCCCATTATATTTTATCATGTTTGATGTTCCATTATGATATATTCCTTACGCACTTCCATGATTTCTGTCTTTGCTCAAGATTTTTATGTTTAAATTTCAAGTTCATGTTTTTACTTCTAAATGTTTATGGATTCTTTTATGTTATCTATGTTTTCCCTTACTGAGTGTTTGAGGTCACCCTTTTTATGTTTTATTTTCCCCAGGATATAAAGAATGGTTTTACGTAAGGAAATAAAAAGGGGAAGATCGTTATGGAAGTTATTGATGATATTTCAACATGATTAGAAGTTTATATTCCGAGTTTCCAAAGACACTAAACTTTTACGATCCTTGTGTGTTTGTTTTTGTTATGTATTAAGTATTCCGCAAATGTAATGTAATGTCCATGTACGTCAGGCTTCAGGTCTCTACAGTTGGTATCAGAGGAAAGGTTTAGTCAACCTTGGGAAATTAGGATGTGAAAATGTTAGTGAGATCCCTGGAGATATTTCTAAGGTATGTCTAGGGATGTCCCTTAGGATAAGTATACGTATATGATATAGTCCTAGAACTATGGTAGCAATCTTAGAATTTAACCTAAGATATTAAATATTGAGGGTACTACGACTTTATTATGTTGTTTTCCCTAGCATTGTATTTTCCTCTCACACTATTCTCTTTGGGTTTTAGAAAATTGCTGGAAACAGGAAGATTCACGATAATGGAGGATATGATGGACAATAGAATGATATTCTTCATGAGAAACCAATTGAAACGGGATTTGGAAGTCCAAACATCGTTATTATTCCTAATCAGAAATATCATAATATGATCAATAATTTCAACTTTGGTATGTTTCCCGACTCAGATAATAAGAGAAAGATGGAGTTTCATAATGAACATATAGGAAAGAAAGTTCAATTTCCCTCATGTAAATAATGTGGGAAGAGGCATGGGGGAGATTGTTTCAAAAGGAACTGGAAGATTCTTTGGGTGTGGAATAGAAAGACACAAAGCTAGTATGTGCAAAGGAAAAGGTTCAGTTAACACCATGGACAAGGATAATGGTATTTCTATGACATAAACAATGATTAGATGTTTTAAATGTGGAATGTATGGGCATTATGCAAACCAATTCCCTAAGGGAAAATCTCATGAAGAGAATCAGAATGGTCATATGAGTAGTACTTATGTGGATGATGATGAAGAGACTACAAATGAAATATGAGATGAAAGAAATGATGAAGCTCAGTCAGTGGTTTAAGGAGTTAGTGGAATGATTGTATGTTTATAAACAATAATGTGTCGTACTATGGAATAAAGAATCATATAAGGATTGTTACATTATTGTTTTTCCTGAAGTATTTGAAAGTATATGTTGAATGGTACTGGTAACCATGGAAGGTTATTCAGATATTTTTGGAAAGTAGATGATATGCGCATAATGAAGGGGTAAGAAGATAATGAGATGTTTTATTGTATTAATGAGCTCATGATTGATATAAGGACTAAGTGATATCACGGTTTGAGTATATATAATTTTTGGGATTTTGGTATGTGGAAAGAGTTAACTTTTGACAGCATTCATGTTTTCACTAAGGTTAAATGGGTTTTTATTTTTTTCAAGAGAATACATGATTAAGGCCATCGAATGTGTGGAATGTGACCTACAAGACATATCTTATGATATATGGGGATCAACGATGGTATTAAAATGCTTGTTATATGAACTCTTGGGTAATCATTTTCACTATAATTTGAGATTGGAAAATAGTATTTTGGATAAGCCTAATGATTGGAAAGGGTTATGTCAGACATCAGATAGTATTGTTTAAGGCTAGGACATTTTTTTGATATTATTGTAGGAATGTTATTATAATGTAGTTATAGAAAAAGGGACAACCTGCATGACGGGTGATAACCCGTCGAGTCAGACAAGTCTATAGAAATCGAACCCACAACTGAAGTGCGACTGGCCTTTATCGCCTACCACTGGCCTACAGGAAGTCCTTGGTTAGTAGAAACTAGTTTAATTTCATTAAGCGGTATGATATATGAAGTATAAGTTCATTTTTGGAACTATATACGATTAATCTAACCATAAGATGGACTTATAACTTTTTCTAACCTTTTGTTTCAAACCGATGGAATGACCCATCATTCTATCACATGATCTACTAATACATCACGAATAACAAATTAAACTTCATTTCATTAAGGGATAAAGTGGAAATTGTTCAATTCACAAACAACAGTGAGATTGTACCAAAATCATGTAAGTATTTATTTTAATTCATCAACTTTAGGGAAATAATCTTGAAAACCAAAAATGTTGTCCTAGTGCCTTTATATCTGATGAATCAAATGGTACCTTAGATCATCACAAATCTGTGGCTTTGTGAATGTTGGCTTTTTCATAGCCATCTTCTCTACCACTCTCCATCATAACTTGATGGGTAGATTTCTCATAAATATCCATATTTTCACCTATGTTATCCTATTTAGAAACCCAGTGATTAGTTAATTTGGGTAACTGTTATGATGTGGGTTTCAATTAACGAAACATTCAAGTAGAAAACCATATATAACCCCGATGAATTTCGAGGGCGAAATTCATTTTAAGGGGGGTAGAATTTAACAAAACGATATTTTATGATAAGTATTCTTTTTAATTTATTTATGTCATGTGTTTTATGCTAAAAAAATATCATCTTGTGCTATACCCAACAATGTATTAACTTGTAGTATACGCAACACTATTCTTAGATTGTGTTACCCACAATTTCAAGTTTGTTTTATAATAGTCATTCTACGCAACATTGAGTGTATATATATATATTGAATGTATAAATGAAATTTTTTTGGATTATATTATAAAGAAACAATAAAGGATTCTTTCACAACATGCAACCCTGACTTGGCTTGCATTACACGCAATCGTGACCTTCCTCAATAGTTTGTGTTGTACGCAATACCAGGTTTCACTAAACGACGATATATGGTTATAATATTATTATGAACTAGCCGTTATGAATATTATTAATTAAATTTTTAATTTTATAAAATTATTATTCATCTTTCACATTTTCTAGAAAATGGTATAAGAATAAAATAAATTTTTCGGGTAAAATATGTATTTTTCAAAAAATGCAGTTTCGTAACCTTTTGAGGGTGCACCCATTTTAAATTTAATTTTAGACATGTTTATGACTTCAATTTCACAAAATAAAATTGTTCTTTGGAATCAGGATATAAAATTTTACCTTGGATAAAGTTTCCATAATATTCTGATAACTTTCATATTTTAATGAATAGTAAAAACACGCTTTATTTTAATTAAAAACAACTTTTTTCATCGTAATAACTTATGTGGTTAAATTATAATATTGAATGGTTTTAAAGTATAAATATAATATATTTTTACCATTTAATATAATATATATCATTTGCATTGATTTTACATTGAATTCGTAGGTTAAATAAATTCATTCTTTTGAAATGTTTTAAACAAAAACATGTTTTCTTTCGACAACGAGATTAATTTTATTTTAATTTCTAAAAATTACATGTATTGAATTTGGAAAAATGGATTACATATTTTTAATCAGTGGGTCTAAATTATATTAATAGACGACTTTTTATTTTTGGGCTTTATGAATTGTAACAACGGTAAATTTTATTTACGATAGTAAAAAGTAAATTGGGTAATTAAGGGTAAATATAATATTATAAAAATATGATAATACTTTTATTAATACAATTTGATGATTATAATTTGTCCTAAGTCATATTTGAGTCGAAATAGAATCCATTAGAACCCACTTGGAGGTGATTAAAACCGTTAGTTTATTTTATTTAAAGGAAAGTGAAATATATTTCACTCAACTTTAATAATTAAAGTATTTTTAATATAAGTTTATACAGAATATAAATTAGGTTATAAATACTAATTTAAAAGATAAAATGTTTTCATTTATCATGGTAATTTATTTGTAATTTTTAAGAGTTATTTAATTACCTTATTATATTATGCATTAATGATGCATAAATTATTTATTTAGTGAAAAATCAATAATATAGTTTTTATTGAAATAGTAATAGATATCAAAAGGCCCAAAATCTGCAAAAAACTTATTATTCGTGTATATATAAACCCTAAGAATATACGGGCCGAATATTTAACCATTTGGATCCTTATTAAAGCGATTATGACACTTATATTATTTTATTTTAAATGATCCCAAAGTTGTCACCTTCATAATTTAATACATATAAAAATTTAAATATTGTGATTTTAAGATGATAAATTCTAGTAAAAGTATTATTGTGAAAGTTAATAGATTTATCTTCATTATAAGAACTTATTTTTAATTTTTATGCAACAGATAAGTATAATAAATAATTATACAAAAATGTTGTAGTAATTATTTTATTAAGAGATAAACCAAATAAATGGTTTTAAAAATAATAAAATAAATATTATATGAACTATTTAATGTGACCAACTAATTTTCTAGATACCTATGACCTTTTATTAATCTATTAAAGATTTTAGTTCGAACATATATTATGTATATATTTTATTTAAATTCAAATAAATGAATAGTGTCAAAATTGACACTATTGTTATTTTATAAAAATAACATATTATAAAATTGTTTAAAAAACACAAAAATATTTAAAAATTATAAATTTCAATTTATATAGTCTAAAATGTTATAAAGTATACAATTATGTAATATTCACAACAAATAAGTAATTATTTTTTATAATATAAAATTTAGAATGTTATTACCACAGATAAACTTAAATTGATTAAATAAGGATAAATCAAGTTGATAATGTTTACAATAAATTCCTACCATGTCTAAAATTTATTATTTGATGATATTTCAACCCAATATCATATAATATTCAGATATTAGTCATTTTGGATGTTTTTATATGGGGTTGGGATTTAATATAAACTAATATTTCTTATATTTCCAAAGGTGCCCCTCTCCTCCCGTATAAAAGGGAACCTCCTCCCTCTCCTCTTCACACCAATTTGAGCCTTCAAGATCGTCAAAACCCTGTATATTTAACTTCCCAACTTCCCTTGAAACATTCTAGAGGTTTTGGTCTTCTACAAAGACCTCTTTTAGTTCCCTAAGGGGAGGTCTCAAAGAGGCGCTTTAAAGAAGATGTAATGTCTGTTACCGATTCTTTCAACTTTATTTCTTCTTATACTTATTCTTCTTTAGTTGTTTCATTATGAAGTAATAACATAAGTATCACTAATATAATTATATGTTATTATATGTATGAAACAATCCTATTCCACCATCTATCCATCCTACGGAAAATGAAATCACCGCGCGTGTGTACGTACGGAATACCGTCTCCACGCCGTGGTGTAATATTTTTTCCACCACAGACTTACTTGGATGGGTATAATGGTGAAAATAATGAATATATATGATTATCTTAAAGTGATATTGACTCTGAAATAGTATACATACACTCCAATACAATTCCATGGGAACGATATCATCGCTCGTGCATACGTACAGATTACCATCTCCACGACGCAATGAGATTCATTTTCCATGTTAACAATTCAAGAATGATTATAAAGTATATATAATAAGTAATAATGAAGTATATGACATTATAATGCTAATATATTTATGTATATATATATTTATGTCATATACTTAATTCCATTCAATTCAATAAGGAAACGAAAACAATATTCATGCGTACGTACGGCCTACCGTCTCCATGAACGATGTTTTTCGTTCCATTTATCGATCTATTACATATATTTATATTCTGAATATATATTATATATAAATCATGTTTTACATTCTGGATGTAAGTACTCATGATCTACGTAATCATATGAATAATTACAAGTTAAAACATGAACGACAAATGAAACGATTTTACCCAAAATGCTACTTTAACATGAAATTAAAAAAGAACGGGTAATGTAAAGTCATAAGTGAACCATATATGATATAATAACAATTAATATGATTCTATAATAAGTAAATTACATTATTTCAATCATTATACAGGAGGTTTGGATACGTATGAAGCATATCAGACCTAAGGTAAGGAATAGCTTTTCCAATCTCGTTCTTATCCGAGATTGTTTATTCGTAAGTATTTACTAGGGTTATTTTTCTCATCCATGTCCATATTTACTTAAAATGGTTTCATGTTTTTTAATGTCCTTTTTACCCATTTATGAATTTTACTACATGGTATGTATGGAATCTTTCTTTTACGAGGTACTTTTTGACTCTTCCGGCAAAAGTATGAGGAGAATGTTTTTTTAACTTATACGGCATGAAAGTATTTTTACGGTTTTATAAAGCCTTATTTTCATGAAGCTTACTCCAAAAAGATTTCATGACTATTTTAAACAAAATCTTTTCTTTTAAAATTTCATGACGTTTTGTGAAAAGAAATTGATTTTGAAGAAGAAAGGACATTTTCCTCAAGAATTCATTTCAAGTGTTTTATCAAAACCATTTTTCCATCTAAGATGACATTATTTCATATGTGTATGGTTCAAGTATAATGTCTCTATGATTTACATGGTTTCACTTTTCTTATGATGAAATGATATCCATTTGTTTTATATGTATTATGTGATGATGGGATGATGTTTATGAAATCAATTTTATTTATTGGGTTTTAATGAATGATTTATGTTTATTTTGTGGAACACGAAAGAATGATTTCATTATGTGATGGGTGGGACCTATATCTCCATCCAATGCATTGGGTAAAGATTTATATCTCATGAGATAGACATGGATGGAACAGTATGTTAATCTGGTTTAGTGTTACAGGACTGAAATGCGGAGTGAACTCGATTCAGAAAGGGACTTTGTCCACTAAGATGGTCTTGGAAGCAATGCCTTGGCTACTATGGAAACCATAACAAGTGCTGAATGGTTGCCACAATTACATGTTTTATTCCTATTATATTTTATCATGGTTGATGTTCCATTTTGATATATGCCTTATGACCTTCCACGATTTATGTCTTTTCTCAATATCTTGATGTTTAAATTTCATGTTCAAATTTTTACTTCCAAATGTTTATGGATTATTTTATGTTATCTATGTTTTCCCTTACTAAGCATTTGAGCTCATACTTTTTATGTTTTATTTTCCATAGGAAATAAAGAAAGGTTTTAGGTAAGGAAACAAAAAGGGGAAGATCGTTATGGGAGTTGTTGAAGATATTTCAACATGATTAGAAGTTTATATTCTGAGTTTCCAAAGACAATAAACTTTTACCTTCCTTGTGTGTATGTTTTTGTTATGTATTAAGTATTCCACCAATGTAATGTAATGTCCATGTAGGTCAGGCTTATGGTCTATAAATTAATGTATTTTTTCCATCATGTAATTTAATGCACATATAATTATTATTAATTTATTATTTTTGTGGTTTAATTTGTTGTTGTATCTTGTTTGTTATCAAAAAAACTATCAAATTTATGGTAAGAAATTTGATTTTCATTTGTTATTTACCACCATTTATATTCATTAACAAATGTATTATTAGATTTTGGGTTATGTGGAAATATCCATATTATGTTCAAACCAAGGAGGGGTAATTTTGGAGGTGTTTTAGTATATGGTAAATAGCCCTTATAGTGAATTAAGTGAAAGGAAATGTTGAATAGTCAAATAATTCAATTGCAATGGATTATTTACAACATCCTTCAGGGTAATAAAAGATTCAGAGTGTGGAAAATGTAAATTATTTTATCTTCTATACTTGTGGAAATAAAGGTTACTGTAAGAATAAATATAATTAATTGAATCAGAATCAAGAAAATATTCTATATTAGATATATTCATCACATCATGTATATTTTTTTTGTTTAAAATCATGGGTACTAAATAAAATGTGCACCTCAAACATTTGTATTCAAATATAGTAACAATGGAAGTTTAAGAAGTTCAAATGAAGATTGGTAAATTATCTATCTAGTTTACGGATGGTGATTCTTAATAAAATAATGGGAAGCACATGAATTTATATTTCCATGTTTATTGTTTCTTATGAATCTATTTATATGTTTTTAGTCTTACAATAAATTTATCTCAATATATAGTTCTAATAAGGTTGATATGTTTTTATATATATTAAATGAAATTTTTATGGTACTTCAAATGTAATATTCTATTTATACTTGAATAATTGGTATCAAGAATCAATTATTCATTAAATAATATAAAATATCATACACATATAAGATTTTGGAATTATTATTATTATCTAAGTAACAATGAATTTAATTTAAAATTTGATATTCATAAGGGTGTATAGACTCTTTTGATATAAAACACTTAGGTATTTACAATTATTATTTATTAAATTTTATAAAATAATCCATTGGGGGAAAATTTACGACCAACAACCTTCTAATTTTTTTATCAGGATACATGTGAACTATTCCAAGGAGAATATATATGTAAATTCATATAATCCATTAAATTCTATAAGTTATTTTTTGACTGTAAACTCAACGAAATGAATGATCATGGTAAAATATATAAGATCCTATGGGTATGATAGTTAGATAATTCCATAACAAAGTTTTCATATTCATTTAAATTTGCATTAGAGATATTCATTAACACATATAACATTATAAACATCAATGAGGATAATGTGGTATAAGGAATATTGATGAGTGTCAAATATAAATTATCAATATTCTATAACTCTTATAATGAAATATTATAGAAATAACAATATAAAAACTAACCTTATTCTAATAATAATTTCTATGGTATATTTTATAAGTTTAATTACAAATAAAATCTAATTTTTTATATTTTCATGTTCTTGATGAGCACCGTTTGATAAATCTAATCTTACAAAACAAACATACATCACAGAAACTCTAAGTGAATCATAGGTTATTATATTTATTATTATTAATATATTATTATCCCTATGATAGAAAGGCATTATTCAAGATCAACTATATTTCATTAAATGGGGAGATTTTATCTTTTGACTTGGATCGAGAAAGATATAATTAAAATAATTTAAGGATCTAGATGGACATATGTTTCCCCAATAATTACAAAATCTACAAGATTTAGTGGGATTATTTATTCTAAAAATATACTATAGAGGAATTTTAAAACAGGATATGTTGTTTTCTATTCACCATAATAGGTTATATATTAGTTTTTATGTTTAATTACTCAAATAAGAAAATAGTAAATTGAAATGTTCTTTGATATGAAATTTCATATGTATTTAGAGATGTATTTTATTTACTAAAATATAGTTATTTATTTTATTAGTTTCATTAGATGATATAAATCCATTTTTTTTTGCATTCAAGAAAAAACTATGGGTGGTATTGGCTGGTACCAATAATAATAGATTTGTTATTCTTCTATGGGGAATGGGCTCATGCGGTGATGTATTTTTTAGGATGTTTCATGGAGTCCTCCTCTGATTTGTGGAGTGATGCTATTTTCTTGGAGATATGGTTTCATGGAATGATTGGATCTGATAAGGAAACTATGGATCATTCTATGACATTTAGTGTAGGGTGTTGGGGCATGAGGCAACCCAGAAACTTAATGAGGTTTGAAGGCTCTGTTCTCATGGTGAGGTCTATCATCACAAGGACTCATTTTATACTAATATATTTGGCTTCTATCATCAACGAATGGCAGGATTATCCATAATTTAGTCTTATTTAGGTCAGTACCCCCTCAACATTACCTGTACTTAACAAACTTCCGGGGCATTGGGTTTGCTGGAAGCCTCCTGGCAGTGGTTACAAACTGAACACGGATGGTTCTTTCTCAGTGGGTGTTATGAATGGAGGGGGATATGTTCGTGGCAGTGGGGGGTGGGGGGGGGTGTGGTGTTGGCCTTCACGTCATGATTTGGAAATGGTTCCTCTCTCTTGGCTGAGGCCAATGCAATGTTCACTAAGATCCCCCTTTACTTTATAGAGAATTTGGATATAACTCAGGTGAAGATAGACTCTTTGATATTTCATGATTCACTTATTGGTATAATCCCCACCCCATGGTCCATATTATACCTAGTCCGGAAATCCAGACCCCTTCTTTGCAATAATATCCAAGTGACCACACATGGATTAAGGGTAATAAGGTTAGATCACATGTCTTCTTTTGTGGACTAGTTCCCTCAAAACACTAGTCTCTTTACTATTGATCTCTTAAACCCATAGCATGTTAATTTGATTGGAGGGGATTACATCAGCCTTCTCTACATTAGACTTCCCAATGAATGTGGTTTCCTTATTGTACTAGTTGTTTCATTTCATTGAATAAAAATTTTATTTGAATATAAAGATAATAAATCTTGTCCTTATAAAGAATTGATACGATTCATGTGCCAATTATAGTTTACTAGGGGCACTATAGTTTTATAAGGAAAATATTTTCATAACATATGGATGAGTGATATTATGTCTTATAGGTTTTTATGAAAATGGAAAATATTTTTCTTATAGAGTGAACTAAAGTAGTCATCCAATTTCTCGAGAGAAAGATATAAAAATGAAGATAAATGGGGTATAATAGATCTACATAGATTACATAAATTCAGTATGCATTAAAAAATACAAGATCGAATAATCCATGACTAAATTATTGTGTATGTATCATGGATTGGAAACTCTCCTTGTGAATATGTTAAATTTTCATATGAAATTCTTTTGTTGAATCACATTATTTAGACTAAAGTGAATTGAATTTATCATATAATATTGAAAATTTATTGAGGTTTTATATTTATTATGTGTTGAGAATACTATTAAAATATAAAAAAGTACAAATATAATTTATTAATATAATAGTCATAATATTCTAGTAGTGCATGATAAATAATAACTAACAACATCATGGTAATTGTGGGAAAAAAATTACTAGTTATCATGGGGTTACAAAAATAATATTCTTTCACATCAATTTGATCAAGTATCAAAGCATCATAAAGGTAATAAGAAGTAATGTATTACTTAGGGTTTGGGTTACCAAATCTATATATAATGACTATATAATTGCTTTGAATGTGTCATAATAATTAGTTTAGAAAAACTTTATTCCACATTTGAGAATTTTACAAGAATGGTAAGGTATTATATTGAAATGGATATGCTTAAGAATATGATTATATACAAAAATAATGTTTTATAACCGAGTTAAACTGACATATACTTAGTGATATCATTTATTGAGGGATAATCCAAAAGGATTGGTGCTGTGATAAAAAGAAAATCCATTAGAGAACATGGAAATCTGAATAACTATATCGATACCTCATAAGAATCATGTTGATTTTGTAATATCATAAATTTTTTTATTTAGTTATTATCTATTGTGAATGTACAACACTATTAGGGATAGTTCCATAAAAACTGACTTTTTAATTTTTATTACATAAATATTCAATGACTTCAATATTGATTTTATCAGATGATGATTTTTCATCTATACAACATAAAAGTGATATTTTTATTAGAGTATTATTTTTATTGAAATGTTATAATAGTTCACCATTATAATTAATGATTATAAATACTAAGACAATATTTATAAACATATATCCCATGGTCTTGATGACATATGTTTTTTCGGACACAAATGATGTTTGACTGTTAAGTATTAGATGTTCCCAAGTGGATTAGCGTTCTTATGATGTCCACATAAGGAAATATCCCACAGATGTGGTTATGATAACAAAACCAACATTCGAAATTCCCTATTTCATATGTGTCCTTAGATATTCTCAACCATAGAAAATTTTATAGGTCTTTAGAATTTATATTATTGTTAATGTATATTATTAATCATATAGATTACTGTATTGATAAAAAAAATAAATATATAATATTTCAGTGAGGTAGGATATGTTAGGTTCACCATAAGTGACATGAAATTTGATTAAAAAAATAAAAAAATTATTTTTCACATCTGAGTTAAGAGAATATGATATCTTTATCCTGTTAATTTAAATATAACAATGAGATTAAATCCATGGACATGGTAGTTTATCAATGATTTCACTTCAGGTAATCATGGAAATATAAATCAAGTATAAGGGTTGTTGATACAATATATGAGACATTCTTGATGAGATATTGAGACAAAGGGATTATATTACACAATAAATATTTATATGATGTTATTTTCTAAATTCATTAAATTATTTACTTATTTTTTCCTTGATGTGTTTCCAGATTCTAATCATTAACTAAATGATATATCACCTATAGGAATTGAGAAAAAAATAGTGGTCCACACATAATATGTATCTCAAATATTAGTTAAAGTTTATAATAATTTTATATTAACATTAAGTTTTATTATTTTCTTATGGAATAATAATTAATCATGCTAAGTTTATCCTATAGATTCAATAACTAGTTATTTGAGTTCAGAGTATATTTCTGTCCAATCATAAAAAAATTAATTTACATGATATAAAATATATAATAGTTTTTTACCTCTTGTCTATTATTTTCAATATAATACAAAATTGTTTATTTATTAAATAAATAAATAACAATTTTTTTAAATAATGATAATAAAGATTAATTTGTGAGTTTTTTGAATATCAGTTTTTAAAATAATAATATATTTTTTTTAAAAAATTTATTAATTATTGTAGATATGATAAATGTCTAGGTGAATTTTTGGGTTGCGTTAAAAGATCCTAGTGAAAAATGATATATTAATATTTGAGTTTAGAACACATCAAAATTATTAGTAATAATAAAAAATTATAATAACCAAAAAAACAATAAAAACAATAAAAATATTTTTATTATTATTAATATTTAATTTGGGGTATATATAAAATAAACATTTTGGTAAAGAGTATTCATGGAATTATTAAATTTTTATCCCTTTGTATATAATACATGTTTATCATTTTTTGCATAGTGTTATGGTTGTTCCCAATGGATTTTACTAATTGAATTATTGCAGTTGCATTGATATAATTTCAAAAGTACTATAAAATTAATTAAATATAATTCTCCACCTCCATATCAAGATAGAGAGAGAAATAGATAAATTCTCCCAGGACAAAAAAGATTCATCTTATAATCAATGGACAATGGAACATGATGTTTGGTTCCTCCAAAATAGGACATTAAATAACTATGATGATGTTCTATGATTCATGGATCAAATAACGATATATATAGAGGGATCATATTTTTTAATTTCCATTATACCAACTGTGCTCTAAGAATGACTGTTCAATTAATCTAAAATATTTATGAATTATAAAGACAATGAAATTCATGATTTATATTAATTAAAAATTATATGTTTAAAGATCATCTCTCTAGATAATTAAGGGTTTATTCATCATGTTTGTAAAATTTCATCCGCTAAAAGAGATTGAAAATAATGATGGGAATGTGACTGTGCACTTCTATTGTGCCTTTAATTCAAAATGATTAACAATAGTAGAAGCGATGTTGGAAAATTGTAGACAATCTATTTGATGAAAATGATTCATGAAAACCATTTTCATGTTCTTTTCACTACTATTTTCTTCCTCCGTTATATAATGGAACCATTTATTACAATGTAAACTTATTCTAGTAATAAATTCCATTAATTCCCATATCTAAATATATGAAAAGTCTGTATTTCATATCTAATCACTAACTCCCACTTATAAAAGTATTTCGGCTTCACCTACCCTACCATGATCATTAGATCTCCATGATCCATGAGGTGAATATAATTCATATAACATCTATATATCAACCCTTAGAACCAAAACCATATTGATAAAGATGATATCCCATATGTATTTCTCCATATATAACCATTTTTATGGAACATTAATTTATGGATCCCTTACCTAAGATCCCCAAGTCCATGTGATTTGTTATACTTATTCTCGTGGATACACTATCAGAACATGACTATCATTAAGAACATATTCCACATACACTATTATTTTAATTGATATACACCATGAGTTATCTAGAACAGAAATAAATTCTAGAATTTCATTTATAAAATTAGTATATTATGATTATAATTTGATGAAAACAAAGACTTACTCTAAGTGTGGATCATTTCAAAATATCACATCATTGATGATTTGTTTCTAGATTTTGAAAACATTTCAGGGGTTTTTTATTTCAACTCTAAAATATAAAATCTTCATCGATATACTATATAATATAACATTCTTATAACTTACCCTATATTGTGAATTTTTCATTATAATCAATATGGAAGTTGAGGATTAAAACCAAATACATAGAAGTATGTGATATCAACCATCCTTCCAGAATAATATGAATCCTAATATTCATATCACAATATAGATTATAGAATGTTGTTCATGAAGTGGTACACATAATTCAATGCTTCCACTGAAAAAGCATTTGGAAAACCATAATAAATCCTCATTATAATTTTATTATAAACAAATATTTTATTCAAAATCCATATTTATTTCTTTTTTATTGAGTTCTTGGTGAAATCATCTAAAATTGTATTTATTTCATCTAGTACAATCTCCAAAACTCTTACTTCCATATTTCCTACCATTGTCATACCTTAGAAAATTTCTATTTTATTGAATATCCATTTTCACCATGAGACTCCATAAAAAATTGTTTTTTAATTCCATGGACTTTTTTATTTAATATTGAAACATTCACCTTTTGTGCTACATCACAATGATGATAAAATATTATAGTTTGTCTCTATGATAACGAAACATAGCCAGACCCCATACATCTATATAATATTTTTATAACTTCTTATACTTGGGAAAATTACATTACTATTAAAATGACATTAACCATTTATTTCATTGAATTCATTATCCAGATATTCTATTCTTCATGCTTCTAAAACCTATCAATCCTTTAACATCTATTGCTTTCTTCCTTTCACACTCAGGTTACTGATATGATCATGTAATAACATTATGAATGATATTTTTATGATATTTATTGATACATTAAAAACTTTTATTTGGTACAACGTTGTATCATTCATATGTTTTCCAATATTAATGATATATTTTTCACATTTCAATCTCTATCCAAAATTTTGTATATACATTTTCATTATCTAACTATCTTAAAGTGATAATTGTTTCCCGTATACTAGATATGAATAATAATACATTCAATTTAAATAATATTTTGTTCAATATATGAACACAGAAATCACTCATGAAAATAACATTGAGTGTTACACTATTCACAAATTAAATGTTGTTGTATTATCTAGAAGTGGCATTCCTCATACTTACCCCCAAATATAGAGTGCAATAAGGATTCACAGTTCATTATAGAAGACATAATTGAACTAGTGAAACATAATATAAGACCACTAATGTGATCAAATATGAGATTTATAGATGCATTTTAACAATAATAAATTTTAGATTTGAATCTTTGTTATCTATAATCCTTATTTTGAAGGATTTTGTCATGATAATGTAAAACTAAGAGAATAATTATTTTGAAAAGCTAAGGATTCTTCTTCATTTTAATTTGGTTTTACTTCTAAATACATTGTATTATCTCATACTTTAGAAACTATATGTATTTTTGATAGAGTCATTGATACCCTTCTAATGAATCTACACGTTCAGAATATGATCGCTAACATATGAGAACACTATTTTTATCTTACCTATTATGTTAATATCTTTGGTATCCACCATATATTAGAATTTTTTATGAGAGTAAAAATATTTCACACCTTATATCCCAAATTCCCACATTTTATAATTCCAATAGACTAAAAATGATGTTGAAGTTATGGATGTTATTATCCATTGAATTTTCTTTTAATATTCTCATTTTAAAAAACCGACACATGAGAAAAAAATTGTATCTTATTATTGGATTGTGATAAATATCGATAATATTATACAAAGGATCTAAATTTTTTATAAACAAATGATGGTTAAAAATCCATTTTTAAACTAATGACATACCGATCATCATGAGTTTTTTCTTATCCACCCTTCCAATTCTTCCTTATATGTCACATCTATCTTGATATTGATCAACGAATGAACAATTCCTTTCAATTTTATTTAATTACCTATCATTATCTTCCAAAATACAAGAACCATCACATAAAACATACCTAACCGAAATTTATGCTCCTATAATTGAATTATATTTAGAGATAGTGAACTGCCACTAAATTCAAAAACACATACATGGGATCAGGTGCTACTTAATTGAAATCAAGTATAAGGTTGATTCATATAATGATGTTGTTAAAAAAAGAACATAATCACCTTTTATAAGATTTTGCAATCCAATGACCCAATAACTAATGATGTGATACAAATTTTGGGTCTGATGTAAATTCTGAACAATTGAAAGTTACACATCTAAAATTTTCACGTTGGAAACCATTAAATGGGAATAAACGCATTCCACAAATGAACCAAAATATAGAAGTCAAACCAAACCAATTTCAATACACAAAAATCCACACTTTGAAAAAGAACTCATATAATAAATTCAACAAGACGATGATTGAATTAAATAAGTTTAAAATAATACATGTATATTATATCATTTAGAATTTATACCTAATCCATAAGGGGAATACATGAAACAATTTTAGTCATAAAATGGAAGAAATTTACAATTTCACTATATCAGTCTTATAGAATAATAATTCCTAAAAAATTAGTTAATAAAAACTATAGATGGTTTAACCAAGAAAAAAAACTTCTGATAATTACAGAATATGTACCCACTTAGTGTAACACCCCAATATTCATGAATATATTACTTCATAAAATGAATATAGTGATTTTTTGGCCTTTTCCACACACATGACCGAAATAAAATGAACTTTGATATATTCAATGAATATTAAAAATAAATTTTTTGAATAATAACAAAACTAATAAATAAAATAATTGTAGTCCATTTGAAATACATACAATATAGGATCTATAATTCTTACTGATTTTAAAAAGGTAATTTTAAATAAAATTAGTTTTCCCGTACATTTTAACTTTTCATTTAAAAGAGGCCTCTATAAATTTTTAATTATTTAATTATTTTTAAAAAATTAACTTCATTTTCTAATTGATCATGTAAAAAATATCATAGTTTTAGTTTATTATATTTTATTAAAATAAATTATTATTAGTTAAAATTTTTAAAAAAAATACTAAAACCACTACTTTTGTAATTTTATAATAATTAAAAAATAATAATTTTTGAAAAACATTTTTATAAAATTTTATATATTCATACTTAGTAATAAATAATTTAATAATATTTCTTGTAATTTAAGAAAACCATGTTTAGTGATTTGGAGAAGAAAATATTATTTTAGAGCAAAATGTTTTTTATTCACTTATATTAAAGAATAGTTTTCATCACTTTTTGGAAAATAAAAATAAAACTATTATGTTCATATTTTTGATCAATATTTAATAATTATTTAACAATATAAATTTCATTTTTGGAATAGAACTCTGATTTTATGAATAATGTAAATTACCTTGATAATGGTTAGGGGTGAATTTAAAATAATTATTTTATTGATATTGGGTAACTTTTATATAGTGAATTTAAACAGTATTTTTTTATAAAAAATATAATATAATGTGTACACATGTATAAAAATATATTATCTCCCATTTAATTATTAATAATGTTTCTAAGGTTTATAACACATAGTTATGAAAAAATCATTTTTCTACATAATATAATTTCTATATATTATAATTTTTAAATTAAAATTTCATGTTCCCATTAAAATAAATTTAATTGGATTAAAATGTTTCAAATTTTGGGTTCATCAAAACTAAATTTTGTATGTGGTATAGCCTAATATTTTTATTAGAAAATATATTAATTAGTTAAAAACCACTCTCCAATGTCAAAACTAAAATGTTAAAGTTTAAAATCTAATAGTAAATGATGAGAAACATGTTCATAAAACCTATATAAATTCATATATGATTCTATAATAACCCAATATCACCCCAATCTATATTATTTCAGACATTTGGAACCATTTTACATTAAATAGTCAAATTACATTATTGAAATAAAATGAGTGTTCAAAAAAGTGATTTTTTCAACACTTATAAAAGGTAACCTGTACACCCTCTAAAAGATAAAAACTTCCCATAAATATTACCTTGAAAAATTACTCAATTTTCAATTGGTATATTTCTTATATATTATTTAATCACTTTTTCACTATAATATAACTTCAACCATTCATTTCTATGGAGACATTTGATAGAATGTTCTATGTACCAATGTTTATATTTCTTAGTATTTATCTTTTTTTTCCTGATCATTATCTTCAAAAGATATCCTTAAAATTGAAATATAATTACATATATATAATTATTAAACCAATGTGTTAATATATAAAAGGAAAAATCCTTATTTCATTTCATACACTAGGAAAAAAATTACATTGATTATGTATATGAGTAGACTACCCCCTCCACAAAGTGGTGGAAAATTTTTTCCTACCTCATAAAACCTGGATGAGATTAAAAATGGTTTGAAGGTAAATTTTTTATATAAAACTATTAATATTATAAAAAAAATTCCCATTCTATAAGTAAAAATAATAAAAAATGGTTATAGTAATCTTAACCACCTTAAAAGAACATATCAGAGTACCAATATTAATTAGAGATCATTTTATTTAAACAATTATAAATATATAATTCTAATATAATAGAATAAAAAGGAAATAAAGAAATAAAATTTTAGAGATCATGAAGTTGTTCGATAAAATCTTTAACCAATTTCTTCACACTAAAATATTTATGTAGAAACTGACCAAACTACCTAAAATAATCAACAAAAGAAAAAACATAATAAAAATAAGTAATATATTATAATAAGTAGTATGTGGTAAATTAAATATAAATATATAAAGATATTAAGAAGAAATAAATTTTACATAATTATATTATTAATTAAATTTGGAACTTTTGTTTAGCGAATCATGACCAAGGTTATGATTATCTCATCTCAAATTTTTCTTTATTGAGATATGATGTGTATTCGACCCAAATTTAATTTTTTTGGTGTATATATTTGATATGAATTTATTTTATCATTATATTTAATTGAATATAAATGATTTAAATACATATCTCACATTTTACCTTTAATGTAATTTTACTTCGAAAGATAATGTTTTTAATGGTCATTGTTTACTCCACGACCATTATATAGTTATAATTTATATTATCAAACTTTTGTATTTAAATATAGGTTTTTTCAACCATAATATTTTATTTTTTTGTACATTATATTTATATCTAGAGATATTATTTATTCAAATCATCTACCTCATTGAATTTAATTCCCATAAAAAATTAAATTATTGTTCATAATAATTTTTATTCTAATTAATCATGGTTTCCTATATGTGTCTATTTTTTCCATTACCTAAAATGATATTTTTTGATTGGAAACATAATTATGTCTAATTTAGTATAACATACCAATTTTACTTCCCCATATTTCATATGGATATTTTTTTGGATTTTTATGATCATTATTTTCAAAATGGGGATTTCTAAACTATAACTAGGTTTTACATACATTCCAAATAAAATGATTTATCTCCCACTCAAAATTTTCTCAAACACATTATATAGTATTCAATTATACATTATTATATATATATTTTATAGGTATATATTTTCAAAAAAATCCACTTCAATATTTTGAAAAATACTATTGAATATAAAATGTAACTTCAGTTTTCCTATGTATCGTAAAACTATTTTCTAAAATATTTTTATGGTTTCACTCCTTGTATAAGAATTATTCTTTACAAAAATACATTTAACTACTTAATTTTTTTTCAAAAACTATTTAATCCTTTTATAATTTAATTATTAAAGGAATCATTCTTATATTTATGTAAGTAATTATTTTTATTTTTAAAAGTAATTATTGATTTAAAAAGGCGTTTTAATAAATTTTATATAAGAATTTATTTTTCATGTATGTTTATTTTCATATAAAATAACTTATTTAAAATTATATTTCTTATATAAAACATTATTTTTGGGAACCTTGTTCTTAGTTTAAAGGATAAATATTTATATTTTTTATTGCGCTCAAATTTTTTCATTTTAAATAAAAAATTTCTATGGAATTTTTATGATTTTCAAATAAGGTTATCGCTATTTTCTTATTTTATTTATCCAAAGATCATGATTTTTTAATATATCGAAACATCCATTAAAATACTTATGTTATATTGGGTATATTTTTTAAGACACCATACAACTTCTTTATTAGGATGTCTTATGGATTGTTCTAAAAAAGGATTTCTAGAAAGATCCATCTTTTCCATGAGTTAATTAAGTGATGTTTAAAGTAAGAATATGTTGATATTATAATGGATTATATTTTTATATAATATTATTATTAAATAGTTGGTGTCTTATTTTACCCTCAAATTTGTTTTTAAATATTTCATATCTAATGAGAAAAAATAGCATCAGACTTCTTGGATAAGCTCTGAACATAGGGGGGTCCTTCTTGGATATGCACACAATGTAAAGGGTGAGAATTATTTGATAATATCAAAACATAAAATTTGATCTTTCTTGGATATTCTACCAAAATAAAGTGTTAAACTTCTTATATACATTCACAACCTAAATGGGAAGCCCTTCTTTCAAATAATGAGAATATAAAGGAAGAGAATTATTTTATATGCTCTAAACAAAAAAGGGAGATCTTTCTTTTATATGATGGCAAAATTTATGGGGATCCTTTTTATATATTACGAAAAAACTAAAGGGTCTCCCATATTATATATTCTCACATCCTAATGGGTGAATGTTTTTATGTGCCCAAAATATGGTGATTCTATTTTCTTATATTTTGTTCCATAATTCCTTGTTATACATTGATTCAATGACACTAAATAGTTCTTTACCATATTTCCAGGATTTTGATTCATGGATGATGTTAATTATCTCACACTATTATTTGAAAATAAATGTTTTTCCATTTTGTATTTCATTCACTTAAATTACAACTTATGAAAGACTATTATTTTTAAACTCTTTTAGTAAGATATTTTTCCCTACTCATATTTTATAATATAATTATGATCTAACCATTTTTGGATAATTGGTAATTATTCCATTATTGAGTGTTATATATCATACATTTCTTATGTTACCCTTTACCAAGTTATGAAAATCACAAAAATATTTCATAATTCTTGAAGGGAGTATATTATGGTTTAATTATAGTGAATTGATCAAAAGAATCATAAAATATGGTTTTTATGTAACTAAAAATTCATTTATTTAATGGTATTGTGTGTAATTTGTGATATTCAATGATTATTATATGAAAATTCTGTAAAATAAAGATAGGTTTTTCATGGTTTTCCTCAATTATTATTAGAGAAATGTATTGTTATTTTTTAGTATTAGACATATTTTTTTAAGAATAGGATTAAAAAATTATAGTGGAAAACATAAGGATAAGTAGAATGTATGAGTCTCTCTGTATAATAACCCCCTGAAATCCGAATAAAATGATTAGTTGAGTAACAACCCAAACATAACTCTAGTTCATGATGATTGGATCTAATAGAGTACACCTGACTAAATACTATCGTGGTTTATCATTGGTAGATCCTTTTCTTTACAAATGATATGATGTATTTAAATGGAATTTCATGATGTAACATATAACTAATTAGATTATAAAAACCTTATCAGAATATTATCATGAAAAACCTAGGTTAAACTTAATCTGTAAAAATATTGTTCAGTTATTTCTAATTCTAAAAAAATAAGTATAGGTTGAAATTAATTTTTCATTATAGAATACATCATTATATTTTTCATTCATATTCATAAAATCATTTACTATGATTTTATCTAATATAAAAATAATATTTTTAGTTTGAATATTAACATTTGAAATAATATATTATAATTATATCAATTTATGGTTTGTGTCTAGAATATCCACATTCTTATATATAGAGGAATATTTGGAATAAGTTTTTAAATTCATAATATATGACTATTATGAAGGATGTGATAACATACATTGTCTTACCTATGATAGAATGGGTTGTATCTCTTAGAATATATATATTGAGTCATGATTATCTTTGGATACAACTCAAAATTGTTATTAGTAAGTGATAAATAAAATTTTTTAGGACATAATATATTTATGTATGGAGAAATATAACACCTCAAGATTTTGGAATATATTTCTTCACTAAATTAATTCAATGCTCGATAGCTTCATTTACAAAAATTATAGAATTAAAAAGATCTATGAAATATTCGATGAATAATATTTTGAATTTTTAAGAATAATAAAAACTCTTATATAAAAACATTATAATAATTTTTCATTAAATAAAAAATAATATTATGAACACATAATGAATTAAAATAAGATTTTTTAGTAATATTGTTTTATTTTAATATTTCACAACTTCATTTACTAGCTAAATTTATGAATTTATAATTTTAATATTTAAAATCGAACATCATTTTTTAATTTATCAAGTCATTACTTTCATATGTTAAATAATTTATATTTTTTCAAATTAATTTATATTATGTGAATAGTAAAAAACACTGTTTTTTGTTAATAATGCCTCATTTAAAACATTATCAATACAAAAAAATGGAATAAATGTTTTTGAATCATTTTTATATGAAATTTTTGTTTATAAATTAAAATAAAATAATAAAAAGAAATATTTTGAATTGATGAAAATCATGTTTAATGTTTGGGAAACATAATTTATATTTTACCACAAAATCTATTTTTATTCACTTATATTCCAAAATAGTTTTCGTTACTAGTAGAAATTTATTATAAAAATGGATTTAATATTTTAGATCATAATTTTAAAAATATTTAATATATTAATTTTAAATTTTATTCATTAAATAAATATTAATAGGGTTAAGGTTAATCACAATGATAACGTTGAATGTGATATCTTTAATATTTTTTATTAATGTTGTGTAATTTTTATAAAATAAATCCAAATGATAATTTTATATAAATATTTTTATAAGGGGTTTAATTATTTATATATATATATATTATAATAGATTTAAGCTGTAATTAATTTTATATAATTATTTTAGATAACATAATGGTTAAAACGTTAATTTTCTACAAAAAATTTATTCAATATATTAAAAAGGTTTAAATTATCAGTTAAAATATTCAATTTTAGAAATTTAATTGGATTAAATAAAGGATAATTCATCTTCATAACACCCAAATTTTATAATAGGGTTTATCTTTGTTGGTCGTAGTGGATACTCAAGAGGGGGGGGGGGTAAATTGAGTTCCAATTAAAATTTCTGTTTTAAAAACTCTGTCTTAAAAACCCCCAAATAAAATACTGAATTAAACTGTAGTGAATTTATATCAAATTAATGGTTCTGTTGGGTTCTTAAGGGATTTATTATTTCCCAGTTAATCAAAACAGAAATGTTAATTAACTTTTGAAAATAACTTACTGATTTACAACTAATATAACACTTTCTAGTTTAATTATCAAAGTGACTTTAAAACAGTTTTGGTTTTAAATTAATTAGCAGCGGAATAAAAGAATAAATTTGAAAGATATAGAACATTAGATATAACCAAGAGGTTCAGTCTCAAGCCGAGACTTCGTCCTCTCAACAATTTATATAAATTTTATCCACACTCTGGATCGGGGTTCACAACAGTTTACAACTGTCCAGGTCCAGGACCTCTACCACTGTTATTGGTGGGAAACAAAACAACAACAACCAGCTGTCCAGGTCACACACGACCTCTACCACTATTACTGTGGGATTTGAATGATGTAAAGAGTTTGATGAGGATTTACATATCCTCCAGCTAAAGTACAGGAGATAGTGTGTGTGTTAAATACAGCAGATAAAACACACTTCTCGAAATGTAAAATAATGAATCACAGAGCAGAGATGTAGAGTTTAGAAATGGTTCTAGTGATTGCAGTGAATCATTGGACTCCTTGAGTTTGATTAGAAATGGTTCTGAGTCCTCTTCTGGTTTTTGTTCTGAAAAACAGAGTGTCGTCTTCTTAGCATCCAGGTTTAGAGATAGTGACAAATGTAGTCGATGAAACTCTTCAATGTCCTCATGAATGTACATAACTCTTTTTGAGTAAGCTTGACTGTGTATGAGCTTCTGTGTCTTCTGCAACTGTCCCATCCACCACCCTTTGCACTCATATAAGTATTGTCGTTGTCACATGGTGTGTTTTCACCAACAGGGACTTCTTGTATTTATGGAACGAGCTCCAGCAAAAGAAATTATTTCTTTTTGTAGGTATGAGGTACGGTTCCCTGACATCCAACAACCTTCATTAAATAATTGATAGAGCATTAAAATGTTCCTAATTTGACCGTTGGGTAGATTAAATAAAGATAAAGAAATTAAAACAGGTGTTTATGACTATAGGTGAGTCAAGTGATCGGTAGGTCATCAGCATCAGCATCAGTGGATAGACATCGGTGCGTCCTGATCGGTGATTCAGATGATCAGCATTGGTGTGTCATGATCCGTGACTCATTTGATCAGCATCGGTGAGACATCTTTAGTGACTCAAATGATCAGCATCGGTGTGTCATGATCGGAGACTCATTTGATCAACATCAGTGAGACATCTTCGGTGACTCAGATGATCCGCATCGGTTTGTCATGATCGGTGACTCATTTGATCAGCATCAGTGAGACATCTTCGGTGAGTCATATGATCAGCATGGGTGTGTCATGATCAGTGACTCATTTGATCAGCATCGGTGTGTCATGATCGGTGATTCATTTGATCACCATCGGTGTGTCATGATCGGTGACTCATTTGATCAGCATCGGTGTGTCATGATCGATGACTCATTTGATCAGCATCGGTGCGACCGTTGTCTTGTGATATGGATCGGTGAGACCATTGTTTGAATAGAACACAAAGTGTCTGTTTGATCTAGAAGACTTCCAGAATACTTGTAAATCAATAACAATGAGATAAAAACATGATCCAACCAATATAAACAGATTCACTAAAATATTATGATTATGTATATGAGAAATCCAACCGAATTAAGTAACAATGATTTGTGATTATTAAAACAGCAATCATAGGAAGAATGAAAAAATCTTCCATGGGGCTCAACAATCACCACATTTTTTATAATCACACATTGTAGTCATAAATAAATATAATATATCATCAATAAAAGTGACAAGGAAAAATAAGAAAAGAACACAATGAGATATAAATCTCCCCCTGAATTTATACCTTTAAATATTTATGCAAACATTTCCATAGAAAGGTTCTCCCCCATAGATAAAAAAAATCTCCCCTTTAGATATCCATCTCCCCCATATATATACATATTTCTCTCCCATATATATACATCTTTATCCCCCATATATATACATATTTCTCCCCCTTTGGGATAATCAAAAAAAGGGAAAAAAGATAAAGAAGAGATTAAAAGAAGGCATTAGAGAGAATAAAAAAATGAAAATAAAGTTTATAAGGTACATCACAGTACAAACACAACAGGGTTCACCCTATCGAAAACAACACACAACATTTTCTTGGGATGTAACGGGGCTTTGTATTTGTCATAAGGATCAATTGTTGGTAAGTTGGAAGGCTTAGAGGCAGGTTGAACTGGGAGAATTTGAAAAGGGGGTAAGATGACTCTGGAGGGTGGAGGAGAGGATGCCACTGGGATTTTCTGTGGACCAGTAGTAGCTGGTTGAGAAGATTTCTGAGGAACTGGTTGTAGGTGAGATATAGCTTGAGCAACAGAGATCTGATTTGGAGCAACATCAAAGGCATTGAGAGGTTCAGCAGTAGGAAGCACAATGGCAGTGGCTTGTTTATTCAAATAAGGCTTCAAAAGATTTATGAAATCCTGAATAACTTCTGCACCATACTGCATAGCCTTCTCAAAATCATCCTTATTCTCTATGAACCGTTCCAAGGTAGGAGTAAAAACTAGTAACTAACAAACTTGGGTCTTGAAAGCTTGGGTGGCTGGAGGTAGTCTCAGATTGTCAGCAAACACATTGAAATTCGCGGTCATCTCATGCTTGTTATAGATTTTTGAAAAGTAATGATCAACCTTTTCCATGATCTCTCTCTGAGCTTTAGTGGCATCTACTAAATATACTGTTACCATCTTATGAATGTGATCACTGTGCTCCTCCATCTTCCTCAATGAGTCCAAATCATGAACTTGTCTAATGGCGGCCAAGTCATCATGAACAATCATCCTTTGAGCCTCTAGCTCATGAGTAGTGATCATGGTTACTTTGGATGTACTGGCTTGAGCAACTATCTATGTTATCTCAGCATTCAACATTCTCAGATCAGACTTCTTAAGATGTTCAATCAGATTCCTCAACACTTCCATCATACTAGAGATGGTTGATCTAAATTTGTTTGATAAAGAAACTGAGACAGATTGTAGATCCTTCAGAATCTGATTTAGAGAGGCTATGTGCCTGCCAATAAACTCACCAGTATTGGCCAGGTCTGGTCTAATAGCATTTGAAATTTCTTCTTTGATTGTATCTCTCACAACAGTAAGCAAATCACATTTGAACTTATCAAAATCAGACTGAGAGACAGTAGAACTAGGTAGATGAACATCTGCAGCATCATCAATATGAGAAAACCTTGCCTCGACTGGTTGGTTTTCCTTCACAACCGCAGCAGATTCTGATTCTTCCTCTTCTTCTTCAGAATACTCAAAACCCAAAACAGCAAAACCAGGGTAATCATCCCAGACAGCAGCACACAGAGTATATTTCAGTTTATCATAACTTGCTTTTCCACTGATTTCTAGAGAATCTCTCTTGACATTGGCATTTCATTATGGTATAGTTTGATGTGTTTTTGTTGGAGGTACAGTAAGACCATCCACTGGTCAGTTATCACCATCATCATCATTATCATCATCATCATCATCATCTCTATTCCCATTTCCATTATTCGCAGAAACTTCACTGTCAGATACTTCAGTGTCACTAGCTTCTTCATCACCATGAACTTGTTCTGATTCAGGTAAGGGTAAAGGTAGACTGGCAGATCCAAAGTCCACTTTTCTCTTAGGGATCAGAGTATCAGGATCACTCATATTATTAGGAGGTGACATACTTCCTTCTTTTATTTCAGCTTCTTCCATCCCTTGTTTACTAGACGCCTCAGTGTCCTTATTCATTTAAACATCTACTTCTTCCTCATCATCAGAATAAATTGGCTCCTCATCTGATTTCAAACCAGGGTCTCTCAAACCCTTCGGCCTCTTTCTATGATCAGTGGGATTGTAGGATTCATACAACTTGTCCTCATCAGCAACCCATCATTTTTTCCATGGGTTCCAATTTATTTTAATCCTTTTAAAAATTACATTGTTAAGACAAAAAGCACTATCAGATTCAACTATCTCATCAGCTTCATCAACACATTCCAGATTCTTTAACATAGCATAGATTACTTTGGAATAGAATAGGGCAGTGGCTTTCATAGAAGGTTTCACCATTCCAGCTATGTGCACCATTAGATATCTACACAAATTTATCTTCTCATGCGTCTTTAATAAAAACAATAGAAAAACATCCTGGTATCTTACAGCAGCAAAATCTCCTTTCCTGGGGAAAATTTGGTGCTGAATAAGCTTAAAGAGAAGTGTACATTCATCATCCAACTCTAAGGCTATGATTCTCCTTGACTCTATGTTTCCAGTCAAAATCTTTAAAGCTAACTCATAAGCGAAGTATTCAGTGGTTGGAGGAATATTTCCAGCATAATCATTATACCGACCCTCATGGGTTATATTCAAACATTCAGCCCATTGTTTAGATGAAAAATATATTTTCTTTCCTTTCACTACAGAAGACATTCTGGAAGCCTCTACACCATCTAAAGTAACATGCCGATTTATATATAACTCATGCACTAGATTTGGGTAGTATACACGAGTGTTATCTGAAAACCAGGCTTTCCATCCTTGCGATTCTAAAACTTGTAACAATAGTGACTTACTTGTCAAAATCCAGGTAAAACTGACTTCCTTTTCTACAGCAACAATCCGAGTTTCCAGGTATGGATTTACTAATCTTTGAGAGGTACTACTCGACTCGCCTAGAGCACACTTTTAAGGTACAGGACTTTCTGATCCTTTTCTTGGTCTCTTTTGCTTAGAAATTTGAAGATTCTGGGGAATGCAGGAGTTCGAAGGTTCGAATTAGAGGAGAAGAGAGGATACAAGGCTTGGCGGGAAATGAAAGGTCGATGGTTTGGGGAATAGAAATAGCCGCGCATCATTTATTTCTTCATTTTGGGTTTCAATAATAAATATATAAGTAATTAATTAATTACAACATAATAAAAAGTAATAAAAAGAAAGATCGGTTTGTCAGATCAGTTTCATAGATCAGTTTCACAGATCAGTTTCACAGATCGGTTTCACAGATTAGTTTCATAGATCAGTTTCAGAGATTGGTTTTACAGATCAGTTTCACAGATCAGTTTCACAGATCAGTTTCACAGATCAGTTTCACAGATCAGTTTCACAGATCGGTTTCATAGATAAATTTCACAAATCAGTTTCGAAGATCGGTTTCACAGATCAGTTTCACAGATCCGTTTCACGGATCAGTTTCACAGATCGGTTTCACAGATCAGTTTCATAGATCGATCATACACAACTCTTGTTTAATATAATTCATTCTTTCAGAGCATAAAGTCTTTGTAAAAATATCAGCTAATTGATGTCCAAAACTAATAAATTCTAGTTAAATATCACCTTTCTGATAATGATCTCTTAGAAAGTGATGTCTGACATCAATGTGCTTAGTCCTAGAGTGAGACACATGGTTCTTAGATATGTTGATCACACTAGTGTTGTCATAATTGATTGAAACATGTTTAAAATAAAATCCATAGTCCAATAAAGTGTGTTTCATACACAGAATCTGTGCACAACAACTACCAGTAGCTATATATTCTGCATCAGCAGTAGACAATGCAACTGAGTTCTGTTTCTTACTACACCATGATACTAGGGACTTTTCTAGCAAATGAGATGTTCCAGATGTTCTCTTCCTATCTAACTTACATCCAGCAAAGTCAGCATCTGAATAACTAGTTAGGTCAAATGACTGTCCTTTTGGATAAAACAAACCTAAATTCACAATATACTTAAGATATTTAAAAATCTTTTTAACATCCAGTAAGTGTGATTCTTTAGGATTAGCTTGAAATCTAGCACACATACACACACTAAACATAATATTTGGTCAACTAGCTTTAAGATAAAGTAAACTCCCAATCATACCTCTATAATAGGTTTGATCAACTGCTTTCCCTATTTTATCAACATCCAATTTACTGGTAGTACTCATAGGTATATCAGTTTCCTTAATACTATCCAACCCAAAATGTTTTAATAAATCCTTAGTATATTTACTTTGATTTAGAATAATACCATATTTAGTTTGAAAGATTTGAAATCCAAGAAAATACTTAATCTCTCCCATGAAGCTCATTTCAAACTCATTTTGAATAACCTTTGAAAAATCAGTACATAAAGAATTTTTAGAAGATCCAAAAATAATATCATCAACATAGATTTGTACTATTAAAACATCTTTTGAAATCCTTTTTATAAAAAGAGTGGGATCAGCTATTCCTTTTGTAAATCCTTTTGAAATAAGAATGTTTGAAATTCTTTCATACCAAGATCTTGGAGCTTGTTTTAAACCATATAAAGCTTTAGAAAGTTTAAAAACATGATTTTGAAAATGAGGATTTGAGAAACCAGGTGGTTATTCTACAAAAACATCTTCAACAATAAAACCATTTAAAAATGCACTTTTCACATCCATTTGATATAACATGAAATTCAGATGTCATGCATAGGCAAGTAAGATCCTAATAACATCTAATATAGCTACAGGTGAAAAGGTTTCCTCATAGTCAATTCCTTATTCTTGATTGTAACCTTGTGCAACTAGCCTATCTTTTTTTCAAATGATGTTTCCAGATTCATCATCTTTGTTTCTAAACACCCATTTTCTGCCTATGGTTATAGTGTCCTTAGGTCTTTCTACTAATTTCCAGACTTTGTTTCTTTCAAATTGATTTAGTTCTTCTTACATAGCCATTACCCAAAATTCATCACTGATAGTGTCATTTATATTTTTAGGTTCTAACTGTGAAAGAAAAGCTTGATGTTCAACCTAATTTCTTAGAGAAGCTCTATTCTATATTCCTCTATCTAAATTACCTACAACAGCATCTAACAGATGGTTATTTAGAATCCTAGTTAGTCAAGAAAAGGGAGGACTAGAGATTTCAGGTTCATCTACAGGTTTAGGTTCAACAGAAGCAGGTTCTGGAAAATTTCCATAACTGGATGTTTTAATTACATGTCCACCGTCTTTATCATTAATTTTCAAAATAGAGAGATCATCTTTAAGATTTTCAAGAGAGGTATTAGGTTCATGTGGATCAGTTTCATCAAATTTGATGTGAACAGATTCTTCCACACATTTGGTTCTCTTATTGAAAACTATATATGCTTTACTAGAAATAGAATAACCTTGGAAAATTCCTTCATCACTCTTGGATGAAAATTTTTCTAGATTGTCTTTAGTATTAAGAATAATGACTATACAGCCAAAAACTCTGAAGTAGTTAACCTTAGGTTTCCTATGGTTCCATAACTCATAAGGGGTCCTCTTAAGAACATGTCTGATCAAGACTCTATTAATAAAATAAAAATTTGTATTTACAGCTTCAGCCCAAAAATAAACAGGTAGGTCATACTCATTAAGCATAGTCCTAGAAATTTCTTTTAGGGTTCTATTCCTTCATTCTACTAAACCATTCTGTTGAGGTGTCCTAGGGGTAGAGAAATTGTGACTATAGCCACTGTGTGAGCAGTAAGATTAAAACTCATGATTTTCAAACTCACGGCCATGATCACTTCTCTGGTTTTTAATTTTAAGTCCCCTATGGTTTTCTACAAACATGGAATATTTTACAAAGCAAGAATAATCTTCACTTTTGTGAGCTAGAAAATATACCCATGTATATCTAGAAAAGTCATCTATAAGTACATAGACACATTTCTTCCCATTTAAACTAGAAACTATGGAAGGTCCAAATAAATCCATGTGAACCAACTTAAGAGGTTGAGAAGTTAAAACTTCTTTATTTAATTTAAAAGAAACATTAAGTTGATTTCCATTTTGACAGGGATTACAAACTTTTTCTGCTGGAAATTCATGTTTGGGTAGGTCGCTAACTATGTTCTTCCTAGCATGTTTTCTAAGTGAATGCACATTGTACTATCCTAATCTTCTGTGCCAAAGCCAATACTCATAATGAAAAGCATTTAAACAAGTAATATTCTGCTCAGCTAAAGAATTTAAATCAACAGCATAAATATTTTCATTTCATAATGCAGAAAACACTAAAACATTTTTAGAATTAAAAACATTGCAAGAATCATTTTCAAATTTAACATAAAACCCATCTTCACATAACTGAGAAATACTTAACAAATTGTATTTAAGTCCATCAATAAATAAAACTTTAGAAATTAATACTGAGTCAGTGTTACCAATCTGGCCTAAGCCGATGATTTTTCTTTTTGAGTTATCACCAAAAGTGACAAAG
The DNA here is from genome assembly GCA_963277665.1 of Viscum album. Lineage (NCBI taxonomy): Eukaryota > Viridiplantae > Streptophyta > Magnoliopsida > Santalales > Viscaceae > Viscum > Viscum album. The sequence continues at coordinate 1,260,514,267 of OY728145.1, read as the reverse complement.
CCTCTATCAACTCTGACTAAGCTTTTAAAGAATGAGAAATCTCATGACATATGTCTTGACCATCCACTGTCCAAATACCAAGGATTTCTATAGGAGCTCTTTAAGAAGGTTCCCTACAAAACATATTTAGATAGGAAATGATTTTGGTACCCAGATCTTCTTGGGTCCAGATAGGTTAGCCAATAAAACTTTAGGTACCCATATTTGTCCAATGGGTCTCATAAGATTTCTAAAGTCAACAGATTTTGAAAGATAAACCTTATTAGATCCATAACTATGAATATAACTAGTTGAAGCATATGAAGTTTCAGAACTAGCTACATTCTGTCTAGATTTAGGAATGAATTTAATTTTGGTAATTTTCCTTTTTCTAGGTTGGTATCCTATACCAGTAGTGTATCTAGGTGCTATTTTCTTACCTAGCATCTGAGTAAGAGTATCTTTACCATTGGTAAATTTTTTAAGTCTTTCTTAACTTTCTCATTATATAATTTTAGTTAAGTATTCTCTTCAAGCAACTGAGCATTCTTTTCCATTTCAATATCAAGATCAGATTTATGTTTAATAGTTAAAGCATACTATTTCTTTAAACCTTTGTATTTGTCTTTTAGCTCATTACAGGTTTCTTCTAACATATAACAGTATTCAAATAGTTCAGATTTTGAAATTTTTTCTGAGTCAGAATCATCTTCAGAATATTATGAATTTAAAGCATGAGTTTTAGAAGTTACCTCAAAGGTGTTTGTCATAAAACACATGTTTTCCTTATTTCTGTGTTCAGTTTTAGAAACTTCAGATTCAGTGGAGCTATCCTCAGAAGCACTCCAGGTAGAATTCATGTCTTTCTTAAAATATTTGTCCTTGTATTCATACCACTTCTTGTATTTCATCTTTGGACAGTCTGCTTTTATGTGTCCCTTTCTTTTGCACTCATAGCAGACAACTTCATCTGATTTGTCAGATTTCTGCCAATCCTTTTTCCAATGTCCCTTGTTATCATACATACCTTTATAATTTGATTTTCTGAAAAACTTATTCTTCCTATAAAACTTTTTAAACCATATGGAAATGTGATCCATCTCAGTATCACTATTAAAATCACTTTCACTGTCTTCACAGCTTGAACTCTCATTTATAGCTTGAAGCTTCTCCTTATCCTTGTTCTCTGAAGTTGAAGTCTTGAAAGCAACTGACTTCCTTCTAGGTTCATATTTTTCTTCTTTGTTAACCTTGAGTTCCTCTTCATACATCATCAACTTTCCAATTAGTTCCTTGACTGGAAGTTCATCAATATCACATGATTATCTGATTGAGACAGAAGTTCCTCTCCATATTTCCGGTAAACATCTCACAATTCTCATAATTTGTTCCTTTTATGGAACAACCTTTCCCAAAGAAGTCATTGTGTTGACAATTTCATTAAACCTGAGATACGTGTCAGAAATGGGTTCATCAGGCTTCATCTTAAAATTATCACACTTAATAGTATAAGTATTCAATCTCATTTCATTAACATTAGTTGTTCCTTTATGAGAAATGGTTAAGGTATCCCAAATTTCATAAGCATTTTTACAGGTAGATATTCTATTAAATTCCTCATCCTCTAAAGCACAGTACAAGGCATTCATAGCTTTGAAATTCTTATTGTAGGCAGCCTTAGTAACTTCATTCCAAGTAGTTCTAACAGTAGTAGAAATTTTATATTCTGATTCTATAGCAGTCCAAATATCAAAACCCATGCTCAATGAATGAATTTTCATCTTAATATTCCACTAATCATAGTTGTTTCCATTGAATAATGGTGGCCTATTGGTAGCAACACCTTCACGTCTGTTATACATGATAACTTACTTAAAGAAATGATTTTAAAGAGAAAAAAATTTAGAGATAACAGAAATTTTAAGAACATTAAAATACAACTAAAATAACAGTTAAATAAAATAGAGTACTTTAGAAAATATTTTAGACCCTCTGATACCAAATGTTTGTCAGAGTGGATACTCATGAAGGGGGTGAATTGAGTTCCAATTAAAATTTATGTTTTAAAAACATTGTCTTAAAAACCCCAAAATAAAATACTGAATTAAACTGTAGTGAATTTATATCAAAGTAAAGGTTCTGTTGGGTTCTCAAGGGATTTATTATTTCCTAGTTAATCAAAATATAAAGGTTGATTAACTTTTGAAACTAACTTACTGAATTAAAAATAATATAAACACTTGCGAGTTTATTTATCAAAGTGACTTTAAAACAGTTTTGGTTTTAAAGTAATTAGCAGTGGAATAAAAGAATAACTTTGAAAGATATAGCACAATAGATATAACCAAGAGGTTCAGTCTCAAGCTGAGACTTAGTCCTGTCAACAATTTATATAAATTTGATCCACACCCTGGATCGGGGTTCACAATAGTTTACAACTGTCCAGGTCCAAGACCTCTACCACTGTTATTCGTGGGAAACAAAACAACAACAACCCGATGTCTAGGTCACACACGACCTCTACTACTATTACTGTGGGAAATGAAAGATTTAAAGAGTTTGATGAGGATTTACATATCCTCCAGCTAAAGTATAAGAGGCAATGTGTGTGTTAAATACAGCAGATACCACACACTGCTCGAAATGTAAAATAATGAATCACAGAGCAGAGATGTAGTGTTTAGAAATGGATCTAGTGATTGCAGTGAAGCTTTGGACTCCTTGAGTTTGATCAGAAATGGTTCTGAGTATTCTTCTGGTTTTTGTCTAAAAAACAGAGGATCATCTGCCTGGCATCCAGGTTCCGAGATAGTTAGAAATGTAGTCGATGAAGTTCTTAAATGTCCTCGTGAATGTACAGAACTCTTATTGAGTAAGCATGAGTGTGTATGAGCTTCTGTGTCTTCTGCAACTATCCCATCCACCACTCTTTGCACTCATATAAGTCTTGTCTTTGTCACATTGTGTGTTTGCACCAACAGGGACTTCTTTTATTTATGGCACGAGCTCCATCAAAAGAAATGATTTCATTCTGCATGTACGAGGTACGGTTCCCTGACATCCAACAACCTTCATTAAATAAATGACAGATCATTAAAATATTCCTAATATGACCATTGGGTATATTAAATAAAAATAAATAAATTCAAACAACTATTTATGACTATCAGTGAGTCAAGTGATCGGTAGGTCATCAGCATCAGCATCGGTGGCTAGACATCGGTGTGTCCTGATTGGTGATTCAGATGATCAGCATTGGTGTGTCATGGTCAGTGACTCATTTGATCAGCATCAGTGAGACATCTTCGGTGACTCATATGATCAGCATCGGTGTGTCATGATCGGTGACTCATTTGACCAGCATTGGTGAGACATCTTCAGTGACTCAGATGATCAACATCGATGTGTCATGATCCGTGACTCATTTGATCAGCATTGTTGATACATCTTCGGTGACTCATATGATCATCATCGGTGTGTCATGATCGGTGACTCATTTGATCAGCATCAGTGTGTCATGATCGGTGACTCATTTGATTAGCATCAGTGCAACCATTGTATTGTGATATGGATCTGTACGACCGTTGTCTTAACAGAACACAAAGTGTCTGTTTGATCCAGAAGACTTCCAGAATAATTGTAAATCAATAACAAAGAGATAAAAACATGATCCAACCGATATAAACAGATTCACTAAAATATTGTGATTATGTATATGAGAAATCCAACTGGATTAAGTAACAATGATTTGTGATTATTAAAACAGCAATCATAGGAAGAATGTCACAATATTCCAGAGGGCTCAACAATCTTATAATTTTTTAGTAAAACATAAATTTATTAGTAACATAATAGTTTCTAAGGTAAAAAATAAAAATTGTAAATTGCAATAATGTAATTATAAATGACATGAAAAATTCTTGAAAAACATGTTTAAATTAATATTAAATGATTTATCTAAAAAATATCACCTAAATATATTATTTTAATCTTTTATAACTATTTAACCTTTAATAGCTTCATTCCATTATTGAAAAATATTTGGTGTTCACAAATGTTCCATCTTCATCTATTAGAAAGGGGCATCACATACACCATCTCAGAGATACACAGATCCATCAATATTACATCAAAACCACTCCCAATATTCATATCCTAGAGTTAAATTTCTGAACATAATTCCCCTATAGACTATATTATATTCTAATCCCTTCAATTTCATTGAGACTTTCAATAGAATGTTCGAGTTCTCAAAGTGAGTATTACATATTCCTTGTCATTTTTTGCAAAAAAATCATATTCTAAAACTATACTTAATTTAGAAATATAAATAACTCAGTATAATTAGTATAATCAATTGTTATTATATTATTAGAACAAACCTTGTTTATTTATTTTCAATGACTATGAAAAAATATTTTTGACTTGGAATATATATGTATTATCACCGCCAAGAAGTCGCAAACATTGTTTTCCACTGCCACATAACATAGATGAATTTTAGAAAAAATAAAGATATAAAACTGATTTTTTATGTCAGTAATAATTTTATATGAAGATAATATTGTAAATTCTATAATTTTTTGTTTTCAATAAATTTTTTTGTTAACTTAAACACCCCAAATGAACATATTATATTACCTTTCATAATACGAGTTCATTTAATAAATAATCATATAAATATATAATATTTATCATAATATAAAAATAAGGGAAATACATCCCTATAATTTTTAATATTTTGATGTTCTTATAAAATAAATTTAAATATGGTAAACATACCAAATTAGTAATATATAAATTAATGGAACCCCCACAAAATAAAATAATAATGAAAAATTATATAGAAAATGAACATCATTTGATAATAAATGGTATTTTAAAAATAAAATAAATATGAATATGGTTAATAAGAAGGTAAATAATAAACATATTTTTATTACTAATGATTTTAGGTGAATGTGGAATGTGAATCATGACCAAGGTAATGGGTTTTCCATCCCTATTTTTCTTCATTTAAATGTGATCATAATTCACCATTTATTTAATTTACGTGGTATATGTATTGTCCACAGATTTAATTAATCATTTTTTTATAAATACATACAGGCTCTAACATATTATATAAAATTATATATTTCATGGGATATCAATTCAAATGAGACTAAAGTTGAAATGTACTTTGTTTACTACACCACCTTTATACATTTTTCATAATTTTTCATTAATATTATCATATAAAAGTATGATTCAGTCACCATTTAATTTATTTTCTAGTTAATTTCCCTTTGTATCTGGGGAAAAACAATTTTGATTTTAATATAACTCCATGAATAATTTAACTTCCATATTGTTTTCATTATGGGGAATAATTCTAATCCAATTAAATGATAATTTCTCTTTCTTATCAATATTTTCCTTTACCCATTTCTATCCATTATAATGGGAAAATAATAATGTTTTTCTCATGTGTCCTTTTTATATACCTTTTATAATTTTTGAAACAATTTTTTTTACTCTTTTTATGATGCGGTTTTCATAACACCCCATGTTTTTATGAACCTTTTTTCAAGGAAATTAATTTTATTTATGCATTTCATTGAATTATACAACAAGTTATGATTTTTTATATGATAAACTATTACGATCATTCATTACATCTACCATTGACTTGTCTTGTGTTGCCAACAATACTATGTTTCTAGGAAATGAGATTTTAATAATATTTTTATTTACATATGTCCATTATAACAAAAAAATTGAACATAGTATTATTAATAATCATAAATAGTTTTTAAAGATTACTTGTAATGGTTTTATAAAAACAAATAATTTTTATTATATATGAAATAATTTTTGGTAAAGTCTTTGTATGTTAGAAAATAAAATATTCTAAAATGAAATGATTTTCAAATCCTTCTATGAATAATAAAAATATTAATATGGAAAACTTTTAAAAATTGAATCAGATAAAATAAAATTAAATGTTTAATTCAGAATGAAAAAATTAATTACGGTTATTTTCTGAATTATTCATAAAAACATCATTTTTGGATGAATATTAAAAAATAATAAATTTTAATTCAAAAGTGTTTTTATACTAATATATTGATATTGTAAAATTATATTTTAATTTGGTATTAAACTATAATTAGATCAATTTTACACAAATTAATATAATTTAGGTCATTGTAACCAATTTCACATTGAAATTGGATATAAAAACATTTCACACTTTTAAACATTTTCACTTAAAAAAACTTCCGTCACACGTCTAGAAGATTAATTATAAATTAATTTATGCTTCTTATGTATTTTGAATATGGAAAAATGGATTACATATTTTTTATCATATTAATTTATAATGTATAATATATTCAACATTATTTTTTTCCTTAAATATTAGTAAATATAATTGAAGTTATTTTATTCAATTAAGGTAAGAATAATATTACTTAGTAGGTAATATTTATCGTAAGGGAAAAAATAACGTAAATATATGCCCAAAGTCTATTGGATAAACATATTTAAACTAATTAATATCATTTTTATATAATGGGTAATTATTGGAGGCACATGATGGAATAAATACCTCCTAATAGCATTTTCTTTTTATATTTACAAGAATTCCACTCCTCTAATATTAAGGGGAACTCACCGCTCACTTATTCACAATTCACAAACCCTTTGTCTCCTCTAATACTTGCCTAAATAATGTCACAAATTAACTCCATTAATAAAATTATCCTAACATTATGTATAAATAAATCCAAGGAAAACCTTTGGTGCAAACCAATAAGAGTTAACCGAAAAAGATGATGTTTGAACATGTACGGGGAAAGTCAAGACTCAAGGTAAGGGTTTCTCATCTCACTTTCATTTCCATGAAACTTATGCCCTATTCCCCACTAATTTATTTTTTGTGGTGTCTATACTTCACATTACTATATTAAACGATTATTATTATTAAATTTATTAGTATTTATATATCAATATGATGATCTCTCTTTTATCAGTTTTATGGTTTAAATGTTACCAAATCGGTTGAATAATTTTGTTTCAATTTGACTTCTTTGAGATACATGACATGTTATGAACATATATTATTATTTTAGGTATAGGTAACACCATTTTAAATACAATATCATGAAGCTAAATATTTTCATGAAATTTTATGTTTCATATAATGTTATTCATTTATGCATATTATGTTTTAAGGTAAATAAAGTGGTAATAGTTTATTACAAAAATGTAATCATTTATACAGTTTTTATTATTATTGGGAATCCATTGGTGAAATATTATGATTCATGTTTTAATAACTGTCAAAAATATTCTTCTATTATGGTTATTAATAATATCTTAATGTAATTGTTAAATTTTTTCACTCTTTGTTACATAAGATAAATAAGAATGTTTTTTAAGAAAATACAACATTATCCCCCTCCTCAATCCAAAATTTGTGTTATATAAACTTATTTTTTTCTAAAAAAATTATTTCAAAATTTTTATACTATTATCCTATGATCTATAAAAGAATATTTTACCTGTGTTTTTCATTTTAAAAATTGTTTAAAAAAGAATATTATTGTTATTTTTTGATGAAGGCACTTTCTAAATTTTTTACAGTGAAAAATTAATATTAATAATATATAGGTTTATCCAATATTATTACCAAAATTTCTTGGATACCAATTTTATAATTATTTAATGTTATTTTAAAATAAAATGGTTTTTAATTTTTTTTGTTTAATATGTGTTTTAAACAATTTTGAAATACTAATTTATATGGTTTTAAATGGTTATTTTTAATGAAAATTATTTCAATGAGTTGAATGATTTTTTTATAAGTTTTCATCTTTTTTATTCAAGGAAAGATATTATTAAAATATTTTTATTGTTTTAATTTTTTTTTCAAATATGGTAGGAAATTTTCATCAAGAAATGTTTTTAATGAATTTTAAATCCCACATTATAATTTTTTAAAGTGGTTTTCAAAGGAATGAATTTTGAAAATATTTTATTCATTAAAAATTGATTTTATGAGAAATGTTATTTTCTATAAGAAATTATCCAAGTGATCCTTCAAAATCCTCCTCCATCAAAGTTAAGTTCCTTTGATATAGTTTATGATTTATTGGAGAAATGATCCTAGGAAACCATTTTTATTATTTATTTGAATTGTTTATGATAATGATGAAAAATATCTTATGAAACCTATTTCTCTTCCACAGGTAATACCATGAAATAATTATTATGAAACTCCCTTCCTATCATGGGTTATTATATGATTAAATGATTTTGAATCCTATCTCTTTTCAGTAGATAATGATTTCAGTATGTGTTTATAATACCCATTTCATTTCAAGTGTTATAATATTATGAATTTTTATGATCTTTTGGAAGACATATATATGATTTCATTATGTGATTGGATGAGTCTATATCTAAAATCAACGAATTGTGTAATGATGGATGAACCATTAGTATTTATTCTATAAGGGAACATGATTTCATGTTCAAAATGTTATGTGTGGACTTGATTACATGTTCAAAATGTTATGAGTGAACCTTATTATGTGTTCCCAATGTTATGTGGGAGACTAGTTAAATGTTCAAAATGTTATTCATGGGCCTGGTTGTATGAAAATAAGTTTAGGTAAGAACCTGATTAAATGGTCACAATTCTATACATGACCTGGTTTCATGTCAATAAGATTATGAATGAGCCTAATTATATGTTCAAAATGTTATGTGTGAACCTGATTACATGTTCATAATGTTATTAATGAACTAAATTTCATGTTAAAAATATTATACATGTACCTTATTACATGTTCACAATGTTATTCAAGGACCTCTTTTCATGTCCATATGTTTATCTGAGGGCTGGATTTCCTTTTTGAAACCCAATAAGTGAAGTTGTTTCTATTTAAACATGTTAAAAATATTTTATATTGATATTTATTTCAAAAGGATATATTTTATTCCAATTTTATTCTCCGAAGACTCATTTTATTTGATTTTATAATCAATTTAACTGAATATATAAACATAAAACAAAAAAAAATTCTAATAAAAAGAAACTAAATTCATCAAACACCATACCATACTTTCCAAATTTAAGAATTTATACACATTGGTTTATAAAAAACCCAAAGACAACCACAATGGAAAGAATCCAACTATAACATCCCAAGAAACACATTATGGAAAGGGGACATCACCCTCAAGCCATCTCTTTGACACCACCCCAAGAAGGACTGCTAATAGCCCGAACCACCGACTCTAAAAGCATTACCCAAACATGAGACAAACATTACCATGTATTCTTACACCCAAGGGTGTATGTATTTTTTGAGCCTAATCCCAGTATTATTCCACCCAACATGATTCCATTTTATAAATAGTATAAGACAAAAAGCATACAGGTGTTCATAAACAAACAATTCTCGAATCAATTTTAAAGGGGTGCAACATTAAATAAAAACTGTTTTAAAGGGGGAAACATTAAAGAATGGAACAACATAAAGAAAACCCTCATGCTTCTGAAATTAAAATCCAAACACACCTTATTACAATAGTAAGTACAATATAACCAATGTTCATAAGACACATGAAATACCCATGGGATCTAGCTAGCTGTGGGGCCCTAGGTACATTGTATCTTAGTGTAAAAGTAACCATAAGAAATACGCTTCTCATGCATGAAGCACTACGAGGGGAAACCCAAAAGGCCTTGTGGTCCCAAATCAACATCGTAGTTTAGTTAGTGTAGTCATCATCATCATTTCTAATTAAAATAGGGACAAGGACACTACATGATCACTAGTATACTTGTATTAGTCTACCCACCAAGATACCTATGCTTCCCTTTTGTGCTAAATCATGTTTCACATTTTATAAAATACCATAGGAAATTAAAATTTCATTTAAACATAATTCCCACACCAAACATCCCACCATCACGTTTCACTCCCTCAATGTAGTTTATCAAACCCAATAAAGAGTTTATATAACAAATTCAAGAGGTGTTGGAAGGATTTGTGCACAAAATTCATTCAAAAATCCTCTTTTACGGCTAAACACCCAACAATACCATACCAATCCAATATTTTCAGACCTAACACTATGTAATAAATAGGTTTCAGGAATCATAAAATAACTCTTAATAATTCAACATGGAATATTGAAAATAGACACCCAATTCCTTGTAAATACGATACTTTAAAATTAAACACATAACCAACAACAAAAAAATTGTTTTAACAATTATATAAAACATTTACAATGTGGTACAGATCAAAAATATCCCTTAAAATTCAAAATAATCCATTTAAAACATAAACCAACATAAATTTTTTTACAATAATATTTTCACCTCTTACAACTTTCAATAAAACACTTCAACAACATATAAAACAACCCCAAGAAACACAATAAATACTTTTACTAAAACCATTCCAAAAATCCCAATTTTAGTTTCAAACACACTTTAACACCCCACCAAAATATAATTTGCATCCCTATCATCATTTAGGAAACCAATTACACATGTTATAAAGCCCCATCAATAAATTCTAAATGGGTTTATATAGTAAATACACCCCATTACACATAAACATGACATATAAAAATCAACCACATGTTAATATCATTCAAATAAAACATTCTCACCCAATATATAACTTAAATAAAATGAAAAATAAATTAATCAAGCAAAAAACTCATCAAATAATGATTATAAATGAAACCACCTACATTGAATATCAAAAACCCCAAATCAATGCGTGAAACTTCAACTGCACCATTTCCGCACCATAGGGGAATGAAAATGAACCCTATCCCAGAATATTTAACCCAGAAACTCATAAATAAACCATAGGTATGAATCCCTAGTTGATGGACAATCTAAATGTCAAAGAGGAGAGAATAAATCCTAAGGAAATGGAGGAAAAATGAGGGTGGAATCACTTACTTAAATAATTGTGAAGTTTTCACACCAAAAATACCTTCAAAAAATGGGTTCCGTGGGAGCTTAAGGGAGCTTTGAAGCCTCCCATGACTACTAGGGTTGAATTGGGGAAGATACACTGAGAGTGGTTTAGAAAACAGTGTGTTAAAAACATGAAACTAGTTATATCCACCCAAAAACCCTCATTTACTTCTAAAATTAAAGGGGGGATTAGGGGAAACCTATGGGAAACGATAGACCATTAATATAAGGGAATGAATACCCAAAAATGTGAAACCTATAACACCATGCCCTCATGAAAATGACTAACAACCCGACCCGAACTAGAATAAAGTAGGAGTCAAAACCCAGGTGTGACAATTATCCACACCATAACACTTTCTACCCCCGGAAATCCATGACAAGGGAAGATGAAGAAACAAAAATGAAGACATTTCTATGTTAAAGTGGGGTCTCAATGAAAATACAACAAGGACACTAAAAATAGGGATAGAGGGCTATACGCTAACTCAAGAGGCTAGGACAGACTCCCCCACTAAGGTCACCCACCCCCCAAAGCTAAAACAAGTCCAGTTGACCCAAAAAGGAAAATGTAATATCAGAAAATAAAATTTACAAAATGTTCTTCAAATGGGAAAACATAATAAAACCACATCCTAATTAAAAACACCTTAAACACTACTAAATGAATCAAAAGAAATTTAAATGAAATAATCAATGAATTCAAAGGAGTTAACCATAACCATACATAAACCAAACTGTTGGGCATGCTCCAATACCAATTCCTACCCAAGAAGAAATTTACTGGTAATATAGATTTGAATAAGACGTCCAACTACCAAGAAAACACCTAAGGAAAAAATTGAGTTACTGATATTAGGAGAGCAGAACAAAATCCCCACCATAGAAATAAACTAACACCCAAGACTGAATCTAAAAACTAATAGGGGGAGGTCTGAATAGACATTACATCATAATAGACAACTCAATTTCTTGATATCAAACCATGACACCAATAGAGAGACGCCCGAACGTGCTCCCCAGCATAAGGGGTTGAATAAGAATAGAATTATTCTAAAAGAACAAAAATGAGACCCATAGTGGATATCCCCACCATAAGAACCTACTATCTTAACCAACTAGCATGGGTAGACTTGAAAAAAAATCCCATAACCCCCAGTTCTCATTGTAAAAAGGGGGGGGGGTTGATCAATGAAATGACAAACTAATATAGACACTATGCGGCTGGCCACTACCATGAACATTACCATCCTCAGATGAGTCCAACCAAAAATAAGATAATAAAGAGAATAAAAAGTTATTAATACATGAAGAACCATATGTAGGGTTTCACCCATAAGGGTTCAATCACAAGGGTTTGAGAAAACAAAATCACCCCATGTGTATATATTCAAGCAGGGACTCTTCCACCAATGTGGATCACAACCCTATGAACCAAGGTCCCCACATCGCTTTCCACCACACATGACCACTTGAAATGAAACCACCACATTGAAACATCAAATTGTTTCCACATACCACACCGAAGAAAGAAGTTAAACCATGATCACTTACACCCTATGGGTTTCTTGACTACATTCCAGATATACTTCAGGACATATGGATGGAGGTTTGATTATTAAATCATCACCTTCCTCACAGTCAAGTGGTAAAATCCTCTGGGGAAAACCTCTTCATCTAGTGCCACAGGTATCTAAACAATGATCCAACCACATCAATAGAACACCACAAATTCTAAAAACTTCTTCTATTTTCATATTTCCTCCTCCAATGGCCCGAAGGCCTTCATTTTTTATTAATTTTGATAATCCACCTTTAAAGGGGTGAGGTGGAACCCTTAGAAGGCCCGTAGGAGTAAGTATTACAGGGCCCATAAGCATTAGAGGAATTCATTGCCCGTAGGCTTCAAACATTACATACAACCCAGACTAACTACTTGGAACTTCTCCTTCCCAGCATCTTCATCATGAAATCAGCTCTCCACCTTCGCATGACTATTTGGCTAGGAATTCCCGTGTATGCACAAGCTTGCCCCGATCGCAGGTTCCATACCCTCTCATTCTTGAAATCCTTTTAGCTTCTACTGTGGTGAAAGATTCTTTCTCATCCTCCTTGTAGAGATTGTTCCTTATAGGTTTTCTGGTTTGCATCTACACTAAGGTGGCCCGAAGGCCTTGAGGTGGCCCAAAGGCCTTACTGACACGAAGGCCTGGGTGGCCCAAAGGCCTTACAAGACTCAGTGACCAAATCAGTGGCCCGAAGTCCCAAACAGGGGCATATTTTTGGCGGCAATAGTGCCAAATAGTTCCTGTTACGGTTCTCGCTACAGTAACTGCTACAATACTGCATAGTTCACGCAACAGTACTGTACAGTTCCCAAAAGACACTTAAAGACTATATCAAAAACCATCAAATATTTATTTCTTTACGTTTACACACCATAATTCCCTTTAAGTACTTACAAATAGAACGTACATGAAAAAGTGTAAAAATTTACCTTTTAAGACTCAAAATACCACCAAATATTAATTTTTATTAAAAATCCACTTTAAGGACAAGTGGGAAACCATTATTCGTAAAACCAAACCACTATGTGCTAATGGAGCTCACAAAAATTGTTAAACACCATACTAAAGTTATTTGAATCAGCCACTCTATATAATTCCCATTGAAAAGTACTAACTTGTGTGTTTGGATCCCCCATGAGAAGGTATTCGAGATGAGATATCATCCTGTACATTGTCTGAATGAATTCTTCCAGAGATATTTTTCCTTGATTGAAACCCCGAGTAATTATTCGATCTTGCTTGTCGATCCACTCTTCCTTCTCCTCAGTGGCCTCAACATGAAACATTCTTTCATAAATTATAGTAATTTCCTCAATTGACGCGTTGGGACTCATGTCTTTCTCAATCATTTCTTCCATGTAGTGAAATCTGAGCTTTAGGCATTCCCCTGCCTATTCTTCTATTACCTTTGGTTCTATGCTTAGATCACCATTAGAAAACCAATCTTCTACCTTAAGGGGATCCATATGACCAGAAAAGAAGATAGAAAAAATAAACCCTAAAACCCAAGATGAGAGTCCATACATTGATCTACTAAATGACCTACCAACAATGAATCGCATGTGGCCACACTTCAATAGTGTATCAACTCATTATGAGGGTGTACCTTAGCCAACAAGAAGACCCAATAACCCAACCAATATGGTCCATTAGTCATAACATACCACAAAACAGAACCAAACACATAATGGAAACTACAAAAAAGGCCTCCTAAAAAACTTCTCAAAATAGACCACCATCTAACACTTTAATCGAACTCAATGATGAAACAAAAAACCAATACATTATTAATGAAAGAGTTTTTCTAAAACTCAAAACATCCCAAAAAAACAATACCAAACATACATAAAAAACATGACCCAAACACCACTTTTAAAAACCTCAAATTTTTCTTAAATATCATTTCTTTGAATGTAAACGAGGTCATCAGTTAGAGAATTCACCATTGGTACACCACGAGCCTCAAAAATGCATGTTTCTGTGTCACACTGTGCACCCTCCTTATATCCATACTGACACCCATCCATTGATACCATTAAATTTTTATCTTACCATGTAAACTCATGCATGTGGTTTCTCAGGGAAATAAAAATTATTATAACACAAATTATTTCCACTACTCAAAACTAATACATTCAACAGAAACTTTATTTTTCTCAAAACATCTATCCAAAAAATAAAAACCCAATTAAAATCTTACAATCATTTTTAGAAAAACACCAACCATTCAAATAAAAAATCACTTTTATATCATACACATTAATTTCAAAACATCTCAACCTATTCCAAAACATTTCTGAAATTTATTTTCCACCATTTTAGAAATCAAAACATTTTTTCTTTAAAATCACATTTAAATTAGATTTCCAAAACCCACTTTAACATAACATATGATTTCTCAAAAAATTATTTCAACAAAACACATGTTAAAATTATGAAAATACAATCTTTATAAGTGAAACCCCATCCAATCAAAACCATTTTCATTTTAAAGTATGATTTCCAATATTTTCTAACAACAGTTTTCAAAATGATTTCCCATGAATCATAGACACTAAATGAATCACTGGGAAATTAGTGTTAATGGGTGTCTCATAAATATGGTTGAAGGCTATAAAACATTCACAAATACATCAAAAAGAGTGTTCTAGGACAATATCCTTAGTTTCACATGGTTTTATTGGCCCTACGAGCTCACTCAGACCATTGACCTAACTCCCATTTTATTTCCCAAAT
Organism: Viscum album; assembly: GCA_963277665.1. Lineage (NCBI taxonomy): Eukaryota > Viridiplantae > Streptophyta > Magnoliopsida > Santalales > Viscaceae > Viscum > Viscum album. Next base: position 1,260,498,988 of record OY728145.1, on the reverse strand, counting down.
AATGAAGAAATACAAGGGAAAAGATACTTAGATGAAACCCAATTTCCCAAGGAGTATTGAATTATGTCATAAGGTGTGCTGGCTAGGAATACTAATCTTAATCAGAATTTCATGTCTTTAAAATCATATATTTATTCTACCTAGACTCTTTCCCTAAATAACAAGACCCAAAAAGAGAGAACCTTCTCTGATACCATTTTGTCACAAATCAAATCTGGTCACATTCCAATCAAGCATCTGACTCGATCTGTGGCATGTCCTGAGGGTAGTTGTTGATCCCCATATGCTGGAAGATGTTTCAGAGTATCATAAATAAATGTTTTGAATAGTTAACCTAAATTTATAAAAATAAAACCAAAAACGCTAATAAAATAAATCTAAATTTTTTAAAACAAAACCATCCTTTACAAAATTAAGAATTGAGATACATACATTTATACAAACCATAAAGTCTACCATGAGAGAAGGAAGCAAAAAAAAATCTCAAGAAATAACTCACTGAATAGGGGAATCACCCTCCATCCATCTCCATGACACCACATCAAGGAATGCTTATAACACAAACTACTGGTTATAAAACCTTTACAAAAATCTACGACAAAGATTACCAAGTATAGTTACACCCATGTGAGTCAGTAGGGTGTGAGACTAAGACTAGTTGGATTCTACACAACACAGATACCTGCTATAAAAATTATAATAAAAAAATCTTGTTGGTTTTCAAAAACATGGAATGCTACTATCAATTATAATGGGGTGAAAGTTTAAATAAAACCTATTTTTAAGGGGGAAAGATTAATGAATGGCCAATTTTAAAGAAAACGAACATTCTTGTGGAATTAAAAACAAAAAAAATCATATTCTTATGGTAATTATAATAATACCAATTATTATAGGTAATGAGAAATACACCTACGCACAATCTAGTTGTGGGGAAATAGGTATATCATATCTCGGTGTAAAAGTAACCATAACCAATAACCTTATCATGTACAAGCCACTAAGAGGGAAATAACCCATGGCCAACTGGTCTAAAAACACCATCATAGTTTAGTTAGTGAATTTATAATCAATATTTCTATGTGAAATACGGATAAGGCCACTACCGAATCACTAGCAGAATAGTCCTAGTATGCCCACTTAGATATCTGGGCATCCCTTTTGTGCTAAATAATGTTTAACATGATATAAAATTCCATTTTCAAATTAAAATATCATTTAAACATAATAAAAAACCAAAAAACATGCCACCATGTTTTACACCCTCAATATACTTCATCAAACCTAATAATGATTTTTTAAAACAACATCAAAAGTTGTTACCCAGCTTTGCACAAAAAATTCATTCAAAAGACCTCTTTTATGAAAAAAACACTCACCAATACCATAAAAACACAATATTGGAATCCCTAACACTTTTAATAAATAAATTTCACGAATAATAAAACAACTCCTAATAATAAAACATTGAATACACACAAGATACACTCAATTTCATAAAAAATGAAAATTTATAATTAAGCACTTAACCAATGCTACCGACAATGGGTTCAAAAGTATTATAAATAATTTATAAATATGTAAACATAAAAAACAAACCATTAAATTCAAATGAAACCACTGAAAACATACTCCAAAAAAAATAATTTTCCAATAGGATATTCACCTTTTTACCATTCAATAAATCATTTTGACATCTTATAAAACAACCCCAAGAAACACAATTTTTCCATACAACAAAATCATTCCCAAAATACCCATTTTGGATTCAAACACACTATAAAACCAAAACAAAATATAATTTTCATCCATATAACAATTTAATAAAACAATTTCATAAGTTATAGAGCACCATAATGAAATACCTAATGGGTTTACATAAAAAATACACCCCATTTCACATAAAAATACAATATAAAAATCAAACACATGTTAATCTCGTTAGAGTACTAGTTTATAGTAACTAGTAAATTCTATTATGAGGGAATAAACCCTGATAAAATAGAATAAAAATAAAGGAGGAATCACTTACTTGAAGAATATTGATGTTTACCCACCAAAATTCACCTCAAAAATGGATTCCTTGTGAGATTGAGGGATCTTGGAAGCCTCCAATGGATTATAGGGTAGACTGGGGAAGAAGGAGGAAAAATATATTTATTTTAGAAAGGAAGAAACTATCAAAACTAGTTTTTTACTCCCCTATGTTATGCACGATTTGGATGCACATTTTAGTAAACAGTGCGAGAAACCTGTGGGCCCAGTTCTTTCCTGCCTAAAACCCACATTATCTACAAAAATTAAATAGGGGGACTAGGGGAAACCTTGGGTGAAATATAGGCAAATAATAAAAGGGCGATAATGCCCTAAAATTTCAAATCTATCCCCCTAGTATCTCAAAAAATGATAAAGAACCCGACCCGAACCAGAACAATGTAAGAGTCAAAACCAAGGTGTGATATGGTATGATCTTATAATAATATTATCATGTTTTTAAACCCTTATTATCATGTTATACTTGCATTTATCAATTTTTTGACATTATTGAGCATCTTAGAACACCTTTTTATTATGTTTCCTTTCCCAATGTGGTGAAGAAAGGTTTTTAGTATGAGTACTAATGGGGGAGATATTTAAAGGATATGTTAAAGATATTTCACAATGAATTATTTTTAGGTTTCAATGTTTCAAACAAACTAAACTATTATATATATTAGGCACATAATTTTGTAATGTTCTTAATATTTATCTAATATAATGTAATATCTATGTATGTTAAGACTAGGTCACTATAGTTAGTATCAATGGAAAGGTTTATTCATCCTTTGGAAATTGTTATAATAAATGTTTATTGATATCCCAAGTGATATATCTAAGGATATATCAAATTATGTCTCTAAATATATTTCAGAGGATGATTCAATGTTTAGGAAAATGTTCTAGAATTATTTTAAAGGATAAAGAAAGTAGTCCCCTAGAAATACATCTCTATCTAGATACTACAAGTGGATATGGATCTAGTACAGATTTACATAGGGGTAACAACTTCGATAACACTATATTGAGGTAGACTCAATCCTGAACTTGTTCATGACAATGATCATTTTTTCCCTCAAGTTTTGAAACACATAGGGGATATTCTGTTGAAATTCACTAACTCTTCATGAAACACCATGAAGGATTTGAAATTAATATGGTTATAAATAACCTAGTATAAATGAAATATTTCATAGATTAATGAATATGATTTTATGATTTAGACATCCAATAAGTGTTTTTTCATTATTATATGTTTTTTGTACTATGATTGGTGTTTCTCACACTATGTATTTTATTTTAGTCAATGGATGAAAGATGACGAAACCATGTTAATGAAGAATGAAATAGAAAATATATTGATTTTACTCATGAGAAACCAAATGTTTTGGAATATGGATTAAAAAACCTCATTTCTAGGATCATAGAAATATCTCAAGCTATTAATCATGGTGAACATCCAAATGAGAATAGGACAGAATGAAATTATATTGAGTGCTTCTTGAGGAAATACCGAACTTCTTTTAGTGGTTACGTAGTCCCGTTAATTGTGGTGTGATGGATCAGTAACCCTAAAATTTTATTTTCCATTCTCCGGTGTTAAGAGAAAGGTAAATCCACTCTTGAGGTTTATAGTTTGAATGGTGAGGAAGTTCAATGGTATAATTTTATTAAAGAAAACGATGAAATAAGAAGTAATTAAACCCATTATGATGGATGTGTTTAAAATATTATTTTTCAATAATAATTTTCATTATATTATTTCTAAAAATCATGAGAAGGAAAATATAGAACCTAAGAAGATGTATGATGAATCTAGTGGTGCCTATGAATTAAATTTTATAATTCTTTCAAGGTACTCTTCTTATATTATAATTCATCCTGAATGTAAGGTCTACCGATTCTTCAATGAATTGTAGCTAAATGACTTATGGTAATTTGAAACAATGGATTTAAAATGATATGAATATATCATTTTATATGCACTAAGAGTGGAAATGGAAGTTGGAATACATCATGGTTTTAGTGATAATAAAAAGAAAATGGAGTAATATGGAAAATATTATGATATGTCTCAGTAAAATAAGTAACTGTTTCAAACCCCTTCTTTCCAAAAATGCGGGAAAGATAACTTTAGTGAGTGAATAAATAAACAAATAAGGAATTTCATTTTTTTGAATTTCTATATATATAAAAAAATATAGAAGTAATGTGATATGGAAAATTAATTAAATTGTGAGAGAAATATCTCAACAGAAAGAACTATTGACACTTCAGTGTTTCAATTCACGGAGTTTGGGAATTATTTGATTCATTTTCATAAACTGATGGCTAATATGGATGAAAATAAATAACAAAATATGAGGAAAAATGATAAGTGAAATCTTATTAAATCACAAAGTATGAAGAGATTAATAATAATTAGGGCATGCTTATCCTCCACACATTATTAGGGTATTTATTGTTTTATTTTTCACGATTAATCCTTATCCAAATTTTATTGTTCATTTATCAGAGAAATTTTAGGTGATTATATCCGAAAAATTGTTTCTTGATTAATAAAATCCTATTTGATAGTCTATCAATACATGGATGGACCCTAATTTCAAATGAAAATGTTTTTGTTATAAGACAAGATCTTATTTAAGGAATAAATAGTGAATTATATTTTGGAAGGGTTTCAAAGTTAACTTTTTAGGAAATGGTTTAAGTTTAAAATCAGTAGATGTTTTTGGAGATTAAATTATTATATCACAATAAGAGGATTTATTCATATAAGGTAACTTTTGAAAACCTTTTTTCTAATAAAAAAAGATGGAATAACCTATCATTATATTTATTGATATCATGATATGATAATTCTTTAGGAGTCAAAAATTAAACATCATTTCCCAGGGTAAGATATGAATTTGAAATTGATCAAATCATAACCAAAGTCTGATATTGTGTATATTAAATGTAATGAAACGAAATAAGTTTATATACTTGTGAAATACCACTAAAAATTAGTAAATAGACTATGATGTAAATAGTTGGCTTACTATAATCATTTTAGATGATGTCAATGAAAGTTTTTATTTATCTTTGGTTTATGGATTTTTAATCATTAATATAATATTGATCATATTCTTTATCATTTTCAGTCATAACAAGATAGTTTCATTTCTCTTACAGGTACAAGTTTTAACTCACCAATTATATTATTGTATGAATAGACCTAGTTGAGACTTAATTTAGGTGACTATTATGGTTCTATATTTACCTTTTTAAATTAATCATTTTATATTCATTTTTAGGTTGTAGGATTCGATGATGGTAAATTCCATTTATTATACCTTTTATAACTTATACTATTTTTTATGGAAAAATTTATCTTATAAGGATAGAGTGTCACACCCCAAATTTTTAAGAAAATTTTAAAAAAAAGATAATTTACATTGATTTATTTCAAGTCACTCTAAACAAAGTTAATATATCAATATATTCTTCACCAAGATAAGGATTAACTTCATGCAACACTTACTTCGAAAATGTTAAACACAACATTGGGTTTCTATGAAACAAAATTTTATTATAATAATTATTTAAATGAGATAGTTATAACATAGAAGTTAAACATATTAATATAAATGGTAATAAAAAATTTAAATATTATTTATATTATATTTATATAAATATATCATATATATAATAAAAATTATAGTTTTTATAAGGTCTTTAATTTTTTGAAATTACTATTTTCTCAAATGAATTGATTTTTATGGCCTTCTATGAAAAATAAAAAATAAAAAATTAAATAATTTTCAAAAAAAATTTCAAAAAACATGACATAATTTTTTAATAAACGAAGTCAAAACCATCTATAGGATATTTTTTCATAATGTTTTACAAAACATCAGTTTTGGATGAATCGTGAAAAATATTGAATTTTAATTCAAAACTATTTATTCGTCAAACATTTTTATGTTGTTAAATTATATTTTAATTTTGTTTTAAAGTTTAGTTATATTATGTTTTAATATATTAATTAAATTTAAGTCACTTTAATAAATTTAAAATTGAAATTTTATATAAAAAAATTTCAATCTTTTAAACAGTTTCACTTAAAAACCCTGTTGAAAGGATACACATGTTTGATTAATTTAAAATAATTTAATAACCATTGTGTATTTATAATTTATAAAAATGGAATAAATATTTAGAATATGAATAATTTATAATGCCTAATATGTTCCACATAGTATTTGAAAAAAAATATCTATGAATGTAATTAAAAATAATTACAAAGATTGAGGTAAAAACAAGATTACTATGTAGTTAAAATTCAACATGAGGGGCCAAATAACCTAGAATCATATCCCACAACCATTGGATTGACATATTTATAAATATTTCCCTATTTTATAAAAAATATAAAATTATTTTAGGAACAATATTTAAGGGATACCTCTCAATAGTGTTATCCTTTTTATATTTACAAGAATGCCACTCCTCCTCTACTATAAAAGGGAAATCTCCCCTAACTTCTTCACACCTCTCTACCCCTTCGGCTTATTCAAAACCTACCAAAACAAGCTTCCAAATTCCATGAATTAATCATAGAAGCATCCATATTGGGGGAAATCAATACAAGGAATTCTTATGGGGAAAACAATAAGAAGTTATATTAAAAACAGTAGGTTTGAACATGTACAGAGAAAGTAAGGGGTTTTATTATCTCTATTTTTTTTGAAAAAATTATGTGTTATTAACAACTAATTTAATTTATGTGGTGTGTATATGGCCTGTTAATTAAATATATGATTCTTATAATTAAATTTATGGGTATTTACATATCCATTTCATGATCTCTCTTTTTATGCACTTATATTCATCTATGAGGGCTATGTAATGGCCTTTGAAATTTTATATCATGAATCTACTTCATTTCATGGTATTTTAAGCTTCATTTAAGGTTATTCCTTTATGCGGATTATGATTCAATATTACCGAAGTGGTAATAGTTTATTCATTCAATATCATCATTTTTAAGGACTATGCTTCCATTTATGAAACATTTTGATTAATATTTCCATAACTATCATTACCATTATTCTACTATAGTTATTCATGTTATTTTAAATTAATGGTACTATTTTTCCACTATAGGGTACAAAAGATAGTTAAAGAAGTGTTTTTAAGAAAATTTCATCATATCTCCCTCTTTGGTCATATATTTTTGTTATTTAAATACAATGTTTTATAAAAAAAATATTTCAAAAAAATGTTATTATATTCCCCAATGATCTATAGAATGCTTTTATTCCCATGTTTTACCTTTTTAAGTAATTTGTTTTTAAAAAATAATATTCTAATAATTTTATAATTATAGAACATTTGTAATATTTTTATTGTGAAAAATGAATATTTTGAATGTTCATATTTATACTCCGCCATAATGGTCATTAATTTGGAGATTATTTTATAAGTTTTCATTATTATTTTCAAAGAAAAATGTTTTCTGAAATATTTCATGTCTAAGAAGTGTATCAATTTATTTTAATATCATTCATTATATGTTTTGAAAAGGTGATTTTAAAAGAAAATTATTTCAATGATTTCCAGTATTATTTTATAAAAATGTAGAATTATTTTGAAGATGATGGTTTTCAAAATGTTTTATTATTTAAAACATGTTTTTCAAATAAGAATTGAATTTTTCAACATGAAATATTTTAGTTTTTTTTAAATATGACATTATATGATTTCAAATTGGGTTTCATAGGAAAGGATTTTAAAAATATTTTTTTCTTTGATAATTGATTATTAAATAATGGATGTTTTTCTTATAGAATCCACAGTGGAAACTATCCAAATCATCCACCATCTAAGATGATATCCTTTGGTATAGTCTATGATTTTTTGAGGATATGATCCATTGACTCAGTTATTTTTGTTTATTTGAATGGTTTATGTTCCTTATGAGATGATTCTTTTGAAACCCATTTCTATTCCACATTTTATACCATAATTAAGTGATTAAAAATATATATTCATATCATGGGTTATTATATGATTTAATATTTATGAAACTTGTCAAATTTGCACCGGTGATTATTACATGAAGTGTTTATAATACCCATTTCAGTTGATGGGTTATAATATTATTAATAATTTATGATTGTTTTCTACACATATATATGATCTCATTTTATGATAGGCGGGACTTATGTCTTCCTTTAATTCATTTGGTAATGATTGATGACTCATCAGTATATATGTTATCTGTGAACTTGATTACATGTTCACAATTTAATGTGTATAACTAATTTTATGTTCACAATGAAATGAGTGAAACTTATTATGTGTTCACAATGTTATTTATGAACCTGACTACATATTCATATTGTTATATATGGACATGGTGACATGTTCATAAGTTTTCATGTGAACCTGATTTCATATTCATAATGTTATGGGTGGACCTTGTTAAATTTCTATAAGTTTACACATGAATGTTATTACATGTTCACGGTGTCATGCGTTAACCTGATTACATGTTCACAATTTTATGAATGAATAAGATTACATGTTCACAATGTTATGCAAGAACCTGATTACATGTTCATAATGTTATGCATAGACCTAGTTTCATTTTCATACATTTATGTGTGGAAATTATTTAATGTAATTAACCTAATGAGTGAAACGATTTCTATTTACAAAAGTTCAAAATGTTATAATTTGACGTGTATACCACAAGTCTAGATCTATTTCCAATATTATGCTCTCATGAATCATGTTTTTGATTTTCTTATGGATCATATCGTATGAATTGCCAATATTTAATCCATGATTCATCTTTATGATCTATGACATATAGGGTATGATATTATAATGGTATTATCATGTTATTATACGCTTATTCTCATGTTATACTTACATATCTCCCTTGTTTACCGTTTCTAAACATCTGAGGTCACCCCATTATTATGTTTCCTATCCCTAGGATATGAAGAAATGATTTATGTGGGAGTATTAAAAAGGATTATATTTAAGATATATTTTGATGATATTTCAACAAGATAGAAGATTATGTATCCATGCTTCCAAATACACTAAACTACAAGTGTTCTCTGGCACATTCTTTCGCAATGTGATTAATTTTTATCTAAAATGATGTAATATCCATGTATGTTATGCTGAGGTCACTATATATTTTTAAAAAATATATTCCAAATTTTTAAAACATTTTTTGATCATTTCAATATCAAATGAAATATCTCCCATTCTAAGGTTTGACTAAAAACAATTATATACTTTTAGCATTTTCAATATATATGATTTTTTTAAAATTGAATGTTTTAAAACTTTTTCAATTAACCTATTTTAAAATGATATTTGACCACGACTTGTAACTTAATCATTGTATGTTATGGTAATGTAATTTTTGGAAACATAATATATGTTTTCCCATAACATATGAGCAATATTCTTTTAAATATACAATATAGAGGTTTTAAAATGGGTTTCATAATGATTTGAACTCGTTATGAGTTTGAAAACAATTGATAATATTATGATATTTACCTAAAGTAACCGTTTTATTTTTATAAATAATTATTTATTTTAAAAGAGGTTTTAAAGTATTCTATTTTTGTAAATAAATTTTTCGAGTATTTTTATGATTTCTAATATAATATTTCTAGTAATTGATTCTATTATAATGTTTTAGTTATTAAAACCTTATAATTATTTAGAGGATAGTTTTTTTCATGATCAATGTTTTTCATTTTAAATAAAATTATCTTATAAAGATTTCAATAATTTTGGATCCTGGAAAAAAATTATTTAATTATTATTTTGATTAATAAAAATATGATTTTCTAATAATAATAATAATTTTATTGAATTTTATTTTTTATTAATTATTCTCTAATGAAGCTATAATTTTAATATATTTAATAATATATTTAAATTTTCTAAATCCCACCAAAGTGTTATTTTATGGGAAATTGTCACATTTTTATGTTTTAGTGGTATTTTGAGCTCAAATGCAAAAATGGCTTAATTTTGGTGTTTAATTGTTTTATTTTTCTTCAGTATTTCTGCCATATAATTTTACACACTGAACCAAATTGTAAATTTTTTTAGGTTTCCTTAAATCAGGGGCCACATTTAATACTTCTGGAGGACTAGCTCAATCAATCATTTAGAGGCCCAAAATCAGCTCAGAATCCGGACCTCGTAAACTGTGTGGAGATTTGGAATGTTTTAAATCTCAGCTTATATATCGAAGTATACTGGTCCATTAGAGATGAAATTTATCAAGAGTTTGTAACAAAAATTAATTGAAATGTTTCATTAATAAGGACACTTCTGAATCGATTGTTGTCAATACCTTAATGGCATTAAAAGTTGGAGTTGTGGAAGACGAAAAGTCACCTAGATAGATTTAATGTTTTGTACTAAAATAGCCATAACTACTTCATATGTGGACTATTGATGCTGATATTTTGTGGAGGAAGGAGGAATAAATAATTTAACAACTTACAAGTAGGGACCGTTTACCAATTCGGTCATTTAATGGGTCTAACAGTTTTCAACGTCTGGCGGACAGAATGAAATAGATATTTCTCCACCCATTTCACCTATAAATTTGTGTCTCCTCTCCCTTTTACAAGGATGACAATTTCAAGGGATCTAAAGTGGAGTATTTTAGCTGTAAGTTTTATTCATTTTTATATTATATATTAGAGTATCTTTCTCCTTCTTCTATTCATTTCTTCTTTTCCTTCATTTATTTTATTTTATATGTTTCTCCCACCATACTTCTATACAATTCCATGTTTGTGGAGAGCTAACCCTCACTATTGTTGGAGGGGGGAAGTGGTGGTATTTGAGTTAATTTTGATTGACTATTTTGTCATGTTTTGTTCTAATAATTCATTAGTGGTGAAATTATTGTGGTGAGACTTCGCCCCACTTTCTCTACTTATGTCTTCTTCCTCCTGGTTTATTACTTTTCATTCCTATCGGTATCTAATACATTCAAACGGTAGAGTTTGGATTGGGAATTGATGTGGAAGAGATCACTCTTGAATGCAGAGGTCTCTATGTAGGGTAACACATTTCAAACGTGAGGGTGTGGAGTGACTGGTCTTGATATCCACATTGAATATCTCAATGATGAATATGTTGAATAACAATGTTAATTCCCTCATGAAACCCCACGAACAATGGTTTTCTTTTTCTAACTTCATTGTGTCTATTAATTATTTTCATTGCATTTTGTATTTTCGTATATTTATATGTATTTAATATATCTATATTTTATGAATTTGAAATTATCCTCCCCCATTTATATTAGTATCATATTTTATATTAGTTAGTTTATAATTGTGACAATATGAAAATAGTGCGTGTAACATGTCTCCTTGTGATCGACCCTAGGGTGTGCCACTAGGGTGAATTATTTTGTAAATATAAATTTAATTGAATTTTGGTTCGCGAAAAAACCAATCTCATCAATTTGGAGCTGTTTTCGGGGAGTCCAAATGCTAACACACACTGTTTTTCATAAAAACAAAAAAAAAATCAAAATAAAAAAAATAAAAAAATGTGATTCATTGAATATTATTCTTTTTTTTGGTCGAGATGGATTATTTTAGTTATTTTTCATATTCTTGGCCTAGTTATGAATTTTATACCAGGGATGAGACTTTTTTGATCCAAATGGATCAATATGCCACGATGATTCAAAATAATTTCAAAATCCTTGGACAACCAAGCAATATGGTAGCAACGTTGGCGGCTGAAGTTGAAGAAGTTAAAGCTCTATGGATAGAACGAAAATAAAAAAAGTACCCAGCTGAAGAATAAAAGTTAAATGTTCTTCCACCTACATTTTATTTTTAAGAACGTAAGGAAGACATGAAGTCTCAACTTGAAGATCCAATCATCTCTCATTGTCCATTGCTTGAAGAGGTTCCTGGATAATTCATGTCAAATGAAACAACTGTGGGAGATCAACATGATTTGGATGAACATTGGTTAGATTTTGTAGAAGACCAAAAGGTAAGTGATCCTACAATATTTTTAAAAGTATAATTAGTACCTCTATACCCCACTATTTCTTTGAAGAAGATGAATAAGTCCCTGCTGAAAAATAATTCCCAATGGCCTTTCCTGAAGAGATCGTATTTCAAGATGACCTACATGAAATGGAAGATTTTTATATTTATTGTTCATGTTTTAATCATATCCAAGTGGAACTATATTCTAACGTCAATTATGAATTTTTTACCCATCATCACATGATCAAGCCTTGGATGTTGAATTTGACGTGTCTAGAAAAGTCTTGGCTGAAGAAGTTGAGGACCCCTTCGTTATTTTGTCCCCATCTTCTAATATATACCACATTGAAAAGGAGAAGAATATATTGTACTCTATTAATGGGTTCCTCTATTTATTTTGTTGGATGAAGATCATTGGAAGATAGAAGTTATGGTGGTTTCTAAGTAAGATACCTTACCCACCATTCGATTAGGGTTAAACTGATAAAACTAATGGACTAGGAGAAGTAAAAACCTAGCACCCTCTTGGGGGTCAAACCAAGAATTGTCCTCTTTCTTTTCCATTCCTCTTTCATTTTATTTATTTTTCTCATATTTTATTTATTTAATTTCTTTATGGTCAAGTGGAAGTATCTAGGAGCATAACTCAAGGATCCTACTTAAATATAATGGAAGGTAGTATCTTTCCTTCCCTTTAGTTTCCCTCCCTTATAATTATTTTATTGAGATGCAAGGAGGGGTAGTGAAATCTAGGTGGGGGAGTGTCAACCTGCTTATTTGTTTTGTGTGCTTTCTTTCTAATTCTGTTTTGTATATTTTTAGTAACCTTGATCTTTAATGAATATTTTGATCATTTTTCACATACTAATTGATATTGAGAAAGTTGAGATGATTTTTGATAAAATGGATTTTAAATTATTATTGATGTGAGAAACTATATTCTTGAATTGTATTTTCAAGAATTTTTATGAATTTGATAGATTTCTGAAATCCACGCCCACGAAACACTGACTCAAATATTTTTCCAATTGTGTGAGGTATTCTGAAACACTTTGAAATATTATTTCTAATATCCACCCTTTCTTGAGAGAATATTAGATTTTATTTCAGAGATAGAACATGTGATTTTTCTCTTTTGAAGCTTTGGATTTCATGGAATTTTTTTTAATATGATTGAAGAATTTTTTTGGCAATCAATATTTTATCTTGAGACCTACCTCTATATCTATCAATCGTTAGCCCTTATATTTCATGAATTTCCTTATAGGTTTAAGCCACATTATAAGCCAATTTTTCCTTATCTACCCGCACTCCTTGTATTTTTGTGTGGATAATTCAAGTTTGAGTATGGGGGAATGGCCTTTTGTGTGTGTTCTATGGGATGTGTTTCATTTAGGTATGATGTGAGGTGTGTGTAAACATTTTGAGTAGTGGATGATAATGATCAAATTGGTCACGGGTAATCCTTTAATTGTGCTTTATTTGTTTCATCTGGTTCTCCTTAAAAAAATGAAAAAATAGAAAAAAATGGTGATGTGCTTAAATTTATCATTTTAATTTTTTTATGAATCATGTACCTATCAAAATTCAACGTAATTATGGTCATTATTTTATTGTATTCAATTTTCAGCTCATTCTCTATGTAAAAAATGAAAATAAAATAAAATAAAGTTGTGCCTTTCTGGAGCATTACAAAAAAATGGGAAAAAATGAAAAAATGGGAGAACTTGGATGCAATAATTCATTGGAATCATTTCTTGACTCATGTCCCATGTCATAAAAAAGGGGGTGGTGTTGAGTTTTACATTTTCAAGGGGATTTAATGAGGTTCATCTTGTGTTTTCACTTGATTGTTCATGCATTATACTTAAGAGTCCAACCTCCTCTTTCTAGCCTTAATTTTTTTTAATAATTTTCCCACCAACCCAAATCCATAGAATTCACCTTGTAAAAATAAAACATGATTGAATTCATTTTCAAGTTTTTCACTTTGGGTAGATGGGAATTGTCACAAGCCTATGGTGAAACATGCACTTTCCAAGTATGATCATAACTCCAGATTTAATTTCTCTTGAGTTAAGAGTGAAACAAATTTCAATGTGAGGTGGATTGTGATTGGGCCTTGGATGGATTTTAGAGGTTGAATAAATTTAAATGTGGGGAATGAAAATGATTGGGAATTGTTTTTTATAGAGGATACATTATAGAATTTCATTTTGGAAAATATCATTGATGTTTTCTCATTTTAATTTCTTTTATGAATTTTGATTCGAATATATGATGATTTCCCAGGAGTTCAATGATTAAGTGTGGAGGAATGATGAATCTAGAATTTTTACATATTTAATACTGTATTTCAATGTTCTAAATACCACCATAGTGTTATTTTATTGGAAATTTTTAAATTTATATATTTTAGTGGTATTTTGATCTCAAATGAAAGAAGGATTAATTTTGGTGTTTAACTGTTTTATTTGTCTTCTGTATTTCATCCATATCAATTTACACAGTGAAGAAAATTGTGAAATTCCTTTTTCGTAGGTTCCCTTACATCAAGGGGCTTATTTAAGCCTTCTGTAGGTTCAGATCAATCAATAATTTGGAGGCCCAAAATCAACTCACAATCCGGACCTCATAAACTGTGTGCAGATTTGGAGTGTTTAAACACTCAGCTTGTATATGTAATTATACAGGTCTATTAGAGCTGAAATTCATCAAGGAGATGTAAAAAAAAATATTGAACATCTTTCATTAATCTAGACACATCTGAATCGGCTGGTGGAAATGCCTTAATGGAATTGGATGTTGGAGTTGTGGAATATGAAGAGTCACCTGGAAAGATTAAATTTTCTGAACTAATATTGCCTTACCTCCTTCATACGCTGACCAATGAGGCTGATAGTTTGTGGAAGAACGAGAAAGGAATAAAGGAACAACTTCCAAGAAGGGACCATTTACCAATTTAGGCATTTAATAGGTCTAATAGCTGTGAACTTCTGGCGGACAGAATGGAATCGAGATTTCTTCACCCATTTCACCTATAAATATGTGTCTCATCTCCCTTTTACATGAATATCCATTTCAAGGGGGCTAAGGTGGAGTTTTTTAGCTGTGAGTTTTCTTCATTTATAAATTATATATTAGAGTAGCTTTCTTCTTCTTTTTTTCATTTCTTCTTTTCTTTAATTTATTTTATTTTATGTGTTTGTTCCATCATGCTACTTTCTAACTCCATGTCTGTGGGGAGCTAACCCTCACAATTTTTCGAGGGGGGAAGTGGTAGTATTTGAGTTTATTGTGCTATACAATTTTATCCTGTTTTGTTCTAAGAATTCAGCAGTGGTTAAATGATTTTCGTGAGTTGTCACCCCACTTTATCTACTATTGTCTTCTTCCTCCTTGTTTATTACTTTTCCTTCCCATCGATATCTAATTCATTCAAACAGTGGAGTTTGGATTGTGCATTGATGTGGACGATATTACTCCTGCATGAAGAGGTCTCAGTGTAGGGTAATACATTTCAAACGATATGGTGTGGAGTAAAAGGTCTTGATATCCAAATTGAATGTCTCATTAATGAATATTTTGAATAACAATTATAATTCCCCCATGAAACGCCAAGAACAATGGTTTTCTATTTCTAAATTCATTGTGTCACTTCTTCCTTTTCTTTGTATTTTTTATTTTCATATATTAATATATTTATAATATATCTATATTTTATACATTTGAAATTAGTCACCCCCTATTTATATTAGTATCATATTTTATATTAGTTAGTTTATAATCTTGACAATATAAAAATAGTGCGTTTTAGTGGCCGCCTTGTGATCGACTCTAGGGTGTGCCACTACGGTGCATTATTAGGTAAATAAGAATTTAATTTAATTTTGGTTCGTGACAAAACCACTCTCATCGTTCTCCGTTTATTCTAATTATTATTTTTTTATGAAAAATTAAATTTCTAAAATTTTCCTCTTCAGGGATGAAACATTTATTAATTATGTATTACCCATATGCACAATTTGACACATTGTTGTTACCCTTACGCAATGCAAAAAAACTCGGTATACCCATACACAGCTCTTAATGTTTCTTTATGCAACATAAAAATTATATGTAAACATTATGTTGATTTTTGTTTTATATTTACATGACATGTATTATATGTCAGTAATTCTTATGTGACATTAATTTTACACAGAGGAATTTAATATACTCAAGTGTTTACCCTTACACATGTTTCATCTTACCATTACATTGGTTCAAATCAACAATTACACAGTACATTAACATACTTCCATACCCTTATGTAGAGTTTAATAAATATTCCTTACCCTTAGGAAATCCATAGTTAAATTTATTCAAGATAGGAGAGTATATGTTACCCCTATACACGATCTATAAATTTCTTGTTACCATTATTCGTATATGGGAATTTATTTTTATTTTTACACATGTATAGAAAATGGGCATTATATAAAGAAAAAAAATCAATAAATCATTAATTTAAATTTTTTTCTGATGTTATGATATATTAATTTGATGCATGAAAATAAAAATTGTTTAACATCTTGAACCTGGAAGCCAATAAATAGTGCCCCGAGTCAGGTCACCACAGGACCTCAATCTCAACTTCATGTGTGTCAGTAGTCTACAACTAGAAATAAGTGTCTACCATATCTTGTGGTGATACTATACCCACTTTACTAAAGTAATACATAACCAATAGATATTGAAATAGAGGAAAAATAAGAAATAACCATAATCTAGAATAACTAACCATCTTCCATATAGGGTACAATACACAACAAAACAATTAAACATTCCATGTAATGCTAAAACTGCCAAGGTGAATAAAAACCCAAAATATAGACAACCAACTAAAATCCCAAAAGGGTACTGAATCCATGTCAAGATCCCCCAAGTCCAACTCAATTTCTTAGTATAGGGCCCTTCCGAATGTCCTGACCTGCAACCATGAAATATTTTTGGGAACCCAACAGGAGACCAAGAAGGGAGTGAGTATAACTATGTAGGCCACCCCCAAAAGTGCCTACAAAATATTCAGTCAACCAGATATTACATTCAAGTAATAAATAAATGATAAGGTAATCAAAAGATAAATTGGGTGAAAATATTTAATAATATACATTTTAAAATAATTATTCTATATGTCCATTTTCTTACTTATTCTTTATTCATTGAAAAACTCATCTCCATCACTTGTTCATGGGTTAGACATTACATTAGTTACAATATGTCCAATTAAAACCCATTAAAATGAATAATTTAATATTTAAAGGACCCTATTTCACTAGGGATTGGCATTTCATAATAATAAATTAAACATACCATGGAGCCTCAGTCCATTTAGTCTCATTAAATGCAACTGTTAGGGGTATAGAGCCCCTTTCTGACACCCAAACCCATGCATTTGAGGGGTGGGGTTTAGAGCATCAATCCAACTTGGCCCATGGGTGTTGAACCTCTGGTAAATACCTAAAACTAATAATCCAAGTGAACATTCATATTTACACATTACCTGATATACCATAACACAAACCATTCATAATCAATACACAAAAAACAATCATTTCACATTTCGTCTAACACATAAATCATCCTTATGAATTGACCAGTTTACACATTTATCATCTACTTTTAATTTCTCATCTAACCCATTTACATTTACCATGCTTAAGCTATTTGATCATATTCCTCAATTTCCATAAATTATCATATTTATCATATTAAAAAATGTAACACCCCAAGCTTCTACGGTACGCTTCTCTTTGAATAGTGTGATAGCGTGTGTTGTACGCAACACCAAGTTCTAACACACCATAACCAATCAAACTAGACGTTTTGAATAGTAGTACCTACTTTTTGAAATTATATATATTTTATATTTTAAAATGGACTTCATTTCGGGATTCAGAATATCGAATTTATCCTAAGGTGAAATTTTGGTACTTTTCGGATAACTTTCATATTTTAATGAATAGTGAAAATTACTAAATTTTAATTAAAAACAACTTTTTTAATCAAAATAATTAATAGTGATAAATTATGAATTTGAGTGGTTTTAAATTTTATTTAGAATATATTTTTACCATTTAATATAATGTTGGTCATTGGATATAATTTTACAATTAAACCAAACATAAACAAGTGTCAATATTTTGATAGTTATAATCTCTTAAAAACACGCTTTTTGTTTTGACAGCGGGAATTAATTTTAAATTAATTTCTGCCACTTCTGTGGTTTGAATTTAGAAAAATGGATTCCATATTTGGAATCAGGATGTTCAAATTGTGTAAATATGTAACTTTTATTTTTAGACATTTTGAATAATTACTGCAGTAAATATTTTATTTACCATGGTTAAGGGTAAATCCGGTAAATGAGGGTTAAAAAATAATATTATAATAATACAAAATTACCCAAAAACGTGTCCTAGCCTTATTGGTTGATACATGTTCGACCATAGGCATCTTTGGGTCTATTTTTGGACCCCATGGTGCCCCTTGAAGGTGATAGGGACACTTTATTTTAATTAAGTTAAAATGAATACAAAAATGACACAAGCATATATCTTTTAGCAAAACAATTTTTACATAGGGTTATATATTTTGGATTTTAGATTATAAATATTCATTAGAAATATAAAAGGTTTTCCTACATAATTATATTTTATTTATAATTTTTATACATTAAATAATTTAATTTATTTATGACACAATGATGAAGAAGTAATTAATATAATAGTGCAAAATTAAAATAATTGATATTATAAATACCCAAATAAATATAATATGAACCTTTTAATGAATTAAAATAATTTTCTAGGATAATATGATATATTATTATTGATTTAATGGACTTTGTTCGAAGTAATAAATCTGTTATGAGTTTCAAAAAAATCAACTATTGAATAGTATAAAAATTGACATAAAAGTGTTCTTAAAACAAATATTATATTATTAATTGATATTAAATTCCTAAAAATCTAAGGTTTGGCCAAGAGACTTATATCATGATAGGTTCATCATTAATGGACCAATTGGGGGTATCTTGGATGTATATAGTATGTTTATTAACCATATTATATAAAAATACAAAGAAACATTGTAAAAGTGAAACTAATTAACTTAGAGTTAATACTTAAAGATAAGGTTAATATAAGTACCCAAACCTGTCTAAATTCTATTGGTTGAGTTGTTTTCAACCTATAACCACCTTTACAGTTAAATAATAATCTTTGGAGCCATTGGAAACCGAATTTGAATTTATTATAAACTAATATCTCTAGCTTTTCCAAAGGTGCCCCTCACCCCTCTTATAAAAGGGCACTCCTCCTTCTCATTTCTTCACACCTTAAAAGCCTTTTGGTTTGGCCAAACTCTGCCGAAATACTCTCCCAACTTCCCTCAATACAACCTAGAGGCCTTAGTTTGATCAGAAAGGCAACCTAAGGAGCCCTTTTGATCAAATCAAAAGGAAGAACCGGAAGAAGAGGTAATGATTTCACCACCCTTTTCCAAGTTCATTTCTTCTTCCACTTCTTATTCCTTTATTGTTACCATTCTAAAATAATAACTCCAGTATCATATATATACTGTGATGTTATTATATATATGGTACAACCATATTCAGTATTCTATCCACCCTTTGAATAACATGTCACCATACGTGCGTACGTACGGCTTACCATCTCCACGTCGTGGTGTAATTGTTATTCAATATATTATTATTGGGATGGGTATAATAATGATATGTAACTCATGTAAATAATAAATATAACATGTTAATGATTCAGTATATATGATATACCATCCATTTATATATTATTTTAATATCAAAATAATGATATTGTCACTCGTGCGTACGTACGGACTACCGTCTCCACGAACACGATGAGATTCATTCTCCATCGTATCCATTCAAGTATAATTATAATTTGATGATTTAAAAAATGATGTTTAAGGACTTGATATCATTCTGGATATGAATAATATACAACCTATCCTTTACAAACATGTCTTACGTAACAAAACATATAAAAGAAAACAAGTAAGTTAACACCCGAAACAAACGATAATACTAAGATATTATTATCAAATCAATATTAAAAGATCATATATGATATCATATTAATGTATATGATTCTTGTATAATTTAATAACAATTATTTCACCATTATACAGGAGGTTATCCTACCCCATCCAAGGAAAAGTAGAAGGTAAGGGGTTTTCATCTCACTCCTTATTCCCGTGAGATTCATGCCATATTGCCACCATTACCTTTTGTGTGGTGTATGTACTGCCCATAATTATATTCTTTGTGTAATACACTATAATTTATGTTTATTTACATATTCATTTTATGATACCTCTTTCATGGGTTGTATGTTTCGTAAGTTACCAAATTGTTAAGGGTTATTTCACAATCTCTTCATTATCCGAGGTTGATTATACGTAATAATCTACTGGGATCTCTTTATCATCCACATCCATAATTCTTCAAAATGTATTTCAAAACATTTTTATCATTTTCAAGAATATGGGTTAAAGTCATTTATACCGTTATTTGACTTTTTATAAGAGGAATCATTGTGTCATTTTCAAAACAAGGTCTTTTTTAACCTTTTCGACAGAATTAAGGTAAGAATGATTTTTTAACTTATACGGCAGGTGCAGTTATTTTCCACCATTATAAAATCTTCAAAGATTTCCTTACAAGCTTATAAGAATATTTTCAAGAAAATGTTTTATTTTATAAGTCTCTTAAATGATTTCAAAAAATAGAAAGAGATATTTCTCTAAAAAGTGTTTTGATTTCATCTATGTCAACATCCTTTGATGGAATTTACGCTTATTTGAAGTTGATATATTATGATACAAAAATTCTATATTGTATTTAAGGTTTTGTGATATGTTTGACTATGGATGTGCTATTTTTATACCATTCATAGTTTATGGTGAAATTATTTACATTTCGTATTCTAGTTTTAATACGAATGTTTATGTTATGGTTAATCCTTTTTATATGGGAATGCATTGGACAAAATATGTGACGGGTGGAGCCCGATATAGCTCCTCGATGCATCGGTAGGTCTCATGAGACAAACTAGTGTCTTGGCACAAGGCCTTGACAAAATCTTATTTGTAGTCTTGGCACGAGGCCTTGGCTATGTGGTTATGATAGTCTGGAATTATGCATTCCAACATTATGAAAGTGGTTATTGATATTGCATGCGATTATTCGATTAGTAGAATATCCATGTGAACAAGTAAATGGAATTATTTCATTTACTTTTTCCATACTATGTTGAAGTTCAAGTTTAAAAGGCTTTTGTTTTAGTAATGCATTGCCTTAAATGTTTATTCTTATTTTGAATGTTCCGCTATATTGTTATCCTTACTGGGAATTTGAGCTCACCACTTTTCTATGTTTTATTTTTCCCAGGATGTGAAGAAGTACGTTATGAATGACCTGCAGGGATATTATGGGGGGATAATAGTGTAGACTGTGGAGACATTACGTTTTTGTAGTAGTTTTTCATTTTATGATGTAATGTAAAACTTATGAATATATCTAGTGTTTCCAAGGCTACTAAACCAATCGGTCTTTCGAGAGTTGATCTTTCTTGTGATCATGCCAATGTTATGTAATAATGCACCGACTCTGGGTAACAAGGGTTGGGGCGTTACAGTTGGTATCAGAGGAAGTTTAGTACAAACCTTGGAAACTATATTTATATAAACTCTGATTAGAGCACGTAGACCTAAGATGAACTTTGAGGACTAGTATAGAAGAACTTCCTAGAATTTTGGTATTGTAAAGGTTTTGTGAGTTTTCCGAGCAATACATCCCTATCTGGATACGAGCAGGTAAAGGCGGCTATGGCACAGATATACCTAGGGGTAAAACCCGAAAAAACCGCTTTGAGCTAGACTCGAACGGGAACTGGTGCACGACAATGGGCCTTGCTGCACTCTTGGTTACGACACTCCCAGGGGATATGCTTAGGATAACTCTCATTTTCTTTACAAATCATTAGAAGGGTTTATGAGTATATACTTCCTTAAAGAAAACATTTTTATGATTATGTATTATATCCACAAATAGTTCAATTTATGTTAAGTGTTTTATAAGTATGTGATTATGTATTTTGATTCGTAAACTGATCTAGTTTATGCCATTGTTTAGAAATGGAGCCTAGTGGAAGAAATGGAAACCGTATCAATTCACGTAGTCCATGTAGGGATTGCCCTCCTGCTCAAGATAATTATAGTGGGGCTGGTGATGTAACTGGTGCCGATCAGCTAATCACCGTACTGAGACAACTTACTCAGGTTATGAATAATAACCTTACCCGTATGGAGCACCCTGATCCACAGCGTGGAGGATCAATGTTAGATCGATTCATCAAGCAACAAGCACCTATGTTCAATGGGAGTACAAATCCCTTAGTAGCTGAGCAATGGATAAATTCCCTAGAGAAAATATTTCAGGCTTTGGGGAGCAGTGAAAGGGAAAAAGCTATCATGGCAGTTTATTGCCTCACTGGAGATGCTGATCAATGGTGGTCATTGATTCAAAACATGAAGGAAGATGTTGAAGTATCAAATATGGAATGGAGGGAGTTCAAAGATCTGTTTTTAGAAAAATACTTTCCTCACGACCATCGAGCAGATATAGAAATGTAATTTCTATGTTTGAGATAGAAGGAGGATGAGAATGTCATAAAGTATGAGGCTAACATTACAAGGTTAGCAAGGTATGCTGGTTATTATATACGTAACCCAAGAAGTAAGATTGATCGTTTCTTTGATGGGTTAAAACCATTTCTCTATCGAGCATTAGTCTCACAATCCTTCTCGTCATACGAAGACATTGTCTCATGTGCTATTAAGACCGAAAAGGAATTCTCTAAGTCTTATGACTTTAATGCAAAGCAAGAGAAGAAGAGACCTGCAGATCAATCTGGGAATGGAAATAAGGGGAAGAAGGGAAAGTTGAATATCCATCCTGTGGTAAATACGGGAAGAAACATCCTGGTACTTGCTTGAAGGGAATGAGAGTCTATTATATGTGTGGTGAAAAAGGCCACCAAGCTCGTGATTGCAAGGGGACGAAGGAAGCTACCATCGTTCAGTGCTACAACTACAGGGAGATGGGGCATTATGCAAATGCATGTCCTAAGTGTCAGGAGAACTTACCTCATAAAAGGCCAAGGGATCAAGGCCAGGCTTATGCTATCACTACTGCTGAGGTAGAAGCTCCGAAAGACGTGGTGGCAGGTAATTTAATGGTTTCCTCAAGTTTAGCAAATGCATTATTTGATTCTGGATCATCGCATTGTTTCATATCTTCCCAGTTTGCTAAGAAAATTAGATATTTCCAATTTGATTTAATAAGGGAGTTGTTAGTTAAAAATCCTAAGGGAAGTATCATTGCAACAATGTTTTGTGAATCAGTCCCCATTAGAACACATAAATGTTCGTTATCTGCTGATCTCATCGTCATACCTATGATTGAGTTTGATATAATCCTCGGTATGGACTGGCTTTTGGACTATGATGCGAAGATTTATTGTAAGAAGAAAGAGGTTACGATTCATGATGATAATGATAAGGAACACCTTATCTTTAGAGCAGAATCATCACCACCTAATTCTTATTTAGATCCACCCTCAATAGCTCAACTAAATTCAATTATTGGGGAGGAAGAGAATGAAATAACTATGGGTGAGGAAAGGAATGTTCAAATAGAGGATGTACCTATTGTGAATGAATTTGTAGATGTATTTCTGGAAGATTTACCTGGACATCCTCTAGAACGAGAAGTTGAGTTTTCCATTGATTTGATTCCTAGATCAAGGCCTATTTCGAAGACCCCTTATAGAATGGCCACTGTAGAGTTAGTCGAACTAAAGAAACAACTAGAGGAATTGGGTAATAAGGGATTTATTCGCCCTAGTGTTTCTCCATGGGGAGCCCCTATTCTTTTTGTTAAAAAGAAAGATGGATCTATGAGGTTATGTATCGACTACAGGGAGATCAATGCTATAATGATAAAGAACAAGTATCCCCTACCTCGTATTGATAATTTATTTGACCAACTGCATAGAGCTCAATACTTTTCAAAGATTGACCTTCGATCTGGATACCATCAGTTGTGTGTGATGAAGGAAGACATTCCAAAGAAAGCATTTCGAACGAGGTACGGGCATTACGAGTTTACTGTAATGCCGTTTGGATTGACTAATGCACCCTCTGTATTCATGGATCTAATGAATAGAGTTTTCAAGGAGTATCTCGATGAATTTTTGGTGGTATTTATTGATGATATCTTGGTATACTCCAAAACCTACGAAGATCATGAAAATCACTTGCACATTATCTTGAAGACTCTGTGGAGGCATGAATTATATGGAATGTTTAGCAAGTGTGAATTCTGGCTTCATGAGATTTCTTTTCTTGGCCATATTGTCTCTAAAGATGGAATCTTTGTTGATCCTTCTAAGACCAAGGCAATCCAAGAATGGCCAGCACCTACGAGTATAACTGAGGTATGCAGTTTTATTGGTTTGGCAGGTTATTATCGATGTTTCGTCCAGAATTTTTCCCGATTGGCTAACCCATTAACGAAGCTCACATGTAAAGGGGTTAAATTTGTTTGGACAAAAGAGTGTGAATAATGTTTTGAAGAACTGAAGAGAAGATTAGTCAATGCCCCTATATTGACTCTACTATCGGGGAATGATGGGATCGTTATTTATTGTGATGCATCAAAGAAAGGACTTGGTTGTGTCCTTATGCAGAATGATAGATTTATTGCCTATGCATCACGGCAGTTGAAAATTCATGAACAAAACTATCCTACTCATGATATCGAGTTAGCAGCTATGATCTTTTCTTTGAAGATATGGAGGCACTACCTCTATGGTGAAAAATGTGAGATTTATACTGATCACAAGAGTTTGAAGTATATCTTCTCACAAAAAGAACTCAACATGAGGCAAAGGAGATGGCTAGAATTACTCAAGGATTATGATTGTACGATACACTACCACCCGGGGAAAGCAAACAAGGTGGCAGATGCTTTGAGCAGAAAATACCATAGAGTTTTGAACAATATGATAATTGAAAGGGATCCAATTTTCATGGATCCTGTGATGATGGACATGGGAATAACCAGGGAAGGTGAAACATCGATACTTTTTCAAATGGTTGCCAAACCATCTTTACTCGAAAGGATTAAGAGTTCTCAGACCGATGATGAAGAATTTCAAAAGAAGATTAAAGCTGTGAATGATGGGAGATTGAGAGACTTTGTGTATGAAGATGGAATTTTGAAATTCGGGAAGAGACTTTGTGTTCCCGATATACCTGATCTAAAAAGGGAATTGTTGGATGATGCTCATAGTTCCAATTTCTATATACACCCTGGGAGCACCAAAATGTATAGATATTTGAAGGAAAATTTTTGGTGGGACAACATGAAGAGGGAGATTGCTGATTTTGTGTCAAGATGTATGGTTTTTCAACAAGTGAAAGATGGAAGGAAACAGCCTGAAGGAGTCATGCAACCTCTTCCCATACTAGAGTGGAAAAGTGAAAATATTACGATGGACTTTTTCATGGGGCTACCAGAGACTCCTAGAAGGAACGATGCAATATGGGTTATTGTTGATCGTCTTACCTAGTCAGAAAATTTTCGTGCTATAAGAGAAGATCTACCCCTGAAACGTCTATAAAGACTATATATTAATAATGTTGTGGGACTTCATGGAGTACCCCTATCGATTGTTTCTGATTGTGATCCCCGTTTTACTTCAAGATTTTGGAAAAGTCTTCAGAAATCCCTGGATACTGAACTTCATTTGATCACTGCTTACCACCCTCAGACAGACGGACAATCAGAACGGACTATTCAGACCATAGAAGACATGTTGAGATCTTGCTCACTTGGCTTTCAGGGTATGTGGGATCAATATTTACCGCTGGTAGTCTTTTCCTATAACAATAGCATCCATTCGAGTATTCAGATGGCACCATATGAAGCGTTACATGGAAAGAGATGTCGTACACCAACCTGTTGGGATGACGTTGGTGAAAGAAAACTTGTAGGCCCAGAACTGGTGGAGGAAACAGTGGAAAAGGTGGAGGTAATCCAAAATCACATCAAAGCAGCTCAAAGTAGGCAGAAGAGCTATGCCGATAATCAAAGGAAGGATTTTAAATTTCAAGTCAGTGATCATGTTTTCCTGAAGGTATCTCCATGGAAGGGAGTCATAAGTTTTGGTAAGAAAGGTAAATTGAGTCCCAGGTACATCGGACCTTTCGAAATTCTAGAACGAATTGGGGTTGTAGCTTACCGATTGGCAATGCCGCCAAGTCTCTCTAAAGTTCACGATGTGTTCCACGTATCTCTGTTGAGGAAATACATGCCTGACCCAACGCATGTACTCACCTATGAGGAATTAGAATTGGAACCCGATCTGTCTTCTTGCGAAGAGCCCGTCAGGATTCTTGATATGAGAGAACAAGTGCTGAGAAACCGGACGACGCGTCTGGTAAAAGTTTTGTGGAGAAACCGTAAGATGGAAGAGGCAACGTGGGAACCCGAGGAACTTATGATGAAGAACCACCCGAGTCTTTTCATGTGATAAGTATTCTAGAAATTTCGTTGACGAAATTTTTTGAAGGAGGGGAGAATGTAACACCCCAAGCTTCTACGGTACGCTTCTCTTTGAATAATGTGATAACACGTGTTGTACGCAACACCGAGTTCTAACACACCATAACCAATCAAAATAGCCATTTTGAATAGTAATACCTACCTTTTGAAATTATTTATATTTTATATTATAAAATGGTCTTCATTTCTGGATTCGGAATATCGAAATTAGCCTAAGGTGAAATTTTGGTACTTTTCGGATAACTTTCATATTTTGATGAATAGTGAAAATTACTAAATTTTAAATAAAAACAACTTTTTTAATAAAAATAATTAATAGTGATAAATTATGAATTTGAGTGGTTTTAAAGTATATTTAGAATATATTTTTACCATTCAATATAATGTTGGTCATTGGATATAATTTTAAAATTAAACCAAACATAAACAAGTGTAAATCTTTTGATAGTTATTATCTCTTAAAAACACGCTTTTTGTTTTGACAGCGGGAATTAATTTTAAATTAATTTTTGCCACTTCTGTGTTTTGAATTTAGAAAAATGGATTCCATATTTGGAATCAGGATGTTCAAATTGTGTAAATAGGTAACTTTTATTTTTAGACATTTTGAATAATTACTGCGGTAAATATTTATTTACCATGGTTAAGGGTAAATCCGGTAAATGAGGGTTAACAAATAATATTATTATAATATGAAATTACCCTAAAACGTGTCCTAGCCTTATTGGTTGATACATTTTCGACCATAGGCATCTTTTGGTCTATTTTGGGACCCCATGGTTCCACTTGTAGGTGATAGGGACACTTTATTTTAATTAAGTTAAAATGAATACAAAAATGACACAAGCATATATCATTTAGAATAATAATTTTTACATAGGGTTATATATGTTGGATTTTAGATTATAAATATTAATTAGAAAGATAATACGATTTCCTACATAATGATATTTTATTTATAATTTTTAGACATTAAATATTATAATTTATTTATGACACAATGATGAAGAAGTAATTACTATAATAGTGAAAAATTACAATAATTGATATTATAAATACCCAAATAAATATAATATTAACCTTTTAATGAATTAAACTAATTTTCTAGGATAATAAGATATATTAGTATTGATTTAATTGACTTTTTTCTAAGTAATAAATCTGTTACGAGTTTCAAAAAAATCAACTATTGAATAGTATCAAAATTGACATAAAAGAGTTCTTAAAACAAATATTATATTATTAATTGATATTAAATTCCTAAAAATCTAAGGTTTGGCCAAGAGACTTATATCATGATAGTTTCATCATTAATGGATCTATTGGGGGTATCTTGGATGTATATAGTAAGTTTATTAACCATATTATATAACAATACAAAGAGACATTGTAAAAGTGAAACTAATTAACTTAGAGTTAATACTTAAAGATAAGGTTAATATAAGTACCCAAACCTGTCTAAATTCTATTGGTTGAGTTTTTTTCTACCTATCCCCACCTTAACATTTAAATAATCATCTTTTGAGCCATTGGAAACCGAATATGAATTTATTATAAACTAATATCCCTAGCTTTTCCAAAGGTGCCCCTCGCCCCTCTTTTAAAAGGGAACTCCTCCTTCTCATTTATTCACACCTTCAAAGCCTTTTGGTTCGGCAAAAATCTGCCCAAATACTCTCCCAACTTCTCTCACTACAACCTAGAGGCCATAGTTTGATCAGAAAGCCAACCTAAGGAGCCCTTTTGATCAAATCAAAAGGAAGAACCCGAAGAAGAGGTAATGATTTCACCACCCTTTTCCAAGTTCATTTCTTCTTCCACTTCTTCTTCCTTTGTTGTTACCATTCTAAAATAATAACTCCAGTATCATATATATACTGTGATGTTATTATAAATATGGTACAACCATATTCAGTATTCTATCCACCCTTTGAATAACATGTCACCATACGTGCGTACGTATGGCTTACCGTCTCCACGTCGTGGTGTAATTGTTATTCAATATATTATTATTTGGATGGGTATAATAATGATATGTAACTCATGTAAATAATAAATATAACATGTTAATGATTCTGTATATATGATATACCATCCATTTATATATTATTTTAATATCAAAAGAATGATATTGTCGCTCGTGCGTACGTACGGACTACCGTCTCCACGAACGCGATGAGATTCATTCTCCATCGTATCCATTCAAGTATAATTATCATTTGATGATTTAAAAAATTATGTTTAAGGAATTGATATAATTCTAGATATTAATAATATAAAACCTATCCTTTACAAACATGTCTTACGTAACAAATAATATAAAATAAAACAAGTAAGTTAACACCCGAAACAACGATAATATTAAGATATTATTATCAAATCAATATTAAAAGATCATATATGATATCATATTAATGTATATGATTCTTGTATAATTTAATAATAATTATTTCACCATTATACAGGAGGTTAACCTACCCCAACCAAGGAAAAGTACAAGGTAAGGGGTTTTAATGTCACTCTTTATTCCCGTGAGATTCAAGCCATATTGCCACCATTACCTTTTGTGTGGTGTATGTACTGCCCATAATTATATTCATTGTGTAATACACGTTAATTTATGTGTATTTACATATTCATTGTATGATACCTCTTTCATGGGTTGTACGTTTCGTAAGTTACCAAATTGGTAAGGGTTATTTCACAATCTCTTCATTATCCGAGGTTGTTTATACGTAATAATCTACTGGGATCTCTTTATCATCCACATACATGTTTCTTCGAAATGTATTTCAAAACATTTTTATCATTTTCAAAAATATGGGTTAAAGTCATTTATACCCTTGTTTGACTTTTTATAAGAGGAATCTTTCCGTCGTTTTCAAAATAAGGTCATTTTTAACCTTTTCGACAGAATTAAGGTAAGAATGTTTTTTAACTTATACGGCAGGTGCGGTTATTTTCCACCGTTATAAAATCTTCAAAGCTTTCCTTACAAGATTATAAGAATATTTTCAAGAAAATGTTTTATTTTATATGGATCTTAAATGATTTCAAAAAATAGAAAGAGATATTTCTCTAAAAATTGTTTTGATTTCATCTATGTCAACATCCTTTGATGGATTTTACACTTATTTGAAGTTGATTTATTATGATACAAAACTTCTATATTGTATTGAAGGTTTTGTGATATGTTTGACTGTGGATGTTCTATTTTTATACCATTCATAGTTTATGGTGAAATTATTGACATTTCGTATGCTATTTTTAATACGAATGTTTATATTATGTTTAAACCTTTTCATATGGGAATGCATTGGTCTTAATATGTGACGGGTGGAGCCCGCTATAGCTCCTCAATGCATCGGTAGGTCTCATGAGACAAACTAGTGTCTTGGCAGAAGGCCTTGACAAAATCTTATTTGTAGTCTTGGCACGAGGCCTTGGCTATGTGGTTATGATAGTCTGGGATTATGCATTCCAACATTATGAAAGTGGTTATTGATATTGCATGTGATTATTCGATTAGTAGAATATCCATGTGAACAAGTAAATGGCATTATTTCATTTTACTTTTTCCATACTATGTTGAAGTTGATTTTTAAAAGGATTTTGTTTTAGTAATGCATTGCCTTAAATGTTTATGCTTATTTTGAATGTTCCGCTATATTGTTATCCTTACTGGGCATTTGAGCTCACCCCTTTTATATGTTTTATTTTTCCCAGGATGTGAAGAAATAAGTTATGAATGACCTACAGGGATATTATGAGGGGATAATAGTGTGGACTGTGGAGACATTACGTTGTTGTAGTAGTTTTTCATTTTATGATGTAATGTAAAACTTATGAATATATCTAGTGTTTCCAATGCTACTAAACCAATCAGTCTTTTGAGAGTTGATCTTTCTTGTGATCATGAAAATGTTATGTAATAATGCACCGACTCTGGGTAACTAGGGTGGGGGCATTATAAAAATGTATTTGAGTTAATCCAATTACAAATTTCGATCAGAAATCCATAAGCCATTTGAAAAAATCACATTAATCCAATTAACTCCTTTTCACATCATTCCAAAAAAACCTTATTCTATTTACCAAAATTAGACACAATAATATTATTTCCATACTTTAGTCCAAACAATCATTTCCACACATTTATCTTGGTTTCTACATTATTACAAGTAAATTTCTTCCTTATAATCTTAATTTTCTATGTGTAGGGTTTTAAGAACACCCAATGGGTGACCCTAAATCAGTTAAGTAAATATCAATACATCCCACAAGGATTGTGAGGAGTTTAATCCAATAGTTAATCAGCCATTATACCAAATATTACTAATGGTGTCAAAAAAACAACAAGAGGGAAGAAAAATCACAACCATGTAAGTGAAAATCAACATCAAGACTATGGGATATAACTTGTTTATCACAAACCTTGAATTCAAAGATGAACACACCCATAACCTTAGACTTAGATATATATTCAAACAATATTTGAATCCTGAATATAATATTAATTGAAAAAGGGGTCTTAGGGTTTTGAAGAATGAGAATAAATCTATAAGACTTAACCCTGAAAAGAGAATCCAAATGAGTTTTAGAATTACGCAGAGATTTGATCTTTACACAATGACCCTTTTAATGCCTTAAAATAAAATTATAATGATCCCTTCTATGTATGTGTCGAACTAGTTTGTCTCTATGGTATGGAGGAGAATAATAGAGGAAGAAATGAGGTATGAAAACATAAAATCCTGTGGGGATCTTTCCAATATTTCCATTTTTTAAGGCACACTTTTGAACACATATATTTCCAAATTGTTATAAAACCATGAGCTAGATACTACGCATTTAAATCCAAAGACAAACAGTTTCTTATGAAGTCTACATGGTATAGAAAAACATGTTCCAATAGTAAAGAATACCTCTATACTAGCATAAATGCTATGTCTCTCCCCCTTTTAAGGTTTCTTAAACCGTACAAACCTTATTATAGCTATCCTTGTTTAGGAACATGGTTTTCATTAATTTTTCTCCAATCATGTAACATGAACACATTGGCCACTTTTTATTTTTACTTTATTTCACAAACCTTCAGGACACCCCGAGATTCCACATACACCAAGTAAACATTTAGATATCCACATTTAATGGATTCAAGCCAAAATATAAAGAAGAACATACCTCCAAAAAGTCTAGGATCTTACAACATCCATACCATATAACAGATCTTCCTTAAGAAGCTCTTCAATGCATCACTGAGATTCTAAAGAAAAATAATTAGGCCACCGGTCCCATACATCTTACTCCCATACCCACAATTATTCTTGATCATTACCGTGCTTCAACAGATCTTGAACGGAGGGAATAACCTTTCCCAACAAGGTTTTCTCACTATGATACACAATAAAAAAGGACGCCACATAAACGAACCATCTTCCTTACAAAAAATATTGTTAGCATCACCCACATGAGATAGTTAAGGGTGATACTACCAAAGATGAAAAACATGAAAAATGTAGTGTATGACACTATATAACTATGAAAGATCTAATCGGTACTCCCCTGGTCCGATCCTCTCAAAAATATCTAATGAACCCTCATACAAAGGTTCTAACATACATTTTTTGTGAATTTGATGGTGATCCTACCTCAGTGACACCCAAAGAAACACACAGTCACCCACTGTGAAGTCAAGAGGTCTGTGACACCGATCCACATATGACTTATTCCTACTCTAAGACATTTCAATGTGTTTTCAAATAAACTAAAATTTTTCCAATGTATCTTAATCAATATTTTTTCCCAATAAAACTGATTCCACAACCTCTAACCAACACATTAGAGATATACATGGCCTTCCATAGAAATCCTAAAATGGATCCATCAGAATTGTATATTATTAAATATTATTGTAGGAAAACATAATATGTTACAAATGATATTCCCACAATCCACTAAGATCTTTTCCAACACGTCCTCCAAAACATAAATAGTATGTTCAGACTTCCCATCCTTTTATGGGTGGAAATATATACTCAGAAACACTTGGGGTTCCTAGAGCCTTTTATAAACCCGTTAAGAAACGCAATGTAAATTATGATTCATGATCTAATATTACAGTAAAAAAACCACATGTATCCATACTCTCATGAAAATGTATAACTCAACTAACTAGTACAAAATTAAATTATCTCAAATCATAATGAAATGATCCACCTTAGTCAACTAATGAACAAAAACATATATTTCATCATTCTTCTGAGGAATCCTTGGAAGTCCCACTAGAATAGAAATCATCACATTATCCCATTTCTATTTGAGAATGGTAAACTGGTTCAATAAACCACCTGATCATTTATGTTCAGCCTTAACCTACTGATGGGTAAGGAAACATGCCAAAAAAAATCTGAAACCTCTTTCATGGACCCTGTCCACCAATGTTACATACAATTATTGTGATATTTTTTTCAATCTAGGATGCAATACCCAATTTGATGCATGAGACTTGAACATCAACTCTTCCTTCAAACATGATGGCACAAAATTTGACCAAAAAAATTACCAACCCCATAATTACTAATGGTATAGCTAGATGGTTACTCCCCAACTTTAATATTTTCCTTCTAGGACAGAGACCATGAATCCTCATACTTCTTTTCCATTCCCCAGAATTAATGTGCAGACTCAACAACCAAGGATGCAAATAGTAATTTTTTCCTTTGACATTCTAAACCTCCAAATGCATATCTACATACAAATATATTATCCTCCACTTGGAACAAGATTCCTAAACAACCTAATTTTAAATCTTCCGACTCAAATCATTGGAAACATTATTTCTCTTTCATAGTGTACAATAAAGATCAAATATAGAGGCCTACATGTACTCAACCCATCTTCACTATTGAAGATTCAAATCATGCTGAGATAAGACACACTTAAGGTTTTTTTGATCAGTATAAACTTTCAACTGTTATCCCAACATACAATATGTATAAAATTTCAATACATAATTCCCCATAACATATTGATTCTCATGAATGGGGTGGTTTCTTCCACAAGGAATCAACTACTGTATTCTATATGCAATAATCTGACCTCCCTAAAATAACTCTTCTCTATAACCAAAACTGGACACATCACAAAATATGATTTACCCATTTCATGGCTTTTGTAATAACAGAATCAGTTTGGTATCCAAACACTTCGTTAACTCATGGAAATCACATTAATAGTCCTTAAAACATTCAAACACGATTCCCTTCTTAGTTAAACTGGAGAGTTGTACATCCAAATAAGAAAATTATTTAAAAAACCTTTTGTAGTAGCCTACCAATAATATAGGAAAATTGACATAAAAAACATTCTTGGGATTCTCATTAGACACAAATGCCTACAATTTTTTTAATCCCACTTACATGCCTTCTTATATGATAATGGAACCCAAGAAATGCACACTATCTATATAGAAATGACACTTGGATATCATGATGTATAGCATGATTTTTCGTAGTACACACAAAATTATTTCAAGAAGTTTAGAATGATCATCATGAGTTTTAGAGTACACCAAGAATTCATCAAAAAAGAAACTATGAACTAGTGTATATATGGGTAAAATATTGGATTCCTTAAACCAATGAACATTGATAGCTCATTAGTAAACTCGAATGACATCACCAAAAACTCATAAAACCCTTCTACGATAATGATTGTAGTTCATGGGACATTAGAAGGACTCACCCATAGCTCTTAATACCCTGATATCATATAAATAATAGAATAAACTGGTTCACCTCTCAGTTGGTCAAATTGATCAGCAATTTTAGGAAGAGGTAATCTATTCCTGACTATCATCTGATTGATCTTCCAGTAATCAATATGAAATTTTAATGATCTATGATCCTTCTCGGATGATAACACTAGAAATTCCCAGGGTTACATTGTATGATGAAGAAACCCATTATTAAACAACTCCCAAAAAATATTTTTTAGGTTCCTAGAGTTCTATCGAATATATTTTGTATGGAGGTATGGGAACTAGTTCGAATCCTAACAACAACTCAATCCTGAACTTCAAATCTATCATGGTTGGAAGTCTTGATATGTTTTCTGGAAATACTCCATGGAACTAATCCACCCTCAGAGGAAAGTCATTCAACTCTACATCCCCATCATTAAGAATAAGACATTACACTTGGGTTTTCGGTTCACTGAACTACTAAAAAACTAGCCCCGCATGGCTTTCCCAAATATCCCATTAACCATAATGGACATAAGAGTCTCCCTTAAAAGACATGAATTTTTCCGAATAATGCTAATATTCAACGTGGTACAGTTGAAATTCCAAACAATCTATTCCAAAAATAAAATTGAAATATGACATTTATAGTACAAACAAGTCCCACAAAAAATGGTACCCTCCAACCTCATGAGAACATCCATTACATTTCATATGATTTTATGTTTTCAACCATAACAATGTATAAATTGGCATTACCCCACAATTATATTCCACAATTATGCACAACACAACCCCAAACCGAGTAGAACTAAAATAATTAGAGGGAATTGTGTCACATAAAGAGTTATAAAGTACATAATCTACAAGAATCATACCTGGACTATTTGATAATTGAGCCTTATCACCTCTATGTGTAGGATGCATTACATGTAGTTTCCCTTCCCCAGTAGCATGGTCTTAGACCTTATTTCCTGGTGCAAAACTACCCTATTGATAGGGACACTCTCTCCCTAGAGTGCCAAATCCACCACCTCAACCAATTTGACTACTCAAGCTCCAATTTCCCCATTATATGGGGTAATCGACCCCTAATGTCACTCAAAATCATCCTAATTTCTCAATTTGTGACCAAATGTTGAGGGTTAATTCAGAACTTCTATACATGTACAATCCTTCCATAGGATTGAAACTCAATTGATGGTTATGGAAACTGACTATGCATATGTCCCATCTTTCCTTATTAATATAATAAAACCTGATCACAATCATGGGTGACTAGTACCATTTCTCTACTGCCCTAACCACAACCACCCTCTAGATAACTCTCAATGTCACACTTCCTACAATCAGATCCCGCACCACTAGATTACCCAATTTAGGATTTGTGTCCACCACCAGTATCCTCCTTGATATTTCATTTTAATATAAAGGGACTAATAATCCACTTTATCTTTAGATGGAATGTATTTACCTAATAAATAATCTCATGTCTTAGTCTATTTTGGAAATGCCTCACCGTAACTTCCACTTCCCCCCACTAGAACTATAAGGAAGCATTGTGGGTCCGTGAGGAGACTAAACTAATCTATCACTACCATAACACCCTATTTCAGGACCATAAACTCTATAACCTTCTGCTACCTTAAAGTCTCAGGAAATAAGTTTTCAAGTAAAATCTGTTAGAATCCATTCCAAAATATAACCTCTACTATCTCGGTATAAACCAAGATTTCCCACCATTTTTTTCAGTCCTCACAAGTTGTAAGCTATCAGTATGACTCTCTTACCAAGAGGAGTTTCTTGGTGATAATGAATCATATGGATACACTCTATCTAGATTGTGGATGCATCAGTTCCACCATATCATAAAATATTCAAAGGGTTCTATATCTGTAACACCCTAGTAAGAACAAACATACTCGACATATCCATTCGTGGGTCTATTTACAACATCTTCATAAAATTGATAATGTTCTCGTAGAACTGTCATTCTCCCCTGTCACCCTGGATCATCATGGTTCCTTTCCCTATTTCTGTATTATTATTCTCAGTAACAAATTTCTGTAACCCAAACATCACATAATGTATTGATGTCAACTTCTGATAATCAAATGAATGAGTCTTCGAACACATGAAATAAAACATCAATAATATACACAAAAGAGCACTATAAACTAGCTATAAAAAAATTATATAATCACTAACCCAAAATATTTCATCACACATAAGAAACATTCCTCATTCATAGTCATCATAAGGTAATCTACATCACATATTTACAAGTCCATCATCATAAACCTTTTAAAAATCATTTATAGATTTACAATACAAACCATTTTCCTCTTAGGCACATTTCCCAATTCACTACTAGTCACAACTATCATTTTAACTCATTTTCACCATTTCATTAAGAATAATAATTTAACTAATCCTTACCATTCCTTATATACAAACATTTTCATCATCATTATTAGGAATAATTTTCTTTAATTTTTTCAAGGATATAAAATCTGTTCTACCCATCATATCACACACCTATTCCGAGTTTTCCAATCATGATGCATGTCACATATAACCCTAAGTTCCTAAAATGATGCATGAATTCATAATCTCATTCCTTTTCAGCCATGTGAAAAATATCATAAATAGTCACATAACTAAACAAGTGTATCACCCAATGGTGAAATATCCTTCAACTGTAACACCACACAACTAGAAAAAAATGTTCCACCCTACGAACTTGTGGTTTACCTCATTCATGTGAAAGTGAATACCAAAAAAGAGATAATTTATGAGGCCTGACACATCATATAATATTTTATATGATCCCAAATAGAATTACCACAAGAAATAACTTAGAGGATACAAAATTGTAACATCCACAACCTAGAGGCTAGAAAGTGGTTCCCCGAGTCAGGTCTCTACATGAACATATGTGCTACTCACCATATACCAGAGGTTTACAACTATCAGTGATAGTCTACTAGATCAGGTAGGAAGATTATACAATTTTTTTTGAGTGAAACACAATATATAAATAATGAAATATCATATCAATAAGAAACACCCAAAATCCAACATAACCAATGATTTTCCAAATAGAATAAAATACACAAAAAACAAGTAAATATGCCATGTCACTATAATAGAGAAAAAGTTAATAAAACCCCATAATAAAGACAACTAACTTAACTTCTATATAGGCACTAACTCAATGTGTGGATCCTCATTTATGCATGTTGGAAGCCCAGATCAATTCTATAGTATATGGTCAATTCCCATGTTCGGACCTGCAACAATGAAATTAGCTTGGGTACCCATCAACAGACCGATTACGGTATGTGTTCTACTCATTAGGCCACTACTAAGGGTGTCTCAAAAATATCCTTTATAACAAATAGTGAATGTAATAAATAAATTTCAAGGTAAATAAAAGACAACTCAGGTGTAATTAATACCAAATATGAACTTATAATATTTTCATTATTATTTTTATTAAATTAATTATGATATCTTCATTAATAAATTAATATTCATCAACTATTCAATGGGTTAGGAATTACATCATTTACACTATGGCCTAATCTAGAAAATTTCAACACATAATGGAATATTTCAGGTTACTTTCCTCATTAATGATAAATATTTCACAAAAATATATAACAATTAACTTGGAACCTAAGTACATGTAGTCTTATCAAATGAAAAAATTAGGGGAATAGACCATTAGTCCGACTCCAAAACCTATGAAGTATAGGTATGGGGTTTAGAGCCTCAGTCTTGCCAAACATGTGGGCGTAGAACTTCATGTAAACACCACACAACTACGAATACATTTACACATGATTATTTATCCATTGCCACATATACCATATCAATTAAAAAACATAATAAATACTGATAAAATAATGATTTCACATTTCATTTAACACATAAATCATCCTTATTCTTTCACATGTTAACATATTTACTATTTACCTATAATAGATAATCTAACACATTTATTTTTCCAATATCTTATCTATTTAATAATATTTATCATTTTTCATATATTGTCCCATTTATCATATTCAAAATTTATATTCATTAATCTAATCATGAATTTCCATTACAAACCCATAATCCATTTGACACATTCACATTAATCTAATGAATGTATTTTCACCTCATTCCAAAAAAAAATTATGCCATTTAAAAAAATTAGACATACTACCATTATTTACACTTTTTAATAAAAAATTCAACTTTAACACATTTTCAATGGGATATAATTTATTACAAGTCAATTTTATAATTAAAATTTCTGTTTTCCATGTTTGGGGGTTTTGGCACACCATATGGGTGGCCCTAAATCATCATAGTCAATCTCAATGCATCCCATAGGGATTATGAGTAGTCTAATGCGTTGTTCAACAAAACATTTTACCAAATATTATTTAGGGTTTCAAAAAATAATAATAGGGAAGTAAAAAAAGACATCCATCTAGGTGAAAATAAACATCAATATGATGGGATATAACTTGTACACCACCAACCTCAAAATGAAAATAAACTCAACATTAATCATAGGCTTGGATCAGGATTCATGCACCCATTGAATCCCCAACCAAGAATGCACTAAAAAATATTTCTTTAGGGTTTTATTATATAAGAATGAATCTAAAATCCATAATACGGAAAATAGAAGCAAGGGGAACGTTATAATTACAATGAGATTCAATATGCAGCCAACGAAACTCAAAACAACCTAGAATCGAAGGAGAATGATTCCTTGGAATATTTGGTATATTTTTTTATTAGGGTTGAGAAGGAAATAAGAGAGGAAGAAATTATATAATAAAATTAAAATCTTGAGGTGTTATTTTCAAAAATATATATTGTTTAATGAGGTTTACGGTTTGGTAGCACGATATTCCAAACCATATGCCAACGATGTGACACCTATTTTCCTAGGAAAACATAAGACATATAGTTTCTTAGGAATTAAAAATATTCTAAAAAACCATGCGAAAACTATTCTAAATACCTCTATTCAAGCCTGTATTATTAGTCTCCACCCCTTTCATAGGTCCTCAAACTGTGCCCCCTCCTCCTAGCTAGCAAGGATAGGGTGCATAGTATTCACTAACTGTGTGAAAAGCATGAAATATATATAGAATATCCATTTTCTCATCCAATCATCTCATAAACCTCAAATACACCCTATGATTCCTCAAACACCCTATAAAATTTTAGTAAGTCAAAATTAATGGATTGAAAACAAAATTTTAACAATAGCTTGCTTCCATAAAGTTTAGTATCTTACAAAGTGTTTTTAGTTTTTAATGATTATTATAATTATTATTGATGATATATTATCTATGTAATTAATTTTAAATTTCTTATAAACTAATTTATATAAAGGTTAATTTTTATTCTTCATTTTGGTATATATTTACATTACAAATCTCAAAAAATTATAATTTTTCTTAATTTTTTTATTATTGTTTCTAAAATATTTTTAAGAGTAGTCAACACATTCAAACTTGTTTCAATGGGTTTAAAGTAGTACATTTATTGATTTATATTATAAAAAGATGAAATAAATATATTAATTTGAAATATAAATTATGGATATAATTGTAGGAAACTACCTAAGATGTTATAAGATATATTTGACCAATTTATTTGGGAAATTATTTAACCATTTGATACAAATGATTTCAAATGATCATGGATTGATGATTTTTTAATTCAAATGATATTATTATCAATATTATATTTCTCTTGACCTCTCTCCATGTTAATTATGGAATTTTATTTTAGCGATTTTTAACCTGATTTTCCATACAATTTCTTTGGATGTGTTGGGTCAATTTTTTTTAGAAGGATTGAGATAGATAAAACAAATTATGGTCAAAATACCCCGAAATAGGGAATATTCAACATAAAAATACGTGGTGGATTCCAAAACATTACCATATGATTTTTATCATATAAATATATACATTAAAATACCTTGTAAATATTCATATTTAAATAATAACTTCTCTAATGTTAATTTACATAATATCTATCGATGTTCTCCTTGAATTTTTTTCACTCTCTTTTAATAGTATGTTAAAAATTTATATATAATTTCACAAGCATTATTTTTTTCTGAATTTTAATTGTATTATTTATATTCATTGAGATAATTTATAATTTAGAAAAAAGTAATTTCGTCTTAGAAATCATCACGTCTTTCTCATTCTTATAATATCATTGATCACAATAATTAATTTGAGGGTCTTTGGTTTTCATTTATTTTTAGTTAAAATGGAATGGGACTATTGTTTTGAGTTATCTATATTATTTATTAATGTGTTAGCGTCGATAATATAAAATTTAATTACATAGCCTAAAAACATATGGATATTTTTGGTGTGTTTTCTACCATTAAAACATGAATATTAATAAATTAAATCCTTGTGTGATTGAGGTGTAAGAGGTATGTGTGACTTTAGGTTCTATTACCAGACCTTCGTAAAAAATATTATGTCATCTGCTTAATTAATTTTCAATTATTTATCAGATTCAATTATTCTATAATTATATTATGTAATCCATAAATTAACTCTTAATCATTTTTATCACACATCTTAATCGAATTTATCTTAATTTTATTACTAAAATTATTTTATCAGATTATATTTTTTTCATTTCAAAAAATTATTATTTTGTTTTTATATTCAAATGATATTAATTTTCCATTATTTTTTATATTATTTTAAACATTGATTTATTTCCATTATTTTATTAAGGTTAATTCACACACACACCCTATTTCCATTTTACCGATCTCTAACTAGCATTTTGGTCGAAGGTGTTTTTTTAATTCCATTAATTGAATTGTTTCCAATTATTTAAAATTCTTATTTTCAAAATATTACACTAAATTTTAAAATAAATATCTTTTATTAAAATGTATTTTTTAAACACCCATGGCATACCAAAAGATAATCCTTATTTCATATTCTAGTTTTTATTTTGATGTAATTATGTTTATTGGGAAACACGAATAACATAGTTTGTTAAATATATTCTCTATTATGTTTATAAAATTTTTTTATAAGGATAAAATCATTTAACTAAAAAATCATATTAATTTCTTGTTAATTATATTTCCTATTATTAATTTGATGGTAAATTTATGAATTCCTTTAATTTTGTTTTGAATCACAATGAATTTTTTCATATTTTTACATCAAAATCGACTCCTAAAATTTGAAAACTCTTAAACGTAACTCATAAAGGAACTAAAAAGTAAAAGATAAAAATTTAGATATGTTTAGAGATGAAAAGGAATGTTTCTATATATATTATAATAAATATATTATCATATTTATTATGATAGTAATGGATAATTGTAACGCATCAAAATCTCATATTGACCATAAAACTATATAAACTTTGGTTAGGAATTTACATTGGGTTATACCATGTAATTTTCAACCATAAATCACTAAAATCTAGTAATATACTAATGTAAAAAATGTCTCTTGAGTAACTCATAGGTAATATCATGACATATGAGATACCCATTAATAGATAAGACGAGAAAAGGGCTAAGGATTTCATTAAAACTAAAAGAATAATTACTTTCATGAATAAATTGTGATTCTTTAGAAAAAAATACGATAAATAAAGTGAAATTGAAAAAGTTATGATAAGATAAAAAAATAAAAAACATAATGAAAAATAAATAATACATCCAATTATCTTTATGTAATGATCAAATTGATGTGATGTGCTTTTATTGAAAAAACAAGGGCCACATCAAGATGGATTATCCCTTACAAAAAAAATCTAAATATAAGAAGTGAGTTAAGAGGGATATAAAAGCATGAAGATGGGGTGATAGTGAAGATTAAATATCAATTTATTAAACAATAAACTAAAATCCTAAGTGACACATTACTTAACTCCATGTAGGTTTATAGTTTAGCATACATTATCCATCTCATTCATGTTCCTCATTTCATACTTCTTCTTCCTTTTGAACATCTTATTATAATAATGAAACTGGAAATTTTTGTTAAGATCTCATTTAAAAATTTGAAATATTCATAAATAAATGTTAATTTTTATATTAATTTGATATATTTTATATCTAATGGAAAATACAAAATATATGAAAAATGATGATTTAATTTTTCAATTATTAAATCAACATGATAGTAATGATTTCAAAAATGAAATACTGGTTCTTAGAATAATTCTATCAATATATAAACAAGGTAAGAAATATCATAATATGATTCTTGGTTCTCAATAAATTAAAATGAATAATTTTTTTTCTAGATTATCAAGATATTATTCAACTTCTTCAAAAATAACTTCTTTTTAAAAGGAATTTCTGAACATATTGTTTATGTATTTTTGTAAATATAGTCATATTAACAGTGATTGTAACTGAAATAAATTATAGATATTAAAGGCGTAAAATAATAAAAATTTCTTATAATATATCTTAAAAATATATGAAATGTTTTGTACATAAATGTTTTTACTTTCCAATTTTTTTCTACCTAAATTTTTTACTATGGCAATGAAATCTCGTATGAATATTTTTAAACACTAAGGGGTTCCAAAAGAATCAACTAAATGATTCCATATTGGTATTTGACTTTGGTCCTCATTAATACATCCTACGGTGGTAAGTAAATAAATTTTATTTCACCTCTTAAAGTGATTAATCAACTTATTCCCATAATTAGATTAATTATGAAGCTCCATGCAAAGGGAATCCAAGCTATTTCATTCACAAAGAATTTTTGGGCAACAACCATGACCAATATTGTATTAAGTTTCATTGTTGTTTTTAATTTATCTTGTCTATATATATTTTTAAAAAATATATTATCTTATATTTAATTTCATTCTCAAACATGGAGAGGATATATTTTTATTTTTATTTTTTTCATTTAAATAAATCACTTTAAAAAAAATTAAAAATCATTTAAATTTGATAAATAATTTTAATAATTTTATAATTTTATAAATTTATGTGTATATGTAGTCTTTCTAAAACAATCACATCTGCATATAAACATGTGGATGTTGTTTTGGCAGAGAATATTTTAGGGATTTATCCCAAATATATATGATCGGTTTTGTCAGCCCATTATTATATTGGGAATTATTTGTGGAAATTATTTAAAACATGATTTGAGACTCATTTATAATATGATATGGTTTATTAATAAAAAAAATTTATAGATAATAGAAGTATTTATCAAAATATCAATTTTCTGATACATTCCATATTTTTATTCTTGTTAAATGGCTATGATCATTTTGTACTCTCATGATGATTCAAATATGGGTGGGGATGGAGGGGTCTTGTTAATATTGAAATGAACCTAAAAGATAAATTTCATTTCTAAAAAAATAATTTTTCTATATTTTGTTTATGTTT
The DNA here is from genome assembly GCA_963277665.1 of Viscum album. Lineage (NCBI taxonomy): Eukaryota > Viridiplantae > Streptophyta > Magnoliopsida > Santalales > Viscaceae > Viscum > Viscum album. Next base: position 1,260,454,997 of record OY728145.1, on the reverse strand, counting down.
AATATTTATTTTGTATCTTTTAAAAATTACATGAATATTATATTTTTTTCATGAATCCTTGTAAAATTTTCTGTAAGAATTATTTTTGGGGTACCAATAATTTTTTGGGGAATATAACTTAATTTTTAATATAATTATTTTATTCTGAGTAGTTTATGTCTACAATTTGACAATTATTCTCTATTTGTTTCAAAAAGGGATTGAAAATTATTTTTCTAATTTTTTTGTGTTTTTTATATATTCAAAATAGGGGAAAATATATTAAAAATAATATTTTTTGTAATTATAAAAAAGGTGGATATTGTTAGAGTATATTCGTAAACAAATCCATTTATTTATTATATTTATTGTTATAAATATTTTTTACATGTGTAACAATTTATTTGTTAAATTTTATTATTTATTAAGTATTCCTCATTTATTATAATATTAATAATTATTTTTATTTTTAATTATATTCAATGAAAATTTAAATTTCTTATTTTTTTCATTACCCTTATGAAACATGTGTTAATTATTTTTTACCCATACACATATTTGGACACATTTCTTATATGCATACACAATCCATATAACATATACTAAAACCTTACACAACACATAGTTTAATTTTACAAAATATATAAATTTATTTTTACCCTTACATATATTTTTTCTTTAGGTTTATATAACATGTATTATATATGAGGTGACCGTGCATGAGTTTAGTTTTACCCTTGAACAAGTTATATACCCATATGGTAACCATTACAAATGTTTCAACATACCATTGTATAACTTTCTATCTACCCTTACACAAATAATGAACATACTTTATCACCATTAAATGGTTTTTATTAAATATAGATTACCCATATGAATTGAATAGTCACTTATATGTGGGTATTGGAAAACACATTTAAACATTAATCAGTTGTTGACATTACTTGCAACCCTTAAAAATTCTATATATATTTCCTGTTCCCTTTATAATTTTTTTGTAAATTTTTTGTTACCTTTATTCATGCAAATAATGTGACATCTACTTAGAGATAAAAAATTGAAAATCTCTATTTTACCACATTTCATGATTTTAATGATACATTAATTTTATATATGAAAATAACAAGTGTTTTTACTATTTCAATGAATCAAAAAATTATTATTAGTGATATATATTCTAATATATTTTATTATTATTTTCAAAACCAATTTTAATAAAGAATTTTTTTTTCTTAATTCACAAATATATTTATAATGTGAAATTTAAAATAAATATATTCTTATTTGGAGTTGATTTGTTTTTTTATTTCTAAATTCATTTCTCCGTCTTATTAACTCATAAATCCAATTTATATGGTATTACTGCTCTATAATTAATGCTTGATATTATAAAATGATAAAAATGGAATGAAAATTATATGCTAGTTTTTGAATATGATAGAATGAAAGTGTGTGATAGTTTAGGAGGCATATTTGAATTATTATTTTAGAAATATTAGACTCATTAAATAAGTGATTAAAAATTAATTTTAATGGTTTTAACATTTTAAAATTCAAATGGTAGTATTATATATATTTTTTCACACTATTTCATTCTTCTATAAACAATTATGAAATATTATTATTAGTATTTATAATTTAAATTTCTTAATTATTAACTTTAATGAGTTTAGTTAATTGTATTTTAAGGGATTGAGAATTATTGACCAAATGATGGTCAAAATACACCAAACGTCGTCGTCTTCAACATCAATACCCCAAATGATTCCAAAACATTACTGAAGGATTTAGATCCTATAATTAGAGATTGTTCGAGACCCTAGAATTATACACATTAAAATAATAACTTCACCAATTACAAATCTCTCAATTACACTCAACAATATAATTTTTCTAATTTATCTATCTCTATAAATACTGTGGTACAAAAATGATTATCTTTTTTATATTAACTTTATGTATTCTCATTCTTACCAAATGTTATTCATATTCGATGAGAGAATTCATATTGTAATAACAATTAGTTCTTTTATAGAAATACACTCATCTACCTCTTTATTTTAATATTGGTTATCACTATAATTAATGTGAGGGACTTGGATAGAAATGAACTATTCTTTTTTCGGGTTTTAGATTTTCAATTAAAAAAATGGGTCTATCGTATTCAGTTTCATGTTACATAAAAATAGACACCACGGGTATCTTAGATACCATTAAATCAAATAAAAAAATAAATCAATTCCTCAAGTTATTAAGGTAGAATAAATTTGTGTACCTTCAGGTACTATTTTCAGACAATGATACCAAACATATTATCTCATTTTCATTTTTCATTTTAAATTATTTATCACTTTAAAAAATTATTTTATAATTCTTTTTAATTCATCAATTAATACATAATTTTTTATTTTAATTTTCTTAAACAAATAAATATTCATTTTATTCTCCTTATTATTTTTTTCTTTCATATTTTTCACTTTTAAATACTGGAATTATTATTTGAATGTTAAAATGGTTCTAATTTCTTCATTATATTAAAGTGAGTTTTTAAAAATTGGATTGTTTTCCATTAAATTTATAAAAGTGGATTCCCCTTTATATTTCTATTTTATTTACCAAATTATCATATAAATATTTCCTTATATTTCATAACATATATAATTGTATTTATGTTACACTATGAATATTTTTTTAGCTACCATCTAACTTCTTTATTTATATGAAATGGGGAATATACTGGGAATGTTTTCATGAAAACCACATATTTTCCTTTGTTTAATTATACGATGTTCGATGCATTAATGGTTTAAAATTCTATTGTAAAATATTATATGGATTATTATTATAATGTGTTTGGGGTCTACATTACCATCCAATGCATTGGATAATGTTTTACATTCCATGATATAATATAGTGTGAGAATTTTTGGATATGATACCAATATGAAGGGTGATTATTTTGAGAAATTCTCAAAACATAATGTGTGTGAACTAATGGATATAATCACCATATAAAAGTAAAGACTTATTTGATATCAAAAAACTTAATTTTGATACATCTTTGATTTTCTCATAACAAAATTGGTGAGTATACTTTGATACATTCACAACATAATGGGTTATACTTTTTTGATATACTCTAAAAATAAAGGGTGAAACTTCTAGAATATTCTCACAATATAAAGGGTGAGTCTTATTGGATATACTCAGAATATAAAGGGTTATTTTTCTTAGATACTCTAATAATATTTTGATTATCTATGCTAATTTTTTGTTCTATAATACATTGATAAAACGTGATTCAATGAAACCTAGTATTTTTGTAAAATATGTCAATAATTTTGATATATTTCTCTTTTTTATTTCCTCACACTCTTTTACCATGATACATGTTTTTTTGTCTGAGATTTCTTGTAATTATTTCCTAACATATGGAAAACTATTATTATTCCATATTTGATAAATATGATATTTTTCCCTGCACATTTTTCCCATATGTTTAAGATAAAACCATTGAGGGAATGTTGATATATTTTCTCCTATGGAGAATTTGAGATCAAAAAATTATTAGGATTATGTTCCCCATGTTATAAAGAATATTATGAAATATGAAAAGTATATAAGGGGGTGCAGTGTAGTTTGATTGTAGAGAAATATCGATAGGTTATGTAAAATAAGTTGCCCATTTCATTGGACCACAAAAACAGTAAGCCTTTAATTATTAGGATTTAATGTTATTAATAAGATGGGAATTTTATATTATAAATATTTTATAAAATAATATTATATTAATTGTGGGATGAATCACTAAGCTCCTAGTTAATTAATCCCACCACCATAAACTCCCCAATAGGTGAACAATGCATGTTTACAAAAACTATGCGAGTTTACACTTTTATATCACACAAAATTATTATCATGAGATTACTTATTTTTTATTTCATCCAAACACCATTATCATGTATTCATTATTTGGGAAATATATATTTTGTAGTTTATTATATAGAATATCTATCATTTAATGATAATATACACTTATATATCCAGTATTTCTATTATTTAAATTGATTGTCACACAAATGGTTTTTACATGAATAAACCTTCAAGATTCTTTCAGTGAATCAACTTTTTATAATATATTCATACTAATTTATATATACAATTACTACTAGATTCTTATATCACAATGATATAATTGACCCCCCAATGATAATAGTTTTTAAAACTATTATCTATGTATTGCCTCAAAATTAGTTCATCGTATCCTTTTTGTTTATTTGTGAATGATCCATAGGCATGCATACCATTTTGAATTTAATGTAATCCTCTCTTAGATTATTCTACGTTCAATCTTTTTTAATAGATTATAAATGTATTCACCTTAACATTGTCCAAGTAGTCTTACTGATTTATCTCAAAGGATATAGATCACCTGAATGTAGGATTATTCGTGTAATTATTTAATAATTACACATTTATTATACCATGATTGATCTAATTGTATGAGTAGAATTTATTTTCCATGAAATAATATATCCTCAAAATTTATTACTAGGAAAATTTTTTCACTCTATCTAAACAAATTATAGATACATGAATTATATTAATTCATTATAGAATAAATTTTCTTTTGGACTCACTAAAATTAACTCCATATGATTTTGATTATTTCTTTAACATATAAGTGTATATATTTTACCATAAAATATTTTTGGAATCCTTGGGTTTAATTAACCCTTCTAGTTATGTCATACTGATATATTCTATAATAACTCCATTAAAGAAGGTGCTTTTGAAGTATATTTTCAAATTCTCATTATCATTTTATAATACTATGAAAAATAATATTCCAATATATGTCTTTATATAGACCATAAGAGTCATTTTTTCATTAATTATGACATGATATTTCCTAAAACACTTTTCAATATGAATTGTTTTATATGTATCACATTTTATATCCATGCCTACTTTTTTCTTGAATACCTATTTACTCCAAACTAGATTTGAAACAACTAGAAAATCTTCTAAAACCCAAACATGATTTTAGTATATAAATGAATTACTGAATTAATGGATTCTATGTACATAGTATGTTAATAGTTTCTTACAAATTATTTCTGGAAAAGTGTTTCATTATTTTCTAATAATAAATTTTCACTATTCTAGTTTATAATAAAAAATAACTATAGATTTTAAACATCCCTAGTACTTATAAACATTTCATGTTTCTCAAGAATAACCTATTCCATAGGGTATTATTGAATATGTTTATATTACGACTCATGTGTATAATTTTCCCAAAATTAAAAAATGACTATACATATCTGTGAACATTATTTATTGATCTTCTACCTTTCTATAAACATGGATTCTGTCACCAAGATTACCTTTTAAGCTATGGGATAAAATGGAAAATATCTGAATGTGTAATTAGTATGTTGTATAAACACACAATTTATTCCTTAGGATTAATTATGGTTTCTAGTATTATCTTTAATAAATGCATCTCACCACCCCAAATATTTGTTAGAAACAATTCATATACCATAGATCATATGGGCTATTAATTACATATTTAACTGATATTCCATTTTCAATGTAAGATACAGTATCTAATATGAATCCACATTATTATAATTGAAGATATATAAGAATCATCATTGATCTCAACATTTATAAAATGGTTAAATATCTCTCTTTATTGATAAAATTCTACTATTGTGTATATTATGGAATGATTTTTTTTGTAGTATCCCAAACTCTTTATGTTAATAAAATGAATGACTCATCAAGATACTCCCCACATCAGTTCGGGTAAAGTTTATTTATCTTACTTCCAAGATGATTCTCTAAATAATTATTATATTAAATAATTCCCTTTTCATAATTATAGATATAATTCATCATTTATGTAATAACAAATGTTTTTTAATCATATTCTATGCTCGATAGCATATATGACAAGCAACACCGAGCCTAAACGAATTGTGATACACTATGTAAATGTGACCATTATGAAAAAAATGTTAAAATTAGTTGAAAAAATATGGATAAAATGTTTTTTTAAAAATTATGTATAAATATTTTATATAAATAAAATATATTTTTATATAATAATTCAAATTTATGTTAAGGCTTAACTCCTTCAAAAATAAATTTCTCTCCAAAAATGTTTTTATTGATTTGTGTGTGATATTAAAAAAATTAATTTCAAACAATTTTAGAAATTGTATTGTTTAAAATAAACATCATTTTTGAAATCATCACTTAGAAATTAACTTAAGGTTATTGCTTTTTAATTTTTTAAGAAGTGTTATTTTTCAGTGATTAGTGAAAATTGCAGTTTTTTAAAACATTCATTTATTTTCACTATATTATGTTATATAAATGATCCAATATTATTTTAAAATTATATCAATGTAACATAAGTATTTTATATGTTTATGTAATAAATTTTATTTTATTTTGAAACATCTTTACACCATATATTTTTATAAATTTATTTAACGGATTACAAGAACATTTTTTTATTCTGAAAACACTTTTTTTGTGCCTAATGTTTATCCTTTTTAAATAATTAAAATTTCCCATCATTAGAAATTATTTAACTGTACTGAATAGATTATATATCTATATATTTTGAATTAAATTCATAGAATTATTTTTACTAGTCATAGAGTCAATATATGACCATGTTATGAGTAAAAAAATACATTAATTGAAATCCTATTTTTTTGACTCATTTAATGGGTTCATTTTAAAATTAATATATTTTATTTAAATGAATTTAATATCTCAAAATGGATCTCATATTTTCAATGGGAATAATTAAATTTATATATTATATTTATCTTATTTTTAGACATAATTATTAGTAAAAATAATAAAATTTATTTAAAACGATTTGGGTTAAAACGATGTTTTGTGTGTTACATGTACATGTGTTAATATTAATTTTACAAACACATGGAATTTTTATTCTGGTCAATTGAATTTATACTAAATAATATTTGGTTACAAATACTCTAATATGGGACATTTTATTTTATGATTAAAAGATAAATTACCTAGGTTAAGAGACTAGTTATTGTTCTGATAACTGACATATTAAAAGATGTTAAACATAGAGGATATAATGATAAAATGTTTATTGTTTTTTGGAGGTTTATATAAACCATAACTTTCATAGATGAAATTAATTATAAATATTTTATACACTTGGTGATATATTGACTTCCCATTATTGAATAGTATTGGTTATTTTTAAAAATACCCCTCCTCAATTATAAAATGGAACCCCGTCCCCTCACTTATTTACACATATCAATACACATAGCTAAATACATCTATAAAGAAATATATCCCAAATATACAAATACAAAATATATGGATTCTTTTATTTCCAAAAGTATAGTACGATGTGTTTTAATATTTGATCCAAAATAGGTTTTTCTAAGCGAAGGGAACTGCCTTCACTCATCTCCTTCTTTTTAATTTTTTTCCACCATAATATATTTAATAATAATTAAAATATATGAAAACCAGAATATAACATATAATGAGATGTTATTTTGATGATGGAATAATATTTATCTATAAATTCTCAATCAAATGTGAAATAAATTCCTCACTCATGTGTTCAACAGACCACCACCTCACGAACTGATAATTTGTTTCCATCACCAACTCACATGAATAGTCATAATGATGTATATAATTAACGTATATGATAAATATGAAATTTTATCAATTTTAGGAAATTATTATATCACCCACTTCCTAAAAATTTAACCTAATAGGGGAATGATATCATCACTCATGCATACAATAACCTAGCATATCCATGAAGTGATGTGATTCATTTTCAATGTAAAATTTTGAAAAATTGTCCAAAAATATTTATCCAATAAATTAGTATTATTTTATAACATTAATATAATTATATTCATGATGGATCTATATCCAATGCACAAGAAGTAGATCTTCCATTTTACAATATTATTGAGAAAATGAAGTAGGTAACACTTAAAATAATGGTAATGATGAGCTATTACAAACGTCTAGGTTGTAAGATGTTAGATAAGAACCATATATGATATTATAATTATAAATATTGTTATTATTTAAATTAATAAAATACTTCTAAACATTTTAATATGATGATCTGGGATATGGTCGAAGTTGCTGCAAAAAAATATAATATAAAATTAATGTGAAATGTCATCCATTATATGGAGTTTTTAAGGATAATAGGGTATAAATACTCTCATATCCATATTCACCATTGGAAAAAAATATTTTAAAACCTTATTGGAATAAATCATAGTATTTTCCCTTATTTTTACCATGAACAAAGCATCCACCCCTTGATTTACACATTCGGTGCATTTACAACAACCAAATTATGTTAGTTGGAATATTTAGGAAAATCAATCCAATGAAGTTGGATTTTATAATGAAAATCTATCATTCCCTCATTTAGTAGTTTAACCAAAATTTCGGAGTCACATTCAATACATACGTACTTTCAATTACATTGGAAATATAACTAAATTCATATATCATAGATCATAATTCATCCATATAATCTACTTCAATACCAACATAGTAGTGAACGTAAACTTTGAAAAAGCCAATGAGGGTGTGTAAACAATATATACAACTTGATGTCCTAAGAATTATGGATACTATACCATCATAATTAACCGTAATCCAATACTTTATTGAAGGAATCCGACTATCAAACTTAAGTACCCTCGGGTCCGAGGCCTACCTATCAAAAACAACATTCTATCAAAATTCTGGGTAATTATATCATTAACTGTATCTCTTTCTTGAAAATTGAAGCATATTAAACCTCTATGAGCATAGAAATCATGTTTTCATATAAGTAAGGTTATATCCTTTTAAACTTCAATGGATTTCAACATTCAATGAATTTGAAATAATTGAATCCATTACTTCTATTAGGAGGTCATAAACCTAATAACTTTTTCAATATTTGATGATAAACTCCATAAGATGATAAACTTTAATGTTAGTGTGTTTATTAAATCCAAACATATTAACTTCGTATATATAGAGTTTCCTATAAAATACACATGCCAAAAAAGTTAGTGAACATTCTATTTTTCCCTCGAGAAAATGTGATAGACTAACATAAGATATTATCCAATTCACTTAAATTTCTCATGTGCATGTGTAATATACCTTTCTAGGTCCTCCAAATATGTATAAAGACTTATGTTTGTATAAATCATATATTGAAATTAAGTATCCATGTTAGTGGTGTAATAGATCCCCCATAATTGTGTTTGAATTATTATTTAGCATTAAACTACCCAGTTTGATTGTGTTTCCATATCAATATATCAGTATCCATGAAGGAATAATTTTGTATTTATATATTTTATTATATTGGGAAGAAACACCAATATTTTTTGATTTTATTAATTGGTCAGTAATAGCCATGTGGAGTATATCTGAAGGTAAATTTAAAATGCCTTTGAGTGGCCTTTCCAACAATAATGTGTTCCAATTATTGAGAGTGGAATTCTTGTTGACCATCTATAACACCCCGACCCCATCAACCCATAGTCGGTGCAATATTACATAACATTAGAATGATAAAAAAAGATTATGTCTCAAAATACCGGTTAGTTTAGTAGCCATGGAAACACTAGATACATTCATAAGTCTTACATTACATGATAACGAGAAAAACTACAACAAAAAAGTCTCCATAGTACACACTCATATCTTCTCAGACTATCCCTGTAGGTTACTCATAAAATACTTCTTCACATCCAGGAAAAAATAAAACATAAAAATGGGTGAGATCAGATGCTCAGTAAGGATAAAAATATAGTTGAAACTTTCATAAATAAGCATAAACTTTTAAGGTAATTTATAACTAAAACAAAATCCTCTTAAACTTGAACTTATGCATAATATGTAAAACATAAAACTAAATAATGCAATTTACTTATTCACATGTATATTCTACTAGTCGAATAATCACATGAAATATCAATAACCACTTTCATAATGATGGAATGAATAATTACATACTTTCATAACCACATAGTCAAGGCCTTGTTCCAATACTACAAATAAGATTTTGTCAAGGCCTTGTTCCAAGACACTAGTTTGTCTCATGAGACATACAGATGCATCGAGGAGATATAGCAAGCTCCACCTGTAACATACTAAGTCTAATGTATTCCTCATATAAAAAGGTTTAAACATAACATAAACCATGAATGGTATTACAATAACACATTCATAGACAAACATACCACAAAACCTTCAATACAATATGGAAGTTTTTTATCCTAATTAATCAAATTCAAATAATCTTAAAATCCATCAAAGGTTGTTGACATAGATGAAATCAAAACCTTTTTTAGAGAAATTTATCTTTCTATTTTTAAATCATTTAAGAAAACATTTATTTTTAAAAATATTCTTATATTATTGTAAGGGAAGCTTTGATGATATTATAACAGTGGAAAATAGACACACCGACTGTATAAGTAAAAAAAGACCTTATTACCATAATTTTGTCGAAATGGTTAAAAAGTACCTTATCTGGAAAATGACGAAAAGATTCCTCTAAAACCATTTTATAAAAAGTCAAACAAGGGTATAAATGACTTTAACCCATTGACTAGTGAATAGTAAAAATGTTGTGGAATATATTATTCAGAAACATGGATGTGGATGATAAAGAGGTCACAGTATATACTTATATAAAAACAACCTCAGATAATAAAGAGATTGTGAAATTGGCCATTACCTAGTACTTTTCCATGGTCGACGGTAGGTTAACCTAATGTATAATGGTGAAATAATTTTTATTCAATTATACAAGAATCATATACATTAATATGATATCATATAATATCTTTTAACATTGCTTTATTAATAATATCTTAGTATTGTCGTCATTTTGGGTGTTAACAGATTTGTTTTCCATTATATTAATTGTTATTTGCGTCATATTTGTTCTGGTTGGGATGTATCTTATTTATATCCACAATTATTTTAAGTCTTTAAACATTAATTTTAATCATATAATGAAAATTAATCTTGAATGGATACGATGGGGGAATGAATCTCATCGCGTTTGTGGAGATGGTAATCTGTATGTACGCACGAGTGAAAATATCATTATTTTAAATTAAAATAATATATAATTGGATGGTATATCATATATAAAGAAAAACTATCATGTTATATTTATTATTTACATCAATTACATGCCATTATTATACCCATCCAAATAATAATGTATTGAATAACAATTACACCACGACATGAAGACGGTAAGCCGTATGCACGCACGTATGGTGACATTTCATTGAAAGGATGGATAGAATAAAGAATTTGGTTGTAAAATATTTATAATAACATCATAGTATATTTATAATATATTGGATTTATTATTTTATAATAAAAACAACAAAGACAACGGAAGTAGAAGAATAAATGAACTTGAAAGAGGTGATGGAATATTTACCTCTTCTTCGAGTTCTTCCTTTTGACTTGATCAAAAGGGATACATAATTTGGATTTATGACTAAAGTAAGTCCACTAGGATTAATTGAGGAAAGTTTAGTGGACGTTTGGGTATGGTTTGGCCAATCCAAATGGCTTTGAAGGTGTGAATTAGAGAGAAGGGGGCCCATTTTATAAGAGGGGTGAGGGGCATATTCAGAAAATCTAGAAATATTATTTTATAATAAAATAGTTTTCGGTTTATAATGTCTCCAAAGTAGATTATTTAAATTCTAAGGTGGGGATAGGTTGAAAACCAAACACCAATTGGTTTTAGACAGGTTTGGGTCACTATATTATCTTTATCTTTTAGATTTAACTCTTAGTTAAATAGTTTGACATTTACCATGTCTCTTTGTATTTTTATATTATATGGTTAACAAACATTCTATATACTTATAAGAGAACCTCAAGTGGTTAATTAATGATACAACTATAATTATATAAGTTTTTTGTGCCGAACCTTATATTTTTATGAATATAATATCAATTAATAATATAATATTTGTTTTAAAAACTCTGTTATGACAATTTTGACACTATTTGGTATTTTTTTTCTAAATTCATAAAAGCATTATTACTTAGAATAAAATTCCTCTAACCAAAAATAATATGTCATAGTAACATAAAAAATTAGTGGAATTCGTAAAAAGTCTCAAATTAAATTTATTTGGATATTTATAATATCAATTATTTTAATATTTCATTAATTAGGTAATTACTACATAATCATTCTGTCATAAATAAATAAATTTATTTAATGTCTAAAAAATAAAAATAAAATACTATTATATAGGAAATAATTTTATATTTCTAAAGAATATTTATATTCAAATTTATCTTATGTATAACCCTATATTAAAAATGTTTTAGTTATTAAACATTGATTTTAACTCTTTTAACTCTTCGTTGAATTAAAAAATAATAAATTTCCTAATCTAATACAAGTTGACCAAAGAGGTTCATATTTTATTCATAAGGTTTTTTGGTTAAACTATACTTTTCCATTAGTATTGGGTCATGTGTTTGGGTAATAATAATATCATTTTTACCCTTAATTACCCTATTTACTTTTAACCGTGGTAAATAAATGTAAAAAGTTATTATTCATGAAAAATTATTTTCATCTTATTGAACTACAATTTACTTACTGATAACAAATATGTCTCTCTTAATTTTTAAATTATTCTCATAGAATTGGTAAAATTATGTTTTTTGTGAATTTGCAAATTCTCTTCGGAGTTGGGTAAAAGACAGTGAAAAGTTCAATAAATTTTTATATATTTAAAATTATTAAAAACTAACACCATTGAATTACATTGAACTTATATAGGTATTATGTATATATTTAGACCTAAAATAAATTTAAATAAAATAAATAATTATTGGAATAAAAATCCGATTTTAAACTATAACTCTGTGTTTCTAATTATTCATCCAAAATTGAAAGTTTTTAGAAAAATACGAAAAATTCATCCTACGATAATTTCGAAATTCCCAACCCAAAAATAAAGTCCATTTTGAAAGATAAAGTTTTTAAAATTTTAAAAAGTGGTATTACTATTCATAATAGCTACTTTGATTGGTCGCAGTGTGTTATAATCTCAATGTTGTGTATAATGCAAGCTATTGCATTATTCAAAGGGAAACGTACAGTAGAAGCGTGGGGTGTTACATTCTCCCCTCCTTCAGATAATTTAGTCTTATAAATTTCTAGTGTATTACTTCATAAAACTTATTGGGTGGTTCTTCATCATAAGTTTCTCAGGTTCCAACATTTTTTATACCATGTTATGGTTTCTTCATAGAATGTTTACCAGATGAGTCATTTGGTTTCTCAATACTTGTTCTCTCATATCAAGAATCCTGACGGGATCTTTGCAATAAGGCAGATCGGGTTCCCGTTATTATTACTCATATATGAGTACATGCATTGGGTCAGGCATGTATTTTCTCAACAGTGATATGTGGAATAAATCATGAACTTTGGAGAGACATGGGGGAATTACCAACCGATAAGATACAACCCTAATTTTTTCTAGAATTTCAAAGGCTCCAATGTACATGGGACTCAATTTTCCCTTTTTACCGAAAAGTATAACACCCTTCCATGGAGATACCTTCATGAAAACATAATCTCCTACATGAAATTCCAAATCCTTCCTTTAGTTATCGACATATCTCTTCTGCCTACTTTGAGCTGCTTTGATGTGGTTTTGGATTACCTTCACCTTTTCCATCATTTACTCCTCCAGTTATAGGCCTACGCATTTTCTTTCACTAACATCATCCCAATAGGTTGGTGTGTGACATCTCTTTCCATATAACGCTTCATATAGTGCCATCTAAATACTTGAATGAAAGATATTGTTATAGAAAAATTCTAACAGAGGTAAATATTGATACCACATACCTTGAATGTTGATTGAGAATGATATCAACATGTATTGTAAGGTTTGAATAGTCCGATATGATTGTCCATTAGTTTGAGGGTGATAGGCATTACTCAAATAAAGATCATTATCCAGGGATTTCTGAAAAATTTTCTAGAATCATAAAATAAAACGGGGATCATGAGCAGAAAAAATTGATAGGGGTACTCCATGAAGTCTCACAATTTCATTAATATATCATCCTTCTAGATGTTCAAGTGGTAAATATTCTCTTATAGCAAGAAAATGTGCGACAATAATCAATGAACCATATTTCATCGTTCCTTCTAGGAGTCTTTGGTAGTACCATGAGAAATTTCATCGTAATATTATCCAATTTCTACTCAGGTATCTGAAGAGGTTGCATGACTCCCCCAGTCTATTACCTTCCATCTTTCACTTGTTGAAAAAACATACATCTTGAAAAAAAATTTGAAATCTCCCTCTTCATGTTGTCCCACCAAAAATTTTCCTTCAAATCTCTATACATATTAGTGCTACCAGGATTTATAGATAAATTGGAACAATGAGAATCATCCAACAATTCCCTTTTTAGACCAGGTATATTGAGAACACAAAGTCTCTTCCCAAATTTCAAAATTCCATCTTCAAAGGCATATTCAATCAATCTCCCATCATTCACATCTTTAATATTCTTTTGAAACACTTCATCACCAGTCTGAGAACACTTTTTCATTTTTAGTAGAGATGTCTTGGCAGCCATTTGAAAAAGAATTGATGTTTCACCTTCCATGGTTATTCCCATATCCATCTTTACTAGATCCATGTATACAGGATCCTTTTCCACTCTCATATTGTTCAAAACTCCATGATCTTTTCTACTCAAAGCATTTACAACCTTATTTTCCTTCCCCAGGTGGTAGTGTATCGTGAAATCATAATCCTTTAGTAGTTCAAGCCATCTATTTTGCCTCATGTTGAGTTATTTATATGAGGAAATATACTTCCAACTCTTGTGATCAGTTTATATATCACATTTTTCACCGTAGAGAAAACATATCTCTATGTTAAATGAAAATATTACAACTTCTAACTCGATATCATGAGTAGGATAGTTTTTCTCATGAATTTTTAGCTGTCGTGATGCATAGGCAATAACCCTATCATTATGCATAAGGATGCAAACAAGTACTCTCTTTGAAGCATCACTATAAATAACAAACCCATCATTCTCCAATGGTTGAGTCATGATAGGAGCATTGACTAATATTCTCTTCAGTTTTTTGAAACATTCGTCACTCTCTTTTTTCCAAACAAATTTAACCTCTTTTTCATGTGAGCTTTGTTAATGGGTTAGACAATCGGGAGAAATTCTGGATGAAACGCCGATAATAACCTGCTAAACCAATAAATCTGCGTACCTCAGTTATACTCGTCGGTGCTGGACATTCTTGTATTGCTCTTATATTAGAAGGATCAATAGAGATTCCATCCTTAGAGATGATATGCCCAAGAAAAAAAATCAACTGAAGCCAGAATTCACACTTTCTAAAATTACAATATAATTCTGGTCTCCTAAGAGTCTTCAGGATAATGTGCAAGTGATTTTCATGATCTTCATAGCTTTTGGAGTATACCAATATATCATTAATAAATATCACTACAAAATAATTGAGATATTCCTTGAATGCTATATTCATTAGATCCATGAAGAAAGAGGGTGAATTAGTCAATCCAAAAGGCAACACTGTAAACTCATATTGCCCATAATAGGTTTGAAAATCTATCATAGGAATGTATTCCATATTCATGAAAAACTGATTGTATCCCGATCGAAGGTAAATGTTTGAAAAGTATTGAGCTCTAAACAGTTGGTCAAAAAAAGTCATCAATGCGAGGTTGGGGATACTTGTTCTTTATTGTTATAGCATTGATATCCCTGTAGTCAATGCACAACCTCATAGATATTTTTTTGTTCTCAACAAAAAGGAAAGGGCTCCCCATGGAGAAACACTATGGAGATTAAATCCCTTATTAATCAATTCCTCTCGTTATTTCATTAGTTACACTAATTCCACATTGGACATTCTATATGGGGTCTTCGATATGGGCCTTGATCCAGGAATTAAGTCAATGGAAAACTCAATTTCGCATTCTAGAGGATGTCCAGGTAAATATTCGGGAAACACATCAACATATTCTTTCACAATAGGTATATCATCTATTTGAACATTAGTTTCCTCCCCAATAATTGAATTTAGTTGAGCTACTTGGGGTGGATCTAGATAAGAATCAGGTGGTGAGGATTCTTCTCTAAAGATAATGTGTTCTTTATCATCATCATAAAAAATTATAACATCCTTCTTCTTACAATAATTTTTTGCATCATGGTCAGAAATACAATCCATATCGAGGATTATATCAAATTCAATCATGGGTATGACAATGAGATCAACAGATAAAGGGAATTTATATGCCTTAATGGGAACTGATTCACAAAACATTGTTGCGATGATACTTCCCTTAGAAGGTTGGACTGACAACTCCCTTGTTAAATCAAATTGGAAATATCTAATTTTCATAGCAAACTAGGAAGATATGAAACAATGTGATGATCCAGAATCAAATAAATAATTTTCTAAAATTGAGGAAACCATTAAATTACCTACCACTATGTCTTTCAGAGCTTCAACCTCAGCAGTAGTGATATCGTACTCTTGGCCTTGATCCCCTGGCCTTTTCTAAGGCAAGTTCCCCTGACACTTAGGAAATTCATTTTCATAATTCCCCTTTCTCTACAATTGTATCATTAAACATCAAAAGACTCTTATCTTCCCTATACAATCACGAGTTTGGTGGCCTTTTTCATCACACTTGTATCAGACTCCCATTCCCTACTGGAAAGTACAAGGGAGTTTCTTCCCACATTTACCACATTATGGATATTCAACTTTTCCCTTCTTCCCTTTATTTCAATTTTAGAGTGATCAACATATCTCTTCTTCACTTGCTTTGATTTAAATTCATAAGACTTAGAGAATTAATTTTCTGTCATGATAGCACATGAGAAATAATATTCGTACGACGAGAAGGAATTTTAGAATAAATATTTACATAGAAATGGTTTCAACCCATAAAATAAAGAACCAATCTTACATCCTGGGTTACGTATATAACTTGCAGCATGCCTTGCTAACCTTGTAAAGTTAGACTCATTCTTTGCAACATTCTCATACTCCTTTTGCCTTAGACTCATAAATTATCTTTCCATATCCGTTTGATGGTCATGAGGAACGTATTTTTCTAAAAAAATATCTTTAAACTCCCTCCATTCCATACTTGATACTTCTTAATCTTTCTTTGTGTTTTGTATCAATGACTACCATTGATCAACATCTCCAGTGAGGTGATAAAATGCCATGACAACTTTTTCCCTTTCAATACACCCCAATGCCTAAAATATTTTCTTAAGTAATTAATCTATTTCTTGGATACTAGTGGTTTTTAAATCCCATTGAATGTTGGTGTTTTTTTCCTTATGAAGCGATCTAAAAATGATCCTATACGCTGTGGATTAGGGTGCTCCATTCAGGTATAATTATTATTCATAACTAGAGTGAGTTGTCCCAAAATGGTGATAAGCTGATCGACACTAGTTGTATCACCAGCTCCAATATAATTATTTGGATCAAGAGGGAAATCCCCACATGGAGTGCATGCATTGATATAGTTTCCAATCCTTCCACTAGACGCCATTTCTAAACAATGCATAAACTAGATTAGTTTATGAATCAAAATGTATAATTCCAAACTTGTAAAACACTCAACATAAATTGAACACTTTAGGGATATAATCCATAATCATAAAAAAATACATTGAGGATGTATATACTCATAAACCCTTCATAATTATTTCTAAATAAAATGAGAATTATTCTAAGCATATCCACTAGGAGTGTCGTAACCAAGAGTGCAGCATGACCCGTTGTCATGAACCAGTTCCCATTCGAGTCTAGCTTAAAGTGATGTTTTTATGTTCCACCCCTACGTACATATGTTCCATAACCACCTCTATCTACTCGTATCCAGATAGTGATGTATTTATTAGAAAAATCACAAAATCTCTACAAAACCAAAATTCTAAGAAGTTCTTATATACTAACCATCAAAGTCTATCTTTTGGTAATGTGCTCTAATCAGGGTTTATCTAAATCTAGATTCCAAGGTTTGTACTAAGCTTCCTATGATACCAACTATAATGCCCCAACCCCAGTTACCCAGATTCGGTGCATTATTACATAACATTGGCATGGTCACAAAAGATCAAGTCTAGAAAGACCAATTAGTTTTGTTGCCTTGGAAACACTAGATAAATTCATAAGTCTTACATTACATGATAAAGTGAAAAACTAAAACAACATAGTCTCTATATTACAGACTCATGTCCCTTCAGACTATCCCTATAGTTCAGTCATAAAATATTTCTTCACATCCTAGGAAAAATAAAACATAGAATGGGGTGAGCTCAGATGCTCAGTAAAGATAAAAATATAGTGGGAACTTTTATAAATAAGAATATTCTTTTATGGAAATGAATAACTAAAACAAAAGCCTTTTAAACATAAACTTTAGCATAATATGGAAAAAATAAAATGAAATAATTCCATTTACTTATTCAAATGGATATTCTACTAGTCGAATAATAATATGAAATATCAATAACCACTTTCATAATGATGGAATGCATAATGAAAAATTTTCATAACCACATATTCAAGGCCTTGTGCCAAGAATAAAAAAATATCTTATTAAGGCCTTATTCCAAGACACTTTTTTGTCTCATTAGACCTACCGATGCATCATGGTTCTATATCAGGCTTCACCCGTCACATGCTAAGTCTAATGCATTTCTTATATGAAAAGGTTTAACCATAACATAAAAATTCTTATTTAAACTAGCATAAGAAATGTCAATACATTATCCATAAACCATGAATGGTGTAAAAATAACACATCCATAGTCAAACATACAAAAAAACCTTCTATACAATATGGAAGTTTTGTATCATAATAAATCAACTTCAAATAACCTAAAAATCCATCAAAGGATGTTGGCATAGATGACATCAAAACCATTGTTTAGAGAAATATCTCTTTATATTTTGAAATCATTTAAGAAAAAATTTATTTTGAAAAATATTCTTATAATATTGTAAGGGAAGCATAGACAATGTTATAAAGGTAGAAAATAGCCGCACCCACCGTATAAGTTAAAAATGGCATTCTTACCTTAATTTTGTTGAAAAGGTTAAAAATTACCTTATTTGAAAAACGATGGAATGATTCCTTTAAAACCATTTGATTAAAAGTCAAACAAGGGTATAAATGACTTTAACCCATTGTCTAGTAAATAGTAAAAATGTTTTGGAATAAATTTTTAAGAAACATGGATGTGGATGGTAAAGTGGTCTGAGTATATACTTATATAAAAACAACATCGGATAATAAAGAGATTGTGAAATTAACCCTTACCCAATACTTTTACTTGATCGAGGGTAGGTTAACCTCTTTTATAATGGTTAAATAATTGTTATTAAATAATACAAGAATCATATACATTAATATAATATCATATATGATCTTTTAACATTTCTTGGTTAATAATATCTTAGTATTATCGTCATTTTGGGTGTTAACAGATTCGTTTTCCTTTATATAATTTTTTATTTGAGTCATATTTGTTATGAATGGGATGTATCGTATTCATATCCTGAATTATATCAAGTATTTAAACATTATTTCTAATCATATAATGAAAATTATTCTGAGATGGATACGATGGGGAATGAATCTCATCGTGTTCATGGAGACGGTAATCCGTACATACGTACGAGAACAAATATGATTCTTTTTAAATTAAAATAGTATACAATTGGATGTTATATCATATATAAATAATAATAATAATTTTATATTTATTATTTACATCAACTACATATCATTATTATATCCATCCAAACAATAATGTATTGAATAAGAATTACACCACGAAGTGGAGACGATAAGTCGTACGTATGCTCGTATGTTGACATGTCATTCAAAAGATGGATAGAATAATGAATTGTGTTTTAATATAATTATAATAACATCACATTATATCAATGATACTGGATTTATTATTTTATAATGGAAACAACAATGAAAAAGGAAGTGTAAGAAGAAAGGTACATGAAAGAGGTGATGAAATATTTACCTCTTCTTCGGGTTCTTCCTTTTGATTTGATAAAAAGGGATACTTAGGTTGGATTTCTTGTAACACCCCAAGCTTCAATGGTACGCTTCTCTTTGAATAATGTGATAGCGTGTGTTGTACGCAACACCGAGTTCTAACACACCATAACAAATCAAACTAGCCATTATGAATAGTAATACCTACTTTTTGAAATTATATATATTTTATTTTTCAAAATGAACTTCATTTTTTGATTCAGAATATCAATTATAGCTTAGGGTGAAATTTTGGCATTGTTCTGAAAAACATCAATTTTTGATGAATAGTGAAACTACTAAGTGGTAGTTAAAAAAACTTAATTTTTCATAAAACATAATTTAACCGCTTCTGTGAATGGAATTTCAAATATCCTAGAGACACGGTTAATATCAAGAAGTAAAATGTGGTTCAATGAGATGAAAATAATTATTGGTGAATAGTAACTCTTTTACTTTTATTTACCACGGTTAAAAGTAAATAGGGTAATTAAGAGTTAAAATGATATTAATATTACCCTAACACATGTCATAATTATATTGGACAAGTGTATCTCGACCAGAACAGCCTTAGGAATAAAATATTATCATTTTGGTCCACTTGGATTAGATTAGGACATTTATTATTATTTAATTCAAAGAAGAGTTAAAAGAGTTAAAATCAAAGTATATTTACTAAAACATTTTTAAAATAGGGTTATACATAAGATAAATTCGATTGTAAATATTCATTAGAAATATAAAATGATTTCCTACATAATTATATTTTTATTATAATTTTTAGACTTTATATAATTTAATTTATTTATGACACAATGATGAGGCAGTAATTACTATAATAGTGAAAAATCGAAATAATTGATATTATAAATATCCAAATAAATATAATATGAAACTTTTCATGAATTAAACTAATTTTATAGGATAATATGATCTATTATAATTTATTTGATTGACTTTCTACGAAGTAATAAATCTGTTATGAGTTTCACAAAAATCAACTATTGAATAGTGTCAAAATTGACATAAAAGACTTCTAAAAAAATTATATTATTAATTGATATTAAATTCTTAAAAATCCAAGGTTATGCCAAGAGACTTATATCATGATAGTTTAATCATTAATGGACCACTTGGGGGTCGCTTGGATGTATATGGTATGTTTATTAACCATATATTATAAAAATACAAAGAGACATTGTAAAAGTGAAACTAATTAACTTAGAGTTAATACTTAAAGATAAGGTTAATATAATGACCCAAACCTATCTAAATTCTATTGGATTAGTGGTTTTAGACCTATATCCACCATAAAATTTAAATAATAAACTTTGGATCCATTAGAAACCGAATATGAATTTATTATAAATAAAT
Organism: Viscum album; assembly: GCA_963277665.1. Lineage (NCBI taxonomy): Eukaryota > Viridiplantae > Streptophyta > Magnoliopsida > Santalales > Viscaceae > Viscum > Viscum album. The sequence goes on along the minus strand of OY728145.1, from coordinate 1,260,433,419 downwards.
ATTTCTAGCTTTTCCAAAGGTGCCCCTCACCCATCTTATAAAACGACACTCCTCCTTCTCACTTCTTCACACCTCCAAAGAATTTTGGTTTCGAACAAACTCTGCCCAAATACTCTCCCAACTTCCCTCAATACAACCTAGAGGCCTTAGTTTTGATCAGAAAGCCAACCTAAGGAGCCCTTTTGATCAAATCAAAAGGAAGAACCCGAAGAAGAGGTAATGTTTTCACCACCCCTTTTCAAGTTCCTTTCATCTTCCACTTCTTCTTTCTATGTTATTACCATTCTAAAATAATAACTCTAGTATCTTATATATACTGTGATGTTATTATAAAGATGTTACAACCATATTCAGTATTCTATCCACCCTTTGAATAACATGTCACCATACGTGCGTACATACGGCTTACCGTCTGCACGTTGTGGTGTAGTTGTTATTCAATATATTATTATTTGGATGTGTATAATAATGATGTGTAACTCATGTAAATAATGTATATAACTTGTTAATGATTCTGTATATATGAGATACCATCCATATATATATTATTTTAATATCAAAAGAATGATATTGTCGCTCGTGCATACGTATAGACTACTGTCTCCATGAACGCGATGAGATTCATTCTCCATCCTATCCATTCAAGTATAATTATCATTTGATGATTTAAAAATGATTTTTAAGGACTTGATATCATTATGGATTTGAATAAGATACAAACTATACATAACAAACACAGCTTATAAAAGAAAACGAGTAAGTTAACACCCGAAACGACGATAATTCAAAGATATTATTAACAAATCATTGTTAAAAGATCATATATGATATCATATTAATATATATGATTATTGTATAATTTAATAACAATTATTTCACCATTATAAATAAGTTTAACCTAACCCAACCAAGGAAAAGTACAAGGTAAGGGTTATTTCACAATCTCTTCATTATCCGATGTTGTTTATACATAATAATCTACTGGGATCTCTTTATCATCCACATCCATGTTTCCTAAAAATGTATTTCAAAACATTTTTACTATTTAAAAGAATATGGGTTATGGTCATTTATACCCTTGTTTTACTTTTTATAATAGGATTATAAAGGAATCTTTCCTTCGTTTTCCAAATAAGGTGCTTTTTAACCTTTTCAACAAAATTAAGGTAAGAATGTTTTTTTAACTTATACGGTGGGTGCGACTATTTTCCGCCGTTATAAAATCGTCGAATATTCCCTTACAAGCTTATAAGAATATTTTAAAAGAAAATGTTTTATTTTATATGGCTCTTAAATGATTTCAACATAAAAAGAGATATTTCTCTAAAAAGTGTTTTGATGTCATCTATGTCAACATCCTTTGATGGATTTTACGCTTATTTGAAGTTTATTTATTATGATACAAAACTTCTATATTGTATTGAAGGTTTTGTGATATGTTTGACTATGGATGTGCTATTTTTATACCATTCATAGTTTATGGTGAAAGTGTTGACATTTCGTATGCTAGTTTTAATACGAATGTTTATGTTATGTTTAAACCTTTTCATATGGGAAATGAATTGGACTTAATATGTGATGGGTGGAGCCCGCTATTGCTCCTCGATGCATCGGTAGGTCTCATGAGACAAACTAGTGTCTTGGCACAAGGCCTTGGCAAAATCTTATTTGTAGTCTTGGCATGAGGCCTTGGCTATTTGGTTATGATAGTCTGGAATTCTGCATTCCATCATTATTAAAGTGGTTATTGATATTGCATGTGATTCTTCGATTAGCAGAATATCCATGTGAATAAGTAAATGGCATTATTTTATTTTAATTTTTCCATACTATGTTGATGTTCAAGTTTAAAAGGCTTTTGTTTTAGTTATACATTGCCTTAAATGTTTATTCTTATTTATGAAAGTTTCTGCTATATTGTTATCCTTACTGGGCATTTGAGCTCACCGCTTTTCTATTTTTTGTTTTTCCTAGGAAGTGAAGAAGTAAATTATGAATGACCTGCAGGGATTTTATGTGAGGATATGAGTGTGGAATATGGAGAAAATATGTTGTTGTAGTATTTTTTCACTTTATGATGTAATGTAAGACTTATAAATATATCTAGTGATTCCAAGGCTACTAAACCAATCGGTCTTTCGAGATTTTATCTTTCTTGTGATCATTCCAATGTAATGTAATAATGCACTGACTCTGGGTAACTAGGGTCAGGGCGTTACAGTTGGTATCAGAGGAAGTTTAGTACAAACCTTGGAAGCTAGATATAGATAAACTCTGATTAGAGAACGTAGACCTAAGATGAACATTGAGGATTAGGATAGAAGAACTTCCTAGAATTTTGGTATTGTAGAGATTTTGTGAGTTTTCCGAGAAATACATACCTTTCTAGATACGAGCAGGTAGAGGCGGCTCTGGAACAGATGTACCTAGGGGTAAAACCCGAAAACACCGCTTTGAGCTAGACTCGAACGGGAACTGGTGCACGACAACAGGCCTTGCTGTACTCTTTGTTACGACACTCCCGGGGGATATGCTTAGGATAAATCTCATTTTATTTAAAAATAATTATGAAGGGTTTATGAGTATATACTTCCTCAAAGAAAACATTTTTATGATTATGGATTATATCCATAAATAGTTCAATTTATGTTAACTGTTTTATAAGTATGGGATTATGTATTTTGATTCATAAGCTGATCTTGTTTATGCCATTGTTTAGAAATGGCGCCTAGAGGAAAAAATGGAAACCGAATCAATGAACACACTCCATGTAGGGATTGCCCTCCTGCTCAAGATAATTATAGTGGAGCTGGTGATGCAACTGGTGCCGATTAGCTAATCAGCATACTGGGACAACTTACTCAGGTTATGAATAATAACCTTACCCGTATGGAGCACCCTGATCCACAGCGTGGAGGATCAATGTTAGATCGATTCATGAGGCAACAACCACCAATGTTCAATGGGAGTACAAATCCCTTAGTAGATGAACAATGGATAAATTCCCTAGAGAAAATATTTCAGGCTTTGGGGAGTAGTGAAAGGGAAAAAGTTATCATGGAAGTTTACCGCCTCACTGTAGATGCTGATCAATGGTGATCATTGATTCAAAACATGAAGGAAGACGATGAAGTATCAAATATGGAATGGAGGGAGTTCAAAGATCTGTTTTTAGAAAAATACTTTCCTCGTGACCATTGAGCAGATATGGAAAGGCAATTTCTGAGTCTGAGACAGAAGGAGGATGAGAATGTCACAAAGTATGAGACTAATATTACAAGGTTATAAAGGTATGCTGGAGATTATATATGTAACCCAAGAAGTAAGATTGATCATTTCTTTGATGGGTTAAAACCATTTCTTCATCGAGCATTAATCTCACAATCCTTTTCGTCGTACGAATACATTGTCTCATGTGCTATCAAGACCAAAAAGTAATTCTCTATGTCTTATGACATTAATGAAAAGAAAGAGAAGAAAAGACTTTCTGATCAATCTGGGAATGGAAATAAGGGGAAGAAGGGAAAAGTTGAATATCCATCCTGTGGTAAATGAGGGAAGAAACACCCTGGTACTTGCTTGAAGGGAATGGGAGTCTGTTACAAGTGTGGTGAAAAAGGCCACCAAGCTCGTGATTGCAAGGGGAAGATGGAAGCTACCAACGTTCAGTACTAAAATTGCAGGGAGATGGGGCATTATGCAAATGAATGTCCTAAGTGTTAGGAGAACTTACCTCAGAAAAGGCCAAGGGATCAAGGCCAATCTTATGATATCACTACTACTGAGGTAGAAGCTCCGAAAGATGTGGTGGCAGGTAATTTATTGGTTTCCTCAAGTTTAGCAAATCCATTATTTGATTCTGGATCATTGCATTGTTTCATATCTTCCCAGTTTGCTAAGAAAATTAGATATTTCCAATTTGATTTAACAAGGGAGTTTTCAGTTAAAACTCCTAAGGGAAGTATCATTGCAACAAAATTTTGCGAATCAGTCCCCATTAGAGCACATAAATGCTCTTTATCTGCTGATCTCATCGTCATACCTATGATTGAGTTTGATATAATCCACGGTATGGACTGGCTTTCTGACTATTATGCGAAGATTAATTGTAAGAAGAATTATGTTACGCTTCTTGATGATAATGATTAGGAACACCTTATCTTTTGAGCAGAATTGTCACCACCTAATTCTTATTTAGATCCACCCCCAGTAGCTCAACTAAATTCAATTATTGGGGAGGAAGAGAATGAAATAACTTTCGCTGTGGAAAGGAATGTTCAAATAAAGGATTTACCAATTGTGAATGAATTTGTAGATGTATTTCCGGAAGATTTACCGGGACATCCTCCAGAATGAGAAGTTGAGTTTTCCATTGATTTAATTCCTGGATCAAGGCCTATATCGAAGACCCCTTTTAGAATGGACACTGTAGAATTATCTGAACTAAAGAAACAACTAGTGTAATTGAGTAATAAGGGATTTATTCTCCCTAGTGTTTCTCCATGGGGAGCCCCTGTTCTTTTTGTTAAAAAGAAAGATGGATCTATGAGGTTATGTATCGACTACAGGGAGATCAATGCTATAAAAATAAAAAACAAGTATCCCCTACCTCGCATTGATGATTTATTTGACCAACTGCATGGAGCTCAATACATTTCAAAGATTTACCAACGATCTGGATACCATCAGTTGTGTGTAAAGAAGGAACACATTCTGAAGACATCATTTCTAACCAGGTACGATCATTACAAGTTTACTGTAATGCCTTTTGGATTGACTAATGAACCCTCTGTATTCATGGATCTGATGAATAGAGTTTTCAAGGAGTATCTCGATGAATTTATGGTGGTATTTATTGATGATATCTTGGTATACTCCAAAACCTACGAAGATCATGATAATCACTTGCACATTATCTTGAAGACTCTAAGGAGGCATGAATTATATGGGAAGTTTAGCAAGTGTGAATTCTGGCTTCAGGAGATTTCTTTTCTTGGCCTTATTGTCTCTAAAGATGGAATCTCTGTTGATCCTTCTAAGACCAAGGCAATCCAAGAATGTCCAGCACCTATGAGTATAACTGAGGTACACAATTTTATTGGTTTGGCAGGTTATTATCGACGTTTCGTCCAGAATTTTGCCCGATTGGCTAACCCATTAACGTAAGCTCACATGTAAAGGGGTTAAATTTGTATGGACAAAACAGTGTGAAGAATGTTTCGAAGAACTGAAGAGAAGATTAGTCAATTCTCCTATATTGACTCTACCATCAGGGAATGATGGGTTCGTTATTTATAGTGATGCATCGAAGAAAGGACTTGGTTGTGTCCTTATGCAAAATTACAGGGTTATTGCCTATGCATCACGATAGTTGAAAATTCCTGAACAAAACTATCCTACTGATGATCTCGAGTTAGCAGCTGTGATATTTTCATTGAAGATATGGAGGCACTTCATCTATGGTGAAAAATGTGAGATTTATACTAATCACAAGAGTTTGAAGTATATTTTCTTACAAAAATAACTCAACATGAGGCAAAGGAGATGGCTTGAATTACTCAAGGATTATGATTGCACGATACACTACCACCCGGGGAAAGAAAACAAGGTGGCAGATTCATTGAGTAGAAAAGACCATGGAGTTTTGAACAATATGAGAATTGAAAGGGATCCAATTTTCATGGATCTAGTGAAGATGGACATGGGAATAACCAGGGAAGGTGAAACATGAATTCTTTTTCAAATGGTTGCCAAAACATCTTTACTAGAAAGGATTAAGAGTTCTCAGACCGATGATGAAGAATTTAAAAAGAAGATTAAAGCTGTGAATGATGGGAGATTGAGAGACTTTGTGTATGAAGATGGAATTTTGAAATTTGGGAAGAGGCTTTGTGTTCCTGATATACCTGATCTAAAAAGGGAATTGCTGGATGATGCTCATAGTTCCAATTTCTCTATACACCCTGGGAGCACCAAAATGTATAGAGATTTGAAGGAACATTTTTGGTGGGACAAAATGAAGAGGGAGATTGTTGATTTTGTGTCAAGATGTATGGTTTTTCAGCAAGTGAAAGCTGTAAGGCAATATCCTGGAGGAGTCATGCAACCTCTTCCCATGCTGGAGTGGAAATGGGAAAATATTACGATGGACTTTGTCATGGGGCTACCGAAGACTCCTAGAAGGAACGATGAAATATGGGTTATTGTTGATCGTCTTACCAAGTCAGCACATTTTCTTGCTATAAGAGAAGATCTACCACTAGGACGTCTAGCAAGACTATATATTAATGAAGTTGTGAGACTTCACGGAGTACCCCTATCAATTTTTTCTGATCGTGATCCCCGTTTTACTTCAAGTTTTTGGAAAAGTCATCAGAAATCCCTGGATACTGAACTTCATTTGAGAACTGCTTACCACCCTCAGACAGATGGACAATCAAAATGGACTATTCAAACCTTAGAAGTCATGTTGAGATCTTTCTCACTTGACTTTCAGGGTATGTGGGATCAATATTTACCTCTTGTAGAATTTTCCTATAACAATAGCTTCCATTAAAGTATTCAAATAGCACCATATGGAGCGTTATACGAAAAGAGATGTCGTACGCCAACCTATTGGGATGGCATTGGTGAACGAAAACTTTTAGGCCCAAAACTAGTGGAGGAAACGATGGAAAAGGTAAAGGTAATCCAAAATCACATCAAAGCAGCTCAAAGTAGGTAGAAGAGCTATGCCGATAATCAAAGGAAGGATTTGGAATTTCAAGTCGGTGATCATGTTTTCCTGAAGGTATATCCATTGAAGGGAATTATACTTTTTTGTAAGAAAGGTAAATTGAGTCCCAGGTACATCAGACCCTTCGAAATTCTTGAACAAATTGGGGTTGTAGCTTACCGATTGGCAATGACGCCAAGTCTCTCCAAAGTTCACGATGTGTTCCACATATCTCTATTGAGGAAATACATGCCTGACCCAACGCTTGTACTCACCTATGAAGAATTAGAACTGGAACCCGATCTGTCTTATTGCGAAGAGCCCGTCAAGATTCTTGATACGAGAGAACAAGTGCTGAGAAACCGGACGACGCGTCTAGTAAAAGTTTTGTGGAGAGACCATAAGATGGAAAAGGCAACGTGGGAACCGGAGGAACTTATGATGAAGAACCACCCAAGTCTTTTCGTGTGATAAGTATTCTAGAAATTTCTAGGATGAAATTATTTGAAGGAGGGGAGAATGTAACACCCCAAGCTTCTACGGTACGCTTCTCTTTGAATAATGTGATAGCGTGTGTTGTACGCAACACCGAGTTTAATCACACCACAACTAATCAAACTAGTCATTATGAATAGTAATACCTACTTTTTGAAATTATATATATTTAATTTTTCAAAATGAACTTCATTTTTGGATTCAGAATATCAATTATAGCTTAGGGTGAAATTTTGGCATTGTTCTGAAAAACATCAATTTTTGATGAATAGTGAAACTACTAAGTGGTAGTTAAAAAAACTGAATTTTTTATAAAACATAATTTTACCGCTTCTGTGAATGGAATTTCAAAAATCCGAGAGACATGGTTAATATCAAGAAGTAAAATGTGGTTCAATGAGATGAAAATAATTTTTGGTGAATAGTAACTTTTTTACTTTTATTTACCATGGCTAAAAGTAAATTGGGTAATTAAGAGTAAAAATGATATTAATATTACCCTAACACATGTCCTAATTCTATTGGACAAGTGTATCTCGACCAAAACAGCCTTAAGAATAAAATAATATCATTTAGGTCCAATTGGATTCGATTAGGACATTTATTATTATTTTATTCAAAGAAGAGTTAAAAGAGTTAAAATCAAAGTTTATTTACTAAATAATTTTTAAAATAGGGTTATACATAAGATAAATTCGATTGTAAATATTCCTTAGAAAGCTAAAACGATTTATCACATAATGATATTTTATTTATAATTTTGAGACTTTAAATAATTTAATTTAGTTATGACACAATGATGATGCAGTAATTACTATAATAGTGAAAAATCAAAATAATTGATATTATAAATACCCAAATAAATATAATATGAAACTTTTCATGAATTAAACTAATTTTATAGGATAATATGATCTATTAGGATTGATTCATTTGACATTTTTCGAAGTAATAAATCTGTTATGAGTTTCACAAAAATCAACTATTGAATAGTGTAAAATTTGACATAAAAGAGGTCTTAAAAAAATATTATATTACTAATTGATATTAAATTCCTAAAAATCTAAGGTTCGTCCAAGAGACTTATATCAATATAGTTTCATCATTAACGGACCACTTGAGGTCTCTTGGATGTATATGGTAAGTTTATTAACCATATAATATAAAAATAGAAAGAGACATTGTAAAAGTGAAACTAGTTAACTTAGAGTTAATACTTAAAGATAAGGATAATATAATGACCCAAACCTGTCTAAATTCTATTGGTTTAGTTTTTTTCGACCTATCCCCACCTTAACATTCAAATAATCAACTTTGGAGCCATTAGAAACCGAATATGAATTTATTATAAATTAATATTTCTAGCCTTTCCAAAGGTTCCCTTCACCCCTCTTATAAAAGGGCACTCCTCCTTCTCATTTCATCACACCTTAGAAGCCTTTTGGTTCATCCAAACTCTGCCCAAATACTCTCAAAACTTCCCTCACTATATCCTAGAGGCCTTAGTTTGATCATAAAGCCAACCTATGGAGCCCTTTTGATCAAATCAAAAGGAAGAACCCGAAGAAGATGTAATGTTTTCACCACCCCTTTTCAAGTTCCTTTCTTCTTCCACTTCTTCTTTATTTGTTATTACCATTATAAAATAATAACTCCAGTATCTTATATATACTGTGATGTTATTATAAATATGGTACAACCATATTCAGTATTCTATCCACCCTTGGAATAACATGTCAGCATATGTGCGTACGTACGGCTTATCGTCTCCACGTTGTGGTGTAATTGTTATTCAATATATTATTTTTTGGATGGGTATAACAATGATGTGTAACTCATGTAAATAATAAATATAACATGTTAATGATTCTGTATATATGATATAAAATCCATATATATATTATTTTAATATCAAAAGAATGATATTGTCGCTCGTGCGTACGTACGGACTACCGTCTCCACGAACGCGATGAGATTCATTCTCCATCCTATCCATTCAAGTATAATTATCATTTGATGATTTAAAAATGATGTTTATGGACATGATATCATTCTAGATATGAATAATATACAACCTATCCATAACGAACATGGATTATAAAAGAAAACGGGTAAGTTAACACCCAAAACGACGACAATTCAAAGATATTATTAACAAATCAATGTTAAAAGATCATATATGATATCATATTAATATATATGATTCTTGTATAATTTAATAACAATTATTTCACCATTATACAGGAGTTTAACCTAACCCAACCAAGGAAAAGTACAAGGTAAGGGTTATTTCACAATCTCTTCATCATCCGAGGTTGTTTATACATAATAATCTACTGGGATCTCTTTATCATCCACATCCATGTTTCCTAAAAATGTATTTCAAAACATTTTTACTATTTAAAATAACATGGGTTAAGGTCATTTATACCCTTGTTTGACTTTTTATAATAGGTTTATAAAGGAATATTTCCTTCATTTTCCAAACAAGGTGCTTTTTAACCATTTCGACAAAATTAAGGTAAGAATGTTTTTTTAACTTATACGGCGGGTGCGGCTATTTTATGCCGTTATAAAATTGTCGAAGCTTCCCTTACAAGATTATAGGAATATTTTAAAAGAAAATGTTTTATTTTATATCTCTCTTAAATGATTTCAAAATAAAAATAGATATTTCTCTAAAAAGAGTTTTGATTTCATCTATTTCAAAATCCTTTGATGGATTTTACGCTTATTTGAAGTTGATTTATTATGATACAAAACTTATATATTGTATTGAAGGTTTTGTATATGTTTGACTATGGATGTGATATTTTTATACCATTCATAGTTTATGGTGAAAGTATTGACATTTCATATGCTATTTTTAATGCGAATTTTTATGTTATGTTTAAACCTTTTCATATGGGAATGCATTGGACTTAACATGTGATGGGTGGAGCCCTTTATAGCTCCTCGATGCATCGGTAGGTCTCATGAGACAAACTAGTGTCTTGGAATAAGGCCTTGAAAAAATATTATTTGTAGTCTTGGCACGAGGCCTTGGCTATGTGGTTATGATAGTCTGATATTATGCATTCCATCATTATGAAAGTGGTTATTGATATTTTAATGTGATTATTCGATTAGTAGAATATCCAAGTGAATAAGTAAATGGCATTATTTCATTTTACTTTTTCCATACTATGTTGAAGTTCAAGTGTAAAAGGCTTTTGTTTTAGTTATACATTGCCTTAAATTTTTATTCTTATTTATGAATGTTTCCGCTATACTGTTATCCTTACTGGGCATTTGAGCTCACCCCTTTTCTATGTTTTATTTTTCCCAGGAAGTGAAGAAGTAAATTATGAATGAACTGCAGGGATTTAATGTGGGAATATGAGTGTGGAATATGGAGAAAATATGTTGTTGTAGTATTTTTTCACTTTATGATGTAATGTAAGACGTATGAATATATCTAGTGATTCCAAGGCTTCTAAACCAATCAATCTTTCGAGATTTGATCTTTCTTGTGATCATTCCAATGTAATGTAATAATGCACCGACTCTGGGTAACTAGGGTCGAGGCGTTACATTTCTGACTAAAGGAAGGCCTCTAGGATGAATTGAGTAAAGGTAATAGGATATTTGGGTAGGGTTTGGCCGATCCAAATGTCTTTGAAGGTGTGAATTAGAGAGAAGGGTGAGTGCCGTTTTATAAGAGGGGTGAGGGGCACCTTAGGAAAAGCTTGAAATATTAGTTTGTAATAAAATAATTTTTGGTTTATAATGTCACCAAATTGGATTATTTAAAGGTTGTGGTAGGGATAGGTCGAAAACCACATAACCAATAGGTTTTAGACAGGTTTGGGTCATTCTATTAACTTTATCTTTTAGATTTAACTCTTAGTTAAATATTTTGACATTTACCATGTCTCATTGTGTTTTTATATTATATGGTTACAAATATTACTATATTATTTAAAGAGAACCCCACGTGGTTCATTAATGATACACCTATAATTATATATGTCTTTTGGACGATCCTTATATTTTTATGAATATAATATCTATTAATAATATAATATTTGTTTTAAAAACTCTTTTATGTTAATTTTGACAGTATTGGTATTTTGTTTTTTCTAAATTAATAATAGCATTATTTCTTAGAATACAATTCATCTAACCAACCGTAATATTCCATATTAACCTAGAAAATTTGTCTAATTCATAAAAAGTCTCAAATTACATTTATTTGGATATTTATAATATCAATTATTTTAATATTTCATTAATTAGGTAATTACTGCATCATTATTGTGGTATAAATAAATTAAATTATTTTATGTTTCAAAAATATAAATAAAATACCATTATGTATTAAATACTTTTATCTTTATAATTAATATTAATAGTCAAATGTATCTTATGTATAACCCTATATTAAAAATGTTTTAGTAATAAAACATTGATTTTAACTCTTTTAACTCTTCTTTGAATTAAATAATAATAAATGTCCTAATCTAATCCAAGTGAACCAAAGAGGTTCATATTTTCTTATTAAGGTTATTTTTGGTCAAAATATAGTCATCCAATAGAATTAGGACATGTGTTAGGGTAATAATAAAATCATTTTTTCCCTGAATTACCCTATTTACTTTTAACCATGGTAAATGAAAGTAAAAAGTTACTATTCACCAAAAATTATTTACATCTTGTTGAACAAAATTTTACATACTGATATTGACAGTGTCTCTCAGATTTTTGAAATTCCACTCACAGAAGTAGTAAAATTATTTTTTATGTGAATTTTCAAATTCTCCTAGGAGTTGGGTAAAAGACGGTGAAAAGTTCAATAAAAGTATTATATATTTAGAATTATTATAAACCAAATCCAATGAATTTCATTGAGCTTATATAGGTATTATGTGTTCATTTTTACATAAAATAAATTTTTAAAAAATAAATAATTATTTAAATAAAAATTCGGTTTTGAACTATAACTCAGTGTTTTTCACTATTCATAAAAAATTGAAGGTTTTTAGAAAAATACTAAAAATCCACCATAAGCAAATTTCGATATTCTGAATCAAAAAATGAAGTCAATTTTGAATAATAAAATTTGAAAAATTTTAAAAAGTGGTTATTACTATTCATAATAGCTACTTTGATTGGTCGCGGTGTGTTAGAATCTCGAAGTTGAGTACAATGCATGATATTGCATTATTCAAAGGGAAAGGTAACGTGCAAGCTTGGGGTGTTACACAATTCACATTATATCATGTAATATGAAATTAAATGGGTTCTTGACTATAGTATGAATAGGGGATGAAAGGTAGGAATTTACCCATCCAACAACCTCCCTTTGAACATTTTTCAACTTATGATCATTATAATGTAAGTTAAAGCATGTTCAAAGAAGGGGTAGTTTGAGTTAATGGATTATTTTATCAATTTACATTTATTGTGGAATATATTAATGATATGAACCTCATTTCCTTTATATGGTGAATATGATTCCCATTTTACATGTTATATCACTAATCTATCATCCTTAATTTCATTTTATGGTCACATTACTATTATTTCTTCGAAGGGGATACTACAAGAAAATAACATAGTGGTATGGGGTTTAACAGATAAATATTTTCCAATGTGTTATATTACTTATTCACTATTTATGATATTATAAAAGTATGTGTGCAGTTATATTTGATCAATTTATTTTTTATTTCCAGTTGATTAATGTTTATAAATATTTTATATAAATTATTAATTCATTAACTAATCCTCACGTCATTTGTATGATCTTTTTAAGATATTTAATCTCAATTTAATCTTTAATGAGGGATATTTTTTATTATAACCCAATTTATATTATTTAAGTGAATATAATACCCCGTTGATATCTTATATGATGGATCTATTTATATTCAATATATTTAATGATTTATTTTAATTTTTTACTTTCATAGGGCTTACGATTCAATATATACCAATGTTGAATGAATTTTATCTTTCAATTTTATTTTAACCGGAACTATTTATGTTTGTTTTTTTAGTTGTTGGAAATTATATAAACATTTTATCATAACACCATTTAAATTACTTATCCTCTAGTTATTCATGTTTTTTATGAAAATAATATAATTTCACTATCATTGGTACTTAAAATGAGTATACAATTTTTTTTATGAAAAAAATAATTTATTTCACTCTTCGGTAGATATTATTTTTTCTTACAAATCTATGTTTTATAAAAGTGATTTCATGAATAGTTCAAATGTTATAATATGTTTTTTTAATTTATTTTTTATTTATTATCTGATTCAATTTTTTTAGATGGAATATTTATATCATTTTCTTGAAAAAATATTATTTATTTTTATTACAAAAATGTTAAAGTAATATTTCCTTCCACATTCTAGAAATTAACATAATTTCCCTATATCTTGACCACACAATGATTTTATAATTAATTTAAAACATTATATTATTAAATTGAATAAAAATTAATTCCTTAATCTCCTGTAATTTTTTAAAATTCTAATGTGATTTTTAAAGTGAATAGGGTATATTATTAAAGAATTTATAATTATATTTTTATGGAATTTCTATTGATTAATGGTATTAAAAATTTATTATACTGAAATATGGATATTATTTAATGATTTTCCCTTACTATTTCTTTTTATGGATTATTTTTAGCTTGAATAGGGATTGTATTGAAAATAACATATTCAAATGATTTTGGTATTTCTAACATTCCATTGAAACAATTACTTTCATGTGATCATTAGACATTACTTTTACACTATATTTCCATACTATTTATCATGAATATAATTATTGATTAATCTATATATCATTTTTACAAAAAAAATAACTGTTGATGAAATTTGATAGACTATGTAATAATTTTTTAAATATTTATTCTTTTTAAAATATAACTGTTTTTGATAAATGATATTGTTTGTGAAACAAATCTATTATTCGATATAGGTGGAATTATTTGGATATACTATGATGAGTGGACCAAAAATTTATTCAACCCTTTTTTGAATTGACATTTATAATGAGATAAATAAATATTCTTATATGAAATGGGTTTTTGGGATATACGTACATATATTATCAAATAGTCTTGGTGAAATATGACAACATTTTAGATATCATGATGCCCGAGATCATGAAATCAAATATTAATCATTTTATCGAATAAAATGTTAGTTATTTACGTCTATGGGATTATTTGATTAGTTATTATATTTTATGGATTACATTTAAAATCACGTGATTTTTTATATGAAATTATTTTATCATTATCTATTCATTCCATGTTATTATAGGTGATCGAGTTAATGATTAAATGAAATATGTTTCCTGTTATTTTCTATTACATATTAATTATACCTTATATATTCATGTTATATTCCATAATACATAACCCTTGATCATAATTTTATCTAATCCTTATTTTTATTCCTTTCCCGATGATATGAAGATGGAATATTTAACAAAGTTCAGCGATGAAATATATTTACATTCAATTTATTTTTAAAATGTTATGTGACACTCATGTATATATATAGTTTATTATGAATACTGAATTATTATATTTTGGGATGTGGTCACATTTATCATATAACAATTTAATAAGGTAACCACTAGATATAGGTTACTAGGGTCGTGATCTTAACAACTGGTATCTGTTCTGGTTTAGTAGAAACCATTGGAAATATATGTAGGGAAAAAATATATTATATAACTTAAACCTCTCATAGATATTATATTTATTTTAAATTTTCGACTAATTAACTAGTTTTTTGGTAAGTAATAGACTATGGGATTTTATAAGAAATTACAAATACGTATTTATACTAAACGTGGATATAGATATAAAAGAATTGTAACTAGGGGATATAAATCTGAAAAAGGAACATTAGGTTTTTACCCAATAAACACTTAGTGCGAGTTAATATTTCTTTCTTCACTCCTTGTTTGAAGCTCTCAAGGATATGCTTAGGTTAAAGCACATTTTTTTATTATATATCATGAAGGATATAAATATATGTAGATAATGAATAAAATATGTTAAAAAATAAGTGTATAATATTTTAAATAATTTTTTTCATGATTTAGAAATTCAATAAATGATTATATGGTTTTCCCACTATGATTATTGTTTCATACAATATGGTTTTTGATTTTATTCATTTTCAAGATCATGGAGGACTAATTTTAAAAGTGAATATAAAATAAAATTTTGTGATTATGAGAAAATAAATGGGGTAGAATGTATAAGGTTAACCAATAGTTTAAAAGAACTTATATTTCTTTTATGGAATAATTTGACATTTGTTAGCTGGATTATGGATATTTTGAGAGTCATTTATGGTAAAATAACCCTTGAAATTTTTATGTATTTTTATTAAATTTTTACTTGAAGAATTATTATCAAATATTTTATAGACATAAGTTTAAAGGAATTGATATCTTGTTGGGTTATGAAGACCACTAATCACAAATTAATAATAAAAAATAAATATTATTTGATTTTATAGAAAATATAAGCTTCAAATAATTCATCATTGGGTAACAAGTTATTTAAAAATTGATTTCATTTCAAGTATGTTCATAATATTTTTTAGAATGTTGTAGGAATTATGTAAATAGTTTTAGAAAAATGAAAAATTGCATGTTAGGTGAGAGCCTGTAACATTTTGAAAGGCGTCAAGGATTGATAACACAAGAAAATAGTGAAAAGAGTGTAATACCCACCACTAGCCTACATGATGTTCTAGATAATACGAAATTTTTTACATAAATAATTTAACAGTATTTAGATGATCATGAGGTTTCACTAACGTGGTTTAGAGATTTATTTATTATATTGTATAACTTCAGCTACACATTTTACTTTTGGTAAATATTTAGAGACATATATAATCTCATTCATTCTTTTATATATCCCATGATCTATTAAAATTCAATTTCTATTCTCTAGGAATCCAAAACATCCTTTTGGATATTTATTCCATGGAGCAAGGGATGGATTTTAAATTGATTGAATTACAAAAAAATAATGAAATTGATCTTATAATATAAGATTATATCAATTAATTATGTTTCCTTATATATATACTCTAGATGGTAAAGTAATTACTATACTCTAGGAAAATTATCTTGAATAAAAAATGTTATCCTATTATAATCATTTCCTATGAATTGATAGTCTCCACACCAATTATAGAATTATGGTAATGAAATTATTTACTTTCTTCTGAACATATTTTATAAAACTCTTTATTTTTTCATGGGTGTTTTCTTTTTTCATCATGTCCACATTTTCACATCCAAATAATTTGTTCATATTTGAAAATTTTCTTTAATTTGGGCCTTCGTAATTCTTTTTCCCATCTTTAAAGAAGACGTTTTATTAACCATTTTATGAAGTGTATTTTCTATAATGGAATTTTGAATTTTCAAACCCTTCATTTATTTGTTCATGAGAATAAATTTTGGGGATAAAATTTATTGAATTTACAATGAATTTTACAACCCATGATTATTTTAAGAAATAAGACTATGTTTAATAGCGTATATGATACACAACACCAAAACTAAAAGAATTGATATACTATTTAAATATGATTGTTATGACTAAACCACTAAAATCTGTAGTATGACATTGATTTTTTTTAAAGTTATATATAAATTATTAAGATGAAGAAAATATGATTGTAAAAAAGGGATCAATTTTTTAGTTATTTTTTTACCATGTTCAAAAATACATATTTAATTAAAATGTATTTATTGATTCATGTTAGATAATAATATAATTATTATCATATAAATTTATAAAATGTAGTATTAAAAATCGATTTAAGTTTAAAATTAATCTTATAAAAATTATATTCAGGTTAATATTTGTTATTTTGTTTTTGAAAAGGGTGATTTTTCAATGAGGACTAAAAATTTCAGGTTTTTGTAAAACTATCATGTCATTTTAAAAAATAAAATTTTATAACTGAACCAATGTTATTTTATTTTTGATTATAAATTAGAATAAGTATTATTTATTTATATTTTATCTATTAATTATATTTGGAATCAACATTACACATGATTTTGGTATAACATTATTTATAGCCCAAAAACAATTAGTCTAAAAACAAATTTTAGGTGTATAATTTTTTTTATTTTAGTTAATTTAAATAAACCATATTTAGGAATGATTTATCAATTTTTTTGAATATATATATACATGTATTTAAATTCAAATAAATACAATTCATAGCAATAGAATTAATATAGATAATCCAATGCCTAAAAAATTATGTATTGAAAAATAAATTTTCAACATGATTTGTGGGTTCATTTTCAAATTAAAATTTTCCACTTATATAAATTTTATTTCATAAAACGTATTCAATATTGTATTTTAGAATAATTGATATTATATAATATATTCAATATAATTTTTGGTTTTATTTATTTGTAATAAGAGTAATATTTATTTTATATGATAAATGTTAAAAAGTGGTTTTACGTGTTACATGTGAATGAGATAAATTTTTTTTTTCCAAACATACAAATTTTTTATTTTATAAAACTGATTACATATTATTAATATTTGGTAAAAATTACAATATAATAATAATTTAATTTTTGGGTAAAATGATAAATTACTTATCTCAAAAAAACAAATTACTGTGGTAAAAACTATTATAGTAAAAGTAAGTATACTTAATAGAGGGGAGAATAACATGATAGAAAAAGATTTTTCATTTAAGAGATGTGAATTGACAATGAAATATCTAAAATTAGTTATTTTTCAATTTTTTATGTTTTTTGGGTGATGTTTACTTCCAATTAATGAATTGTTTTGGGTATTTATAAAAATGAAACTCCTCCTAAATTATAAAAGGGAACCAACTCCCCTCCCTCTTTTAAACCTATAAATTTATTTCAATCTTACAAAAACCTACCCAAATGTATCCCCATAATAATTTAAAAAACTATTGAGATACTAGTTTTATGAATATACTAACCCAAGGGTCCTTAATCTGATATACATATGAGGATTTTTGAAATTATGGTATTCTCTTTCACAATGATATTTCTTTGGAAATATTTTTTTCAACAGTCAATTATATATTAAAATTAATTATTTAATAAAATATATATATACAATATAATGAGATATTATTTTTTTATTTCATAATAACATTCCTTCAATTTATATTTTCAATAAAAAACAATCCATTTCTCATGTGTTTGATGGAGTTCCCCCTCATTAACCGATGCAATTGTTTCCATAATTTTCTCACCTTGATTGTCATGGTGGGTAAAATAATAAATTTATATCAAAAATGTTAATGTTATTAACTATTTGTAATAATTTTTTCATACACCTACTTAACCATTTACTCATAAAGTCAATGATATTGTTTTTTATTGCATACATATGACCTACTGTCTCCATGATGCAATATGATTCATTTTCCAAATCAAAATTTCAAGAATGGTTTTAAACATTTAACCAATAGATAGATATGATATTTATAACTTTATTATCATTTTGGAGATGATTTATATTTATCCTATGCACCTAAAATTTAACATCAATGACTAAACATTCTTGAAAAAATGAATTAATTAACACTCTAAATAATGTATATAACAAAATCTAAATAATGAAATTTTTGTAATATTTTGTAATAGGAAAACATAATGTATTATTAATGTTAATATGGTTATGTTTTAAAGTAATAAAATTATTAAATCCATTAAATATTATTTTAATTAATTTTCAACTACAAGTAATCATGAGGTAAGATATTTTGTCTCAATTTCGATTCTTTTAGTCGTATTTCAATGTTATACATCTAATTTTTTTATATGAAGTATATGAATACCATTTTAAATTTTACATAATGAATACTTGGTATTTAAAGGTATTTTATGTTCAAATTTATATTTTTTAATCCATGTGTACTTGTCATGAATAATACAAATAGGATGGGTGTTTCATAACTCAATTTATTTTAATTGTGTTATATTACTAATTCATTGTATTTGATATTCAATGATTATATATATAATTAAATTTTATTATATTATGTTTTATTTCCAAATATATTAGTTGGATTTAAATATTGATACAAATTATTATTTCATTCATTATTCCTTACTTAAACAATATGATATTCTTTCGATATTTCGTCACAATTTCCCATCAAATGGGATATATTTGTTATTATAAACCAATTTACTTTTTTGAGATGTATATAGTTACCAATTAGTATGTTTAAAAAAAAATATTTATAAAATATTTATTTAATGTTTCATTTGATGTTATATCATTCATTGGGCATACGATTCAAAAGTAAACAATGTGGTGAGAGAGTTATGTTTCAATAAGATTTTATTTGGGATTTTTTATTCTTTCATTTCCATTGAATAAAATTATTTCAAAACAATATAATAAAACTATTTATCTTTTTTATCCTTTAATTATTTATGAGAGTTTCATGAAATATTACCACTTTACTCTATTTGGTACACAAAATTAACATGAAAATGATAAAAATAAAACTGACATTATTTCCATTTTCTGTCAGAAATAATTTTTCTTTCAATTCCATATTCCAAAAAAAAATTTATTTATTGATATTAATAATAAAATAGGAATTTATAAAGTCATTTTTATCAATGAAAAGATTTTTAAATATTTATTAGAAATTAATAAATGATTCCTATTACAGACTAGATTCTTTTTTACTTTTCATACAAAAATAAAAAAGGAATATATACCTTAAAATACTCGTAATGTATAGATTTTACTAATTTAATAGCCACCCAATGATTTGATACCACATTTATATGTTTATAGGATTATTTATAAGGAAAATATATTTCCTTATATTTTGTATACTTTATGTTTTAAATATTGATTTTCAAATTAAAATAGTATTTCCCCAATAAATTTAAAATGATATTATTATGGAATATCTTTACATAAATGAAAACAAATATATATTTTACTACGTTAAGGGAATGTTATAATGGTATAATAATTATTATTTCCCTAGATTATTTATCCTTATATTGACCATGGAATTTATTTACATTCACATTATGAATTTATTCTGTGGTTGTTAACCTTCTCTGGAATTATTTAATTTCATCTGAATATTAGACATTAATATTCCATTAAATATCCATTATTGTTATCATGGATATGTTTTTTTATTAAAAATATATAATTTTTAAATATTTTGTATTAAAATATAATTCTTTTTATTTTATTGGGGAAAATATGGACAAATCTATATTCTTTACTGAATATAGATATTTATTGAAAAGGAATATTGTTTATAAATTGATATGATAATTTGATACATGTGGAATTATTTAGACATGCAGTGGTAGGTTGGAATCAAAATTTTATACAACCTATAAAAATTAGCTAGTCACATGAGAAAAATTAGTTGGCTGACAATCATTGGGTTATTGGTGTACACATACCCTTAGTTTTAAATAGTTTTGATATAAGGTTTTGATGGTATAGATTATTAAGTATGAGATCACGAAATCCAATTTAAAGAATTTACTTAATTGAAAATTTATCTATTGATTTATATTTTAGTTTTTGATTAGTTATAACATATATAGATTAGCTTTATGTTTGTGTGAATATTTTTATGGAATAATGTGATCTTTACTGATTCATACTATATTATTCTTCATATTAAAGTGATTGGTTATGTGAAATGTTATATTTTTTATTTACCATTCCTTATTGATTATGACTTATTGATTCATGATAGCTACCACTGAATATAATCCTTATAGAGAATTTCATCTCACCATTATTTTTCCCTTTCACCAATATATAAAATTGGAATCATTAAATGTGTTCAAGGATGAAAAGTATTTTCTTTTGATTCGATGTAATTTATGTTTTCAAATATTATATGAGACACATGTATGTATATAGTTAATCAAGAATACTAAACTATTTCATCTTTTGTGATGAAATCAACTGTATCTTATTCTAATGTAATGAATTAACCACAAGTTCTCAGTTACTCGGGTTACAGTCTTCACAAAGTAGATATATTAATATATTATGAAGTTATTTTTTATGAGAATACCCCACTAACTTTATCTAGAAAATACACACCCATTTATGGGAACCAATTCTAAAATATACTTGTCTTTCTCAAACTTTCCACTGAATAGAACCATCTAAATTTGATCTTAAGGAAAAGTATAATATATATTAATGGGATTTATCTCAATATAAGCATAACACCCTTTATGAAATAATATTTTAAAATAAATCTTGTTTACATTACCTTACTGATGATTCCATAATTGGGAGTGATATTAGTCATTTAACATGATTAATTATCTATTGAAAAGTTATGATTTTTATTTTCTAGTATATAAAAACTGTTTTGGAAATTATTTATACCATAACAAATTTTACATTCATAAAAATTTCGTTTTTTATTTCAGAGAAAGAAAATAATTCTATAATTACATAAGTTGAATAAAAAAATAATGTTCTTTGTAAAAATGGGTATATAATAAAAATAAATTATATCTAGCATAATTATATTTACAAATTATATATAGTAGTCTCCTATTAGAATTAAAATAGGTCTCACTATATTAGAATCATAAATATCCATCTTACTATTAGAAATATTCCATAATATTCCATGTTCCAATATTTTGATACAAATGTTAGAACTAAAATCTATTATTGAAAAATAAATAGTATAAATGGGAAATATTCGCCCAATAATGAACCAAAATAAATATTACACTTTATTCAAAAACATATATAATTTGGTATAGTTTCATTTATTTATATAACTAATACATAAATTATCATACCCATTATCCACCCTCTAGATCAATCTCTTCTTGAATGATTTTTTTGAATATTTGCTGGGATGTAAATTTTACACTCACATTTTAAACTATAATTTCTATTTGTTCCATAAATTATTGAATTATTATCATTTTGTATGAATTAATATTCATGTAAAATCAAATTGAATTAATCTATATATGTATTTTCTATATTTTTTGGTTGATATTTATAATAAAACATGATGATATTGAAAAATATGAGAAATTAATGATGTTTTTCCTAATTACTTAGTATACATATATCTATGTTATGCAAAATTCTTAATGTTTCTGATAGTATTACAACATGAGGTCTAGATGGAACTCATTACCTTAGATTTCATTTAAATAGTTGACTATAAATTTTAAAACTATCTTTGAGTACTTTTTCTCTAATATATATCATATATATAAGAAAACATTAATTATGCATCCATGTATTCATGAAGATTCTATATCACAGTAGTCATAAATTAATATATCAAATTTAACATCAAATGAAAATTTGTGTTTTTATATCCTTTATTTATCCTCATCACTAGATAACTTCGAGTACCTAATAGGAACTACGATCTCCGATATATAAAAATTCCACTCTTATTGTAGTATAATGTGAAATTTCATGTACCATTAAAAGAAGTTATCTTCTGTCATGAGATTATAATTATCGAAGATTGATCATAAGGATACTTACATGTATTAATATATTGTATTTTTTTCTAATGTGAATAAGAAAACATATTTATTACTTTATTCTGAATATATTTTTTATGAAATTATTAAATTCAATTGTTCTCTCCCTATTATAGAAAACCTTATTATCCATAATCATTGGATTTAGGATATCTATATTAATATACATTCTAGTTGTAAGAATATATATTTCCAATAAAATTATCATGATTAAGCCCTTATTTAATTAGTAAAATTTAGTTAGGTGTGTTTACTTTCCAACTACATTTACTCTTAACTCTATGATTTGTAGAGTGGACTCTACAATCTTGAAATCCAATATTTTTTCCCCTAAAAAATTCCTCTGAATTACACTATCAATTTATAAGTAAATAAACCCTTGACAACAACTTGTTTTTTTAAATATAATCATTCATTATATCTCGTTGATAATTTAATGTTCCAAAATAGGGGATAAAAATGTACTTAGAACTATTTAGGTATTCTAACTCAAGTGATTGGAACCATTTTTTGTCATATTAATTTGATTTAGGGATATTGTTCAACATATCCAAAAATGTTATTTATTTAAATATTCCAATTAATTTTTAATACCATGTATAACATACCTAATTAATTAAACATTCATGATAAAATAATTAATGAATTCTAATTTTATTTTAATTTATCTTTTCACACTTGTTCATTTATTTTTCTTATTTTGAAACGTTTTTTCATTTAACTAAAAAATTAATCATAAAAAATTAATAGAGTTTTACTAAAAAATAAATCTAATATTTGAAATGGTCCTGAGATTTTATCTATTGACCATTTTATTAATAATTTCAGAAACAAAACATTTCCATAGGGGTAATAAATAAATAATCTCACCAACAACCTAGAAAACAATATGACCTTCATATATCTAGTTGGTTTATATAATAATTATTTAACTTCATAAGACTTTTCTAAGTCATATTAATTCAAATTAATATGTTATCTTCATAATTATACAAATAGAGGAAAAATAAATCCAAAAATAGACAATCATTTTAAAAAAAATGGATTCAATAAATTATAAATAATTATATATTAAAATGTGGAAACTCTAAAAAAATGAATATTTTAGGAATAATGGATATATTTAATGGGTTACCAACATTAGGTTTTCATTGGTTTTAAAAAAATTAATACAAATAACAAGTCAAATACAACCCTATAATCTAATAAGGAGGATCTTTCATATTTTAATATATAATTCACATTAAATAAGAGTTCCCTTGAACTCAATAACAACATTGATTATGTTTTTTATCATAAATTGATGAATTTTCATTTCTATGGAGAAAAAATAATGTATCCCAAATGTGTATCTACACATTGTTGAAGAATATTTTAATACTAGTGTAGTAGATAAGTGCTTCACACTGTGTATTATCGATCCCACCATGATGTTCTTCTATTCCTTCTATATTCCTAATAGGCTATATTTTAGAATTATTCTCTACATGGGTAGAGAATATTCTAATGTGCTCCTAGTTGGTCACAAAATATAACCTAAATAAAAAATATGATATATTTCTTCCTTATATACTTATGGATAAAAAATTTATTATTAGACAATTACCTTTGTAATTGTAATTAATATATTTTAAAACCATAGTATAATAATAATAATAAGACCATTATTATAACACAGGGCATGAAATTAAGTAAAATATCATTTCTTAAAAAAATAAATTAATCCATATTTTAATGAGATTGAATAAAACAAATCATTTGCATCAGGCAATCAACTTAAACAAATAATCATCAAATAGGATTTACTTAAACATGATTAATAAAATATTTATAAAAATAAATATAATTCATTTGATAAATAAATAAATATTAGATTCACTAAATACTTAAATAAATAATTATTTCAATTTTTTTATCTCTAAATAAATATTCATATTAATATATTCTCTAAATTGGTGGAAAATTAAATATATATTTACAGCCTTTTGAATAACAAACATGAGACATAAATCATCTTAATTATTCAAAAATAAAATATTATGTGATTGGATATTTTGGATCAAATTTATTGTATAAATATAATACGATATTCCATTATTCTTACTAACAAATTTTATATAATTTAATTAAATTTTAGGCAATCATAGTTTGTGACCCTCTCATCCACTTTCTTAGTAGTATTATATGAACAAACATAAATTCCATGACTAAAAAAATCATATAATAGAACCCACTATGAAATGTGTTTATTTTTACACTGAAATAGACATTATAACTAACCCAGATTTTTAATATAATCTTTTTTATATACTTATCTCAATAAGGATGATACCTAATTTTACAAACATTTTATATGGATGATTTATCTTCCTTTGACTATCTAAAATGAACACATTGATGAAATTACATTATCATAAATTTAACTAGATAGTTATATTTTTATTATAAGTGTATAGATAACCTTTAACAATAGTCCCTGATATGTAACCCATCCTTAGCATGCGATAAATATTACAATGAACCACACATCTAGGTTACAATAGGATATGAGTTAGAGATTCCCACCAAAGGTATAAACACACCCACATGAGAGGAATAACCCAAATAATTCTAGAATAATTTTAATAAAATCACAAAGAAACTCGGTAATATAATATAAATACCAATATCTAAAAATGAAATTAATCTTCACACAAATGAATGTCCCTAAATACATTACACCAAATCTTAATGACTTTGTAATTGATTATGATGAATTCTCTAATCATCATGCTAGTAAATTCCATCATGATCACTGAATGACTATGGACTCCCTAATATATTTTATATTTATAATGGTAATCATTCATGGATACTCAATACAATTCTCTATAGGAATACTCATGAAATGTTCAAAATGAATCTTAATGCCTCATTGAATAAATTGTAGGACCAACACACACCTATCCAAGGAAAGGATCATAGATCACTAATATAAAAATACCCTATACCAATAGTATGGATGTCTGTTGAATGTTTTATGTCAGACACCCTAGTTTTGATAATCCCAAATCTTGATTCCTTGTTATGATAATAGTGTTTCATTAATATTTATAGTTTCTATCAAGTGATGAATCTGTGTCTTTAATCTCACTATTCTATCGATTATGTTTATAGTGAAAAATTTATTTAAGAGTTAACCATAGGAAAGTTACTGATAGAGCTTACCACTGGAAGGTTATTGAGAGAGTTTACCATTGGAAGGATGCCGATAAGGTTACCCCTCAAATGTTACTGATAGAGGTTACCACTTGAAGGTTACCGATAGAGGTTACCACTAGAAGGTTATCAATAGAGGTTACTGCAATGAAGTTACTGATGTTGAACCCCACTGCTGAGTTATCAATACAAGGTAATAACCACATGTCTATCACTCAAAAGATATTGTTATAAATCCTACAGACAAACCCTACCGATGAATCCTACCAATGAAGCCTACCAATGAAGCCTACTGATGAAGTCCACTATTATCAACATACCAATACCAACTATTCAACCATATACATTTTCAATTTATTAATTTTATTATAATGGTCATATTTGGTAAATTTATTTATTTAGACATTAATTAATGATGATTTTTCACATATCAAGAGATCATATTTCGAGATAGTAAGAGGTGTGAGGAATACCACATCCAGTTTCTTTATTCATATTGTCGAACCTCAAATTTAAAATAGAAGACCAAGGGAGAGAAGAACAACATAGGACACCAGATAGAGAGTTATCACATGCTAGATCTGAAGAACAAAATAAGCACACCAACACTCTCACTATGAACCCAAGATCCTCAAGAAGATCATTTTGGGAGAAAAAAATTAAAGAATCTATTCTATGTTTTATATAATCTCCGACAACCTATGAAGCATAACACTCAGTACCTGTAAGCTTGAACTTGGAGTTCCATCACTCTGTTTTTGGATACATGTTCCATAAAAAGACTCATACTATGAATTCTTTTTTCCAAGGAGTCAAGATGCGAACTCTAAATACATAGATTATTCTAAAATTAATCATTGTAACAATAACTCTATTGCGTTCTTTTATTTTACATTTCTCAGAAGTGTGTGTTTGTCTATTACACACACTATCTTGTATACTGAAACTAGAGGATAATGAAAATCCTCACACGAATCATTATTTATTCTTTTTTACCCACATTTAATTATTGAAGATACTGTGTGTGGTCTGGATTGTTTTGTTTTTCCCACAAAGAACTATGGTAGAGGGTGTGTGCCCTAGAAAGTTTGTGAAAACTATTGTAAACACTGACACTGTCTATGTATCAAGTGTGCTGTTTATATAAACTGCATGGTTGTAGGTGATCAACATGTGGAGAGGGTTAAGTTTCATCTTGAGGCTAAACGTCTTATTTAACTCTGACGTGTTCTATATTTTTTTAATACTCTATTTTTTTATTTTCCATTGCTTATTATTTCATAAATAGAAATCTATTTCACATTGACTCTGATTTTTAATTCTAGTTAGTGTGTGAATGTGTTTAATTCAATATACATGTTTCAAAAGTTGAATTAGTGTTGTACACTGATTCAATAGAGGACTAATAACCCTTTGAGAAACTTTTTGACAAACTAAACATCTATATGTCTACAGCCTTAATAAGCTGGGTTGTTTCAAAATTGGGGAATCTTTATCATAATGTTTTAAAAAATATTTTAAGTAGGAACTCAATTCACCCCCACCCCACTTGAGTTTCCACTCAGACCAATAGTTTCTATCAGAGGTTTAAATTTTAATTTCTACAACATGAACTTCTGTGCATGTTTTAAAATTCTATTCAACTATGATTTTAGTTGTATCTTAATGATCTTAAAATTTATATAATATCTAAATGTTCAGTTTTTTAACTTCTAATTAAATATAGACAACTGAGTTGAGGGTGAAGCTACCAACAAGACACCTTTCATTAATGGTAATAACTATGCTCAATGGAAATGAAAAACGAAAATGTATCTAGTGAGTATGGGTCCTAAAATCTGGGAATAAATTGAATAACAACATGCATTACCTTCAACTGCTAGGGACACATGGTCTTAGCTGACTGAAGCTACATATAAAAATAATTATAAATCAATGAATGTATTGGACTCTTATTTAGGTGACGAAGAATTCAATAGAATATCTGTTTATAAAACTGTATATGAAATATGGGATACATTGACTATTTCTCACGAGGGATCAACCAATCTAAAAATAAATGAGATTAAATAACTATACTGTTAAATATGATAATTTTAAAATGATGACTGATGAACTTATAAATAAAATGTATCTCAAGTTTAATAGAATAGTAAATACTATCAATGTACTTGGGAAACCAGTGGACAACATGGATCAGATTATTAGGTTTCTTCGATGCCTACCTGACAGATAAAGATGATCTTCTGTTTCTATCTGAGAATCTTGTGACATATGTAAGCTACCAGGGAAGGAAATAATAAAAAATCCTATGATGTATGAAGAAGATATTAAGGTGAATCCAGATGAATATGAAGTACCAAGAAAGAAATCCATAGCATTCAATACTGCTACCTCAAAGTGAAAAGATAAATAAAATGTTCATGTTCGTGCAGACACTTCAACTAGTGAAGATTTAGCTTCTGACAGTGATGATGATATGGATGATCTTTCTAGAAGATTAAAAAAGTTCTACCAAAAGAATATGTTCTTTAGAAAATAAAAAATAAAGGTATTATAGTTAAGGAAAATGGGAATAGGGTAGTAAATGGAATGACAATACAAATGAGATAGTCTGATATGAGTGTAAATGAAAAGGCCATGTGAAGGCTGATTTCACCAGGCAGAAATTTAAGAAGAAATATGAAGAAAAGGTAAAGTTATATAAAAAGGATACTAATGCTTCTTGGTGTTCTTCATAAGATAGATTTAGTGGATATGACGCTTCTCATATTGAAAAGAACAAACATTCAAACCTGTGTTTCATTATAAAAACATGTGAGGAAAATTGTTTAAAGGGCTTCAACAAAACTTTATGGTATTTGTATAGTGGATGTTTAAAACATATGATAGGAGACTATTTATGCTTCTAGAGCATAGTTAATATCTATGTTAGAGATGTTACATCTGGTGAAAAAGCTAAAGGTGAGATCATCGACTTAGTCCATATTGGTAACCCAAATACTATATTAATTCAAAAGTACTTTTTGTTGATGGGTTAAAAAAATCTACTTAATATCTCTTAGTTTTGTGATGATGGTTTAAAAGTTACTACTGAAAATGATGCATGTAAGGTTTTTAAATATAAAAATGATTTAATATTCACATATATTAGAAATAAAAATGTATATGTTGTTGATTTAATCTCTTTATCTATGAAAAATGTTTATGGTTCAAATTATTTTTATAAGGAATCCTGGTTATGGAACATAAGATTGGGACACTATAATGTGCACTCACTTAAGAAACTAACCATGAAAGGATTAATTATAGACTTACCTATATTTGAATTTCCACACAACAATGTTTTTAATCCTTGTCAAAAGGGAAAATAGCACAACGTTTCTTTCAAACCAAAGAATGAAGTTTCCACTTCTCAACTACATGAGTTAGTTCGCAATGGATTAGTTTTGACCATTTAGAGTTTCATATTCAAATGGGATGCCCTATGATTATGTTGTTGTACATGATTTTCTAGATACTTTGGTACACTTTCTAGCTCACAAAATTGAATCTTGTTCTTACTTCATTAAATATTCTATGTCTGTAAAAAAAATTAGTGTACATAGAATTAAGACTCTAAGAAGTGATCATGTATGTGAGTTTGAAAATTAGGAGTCTGAATCTTTTTTCTCAAAAAATGTCTATAATCACAATTTCTCTACTCCTAGAACACCTCAACAAAATAGAGTTGTAGAAAGAAGAAATATGACACTTCTAGAGATTTCTCCGACTATGCTAAATGAGTATAATTTTCCTATCTATTCTTGGACTAAAGCTATTAATACATCTTGTTACATCATCAATCATGTCTTAATTGGACCTGTTATTAAGAATACTCCTTATGATTTGTGAAATAATAGGATTCCTAAGGTTAATTACTGTAGAGTTTTTGGTATCAAAGTCTTTGTCCATAAAACTAAGGATAATATTGACAAATTATCTTCCACGTGTAATGAAAGAATTTTCCTAGGTTACTAAACTTCTTTTAATGCTTATAGAGTATTAAATAATAGAACCAAATGTGTTGAAGAATCCATTCATGTATAATTTGATGAGATGGATCCATATGAACAAAAAACCTATCTTGAACATCTTGGGGATGATATATCAAATCTAGACCTTAATGATAATGAAAATGATCCCTTAGTAAAAACAAATAGTTCTTGAAATTTTCCAAATTCTGAGAATGTTGAATCTCAACCTATAGAAAACCATGAGGAGGCTAGTCCAACCATTTTTTGAGGGACTAGAACCCTCCTGAATAATCTTTTAGATGTTGTATAAGGTGATTAAAATTGAGGAACACAAACATGAACTTCTATGAGAAACCAGGTTGAACATCAAGCTTCGCTTTCACAGATTGAACCCAAAAATATTAATGATTCTATAAATGATTAATTTTGGGTGATAGATTTGAAGGAAGAATAAAATTAGTTTGAATGAAACAATGTTTTGGAATTAGTAGAAATACCCAAAGACACCTTGACCATAGGCTCTAAAAGGGCATTTAGAAATAAAGTTTATGAAACTGGAAACATAGATAGAAATATGGCTAGAATAGTTTCACAAGTATAGACTCATGATAAATGAATCAACTATGAGGAAACCTTTGAACCTATAGCTAGAATGGAAACCATTAGGATACTACTTGCTTATAAAGTTCATCTGAATATCAAACGTTATCAAACAGATGTCAAAAGTGCATTTCTAAATGGGTACATAGTATGGGGTGTATTTGTTTAGAAACCCCCTTGCTTTACAAATCCCCATTTATCAAATCATGTTTATAAACATTCTAATGCTTTATGTGGTCTAAAACAACCTCCTAGATCTTGGTATGATAGACTTAGTTTTTTTCTTATTTCAAAATGTTATATTAAAGGAATATTTGATCCTACCCTTTTTGTTAAATTAATTTAAAAAAATGTTTTAATAATAAAAATTTATATATATGAAATGATTTTGGGATCCAATAAAAATTATTAATGTACTGATTTTTCAATTATAATGCAATAGGAATTTGAAATAATATTAATGGGGGAACTAAAATTTTTCCTTGGATTTCAAATTATTGAAAATAAAAATGGTATTGTTTTAAATCAAAGAAAATATAATAAGGATACTTTGAAACTTTTTGGATTGGATGGTAATAAAGGTAGTCATAAACCTATGAGTACCACTTTTAAGTTGGATACTGATGAAACTGGTAAACCAGGGGATCAATCCAATTATAGAGGTATGATTGGGAATCATCTCTACCTTACTGCTAGCCAGCCTGATATTATGTACAGTTTATGCATGTGTGATCATTTTCGACCTAATCCAG
Source organism: Viscum album (assembly GCA_963277665.1). Taxonomy (NCBI): domain Eukaryota; kingdom Viridiplantae; phylum Streptophyta; class Magnoliopsida; order Santalales; family Viscaceae; genus Viscum; species Viscum album. Next base: position 1,260,402,040 of record OY728145.1, on the reverse strand, counting down.
AAAATTTTTATTTAATATCTATTAGAATAATTTTTAAATATCTCAAGCATACTAAAAACTTAGGACTATTTTGTCCAAGAGTAAAATCATTTGATATAATAATTTATTTAGATGCTAAATTTGTTGGTTGTAAGTTAGGTAGAAAAATAAATTCAGGAACATGTCACATTTTAGGTAAGTCACTAGTATTATGGTGTAGTAATAAATATAATTTTGTTGCATTATACACTGCTGAAGCTGAAAATATAGTTGGTAGTTTTTGTGTTCAAATTCTGCGAATAAAACACATGTTACTAGAATATGGATATCAATTCAAATATGTCTCTATAAATTGTGACAATACTAGTTCTATTAAAATATCTAAAAATTCTTTATCACATGCTAGGACAAAGCACATTGTTTTGAGACATCACTTCTTGATAGATCATTATCAAAGAGGTGATATCAGTCTTGATTTCATTGGTACTAAACCCCAATTAGCTGATATATTCACAAAGACTTTTTTTCCTAAGAGGTTAAATTACATGAAACATGAGTTAGGTATGATAAACTATTAAGACAATACCTAACCATTAGACCTCACCTATAACACCTCACCGTTAGTTGTCACTGTTAAACCTCACTGTTGGACCTCACCGTTAGACCTCACTGATAAGACCTCAACGTTAGACCTCACTGATAAGACCTCACCGATAAGATGTCACCATTATACCTCACTGTTATACCTCACCAATAAGATCTCAATATTAGACCTCACTATTAGACCTCATCATTAGACCTCACCGATTAGACCTCACCATTAGACCTCACAGTTATATCACACCGTTGGACCTCACCATTGACACCTTACCCTTAGTCGACCTTTCTGGGGCTTCCCATTTTTCTTATAGAATCCAAAATGATTTATCTATAATTTATTTCATTTATTTGATTTTTTAGATCCCTAAATGATAAAAATAAAGTAAAAACACATTTCGATCAACATAAATCCTCTATGAAACCTCTTTCCCCCAATCTTTGGAACCCAACCTTCTGCTTAAACCCTAAAACTGCTCCAGATCACAATAATAATATTGAAAACCCTTATGGTTGATAATGAAGGATATGAAATGAACCCTAATATACCTCAAGCTAGGTCTATTATTGGAAGTATAGTAATGTAAAAACTTATAAATCCACATTTTTCAAAGAGGGAAATCATGGTTGAAAATGAATTATATTCAGAATGGCTATTGTCAAGAAAGTCTCTAGGGATGAAGGAACTCGATGTTCAGGATTTTGTAGAATGCTTTGAAAATAACAATGGACCATACTACCCAAAGCTAGTCATGGATTTTTTTAGTCTCTGATGTTCAAATAGTCTGGGGATGAGAACTGAATGTCTTCAAAAGTAAATAGAGTAAGTGTGAGCTTATCCTCTGGGGAATGGGATGAATACTTAAGATTACCACATGAAGGAATTTTTGATTACTACTATGGATTGGTACCTTCCAATATTGAGTATTTATACTATAAAGAGGCTTTGGCCGAGCTGACAGGGAATGGAATCCCTAAAAAGATGATTACTGCTGAAATAGAGGGAGAAAACATGTTACTTTTTATGTTTATTTAGCATGTCTTGAGTCCCAGGAGAGGGGAATTATCCACCTTAAAGTATCAAGACATATCACTTTTGTATATATTTAATCATGGACAATAGATAAATATTTTTAGGTTGCTGATAATTCAGCTAGAGTATATGACAATGTCTAGTTCTAAATCAAATTATTTGTTTTAGGCCAAGTTTATATCCTTGATGTTGAATGTTAAAGGAGTTTCTGGAAATAATTAAGAAACTACAGTTTTAAGGGACACCTTCTAAATTTCCAAAATGATTAGTAAGTTTATGAAGTTAATATGGAACCCTTGGAAATGAAAAGGGTGAATAATAATGATAAGCTATATACAGAATTCAATCCTGTTACGCATCATAATAGGCCATAGAATAAGAGAGATATAGGTTTAATGCCTAATGAAGTGGATTCATTATATTCAGATGAAGAAGAAGAGGTTTCTATTGTACAAGAAAGAGAGGATTCTCCTATATATGAAAGTAGTGATCCGGACCTTTCCTCAAGTCCTCATACCAATGCTGTATCATTTGATGGGACTAGCCCACGAAAAGAGACTACCTAAAAGAGAGGTTGTCGTAAGGGATAATGATGATGTTGGAACCTGTGAAGAAGAAGGAGATGATAATGTCTTAAGAAACATTATTGTTGGAGAGACCTTAGAGAAGGAGGATGAAGCTGACACTGATCTTGTGGAATTTGAGATAGTTGTTGCTGAAAGTTAAGAGTAAGAGAATATTGAATCAGCTGGAGCTGAAATTGTTATGAATGTGGTTGAAGATACTTTGAAGAAGTAGCCATGGACTATCCTTTTTCTATAATTGATCAAGGAGGAATGACAGAGATAAATGTAATTTATAATTATAGATCTCCAAGTGAGGGGGAGGAACCTGTTTCCACAGGTCCAGTTTTTGTTCATCATGGAATAGAATATTGGTCAGATGATCCTGGATTCATGGTCTTGGGATTAGACTATGGTGACTCTGAATATGACAAGCCAAACAGAAGCCCTCTATTTCATTCTATTTCAGAGACCACTATTGTACAACCTGTAGTGCTTCTCCCTCAAGACAATGTGAAGAAGGATGATTTAGAATAATTAAAATTAGGTTTTAAGAGACATTTTTGATGATAGATCTATTTGGATAGAGATATTAGTGGCTCACAATCAAGAACATGTAACTTCTACATTGGACATGCTAATTTATACCTCTCACTCAAATTTGCTACATGAAGTGAAGTAATGTTAGAATAAAGTCATAACCTTGGAAAAATATATGAAAACTATGAAGTAATAAATTGTGAGATTAGACTCCTATATGGCATCATGAGTTCATGTGGACAAAGACGTTAAGTATGTTAAGATTGTTGTTCAACATATGGTCACTGTGCTTGAGGTCATTAAGAAGTCTATAGAGGCACATGTGAGTGGTCAGGATGGTGATGGGAAAATATTGATCAATGGTCTGACAATGAACATTATGGAGATAATGGATTTTTCAATGGAACCTATATGTGCATCTTCTTAATCGTTAGCATCTCCTCCTATCAATCTAGAATCGTTCAGATCGGTTGTCAGAGAAGAAGCGGAAAAACTCTCTGGTGAAAGTACCTCATACCCTCATTATATGACTCAGGTCATTTCCACTACCAGAGAGATTCATAAGATTATGGTAGATTACTTAAGGGAGTCTGATCAAGATCAAAAGGTCATCAAAGGTCATATTTATTTCTACTATAAAATGGTGTACACCAAGCATCAGATGGATGGTCACTTCAATATGCTCCTAGAAAACATGATGCAACATCATTATGGATCAATTTAGTGTGCTTAGAGAATTGAATCCTATCTTAGAGAAATTCATGGAGAATAAGGATGATTTTATCTTAGCTATAGAAAGAGGAGGCATCATTATTATGGACTTCAGGAATCTTCTTTTCCCCTTCCACCATGTGACCTTCACTCCCATTATTATTTCTCCAGCATTACCATCTTCTTCAACTTCCTTAGGCTTTAACAGTGTTTCCCCTTTGATGAATCCTGTATAGGATATTAGAATATTGAACCCTGTTATCCCCTAGAGATCTACACACTATCATTCTACTGATTCTTCTATAGTAGCTCATCTTACACTATTTACTACCATACATTTTCCTATCCCTCCAACTTCTGGACCTGCCTCCTCCGCTTCCAAAGACAATGATCCTTTGGAAATTTTTGATATAGACGTAATGTGGGGTGTCATAGCTGATATGGATCTTTGTAATCTTTTTTTATATTTTATTATTACTTCATTAATATAAATATACTATTTTGTCTCTTTTTGTCTTTTTTGTTAATATCAAAGGGGGGGGGGTAGTAGACTATATTTTTTGCATATATGGTCTATTATCTCTCCATAATAAACTTGTTTCAATTATATTGATCCATAATAAATGTAAACTCCCACCTCTAAATATATTAGAAAATGTTCTTAACCCAGATTCAATAATACTTAAATCTAAATTTTCACTTACATAACTTGTGAGCATCAAATTGGGGTAGATTGTTGGACTCACCTGATTTGATAATCCCAAATATTGATTCCTAATTATGATAATCATAATTCATTAATATTTATAGTTAATATCATGTGATAACTATGTATATTTAATCTCACTGTTCTATCGATTATAGTGACAATGAAAAATTTCTTTAAGAGGTTACCTATAGAGGTTACCAATGGAAGGTTACTGATAAAGGATACCGCTGGATGGTTTTTGATAGAGGTTTATTATGGAAGGTTACTAATATAGGTTACCTATAGGTGGCTACCTATGTTGAAATTCACCGCTTAGTTATAAATAAAATGTCATCTCCATGAGTAAATCACTCTAAGGATATTGTTATAAAGCCTACCGATGATGGCTATAGATGAAGCATACTAATAAATCCTATAAATAAAGCCTACCGATTAAGCCTACTGTTATTAGACTAAAGATAACCACTCTTATACTCCATAATTTTTCAATTTATTATGTTTCTTAAAATGATCATATTTGGTAAATTTAATCCTTCTCACATTAATTATTGATGATTTTAGACATATCAAGAGTCTGTATCTAGATCTAGTATGAGGTATGAGGAAGACCGCACATGGTTTTATTATTCCTATTTTCAAACTTCAAATATGTAATAGAAGAAAAAGGAAGAGAAGAACAATAGAGGAAACTATAGAGAGAGTTATCACATGCTAGATTTGACGAACAAAAGAAGGACACCAGCACTCTCACTGTGAACCCAAGAGCCTCAAGAAGATCATTTTAGGAGAACAAATTCAAGACCTTGTTCTATGCTTCATAAAATCTATGTCAACCTAAGAAGCAGAACACCCAGTACTAGAAAGATAGAACCCAGAGTTGTGATACTCTGTTTTTGGATACAAGTTCCAGAAAAAGACTCTAACTTTAAATTCATTACTCCATGGAGTCAAGAGTTGAACTCTAAACACATAGATCTTTCTAAACTAAATCATTATATCTTAAACACTATTGAGTCATTTTATTTTACATTTATGAGAAGTGTGTGTTTATCTATTACACACACTATCTCCTGTTCATAAACTAGAGGATACAGAAAATTCTCACACCGATCATTCGTTATTGTTTTGTTTCCAATGTGTAACTATGGAAGAGACCGTGTGTGGTATGGAATGTTCGTTTTTTCCATGAAGAAATGTGGTTGAGGGTGTGAGCCATTGATAGTTTGTGAAAACTATGTTAATTCCCAATACAGGATGTTTATCAAGTGTATTGTTAATATAATCTTCTTGGTGGCAGGTGATCACCAGGTTGTGAGGATTAAGTCTTCGCATGAGACTGATCCTCTTATTTAACTCTATTGTGTTCTATATTTTTGTAATACTTTGTTTTTATATTTTCCATTTCTTATAATTTCAAAAACAAAAAAGTATTTTACATTGACTCTGATAGTTTTTATGGTTAGTGTGTGTGTGTTTAATTCAGAAAACATGTTTTAAAAGTTGAATAAGTGGTGTAAATTGATTCAGTTAAGGACTAATCAACCTTTGTGAAACTTGTTTCCCAACTAAACATTTATATCTCCACTTCCTTAATCAACTAAGTTATTTTAAAATTGGGGAATCTTTAGCACAAATTTTTAAAAGAAATTTTAAGTAAGAACTCAACTCAACCCCAACCTCTTGAGTTTCCACTCCGAACAACAATTTAGCATTGGTATAGGTCTTATGAAAAACCAATACCAATGGATTCACAAAATAGTTGGTATAGGCAATTAAAAAAATCCCCCTCATGGTTTTGATCCTAGCACCTTCTTTTTAAAATAAAATGTCCTATCCACTAACCTAACAGGCCTTTGTGAACAGAATTTGATAATTATATATATTTATATTCATAATAATTTTAAAATTTGATTTATTTAATGTTATTTGACAAAATATTCCATAAAAAATATATGTACATATATGTATAGTTTTGAGAACCATTGATATAGGTTCTTTGTTTTTTTTTTCGACACTATAATTTTTGCAAAACCATTGGTATTGGTCCAAATTAGTGAATTATACCAATAATTTTGGCCAAACCATTGCTATATGTCCTTATAAGTGACCTATAACAATGGTTTTGGCCAAACCATTGGCATAGGTCCAAATTAGTGACCTATACCAATACTGGTTCCAAAAACCTTGGTATATGTCCTATTTATAGTAATGGATCCTCACCAAGGCTCCCAATTAAGTAATGTATCAAGGTATCATAAAATTGAAATAGATGGAAATATCACAAAGGTATCCCATAACAACTTCCCCATTAGTTTGTTTCTCCCATGGCCTAATGAAAAACATCATGTTCATCTGTCAATAATATATCTAAATAATATATATATATATATATATCCATAATAAACATTATATAACCATATATTAGTGACTACATAAAATATATATGTTTCCCAAAATAATATATAACATTTCCATCACTCTCGTGAACAAGAAATGCATCAACCACATGTTCTAAATATATTATTACACATCCCCCATGATATATCAAAATCAATACTATATTCACATCATATTAGGGTATCATATTCAAGAAGTACATCAACCTTGTTCCCTTCCTCTGCCATGTGTGCCCCTCACCATGAGTCATCATCAAAACCACATCAGTGAGTATATAACATACCTTAACATTAATCCACCACCACCCATATGCATATACATACTTCTATCTATCACTACCCATATGGTATTTGAAGGGAGAGTGTGGAAGAGAGAGTATTCATTCCTATATTCCCTTTATAAGTAATATGTATATGGTAAACATATAGAACACAAATTATTATTTGCATCAATATGGTTATCCAACTCAAGTGGGATTTTTGTATAAAATAACATAGAAAATATATTTTACAATATAGTTACATGGAATCCCATCATAAAGGTTCTATAATTTAACTACACTAATATTTCTCATAATAATTACCCTATTATCACTAGTTTGACTAAAAATATTATTCCATCAAATCCCATGTTATTTAGGTTTCGATGATCTCAAATACCCTTCATACACTAATAATGATATTTTTTATATGTTTTAATCAATATTTATCTTAATTATACATTTCAACCATTCATTTCATTATTTCTATATTCTAGTTATTTTTTTTTTGAAATTTTTCTATGTCAAAAATAGTTAGAAGTGTGGGGCATTTTAATACAATGAGAAAAAACTATGTGGTCATTTTTCTATGTAAAGCAATGACAAGAAAAATTTTCCTACATAAATTGGAAAGATAGTAGATTCTCATACATGGATATCAGCTACGTAGATAAAATATGTTATGTCAGTAATCAGATATAGAGATCAATCAACCACATGAATTGATCACATGGATTAATCAACATCATGAATTGGGTGTGTGATGAAATCAACTATATTATTCCAAATAACTATATCCATTGGCGTTATGTGAAAAATCGACATTTTAATTGAAATCATATTTGTAAATATGGCCTACATAATTTCATCTATGTCATTATAGTCATTTATAGGGATTAAATTATTCAAATAAACTATTTGATGATCTTGAATTGGTTTTGTCAAGATTCAATCTATTTTTGTTACCATTGAGGAACATGAGTGAGATGTTAATAATGTAATATTTTAATTAAATATTATTTTTCATATTTATTATAACATAAATTATAATAAAAGGCATGTACCAATAATGGAAACACGTATAATGATATTTTATTTATCTCTAATATTGTGAATTATTTTAATGAAATGCATGAATCTATGATACCAAAATTTATGGATCATATACTATGTATATAAATGAAAACTTTTAATGAAATTTTATAAGATACGTATATAAATAATTATTTTTATCATGTAAAAATAGAGATATAAAAATAAAAGGATACGAGCTTCCATGCTGCTCTATTTTATTCTAAATGGAAGATAAATATATGTGATCTTTAGCCGCACAACATTGATCCCTCTTTGATAATTTTTTTAAGACTATCCTTGAGAAAAATTAATTTCAAATTAGTTCTCGTAGTGATTAAATATTTTTTTGAGTTACGCCATACCACTATGTGATTCACCTATAAACTATCTATTTTTATATCACTTATTTTATGGGTTACTGATAAAAGAAATTGATGAATGGTGTTTATAATTCCTTGTTTGATCATGGTTGATAACTCATGTTCTAGTAAAAAGAGTTGACTATTTTAACTCAATCATGAAATCATTTTAAAATATAATTGACATCCTCAGAAAAGGATTTATCTGGTGAAAATTAATATACTAATTGAAATGAGTGTTTGTAGTGTGGACTAGGGGACTTTATTCCCTAAAATAGTATATATTTCTATGAAATTGTTTTCCTTATATTTTTATTTTCCACTATTTCTTGTGATAATGAAATAATATAAAGTTTTTCATAGTAATAATACATAGGTTCATTATGTGTGGAAAATTTTAAGAATATAATTCAACCCCCTGTTAAAATATTTTCAAACCTTTTCGGACAAAAATTTGTATCATAGATTGTGAATCTTTAGTTATCAGATGCTAAAAGGTTTATATAAAAATATTTATCATCAAATTTCATTAATGAATGATAATAGAAAATATTTGTCAATGGAGAAATCAACCTACATAAATTAGAAGTAATTGATGAAATTTAGATAATTATCTTCTAAAAAATACTAAAGAGAATTATGATTTAAATTCAAAAGAGATGAATGTTATTATTTATGGAATGAGATTAAATTATTATAATATAATATCGTAACTCCAAGTAGAGCAAGAAATATAGACTACCATTCTAGTTTCCATTAATGGTATAGAGGATTTTATTTCCCTAAAATTTTATACTTCAAAAGATAATTTTGATACATTCATATAGATAGAATAAGAGGGATTTATCCAACTAAATGGAAAGAATAAATAGATTATAAATAATTTTTATTCTCTAGGAATATTAATTATTGATTGAGACAATTATTTGAATGTTCTAAGTGATTTACCTTGTATATTAATTTCAGATCCTAATTAGCAATCTAAAATTGTAAATTATATTAAAATAAAATATCCTATTGACACTCTTATGATGTGTGGGGTAAATATGGAGACTGAATTTAGAGATAATAGTTTGTTTTCGAAGTAAAATTCTACCATGTAAGTCTTAATATCAAAATATAGAAATAATCAAAACGAAATTAAATAATCCGAGTCATATGATGAAGAGACTTCAAAAATCTTTCATAAGAATAGTGTTCTTTCTTAGATTAAATAAAATTACAAAGGTTACACAATAATAGAAGAGGTTTTAACAAACCTTCAATCTATAAAATAAATTATATGGAAATTCTAACAAAGTAATATTCCACGTATGAAATAACCATTGACATATCATGAAATATTTTCAATAACTATAAACCACTAAGAAGTTAGAGAAAAAATATTTGAAAAAATATGGTTACAAAAAAGTGTCCTGAAATCCAAAAAGAGAACATGGAGTTCCTATTAGGATTCTAGTGATGTTTCATTATCAAAATCAGAATATAAACACTCAAATAAAATAGCCAACATGTGATATAAAGAACACATTAAAGAGAAAAAGGTTCCAAGTGAATAGATAATTAACTGTAAATGGACAGTGGATGTTCATGATATATGAGTAGGTATATTTTTAATTTTTGCTTTCTATATCAAAATATAATGTCAGTTATTTCACTTTTTGTTACAATTGAAAAGGAATATTTTTAGAGTTGGAATATTTTTTAATTCAATCTATTTTTAGATAAAAAAATTCATTATGTAGAAGGAATAAAGAATAACCTAGTAAATATTTCAAAACATTATAATTAATTTTTTCATATATTTTTTAAATAATTTATATTCATTATATAATGATATAAATCTTAAATATGAGGCACTTAAACTAGAGAATATATAAACTCTAGATCATAAATATTTTAGTAGACAAAATTTGGACATTTAAAATGTTAAATCTGATGAATATTCAATATTTAATTGAGGATAGAGAAATTGTAACGTTAATTATTTGAGAAAAATTTTAAAAATAAATTAAAATATAATTTTAATCAACCTAAATTTAATAAAAAGTAGTTATGTGATGCATGCCAAATGGGAAGGCAATGTAGGTCATCTTATAAACCAATTATAAGGTTTTCTATGTCTATCCAACTAAATATAATCAATATATATTCCTTTTTCCACCTAGAGTTTAAATTATATGATGTAAATATTCTTTTTTGTTTTAGTTGATGATTTAACTATACATACTTGGGGTTTTTCTAATGTTTCAAAATATAATGTTTTTCTATTTTTATTTGTTTTTTTAAATGGGTTCAAAAATAAAAAGATTGAAAAATTAATTCTTTAACAGGATTAAATTTGTGAGAATTGAAAACCATGTTTTTAACTTATATTACTCAAAATGGGGCATCACACATACTTTTTCTTCCCCCAAGAAACCTAAAATAATTGCACTCTTAAGAGGAAAAATAAGGATTTTGAAAAACATTCATAAAAAATGTTATGTTAATATAACATTCCAACTAATTTAATGTATGAAAATATGAATAATGTATGTTACATCATTAAAAGTTATTTAATGAGATCTATTTTGATGAAAACACATATGATCTAGAGAATTATAGATTACCAAAAGATCAATACTTAATTATTTCTAGATTCAATGTTTATTTTCAAAACACCAAGGAAAATATTTTTAAATTTGATCAAAACCAGATGAAGGAATATTTCATAGATAATTTTCTACTTTTAGGGAATATAGTTTTTTTTAAATGTTCAATGATTTTTGAATAATCAAATAATGTGATGTTTTATGAAAATGATCCTTTTTTTCATGAGACCTGAACCTCTCTTTTAAAAAATAATGGATGATTATTTGGAACCTGATTCTTTAGAAAAAAAATACACAAATGTTGGACACTAGTGAAAAACTATATATACTACATAGATAGGCTAGAACCCTTTAGAACCATCCCTTTAAAATATTTATATAAATCATAGATGAGGGAATTATAACTGTAAGGTGTGTATAAAACCATGTAATGTTTGGTTCCTTTTTATCCCACATAGAAACTATTTATATAAAATAATATTTAATATTTGGAAGTTTTATTATAGAAGTGTTAGAGGAAATTAACTAGTAAAACATGAACATAGTTTGATAATTAGTTGATAGGCCATATTATTATCCTATTAATGGATCAAAACATGGGATTTATAAATCAATACGATAACCAGAGTTCGATATTAAGGAATGTGGTGATGCTTGTAGCTAAAGGTTATTTTCAAGAAGAAGCAATAAATTATTTGGTGACCATTTCACATGTAGGTAGATTATAACACATTAGGATCCTTCTAGCCTATAAATCACATATCAATTTTAAATTATATCCTGTGGATATAAAATATTCATTTTAAATGTTTTGCTTTTGGAGTATGTTTATGTTGAACAACCGCATGGTCATTAAAATTGACATTTTTTTGAATTCAGATTTCAAACTTACCAATAATCTCTACAGCCTTAACATATCACAAAGGCAAATTTAGGAACATTTCTATTCATTTATTTAATAAAATTTATTTTTAGTACTGATGGAAGATCCTAAATTTTTTAATTAAAATAAACTTGGGATATTTTTTTCATCTATATGTTTATAAAGTGGTATTTGGTTTTAAAAATAAAAATGTTTTTGACAAATTTTAAAAACTCCTGAAAATATAATTTTACCTAAATATGATGGGTGAGTTATTTTATTTTTTATGTTTTTATATTTATAAAAAAGGATTTTGTAAAGTGATGAATCAAATAAAATACATACTTGATCAACCTAATATTTTTGGACTCAAAATTAGTAAAGTTTATACAAAAACCTATGTGTTATAATGAATATGTGTACTTAGATTAAGTTGATAAACTAGTTAACAAAAAGTTAAATAGAAGAATAATTTGAATTTTATTTATTTTAATTACTAATATGTAATAAATTTTGTTTTTAGCTTGTATTTGTTGCAATATTTCAATAAAATCTTACATAATCTCAATTAAGGGATTAAAAAATAATTTCAGTATTTTAAAAGGAAAAATTTATCTTCCATTAATTTTTCTTGAGACATGTGATTTTAATTTTAATTCATATTGGAATTTGGACATTAGGGGTGCATACTAAATATGACGAGTATCTATAGAACCTATCATCTTCTTGGGAAATTCCTTATATCCTCATTGAGAAAGAAATAACACTCTCTCACATTTTCTAATACTAAAGAAGAATATATTGTTGTTTGTAGTTGTCTTATATAGTAACTATGGACGAAACACACCATGATTGATTTTGGATTCAGTTAAAATCAAGTGCCAATTAAATTTGATAGCACTAGTTCTATCAGCATTTCAAAGAATATGATATGTAATTAAAATAATAATATATAGACTAAAGGAGTCAATTATTTATGAATCTCACTTTAAAATGGGATATTATTATTAAATTTAGTTCTACTAAGAATAAGGTTTAATAAATATTTACTAGTCACCGTCCGCACTACCATCATGATTTTATTAATATAGAAATTTTTGAGTTTAAATTTAAATGAATTAAATTTATTTTATGTCATTGATATTAATTTGTTCATTCTTTTGTCATATGTATTTTAATGTATTTAATGATCTAATTAATCTATTTCGTATATTTTCTTATGTGTTATTCATTTAAAAAATTAAATATATTTATTTTAGATTTTATATTATATTATTTATTTATTATTTTAAACTAACACCAGAATCCATTCAGGCATGTATGCAAATAGGTACTCAAGTCTATGACTTAAAACCAAATCAATAGTTGGTCCATTGTTTATTTTCAAATGTATCATGTTACCAAAGTGGAGCCATCTTCCTAAAAAATGAACTGTTTGATAATTTCTTGATCTCCATCAAACCCTATCATCCTTATGATTGTATAAGGGAACTAAATTTTTAAGTTTATATTTTTATAATTAATCAATTACATGTTTTTTATGATGAGTAATCAATGTAAAGTCCATTGAAATAGGGTGGATGAAGTGACAAAGATGTTACTAAATAAGGTTATTTAGATTGAATGTTAAGTGTATGCTTTTGATGTGAATATGTAAATATTTCTATTTTATGCTGAGTAAAATGTGTTTTTGAGTAATTAAGGGTTACATTTTAATAAAATGGAGGAATTATTTTTGTCATATGTCAATGCAAAACTGGTGGTGATTTCAATAATCCAAATGGAGGAGATGCTCCAATTTTCCAACTTGGGAGATATTAGATTTAGTTACAAATTGGTGGGAACAAACAAAATTGGATATATATTGGTGTTTATGCTCATATTCAGTACCTATGATTTTGAGAAGAAACTATTAAGATATATTTTAGTTGAGTGGAATGTGTTATGAATTGTCATGCAGACTAGGATAAACCATATGGAAGGTGAAATATAGAAGGTTAATTTTCTTGTCATGTATTAGATATATATTTTGAAAAATAAATGGAATTTTATTTCTCTAAGATAAATGAATAATTTTATACATTATTGATTCTATGGTAATGGAAATAATAATTACATTATTTATGGGAAAATGATTTATTTAGTTTTGAATAAAAATAAGTAGATATTATAAAGGTGATGTAGCAAAGTACCACCAGAGTAACACATTGACTATGGTCCCGTTTAAGTGAATTGGTTATTTATATGATTAATTTACAAACTCCATGAGGCTAGTATCAAAGGTAGATATGGATCCGGGGAGCCAAATTAGACCTCAATACATAGGGATAAAAAACTACCATGATGAAGCCTTCTAAGAGACTATAGGAGTCGGTACCTACCAAATCCAATCCTTCTATTATGTAAGTAGGTCGTTCCAAGGTTGAGTCTATTAAAGGATTGGAAGATGCTTCATTGATGAATCTTTCTATGCCTACTAAAGGAGGACATCATGAGGAAATAGTTGTTCAGACAACTATTGATGTTTCTAAGGAGAGGTTAGATAAATTTGTGCCAGCTGTTTTAGATGATAAAGGATGATCAAAGGGTAGTGTTGAATCCTAGACAGTTGAAATTTTCTTAACATGATTTCAAGTTTATAGAGAAGACATAGATGACGTGGTTATAATTTTTTATTATAATTCCCATACACCTGTGGATATATCACCACCTTTATTTAATCATGAGGATGTTACATTTGATACTAAGAGATCAGAGAGATCAAAAAATTCATATTTTTTCCTGTTTTAATTGATGTGTTTAATAATATCATTGAATATTATTATGATCTATATGATTAAATTTTTTTAGTCCAAGATTAGATTAGATAAGTGAAATATTATTATGTTCTAAAATTGAATATTAATTAGATTATTGGATTTTTTGTTACCCAAAAAAGAGTTTTATTGAATATTAAATCTCTTCCTCATGTCAATACTACTACAACTTTTGAGGAATGCTCAACAGAACAAGAATATGTGAAATATCTGATGAGAAGGTTGAATTTTTTTCTCTATAACTATTTAATTTAATTAGAAAGGTACTATAGATCCATTCAATAGCTTTTTTCCAGAATTTTAGAGTTGTGCAATTTTATTTATATCAGGTAGTTCTCAATATGTTTATGTCCTTTAGGACAAAGATGAAGGATAATTTTCACACATTATGAATTATCATAATAATCTAGTTCAAGTTCATAATGAAGTTTCATCCAGCTGCAACAGCTCCCCCAGATCCTTCAGTTCTATATTTTAAAGAGTGAAGTTGTTCAATTGATTTTAGAATTAAGTTTACAATCATCACATAATCCATGTATTCCGTGTGATCAGATAACACAAGTTCTATAGTAAGAACTGAATATATGTATATGTATATTTATTTTGTTTAAATACACCAATTTCATTGTAGAGAATATTAGTATCATAATTGATATGTTTTTGAATGATCATGTTGTTAATCTTAATGAATATTTTGGTGGTTTGATAGAAGAAAACATCAGAGATATAATAATAAATGTGATATGGTCTCATGCTCCATTGGGAAAATAAATAAAAAACAAGAATTATTTTCAAGAGTCTAAATGTGATCCATATTTCAATAATGAATATTCATTAAGAATCCTCAAAGGAGGAGTTATGTATAAAATAAGAAGAATCTATAGAATTTACTTTTTCAATTACTCGAAAGAATTTATTAATTTATAAAACTCCAAGGATAGATCCTTTTACACAATCAGTTTACCCAGTTCATATGGTTTCAATTTTCATTGTACCAAATCCAAGTGATTTTTGTACACAATTTTCATAATTTTCTATAATTTTATTAAATTATGCTATTAAAAATTGTATTTGAAAAATATAAATTTTGGATTGAATGTTAAAATCATTGAATGAAATATTGAATAACATGTAGAGTATATTAGATAAGATTTTTAATATGATTTTAGTTGATATTCCATTTACATTTCCTAATGCATAAATTTCTACTTTGCATAGTCCCTTTGAAGTAAATTCTGTTTCTATTATTACATAAGTTTAGATTAAAGAATTTAAGGGTTTTCTCAAAAGGTTTTCATCTATTACTCAGATTCATAAGCAAGCCTTTTTTATTATTCTATAATTTTACAAGTCATAAATTTTTCAAAGGTTATACATGTGTGATGAGGCATTATTTAATTTGATAAAAAGAAACCCCCATGGTCCTAATCCTCCGAAATACTATAGAGTTACAAGATATACAATTGAATTTGTTTATGAAGCATTATCTATCTATCATACTGTGACGAAATTTTTGATATAGTTTTAGTCATGGAAAATTGTAGGGGAGAACTCAATTCTTCTCAACCTATTAGGAAAGCCTGTTTTTTGGATTTTTGAACCTATAACATCAGTCTTGTCGATAGAATTATAGAAAAAATTTGGAACATTATTATACAGTTTGAAAATGTATAACCTACATTTGGATCAAAATGTGGAGATCTTTTAGTAGTTGAGAAGAAGACAATTTTGTAAGGAATGTCGACTCCCACTAACTACAAAACTGATCCTACTTTTGATCTACCTCCACCAAAACCTCCATCTCATTTTGAAACAATTTATAATTCTAACTTATTTTTAGTTATATATATTGTATTTTATTTTTTGGTTACTATGTGAATGTATATTTATATATATTAATTAAATACCACTTTATTATATTATTATGTTTTTGATAGAGATCTTATTCATTTACTCCCATATGTTTATAATTTATTTTCTTAGTGATTATTTTCATCTAATGTTTATTATTCATGTAATATATTTATATTTTTTATTTCTTCATTTATTGTTTTTCAAATCATTTTTATTGAATTATATATATTTTTTTAATTCACTATTTAGTTTTAGCACAATAATTATCTAGTTAATTACTCTAAAAGTGCAAAAATAAATGTATTTTTAAACTATTTTCCATTACATTTTAATGAAACATAATATGGTGATGTTTTTACATTTAGTAAAATATTTAGTTATATTTTTTTCCAATACGAGGGAAGTTACAAATTAAGGAAGAGAATGACAATATAAAAATATAATATATATATATATATATATTTACCTTTGAAAAAACAAGATTAACCATTTTAAACATTTGTGTTTATTTTCAATTGGTTTTATTAATTTTCAAAAGGGGATATTTTTGGAAAATTAATTCCATTCCAACATATCCCATGTACATTAAGTTTTAAAGACCTCAAAGTCCCTTCATAATATACTAATAATTTTTTAAGTGTGTTTTTTAGGATTTGTCTTATTTTTAAGTGTGTTAAATATTTTCCTATGTATTTATTCTATATGTTTATGTTGACATATTTCTAATTCTAGAAAAAATTGATATGGGGGTAATTTGGCTATATAAAGAAATCACTATGTGAAAATTCAGCTACATAAATCAAATATGGGTCGAATTTTCCTATATCAGTTAGTTATTTCATAGATTCACCTATTTTGAAGTCAACTTCCATGGTGAGATCAATTACATAATAAATCAACTACGTTCATCAATCAACTACATTGATCAATCTGCTATATAAATCAATTAATGGATTATTTTTCTATATGTTGAAATTAACAATGTCATTGCAAATAAAAAAATCAGTTTCAATTATATGTAAAAATTGCACACCTGAGGGAAAATATTTAAATAAAGGGTCCTACATTATTTTTTCTACATAGTTAAATTTGAATATATGGAAGAAAATTTTTATTTCGGCTATGTGATGATCTAAAATCAGCTTCAACAGGATACAATTTGTATTTATTATCTTTGAAACACTTGAGTGGGCATTAAATGATGTCATATTTTTTTAAAATGTTTTATAAACTTTTTTTGGAAAAAAATATTATAATAATATTTAATTACAGAGAGAGAAAAAAATTATGGGTATATGTTTTTGTCTACACATATTTTATTCTATTTTTATAAAAAGTACATGTCTCTAATACTAACATTTATGGATCTTATTCTATATAAATAAATGGAAAAAATATCATGAATTATTAGAAGATAAAATCATAAAAAATAGAAGTTATCTCATATAAAAGAAATTGATATACTGAGGAGAAGAGAATTCAATATACCCTACTCTGTTTTATTCAATATAGAATAATTTAAGAGATCATTGGTTATGCTATACTGACCCTTTTTCCCACTATTTTAGAATACACCTGTCGAGCTTCATGCTTTTCTAGTCATATCTTTTGGATGTTTTTTCTTTATATTTGTTGAACATTTAATCTACGTGATGAACATATAAACTATCAATTTTCTTATTATTCATTATAATGGTTATCGGTAAAAGAAACTAAAGGATGGTGTTTTCAATGGATTTCTAGAGCATGGTTGAATACTCATGGGATTTTGTAATAGGTTTCGACTACTTGTACTTAGTTATTCAGTTCCAGGTAATGGAACAGGAAGTCCCTAATAAAAGGACTCACGTAGTGGAAATCTCTACATATGTGGAGGAATGTATTGGTGGTGTGAACTAGGGGACATATATTTCTTAAATTAATATAAATATAACAGTATATTTATTTTTGTTTTATCATTACATTACTATTCTACTTGTGATATAGAAAGAAAAAGATTTTTTTCATAGCTATAGAGGGTGGATCTATAAGTGACGAAAATTTTAAGATCCCAATATACACTCTTTTGAGTCTTTTGAAATCCTTTTAGGAAAAAAACACCACCATTCAATATCAAACGCTTCCATTCTTGTAGGAAAATCAACCCCAAAATCATCACAATAAAAAACCACAATAATATTGATAATTTACCATTAATCACATCATTTAACAATGTGAGGATTTACTATTTCTATACACATGGAATTTATTATTCCATTTAATTACATAATTTTTTTAGAAAATTTAATTAATCATCATGATCATTTATATCAACAAAAAAAATTAATTTCAACTATAAGGGATCATATCATTGTTGATCGACCCTTTGTGTGTTTTTGAAGATCTAAGTGCTCATAGTTAGCTCAGAAATAATATCGAAGGAGTTTAGTTAAGTAAAATATAGACGGAGGGGATTACACATCGTATAACATCAATACATGGACAAACATCAAGTTTCATGGGTTTATTCCTGGTGTGAAATAGGGATTCACATATTGAATGTATCAGGGGTTCAGAAAATAATATAAATCAATGAGGTGACACACTTTTCAGGGGAAGTCTACCTCAAGAAATTACATGACGTTAAAGGGGAATACACATCGTGTAATTACCTGATGTTATATGTGTGATGTGTTTTACTAAACACTCAATTTTTTCAAAACCATTTTCTACAGTAGCTCTCACCTGACCCCAGAGGACTTGACGACCCTCTGTTCATCATTTTGGGAATTACTTCATTAAGGAATGATCTCTCACTCCCTTAAACAATCCTTAGCCATTTGTCTTCGATATAAGGTATGAACTATATCCATTTATGAGGTTTATTCAATGTATTTTCCCCCATTTCCCTCTTTATGTGATGGAACATGATATCCTTATTTCTAATGAACTTTTGTTGGTTGTAGATTGGTGTGGTTTTTCCCTAGAACCCTTGGAAAGATGCTATTATTGAATGAGTGGTGATCGTGATCCGTTGCATTGATCAATTCTAGTATCAAGAATTTCAACAAACTTTTGAGTTAGGGAATTCAATTCCTCCATATTTACTTATAAGAAATCACAGAGCAAGCTAGATTTAGCCCTTTGGATCATACAAAAATTGACCTAATGATTATATTAACCCGATTAAAGAAATTGGTATCGATCGTATGTTTTTATTTAAACCTTGATAAAAAACATTCTCTTTATTTTATTGATAGTGTGATATCTATGAATTTCTATATATATCTTGTCATTATTTATGTAAATTGGTAAAGAACATAAATATGTAATTAATTGATAATTAATTAGAATGAAGATAATAGGTCATGTTTAGAAAACCTGGTCGTTGTTATAATATGATTTTAATGGAATTGATGTATGTGATAATGTTTAATTGAATTGGTTGATGAAATAGAATAATGATGATGATTGTTGATAAAATAGTTAAAGTGATATTAATTTAATTGTCGAATTAATTTTGGTGATAGCTTTTGATAGCTTGTTTCATAGGTTTCTTGTAGTTGGAACCTTTGAATAATTAATATTTTAATACAAGATGAAATAATAACTAATTGTTTGATAATGTTAAAAAATAAATGGGCCTGATATTCCTCAATTATTGTAAAGGTCATGTGCATGTGCATTGGATGTATGAGAATTCATTATTTGGGAATGTATAATTCCTTGGATTGGGGATGAGATCCCATTTATATGTTTTCTACTATATCTTGTGATATTCTATGGATACAAGAGTTATGGTTATGGGGGAAGGGAGGCCCAAATGTGACATGCGCCTAGGATAGATGATCTTGTAGAGATATGGTGGTATGTAGGGGTAGGGAGGCCCAATGGTTTTGGCATCATTTGATGCCTAGAGTGGAGAGATGCATCGGTTTATGCATGGGTATCGGGGAGGACACCACTGATGATGAAATTGGTTGAACCAATTATTACATCTTAATGTGAATGTGGTTACTGTGGAATCTACAATTTTTTATCCACATTACATTCCCCAGTTAATGAGGTAGGTGGTCCTTCTTACATCCATCCAAAATAGGAAAATATGTGTGATGTATTCCAAGTGATTTCAATGTTTATATTCTTGGGGATGGATGGGTATATGTTCTTACTATAGGTTGAAAATACTCAACGGGTAGTTCACCAACTCATCGTGTTAAGCCCCTTTTGTTTTGTTGATTATAATTATTTTTTAGAAATATTGGGAATATGAAAATTTCTAATCAAGTTAAATTAATGAATAAATGTTGTTTATCCCATGGCATTGGATCCTGATGGGATGTAATAATGGGGTTGCATTTTTTAGAAACCATAGACTCGGTTTACAAATTTTTAGAAGGGAAAGGATCATTACTAGACTGTGAATTGAATGTGATGTAGAAAAGGATAATGGATAATTAATGTATAATTAATTAATTAACATAAATTAAAACAAATATAAAAATTAATAATTTAATCTAATGTATCACTTTAAATGGTTTTGTGATTATAGGATATCTAGTCTTCGTTTTGGCTTTCAGTAGTCCAAGATACATTATTTGTGCTCAAATATAAGACAATGGTTTTCCTATAGTGTGGTTGTGAGCTATATTATATTCTATAATTTTCGGGTTTCTATATGATACTCCACTCAGTCATTTAAGGAAATTGACATCTCAAGGTTTTTGAGCCCTGGGGGTGGTGTTTTCCC
The DNA here is from genome assembly GCA_963277665.1 of Viscum album. Taxonomy (NCBI): domain Eukaryota; kingdom Viridiplantae; phylum Streptophyta; class Magnoliopsida; order Santalales; family Viscaceae; genus Viscum; species Viscum album. Next base: position 1,260,380,964 of record OY728145.1, on the reverse strand, counting down.
CAACATCCTAATGGGAGGATAGAGGGTTGACTACCCCCTTTGGCCCCACTCTCTTTTCTTGGTAGATACTTCTCCTGGTATGTATGTCAGTTAGTTTTCCCCATATATGTGTGTAGAGGGATAAAATGGATTGTGGTTATTTCACACACACTTATTATAGATATAGATTCCAAATGACTACTATAGGTATAACATGTATAGGCTCTGATGGCTAGAGAATTCTTAATCGGCGTATAGGGTGTAATGAATTGAGGTATTATACCTGATGTATGATGAACGTTATGCGGGCTGCGATGGTTCAAGAAAATTAGTTGGTTAAAACTGGTTATGTGATTGTTGTGATGCTTCTCAAAAGTGTCTTTGGGAAATACTTTTTGTTATATGAGGTTTATGTTGTGGTTCTTGCTTAGGTATCTTCGATCCATCCTTTTTCTGGAGATATGCACATGGCGTTCTATGTTGGGAAAAAGAGGAAAACCAGTGGGGAAGTGGTAGAGGGGTACCCTTGATATTCATTATTATATTATTCAATCTTTTATGTGATACATTTATAGAGTATCCATGGTGAGGCTGGAATGATTGTATAGCAATTTAGGTGATGAGTTCGTTTCAATTATTGTTCACTATGCTTTAACATTATTTCATTACTTTTTCATGAGAGGCTCAAAGGTGGATCCTACTAAGTATACTGTTATACTCACACTATATTATATAAATTGTTTTCAAGTCACTTAAAGCAGGTTCGATAAAAGGATGGTTACTACTAGTTGGGGGGTTTTTGCGGGAGATGTTTAGGATTTTTGGTGGCTACAATTTTTCTTTCCATTGGTACATACAGTTTCCCCCCTCTTTGATTATAGAACTTTTTCATGAAGATACATATGTGTAATTTAGATTTTATTTTATACTATACTCTCGGTAGGAGTTGGTTGGTGTCTATCTTATCTCTCTTTCTCATGTTTTCTATTAGAGGGTAATTCCTCCAATTAGTGTGTTTACAACACCCTCGGTGCTAGTATCCACCCTTGGGCCTACTGAAGTCGGGATTGGGGGGTCATTATATCTCTTCTCAAATTTTTTTCTCAGGAGTAGTACACTTTGTGTGTAGGGGGTCATGACAGAGTTTTATCCATGGTCTTGATGAGGGATATGATGGTGTTTCTAGTTAGGAAATCGTGAGGTTTCATGGGTAGGTAGGGATATGAAGTCAGTAACGTTTATAAAGTGGTGTATCCAATGGATATTGGCTCAGAAATTGGTATTAAGGACCCCCTATGATTTGATGTATGGACCATTAAGATTATAGTGGCTAATAAATTATCTTATACTTATTATATAGTAGAGAACTAGGAAAGGATCATGCATCATTTTTCTTTGCACCATTGTTTGAATGAGTTGATCATGGGATAGGTTAACCATAAATCAATAAAAGAAAACAATTAATTAAATTTAAATATTTTCATATTTTAGGTTTAGGAGATCTATATTTTTATAATTTTGGAAGAATGGATTCATGTCGACATCCTCATCAGGTTCGCGTAGATGATGATCAGCAGGTGGCACCAGCAGATCACCACAGAGTACAATTTGATGACAAAGAAACTCGAAGAGGACACTCCGAGATTTAGAGCTAGATCCTAAATAAATATGAGTGCTCCATTTCATATGAAGTCAGGGAAGAGTAGTTGAATGATATTGAGATAACTTTTAGTTTTATATATCCTAGTAATGATCAATGGGTATCATTAGTTCTGACGATGTCACATGGGGTAGTGGGGCATTGGGGGTTCTTGGTCCTTGTGGATCGCGAGGAGTTTGCTGTCTCAAGGGAGATATACTGAGAGAAGTTTAGAGATGAGTTCCTATCTTTGAACAAGAAGTAATACAATCAACATGATATTTTTTCCCTTTTGAAGGGGACCACCATTATTTCAGAGTTCAGGTTCTATTTCAAGAACCATCAAAGATTTACTTCGAACTTGTTTTCAGATGAGGAGGCCAATGTGAGACATTTCGAGGAGGATTTTCATCTATATATCAAGTGTGAGGTTACCTAATTTGTGCTAAAGATATATCTTGTGTTGTTGTCAAGGTAAAACGTTATCAAGATGATGTTAGCCATAACCAGATCTTCACGAGAAGCAAGTCTTCATTATTATTCTCAAAGTAGAGATATGGTATGGGGTTCCAAAATTCCAGGGTTAAAGAGTTTTAATTCAACCAGGGGTAGGTACTAACCCTTATTTTCTCATTTCTATGGGGGTGGAGGATCTCATTCCTATAATATGTGATTGGGTACTTTTTTTTGTGTATACCAAAGTCATAAAAAATGAATGTGACCGACCATTTTAAGAAGTTAGTGTCTTCAAGGTGTTGCACATTATGTTCCTCTACTGAGGCAGTTCAAGCTGAGGTAGTTACAATAGGTTGCACCCATGTTGGATTGGAAGATAGTAGATGGGTTAGGTAGAGGACAACCCCGAGATGCTCCCCTTCTATAAATAGAATATTATGGCTGTAGAGGTGGTCGTCAGTATGGTTAGAGAGGTACTATAATAGGTCATTGTCATCTTCATGCATTATTTTTCCAGAACCATTCAAGCCAAACATCATTCGAGTTACCAAACTCTTGTATTCTACTTGGGTTCATTACATGTTTGATTTAGGAGTAACACATACCTTCATATCACATTCCCTTGTCGAAGCCTTGTGACTCGTGGTAGAAAGTATTTCAATGCCCTTAGCATTGAATACGCTAGTTAGAGGTTGAGCTGACTCGTTTGAAGTATGTAGAGACTGTGAGCATGTTCTGGGGTAGCACCCCTCCTAGGGTTATTTTAAATGATTACAGATAAAACCATATAATGTCATCCTCAACTAGGATTGGTTGTACTCAATGAAATATATCATTGATTGAATTAGTAGGTAGGTTTTGTTCTTTGATTCTGATGGAGGTCCACCAGTGTCTATTGGTGAGAGAGACCCTCGTATGGGTTAGTGGGGTGTACTATCCATGTCATTTATGTTGACTTAGTTGATGTTGTGTTCATCAGAGGTTCATTAGTTGGCATTTTCTAGGGTCTTAGAAGAGTACCCTAAAGTCTTTCTAGAATTGGTCGTATCATTACACCCTCGACGAGAGATCGAGTTTCAGATCAAACTAAATCCAGGGGTGTCTCGAATATTAGTGTATGTATATAAGATGTCATCATTATGGTTATGGGAGATAATAACATATATTGATGGTCTATTAAAATGTGATTTCATTTTTACATGTGCATCACCATGGGTTGAACTAGTATTTTTTTTTGTGAAGAAGGATTATGACAGTTTTTGGTTGTCTGTCGATTATCATTCTTGAACCGAATGACATTTAAGAACTATTATCCTCTACCATGGATTCATGATTTATTCGATCAATAGAATGGATCATTTGGTTCTTGAATATCAATTTTGGTTAGGATATCATCATATTCTTGTGAAGTATGAGGATATCCCGAAGATGGCTTTCAGTAGTCCTTATGGGCATTATGAGGTTATTGTGATGGAATTCGGTGTGAGGAATGCTCCAGCTATGTTCATGGGTTAAATGAACACTATGTTCCATGAGTTCCTGGATATGTTTTTGGTGGACTTCATTGACAGAATCCTTGTTTACTCCATATTTGACGAGGATCATATAGAGCATCTGCATGTCATTTTGGGTGTTCTTCATCAACAATAGCTGTTTGGGATATTGTCAATGTGAGAGTTTTGGGCACAAGAAGTACATTTCTTGGGTAATTTTCTATCCCATCATCAAGTAGTTGTGGATCAATCTATTATAGAAGAATTTGTGTCTTGCGAATCCCAAAATATAGTGGTATAGTTGAAATGTTTTCTTAGTATTACAGATTATTACAAGAGGTTCATACCCGATTTCTCTTGAGTTGTGACTCCTCTAACAACGTTGAGAAAAAATTATTAGGAATTATTATATACTAATAAGTTTCATTCAAATTTTGATTATCTAAAGAATAAGTTGGATAGTGTTCTGGTTTTTTTTAATTTCAAAACAATGAATTCCATTTTAGGTTTTCTGTGATGCTGCACATCTAGGGTTAGGCTATGTTCTAAAATAGCATAGATTGGACAACTCTTATGGGTATCTGATGTTACACCACCATGATCATAACCAATAAATCCATGATCTAAAGCTTATTTTGGTTTTGTTTTCCTTGATTTTATAAAGAAATTATCTTATTGGAGTGCGTTTTGTGGTCTCACAGATCATAAGGGCCTAAGGAATGTTTTCTCCCACTGTGACTTGAACTGGTGTCAGTATCATTTGATGGAATTCATACACAACTATGACTAAAATTATTTATATACACCTGAAAAAGGGAATGTTATAGATTATGCATTGATCCAGAAGTCACATAATGATGCAGTGCATGAATCTAGTGATTATAATAGGGTGATGTAATAACTATCATCATTATATATTGATATGGGAGAAGCTGGTGCAATAGGTTGTCTTTTCTAAATGATGGTGTAGAATGTAGAAGAGTCCTAGGTAGTGGATCTTGAGGTTGAGGTCAGGAGAGACCAAGTTGTTTGTTGTGTGGCCCTTGATGGTTGTTCTAAGGATAAACAATACTAGGTGTTATTTTGAGGAAGTGTTTTTATTCCTTTTGTGATGTGTGAGATAGTTCTCAGAGAATTCCATAGTTTTCACTTAGCTATAAATATTGGTATAACAAAGATGTACCGATCTTTGAGGATCCAATTTTTATGTACTGTTATTAAGTGTGGAGTTATAATGTTGGTGTCTCGATGTTTGGTCTTCCAAAAGGTGAAGACTGAGCATTGTGTTCATGTTGGATTTATCTATCCATTAGATGTTCCTCAATGGAAGTGGTATGACATCTTGACGTAAATTGTTACTAATTCAATATGATATATGGGAGTCTATTATTCAATATGGGTAGTAGTGGATTTTTTACTAAATCATCTGACTTTAAAGTGATCAATTTATCGAGCTTATTATATGTTTTTTCAACAAAGTATCTGGAAAAGGTGGTAATGATCAACGGAGTCTGGTGGATGATCATTTCCAATCGAGGTCCTCATTTTACTTCCAAGGTGTGGAATGGTCTCAATCAGGATTTTGGTTCTAGTTATCCCTCTACAAAGCTTTTAATCTATAGATGGATAGTCAGATAAAATTGACCATCCAAACTCTTGAAGGCATTTGGTGCTCTTGTGTCTTGGATTTTTGAAGTTCATGGATGGGTAACTTACCCTTGGTAGAGTTCTCTTAAATTTTTTTTCACTCTACCATCAGTATGGACCTATCTGAAGACTTGTATGAGAAAAATTTACATTCTCTGTTGTGATGAACTGAGGATGGAGAGTCAAAAATTCTTAGGCCGGAACTGGTACCGAGTAAAACAGATACAGTTCAGGTGATTCACCAATGGATGAATGAATCATAATATTGTCATATTTACTATACACATCATTGGATGATACCTATGGATTTTGACATTATAGATCACATGCTTTTAAAGTTGACTCCCCATCATGGGAATCGATGGTTTGGTCATGGGGGTAAGCTTTCACCTAGTTTGTTGGAACTTTCAAGGTGTCGGATCATATTGGATCCATGGAATATTGGGAAACACTTCTTTCACTGATGATCCAGATGCACATTGTTTTTAATGTGTCATAGACCTATTATTATCTTCATGGTAACTCTCACATCAACGATTGGGGAGGGATCGATGTTGCAGATGATGAGACCTTTGAGGAGCGGCTTGTAGTGATCCAGATATTCAGGGATATGGTGTTGTGTAGGTGTTCTCTCCCCTTGGTTATTTTCTTGTGGTGTCATAGTGTCATGATGGAGAGTACATGGAAACATGAGTCACATATATGTGCTTAGTACCTTGAGGTGTTTGATTTTTATCTCTCTCTCGTATCTTTGTTCATTTTTTCAATATATAATTTCTTTTATGAGATGGATTTCAATTGTTTATTGTTGCAGATTTCAATATTTTGATATGTATCTCCCTTGGGAGATTGTTTAGGATATACTGGTTGTTGTGGAGTGGTTTTACGCTTGTTTTTATATTGTTGTGGTGATCACTTTTGGTGGTGATATCCTTCACAGGTGTCTCACGAGGTTGCTATTCCTAAAAAACACTTTTATGTTTACTGTTTATATTGGTTTTCGATTCTTGATAGTGAGAATGATTTAAGAGGTATCTAATGTAAGGTCTCAAATTTCATGGATTTATCCTTTTCATGGTTTCAAAGATCGATATCCTCAAAGGTGCTTGGAAGATTTTAGGTGGTGTTTGGTTAAGTAAAATTTGGATGGTGGGGATTACACACCGTGTAACAACACTAAATGACTTGACATCATATTTCAGGGGTTGATTCAAGGTGTAAAAGAGAGATTCAAAATGTTAAATGTTTAAAGGTTTGAAAAATCAAATAAAGCACTGTGGTGACATGTTTTTGGTGGAGGTCAACCATGAGGCATTACACGACGTGAAAGGGGATTAAACGTCATGTAATAACCCATTGTTGTATGTTTTAATTGTTTTATTAGCCTATCTATTTGTTAGAACAAATGAATACATCTGATATCCTTTGAAACTAGAAAACCAAATGACCCTCTATTAATCATTTTGGGAATCCATTCATCAAAGTGCAACTTCTCACTAACTTATTCGATTAGCAGTGATCCTTCTTTGATATATAGTATGACCAACCTCCATTTGTGATATTTCATTGATCTATTTTCCCATGTTTCTCTTTTCCATGTGATGACATGTTATATCAATTCTTGTAATAGTGTTTTCTTAGTATTATATGGGTTAGGTTGTGTCTCAGATTCCTTGGGTGGATAATGTTGTTATAGGAGAAGTGTTTTTGATCTGTTGCTTGGATCCATTATGTTGCGAAGAATGTCAAAGGATATATGAGGTTTGGGATTCAATGCTTCTCAATTTACCTACATGAAGTTGTAGAGCTATCCCGATTTAGACCTTTTTATTATAATGAAATAGTCCTAATGAATATATTAACTAGATTAAAGAAATTCGTATCGATTGTCTATTTTTACTTTATACTGTGATAATTTTTTTCCTCTTGATTTTCTAGATATTGTCATATCTATTCCTTGCTTGATTTATCATGTCATTCTTTATGGAAATTGATAAATAATGTAAATCTAGAATTAATTTATAACTAATTGGATGAAATAAGAAGATTTATGTTTAATGAATATAGTCATTGTTATTTTAATTGGATGTTAATAAAATTGATGGAAGTGATCAGGTTTAATTGAATTGGATAATTAACCTAAAGCTTATTTGTTCTTTTTTATAAAAAAGTAAAAGGAATGTTAAATTAATTTTTTAATTAATTTGGAGGTATCTTGTGATATCATGATGCTTAGGGTTACCATAGTTAAAACAATGAAAATTGAATCATTTAATTCTAGATATAATAAGAACTAGTTCCTTTGAAAAATATAATACCTTGTAGGGTAAGAGTTGACCAATTGATTACAAAGGTCAAATTATTCTTCTTTGGATCTGTGATAGATCGTTGTGTGTGATGGCTGAATACCATGATTTGGGGATGAGATCCCATTTCTATGTTTATTCCTAATAATTTTGATGTAATTTGGAAATGAGACTTGTGGCAGTGGGGGAATGGTGCCACGAATGTGACGTGAGAGTGGAGGGATATTGTGGTATATAGGGGAAGGGGGGCTTAGTGGCTGTGGAAGTAGTTGATTCCTAAAGTGGATTGAGGAATTATTTTATGACTGGGTTTCAGAGACGACACTAAAGATTATTAAACAAGTTGAATCTAGGCTTACCCATTGATGCAAAAGTAGTTTTTTTTGAATCAATTGTTTTTTATATGATCTATTATCCCCACAACATGAGCCAGATGGAATTGTTTACAATCCTTCCAAAAAAGGTGAAGACCTATGAGGTATGCCATATTATTTAGGTGTTTAACTGGTCAAGGATAGAATAGTCTATTATTCTAATATAGGTGGGAAAGAATCTATGGGTATCTCATGTACACACTCTATTGAGAAGTAATAGTTTTGTATCTTAGAATTAATTTATAGAATTTCTCAGAATATCGAAAGTGGTAATGTTGTTTAATAAATGAATAAATGATATTTAACTAATGGGTTTGAATCTTGATGAGATGAAATGATGAGGTTGTGTTTCTGAGAAGCCGTGAACTCAGTTAATGTATTCTTGAAGGGGATGAATCTTTTCTAGAATGTAAATGGAATTCTATGTGGAAAAGGATAATGGTATATTAATATCTATACAATTAATTAACATAATGTGAAACTGTTTAAAAAAGGGATAATCTAATTTAATGTATTTCTTAAAAGGGTTAAGTTCGTATAGGATATCTAGTCATAGATGTAGAAATCAAGATTCTGAGAGACATTAGCTATAGTTGAATCTAAGACTAGATTTTCCCATAGATTGGTTTTGAGGAATATTAACTTTTTTTGTTTTTTTTATATGATACTCCACCCTATCGGTGAGGGAAATTGACACCTAGGGGATTCTAAGCCCTAGAGAGAGGGGGGGGGGGTGTTTTCCCCAAAATCCTGATGAGAGGATGGATGTATAAATACCCCCTTTTCCCCATTCCCATCTGTTGGTAGTTACATGTGCTTGTTTGCACGTTAGTCAGTTTCCCCCCATATACATTTTTAAGGGTTGTAATGGCTAGTGGTTATTTCAAACACATATATTCTGGTATTAGTTTCTTAGAGAGTAACTGTAGAAACTATGATGGGAACATAGTATACATGTTCTGGTGATTAGTTTGTTAAACTAGTTGTTCGTTATGATTTTTCATGCATTCTTTACTTCTGGATGAGAGGATCCAGGGAGGATCATACTGAATATACTATTATACTCACCCTGAATTATACAAGCTTTATTCAGGTCATGTAGAGTATATTGGAGATCATGCGGGTTACTACTATCTTGGGGGGTTCTTAATGTGTTATTTGGGCTTTATGGCCGCTTATATTTTACATTCCTTTGGTAATTGTTATTTTACCCTTCCAGTTTTAGTTTTTTTGCATGAAATTATATACGAGTTCATGGTATTTTAATTTGTATTTTCATATGGGAATTTGTTGGTTGGTGCGTGTCTTATCTATCTATTTTCATGTGTTCTCTTATAGGGTAATGTCTCCCATCATTGAGTTTACTATACCCCTGATGCTAGTCACCCACCCAGGGCCTACTGAAGGAGGAACTAAAGCAGTTATAATCTATGTTCTCACATTTCTGTCCTTGGAGGATTACACATTATGGGTAGGATATCAGGACAATAATTATTAAATATTCATTAATAACCCATGGTTTTTAATATTTAATCCCATTTCCCATTACCATATCCCTTCTTAAAAATCATATTCATGACACTGGGAATCTACAACACATTCCTACAAAACCATACCACCATCAAATAAAAAAATAAATTCTAAAACTAACAACTATAACAACACATTCATGATTTTCCAAATCAATAAAAAAGAAGCATCCCATAGATTATTCATTCATTTAAAATTCATAATTCCATGCCTGAAAATATTCACTATAAATTATAGATTTCCACACAACCTATTTTTGATCATCTATAAAATATTTAACAAATTATGATATTGAAAAACATATAAAATGTATCTTTTAGTGTTATTATAGTATCAAACCTCCAAATACTACACATGAAACAATAAAAAACATGAAAAATTATAGGGAACCAAATCAAATTAATAGTGAATAAGAAAAACAAAATGATCTTATACCAAACTCCTTTATATGAATTGATCGTGGAAAAAATAAATATTATTACTAGTCTCCTAGAATATAAATAATTCATTTTATTATGTTCTATAAGTTATTATAGTATTATGAAATGATTTTAGAAAAAAAATAAAAAATTGTATCATGTAACACTACACGTAAATACATTAACCATCCATGAAACATATTAAATATCATAGAAGCATATAAATCTCATACAATTCACCACCATCAAAATTAAAATTAGTCAATTTCAGTATATAAAATAGGTTAATCCATAACATCTTCCAAAAAAACCAAGATAAATAAAAAATTTACACAAATAATTGAATGAGTAGTTCTAAATCCCAAACATCAATTGATTCTTCAGGGAACAATTTACATGAATGGAAGAACTAAGGATTAAACATCATCAAACAATATGGGAACCTACATGGAACCTAACCACAAAAACTATTACCAAATAATACTCAAAATAATAACTAATATATAAAAATATTCACTACTAAAACCTATGATAAAAAATAAATCACGAGGTAATAAATAATGAATAGAAGAGGGGAACAATGGATAGAGAGAGATAAATCACCTTGAATGAAGATGTTTAAACCCTAAGAGAGAAGGTTGGGAGTCCCCAAGGAAGGTTTTTAGTAAACTTTGATTAAAAGTAAAATAAAAAAAGTTAACCCAAAGGATTATCAATAGTATATATATAGAGAAAGCCCAGTGGGACTTCAACATATTATGTAAAGCACTATAACATCATTGAAGGGATATGTCAAAAAGTGTACTAAAAACTCATGTCATGAAAATGGTTGATCCTACCAATTTTTAGTGATCATATTGACCTTTTTATAATAGGTTTTATAATATATATATATATATATATATATATATATGGTACCAAAACGGTCATGATGACATCCTCAATGGGTCTATAAAAGAACGACCTTATTGCAACTACTATTTTTATTTCCACTATTCCAAAAAAACCTCAACCGCACTAAATAAACATCATAACCATCAAATATAAGCACCATGAGCATTAAAATTTATTATTTTACCTTACCTATTTCCCATAGGGAAAACCTCTAGATATCATGTTTATGATGATCCCTACCATGGAACGATGATATCTTAACATCGCAGCCAAATAATAGAAAGGGGGTCTTGAATTATTATTTAAATCTAAATATAATAGTGAACTCCAATAGAAACAAAACTGGTGTGGTGCATTTGACCATATTACATGTGGATCTCCCCATTGTATTCCCAAGCATCGTGACATTAATAATAGGTTCTAACATTGCATGGATAACTCCAAACACATGTTTAGTAACCCAAATTGATGTTTCAATCCCCAAATCCACCAATTATTAAAAATAATCACATCATCAAATTTGAAACACCATTACAGCCTCTAGACAAGGCATAAGTGCTTTAAAATATGTGTTTTGAGCCCCATCATGCCAAAACTCTACACCTCATTCCCGAACCACCTTCAAGCATCCTCTTGACACTTCCAATTCATGTGAACTCACTAAGTATTGGTCTGAGAAGGGGAGAGATTTTAAAACATCCATACATATAGCATAAAACTTATCATTTGAATATAGTTATAATATATTGAACAAAGTATCCCAAAACTTCACTATCTAAAGATATACCTCAATAACAAGTTCAATGACATGTGGGGAAAGTAGAACCAAAAATCAATGAACAAAGGATCAAATAATGACCAAATATTTTAGAAGGATTAAAAAAATCATGGGAAAACATCTAGTATACCCTTACCACCCCAAAAACAAAGATGTTCACAAAAATCTCTTAACCCCTATTAATTAGATATTTATTATAACAAACATACATTATGAGACATTAACAAGATATCAAAATGGTAGAGAATAGTGGATGAAAACATCGACCATGCCATCCCAACACTCTACCATCCTCTAACTAACTAGTAATAATTTAATAATGGTGAGACATGTTAATGATCTTTTGTTTATCATACCCTATGAAATCAATCATAGGTGAAATGAATACACCTATAATAAAATTGTAGTTTTATATTTTTGAAACCAATTTGTGAAAATTAATTTAAATATATACCAATGAATAGACATAATTTTTTTTGATTGAAATGTTAAAAAATATTTGATTATAAATGGAATACCACTACTAACTCAGAACATAGTTATTCAAAAATTATCAATGAATCATAAATTACATTAGTAGAATAACCCCTAAAACATTACCTCACTACCATTAATCAATACCCTTACATAAATCATCGAAAGAATAAACTATGGTTCCTTCATACAATTGGAAAAAAAATTATTTTACAATTAAAACATATCATCTTACCCAATATTGAACACATGACGCTACTCAATCCTAGTGGTTGTGGCTACACTTTTATCTAAAAGGTTTTCTCTCACTCATTTTCTACCTACCATAAGACCCAAAACATGAAGAACCATATTCATCCATCTTAATATCCTAGATAAAAAACCTCCCATCACAAAAAATGACCTATCTCCCCAAACCAAGTCTTTGAATTCTAACTCCAAACCATCTCTTGAACATACAATGTTAAAGAAAATTAAAAATTACATGATTGCCTTTTATCATTGGCTATATTGTCTATAAAATGACCATAAATGTGAAAAAAAACTCTTTACTGTTGGCGCACATGACCCCCTTATTGGGTCTCTAACAACTCATTCATATGTTTATCCTTATACACCTTAGTAAAAACCACCCTAAAAATGGTATGAACCCTTCACAATAAACATAATTCGGTCGACCATGAATTTTCATTGATTCTACATGAGCAGCTGCTCAAATAAAAACCAATGAAAATCAAAGTATGCATTAATTCGTATCCACCATCAAATAAAATGAAACCAAAACCTATTATAATTACTCCTCATCCATCAGTCAAAAAGCCTACTTAAAAACATTGGTATATCTAGAATAAAAAACATAGGGAACACCTAATCCCATTACTCCGTTCACTTATAAAGAAGAACAACTTGATGATGCTCTAACAATATAGATTCATCCAAAACAATAATATCATAATATTTAGTTCAGAAAACATAATGAAACAGAAATCATTGAGAAAAATATAGTCACATCATTAAAATCACATCTAATCGAAAATCCTTAAAATGCTTAACCATTTTATTTCCAAGATTATTTCTTCATCCTTTAGAATCAAGTGAATTATTTCCTCCAATGACCCACTATTCCATCACCCTCATTCCATTATTCATCATACAATTAAATAATGAAATAATAACGTTATTCTCCCCAGTATTCATGTATAACATATAAATAGAAAAATAAACTAAGTATAATTGGGACCCTTAATAAAACCCTCCAAGGAAAAAAGATTCAATTTACATAAATTTAATCACTTCAAACCCGATTGAAGGGATCTTAAAGTAAAAATATAGTTTAAAACAAGAATAATTTCCCTTGAAACCCACATAATAAAAAGATAGAAAAACAATAAATGCCCCCCCCCCCCAATATACCATTTCTATGAAAATCTTCTTAAATAAATAAAATTAACATACCATTTAAAAATGGTATTGAAACACCCAATTTAAATCACTATTAAAATAGATTCTAAACAAGTTCTAAAATAATTAAAAAATTAATAAAAAGAAAATTTCCATTTATTTATGAAATATTATTAATCTGAAAACAATTTATTATTAATAAATGTTATGTAAACATTATTAAATATAATTTTACATATTATTAAATAGGATGATAATTTTTCATAATACATTTATGATAAAATTTCAAAAACCATTTCTAGTGAAATATCATTTCCATTTACACTAGCTCAGTTACTCAATAAATTACACAATTTTAAATTAAAATACAAAAAAATATATTACCAAATCACACATTAATTAATTGAATGTAAAATATTATTTTCGTTAAATCTATTAACAATAAAAATAATAAAATATATGGTATATTTTATTTTCAAATTATAATAGTATACTTTCTCTTCCATAAAAAAGTGATTTGACTAATTTTTTTTACATGTATAAATTCAAAACTCGTTAATGTAGAATAAAAAATAACATGATTTATAAAACATGAATTCGAGATAATTAATTTTATTTAACTTAATAGAACATTCAGTTGTTAACATATCATAAATTTTCAATAATGTACCATGGTAAACACCCAAAAATTAAAAAAACATTAACATTAGATTTAGTAATTCGATGGTTTTCATTCAACATTAATAATATGTGAATGTAATTAAATATTACAGTTCCATGCAATAGAGGAACTGTAGAAACTATGATGGGAACATAGTATATATGTTTATGTGATTTTTTTTACAAATTAGTTATGTTGATTTAGCATGAATTTATTAATTTTGGAAGAGAGGTCACAGGGAGGATCTTACTGAGTATAATATTATAATCACCCTGAATTATATAATGTTTTTTCAGGTCACATAGAGTATGTTGGAGATCTTGCCGGTTACTAATATCTTGGGGGTTTTGCATGATTTATTTGGGCTTTGTGCTCGCTTATATTTTATGTTCCTTCAGTAAATATTATTTCCCATTATAGTTGTAGTTGTTTTGCATGAAATTATATATGAGTACTTGGGATTTTAATTTATATTGTCGTAGGGAATGTGTTGGTTGGTTCATATCTTATCTCTCTATTTTAATGTGTTCTATTAGTGGGTAATGCATCCCATCTGTGTGTTTATTATATCCTCGATGCTAGTCACCAACACTGGGACTACTGGAGGAGGAACTCAGGTAGTCATTAGCTCTCTTATCAAATTTATATCCTAGTAGGATTACACATTTTGGATAGGGGATGATGATAGTAATAATTATATATTCATTAATAACCCATGGTTTTTAGTATTTCATCCCATTTCCCATTACCACATCCATTATTACAAATCATATTCATGACAATGGGAATCTACAGCACATTCCTACAAAAACCATACAACCATCAAATAAAAAAATAAATTCCAAAACTAAAAATCACAAAAACACATTAACTATTGTACAAATCAATCAAAGAGAAGCATCCACCAGATCATTCATTCATTTCAAATTCATAATTCAATGTCCGAACATCTTCACTATAAATTGTAGATTTCCACACAACCAATTTTTTATCATCTATAAAATATTTAAAATATTATGATGTTGAAAAACATATAAAATGTATCTTTTAGTGTTATCATAGTATCAATCCTCAAAATACCACATTTGAAACAATAAGAAACATAAAAAATTATAGTGAACCACATAAAATTAATAGTGAATAAGAAAAAACAACATCTTTTACCAAACTCCTTTATATGAATTGATCATGGAAAAAATATGTATTATTACTAGTCTTATAGAAAAGAAGTAATCCATTTTATTATGATCTATCAGTAATTATTGTTTTATTAAGTGATTTTAGAAAAAAATATAAATAATTGTATCATGTAACACTATATGTAAAATCATTAACCATCTATGGAACAAATTCAATATCATAGAAGCATATAAATCCCATATAATTCACCACCATAAAAATGTCAATTAGTCAATTTCAGTATATAAAATAGGTTAATCCATACCATCTTCCCAAAAAATAATGATATATAAAAAATCTTCAAAAATAATTGAATGAGTAGTCCTGAATCCCAAACAGCAATTGATCTTTTAGGGAACAATTTAAATGAATAGAGGAACAAAGGATTAACTGTCATCAAACATGATGAGAACCTAACTGGAACCTAACCAAAAAAAATTACTAAATAATACTCAAAATAATAACTAATATATAAAAATTATCACTACTAAAACCTATGACAAAAAATAAATCATGAGGTAATAGACAAAGAATAAAAGAGGGAAACCATGGATAGAGAGAGATAAATCACCATGAATGAAGATGTTTAAACCCTAAGAGATACGGTTAAGAGTCCCCAAGGAAGGTTTTTAGTTAACTATGATTAAAAGTAAAATAATAAAAGATGATCCAATGGATTCTAAATAGTATTTATATAGAGAAAGCTTAGTGGGACTTCATCATACTGTAGAAATCACTGTAACATCATAGACGGGCTAGGTAAAAATGTGTACTAAAAACTCAAGTCATGAAAATGGTTGATCCTACCTATTTTTAGTGACCATATCAATGATTTTATAATAGTTATCAAAAAATATATATATTTGGTACCCAAATAGTCATGATGAGTTCATAAATCGCTCTATAAAAGAACGACCTTGTTGCAACTACTATTTTCATTTACACCATTCCAGAAAAACTCAACCACACTAAATAAACATCATAACCATCAAATATAAGAACCGTGAACCTTAGAATTTATTTTTTTTATTAACTATTTCCCATAGGAAAATCCTCTAGATATCACTTTTAAGATTCTCCCTATAATGGCAAGATGATATACACACATCGCTGCCAAATAATCAGAAATAGAAGGACCTGAAAGTTTATTGAAAAATAAATATAATAGTGAACTCCATCAGAAACAAAATTGGTATGATGAATTTGACCATATTACATGTAGATATCTCCAATTTATTCCCAAGAATCATGACTATAATAATAGGATCTACCATTTCTTGGAGAATCATTGAAACAAGTTCAGTCACCAGAATTGATGTTTCAATACCTGAATCCACGAATTATTAAAAATAATCACATCATCAAATTTGAAACACCATTACAGACTCCAAACAATCCAAAAGTACTTTAAAATATGTGTTTCGAGCCCCATCATTCCAACTGTACCCTTCATTCCCAAACCACCTTCAAGAATCATCTAAACACTTCCTATACATGTGAACTCACCAAGTATCTGTATGAGAAGGGATGAGATTTTAAAACATCAATATATATATCATACGACCTATCATTCAAATATATTTATAATATATTGAAAATAATATCCCAAAATGTAACTATCAGAAGATCTACCTCAATAACAAGTTCAATGACATGTGGGGAAAGTAGAACCCAAAATCAATGATCAAAAGGATCAAATAATGACAAAATATTTCAGAAGGATTAAAAAACTCATGGGAAAACATATACAATACACTTACCACCCCAAAAATTATGATTTTAACTAAAATCTCTTAACCCTTTTTAATTAGATATTTCTTAGAACACACATACATTGTGAGACATTAACAAGGGATCAAAATGATAGATAATTGTGGAAGAAAACATCGACCATGCCATCCCAACACACTACCATCCTATAACAAACTAGTAATAATTTACTGATGGTGAGAAAATTTAATGAACTTTTTTTTCTAAATAACATAATTTCAATAAAGTTGTCTCTTTATTACCAAATTTATTCACATTAATGTTAACTATAAAATCCAATTTTATCATAATATGTGAAATCAATCATAGGTGAAATGAATACACCTATAATAACATTATAGTTTTAGATTTTTAAAACCATTTCATGAAAAATAAAGTATATATATACCAATGAATACACATTAAAAAATATTTTTTGATAGACATGTTAAAAAACAGTTGATTATAAATGGAATATTTCCACAAACTCACAACATAGTTATTCAAAAATTCTCATAGAAACTTACATTACCTCAGTAAAATAAACCCCAAAACATTACCACACTACAAAAAATAAATAGACTTACAAAAATCATGGAAACAATAAACAATGGGTCCTTCATAGAATTGGAACAAAATTATTTTCATATGAAAACATATCATTTTACCCAATATTAAACACCTCAAGCTACACAATACTAGGGGTTATGGATACAATTCTATCTAAATGGTTTTCCCTTACTCATTTTCTACCAACCATAAGACCTAAAACATAAAGAAGCATACTCATCCATCTCAATATCCAAGATAAAACACCTCCCATCACCTAAATATGAACTATCACCCCAAAACACGTCTTGAAATTCATACTCAACGCCATCTCTTGAACTTTTAATGTTAAAGAACATTCAAAATTACATGATCACATTTTATCATTGACTATCTAGTCAAGAAAATAACCATAAATGTGAAAAATAAACTCTTTATAGTTGGCTCACATGACCCCCTTGTTGGGTATCCAACACCTCATTCATATGTTTATCCTTATAAATCTTAGTAAAAAGAACCCTAAAAAAGTATAAATCCTTCATAATAAATATAATTTTGTCGACTATAAATTTTCATCCATTATACATGAACATTTTCTCAAATAATACCCAATGAAAATAAATGTCTGAATTAATTCATATCCATCATCAACTAAAATGAAACCACAACCTATTATAATTTATCCTCATCCATGGGTCTGAAACCTCACTTAGGAACACTACTATATCTTTTATATACAATATAGATGACCCCTAATCCCATCACTACTTTTAATTCTCACGAAGAAAAACTTGATGATGCTCTAACAACATGATTCATCCTAAACAGCACAATCATTATGTTTCGTTCAGAAAGAAAAAATGAAAAAGAAATCATGAAGAAAAATATAGTCACCCCACAAGAATCACATCTAATCAAACACCATTAAAATGCTTAACCAATTTTTTACCTAGACTATTTCTTCATCCTTTAGAATCAAGATAATTATTTCCTCTGATTACCCACTACTCCATTACCCTCATTCCATTATTCATCATACAATTAAATAATGAAATAATAACATTATTCTACCCACCATTCATGTCTAACATATAAAGAGAACAACAAGATAAGTATAATTGGGACCCTTAATAAAACCCTCCAAGGAAAAAAGTATCAATTTTTATATATTTAATCACTTTAGACCCGATTAAAGGGAACTTAAAGTAAAACTATAGTTTATAACATGAATACTTTTCCTTGAAACCCACACAATTAAAAGTTGGAAAATAAATAAAATTCCACCCCCCAAAATATACCATTTATGAGAAAAACCACTTAAATGAAAAACATTAAAATACCATTTAAAAATGATATTGAAACACCCTATTTAAAACACTACTAAAATTGTTTCTAAACAAATTTTAAAATAATTAATAAATTAATAAAAATAAAATTACCATTTATTTATGAAATACTAATAATCTGAAAACAATTTATTGTTAATGAATGTTATATGATGATTATAAAACATCATTTTAAATATTATCAAATTGGATGATAATAGTTCATAATACCATTATGATAAAATTTTATATAAAAATTTCTTGAAATATTTTATTTCCATTTACACTGGCTCAATTACTCAATAAATTAAAAAAATTTAAATTAAAATACATAAAAATATTTTACTAAATCACACATTAATTCATTGAAGGCATAATTTTTTTTCCATTAAATAAATTAATAATAAAAATAGATTAAATATATAATATATTTTATTATCAAACTATAATAATATACTTGATCTTCAATAAAAAATTTATTTGACTAATTTTTTTTACATGTATAAATTCAAAACTTGTTAATGTAGATTAAAAAAATAATATGATTCATAAAACATGATATTGAAATAATTAAGTTTATCTAACTTTATAGAACATTCAGTTATTAAAATATTAGAAATTTTCAATAATGTATCATGGTAAACACCGACAAATTAAAAAACATGACATCAGATTTAATAATTCCATGTTTTTCATTCAACATTAATAATATGTGAAAGTACTTAAATCTTATAGTTTCTAATAAATACTAATATTATCTTATATAAAGAAAATCCATGCATAAAAGATCACAATCACGACAACATATAAAAAATCATATGTATGAATCATTGTAGATAATTATTATACTAAAACATAAGGCATACTATACCAAGAACATCATGATATTTCATAATAATCAAAATAGATAAATCTATTAATTCCACTAATATTCATAAAAATAACCTAGATCACTATAGTGAAATGAATCTCATAGCTCATAACATGGAATTATAATTAGGATAACATTTGCAAAATTATTTAATTTTCCTAAGTATTACCCTAATTAAAACAAATGTGAAATTTTTCATTCACGTACCTATCCTAGTACTCTACATCATAATTAAGATTCGTTCACATAGTTTTTAAGTAGGATTATGTAACTTCCATCAGATTATAGACAACCATATTCACCCATGTCCTAGTAGAATAATCTCATTACACTACACACTATACCAAAATAATATTATATTCATACTAATCCATTATAATAGTAAACATTTAATAGCCCTTATATAGATAATTACTCAAATATATGTCTCTGATACCATTATTTTGACAAAAATCCCCACTATGAACCCATTTTAGGTCAACAAGGAAGATGATATTGACAGGTGAAAGAAACCTCTAATAGTCCATGGGTTGGCTACTAGTACTCATGGTATAATGACAATCAAATGTGAGTAAATACTGAAATTTGTTTGGCTCATATATTGAAAAAAGTTAATAAACATCATAATATATAATAAAAAACAAGTATCCCATTGTGCAATTTAATTCCATATAATTGAAAGACCCTAATGATGTAATATCAAATGTGAAATCTTAAAACAATGTCCCCAATAGTATATATAATACTCATTATATTAATGACCAAATCAATTAATGTATCCATTAATAATCTGAAAAAAAACGTTTCATATATATTATTGTGAGTATGTATTTACACTTATTAGGATCCTCCTTATTAAATATCATAAAAATATTGATGAAGTATCCTAAACCCTATATTAATAAACAAAAAATATGATATGGAATTTACTAGGTCCATAATCACCCATCTTGACAAAGGATATCTTGTGTAGTAACACATATAGGTATATTATCATAGTGATGAAATAATATATCATGAAAGAATCAAAAAACTACTTCTATAGTGGTTTCGAACTCTCACACCCTAATAAAATGCATCATGATCTTCAATCCATTAGATAACAATATAAACAAATATCCATATATCCACACACTAGATCACATAACCACATTTCCATGACCACATAGAACATATATATATTTGAACAAAATAACATATTTCAATCATTGTAGTTTATCATGATGATTATTGAAATAAACATCATGAGTTACACTAATAATACATGACCACTATATATTATATTCATCACTAGTAAATTCTCAACATAGTAAGGTGTCACGAACATAAAATACACCAACCACTTCACCTCATCTTACTGCGAAATCCCCCCACCATGGATCATCATCACAACAACATTAGTTAGTTTTACACCTAGGAACGTAGTGAGTTATCAAAGCTAGTATTCACAAAAATATATTTCTCAATCATTACTCATACTACGTTTAAAGAGAGGATAGGTTGGATGGAGTATTTATGAATTTATTACTTTTTTAAACTATATGTTTGAGAAAAACCCATCGAAAAAAATATTTGGGCATTAGTAAGGTTATATTACATTGGAGGGGTGTGAAATAAATCACAAGGAATTTATAAAAACATTATTTTCAAAACCAAAAACATCAGTAGTGGTCTATACCTAAATAACACTAATATCTCCCATTAATATCACCTAATTATCCATACCAATCACGATATACTGCCAATATTAATTCAACATAATGTAGCATCACTTATTCACATAAATCAATCACAAAACACCCATAATATCCCATTTTAAGCATAATATTACAATATATATATATTGTTACATGTCAAATTTCATTCATTATGCCACTCAATTTTTTATTTTTTATGAATCACTCATTTAACACAACCCATGGTTAACCATGAAGAAAATCAATTAATTTCAATAATTAAAATTTCATTAATAAAAAATTGTTAAATTTATTATATCCCACATCCCATTTCTATATAAATTATTATAGTTCATATTGATGACACCATTAAACTATAACACATTCCGATAATAAACATTCAACCATTGAAGCAGCACTGGATTATATAATTCCAATAGACCTAAAAAATTTCAAAAGTGGAAACCAAAACAAAAATTCCCATGTTTCTATACAGATCACTTCAATCCCTCTATTAAAAAATTCTTCCATTTGAAAATTATAATTCCATGTATGAACATATTCCTTATGAATTCTGGATTTTAAATAAACAATTTATTAACATCATTAAATGATTTAACAAATTATGAAGGGTAAAACTTATCAATAGTAGATTTAAATTTTATAAATGAATTCCAACATAATAAAATCCAACTTAAATAGAATACAATTTAGAATTTATCAATCAACAACACAAAACTAGTGGTGAATTACAATAAGAAAACACTACTAAAGAAAATTTACTTATATAAATTGATCATTGAATGGGAAAAACTGTTACCATTATATAATTTTTCCAATCAACGATTTCATTACAATCTGTAATTAATTAAAAAAATTTAGTGGTAAGTCTAGTAGTTCAAACATGAAAACTAACATATATACCACAATAGAATATTAATGTATAATTTGAAAAATTAATTATCCTTAAAATATTTTAAATAACAAAGAATCCTATAAATTAAATGTAATTCACACTTATTCACTATAATTTAATTTAATAAGATTCATTTTAATCATTTTATTAGTGTCTAACATCCGAAAAATATATCAAAACACTAATAATTCAATAATATAAAAAAGTGGAATTATCTTGAATCCCCAATAACAATTAATTCATTGAGTAACACTATACAAGAATGTAGGAACTAAGGGTCATCCATCATTAAATTAAAAGGGGAACACCCTCGGACATAAATACAACAATCTACTGTCAATTTTTTTTAAAATAATAAAAAATGACAACCTTGAATTTTATAACCATTAATGTAAAAAAGGTCAATTAAAAATAATAAATGATAAAAAGAGGGGAAATCTTGATCAAGAAGGATCAATCACCTTGAATCGCGATAATTAAAACATAAAGATACATGGATAGGGGGAACTATAAATGGACCTATGTCTAATAGGTTTTGAAGAAAAATAAAAAAATTCTAAACAAAGGAAGACTGAAACACTATTCATAGAGAAATCTCAATTAGCCCTCACTATGGTGTTGAAATCTCTAAAAGAGTTATGATAAATTCAGTTAAAATAGGGTCTAATATAATTTTTCAGTATAATGTATCATCCCAAACATCTAAGAAAATATTTATCCATTTTAAAATAGGTTTGACAAACACCCCCTAATTGGTATACCAAAATGGGTATGAAAACCTCAACCATGAATCCCACAATGAGAAACCATAATATGAGGTAACTTCTATATACATTTCTATCATTCCTATAAAATCTCAAGGACATCATTGAAACCTAATAACCATGGTGAGTAACTATTGTGGTCCCAATGAAAACAGTTATTTCACCCTTCCATGTTTCTCTTTGGGAAATCATCCAAACACCATTCTTGCTATGGCCACTAATATGGAATAATGATACTTGTACAATGTTACTAAAAAATGGAATTGTTAGGATATATACGAGTCAAATACTATTGGAAGAAAATAAATGTTATGATTATTCATATTTTACACGTGGATCTAACATAAAACATACAAGACACTACTCCAATTAAAAAAAGTTTCACCATTGTTTATAGATCCACAAAATAATAGAAAAACAAAAAAAGTGTGTTTGAAAATTTGGCACCATCAAATCATCAAAATGGAAACGATCCATTCTTATAGTACCCCAACATCCTCCAAAATAGTCATATCAGTACTTTAAAATGTGTGTTGTACGAAAATATTTATGAAATCTCTTCATATCACACCTGAACCCCCTCACAATATCAACTTAACACTTCCAAATACTGGGAAAACATATTGTAATAGTTTAAGTTAGTTTCAGTTATTAAATATCTTCTTCCATTAATATCTAAGGGGTAGAATATTTAATATTTTATTTAATTAATAACATATCACATAAGACACCCAATATATATTATGTCACTATATGAAAATTCTTTTATTGCATTTTTCTATACATCTAAGTATGAGATTCATGATATAAATTAAAAATAATATCATTTCTATTGATCAATAAAAATTTTCACTAAACATAGTATCCAAAATCTCATTAACATGTGGAATTAAAAATAGCAGGTCCCTACAAATAACCTATTTTATTAGATATCCCCAGGAAATAACTTCAACAGAAGATGTTTTAATACTATAGAGCCACCATAAAATTATAGTCAAACATCATTTGTGACATATCAGACTGATGTTATACACACCCCAAGATATATGTTAATGTAACACCCCGGGTAAATAAGTAATATGGAATTTTTATATTTATCCCTATTTGTGAATAAAATGTTAATATTAATTTAAACGGAACACTATGCATGATGGCATACCCAATACGCATTAACAAGTTCCTTTGAAATCTTACATTTCACTCTAATAATAAAATAATGTTATTTTTAAATGGTAGTTAACTCCTAGCCGTTGTAATGATGGGAATGACCAGAACTAACTACAAAATTATTATATATGTTTTTCAAATATTTTTACTTTTTACAGTAAATGTTAGAGGATTAAAAATGCGAATGAATCCAATTTTAAGCGTAAACATTCTAATATTCATTAAAAGGTCGATTAACCACCTTTTGATGGCGAACCTCTTTTAAATCCATATTTTGGAAATTTAATGTGTTATATTTGACAAAATAAAATTCTTCTTTAGAATCGGGACATCAAAATTTACTTTGCTTAAATTTTTGGTATTTTTACGGTAATGTTCATTTTTTAATGAATAGTGAGAAATGATGTATTTTAATTTAAAATATCTTTTTAATATAATTTATTTATATGATTAGATTATCTTTGGAATTTGTTTTTAAGTGAAATTAGAATATATTTTTACCATTTAATCCAATAGTGGTCTTTTGAATTAATTTCACTTTGAAATTGGACTTAAACTAGTGTCAATCTTTTGATATATATTGTTCCAAAAAAACACGCTATTTGTTCTAACAGCGGGAATTAATTATTAAATTAATTAATGTAACTTATATGTTTTGAATTTTATAAAATAGACATCCTTTTTTAATTTAGAATATCAATTATATCTTAGGGTTAAGTTTTGGTATTTTTCTGAAAAACTCCAATTTTTGATGAATAGTAAAACCACTAAGTGGTAGTTTAAAAACTGTTTTTCATTTAAATGAAACTTTACCACTTCTGTGGTTTGAATTTCTAAAATCCGACAAACATGGTTGTCATTAGGATGTCAAATGTGGTTCAATGGGATTAAAATAATTTTTTTTGTGAATAGTAACTCTTATGTTTTTAATCGCGATTAGAGGTAATTAGTGTAATTTAAGGTAAAGATAATGTTATAATAATATGAAATGACCATGAAACATTTTCTACCCTTTTTGGATGAGTAATGGCTGACCAAGACAATACATGGGTCAACTTGGGGACCCCATGGAGCCACTTTGGTTGGAAAATGATATTAATACATTTTTATTTAAAGTTAAAATTAAAATGTCACAAACATGTGTTGTTTTACTAAAACAATTTTTACATGGGGTCATATAAGTCATATTTTTTACTAAAATTATTAATTAAAAATATAAAAATTGTTTCTACATCATGATAGTTTTTTATAATTTTTAGACATTAAATAAAATTTATTTATTTATGACACCGTGATGATGCAGTCATTACCTCATAAATGAACGATTTAAATAAAATTGGAAGATACGGTGAAATCTATGTCTTACACTTGTCGCAAACCTATTGTATGGGTGGATTTCGAAATATTATCACATTATACTAGAAAAATATCCTTTTGGGACCTTTAAAATCCGAAAATTATTTTATAATAAATTAATATTTTATAACTTTCCAAGAGTGCCCATCCTCTCCTCTTATAAAAGGCCCCACCTCTACTACCTTACACACACCTCTCAAGCCTTGTTCTCGGCCAAAACCTGCCCATTTAATCTCTAAAAATCCCTCTATTCATTATTTAATCCTCACTTTGGGCATAATCCTTTCCAAGGAAGCCTTTGATCTCAAATCAAAGAGAGTTACCCGATTTAAAGGTAATGTCTTCACTTTTGTTCTTGTGTTTTATTTTGCTTCTCCAAACCCCTAAAATCTTTTTATTACATTTTTTTGTAACAAAACCAGTATCTTAAATATACTAGGATGTTTTTATAAGAAGGATTCGAGATACACATTCACACACCTCCATCTAATGGTTAAAGAACATATTGTTTCTGTGGATGGCGAATAACTGCCTCACGAAATGATGATTTTTAAATATTCTTTTAACACCTTCAAAGGTGGCCATTATGATGTAACTATATTTATATATGATATATAATATGTTTATGTTTTCCTTAAGCTTCTGTATTTTTCATTTATGGCATACCTTTATGTTTTCCATTATGGGTAAACGCGATATTTTCATTTTAGGAAGTGCGGTCTACCGCCCCCTCAAAGTGATTTGATTCGTCAATGCCATATGTGGGACGTATAAAGGATGGAATTAATGTTATAACATATTATATCCTACTGTAATTCTAATATACCTTTATATAATTATTATTTCATTCCATTTTAAAAAAAGAAATGAAAGTAGCGTCCATGCGTACGTACGACTTACGGTCTCCATGAACGGTACATTTCATTTCTTATCTCCAAATGTTATGTACTATTATAAGTACATATATATAATGTATATAAATGTAATATATTAAATCTAAATGATTGATATCATTCTGTAATTATAATATATATATCTCTCATTTTTTTTAATTCCATTAATATGACAAAAAATGAAAGTAGCGGTCATGCGTACGTACGACCTACCGTCTCCATGAATGGTGCTTTTAATTTTTTATCTCCAAATGATATGTAATAGTATAAAAAGAATATATACTGGATATATTTGATATTTAAAACATCAATAATATTCTGGATATGATGTACCTATAACTACATGGAAAATTCTTTTCCAACAAGTTCAATTTTTACTCATGTACAGAACATTGACAAAAACGTCTGATATGAACTCACTTTATTAACCAATTATTATATCATTATAATATGTGATATGAAATGAATAATAATATTTAAATGAGGTCCTTAAGAAATTATAAATTTAACAAATTTTATTATTCAGAATATTAAAGAACGATCAAGTCATGTCGGACACGAGGTAAGGGATCCTACCCCTCTCCTTCTTTTTAAGTACACTCTTTTATGTCATTACTTTTAAGCTCATATTTCTTATGATTGGGATGTTATTTTATATTACTCTTACTGTAATTTTTCTGTTCATATGATGAGAGAACCTACTTTCTCTCATCAATCAATTTTGGAAGTTTTGAGTGGCGCCGATAGGCTGCTGAATTTTCGTAAGAGATCCAACCTCTCTCTTTCTTTTTAAGTACTCTCTATTATGTAACTTCTTTTAATATCCTCTTTGTTATGTTAGTGGATGTTATTTTATATTCCTCTTGATGTAATTTTTATGATAATATGATGAGATACCCTATTTGATCTCATCAATCCAATTTTGGATGTTTTAAGTGGCGTCGTTAGGCTGCTGAGTTTTCATAAGGGATTTTTTATCTCACTTTTATTCTCGTGAGATTTATGCTAAATTTGCCACAATTTCCATTGAGTGGTATATATACTTACAATTATTCTACTATTTGTGTAAAATACTTTCATTTATGAGTATTTACATCAATGTTGTATTGTCATTCTTTCAGGGGGTGTATGTTTCGAAAGATTCCCAAGTCGGTAAGGGAACCTTTCACCCACCACTTTTTAAAAGACTTATTTTGTTGGGTCTTTTAATTTACATATTGTTATGTTGGGATATGTTATTCTATATCCTTATTGATGTAAATTTTATGACCAAGGGAAGATATACCCTTTTTATCTCTCATCAACTCATTTTTTGAATTTTGATGTGACGCCGTTAGGCTGTCGAATTTTTGCATGGGAACTTCTTAACCCAATTTTGATTCTTTGGGATAATCTTACACTGCATGAATATGTCGTTATATGAATATATGTGAATAACCTCTGATTGTTTTACACTTAATATCAACTTATATTTTGTGTATTCGTTTGTCACACATAATTATGTAATTGATTTATCCTTAATCCATGGATACCGTCTTTTTAAGGGAATCCGTCTCAATCTCCTTTCATTGAGGCATATTTTGTTTAATACACAAGTTTCATTTATACGGTGTATAAACCCCTTTGACTTTTACAATTATTCAAAAGGAATCTTTTTATATTAAGCGACAAAAGGGAATGTTTTTTTGTCGTACGTATGCGGCGACAACGACTTCTCCGCTGCTATGACCATTATTTGAGTTTTGACTTCCTCTACAAGCCATAACATTTTCTGAATGAAAAAATAAATACCATGTTTTAGTTTTCATTTATTTTGGTATTGAAAATGGTTTTCATAATTTTTTCATATCAATGTGTTGTATTGATATCTTTTGATTGAAAAGTGGAAATGTTATGTTTTTTTATGCATGTTTTATGTGATACGATTATGTTATAGTTCTTGGGCATTGTTATGAAGACGGGTGGTTCCATTACAAACTAAGGGTGGGTGAGCCAGATATAGATCTGCAATGCATTGGGTAATTCAAAGGAGTTAAACGTTAAGGTTTATACGAAGAGATTTAGGGAATATACTGTGATGGGTATTCCAAACGTAACTAAGAGGGTTACTCCCTACGTAAGAATGTTATGAATGCCTCAAGTTACATTTATGCCTTATGATTTCTATGATTTATTCATGATTTGATGAGGTATGTTACAATTCTTATGTTTTATGAGTAATGTATGATTTCATACATGGACTAATGTTTTATTTTCGTACTTTTATATACCTTACTGAGATTTTTATGCTCATCCCATGTTTTTGAAATGTTTTTCACAGGTCAAGGGAACGGTGCATGATATGATGATAGTGTCAAGGAAGTGTCAAGAAAGAATCCAAGTTTCATTTTAAATATGTTTATGTTCATGGGAAAAAACGAATATTATCCTTTATATAACCACATTGTTTAAATGTGGAATGTAATTCATGATTTGTGATGTAATTCTCTAAAAATCTAAACCTAAAAAGATCCTCAATGTGAATTATTCATTTAATTCAATATTAAGTAAGGTTTAAGGATGGGGCCTTATAGTTGGTATCAGAGGTCGGTTTAGATAACTTTAGAGGTTAGGGTATTCTCTCAGCATAAGTGACATTACTATAATGGTTAGGATTTCAGAAAGAGTCATAGTTTTAGATAAAGTTAATGAGTAAGTATATCTTAGTTTTTATCTTCCATATTATTACATGATGGTTTTTTTGATATACTCACACTGACATTTCTATTTTTAGTGAATGGATGGATCTAGCTGGAACCAAAGTGACAATAGTTTTGCAGGAAACTGTGGTGGTTCTCTGATTAAGAGACTAGATGAAATGGGGGATTCAATGAGGAAACTCGTGGTTGTTATAAACCCACTATCAAGGAGTCATGATCAACCACTTGAACCTTGGTATGTTCTGTAATGCATCATGTATGAGATGACCAATTGATGTGGAAGTTCAGGTAATAATTATAAAGTTAACCACTAGAGTTTATATGATCCTTACTTTTGAGGTAATTATGGGTTATTATATGTTATGATGGAAAATGAAAGGCATGAGATAAAATTGAGGTTAAAATATGTTATGATTATTTTTGAAGAATTTATCTCTTTTGGGGAATGTTTTAAGAATTATATAGTTTTGGGAAAAGGACAACACGCAGACCATGTGACAACCCTTCGTGTCGGACAAATTTGTGGGAATCGAACCCACAACCAAAGTGCGACTGGTATTTATCACCTACCACTGGACTACGTGAAGACCCTGGATAGTTTGAATAATTCTTTTTAGTTAGATAATTTTAGTAATCAAGAGTAAGTTTATTTTGGGTTATCTATAGAAATTATTAACCTATTATGGAGGATATGTGATCAGGTTAATTAATTTTCAATATGAGAATTTAGGAGCAACTCATGTTATTTGGAGATAAAAGTTAATTTGTACCTTGGAAGACTATGTGATTAAATCCATAAAATATTTGGGTTTCAATCTTATTTTGGTTTACTTTGAAGAATTTTATGGACAATTTTTTATCGAATGGTCTTTGTTGAACTTTGGGTTTTTTGGGACCAATTTTGGAGATTAAGAATAGATTTTATTTTTATAAAGGATTATACTTTTGTGGATTATCTGGTCTCATACTAACAATTTTGGTTTTGGTTTTTGTCTAAAGACATGGGAAATATATTGTTTTCTTTTTTGGATTAGGTAATTCTAACGATGTAGATTATAGTACTCTTAATGCGAACAAGACTTCCTAAATAATCATCTTTTGGATAAAATATGAGTTTGATTAAGGAATCTAGTAAAAGATGAAAGTGTACGTGACAAGTAAGTATGTTTCATTATGATTTAGTTAAGGTCAAAAATAAATTCCTCAATGATGAGTAACTTAACACAAAAATGTGGTCTGTTAACTTTTCCTACTGTGGAATCGAATACCGTATAACCCCACACAAGTTTGTGATTTTCTTATGGTTAACATTCTCCTAGACATGTTTACTATGACTCTTCCTCAAAACATGACCCTTGTTTTTTTTCCTCCATATCCATGTTTTCCTACATGGAATCCTAGTATGGGTTAACACGGGTGACCTTTTTACTTATCTTTCTTTATTTTAAAGTAATTGTTTTACTGACTCTTGTTCCGAAGTGAGATTTTCAATGATGTTTCCGAGCCCAATTTTAAAATTGTGAGGATGCAATTCCCAAAAGGGGGGAAGGATGTAACACCCCAGGTAAATAAAGAATATGGAATTTTTATATTTATCCCTTTTTATGATTAATATGATAATATTAATTTAAAGGGAGCGCTATGCTCGATGGTTTACCCAATACGCAACAATGAGTTCCTTTGAAATCTTACGTTGCACTCTAATAATAAAATATTTTTTTAAATGGTAGTTAACACCTAGCCGTTGTAATTATGGGAATGAACAGAACTAACTATAAAATTTTTATATATGTTTTTCAAATAGTTTTACTTCTTAAAATAAATGTTGGAGGATTGAAAATGAGAATGAATCAAATTTTAAGCGTAAACATTCTAATATTCTTTAAATGGTCGATTAACCGCCTTGTGATGGTGAACCTCTTTTAAATCCATATTTTGACAATTTTATGTGTTATATTTGACAAAATGAAATTCTTCTTTAGAATAGGGACATCAAAATTTACTTTGTGTAAATTTTTGATATTTTACAGATAAAGTTCATTTTTTTAATAAATATTGAAAAGTGTTGTATTTTAATTCAAAACCTCTTTTTAATATAATTTATTTATATGATTAGATAATATTTCGAATTGTTTTTAAAGTGAAATTAGAATATATTTTTACAATTTAATCCAGTAGTGGTCTTTGGGATTAATTTCACTTTGAAATTGGACTTAAACTAGTGTCAATCTTTTGATATATATTGTTTCATAAAAACACGCTATTTGTTCTGACAACGGGAATTAATTATTAAATTAATTAATGTAACTTATATGTTTTGAATTTTCTAAAATATACATCATTTTTGAATTCAGGATATAAAATATATCTTAGGGGGAAGTTTTGGTATTTTTCTGAAAAACTCCAATTTCTGATGAATAGTGAAACCACCAAGTGGTAGTTTAAAAACAATTTTTTCATTTAAATGAAACATAACCACTTATGTGGTTTGAATTTCAAAAATCCTACATACATGGTTTTAATTATAAGGTAAAATGTGGTTCAATGGGATTAAAATAATTTTTTGTTGAATAGTAACTCTTAAGTTTTTAGTCGCGATTAGGGGTAATTAGTGTAATTTAAGATAAAGATAATATTATAATAATATGAAATGACCATGACACATATTTTAACCTTATAGGATTAGTATTTTATGACAAATAAAATCTATGGGTATACTTGGGGACCCCATGGAGCCACTTTGGTTGGAAAATGACACTAATACCTTTTTATTTAAAGTTAAAATTAAAATGTCACAAACATGTGTTGTTTTACTAAAACAATTTTTACATGGGGTTATATAAGTCATATGTTTTACTATAAATATTCATTAGAAAGATAAAAAGATTTCCTACATCATGATATTTTTTTTATAATTTTTATACATTAAATAAAGAAATTTATTTATGACACTTTGATGATGTAGTGATTACCTCATAAATGAATGATTTAAATAAAATGAGATGATAGGGTGAAATATAAGTCATATACTTGTCACAAATCTATTGAATGGGTGGGTTTCGAAACCATATAACCTTAACCTCTAAATATATCCTTTTGGTACCTTTAAAATCCAAAATGCATTTTATAATAAAGTAATATTTTATAACATTCCAAGAGTGGCCCTCCTCTCCTTTTATAAAAGGCCCCCACATATACCACCTTACACACACCCCTCATGCCTTGGGATCAGACAAAACCTACCCATTTCATCTATACAAATCCTTCTCTTCATCATTGAAGCATCACTTTGGGTAGAATCCTTTACAAGGATGCCTTTGAGCTCAAATCAAATAGAGTTACCTGATTTAAAGGTAATGTCTCCCCTTGTGTTCTTTTGTTGTATTTTTCTTCTCCAAACCCCTAAAATATTTTTATTACATATTTTTGTAACAACACCAGTATCTTAAATATACTAGGATGTTTTTAAAAGAAGGATTCGAGCTACAATTTTACACACCTCCATCCAATGGTTAAAGAACATATTGTTTCTGTGGATGGTGAATTATTGTGTCACGAAACGATGATTGTTCAATATTTTTTTAACACCTTGAAAGGTGGCCATTAATATTTAACTATATTTATATATGATATATAATATATTTATGTTTTCCTTAAGCTTTTGTATTTTTCATTTATGGAATACCATTATGGTTTCCATTATGGGTAAACGTGATATCTTCATTTTAGGAAGTGCGGACTACCTCCCCCTCAAAGTGATTTGATTCGTTAATGCCATATGTGGGATGTATAAAGGATGGAATTAATGGTACTACATATGATATACTAATATAATTATAAAATACCTTTATATAATTATTATTTCATTCCATTTAATACAAAAAAAGAATTGAAAGCAGCGTTCATGCGTACGTACGGCTTACCGTCTCCATGAACGGCACATCTCATTTCTTATCTTCAAATGTTATGTACTATTATAAGTACATATATATAATGTATATAAATGTAATATATTACATATAAATTATGGATATCATTCTGGAATTATAATATATATATATATATCTCATTTTGTTTTAATTCGATTAATATGACAAAAAATGAACGTAACGTTCATGCGTACGTACGACAAACCGTCTCCGTGAACGATGCTTTTAATTTTTTATCTCCAAATGATATGGAATAGTATAAAATGAATATATTCTGGATATATATGATATTAATACATCAATACTATTCTGGATATGATGTACCTATAACTACATAGAAAATTCTTTTCCAACAAGTTCAATTTTACTCATGTACCGAACATCGACAAAAACGTCCGATATGAACTCACATTAATAAACAATTATTATAACATTATAATATGTGATATGAACTGAATAATAATATTTAACTGAGGTACTTAAGAAATTATAAATTGACCAAATTTTATTACTAAGGAGATTAATGAATGATCGAGTTATGTCAGACACGAGGTAAGGGATCCTACCCCTCTCTTTCTTTTTAAGTACACTCTTTTATGTCATTCCTTTTAAGCTCATCGTTCTAATGGTTGGGATGTTAATTTATATTACTCTTACTATAAATTTTCTGTTCATATTATGAGAGACCCTAATTTCTCTCATCAATCAATTTTGGATGTTTTGAGTGGCATCGTTAGGCTGCCGAATTTTCGTAAGAGATCCAATCTCTCTCTTTATTTTTAAGTACTCTCCTTTATGACATTTCTTTTAACCACCTCTTTGTTATGTTGGGGGATGTTATTTTATATTCCTCATGATGTAAATTTTATGATAATATTATGAGAGACCCTATTTTATCTCATCAATCCATTTTTTGGATGTTTTAAGTGGCGTCGTTAGGCTGCTGAGTTTTCGTAAGGGATTTTTCATCTCACATTTATTCTCGTGAGATTTATGCTACATTTTCCACCATTTCTGTTGAGTGGTATATATACTTCCCATTATTCTAATCTTTGTGTAATATACTTTTGTTTATAAGTATTTACATCAATTTTTTATTGTCCTTCTTTCATGAGGTGTATGTTTCCCAAGATACCCAAGTCGGTAAGGGAACCTTTCACCCTCTTCTTTTTAAAAGATTTCTTTTGTTGGGACTTTTAATTTACATATTTTTATGTTGAGATATGATCTTTTATATCCTTATTGATATAAATTTTATGTCCAAGTGATGATATACCCTTTTTATCTCCCATCAACTAATTTTCTGAATTTTTAAGTGACGCCGTTAGGCTGTCGAATTTTTGCAAGGGAACTTCTTAACCCAATTTTGATTCTTTGGGATAAACTTGCACTCCTTGAATATGACATTCTATGAATATGTGTGAATAACATCTGATTTTTGTACACTTAAAATATACTTATATTTGGTGTATTCGTTTGTCACACATAATTATGTAATTGATTTATACTTAATCCAAGGATACTGACTTTGTAAGGGAATATGTCTCAATCTCCTTTCATTTAGGCATATTTTGTTTTATACACAACCTTATTTTATACGGTGTATAAACCCATTTAACTTTTATGATTATCCAAAAGGAATCTTTTTATACCAAGTGACAAAAGGGAATGTTTTTTTGTTGTACGTATGCGGCAACAAAGACTTCTCCGCCGCCGTGACCATTATTTGAGTTTCCCCTTACTCTACAAGCCATAAATTTTTTTGAATGAAAAAATAAATACCATGTTTTACTTTTCTTTTATTATGGTATTGAAAATAGTTTTCATAATGTTTTTTATTTAAATATGTTGTATTAATATATTGTGATTGAAAAGTGTAAATGTTATGTTTCCTTTATGCATGCTTTATGTGATACGATTATGTTATGGTTCTTGGGCATTGTTATGAAGACGGGTGGTTCCGAGACAAACTAAGGGCGAGTGAGCCCGATATAGCTCTCTGATGCATTGGGTAACCCGAAGGAGTAAAATTTTAAGGTTTCTATGAATAGATTTAGGGAATATACTGTAATTGGTATTCCAAACGTTACCAAGAGGGTTACTCCATACGGAAGAATGTTATGAATGCCTCAAGTTACCTTTATGCCTTATGATTTCTATGATTTATTCATGATTTTATGAGGTATGTTAAAATGCTTATGTTTTATAAGTAAAGTATGATTTCATACATGGACTAATGTTTTCATTTCGTACTTTTATATCCCTTACTGATCTTTTTATGCTCATCCCATGTTTTTGAAATGTTGTTCACATGTTAAGGGAAAGGTGCATGATATGATGATAGTGTCAAGGAAGTGTCAAGAATGAATCCATGTTTTATTTTAAATATGTTTTCGTTAATGGTAAAAAAATAATACTATCTTTTATGTAACCACTTTGTTTAAATGTGGAATGTAATTCATGATTTATGATCTAATTCTATAAAACTCTAAACCTGAAAAGATCCTCAATGTGAATTATTCATTTAATTCAATATTAAGTAAGGTTTAAAGTCGGGGCCTTATAGTTTATGAATATTTTAATAATATTTCTATGTTACAATAATATAGGAGACATATTATAGACATTATACATGACAAATAATAAAAGGGAATTACAAAATTAAAGTTTCATATTTGAATAATCAATATGTCATAAGATATTTCTTAATATTATTTCCATAGAAATTAAAAAAGTCAGCTGATTTTTTGTATCAACTCAAAAAAGTGAATAACTTAAAGCCACCCAATCCACCTTGATAATTTAGATTCTTATCATTCCATATCCATTTACCATCGAAACCCTATTTTCTCACCCTTCCCCATCCGGAGGACATGCCACATTGATTCTCTAAATGGAACTTGGATGTCATCAAAGGCATATCTCCCTCATCGCTCCACTTGTAGACATCCATACTCATAGTTTCTTAACAATTTAACATATTTGAAGCTAAAATAGGGGAAAAACTAATGTTTATTGAGGGGTAAGACCTCAGGTCATGCTGTGGCTGATAATGGATACATTTTTATAACATAAAAATAAATAATAGGGGAGGGTTAATGGGAAAAATTCACTGTAGTTGGGAAATATGACTCATATTATGGTTAGATATAGTATGTAATCTAACATATCTTATCCTAAAATAAATAGTGAAAACCAAACTATCAGTACAAATTTTTTGGTTATTGACTCCACTTTGTTGTTGGCTTAAGGACATCATACATTATTTACCCCAATGATCATAAAATCAATAAAATGAAAAACAGGTGTTCTTCCTATAAATTGAACTTATAGGAGAAATATTTTAAACCATAATCCTAACAATAGTGTAGTAATCATGTCCAGTCAATCTATGGTCTACCATTTAGATCATGAGATGAGGAATGTATGGGTTGCATCCATCATAAATGTGGTTCATAGTGATTCAATCTTGGTGGTTGATAGTGTAAAATTGGTAACGATGGTTTTTATTTAATATATATATATATATATATATATATAAATTTAAGGTAAAATTTAGAAAACATTTAACCATATTAGACATCTAAAGATAATGCCAATGAATAGTGTCTCCAAATAATAATATTGATTTAAATGATAAAAATGAAATACATAAAAATAAATTTTTTATAGAGATCCAAGTACATGCGTGTCAATGGTAAATTTTATTACCCCTCATTATGAAAAAAATGACATTTATAATGACCAAAATTTAAAATAGATAATTAAAATATAAAAAATTAAAAAATTATCATTTTACTCTTCAAATTAAAAATCAATATACTACAAAATTGTTAATAAATTTTTGATATTTTCATAATATTTTAAAAAT
Source organism: Viscum album (assembly GCA_963277665.1). Lineage (NCBI taxonomy): Eukaryota > Viridiplantae > Streptophyta > Magnoliopsida > Santalales > Viscaceae > Viscum > Viscum album. The sequence continues at coordinate 1,260,343,969 of OY728145.1, read as the reverse complement.
AAAATATAAAAAATAATTATGATTTTTTTTTCATATAATATAATTATAAAATTATAATATATATAAATATATATTAATTAAATTAATAATAATAATATTATGTTGAAATTTAATCATAAATAAATATGGAAATTACTTAGTTAAATATTAAATTATTCATAATTATTTGTTTTTTATTTTTTAAAGTGATCATCACAACTCAATACATTATTTTTTAAATAAAATCAATCATGTTATTATGATTAATAAGTTATTACTAATTAAAAATATATTGATATATAATTTTAGGAATCTTTAATGATATGTTTCATGTATTTTTTTGACAATATTGTATTTAAAAATTTAAAATATACATTTCATTATTGTAAATATAATAATATTCTGAAATTATAATTTATTTTTCTATAATATTTAAAATAATGACGATGATGGTTGTGTGTAGGATTTTTTTAAAATTTAAAAATGAAAAAATAAATTTCAGAATATCTATATGAGAGATAAGTTATTAAAATATATTTATTTTTTTAGTTAACTAATGTGTCTATATCATAGTATGATTAGTTTTTTAATTTATACATTATTTTTTGTATGTTTTAAAATATGTAGAATATAAGTGATAATGTTATTTTATAATAATAAATTAAGAATTTTTAATGAAATTATATCACTATTGTAGAATCCCATAAATCAAGCAGCTGAAATTATCAACACTTCTAATAAGCATTAATAATGTTTACATTTAAAATGAATTTTTTATGTTTTTAAAAATATTACATTTTCAATTTGTTAAATCATATTGAAATTATTATTAATATATATATATATAAGCATAAGATATTTATAAATATGTCAATTATTAATTTTAAAATATCATTTTAGTTAGAAAAATAAAATAAAATATGTAATATTAAAATTTTGTGTAATTGAAATTTTAAATAATAGAAATTATGGAGAAAAATATAGAATATATTATATAAATATATTTATAGAATATAAAATTTTATTATATTGTAAAAATATATTTAACTTTTAAATATAAATTTAGAAAATTAGAATCTTAGAATATATTTTTTAAAATAAAAATTACAAATTTAAAAAAAATTATATTTAATTATATGAAAATACAATAATACTAATGTGTTAGTATATTTATTCTAATAAAACATCTCATTATATTTAATTTAATATAAATATAGCTATTTAATTATAATTAATTAAATTATTAGTTAAATAATATGACATATATGTCAATATATATTTATATTTAAATAAGGGTTTTTTATTTTCCATTTTTTGTAACTAGTAAAATAAAATTGGAAAATAAATTTTAATTAGTTAAATATTCAATGCATGTATATATATATATTATTTTTTATAATATATTAAAAAACATAACATTTATTGATATTTTTAATTTATAATAAATAAAAAAAAGTAAATTAAAATTTCATTCATATGAATATATATATATATATGTGTGTGTGTGTGTGTGTGTGTCATTTATGATTGATCGTTCTGAATTAGATAGGCATGGTATGGAGTTGGTAAAAAGTAGGTATTAGAAGTATGAATACATCACATGACTAAGGCATACAATGTGGATGGACTACACAACCCATTTCAATTAATAATCAATGTTAGAATCATCGGGGGCATGGAGGCCCGTGAATAATTATTTTTCACCATAATTGGATCCCATAGTTTAACAATAATTGGGATTCTATGTTTGTGATCATGTTAAGAAGTCGTGATATGAGTATTTTGTGGTATAAGTTTGGTTTTAGTAAGTACATAGATGATATGTTCGGCCATTAATATAGTCCCACTTTATTATGGGATGTGGTGATTTTTGTTCCTATCATACAATATTATTTTAACCTGATTGACCTTGGGGTCACTGATAATATTAGCCAAGATTTATAGAGTGTCAAATCTATTCAAATGTAAAAAACAATGAAAATTATGTCTTATAGAATATCATTTGATTTCCATAAATACGAAAGAAAGAATAATAATCATTTTAAAAAACATATTTAAAAACAATATATGTAGTTAAAAGGTAAATAATTTTAACAATATGGGTTTCCATGACAGTTGTCAATGTTCATTCCCAAACATAATTTATTTTCTAATGGAAAGCATTAGAACTTCTGAAAATGTTAAATGGAGTTACAAAAAAAATATAGTGTAAAAAACAAAATATTTGGAATGGGGGATGATTATATGAAGAAATAGTTGGAATAAATCATAGTTCACATAAAACTATTCAAAATGTGTTTATTCATGTTTTATAAATTAATAAAGAAAATATGCTCATAATTGTAAAAATAATTCACAACACCTACATAAGTGTTTTGGAATCCCATTTTGTGAAATGTATTTATCTATAACAAAAATTTATTGTTTACTTCCATATGTTTTTATAACAAATAGTACTTCCTGATAAATACTCATGAAAATAAAATGAGATTTCACTTAATCATTTTAAAAAAGTTTTTAAAAATCCATGATTATATAAGTAGATGTGTTATTTGTTAAATTTGTTTAAACAATATTTTTTGATTCTTGCAAACAAATATTTTATATAATTTCACATATTATACATACATACATACATATATATATATATATAATATTTTATACATAACATCCAAATCCATTTTTTTTTTGTAATTTCCAAAATCCACTTTATTGAAAAGTGGTAACATCAAATCAACGGAATTCAAGCCAAACCATAGGTTTCAAAATTCAAAATTCAAAACGGGGAGAAAATAATCCTCAAACACAGATTTAAAATTTGAAATTCAAACTGGTACATGCATATTATCGCATCACACCAAACCGCCTCTTTATCCACGCATCCTATCGTATCATTGGAATAAATGCCTCGGGACACAAGCTGGAAGAGAAGCCACCTCGAACCTTTCCCACTGTAGTCGAGAAAACCTATGTCTCCACTTCGCCATTGTCCAAATGAAGTGGTTCGCTTGTGAGAACGAACAACCAAAATTCATTGTTTTTTCCACCATTAAAACACCATTGTCGACACCGTTTTAGGACCACCACCAAGTTAACAGGAACTGAACCACCACCACCACCAAGAAAGAAAACAGAATGCCAAACCGAATCACCAAGAAATCATCACCATCTCCCTAGAAAAATCTCTGCACAAGACTATGCAACTAGTTGAATCGAAATAAAACAAAAAACAAAAAAAAAAAAATCCAAATTTGGAACCATAGAATGATGGCCAAAAAGTTGCGAGACTGGTTTACAGAACCAAACAAAGCCAAAGATGATGTATCATGCCCAGAACACCGATGGCCACCAACCACATATCCTAAAACCCCATCGTTACCTCCACTCCTGATCCGCCTCGGAGAGGTTCATCGGAACATGGGATCAGAGTAGGGAAGGATACGTTGACGACGAGGCAATGAACCAAAGTCCAAAAAAGTGGGGAGGAACTGAAACAAGATGACGCGAAACGATGACTACCAATCCTAAAATCTAGAAAACCCCAAAGTCCCCACCGCTTCAGCTCCGACCTGGAGGGCCACAGGGGAACGAGAAATCAGAGCAGATGATGAGCGACCGGAAGCTTTGACAGCCAACAAACATTGACAAGGCCTCAAAACCACACCAGAAGGAAGACGAGGACACAAGCACAGACGAGCTGTGAGGGAGAAAAGGGGCCAGATCCTGAGAAGAGCTTGATAGGGACGGAAAAAAGGAAACATGAGGTGAAAAAAGGGGAATAAGGAAGAAGGGGGATGAAGAATGATGCTCTGATGCACCACTGATCCGCAACTATGTATTTAAGAAGGAAACCCTAGACAGAGTCACAAGCAGGGGGGTGCTAGGAGAGAAGGGAGCCATTAGTTTATACATTACAAAATACATATAAGTAATACATATTTTATTTCATAACATATACAACACATGGAATAAAACAAAATAATTCTTTATTTCATAGCATATGCAACATACATGGACCACTTTTTAGACATACAATCATAGCTATTCAACACCATAATTGTATTTTGGAAAATAAATAATCATAAATTTTTTATTCAACCATCTTAATAAACTACAACTCATTTTAATTTTTACATCACCGTGAAGGCTGAACATCATTGACAAAATCACGTCAACATAAAAGAATATACCAATGCACCAGGAAAACATCGGAAAATTCATCAAAATATAAAGAAAAAAAATGATAAAATTCATTAAATGATATTGATATATTGGATATTTTTTATAATTGCTAAGGGAATTATAACCAACCAAACATCAGACAAACACACAAAGGAATCTAATTAGGTCTATCATATCCCTACCCATAAGGAATGAAAAGCACTCCTCGAGATTACATGGTTATATATGAGGGTCCAATGACCCATTTACCCAAGAGCCTAACATAGCCCACAACCCCAATGGCATATGAATAAAGAAAAATAAACCGAAATCTTGTTTCCTAGTGATACTATTTAAGTGGTCTATAACGTAAATTATACAGTGGAGTTTTTCTTTTTTTATTAAATAATATTTGGTTATTAAATTTATTTATTCATATATGTATATGCAGCTAATTATTTATTTTCTAAATAAAAAGAAAATTTATTTAAATAATTATACAAATTTTTTTTAAATAAATAAGAATACATATATAACGTAATTGTTTGTAAATGTATTCATTAATTATTATTAAATGAATTTTATATTATTATTTTAATCCCATCTTATGATTTATCCTTGTTGAAATTATATTTTTAATAACTTTTCTAGGAACGAGCTCACTTGTATCCTGATCTTTCTGGGTATAATTATATTATTCAAAATAAATAATTAATTAAATTTTATTGTTTTCACTATATTAATTTTATAATATTATATTATATCAAAATAAAAATTAATTCTGTAAATATTTTAATTATATAATTATAAAAAAAATTAATTTTAAAAATATTTTAAATTTATTATTCTAAATATATTAATAATTTATAATGATATTGCTTAAATATCATATTTTTATTAAATAAATATGTTTATTATATGATTTTAATTAAAATTTATTCTTTATTTTAATTAAATAATTATTATAATTAATTTATTCTAGTTAAAATAATATTTTAATTAAATTCTATGAAATATTTTTTTATTTAAAAATATATTATTTTAAAATAATAATTAATTAAATGAAAATTTTATTTATGTTACTTGAATTAAATTAATATTTTAATTTTAATATTTTTTATAATTAGATTTTATTAAATAATCTTTAATCAAGTAAATATATTATATATACATTTTAGTTATATTCATTATTTAAAATTATATAATAATAATAATAATAATAGTTTCATTAAATAAGTATTTTAGATATAGTATTTTAATTAAAACTTTTTCATTATTATAATTAAATAAATATTTTAATTATATTCTTTTAATTATATTGATTTAATTTATAATTCTTCATTGTTTATAACTATATTAATTTAATATAATACATATTTTAATTTTATTATATATATATATACCTTATTTATAATAATATTATTTTAAAAATAACTTTAAATAAGTATTGAAAATGATTAGGAGACAGGAATGATTCCCCTTAAAAATTATATATATAAGGTTTTTTAATTAATAATAACTATATATTACTATATAAATACATATTTATAAATATAGATTTATAAATAGATTTATAGATATAATTATAAATGATTTGATATTTATAAATATATATTTAATGAATTGAAATTATTTAGTGATACATATTATTCTAAATATATATATTCAAATTTAAATTTATTTATATAAATATATTTGAAAATATGAAATTATTTGTAATTATATTTATAAATATATTTATAATTATATATTTTTAAATTTTTATTTATAAATCTATATTTAAAAGTTTAGGTTGAATAAATCTATATTAATATAGTTATAAATATTTATTTATTTGTAAATAAATTTAAAATATTTTTATATAGATGATAAATTTTAAATATATATATATATAATTGTTGGTAGTGGAGGATATCACCAAATGGCACATGGTTTGGTATTTTGGGAGCTAAATCACAAACCCCCACATAGCTTGGTGTTTTGGAAGAAAATTTCCAAAATTCCACATGATCTAAAAATTTATTTCCCCATATCCAAAATTAAATGTGACCTAAACCCATTTTGATTAATAAAAAAATATGAAGACCACCACTAAAATTTTTTCAGTATGTGGCCTTGTACACATATTGTTGACCATGTGTGCACCCACCAAACTTTAGAATGCCTATAACATGGAACACCCATCATAACCATTTCCTTCTACCTCACCCATCTCCCTATAGTCTGTACCCTCCACCTCCTTTGTCAACCTACACCTCACCCCTAAATGCTCACACTAGTCTCACAACCAACACTTGTATCTTCCTTTATCAGCCTCTGCCCATCGTGGTCATGTTGTGAGACAACCAAACTCAGTGCCCACCATATATGATGTTATATCTATTAAAAAACAACTACCTCCATGTTTTCTTATGTTTGGGGAAGAGAAACCCCCACCCTAAAATAATGACAAACAACATCTAACAACTATGGATCAAAACCTATCTATAATGAATACATCTGAGTTTCCCTGTCAACCTTGTTGGAGATCATTTGTAATATATTGTATGATTAAATATGTATATAACCTAAAAAAATCATGTATCAATAAATATAAAAAAATGATTATGGGATCAAAATTCCATTATCTAGAAATTTTATACAATTATAATGAAAAATATTTCTTATTATTATAATAAATGCTAACACATGTTAATTATAAAAAAATACCTAAAGATTTAATAGAAATTAAAACAATTTATATAATCAATGCCTCATAATTATTTATATTAAAAAAAATTATAAAACTGTTTCATATGAATGTAAATTATTTTAATTATATAAAAATTATTTAAATTCACATATATATATAAGGACTAATTTTATTATAGTAATATATATGTACATGTTAATTATGAATTTAACCATTATTAGTGATTATTAAATTTAATGAAAAAGGCTTTATTCTCATTTTATGTTACCCATAGGATTGATATATTTTCATAATTGAAAACAAGAAAATTTTCATAATAAAACATTTACCGTATATTACATTTCATTATTTATTTGAAAATACAGTACTAATTAAAAAACAATTTTAAATATTAAATGTAACGTCCCTGACCTGGAAGCCACTAAACCACTGCTCCGATCTAGGTGGTTACATGACCTTAAGATCACCTCCCCGAACAACAAAGGTTGCCAACATGCAGCGGGGGTCTATGTGGTCATGTGGGGAGACTATACCCCCTTTTTTCAGAGTAAGCACAACAGAAAATACCAAATAGTGTAAACAATAACCAATGAACAAGGAACGTGTATAACAAACTTTTCCAATAATAAATATGACATGTCATACTACAAGTGTTAGTGTGAATAAAACCCCAAATAAAGACAACAACCAAAATCCCCAAAATGGTCGCTACTCCAAGCTCGGATCCCCCACCAAGTGCTACCCATGTCCCCTCAACTATCTATCTAGGACCCTTTCCCTTCTCTTGACCTGCAAGCAAGAAGTCTACTCAGGTACCCAACGACGGCCCAATCAGGGTGTGGGTACAATTCAGTAGGCCACCACCAATGTTGTCTATAAAACATCCAGTATTAACAGGAAGTTCACGCAAAAGGAATATGAATGATAATTTCCACGTAGTTAATTAAGGTTCCATTAACAAGTTCAGATCCAAAGCCATTTCAATTTCCATTACCATTCATTTGTTACCAATTATAATCACATACAATTTCATCACATCTATATGGTTTAATCACATACATTATTTCACATGGGTTTAGTGCCAACAATCGAATGAAAGAGGGTTAACACATCATTATCCTATCTCACTAGGACTAACCCCCACATGGAAACCATAACCTCACCTCGAAACCTCAGTCTAGGTGGATGCAACCGTTAGAAGAATAGACCCTTAATCCCCTTTCCTAACCCATGCAATTAAGGTGGAGTTTCGAACCTCAGTCTTCACTCGACCTATGGGTGTAGATCCTCATGTCATACCCCACTCTACGAAGCCATGTGCACATGCTTATATATAAGTGACCATCAACCACCCAAACCATTTCCCTTTGGAAAACACTATTCACAACAACCCAGATGTGAATCCACATCATGCCTTAAGCCATTAACACATTAGCATTTCACATCATTTAACCATTTACCCAATTCCCATGTGTTAGGCCTATCTCACTAGCATTGAACATTAAACCCATAACCTATTCCATCATGGACTTAAATCAGTTTAAACATTAACCTATATAACCCATTCATCATTTTCATGAATCAACCATTCATTAAATTTCAAATAACCCCTAGGATATTGCCATGCGTATGTGCATCACCAATCTTCTATTCCAAGTTCAACTATTCATGGCAACATATTTATCAAGGGCTCTATAATTCATAACAATAAGATAATGTGTTTAATATCAATCCCTAAATTCGGGAAAAACCAGAACATCCCATGGATGGCCCCATTTAGGTCTAGTCTATCCCAACACATCCCAAATGGATCGTGAGGGTTCCCATTTTACATTTTAAACACCATTATTATCAAACATTCCAAGGTTATCCAAAACATAACCAATGGAAAGCAAGAACACAATGAAAGATGCACAAATACCCAAACAACTATGGGATATAACTTGTAGACCACATACCTCAAACCCATGGTTGAACGCACTCCCAATCGAGTCCTTAGACCTCGATCCAACCAACCATTAGAGATTCAACCTAAAACTCACCAAAAAGTTAGGGTTTTAGAGCTTTGAAATGAGAGGGAGAGAAGATACAAACCCTAAACCAAAAAAGAGAAACAAGGATGAAATTAGTCTTACTCGGAGCTTCGATTCACAAACAATGGCACCAAAAATGCCATATAATCTAAAGAGAACAGTCTCTTGGATCCTTTGAGTTATTTGGTTTGTGCCTAGGGTGGAGATGGAGGAAATGAAAGGAAATACCGAGTGGGGTTTTAAATCCTGGAGTGGAAAACTTGTAATTTTTCCCAACATTATGTGGCTGAACGGTTTGTCCACATGGTTTGGCAAACTATGTGGAAACCGTGTGCATGCCACTATCCAGAGGAGGAGGGGTCACACGATTTACCTGCTTGGTTTGGAAAACCATGCACATGCTTTTCTCTGTAGGAGGAAGGGTCGCATGACTTATCCTGGGTAGGCCGCACGGGTTTCCTGGCCATGCGCATGCCATGCACCCTGGCCTGTCTTGCCCAGATTTCTTTCTGCCATTCCCCAAGCCCGTAGAACACCCCCAAGGCCTCTCACACTTTTATGAAACACCCCTCAAAGCCCGAAACAAGGGATTCAACCAAAACATAACAAAAACATACTTGTCCAAAAAAACCAGGATCATACATTAAAAATACATAAATTTGAATAAAATATAATTTAAAAATATATTTTCAAATCAGTTTTTTATATTTTAACAATAATCAAAATTAAACCAATATCCATTATTATTTAAAAATATTTTTAATAATATACATTACATTTGTTAAATTATATTTCATAAAAATAATAGTATTTACAGTTTATATTTATTATATGAATATATATATATAAATACATATATAATAGAAATCACATCCCCCCATATAATTCATACCTCTACCAATATGATCTCCCCCCATAGATGTGGGTACCAAACATTGTATCTCAAATGCACCTTCTAAATGATCTATGTAAAAGAGCCCCAAAAAATACTAACCTATATGGAAAAACATATTAAATTGATGGGAGAGATATTAAAATGCTGAACGTTTGAAACAAATATACTAAATTATAGTATATATTTTAATTGGAGGTCATGTAGTAGACACAAAACATTCAACTACAAAATAACCAAATTGAAAATACAACAACACCATTTCAACAATTTTTAATAAGGGTAGTGATACATGTTAGAGAATCTTAATGGATTTTATCTACCTCAAAAAACTCAAATCTCATAGTCAGTAAATATGATTAATTATCCACTATGATCTGATAAATAACATTAAAGAAATACAAAATCATATATTGAATGAGATGAATAACAAATAACTTGTCATATGACATAAATTCTTCATAACACATTCTAGAAATAATAATTTCACTGATAATTTCCATGACTATAATACTCACCCAATACTTTTACAAGAGTGTATATTGGAATATTTGAATGAAATCAGTAAAAGTATTACTCTCCTATAAAAACATATAATTTATGCTTGGTAGACTATCATAATATATCATAATCAGTAGATGAAACTTGAATAACATATTTGTTATAACTACCGTAAAATTATGAACCAATTACTAAAGAATATCTTAGAAATGAATAAGAAAGAAAATATAAAACCCAAAACATGCACAAAAACCACCAAAAAAACTTGATCATTCACTATATAATATTTATAAATCAAGCATATAAAAAAAAGAACCAAATTTAAAACCAATATTGAACCCTATGGATAAATGATATTTTTGTTTTTTAATGAATCACAGTGGAATTTATTTACCCCAAATGTTTCCACTCAACATATTTTACATTGTGATAAAAATATACAACTAATAAGATCAATAGTTCATAATAAAAATACAACCCAAATGGTCTCCTAATCACAGAAATAGAAAGATCTAACATGTAAATAATAATAACATTCTATTTTCATTTCCTCTATGATTATAAATGGATGGGGATCTTTTGAAAATTATTCTTCATAATGAAATTTTATACTTTATTAAGAAATATCATGTTTATATTTCCTTAAGTGATGATGGGGAACAAATACCAAAATATGTAACATTTATATGTTATATGATTATATATAGCATGTGGATTAAATGAGATGAGATATTTATTATGTGGAGACACATTTCAGAACTGATTTATCAAAAAAAATTATAAAATTCAATGATTAAGGAACATTAAATATATCTTACACCATAAGGGAGGTTTTGTTTAAGGGTTTTATTCTTGATTTAGGTGCATATATTAGTGTTAAGTCCTAGTCTATTTTTACATTCTTTCTTTTTTTAATAACTTAATCCCTATTAAATTATCGTTAAATTTGAAATTAGTATAACAAATAAAACAACATGAGTAATTAAATTTGTTTTTGTGTATGTAATTGATTTCATATTCCCAAATACATTATTTATATAACATGGATGGTGTAAAAACTCATGTACATTATGAACTCATTATATTCAAGCCATTTGGAAAAACATTAAGACAATTGTTAACGTTTATATGAGTAAAATATCTACGGTGTTTGGAAATTTTTTAAAATATTTCATCACATTTGATGAAATGAAATACACCATTGAATAATATTTACCATTACTAATAAATATTATTTTTTTATTATCTATTAAATTTTTAAATTAACATGATTACATTAAAATTTAAAATGATTTCCTTGAATATGATAATCTTTTATAGGAATATTTTTGAAAACATTCAAGTTGTACATATATTTTTAGTTTACATGACTATTTAAAATAATCTGATAGACTATTTAACCCATAGATTATGACACATGAACATTATTTTCATCAAATTATTGTGATGGTTTCTTTTTGATGTTTTATTTATTTTCTAATTTTCATCTTCATCGATGAAATATATTTTATAGTTATATAATGTAGAAATTTGGATATTTATATATTTACTACTATTTTTTAGGAATGTTATAGTATCAAAATGGAGATGAAGAGTTTGTTTATTTGATAAATATAATCTGGTGTGAAAACCACATTATTCTTTATTAAAATATTAAATCATTGGTTGTAGTGATGAGTGATTAAATTATGTTTTTTATACTATATAAGTCATTTATACCATTCTCATGATATACACAAAACTCAATAACATAATATACAATTTGATATTTTTAAAACATAAAAATCTTATTGGAATTGTCAAGAGGACATTTAATGATGCCTTACAATCACAAATAAATCCTTATGATTAGAAGAAACCCTTATGACCATGGAGGGAATATTCTCAAAAAGGAAAAGGAAAATGGAATATAATATAACTATAATTTTTTATAATTAGATTAATTTAATTAACTCAAACAAGGTTATGATATTTCAATAAAGTCTTATGATGAACAACAAAGATGTATGATCAAGTGAACCCTTAAATTATAAAACTTTATGATGGTGAAGAATCAAGATGTTGGATAAAATTATGTAATTTTTTAATATTTTATCACTATTTTAGTAATTTTTTTATCATTTATTTTTTAAAAAGATGTCAAATCCTTCATTATTATTTATCAAATGTGGGGATATGTAAAAAAAGTAAAGGATCGGGTAATTAAAATTTCTTTAATTTCTCCCTCTATTCATATTTTAGACCTATATTATTTTTCAAAAACATAATATAATAGTAATATTATTTAGATGCATTAAATTTGTAATAAAATACATGAAATATTAAAAAAATACATTAAACATACATAAATTTATCCATCAACTTTATTCTTCATCTTTATAGGTATTTATAACATAAGGCTTCACTTGATCATATGATTTTTCTATTAATTATACAAATTTATAAGTATATTGACATTATACAAGAATATGACCTATATATGATTTAAATATAATATATGTAAGGACCAATCCTTAAAAATTACACATTCTAGTGATTTGGTACTAGAATTCACCTCCTTACAATCCTCAGGATCTCTCTGATTTAGTGTTTTAGGGAACTTAGACAAACTCTAACATAATAAACTCATACATTACAAGTGGAAATATATAATCAATAGTTTTTTTCCAGAAAAAATATTTTTCTAAATAAACGATGGTTTATTTTTATGTAAATTTTTCGTAATTTTTATATTTACCTCATACTTATCTCTAATATTCATTTAACACTTTTATTAATATATTAAAAATGTTTGATGAACATAAAAAACTCAGAAAGGGATATAGAAGAATAAAATCGATTAATCTAGTGAAAACATAAAAAACAATAATTAATTACATTTATAATATTTTTCACTAATATTATGGAATAAATCATTTATATATGAAAAACCACATTTTTTAGCAATCAAAATTTTTAATACCCATATGAAAAATTTATAAAAACATATTGGAAACTTATGGTATAATTATAGTAACCACTACATCTAATCATGGAAAACCTTCAATGTTTATATAAAAACATTAATATTGAGTAACCATCCACTATAATAATCTATTAATTATCATAGTAAATCATGGAATACCTATCTTAATATAATCTAATTATATTCTAGTAGAAACATAATAGAGTATATCCATATCATCGTTGATTTAACTATATAGTTAACTTCTAGAACCAATGATTTTGAGATTATAACATAACTACCCATCCATGATTTATCATTAAACCACCCATAATTTTTTAATTACATAATCACCCATCATCATAAAAATTTCAAATAATCCTAACATAAAACCAAACCACGAAAGGTTTCTTCATGGAAACATTATTATGGAAAATAAACTTTTCATTTTGAAATCCATTTTTTTAGAAAAAAACCAACATACAATGGTTAGTTTTTTATTTTAAAATAAAATTATAATTTATTAAAGGAATATTAAAATAAATATGTCTCCATTATGGAATATAAATCCCCTCATTTGGTATAAGATAAAAAATTATTCCACTGATTTTATTCAGGGAAAGTATGAACGTACATTGTTTGGAAAACAATAAAAAGACTTCTTTCAAAATATTTTTTAAATATAAAAACATGGGTAAAAAATAATTTTAAAAATAATAGAATTATAATAAAAAATATTTCTAAATTATCATTATAAAAATCATATTGTTATGTAATAATGATATTATTTTAAGAAAAAAATTTAAAATATGATTTAACAAAATTCATTAGTATTAGACTGATTCATCATAAGAATTCATTATATTCAGGAATAATAAAAATAGTATAATTCCATAAATCATTGAGAACCATTTTTAAATATCATTATTCCATTTAAACAACGTATTTTTATGTTATATACATTTAGTTGAAAACTTATTTTCATGGTAGACGTTTTGTGGATATTTAGTAGTTTTGTACAAAATGACTTTGATAAGTTAGTTATTGTCAAAGTCTTCAATACTAAACCATAATTATACTAGTAGTCATGAAATAGTTAAAATTTTCATAAAATAATTATACTTTTAAAAACGTCCATTAAATAGGGTTATGAAAAATTATTTACATTATAATCGTAGAGACAATTGGTCATATGTACGCATGAGTAACATTTCAATTAATCAATGATCATTATTTAAAAAAATAAATTATTATATTAAATTTAAATAATTATAATTAAATATAATATTAATTCAATAAATGTACTTATATGTATATATATATCATTCATATAATGTGGTGATTGAAACTATCAGATCTCTCGGTGGAGGTGTTAGTCCACATTACGCACGAATGATGTTATAATGTTTCTGTGCATAGAAAGAAAAGAAAAATAAATGTTTTATTATTTTATTATAATGGTAAATATATCATTAATATTAGATATAAATATTAATTCTATCATTATCACCAATATTGTGGGATGATAATGGGAAATTAATTAAATCGGTTCACTAGATGGTAGTATACCGTACTCACTAATGATGAAATATTTTACCATTTGATGGAAGAGGACATCGATAAAGGTTATGAAACTAAATTAATAACCTTTAATTATATTTAATATAATATATATATTATTTTAGGATGGTTTAATATTTTCTAGGTATGTTTATGAAAAAAAACGAAAAAATGTATATTAAAACTATAACTCTTGTATGAAAAACATCATTTTCATTACATATTAAGCCCAATAAAATTTTATTATACATAAAATGAGACCAAAATAATATGGGAAAGGATTACACGAATAGATTAGGGTTTTTATTTCCTAAAAAAATGAGTTTTTATGTATGGGGAAATGGGAAGAAGAGGCACCCTTTTATAAGATAGGAGAGGGACGCTCTTGAAATTTCTAAAAATACTAAATTAATTAAAATTGTTTTTCAAAAGAAAATATATAAAAAGATAATTATTTTAAATATAATATTATTATGGGTCCAAATAAACTTATCCAATAAAATTTATATATTTTTTGACTATATTTCTATGCTTATATTTTGATTTTCACCACTATTTTACCCCTTTAACTCATACTATGACAACATTGATTTCTAAAAATTGTGGGTCAGTACAGTTGCTATAAATTAAAATAAAATTATCATATACGGATTATGAATGATATTATTATCATTATTATAATTACTTGGATGAATTTATGTTTTTTTGGAATTTTAGAAATTTTATAAACTATCATTTACTATAAAATATCGCAAATGTCAATTTTTAGAACTACCCATTAATATGAAATTAGTAATATAATGATAAAACAAATAAGTAGAAAAATTATTTTAATACATCCCTACTATTCAAGGTAATATATAATTTTTTTATATCACATTAATTTTCTCATATTGTAAATAATTTGGTATTTTTAATATCATTAATTTGATATTTCTAAGAATTAAATAAATACTACATTAGCATTGTGTTAGAATTTAAGTTTATTATTTCATCATTAAAAATTAAAAACAAATTAATATGATTAAAATATTTCTATTAAATTTTAAAATAATATTTATAGTTTAACTAATACATCCTATTACATCGTATTAAGAAAATTTCACTTATGTAAAATAAGATTGTGACATGTTTGAGATTTCATTAAATAAAATATTATAAATATAATAATCTTATACATGGGAACCTAAATCCTCATAAATGATACCCTTTTATGTTTTTGGTAGATCTATTGTCATAAAATATGACTTAAGATTGTTTTTTGGGTCTTTTAATGGTTCTTACAAATTTATTTGTAATATAAATTTTCTGATTTACCCTTTAATGTGGTTATAAAAATTAAAAAGTTTTCTATTCAACTAAATAAACACTAAAATGGTGATATTTAAAAAATATGAAAATATCAATTTTAAATATGAATTTATATTTTAAAATATCTTAACATTGATTTTTCATAATTTAATTTATGAACAAACTTAAAAAATGGAATGAAAAAACAATATTTCTGAAATATTCCGTTTTAAAATATGAAATTTTTTTATTATATATTCATGTATAAAATAAATTTAATGAAACCATAAATGGATTATATAAAATAAAAAATAATTAATTAATAAATAAAATAGTTCAAAAATGTAATTTTACATTTTCAATACATAAATATGCAATAAATATTTCAAGAGAAATCTTCATTTTTCATTATTACATGAAAAATAAATATTTTTAGAAAATTATAAAGAAAATTACTCAAAATAAAAATTGTAGATGATGAATTTAAAATTAAATTTACTTTTGGAATTAAAATTATAGAATTTTAAAATTATAAATTTAATAAATTATTATAAGAAATGTGTTTAATATAACCATATACTTCTTTATTTTATGAACTATTTAATACATTTATAATGAATATAACAACATCACTCAAAATTAATAAAAAATATTAAAAAAAATTTATTCCCTCATTATCTGGTTTGTTAAATACTCACGTTTTTTTTAGATTTCCTCCTCTCAATTCTGAACTCAGGAATGGTAACTAGGGTTTGACTTTTCAAGACACCTTTGATGAAATACCCCCTCATAAATAGGGTTAGTAATACATTTTCATGAGAAGAGATAAATGGAATGTATGAATTCTATATGAAATAACACATTCTAGGTTTCTATATTAGATAACATAAGTGGTACGTAAAAAATTGATATCGAAGAGAAATTTAATTCCAAAGTATTGATATAGATTGATTGAGAATATGTTTATGAGAAAATTGATAATAAAAAAACTATAAATCTGTGATGGGTAAAATGTAGTTGATTTCCCTATATGAAATGTAAATGAATAATTTTCGTAAATCAATATACTTTTTGTATGGTTAAGGTATTTATTTATCATATATAATATGAACAGATGTAAATACACTTACTTAAAAAGTATAATCTCATCCTTTAATAGATTCCAACATCATTCTCATATTTTTCCCAATATGATGAGTATTAAAGTTGTGTTTTTCATTCCTGAAGCACTAGAATCTTCCTACGTGAATGAAAATGTCAATAAAAGATTAACTATGTGTCCCCCTTATCATTAGGAGTTATCCCAAACCAATATTATTAGTAAAATATACAATAATTAATAAAAATGATTAACCAATCATATATAGAAATCTACTTTAATAAAAAATCATTAGAAATACACAATATTTAACATAAACCATTATGAAATTAAATATAAGTAAAATGACTCGAAAAAATAATCCAAACTTAATTAGAAACCCAAAAATTTTAATTATTTAATCGTAGAAACTTAAAATATAAATGTAATATTTATATCTATATATCTTTAAGTAATCATAAAGTCTCATATCAATAATGTTATTCCTGAAATAACATAATCTCCAGGATATGGTAACCATTTCCATAAATAAATGAAATCACCATAAATACTTATTATGATCATATATGATTCCAAAAAATAAATCATCCACAAATCCTAAAAAATTTCTCATGATATTATAGTTACATCAATCGTATAATACTCCCCACAAATTTTAATGATATTCTCCTGATATAAAATTAATCAATTAATCAAAATATCATTTTCTAATGTCAATTTTTTTCTATATGAAAAAACATATGTTTCGAAAAAACATATTATATATCCATCAAATAATTTACGTAATAATAGAATTTCAAACTTATCAGTACTTCACGCTAGCTATTGGTAGGTGTTTCCCCCTTGTTACCCATCTGTTGTGGGTTCAAACCATACGACCTTACCAAGTTATTTTCTGACACGCCGATTGAATATTTTCTAAAACTATATAAATATAATGCTTATAATATTAACCCAAATTTATGAAATATCCGCAATAATAGCTTTATTAAATTCTATATTAATCTAATTTTTTAACCACAATGGTTATCTTATACATTTAATTTTTCATCCCAAAAATGTGGAAACCCACAACTACCGCCAAATCAAAGATCTTATAAACACTAATGGTTTCCCATTAATTTAAAATTATTTAAAAAAATTATAATAGTATTCTTCTTAAATAAATACATAATATTAAACAAATGGGTCTAAGAAAACTAGCCCTAATAAAATATCATCTTGAAAAATGTTTTTTATCAAAGAAACATTTCAATACATAAATCCTAAAAATATGTGTCTAATATATTATACTTTTGATCAACCTAAGACTTATAAAATCATGATTATATCCCTAACACATAAGTTATCCTTTCAAAATCAAACCCCATAATATTTAAAGTTATCTTAACCCTTCTCTGATACATGTTGTAAGGAAATAGCCTTAATAATCAAACATTATAGTGTTTTTGAACTAGAATTATCTTTAATATAATCCCAAGGATATTTTTAGTTTCTATTTTTATATAATTAGGTAAATATCTTACATAGTAAACACATACATTATAAGTGGAATCTTTTACTAAATATTTTTTTTTGTTTCATTGTATTTCATATAAAAAATGTTTTTCATGATAAATCTTCACAATTTTCTTACTGACCTCATCATTGTCCATACTATTTCTTATATCCTATAAATTTCTTTAAAATTTCAGATGATCCCTAAAAAACATAGCAATGGATATAAAATAATGAAATCTATTAATCCTATTTAAAGTATACAAAATATACCTACTGTTTTCACAATATTATTTGATTTTATGTAATAAATCATTTATAGATAAAAACACATTATGTTTGGAACAAAAACATTTAAAACCTATAGAAAACATAGATAAAATCATGTTGAAAATTTTGGGTATTATTATAGTAACCACCATAGTTACTCAGGGAATACCATTAAGGATAAATTCCAAACATTACCTTAGTGTTACAATTTTAGATACACATATATTATCCATCACCATTAATCATTTAATAACCATCATAATATATACTTATTATCTCTTAAGATAAACCTACTCGGTTTACACCCTCTTATATATGGATTAACCTTAGGGTCAACTTCTATACCCAATGAATGTGAGGTTCTAACGTAACCACCTATCCTTAATTTTTAATTTAACCACCCATGATTAATTAATAACATAACCAACCATAATCATAACAATTCCTAAGATCCATAACTGAATCATAAAATTATAAATATTTCATCATAAAAACATTCTTAAGAAAAATAATATTTCTTTCTTGGAAATAGTTATTTTTAGTAAAATATGTACAAACAAAGGAAAAAATTACTATGAAAAAAAAATTAAAATTAAAAAGGAAGAGTTAAATAATTAAATCTTTATGTTGGTGGAAAAATATACTCATGCTGTAAATGTTAAAAAAAATCATTTTGTTAGAAAAGTCACGAAGTAACTCGTTTGGAAAATGGAAAAAATGGTTCTAAAAAACCATTATTTGAAAATTAAACACATGGGTGAAATTTTATTTTGAAAATATATATGAATAAAAAACGTATATGAAATCATTTTTAGAAATATTTCATATGGATATGGAATTAAAATAGAGATTTAATGGAAACATTTAAAAATTATATTAAAAAGAATACCTATTACATTAAGTCTAATTTGTCACCAAAGTTGTTTATGTTCTTAATAATAAACACATTTTAATTATTTAATGAATAAGAACATTTTTAATTTTTATTATTCCTTGTATTTCACTTATTTTCTTGTAAAAAAAATATTGTATAATCACTTACATTCACGTCAGATGTTTTGACGATATTCAGTACTTATGTCCAAAATGACTTTGATATGTTTAATATGGTCAAAGGTATAAATAATATATCCTATCTAGAGAAACAAGAATGTAATAATATTCATTTTTATACAAAATTATACTTATAGAACCATCTATTAAATTTGGTTATGAAAAATTAATTATGTTACAATTATCGAGATGGTATGCCATGCATACTAATGAGTTACATATCAATTTTTTAGAGATTATTGTGAAAAGAAGGTAAATAAAATTTTATCCATATATAATTATCATAATAAAAATAATATAACATAAATTATTTAAATATACTTACATATGTCATTCATGTGATGTGGTGATGAAAACCAAATCAAATCACTTCATAAAGGTGATAGTCCACACTTATACACGAATGAAATTATCATATTTATGTGAATGTAAAGGTAAAAAAATAACAGATATATTATTTTTTTAGATTGAAAAATATGTCATGAATATGAAATATAAATACTAATTCCATAATTATCACTAATCTTGAGTGATGGTGATTGAAAAAGAATTACGACGGTTCGTGAGGCAGCAGTCTTCTGTATACACGTATGATGAATTATTTTCCAATTTCATTAAATAGGAGATGAATATTGGTAATTAAACTAACGTAATTACAAATAAGTATACATAAGATTCTAGATTTTTTATTTTTTCATGGTTTAAGAAGGTTTTATGGATATTTTGAAAGAAGAAAAACTTTAACATATAGATAAAACCTATACAAATTATTTGGAAAACCTCCTTATCTAAATACCTTTAGACCACAATGTTTTGTATTATTCCCAAAAAAGTCCAATATAATTTGGGAATTGATTATAAGAATGTTTTTTGGTAAATATTTTCTAACCCAAAATTGGTTTTACTTGGTTTGATATGATAAAAATATGATCTATTTTATAAGAGAGAGGACGTGCACTCTTTGAACTTGTTAAAATATTAAATTAAATAAAATTAAATTTCAATTAAAAATATATCAAAAGTGAATATTTTATGTTATAATATTAGTAGGTTTCTAAATTCTCCCATAAAATAAAAATTAAAATGTTTTAGTTCTATATCTATACCCCTATGTCTTAATGTTATCTACTATTTAATTTTGTTAACTATTATTGCATCAATTTGGATTTTTACAGTTTATTAGCTAATATAGATACTATAAAATAAAAAAATACTCATAAAGTAACCTTTGATGAATTTAAATACCTTTTAATAATCCATTTAGAGAATATTTGTTTTTAGGATTTTCAAATCATTTAATAAAATAATATTTATTTTAAAATATCCATAATCTTAATTTTCATACTTATTTATTACATTTAATTTAATAATATCAAGATAACTCATAAAAATAGGATAATTTATTTAAATAAATCAACAAAATTTAAATAGAAAATATAATGTTCTTTTATCACCTTAATTACCTAAAATTATATTTATTTTATTATTTTAATATTCATTTTTTAATATTTCCATTAATTGAACAATTACTACGCTAACATTGTGAAAGCCTTTAAGGTAATAATTTCATCACAAAAAATTTAAAATAAATTATTATGATGAATATAAATATTTTCTATTTCAAAATATTATTTATTATCTAACATATTCTTTGGATAACACCATATTGAAAATATTACACATATTAAAAACAAGAGTGTGACATGTTGTAATTTTCTTAAAATATTATAAAGGTAAAAATCTCATCCCTGTGGCCCCAAAAGGATATATATTTGAATCTTTTATGGTCAATATATACTCATAAACTAATATTTTGGTATGTTTTTAGGAAATATAATGTTTCTTATCATATAATTTGTATCCTAAATTACCAGATTTATCTTTTACTCTCGTAATAAATTTTAAATGGTTAGAATTCAGTTCAACCAAATTTAATAGAGATCTATTTACTAAAATTTTCTCTCCTAATTTTAAATTTGATATAAATTTTTCAAAATTAAAAAGACATAATATATATTATTTAATATAAAATAATATTGAAAAAACATAATGAAAATTATTCTGTTTTTTGAGAAAAAAACAATTTTAAAATATTCATTTTTATAAAACATTCATGAGTAATATATACATAAAACCCCTAATAAAGTTATTATAAATCTAAATTTACTATGTAATGTTTAGATATAATTAAAACATAATGTTATACTATAAATAATTTAAAATAAAATATACCAGAAAGTGAAGACCATGGGTTGAAACCTAGAGACCTATGAAATTTATTTAAAGAAAAGGTAAACATATATAATGAGGCTAGAAAAGAGAGAAAAGAGTGAAATACTTGCCACTAGCACAAAAATACCCATATTCCAGCACATCATCTTTTTTGGTGCCACCCACCCCTACCTCATGAACCACCATGGCCTCTTCGATGTCTACCATGCCTATATTGTTTTTGAGTTTTCAACACACCCACTTCATCATCAATTTTTAGTGAGATCATTTGCTCGCTATTAGTTTCATCAGATGGACATCCATATGCATTTCTCATTAGCACATTTTCTTGTTCTTGAACATCATCAACCCAGGGAAATTTTTGACATTGTGGATCACCTCGTAATGGGTCCCAAGAAGTAACATGGGAATCCAAAATATCATCCTACAAATTAATAGAAGAGGGTGAAAAAGACACACCAACATTTGATAGTTACTGTTAACCTTCCAATATACAGTGTTTGTTCCTAACCCCTTTTTTCTCAATGTTATTAAGATAAAACACATCAAACACTATGTTTCTAATTTACACAAACATGCAAAAAAAAATAGACGGAGGACCTGCATCCCGCATGCTTTGACCATCCGTAAGTTGGTTAAGGTTACCCCATCTTCGACACCCATAAATAAATTCATATTGTTATATACATCACATGGTGGATGCATTATGATGCATGGGGAATCCTATAGTAGAGTTTTTGAACCAAGGGGAGGGCCATCCAATACGCTGCCAAGTAAGGCTACCAATGTACCTCCATCCGGAGAAAAAACATCCAAAATTTAGGTGACATCATGATCAGAAACAGACATAACATCCCTCCCTAGACCTTTATAAACAAAGGGGTTAAACCCTATGCAGCCAACAATAACCACAACTTTTACTTTTCTAGTAGAGGACTTAAATTTCACTTGTAAATTCCTCCAATTAGTGGTCACTTGTTTCCACAAACTATTTCCTTTCATGTCAACCATATCATCATCCAGAGATCCATCACTAGAACCCTCCTCCAGTATGCTAACATACCATATACCATCATGATAGGCCTTTACAGATTCACCATGCACGATAGCCAACTCATTATCCAAGTGATCAGTATGTCCAATAACGTGCCCATAAATAATAGTAATATCATGGCCATTAAAATGTTTACTCATATCATGGGTTGCATCATCAACAACATTAGGAGCTAAAATAATTGAGTAAATATGGCCCGAGAAGCAACCAGTATTGGTCCTAGCCACCCAATGTGAAAAAGAATGGGCGAAAATGATTTTTTAACTTTCTAGATAGTAGGTATCCCTTTTCTAAATTTGAAGAGCACCCCTTATAGGAACTAAAACATGATCACAATCCATTCAAGAACTGTTCATATTACTAAAAGGTAATTTAGATCTATATCTATAAAAATGATGATCAAATTTCTTATAATTTGGACATCTAAAAGCCTGGAAGAAATTGTCCCTAATGTGTCAAATACATAGGAATTTAAAATAGAAGTCAGGTACAAATTCATACTCAATAACATGTTCAAATTTATAATCACCGGCAGCCAGATAAACAGTCTCTACAAGAGTCACACTAAGGTCAAATTCAATTAATATGTGAGCATAATGACCATAACTAGCCATTTTCGTCTCCTTATAAAAAATAATTTGGTAGAAAATAGCTAAATCCATATCCCATAGAATTCTTGGGATCTAGAAGAACCAATTAAAACCCTTAAGATGAATCCATGTTCGTTCCAAGGTGTCCTTAACATGGTTATGATCAATCCAAGGGTACCAATCCTGAAAAAAAGTACCCTGGATTTAAATTGACAAATCCAAAGATACCTACCTTTAATTTTAACTCATTAGAATGAATTTTAAGGTGGCTAAAACTTTAACAAATTGACACAATATTCCAATTTCCCAAACCCCGTGCATGTCTTAGTATATTCTTGAGATCCTCATGTTTCCAACCATCATTTCTCAGACAAGAGGTCATCCACGAACTGATAAAATTTTTACAAGCTTCCATCTATTAATAAAAGAAACTAGGGTTTACTTTAATGAAAACAATGGAGCCATTTCGTGAAATACGGTTTCCAGTCACCACAGATTCACTCTAAAGCCTAGGAAAAAACCTATCCCTAGAAGAGGAATTAGCATGCACCTAATATGTACCTTTCAAAGCAACATGAGAGGCCATATCAGAAACATATATTGATTGTGAATAGTGTACCATCACCGAGTAGCAAACCATATATGAGGATACATGATTTGCGTAATTCGGAGCAGAGGGAGGTGAAATCTTATTTGAAGGCTTGATGAAAAATTCTTCAAAGTAGATATAACCATCCAAGATTGGAATTATTGAAGAGATTAACTCTAAACAACATTGACGAAGATATAGACCATATCGATCCATTCCATCGATTTTATAAGATGGTTCTAAATGAGTTACGGGTAACAAGGTATTGGTGATTGCCCCACCATGCTTATTCTGGGCCCCATTCTCCAACTACACACCACTATTCCCTATGTAAATTAGAGCATGTAAAGACACTAACCTACGCTAGTTCCGTTACTGGGGAGTGGCCTCCTTACACGGTACCACTATACCAACCTTTTTCGGCAAAAATAAATTATACATTTTAATAAAAATAAATAATTTTCATTATTCCATGAAAAATAATTATTTTTTAAAAATTCCAAAAAATTACTCTTAAGAAATTTTTTAAATTATTAAATTAAAAAAATATATTAATTAATCAAATTAAATTTATATAATTTAAAAAATTATCATATAAAATAATCTTATAATAATCGAGATTCATAAAAACACAATTGAAGATCTTTCATTTCCAAGGATGTTATATTAGTGGTTTATTTAATGTCATTTTCATTTTACTTTATTGACATATGATTTTTTGATCATAAGACTTTATCATATTTGTTATAATTTTTTTATAACTATAAATATTCAAGGAGAATAATAGGATTTACCATGGAACTTTGAATCTGGACAATAAATATTGGTCTAAATATAAGACATCCAGTTATAGGAAAATTTTCAAAATCTAAAAATTCTCCAAGATTTTATATCAACTATATGTATTCAGTAGAAGGATTTATTAATTCATAAAACATGAATTTATAAAATACATACTAAAAACTATTATTTACCGTGAGATTATTCATCTTATGAAAAAACTAGTTCTATAAAATAAATTATATGAAAAATACTAGAAAATTAATTAAAAACAATATTGGGTGATTTTTCACATTAAAACATTTTCTGAAATGGAAATATTAGAGAAATATTAGTGGTTCCAATAATGGGGTAGTTTATATGAAACCTTTCATGGGGAATATTGATGATTTTTTTGTGTTTCTTTTATGGTCTCCAAGAGGAAGGTGAATAGGACGTAGTCATAATTCATGATTTTTTAAAAAATTACAAACCATGAAATGGATTGAATAAACACATATTAATAGATATTGAGTGGATAGAATTTATGTACCAACAATTTTCTAGATTTATTATATAAAATAAATTACAATTTCATTATTAGATCTGTGTAATGATAATATGGGATATTAATGGTAATTGTTTACTTTTCATTAGTAAACATGGACAGAGTTCTATAAAATATGATTCTTAAATAACTAAAAATAATTATGAATATTGAGAATTTTTGAGATGTATAGTAATAGATGGTACGATGGGAGTCATGAGGGTTATATAATGTGTTACACTTGATGGGTTATGCACATCAATAATTGATAGTTGTGGTTGTATGTCTATTTGTATGTGTAAATAATTTTAGATGTTGAGATGATTTGTAGATATATGATGAGTTTTTTTGGTTACTATATAGTTAATATTTTATTTTGTATTGTGTTTATGTAAAATCATTGGAGTAATTAATTGGTTAGATTTTATGATTTTATTGTGTTTAATTTATTAAGTAGAAGTGAAATTTTATAATTGGTTAATGATGTATTTTTTATGGGGATGTCATTGTCTATTATCTTGATGTGGTGTGATGGATATGGAATACACTTTTTTGGATTTAGGGGATGGGTTTTATATTCTCACCATAGATACAACTATTGTGGTTTTTTCTATATCATTCAAAATATTTTATAAGTATGATGCTCATTAAAATGGAATGAAATTTTTATATTAGTAAATATTGTTATTAGGGTTGTTTAAATTTATATGTGGTTATTGATTTGTTGTTATGGTGGCATCATTGTTGTGATGAAAGTGAGGTGATCGATAAAATGATGTGGAGTTTTCATGTGTTGATGATTTCATTATTCTTGTGTTCCAAAATTATTAATAACACAATATTTTATTTATTGTGGATAATCTATTCCTATTCAATTGATATAAGATATGTTATAAGAGGAACCAACTTGGTATACATGTATACTCACCCCATTATTCCCTATTATGTTTTTTCATCACAGCAGATCTTTTCAAGGATATTGGTACAAGATAAATTACATGTTTGAGGTGACTACGATATTGTGGGTAGACTGTTACATTTGAGAATTATTTATATTGACCATTATTTTTACGGGATCTATGTTTTGAAATTACACATACATTTATTTAGTTCATTATTGGGACTATTATATCAATTGAGGGTTTTTAGTGATTGTTTTCCTATAATAAGGGAAGTTCATATCATGTTGTGATTTTATACACTTATTGCTTCTTTTCATCCAATAGACCATTTGAGGAGGGATTCCTAGGTAAGGATGGATATAAAGGCCTAGATATAAAACACTAAATAGTCTTGAGGTATGTCCATTATTTGACTTTAATTCAAATTGAGGATCATTTCTGGTTTATAGTTTTCAAGAATTGGGATATTACTAAAATATATCATCCAATAACTATAAAATAGGACACAATCAAAATAGTAACCCTTTTTCCAAAAAATAATACACTTTAAAAAAATGATTTATTTTCTTGATAAAAATCATCTTTAATTCTTCCTTATTATTACTCATCCTTACACCATATGAAAACATTTCAAAAAAACATGGAATGAGCATAAAAACTCAGTAAGGGATAAAATAAGGAAATAAAACATTAATAATGAATATTTATAAACCCATGAATTAAAACAAATCATAAAAACACCATAGAAATCATAAATCATAAAGGTATCATGTGGAATGAATATCATACTAACTTTCTAGGTTTAACAACCACATAGTTAGCAACCTTCATGGTTACATTTAGAATACCCATCACAATATATTGCCTAAATATTTTAGGTGAAACCCTATAATTAACCATTTTCATGTTAACTAATGCATTATAGAGCTATAAAAGGCTCACATACAATCAGTTTATCATGGAACCACCTGTAAACATAAGAAGTTCTAAACAACCATAACATAATCATAACACATGGACAAGCATAATGAAAAAAATAAAATTTCCAGGTTACAATCAAAAGACATAATTTAAAGATCTTGATATAATAAATCCACTCTCCAACCCATTTTCAATAACAAAATAAATAAAAAACAATAAGTTATTTAATTTTCTTTTTAATAACTTTACGACTTGTAGAAGAAGCTAGATATCATATAATTCCCACGATGACAGAAAGGTCATTGTCACTACGTACGTTAAAAAAACATTACTTTTATCCTATAGTAAAATCCTTCATTAAAAACTCATTCTTAAAAACATTGAATGAAATTAAATGTCAAATGTGATGATTATATACTATATAAATGAAGGCCCTATAAAAATCAAAATATGTCTAAATGAAAGGATATTGAGACGAAGTCCCTTACCTTGAGTCTGACTTGTCTCGTTCATTATTTAATTTCATCAAAAATAAACATAGGTTAATTTATATGTTATTTAGAACCGTTTTAAATATTATTATAAATCTTACCTAAATTAATACCATGTTATAACAACTAATTAACTATTTGAGTTCATATCGGATGTTTTGTCGATGTTTGGTACTTGAGTCAAAGATAAACTTGTTTTGATGCAAATTATCTCTCTTTTAATAAGTCTATAAACTTTAAAATTATATGAATTATTTAAATATAAAATATATCTAGTATATATGTATTTATAATTGTCCACAATATTGTGATATAATAATGGAAGTGTACTATTCATCGAGACGACAGGCCGCACGTACCCATGAATGCTTCTTTCATTTCATTTCCATATTATAATAATAAAAACTAAATGTTACATATGTATATTATAATTAAAATATAATATATGTGATATATATATATTACATAATTTCATTTACACCATCCTTTATAAGTTTCATGTGTATAATTAATGATTCATCTTACTTTGATAGGGAGGTTGTCCCCACATCCATAAATGAAATTTTCATAATTACACATTATGGAAAACGTAAAGGTATGTTGTACATATAAGTTATAGAAGAATATAGATAAAATAAATATAATATATATCATATTTAAATATATTTCCATAAAAATGTCCATCATGAGAAGAGGTAGGGAAAATGAACAACCATCATTTCGTGAGGCGGTAGTTCTTAGTACCCAAAAACAATTTGTTCTATATCAATTAGATAGAGGTTTGTATAAGTGTTAGTACAACACTTACCATAAAAATTTCGTAGTATATTGACGATACTGGTAATTTTATAAAATAATTGAATAATGATATGTAAGGGGTTGGGGAAGGAAAAAAATGAAAGGATCCTGAGAGGAGACGTTGCCTCTACATCAGGTAACTGATTTTGATTTCAGCCAATGGAATTATTGAATTGGCTTCTCCCCAAGGTAAGGATTATAGGAGGTTGGAAGGTATGTTGAGAGATTCTTTGAGTAGATTTTTTATGATCCTTTTGGCTTTAGATGTGTGACTATGTGGATAGAGGTGGTGGACTTTTATAAATGGGAGGATGTGCACTTTAGGAATGTCTTGAAAAATTATGTATTATACGTTGATTTTCAAATTATAATAGTTCCAAAGTTATATATGTCTAGGTTAGAATATGAATGGGTCTAAATAGTCTCAAAAATTGTTTTTATACATGTTTATGTCACAAATATGAACTTATCTAGGGGATTTAACACTTTGTTAAATTAATTAACTCTCACCATGTCTTCTTGTATTTTTAAACATTATGGTTAATATATTTACCATAAAATTACAAGATAACAAAAGTGGGCCATTTATGCCATTTTTTATATCATATAAGTCATTTTCCAGAGTCATAGAAATTTAGGACTATTATATCATATAAAAAAATTATATTTATTTTAAAAACTTATTTATGCCAATTTTGAAACAATTTAGTAATTGATTTTTTCATGTTACAAAAAATAGATTCCTCTAAAACAATGCTTTAACTCATCCCTCTCATATCAATGACATCAAAAAATTCCTACATGGCATCAAAATTTTCTAATTACATTTATTTTAATATTTATAAAATCATTTATTTTAATATTTAATTAATAAGGTAATCAATGTACCATCATTATTTCATAAATAAATATATTTATTTAATGACAAAAAGTTATAAACAAATACAACGATGTTAGTAATAGTTTTAGATTTTTAATGAATATTTATTGTCAGAGTGATCAATTATATAACCAACCTTGAAATTGTTTTAGTAGAATGATACATGTTTGTGTTATATTCCTATTTACATTAAATTAATTATTATAACATGTCATTATCACATCCAAGATGTTCCTTGGGGTCCAAAATTCACCCATGGATTCCCATTGTTAGATATATCTTATTCTAATAGGATTGAGGGACCTATTTGGGTAGCTTTATATTATTATAATATTTTTTGATAAAATTATTTATCATATTTACCTTTTAACTATGGTAAATAAAAATTATTACTCAAATTACTATTCTAGTCCAAAAATAAAATCTATCTATTTACACAATTTGGAACATTAGATACCAAATATGGATTCTTTTTTTTCAAATTCTAATAAAAAAATTATAGTAATTAATTCCAAATTAATTCTTGTTATCAAAACCAGAAAACGAGTTTTTAAATAGTAAAAACTATCAAGATATTGACATATGTTTATATAAATTTAAATGTGAAATTACATCTCATGATAATAATTGAAATAAATGATAAAAACATAATAATATTAAACATTAAAAAAAATAAAAGGAAAACATATCTATATAAATAAATTAGATGAAAAAGAAGTTTTAAATTAAAATATAGTATTTTTAACTATTCATTGAAAAATAAATTTAATTAGAAAATAAAACAATTTCAACCAATCTAAATTTTGATGTCCCTCTTCCAAAAAAAGATTATTTTTTCAAAAGGAACATATAAATTAGAAAAAAAATGATTTGATAAGTGTTCTGTATCAAAATGTGGTAAAATAACATTTTAAAAATACTAGAGTATTTTATGCTTAAAATTAGATTCATTAAGAATTTATGTCTATAAATTAATTGGATAAATTTAAAACATTTAACAAAAATATTTTATCATATTTTAGTTTTTTCAATCCATTACCGCCAATACAACAGCTAAGTATTAACTACCATTTAATATAAAAATATCATTTTTGTATTATTTTTCGGTATAACTCAGTGTATTATGAAATGTTAGAATTCCATGAAAACTATTGTTTCATGTTGAGTAAATAATCAGAAAAAGTGTCATCTTTAATGTAAAATTGATATCTTATTCATAAATATTATCAAATATGAAAATGTATTTTTCTATAAATACCTAGGATTTTGCATCCTTACCCCCTTATGGAAATTACAACCTCTTAGTTTTATTCACTTATCCAATAAGTGAGGGTATTTATCCCTCATAGAATTTTATGATTCCCTTGATGCTTCTAAAACCCTATGGTTTTTCCATAGAACATTTTCCCGGTGAATCACTTTATTCCAAAACACTTTCTCATTATGGTCAGAATTTGTATTGTTAGTCCCCCATAAGAAACAATCTCTTCCAACTAAAGTTCCACTAGACTCACAAAATAAGATAGATCTGACATATATTTTCATTACATTGAAATATGAAAAAATGGTGTACATGGGATAAACATAGATTTAAAGACACTCTGTAAGAAACTGATCCCAAATTCTCTTGGATTTCATAGGGTCCAATGAACTGTAGACTCATCGTTCCTTTTTACCAATATTCATAACACTTTTCAATGGAGAAGAATTGATAAATACATGATCACCTACCTATAAATAATGATCCTTCCTCCGATTATCCTCATAACCTTTCTGCATACTCTGAGATTTTTCCATGTTCTTCTAAATCAAATGATCTTTTTATGCCATCCCTTTTACCAATTCTGGTCCCATCAAATTTATTTCATCTGCTACATCCCAAAAAAGACGGATTTTTAAACCAATTTCTATATAATGAATCAAATGGTTCCATATGTATACTGTAATGAAAACTATTAATATAATAAATCTCAACAAAAGAAAGAAGTTGGTCCCAAATTCCTTAGTAATTCATTAAAAAATAACATATCATTTCCTTTAGGGTCTGAATTTTTCTTTATGACTACCCGTATGATTGTAGATGAAAAGATGTACTAAAATTTAATTTGGTAACCAATGACTTCTAATGGCCTTTCCAAAAGTTATATATGAACATTCGATGACGATAATATACAATTGAGCGGGAAACTCCACGTAAGCTTACTATCACATTAATATACAATTGAGAAAGTGGATTTAGGGACATTGTATATCAAATAGGTAGGAGATGATAAGATTTAGTTAATCGATAAAAAATAACCCAGATTGCATTATTACCTCGACATGTCTCAGTAATCCCATAATGAAGTCCATGGTTTTATTTTCCCATTTACACATTGGTACTGGATGAGGCTAAATCATCCCCTCAGAAAATTTTAATTCTTCTTTCAACTACTATGATGTCAAACATTTCACAATAAAGTTATAAATATATCTTTTCATTCCATCCCAGCAATAATACATCCAAAGATCTCTATACATCATAGTACTGCCAAGATGAAATGAAAATAGAGAACTATGAGATTCATATAAAAACTCTTTCTTTAACTTTTAATCATTAGTCGTATGTAATATTTTCTAAAATCTAAAAAAATATTTTTTTTATAAATGTTAAATTTTGTCTACTTACCCTTCTGAACCAACTCTACCTTTTTTTCAGCTCAAAATCTTCCTTCTGTACTTGATTAATTCTGTTTGATAGAGATGATTGCATATATACCCTTCTTAACCAACTCTACCTTTTCTATTCAAATAAACAAACACTAAAATTGTGATATTTAAAAAATATGAAAATATTAATTTTAAATATGAATTTATTTTTTTAAATATCATAACATTGAATTTTCATAATTTAATTTATGAACAAATGTAAAAAACGGAATGAAAAAACAATATTTTTGAAATATTCCTTTTTAATATATGAAATGTTTTTATTATATATTCATGTATAAACTAAATTTAATGAAACCATAATTGGATTATTTAAAATAAAAAATAATTAATTAATATATAAAATAGTTCAAAAATGCTATTTTACATTGTCAATACATAAATATGAAATTAATATTTCAAGAGAAATCTTCATTTTTCATTATTACATGAAAAATATATATTTTTAGAAAATTATAAAGAAATTTACTCAAAATAAAAATTGTAGATGATGAATTTAAAATTAAATTTACTTTTGAAATTAAAATTATAGAATTTTAAAATTATAAATTTAATAAATTATTATAAGAAATGTGTTTAATATAAACATATAATTATTTATTTTATGAACTATTTAATACATTTATAATGAATATAACAACATCACTCAAAATTAATAAAAAATATTAAAAAAATTTATTCCCTCAATATCTGGTTTGTTAGATACTCACGTTTTTTTGAGATTTCCTCCTCTCAATTCTGAACTCAGGAATGGTAAATAGGGTTTTACTTTTCAAAACACCTTTGATGAAATACCACATCATAAATAGGGTTAGTAATACATTTTCATGAGAAGAGATCAATGGAATGTATGAATTCCATATGAAATAACACATTCCAGGTTTCTATATTGAATAACATAAGTGGTAAGTAAAAAATTGATATCGAAGAGAAATTTAATTCCATAGTATTGATATAGATTGATTGAGAATATTTTTATGAGAAATTTGATAATAAAAAAACTATAAATCTGTGATGGGTAAAATGTAGTTGATTTCCCTATGTGAAATGTAAATGAATAATTTTCATGAATCAATATATTTTTTGTACGGTTAAGGTATTTCTTTATCATATATAATATGAACAGATGTAAATACACTTACATAAAAAGTATATCTCATCCTTTAATAGATTCCAACTACATTCTCATATTTTTCCCAAAATGATGAGTATTAAAGTTGTGTTTTTCATTCCTGAAGCACTAGAATCTTCCTACGTGAATGAAAATGTCAACAAAAGATTAACTATTTGTCCCCCTTATCATTAGGAGTTAACCCAAACCAATATTGTTAGTAAAATATACAATAATTAATAAAAATGATTAACCAATCATACATTGAAATCTACTTTAATAAAAAAATCATTAGAAATAACCAATGTTTAACATAAACCATTATGAAATTAAATATAAGTAAAATCACTCGAAAAAATAATCCAAACGTAATTAGAAACCCAAAATTTTTGATTATTTAATCATAGAAACTTAAAAAATAAATGTAATATTTATTTCTATATATCTTTAAGTAATAATAAAGCCTCATACCAATAAAGTTATTCATGAAATAACATAATCTCCAGGATATGGTAACCATTTCCATAAAGAAACGAAATCACCATATGTCACGAACCAGGCCGGGTCGACATCCGACCCGGCGCCGACCCGGTCCGTGACAAGGCCCGAAGGGCGTTCCCAATCCCCACGGGCTGGCACAAGTGCCCGGGTATCAAGTTTAACAGGTGGGAACGGTTTTACCCGAAATACAAGACAGAAAAACCAACTAACCAGATAGATAAACTGAAATTAGAAATAGACAACAAAACGTGCCTTTAAACTATGAACAAGTTTAAAGTCTACAACATGAAGCAATAACTAAAAAGAAAAGACGACAGCGGAAACTAAAACTCATACCCAACCTCCCGGCAGAAGTGAGACCACATCAACACCATTCTGCATGAGAAGACCAACTGCAACCTGGACCACCATCACTGAGCACGAAGTCGCAACCTGGAAGACAGAAGAAACAGAAACTACATACACCCAAGGGTGTATGTAGGGTGTGAGCAAAAAGCCCTGTAGGATGCCACCGAGAAATGGTTCCATGCCACAACATCAAAAGACAATTTAAAGTGCTTATTCAAAATTTTAATTTAAAAATTCTTTTAAAGAAAACATTTACAAGCTAAACGCTAAAAGAAAAACATTAAAAAGAACTCATTTAACAAACACGATTTTTAAAGGGGAAGAGAAATGTTCAATATGGGAACACACACACATGCTCACACACACACACACACACTCACACACACACACACATACTCACACACACACACACACATACTCACACACACACACACACATGCTCACACACACACACACACACTCAAGTGGTCTTCCATATGCCGATGGAAGGCACCACGCCAAAGATGGTAGAGCACTACGGGTAAATCCCCTAAGGTTCATCTAGCTCAAGTGGGACCCTAGAACCTCGTGTCTCGGTGAAACCTGGCTTAGAAGGCCACGACCCTCAGAAAACGTGGCTTAGAAGGCCACGACCCTCAGAACACGTGGCTTAGAAGGCCACGACCCTCAGATATCATATGTTTAGTTAGTGTTGCAATTGTCAATCCAGCTAAGTGAAACAGGGACGATACCCATCCGGTTCACTAGCGCACTAGTTCTAGTCCGCCCACCTAGATACCCAGGGTTTTCCCGTGTGCTCAAACAAGTTTCACTTTCACATAGTCTATTTATTTCTCATTTCGCAAACCAAACAAGATATTGCACACAAAAGTCACCATTTTCATACCAAATCACTATTTCAAAGACACACGTACACGACATGTCCCATTTTATAAAAAAAACACCACTTTAAGAATGAACGCGTACTCAACTCCTCCAAGACACCATTTTATAGTCACATAAATGTACCAATAAACCATTTGAGTTATTATTGAAATCATTTCAAGAAAATCCAAGAAGACTTTACACCGAAAACAGCTTGGTTTTATATAGATCTGTCACTTTAGAACTTAATACACGAGGTAACCATATCAAAACTTGTTTTCCATTGTTCAACAATTTTGCATTTAAATTCTCAAAAGTACACCACAAGGAAAACACACCAAAACTGATCCCTTTTACTTTGAAAATGTCTGTTTAAATACACAACACCTAAAGTGACCTGAAAACCCTTTTCTCACAACTTATTAAACAAAACCAATCATTTATACAACACATGCATATAATCAAAAAAAGCAAACTATTTCGAAAACCAAATCTTCATGAGACGAACATGCCAAAACATTATAAACGTAGATCGTACCATGCAACTAATTCATAGAACATATTAAATTACAATAAACAAACAAATTAAATTATCGGAATGATGCAAAGGCATGGAACCACCTACCTCGAACCAAGGTCATGTCAAGCTTTCTAACTCAAGAAGATACTCGCTCGCACGCATGCACTTCCAAATGTATATATATATATATCCTTAAACTGATGCACATGTTCCCCGCGCCATGAGGTAACACGCACACAAAAGATATATATATATATCTATACATATTCATACCTGGGAAAATGCGTGCGCACCATCGAAACCAACCGCAACTCCCTGCGAGGGATCCACGAGACTCAGAACACCACAAATCCTTAAAATAAAATTAATCCAAACAAAGCAATCAAGATACCAATCAAAAACCAACCTTACAAAAAAAATACAACGATAACTTAAAACAATTTATATATTTTTTTTAAACAATTTATTAATAACACTTTAATAACACTTTAATATATATATATATATTTTTAAAACAATTTATCACTGCCGAAGAATCATAAAAAATCTCGATGAGAAAACCATAGCGATGCAAATTATATTAAAGAAGACGTCAAAATAATATTCGTCACTTAAACAAGAAAAACATCGCAGACGCAAGCTGATGTAAACCAAAAACCGACTCTGGACCAGATAAAGACCTCAAAGGTCCGCAGACTCAAATTCATATTTTTTTTAACATGGCGTAAATATATATATAAAAAAATGCATAAATATATTCTTACCTAGAAATCAGTGATAAAACATAATCGTGCTCAAACGCGGTTGTCAGAGTGTGGACCAGAGCGTCACGACACATCACCTGCACAACCTTGAAACCAGAGAAAAAAAACATAAGAATTTATTAAACCCCTAAAACAAGATAGTATAACCATTTGCGCCAAAATCAAACCAATTACAACCCAAAACTCCAACCATACAACCTAACAAAGTAAGAAAACAACACGAGGAAGAGGAAAGCACCTGCGACGAGGTTGCGGGAGGTTCGTTGAATTAGAAGGAGGGCTCCCAGAGGAGAGGGGCAGCAATGGCCAGGAGCAGAGGTGGAAAAAAATGGTGTGGCGGGTTCAAGGCAGTGGGACGGCGCCGAAACAGGGGAGATCCGGCTGGGGAGGGCGTTTTCGGTGAAGGCGAGCAGCCGAGGAAGGAGGGCAGGGGCGGAGTCCACCGGGAGTTGCAGCGCCGGTAGGGATCGGCGAGCGGAGGGGAGGCCGGCAGTTTGGAGGGGTTCCGACGGGGAGCGGTGAGCGGAGGGGCGCCGGCCGGGAGCGACAAGAGGAGGGGAGGCCGACGGTGTGGAGCTGGGAGGAAGCCGGCGAGGGGGGGGGGGGGGACGGCGAGGCGGCGCGCAGGGATCAGGGGGCGGCGGTGGTCGGCCGCGCGGCGCGACGAAGGGGGAAGCAGGGGAGGCGGGGTGAGACGGGAAAAGGGATTGGGGGGGGCTACGGGATCCAGGGGTAGGAGCCGCCGGAAAAAAAACCCTAAAGAGTTGGGAGGAAAGGAAAGGAAGGAGAAAAAAAAGAAAAAGGAGAAAGAAAAATAAATAAATAAATAAGTAAAATAAAATAAAAAGAAATTAAAATAAAATAAATAAAAAAGAAATTAAAATAAAAAGAAATTAAAATAAAATAAAAATAAATAAAATAAAACGAAATAAAACCTAAATTTAATATTAATAATAATAATAACACCTCAAATTATAATATATTTATTGTTATCATTAAAACAAACTATTACTCCTTATTAGTTTTATTATTATTGTTGTTATTATTATTATTATTATTATTATTATTATTATTAGAGTAATATTAATAACGAAACAAGACAAACTATATTCTTAACACCATTAATATTATTGTTTTATTATACTGATCCATTTCATTTAATTAATTAACCATTAAGCAGGGCGTGCGGTGAAACTGGCGGGGCCGCGCGGCGACCCAGGTGAGGCCACGCAGCTTCGGCCGCGTTGCGCTGGACGCAAACTAGACCAAAACACAAAGAAATCGAAATCTAAAGTCGGGTTTCAACCTGAACTAACTAGCGCAAATAAAATTTATAAAATAAATTTTGAAATAGTGGGTGCGACAATTCTCCCCACTATAAAGCTTTCCGCCCCCGGAAAGCCGCAACTAAGGATGAGACCCAAAGTAGGAAACGACACCCCACTAAGGATCAAATAGGATCCCCACAAACATCAACAAAAGAGAGAGAGAAACATCGTGCTCAGAGAAAGTGACCCAAAGACAACATCAAGAAATGCATAAAAAGACTTTCCGATATTTGTCGCCCGCCCCAAAAAGCTAGAACGCCTCCAGCCAATTGTTTTAGAAAACGAACTCTTGAACCCACAAGAGCTAACTTCACACGCCAAAACACCTCAAGCACTCTGAAACCGAAACCACACCACTTGGGTAATATGAACAAAAGAGGTCAAACCACGTCCTCGGAACACTCCTATCACTTATCAACAAACTATCATTGAAAACAGAAGCTATAGATCAACATGGGGAAGCTTGAGGGGCTCCCCACCATTAAGAAGTCACTGATGCTCGAAATGAGAGTGGACAACCGACAGGGGGAGGTTCGAGCGGACTCCCCGCCATTAAAGAAAAGTCCAGCACTGATTCATCCTAGAGACATTCGTGCGAGACCCAATATGGGTCTCCCCACCATTAAGAACCTGCCAACGCCAAAGGCGAGACTAGAAAACCAGCATGGGGAGGTCCATTAGGACTCCCCACCATTAGAACTAACAAAATGAATAGAACTTTGAAAAACATCTCAATGGTGACCAAACACCCCACCACAAGGGGCGGGGAGGGAGGGGCCTAACCACCCGGGCGTCAGAACCATGACCTAAGACCTGACCAACACATCCACATCCCGGGATGAGCATTATAAAATTTTGGGACT
Source organism: Viscum album (assembly GCA_963277665.1). Lineage (NCBI taxonomy): Eukaryota > Viridiplantae > Streptophyta > Magnoliopsida > Santalales > Viscaceae > Viscum > Viscum album. The sequence goes on along the minus strand of OY728145.1, from coordinate 1,260,305,227 downwards.
GATTTTTTCCCCAACAGACTCTCAAGGACCACTAAAGGTGATTGCATCCAATGGGACGCAACCCCAAAGACTTTAAGTCAACGAGACGAACAAGCCTCCACATGATCATGAAAACCTTCTACAACCAGATGGTTCGTTTGGAGAAGAACAACCGAAGAAATCAATTTGAGCTGCATTCACTTTCAACACAGATGACAGAAATAAAGTCAGGGTCTCATACCCCCTCGGGGTTCCTGACCACGCGCTAGCTTCACTCCGAGGCCTATGGCTGGAGCCCTGATGTTTGAAGCATCTTCTGCCTCGTAGTCAGGCATGGAAAACTCCCGAACGGAGCTTATCCTTTTTGGTGTCACACGAAATCCTATTGCACCTGAGGATACACCATCAGACACAACACACCATTACATCCAACTGATCATAAAAAAAACATTAACCAACCTAAGATCTGCAATGGTGCATGCGCATCACCCTTTGTCACACTGGATGAGAACACGACACCGCAAATCGTCACCGAACATGACCATTACTGTTCAGAGGAACATTATACGGAGAAGGACTTCAAACTAGGTCTGAAACAACACATGATTCCTGCAATTGACTATATCATCCCCATGTGACTGGGTCTGCCACACTAGTGGCCTAACGTAAACCTCTTTCTTAAACAAGACAAACCAAAGATCAGAGGTCATTTAGAATGATAGGCTACACCGACGACATAGGGTTGCTTCCAAACCACTGTTGATTATCAAATAGGTCTCACTCTGCAAGACGTCACCGAACATGACCCTTGCGGCTAATGTAAACACTACCAACCATTCAAAACATTGATGAGCACTAACAGCTCTCAATCAGCTTCACCCTTCCCCACTGGAATATCTTTCACCGTTTCTAGGGGAAACCTTCAAGCGTAACGACGTCAAATTTCATACTCGATGACTCAGGCAACTCAAAGAAACCAACACTCTGTTCAACTCCCCTCGCATCTGTCATCCGAGTGTGAGAGGATCCACTTAGTTGTAAAAAGTAAAGGTGGGTTTAATTCCAGAATTCAAAAAGAGAATCCTTCGATCAACTAGAGTGTCGGCCAACGGGGAATTCCCCGTAGTCATACTTCAATTATATGCCAATGATTTATGGGGGCATACACTAGTCAAGAAAGAAAACTATGGACCCAACCAAACTGGTCCAACAGTCAAGACATACCACAAGCAAACACCAAACGTGCAGGGGAAACCACTGCAAGTGCTCCCCGATGTACTCTTCAAAGTAATTTACTAACCACACGTTTACATACCAACTTACAAATAAGAACTCAAACTCGGGACATAAACCATTCAGAAATAATACTCAGTTCAAAACGCCACACATCCAACATCTCAAAAACACAAGGATACGCCACACAAACACTGTTTACTAAAACACCAAATTTTTCTTTTTCCTTTAACAAAACATTTTGAAAATAAGCAAACCCTGTGGATTGCACCAACACCAATGGTGTCCCATGAGCCTCGCACATGCATGTTCTCATGCCGCACTGGCATCCACCTCATATCTATCCAAGCACTCATCCACTCGTGTCATTAACCATTTTTTCCCATATACACTCATGCATGTGGTTTCCCACGAGAACACCAAGGGTCAAAAACAAACCATTCCATTTTTTTTTCAAAACCAAAACATCCAACCCACACCTTTCAAACCTCAAACCTCATTTTATTTTTTAAAGCGCTTCATTTAAAAATCATTTTCCAAGTCCAAAACATTATTACTTAAAAACCAAATTCTCACGAATCCAAAACAAGGAGACGAGAAACAATGCAGGAGGAAACTATGGTCAGCGGATGATTGGAACATATGGTTGGCATCCATATGCCGATCACACCACTGGCCACAGAGAGCATTTTAGGACAGTGTCTCGGGAACCACAAGGCTTGCCAGACCCTGCGAGCTCATTAAGACCACTGACCTTACTCCATTTTCGTTTCCCCAAGACAAGATTAACCACAAGGACCAAAAACTCAGACAAACCTCAACATACTTTGGTAACTCGAGTCCCGCCACGAGGTGTGCTGGCCAGGCACATTGCTCATAGTCAGGACGTCGAGTCCCAACAACCTTAACTCAAGTCTACCGTGACTCTAACCTGAAAGAACACGACCCAAGAGAGCAAATATTTCCCTCTGATACCATTTTTTCACGAACCAGGCCGGGTCGCCATCCGACCCGGCGCCGACCCGGTCCGTGACAAGGCCTGAAGGGCGTTCCCAATCCCCACGGGCTGGAACAAGTGCCCGGGTATCAAGTTTAACAGGTGGGAACGGTTTTACCCGAAATACAAGACAGAAAAACCAACTAACCAGATAGATAAACTGAAATTAGAAATAGACAACAAAACGTGCCTTTAAACTATGAACAAGTTTAAAGTCTACAACATGAAGCAATAACTAAAAAGAAAAGACGACAGCGGAAACTAAAACTCATACCCAACCTCCCGGCAGAAGTGAGACCACATCAACACCATTCTGCATGAGAAGACCAACTGCAACCTGGACCACCATCACTGAGCACGAAGTCGCAACCTGGAAGACAGAAGAAACAGAAACTACATACACCCAAGGGTGTATGCAGGGTTTGAGCTAAAAGTCCAGTAGGACGCCACCGAGAAATGGTTCCATGCCACAACATCAAAAGACAATTTAAAGTGCTTATTCAAAATTTTAATTTAAAAATTCTTTTAAAGAAAACATTTACAAGCTAAACGCTAAAAGAAAAACATTAAAAAGAACTCATTTAACAAACACGATTTTTAAAGGGGAAGAGAAATGTTCAATATGGGAACACAAACACATGCTCACACACACACACACACACAAACTCACACACACACACATACTCACACACACACACATACTCACACACACACACACACATGCTCACACACACACACACACATACTCAAGTTGTCTTCCATATGCCGACGGAAGGCACCACGCCAAAGATGGTAGAGCACTACGGGTAAATCCCCTAAGGTTCATCTAGCTCAAGTGGGACCCTAGAACCTCGTGTCTCGGTGAAACGTGGCTTAGAAGGCCACGACCCTCAGAAAACGTGGCTTAGAAGGCCACGACCCTCAGAACACGTGGCTTAGAAGGCCACGACCCTCAGATATCATATGTTTAGTTAGTGTTGCAATCGTCAATCCAACTAAGTGAAACAGGGACGATACCCATCCGGTTCACTAGCGCACTAGTTCTAGTCCGCCCACCTAGATACCTAGGGTTTTCCCTTGTGCTCAAACAAGTTTCACTTTCACATAGTCTATTTCTTTCTCATTTCGCAAACCAAACAAGATATTGCACACAAAAGTCACCATTTGCATACCAAATCACTATTTTAAAGACACATGTACACGACATGTCCCATTTTATAAAAAAACACCACTTTAAGAATGAACGCATACTCAACTCCTCCAAGACACCATTTTAGAGTCACATAATTGTACCAATAAACCATTTGAGTTATTATTGAAATCATTTCAAGAAAAACCAAGAAGACTTTACACCGAAAACAGCTTGGTTTTATATAGAGGTGTCACTTTAGAACTTAATACACAAGGTAACCATATCAAAACTTGTTTTCCATTGTTCAACAATTTTTCATTTAAATTCTCAAAAGTACACCACAAGGAAAACACACCAAAAGTGATCGCTTTTACTTTGAAAATGTCTGTTTAAATACACAACACCTAAAGTGACCTGAAAACACTTTTCTCACAACTTACTAAACAAAACCAATCATTTATACAACACATGCATATAATCAAAAAAAAAGAAAACTATTTCGAAAACCAAATTTTCATGAGACGAACATGCCAAAACATTATAAACGTAGATCGTACCATGAAACTAATTCATAGAACATATTAAATTATAATAAACAAACAAATTAAATTATCGGAATGATGCAAAGGCATGGAACCACCTACCTCGAACCAAGGTCATGTCAAGATTTCTAACTCAAGCAGATACTCGCTCGCACGCATGCACTTCCAAATGTATATATATATATATATATCCTTAAACTGATGCACGTGTTCCCCGCGCCATGAGGGAACACGCACACAAAAGATATATATATATATATATCTATACATATTCATACCTGGGAAAATGCATGCGCACCATCGAGACCAACCGCAACTCCCTGCGATGGATCCCCGAGACTCAGAACACCACAAATCCTTAAAATAAAATTAAGCCAAACAAAGAAATCAAGATACCAATCAAAAACCAACCCTACAAAAAAAATACAACGTTAACTTAAAACAATTTATATATTTTTTTTAAACAATTTATTAATAACACTTTAATAACACTTTAATATATATATATATTTTTTTAAAACAATTTATCAATACCGAAGCATCATAAAAAATCTCGATTCGAAAACCATAGAGATGCAAATTATATTAAAGAAGACGTCAAAAAAATATTCGTCACTTAAACAAGAAAAACATCGCAGACGCAAGCAGACGTAAACCAGAAACCGACTCTGGACCAGATAAAGACCTCAAAGGTCCGTAGACTGAAATTCATATTTTTTTTAACATGGCGTAAATATATATATAAAAAAATGCATAAATATATTCTTACCTAGAAATCAGTGATAAAACATAATCACGCTCAAACGCGGTTGTCAGAGTGTGGACCAGAGCGTCCCGACACATCACCCGCACAACCTTGAAACCAGAGAAAAAAACATAAGAATTTATTAAACCCCTAAAACAAGATAGTATAACCATTTGCGCCAAAATCAAACCAATTACAACCCAAAACTCCAACCATACAACCTAACAAAGTAAGAAAACAACACGAGGAAGAGGAAAGCACCTGCGACGAGGTTGCAGGAGGTTCGTTGAGTTAGAAGGAGGGCTGCTAGAGGAGAGGGACGACAATGGCCAGGAGCAGAGGTGAAAAAAATGGTGTGGCGGGTTCAAGGAAGCGGGAAGGCGCCGAAACAGGGGAGATCCGGCTGGGGAGGGCGTTTTCGGCGAAGGCGAGCAGGTGAGGAAAAAGGGCAGGGGCGGAGTCCGCCGGGAGTTGCAGCGCCGGCATGGATCAACGAGCGGAGGGGAGGCCGGCAGTTTGGAGGGGTTCCGACGGGGAGCGGCGAGCGGAGGGGCGCCGGCGGGGAGCGACATGAGGAGGGGAGGCCGGCGGTGTGGAGCTGGGAGGAAGCCGGCGGGGGGGGGGGGGGGAACGGCGAGGCGGCGCACAGGGATCAGGGGGCGGCGGTGGTCGGCCGCGCGGCGTGACGAAGGGGGAAGCGGGGGAGGCGGGGTGAGACGGGAAAAGGGATTGGGGGGGGGGCTACGGGATCCAGGGGTAGGAGCCGCCGGAAAAAAAACCCTAAAGCGTTGGGAGGAAAGGAAAGTAAGGAGAAAAAAAAAAGAAAAAGGAGAAAGAAAAATAAATAAATAAATACGTAAAATAAAATAAAAAGAAATTAAAATAAAATAAATAAAAAAGAAATTAAAATAAAAAGCAATTAAAATAAAATAAAAATAAATAAAATAAAACGAAATAAAACCTAAATTTAGTATTATTAATAATAATAATAACACCTCAAATTATAATATATTTATTGTTATCATTAAAACAAACTATTATTCCTTATTAGTTTTTTTATTATTGTTGTTATTATTATTATTATTATTATTATTATTATTATTAGAGTAATATTAATAACGACACAAGACAAACTATATTCTTAACACCATTAATATTATTGTTTTATTATACGGATCCATTTCATTTAATTAATTAACCATTAAGCAGGGTGTGCGGTGAAACGGGCGGGGCCGCGCGACGACCCAGGTGAGGCCATGCAGCTTCGGTCGCGTTGCGCTGCACGCAAACTAGACCAAAACACAAAGAACTAGAAATCTAAAGTCGGGTTTCAACCTGAACTAACTAGCGCAAATAAAATTAATAAAATAAATTTTGAAATAGTGGGTGCGACACCATAAATACTTATTATGATCATATATTATTCCAAAAAATAAACCATCCATAAATCCTAAAAAATTTTTCATGATATTATAGTTACATCAATCGTATAATACTCCCCACAAATTTTAATGATATTATTCTGATATAAAATTAATCAATTAATCAAAATATCATTTTCTAATGTCAATTTTTTTCTATATGAAAAAACATATGTTTCGAAAAATCATATTTTATATCCATCAAATAATTTACGTAATAATAAAATTTCATACTTACCAGTACATCACGCTAGCTATTGGTAGGTGTTTCCCCCTTGTTACCCATCTGTTGTGGGTTCAAACCATACGACCTTACCAAGTTATTGTCTGACACGCCGATTGAATATTTTCTAAAACTATATTAATATAATGCTTATAATATTAACCCAAATTTAAGAAATATCCTCAATAATAACTTTATTAAATTCAATATTAATCTAATTTTTTAACCACAATGGTTATCTTATACCTTTAATTTTTCATCCCAAAAATGTAGTAACCCACAACTACCACCAAATCAATGATCTTATAAACACTAATGGTTTCCCATTAATTTAAAATTATTTAAAAAATTTATAATGGTGTTCTTCTTAAATAAATACATAATATTAAACCAATGGGTCTAAGAATACTAGCCCCAACAAAATATCATCTCACAAAATGTTTTTTATCAAAGAAAAATTTTAATACATAAATCCTAAAAATATGTGTCTAATATATTAAACTTTTGATCAAACTAAGACTTATAAAATCATGATTATATCCCTAACACATAAGTTAACCTTTCAAAATCAAACCCCATAATATTGAAAGTTATCTTAACCCTTCTCTGATACAAGTTGTAAGGAAATAGCCTTAAGAATCACACATTATAGGGTTTTTGAACTAGAATTAACTTTAATATAATCCCAAGGATATTTTTAGTTTATAGTTTTATAGAATTAGGTAAATATCTTACATAGTAAACACATACATTATAAGTGGAATATTTTACTAAATATTTATTTTTTGTTTCATTTTATTTCATATAAAAAATATTTTTCATGATAAATCTTCACAATTTTCTTATTGAACTCATCATTGTCCATACTATTTCTTATATCCTATAAATTTCTTTAAAACTTCAGATGATCCCTAAAAAACATAGCAATGGATATAAAATAATGAAATCGATAAATCCTATTTAAAATATACAAAATATACTTACTGTTTTCACAATATTATTTGATTTTATGTAATAAATCATTTATAGATAAAAAACACATTATGTTTGGAATGAAAACATTTAAAACCTATAGAAAACATAGATAAAATCATGTTGAAAAGTTGGGGTATTATTATAGTAACCACCATAGTTACTCAGGGAATACCATTAAGGATAAATTCCAAACATTACCTTAGTGTTACAATTTTAGATACACATATATTATCCATCACCATTAATCATTTAATAACCATCATAATATATTCTTATTATCTCTTAAGATAAACCTACTCGGTTTAGACCCTCTTATATATGGATTAACCATAGGGTCAACTTCTATACCCAATGAATGTGAGGTTCTAACGTAACCACCTATCCTTAATTTTTCATTTAACCACCCATGATTAATTAATAACATAACCAACCATAATCATAACAATTCCCAAGATCCATAACTGAATCATAAAATTAGAAATATTTCATCATAAAAACATTCTTAAGAAAAATAATATTTCTTTCTTGGAAATAGTTATTTTTAGTAAAATATGTACAAACAAAGGAAAAAATTTCTATGAGAAAAAAATTAAAATTAAAAATGAAGACTTAAGTAATAAAATCTTTATATTGGTGGAAAAATATACTCATGCTGTAAAACATAAAAAAATCATTTTGTTAGAAAAGTCACGAAGTAACTCGTTTGGAAAATGGAAAAAATGGTTCCTAAAAAACCATTATTTGAAAATTAAACACATGGGTGAAAATTTAATTTGAAAATATATATGAATAAAAAACGTATATGAAATCATTTTTAGAAATATTTCATATGGATATGGAATAAAAATATAGATTTAATGGAAACATTTAAAAATTATATTATAATGAATACCTATTACATTAAGTCTAATTTGTCACAAAAGTTGTTTATGTTCTTAATAATAAACACAATTTAATTATTTAATGAATAAGAACAATCTGAATGTTTATTATTCCTTGTATATCACTTATTATCTTGTAAAAAAATATTTTATAATCACTTACATTCACGTCAGATGTTTTGACGATATTCAGTAATTCTGTCCAAAATGACTTTGATATGTTGAATGTGGTCAAAGGTATAAATAATATAACCTATCTAGAGAAAGAAGAATGTAATAATATTCATTTTTATACAACATTATACTTATAGAACCATCTATTAAACTTGGTTATGAAAACTTAATTATGTTACAATTATCGAGATGGTATGCCATACATACTAATGAGTTACATATCACTTTTTTAGAGATTACTGTGAAAAGAAGGTAAATAAAATTTTATCCATATATAATTATCATAATAAAAATAATATAATATAAATTATTTAAATATACTTACATATGTCATTCATGTGATGTGGTGATGAAAACCAAATCAAATCAGTTCGTAGAGGTGATAGTCGACACTTATACACGAATGAAATTATCATATTTATGTGAATGTAAAGGTAAAACAATAACAGATATATTATATTTTTAGATTGAAAAATATGTCATGAATATGACATATAAATACTAATTCCATAATTATCACTAATCTTGAGTGATGGTGATTGAAAAATAATTACGACGGTTCGTGAGGCAGTAGTCTTCTGTATACACATATGATGAATTATTTTCCAATTTCATTAAATAATAGATGAATATTGGTAATTAAAATTACTGAATTACAAATAAGTATACATAAGATTCAATATTTTTTATTTTTTCATGGTTTAAGAAGGTTTTATGGATTTTTTGAAAGATGAAAAACATTAACATATAGATAACAACTATACAAATTATTTGGAAAACCTCCTTATCTAAATACCTTAAGACCACTATGTTTGGTATTATTCCAAAAAAAGTCCAATATAATTTGGGAATTGATTATCGGAATGTATTTTGGTAAATATTTTCTAACCCAAAATGGGTTTTACTAGGTTTGTTATGATATAAATATGATCTATTTTATAAGATAGAGGACATGCACTCTTTGAACTTGTTAAAATATTAAACTAAATAAAATAAAATTTCAAATAAAAATATATAAAAAGTGAATATTTTATGTTATAATATTAGTAGGATTTTAATTCTCTCATAAAATAAAAATTAAAATGTTTTGGTTCTATATTTATACCCTTATGTCTTAATGTTATCTAATATTTAATTTTGTTAACTATTATTGCATCAATTTGGATTTTTACAGTTTATTACCTAATATAGATACTATAAAATAAAAAAATATCCATAAGGTGACCTTTGATGAAATTAAATACCCTTTAATAATACATTTAGAGAATATTTGTTTTTAGGATTTTCAAATCATTTAATAAAATAATATTTATTTTAAAATATCCATAATCTTAATTTTTATACTTATTTATTACATTTAATTTAATAATAACAAAATAACTCATAAAATTAGGATAATTTATTTAAATAAATCAATAAAATTTAAATAGAAAATATAATGTTCTTTTATCACCTTAATTATCTAAAATTATGTTTATTTTATTATTTTAATATTCATTTTTTGATATTTCCATTAATTGAACAATTACTATGCTAACATTGTGAAAGCCTTTAAGGTAATAATTTCATCACAAAAAATTTAAAATAAATTATTATGATGAATATAAATATTTTCTATTTTAAAATAGTATTTATTATCTAACATATTCTTTGGATAACACCATATTAAAAATATTAGACTTATTAAAAACAAGAGTGTGACATGTTGTAATTTTCTTAAAATTTTATAAAGGTAAAAATCACATCCATGTGGCCCCAAAAGGACATATATTTGAATCTTTTATGGTCAATATATATTCATAAACTAAAATTTTTGGTATGTTTTTTGGAAATTTAATTTTTCTTATCATATAATTTATATCCTAAATTACTAGATTTATCTTTTACTCTCGTAATAAATTTTAAATGGTTACAATTCAGTTTAACCAAATTTAATAGAGATCTATTTACTAAACTTTTCTCTCATAATTTCAAATATGAAATAAATTTTTCAAAATTAAAAAGTCATAATATATATAATTTAATATAAAATAATATTGGAAAAACCTAATGAAAAATATTTTGTTTTTTGAAAAAAAAAAATTTTTAATATTAATTTTTATAAAACATTCATGAATAATATATACATAAAAAAACCTAATAAAGTTGTTATAAATCTAAATTTACTATGTAATGTTTAGATATAATTAAAACATAATGTTATACTATAAATAATTTAAAATAAAATATACCAGAAAGTGAAGACCATGGGTTGAAACCTAGAGACCTATGAAATTTATTTAAAGAAAAGGTAAACATATATAATGAGGCTAGAAAAGAGAGAAAAGAGTGAAATACTTGCCACTGGCACAAAAATACCCATATTCCAGCACATCATCATTTTTTGTGCCACCCACCCCTACCTCATGAACCACCATGGCCTCTTGGATGTCTACCATGCCTATATTGTTTTGGAGTTTTCAACACACCCACTTCATCATCATTTTTTAGTGAGATCTTTTTCTCGCTATTAGTTTCATCAGATGAACATCCATATGCATTTCTCATTAGCACATCTTCTTGTTCTTGAACATAATCAAGCGGGGGAAAATTTTGACATTGTGTATCACCTCATAATTGGTCCCAAGAAGTAACATGGGAATCCAAAATCTCATCCTACAAATTAATAGAAGATGGTGAAAAAGACACACCAAAATTTGATAGTTACTGTGAACCTTCTAATATACAGTGTTTTTTCCTAACCCCTTTTTTATCAAGGTTCTTAAGATAAAACACATCAAACTCTATGTTTCTAATTTACACAAACATGCAAAAAATATTAGATGCAGCACTCGCATCCCGTATGCTTTGGCCATCCGTAAATTGGTTAAGGTTACCCCATCTTCCACACCCATATATAAATTCATATTGTTCTATACATCACATGGTGGATGCATTATGATGCATGGGGAATCATATAATAGAGTTGTTGAACCAAGGGGAGGGCCATCGACTACGCTGCTATGTAAGGCTACCAATATACCTCCATTCGGAAAAAAAACATCCAAAATTTAGGTGACATCATGATCAGAAACAGACATAACATCCCTCCCTAGACCTTTATAAACAAAGGGGTTAAACCATATGCAGCCAACAATAACCACAACTTTTTCTTTTCTAGTAGAGGACTTGAATTTCACTTGTAAATTCATCCAATTAGTGGTCACTTGTTTCCACATACTATTTCCTTTCATGTCAACCATATCATCATGCAGAGATCCATCACTGGAACCCTCCTCCAGTATGCTAACATACCATATACCAGCATGAGAGGCCTCTACAGATTCACCATGCACGACAGCCAACTCATTATCCAAGTGATCAGAATGTCCAATAACGTGCCCATAAATAATAGTAATATCATGGCCATTAAAATGTTTTCTCATATCGTAGGTTGCATCATCAACAACATTAGGAGCTAAAATAATTGAGTTAATATTGCCCGAGAAGCTACCTGTATTGGTCCTAGCCACCCGATGTGAAAAAGAATGGGCGAAAATGATTTTTTAACATTCCAGACAATAGGTATCCCTTTTCGAATTTTGAGGATCACCCCTTCTAGGAACTAAAACATGATCACAAACCATTAAAGAACTGTTCATATTACTAACAGGTAATTTAGATCTATATCAACAAAAATGATGATCAAATTTCTTATAATTCAGACATCTAACACCCAAGAAGAAATTGTCCCTAATGTGTCAAATACATAGCAATTGAAAATAGAAGTCAGGTACAAATTCATACTCAATAACAAGTTCAAATTTATAATCACTGACAGCCAGATAAACAGTCTCTACAAGCGTCACACTAAGGTCAAATTCAATTAATCTGTGATCATAATGACCATAACTAGCCATTTTCATCTCCTTATGAAAAGTAATTTGGTAGAAAATTGCTAAATCCATATCCCATTGAATTATTGGGATCTAGAAGAACCAATTAAAACCCTTATGATGAATCCATGTTCGTTCCAAGGTGTTCTTAGCATGATTATGATCAATCCATGGGTCCCAATCCTGAAAAAAAGTACCCTGGATTTAAAATGACAAATCCAAAGATACCTACCTTTAATTTTAACTCATTAGAATGAATTTTAATGTGGTTAAAACTTTAACAAATTGACACAATATTCCAATTTCCCAAACCCCATGCATGCCTTAGTATATTCTTGAGATCCTCATGTTTCCAACCATCATTTCTCAGACAAGAGGTCATCCATGCACTGATAAAATTATTACAAGCTTCTATCTATTAATAAAAGAAACTAGGGTTTACTTTAATGAAAACAATGGATCCATTTCGTGAAATACAGTTTCTAGTCACCACAGATTCACTCTAAAGCCCAGGGAAAACCCTATCCCTAGAAGAGGAATTAGCCTACACCTAATATGTACCTTTCAAAGCAACATGAGAGGCCATATCAGAAACATCTATTGTTTTTGAATAGTATACCTTCACCAAGTCACAAACCATATATGAGGATACATGATTTGCGTAATTCGAAGCAGAGGGAGGTGAAATCTTATTTGAAGGCCTGATGAAAAATTCTTCTAAGTAGATATAACCATCCAAGATTGCAATTATTGAAGAGATTCACTCTAAACACCATTGACGAAGATATATACCATATCGATCCATTTCACAGATTTTATAAGATGGTTCTAAATGAGTTACGGGTAACAAGGTATTGGTTATTGCCACATTATGCTTATTCTGGGCCCTATTCGCCACCTACACACCACTATTACCTATGTAAATTAGAGCATGTAAAGACTCGAACCTACGCTAGTTCCGTTACTGGGGAGTGTCCTCCTTACACGGTACCACTATAACAACCCTATTCGGCTAAAATAAATTATACATTTTAATAAAAATCAATAATTTTCATTATTCCATGAAAAATAATTATTTTTTAAAAATTCCAAAAAATTACTCCTAAGATAATTTTTAAATTATTAAATTAAAAAATATATTAATTATTCAAATTAAATTTATATAATTTAAAACATTATCATTTTAAATAATCTTATAATAATCAAGATTTATAAAAACACAATTGAAGTTCTTTCATTTCCAAGGATGTTATATTAGTGGTTTATTTAATGACATTTTCATTTTACTTTATTGACATATGATTTTTTGATCGTAAGACTTTCTCATATTTGTTATATTTTTTTTATAACTATAAATATTCGAGGAGAATAATAGGATTTACCATTGGACTTTGAATTTGGAGAATAAATATTGGTCTAAATATAAGACATCCAGTTATAGGAAAATTTTCAAAATCTAAAAATTCTCCAAGATTTTATATCAACTATATGTATTCAGTAGAAGGATTTATTAATTCATAAAACATGAATTTATAAAATACATACTAAAAACTATTATTTACCATGAGATTATTCATTTAATGAAAAAACTAGTTCTATAAAATAAATTATATGAAAAATACTAGAAAATTAATTAAAAACAATATTGGGTGATTTTTCACATTAAAACATTTGCAGAAATGGAAATATTGGAAAAATATTAGTGGTTCCAATAATGGGGTAGATTATATGAAACGTTTCATGGGTCATTTTGATGATTTTTGTGTGTTTCTTTTATGGTCTCCAAGAGGAAGGTGAATAGGTCGTAGTCATATTTCATGATTTTTTTAAAAATTACAAACCATGAAATGGATTGAATAAACACATATTAATAGATATTGAGAGGATAGAATTTATTTACAAACAATTTTCTGGATTTATTATATAAAATAAATTACAATTTCATTCTTAGATCTGTGTAATGATAATATGGGATATTAATGGTAATTGTTTACTTTTCATTAGTAAAAATGGACAGAGTTCTATTAAATATGATTCTTAAATAACTAAAAATAATTATGAATATTGTGAATTGTTGAGATGTATAGTAATAGATGGTACAATGGGAGTTATGAGGGTCATATATCGTGTTACACTTGATGGGTTATGCACATCAATAATAGATAGTTGTGGTTGTATGTCTATTTGTATGTGTAAATAATTTTAGATGTTCTGATGATTAGTAGATATATGATGAGTTTTTTTGGTTACTATATAGTTAATATTTTATTATGTATTGTGTTTATGTAAAATCATTGGAATAATTATTTGGTTAGATTTTATGATTTTATTGTGTTTGATTTATTAAGTAGAAGTGAAATTTTATAATAGTTTAATGATGTATATTTTATGGGGATGTCATTGTATATTATCTTGATGTGGTGTGATGGATATGGAATGCACTTTTTTGGATTTAATGGATGGGGTTTATATTCTCACCATAGATACAACTATTGTGGTTTTTGCTATATCATTGAAATTATTTTAGAAGTATGATCCTCATTAAAATTGAATGAAATTTTTATATTGGTAAATATTGTTATTAGGGTTGTTTAAATTTCTATGTGGTTATTGATTTGTTGTTATGGTGGCATCGTTGTTGTGATGAAAGTGAGGTGATCGATAAAATGATGTGGATTTTTCATGTGTTGATGATTTCATTATTCTTATGTTCCAAAATTATTAATAACACAATATTTTATTTATTGTGGATAATCAATTCCTATTCAATTGATATAAGATATGTTATAAGAGGAACCAACTTGGTATAAATGTATACTCACCCCATAATTCCCTATTTTGTTTTTCCATCACAGCAGATCATGTCATGGATATTGGTACAAGATAAATTACAAGTTTGAGGTGACAACGATATTGTGGGTAGAGTGTTACATTGGAGAATTATTTATATTGACCATTATTTTTATGGGATCTATGTTTTGAAATTACACATCCATTTATTTACTTCATTATTAGGACTATTATATCAATTGAGGGTTTTTAGTGAATGTTTTCCTATAATAAGGGAAGTTCATATCATGTTGTGATTTTATACACTTATTGCTTCTTTTCATCCAATAGACCATTTGAGGAGGGATTCCTAGGTAAGGATAGATATAAAGTCCTAGATATAAAACACTATATAGTCTTGAGGTATGACCATAATTTGACTTTAATTCAAATTGAGGATCATTTCTAGTTTATAGTTTTCAAGAATTGGGATATTACTAATATATATCATCCAATAACTATAAAATAGGACACAATCAAAATGGTAACCCTTTTTCCAAAAAATAATACACTTTAAAAAACATGATTTATTTTCTTGATAAAAATCATCTTTAATTCTTACTTAATATTACTCATCCTTACACCATATGAAAACATTTCAAAAAAAACATGCAATGAGAATAAAAACTCAGTAAGGGATAAAATAATGAAATAAAACATTAATCATGAATATTTATAAACCCATGAATTAAAACAACTCATAAAAACATCATACAAATCATAAATCATAAAGGTATCATGTGGAATCAATATCATACTAACTTTCTAGCTTTAACAACCACATAGTGAGTAACCTTCATGGTTACATTTAGAATACCCATCACAATATATTACCTAAATATCTTAGGTGAAACCCTAAAATTAACCTTTGTCTTGTTAACTAATGAATTATAGAGATATAAAAGGGTCACATACAATCAGTTTATCATGGAACCACCTGTAAACACAAGAAGTTCCAAACAACCATAACATAATCATAACACATGGACAAGCATAATGAAAAAAATAAAATTTCCAGGTTACAATCAAAAGACATAATTTCAAGATCTTGATATAATAAATCCACTCTCCAACCCATTTTCAATAACAAAATAAATAAAAAGGAATATGTTATTTACTTTTCATTTTAATAACTTTACGACTTGTAGAAGAAGCCAGATATCATATAATTCTCACGACGACAGAAAGGTCATTGTCACTGCGTACGTTAAAAAAACATTACTTTTATCCTATAGTAAAATCCTTCATTAAAAGCTCATTCTTAAAACCATTGAATGGAATTAAATGTCAAAATGTGATGATTATATACTATATAAATGAAGGCCCTATAAAAATCAAAATATGTCTAAATGATATGAGATTGAGACGAACTCCCATACCTTGTGTCTGACTTGTCTCGTTCATTATTTAATTTCATCAAAAATAAACATTGGTTAATTTATATGTTATTTAGAACCCTTTTAAATATTATTATAAATAATACCTAAATTATTACCATGTTATAACAACTAATTAACTATTTGAGTTCATATCAGATGTTTTTTCGATGTTTGGTACTTGAGTCAAAGATAAACTTGTTTTGAGGCAAATTATCTCTCTTTTAATAAGTCTATAAACTCTTAAATTATATGAATTATTTAAATATAAAATATATCTAGTATATATGTATTTAGAATTGTCCACAATATTGTGATATAATAATGGATGTGTACTATTCATTGAGACGGCAGGCCGTACGTACCCATGAATGCTTCTTTCATTTCATTTCCATATTATAATAATAAAAGCTACATGTTACATATGTATATTATAATTCCAATATAATATATGTGATATATATGTTACATAATTTCATTTACACCATACTTTATAAGTTTCACGTGTATAATTAATGATTCATCTTACTTTGATGGGGAGGTTGTCCCCACATCCATAAATGAAATTTTCATAATTACACATTATGGAAAACGTAAAGGTATGCTGTAAATATAAGTTATAGAAGAATATAGATAAAATAAATATAATATCTTTCATATTTAAATATATTTCCATAAAAATTTATATCATGAGAAGAGGTAGGGGAAAAATGAACAACCATCATTTCGTGAGGCGGTAGTTCTTCGTACCCAAAAACAATTTGTTCTATATCAATTAGATAGAGGTGTGTATAAGTGTTAGTACAACACTTACCATAAAAATATCCTAGTATATTGATGATACTGGTGATTTTATAAAATAATTGAATAAAGATATGTAAGGGGTTGGAGAAGGAAAAAAATTAAAAGGATCTTAAGAGGAGACGTTGCCTCTAAATCAGGTAACTGATTTTGATTTCAGCCAATGGAATTATTGAATTGCCTTCTACCCAAGGTAAGGATTATAGGAGGATGGAAGGTATGTTGAGAGATTCTTTGAGTAGATTTTTTATGATCCTTTTGTCTTTAGATGTGTGACTATGTGGATAGAGGTGGTGGACTTTTATAAAAGGGATGATGTGCACCTTATGAATGTCTTGAAATATTATGTATTATATGTTGATTTTCGAATTATAATAGTTCCAAAGTGATATATGTCTTGGTTAGAATATGAATGGGTCTAAATAGTCTCAAAAATTGTTTTTATACATGTTTAGGTCACAAATATGAACTTATCTAGTGGATTTAACACTTTGTTAAATTAATTAACTCTCACCATGTCTTCTTGTATTTTTAAACATTATCGTTAATATATTTACCATAAAATTACAAGATAAAAAAAGTGGGCCATTTATGCCATTTGTTATATCATATAAGTCATTTTCCAGAGTCATAGAATTTTTGGACTATTATATCATATAAAAAATCATATTTATTTTTAAATCTTATTTATGCCAATTTTGAAACAATTTAGTAATTGATTTTTTCATGTCACAATAAATAGATTCCTCTAAAACAATGCTTTAAATCATCCCTCTCATATCAATGACATCAAAAAATTCCTGCATGGCATCAAAATTTTCTAATTACATTTATTTTAATATTTATAAAATCATTTATTTTAATATTTAATTAATAAGGTAATCAATGTACCATCATTATGTCATAAATACATATATTTATTTAATGACAAAAATTTATAAACAAATACAACGATGTTAGTAATAGTTTTAGATTTTTAATGAATATTTATTGTTAGAGTGATCAATTATATAACCAACCATGAAATTGTTTTAGTAGAATGATACATGTTTGTGTTATATTTCTATTTAATTTAAATTAATTATTATAACATGTCATTATCACATCCAAGTTGTTCCTTGGGGTCCAAAATTCACCCATGGATTCCCATTGTTGGATATATCTCATTCTAATAGGATTGAGAGACATATTTGGATAGCTTTATATTATTATAATATTATTTGATAAAATTATTTATCATATTTACCTTTTAACTATGATTAATAAAAATTATTACTCAAATTACTATTCAAGTCCAAAAATAAAATCTATCTATTTACACAATTTGGAACATTAGATTCCAAATATGGAATTTTTTTTTTCAAATTCAAAACAAAAAAATTATAGTAATTAATTCCAAATTAATTCTTGTTATCAAAACCAGAAAACGAGTATTTAAATAGTAAAAACTATCAAAATATTGACATATGTGTATGTAAATTTAAATGTGAAATTACATCTCATGATAATAATTGAAATAAATGATAAAAATATAATAAAATTAAATATTAAAAAAATAAAAGGAAACATATCTATATAAATAAATTAGATGAAAAAGAAGTTTTAAATTAAAATATAGTATTTTTAACTATTCATTGAAATATAAATTTAATTAGAAAATAAAAAAATTTCAACCAATCTAAATTTTGATGTCCCACTTCCAAAAAAAAGAATATTTTTTCAAAAGGAACATATAAATTAGAAAAAAAGATTTGAAAAGTGTTCTGTATCAAAAGGTGGTAAAATGAAATTTTAAAAATACTAGAGTATTTTATGCTTAAAATTAGATTCATTCATAATTTATGTCTCTAAAATTCATTGGATAAATTTAAAACATTTAACAAAAATATTTTATCATATTTAAGTTTTTTCAATCCATTACGGCCAATACAACAGCTAAGTATTAACTACCATTTAATATAATAATTTCATTTTTTGTATTATTTTTTGGTATAACTCAGTGTAGTGTGCAATGTTAGAATTCCAAGAAAACTATTGTTTCATGTTGAGTAAATTATCAGAAAAAGTGTCATCTTTAATGTAAAATTGATATCTTATTCAGAAATTTTATCAAATATGAAAATATATTTTTCTATAAATACCTAGGATTTTTCATCCTTACCCCCTTATGGAAATTACCACCTCTTAGTTTTATTCACTTATCCAATAAGTGAGGGTATTTATCCCTCATCGCATTTTAAGATTCCCTTGATGCTTATAAAACCCTATGGTTTTTCCACGGAACATTTTCCTGGTGAATCACTTTATTCCAAAACACTTTCTCTTTATGGTAAGAATTTGTATTGTTAGTTCCCCATAAGAAACAATCCCTTCCAACTAAACTTCCACTAGAATCACAAAATAAGATAGATCTGACATATATTTTAATTACATTGAAAAATGAAAAAAAGGTGTACATGGGATAAACATAGATTTAAAGACACTCTGTAGGAAACTGATCCCAAATTCTCTTGGATTTCATAGGGTCCAATGAACTGTAGACTCATCTTTCCCTATTACCAATATTCATAACACTTTTCCATTGAGAAAAATTGATAATTACATGATCACCTACCAATAAATAACGATCCTTCCTCCGATTATCCTCACAACCTTTCTGCATAATCTGATATTTTTCCATGTTCTTCTAAATCAAATGATCTTTTTATGCCATCCCTTTTACCAATTCTGGTCCCATCAAATTTATTTCATCTGCTACATCCCAAAAAAGATTGATTTTTAAACCACTTTCTATATAATGAATCAAATGGTTCCATATGTATACTGGAATGAAAAATTTTATTATAATAAATCTCAACAAAAGAAAGAAGTTGGTCCCAAATTCCTTATTAATTCATTAAAAAATAACATATCATATCCTTTACGGTCTGAATTTTTCATTATGACTACCCGTATGATTATAGATGAAAAGATGTACTAATATTTAATTTGGTACCCAATGACTTCTAATGGCCTTTCCAAATGTTATATATGAACCTTGGATGACGATAATATACAATTGAGCAGGAAACTCCACTTAAGCTTACTATCACATTAATATAAAATCACAAAGGTGGATTTAGGGACATTGTATATCAAATAGGTAGAAGATGATAAGATTTAGTCAATCGATCAAAAATAACCCAGATTGCATTATTACCTCGACATGTCTCAGTAATCCCATAATGAAGTCCATGGTTTTATTTTCCCATTTACACATTGGTACTGGATGAGGCTAAATCATCCCCTCAGAAAATTTTAATTCTTCTTTCAACTGCTAAGATGTAAAACATTTCACAATAAAGTTATAAATATATGTTTTCGTTCCATCCCACCAATAATACATCCAAATATCTCTATACATCATAGTACTGCCAAGATGAAATGAAAATATAGAACTATGATATTCATATAAAAACTATTTCTTTAACTTTTAATCATTATTCGTAAGTAATAATTTTTAAAATCTAAATTTTTTTTTTAATAAATGTTAAATTTTGTCTACTTACCCTTCTGAACCAACTCTACCTTTTTTTTCAGCTCAAAATCTTCCTTCTGCACTTGATTAATTCTGTTTGATAGAGATGATTGAACGTATACCTAAAAAAATAGTGGAACTTATTTCACCAATAACATCCATTCAAAATTTCATAAAATAAAAAGTCAATGATACATGTTTCAAACATAACATTGTTAATATATCATTACTTTTTTGACTCAAAGTATCAGCAAATTTGTTTGCTTTTCCAGAATAGTAATGAATTGTCCAATCATAACATTTTATTAATACTCGATATCTTCTATTTCACATTTTCAGTTCTTTCTGAGTAAATTTATACTTGAAACATTTATCATAAGATTATATTTCACATTTTACTCCATATAGATGACACCTCCTAATTTTTAAATCAAAACAAAGAGTAGCTAATTCAAAATCATGTGTAGGGTATTTTAACTCATGAGTTTTTAATTGGAATGAAACATAATAAAGTACGTGATAATTATATATTGGGACACTACAATTTCCTTTCAACTAATAATAATTCTAAACAATAAATTCAAAATTTTTGGAAGAATGTTCCAAAACCGGATCATTCACTAATATTCTTCTCAATTCTTGAAAAATTTCATCACATCATTTTATCCAGATAAACATAACACCTTTTAGAGTTATCATAGTAAGTGGGATATATAACCCTGATAATTGTTTAACAAACCTGTGATAATAACCTTATAAACCAAGAAAACTATGAATCATGGTTATATTTGTGGGACTTGTCCATTACTCCACATTTTTTTATAATTATCAAACGTTATGTTGTCATTAGAAACTATATGACCAGGGAATTAAATTTGTTGTAACTGAAACTCACTCTTGTGAATTTCACACACACATTATTTTCTTTTAATGTTTTCAATACAACCCATAAATAACATTCATGCTTCTATTTACATTTAGAATATACCAACATATCATCAATAAACCCAACCACATACTTATCCATGAAGTCACATAAAATTCTATTCATAAGATCCAATAATGAAACATGTGTTGTGGTTAACCAAGAAGGACTAACTACAAAATCATACTCGATATATATTGTACGAAATAGAGTCTTTGGAATGTCTTATTACTTTACAATCAACTAATGGTAGCCCAACCTCATTCCAATCAATGAAAAATTTAGAGCTCCCGGGAGCTGATCAAACAAATCAACAATATGAGGAAAAAAGATACTTTTTCTTCATATTTACTTCATTAAAAAGACATATAATCAATGAAAAGTCACATTGAACCATCTTTATTTTTAACAACCAAGATAGGAGAACCCCATGGTGATGTGATCAGTTAAATAAATCCTTTATCTAATAACTCCTATAATTTCATTTTTAACACTAAATGTTAAATATGATACATTTGATAAGGGGGTATTGAAATTGGATTAGCATTAGGAACTAAGTAAACAATAAATTATACTTCCTGATTAGGTAATTTACCAGGAAAATCATTGAAAAAAACATTATTCTTATCGTCTAAATCTAGAACATCATTAGTCTGAATAGTTATTTTATTTTCATCAAAATTTGCAAGGTAACATTCATTAAACTCTATTAATTATTTCTTAGCTTCATAATATGTTATCAATAGTAAGGTTCATTCTTTTACACAAACTGAAATTATTTATGAGAATAAACCTCTTTAGATATATAGTTAATCATAGCATGATAAAAAAATCAATCTATACTCAAAATAACATATAACTCTACTAGAAGCAAAAAATATGGTTAGTAGTTAGATTCATTTCACAGGATAGGATATAAAGGTTTTTCTAATTTATTTATTGTCTCATCATTTACCCCATGTGTTTTTACCATAGGATCAAGATAAATTTCAGGAGATGGAATTCACAATTTACAAGAAAATTTCTCCAAAATAAAAGAATGTACAAACCCAAAATAAAACAACACATTTGTATAATCTGAATAAACAAGCAATACACCAGATACTACTTCATTTTATGGCCCAACATCTAATGAAGTTGTTGAAATGGAATTCCCTTCCCTTTTTTCCTGTAGTCCAACATATTTATATCATTTGATTTCTTCACTAGAAATTTATTTTCACAATTATCCATCTAATTACACTTAAATTTTTTTTCTGACAGTAAATCATATTTTGTCTTAATACTAACCTAAATTTTTTCAGTGAAATTACGAGTCTTATGTCCCATTGTTCCATATTAGAAGCACTTACAAAAATATAAATTGAATTTCCCAGTATTCTTTTTTAAACAATTTCCATAATGTGTAAACAAATGATTCTTACAAATAGACTTTTTTGAAGAGTTCTTCCACTTCATTTGCCATCTTGGCCTGTTATTCTATTTATTGTGAAACAACAGATGATCATCAAGAAACACTATTTCCACCTTTTAGAAGATGGATTTTTTTTCATAAATTATAAACTCATGATAAGCTAATTACCTTAAATAATTTTTCTGTAATCCTGAGTAAAAATGATTGATTTTATTATCAAGATCCCATGTGATATTTGGACCATACCTTTCTAGTCAAGTGAATATTTCTTTACAAGAATCCACTAAGTCATCCTTATACCTCAATTCCAAGAGTTAATTTTCCATATTAAGTCGATATGCCTTAGGAAAGTATTTCTCAAGAAACATACCTTTGAATTCATCCAAATCAGGGAAATAAATCACATCACTATGCCTAATATTATGAACCATCAACCACTACTGATCGACTTCACCTTCAAAATGGTAAACACCAAGAAATACTTTTTATTTTTATAAACACCCTAATAAATTAAAATTATTTTATAGGGATTTAATCCACTATTATACTATCAAAATATTAGATGATATTCCATATGATGGAAGACATTGACTCATGAAATGCTCAACTATCAACATGTTCCTCAATGATTTATTTGGTTTATCTCACACATGGACACCAGCCCCTTTTTGAAGCATGAGTCAGCTATTCCATCAATGAAACAAACTGTTCAGTTCCAAGTATGACCATCTTATGTTGCTGATTTGGAAGTTTATTTTCCAATGGATATCGTCTCTTCCCCATGGCAATGTTTACTCTATAGAAACCATTCAGAATAGACATATCATAGTCGAAGCAACATGCTAATACTCAAATGTTATTTCAATTTTACCCGAAGGTAAAAAAAATTTATGGAAAGTATATTAAAACTATCATAACCCTTAATGTTATCAAAACCAACCACTAATACCAACTATCAGGACCCACCCTTAAAACATTACATAATCTTGAGATATGTTAATAATATTACTTTAATTAACATCGAGGATCAGTTCAGGTTTCAAATTGTTTATGAATTAGGTCATTAATAGTAAATATCATCCCATAAACATACAAGAGGATAATATCAAAATAGTATCAATTTTTCCACTAAATAAAACTATTAAAAACATGATTTCTTTCCATGATAAAAATATTTTTAACTCTTATCGTAATCTTACTCATCGTTATACCCTAGGAAAACATTTCAAGAAAATATATAATATGAGCATAACAACTCAGTACGAGGTGAAATAAGAAAATAAAAAATTTCTCCTTAAATATTTATAAACCCATGCATTCATAAGAATCATGAAATATTCATATCAAT
Source organism: Viscum album (assembly GCA_963277665.1). Taxonomy (NCBI): domain Eukaryota; kingdom Viridiplantae; phylum Streptophyta; class Magnoliopsida; order Santalales; family Viscaceae; genus Viscum; species Viscum album. Next base: position 1,260,280,840 of record OY728145.1, on the reverse strand, counting down.
CATAAGTTATAAAGGTAACTTAGGGAATAATTATCATACTTACATTTTAGCTTTCATAGTCAATGATGGAGTAACCTTCATGGTTACATCTTGAATACCCATCACAGTATATTCCATTAATATCTATAAAGAAACCATAAGGGTTACCTCTATAATGTTACCCAATGTATTAGAGAGCTATCATAGGATCACCCACCATGAAATTATAACAGAACCACTCGTAAACATAAGAAATTCAGAATAACCATAAGACAATCATAACATATGAACAAACATAAAGTAAAAATATCCTTTCCACATTGCAATCATAAGATATTATTTCCTGATATTGATATAATAATTCAATTCATAAAACCATTTTCTATAACACAATTACAAAAAAAGTAAAATGGTTTTTTCTTTTATTTTTTAAAAACATTACTTCTTATAGAGGAATCTAGATATCAAATAATACTCGAGGATGCAGAAAGGTTGTTTTCACCAAGTACCCTATAAAGAAACATTACTTTTGTCATTTAGTAAAATTATTAACAAAAAAATTCCTTTTGAAAACTTTCGAATGAAATTTATAGTCAACGGGGTCAATTATACACTGTATATAAAAGAAGGTCATATACAAATCAAAATATTCCTCAATTTAATGATATTGATACTAAGTCCTTTACTTTGAGTCTAACACATCTTGTTCATTCATTTATTTACTGAATAATAAACATAGCTTAATTTTTATACTTTCATTATATCCTTTTAAAATATTATTAATCATTTTATGTTAATTATTACCATGTTATAAAAATTAGATAATTATTTGAGTTTACATCGAATGTTTTCTCAATGTTTGGTACTTGAGTAAAAAATGAACTTGTTTTGATCATAATTTTACTTTTTTTTTTCATAAGTCCATAACATCCAAAATGATATTAATGATTTAAATATCATATATATCCATTATATATGTATTTATAATTTTCCATAATATTTAGAGAAAATAACTGAAATGTACCATTGATGGAGATGGTAGACCGTACGTACGCATGAACACTACATTCAATTCCTTTTATTATTAAAAGAATGAAAAAAATTATAAATTGGTATATTATAATTAAATTATAATATCTATGTTATATATGTTACATAATTTTATTAAATCCATCCTTTTTAAGTGTCATGTATGTTATGAATGAGTCATATCACTTTGAGGGGGCAGTAGTCCACACTTCCTCAAATGAAATTATCATATTTATACAATATGGAAAGTATAAAGGTATTTTTTTAAATAGAAATTAAATAATAATATAGATAAAATATAAATACTATATGTCATATATAAATATAGTTCCATCATAATGTCCACCATTATAGGTGGTATATGAAAATTGAACAATCGTCGTTTTGTGATGTAGTAGTTTGTTGTACAGGAAAATAGTATGTTCTATAACCATCAGACGGATTTGTGTGTAAGTTTAGTTTGAACCTTTAGAATAAAATAATACTAGTATATTGAGGATACAATTGTTTTTATAAAATAATGAAATAATGAGAGGACAAGGGTTGGATAAGGAAAATAAATGAATGGAGATTGAGAGGATGTGTTACCTCTAAATCGAGAAATAGCTTTTGATTTGTGCCAAATGGCTTTTTTGAATTTCCTTCTAACCATTGTAAGGATTATATAAGGATGGGAGGGATGTTAGGAAATTTGTTTAGAAGAATTTGGTTGAGCCATAGCGCTTGTGAGGTGTGTGTTAGTGGGCTGAGGTGGTGGCCTTTTATAAGAAGGTGGAGGGGCACTTTAGGAATGTCATGAAATATTATTTAATTATAAATTCATTTTGGAATTATAATAGTTCAAAAGTACTTTAATTCTAGGGGAAGGTGATTATGAGTCTAAATACTCTCAACCAATAGTTTTTAGACATTTTTAGGTCACAAATGTAAAGTTATCGTGTGTCTTTTACCCTTAGTTAGATAAATTAACACTTAAAATGTATTCCTATAATTTTATACTATATGGTTAATATAGTTACTATAAAATTACAAGAGAACTATATTTGGATAAGTAATGACATTTTTATAATTATATAACTTATTTGGATTAATCATGGATTTTTGGGACAATTATATCATTTAATAAAATAGTATTTGTTTTAAAAACTCATTTATGTCATTTTTGACACTATTAAGTAATTTGTTTTTTTTGATGTCATAAAAACTTGCTTCCTTAGAACAAAATAAATTAAATCCTCCCAATGATATCAATGTAATCCAAAAAATTCTTTGATGTCATCAAAATTTTCATATTACATTTATATTAATATTTATAATATCATTAATTTGAATATTTTATTAACAAGGGAACCAATGCATCAACATTGTGCTGTAAATAAATTTATTTATATAAAATATAAAATAATAAATAATAAATCATGATGTAGGAAATGTTTTTATATTTTCAATGAGAATTTGTATTCAAATATATAGATTATATAACCCCACCATTAAAATTGTTTTGTAAATAAGATACTTGTATGTGTTATGTTTCTCTTTATTATAAATTCATTGTTATAACAAGTCATTGCCACACTAATGTTGCTCTATGGGGTCTAAAATTGACTCAAGTATTCCTAATTTCATCCATATCTCATACAATATGACTATAACTCATGTTAGATTCGTTTTATAATATTATAATATTATTTTTTTATTTTATTTACTTAATTTACCCTTCAACCATGTTAAATAAAAAGTACACAAGTTACTTTTCATAATGTCCAAAAATAAAAGGTGCATATTTACACAATTTGGAACTTATAATTCCTAAAATGGGATAAATTATTACAATTAAAAACACATAAACTTTAGTAATTAATTTAATATTTATTCATGTTGTCAAAACCAAAAAACTATTTATTCAGAAGTACAGACAATCAATTGACCAACTTGTGATTGTGTCCAATGTAAATGTAAAATTACTTCCAATGGGAAAAATTTAAATAAATGTAAAAAACATAATACAATTTCACTATATATACAATTTAAATGATAACATATCTATATTAATTAATTATATGAAAATGTAGTTTTTAATTAAAATGCATTATTTTCACTATTAATTGAATTATGAATTTCATCAGCAAAATACCAAAATTACCACTAAGGTAAATTTTTATGTTCCAATTTAAAATAAAATGTTTATTTTTATCAAATAGAAAAATATAATAGTGAAAAAACTAGATTTGAATAGTGTTCTCCATTAAATGGTTGTAAAAGGACCATTTATAAATATTAGAGTATTTTATATATAAAGTTGGATTCATTATCATTTTAAATTTCTATAATTCGTTGTATAATTGTAAAAGCATTTAGAAAACATGTGTAATCATATTTTTTTTATTCTTATTCAGTCCATCCAATAAAATGGCTAGGCGTTAACTACTATTTTAAAAAATAATTTAATTATTGTATTATTTTTCGGTGTACCTCCATGTTGTGTGAAAAGTATGATTTCGGAGAAACCCATTATTGTGCATCGAGTAGACTATCAAAAAAAGTGTCATATATAATGTAAAATTAAAATCTTATTCATAAATATTATCATATATGAAAATTTATAATTCTATAAATACATGGGATGTTACATTAGATCTCTTTATTTGGTAAAAATGTGCCACAGATGGGTTAAGATATAATACAATTGAATGAGAGTGAGTCTTTAAGGATATAATTTATAGTAGGCATTTAGGAGAGTTTCATAGGTATGTAGGTTTACTTTAACCAAAAAATGATGTATACTAATGATTCTAGTTCAAATAATATAGGGACACCTTAACTATAAGTATGGGATGTTATTGTTCATTGACTGTTACAAGAGATATGATATATGGTAAGAAGGTAGTTTTGTATGCATGGGTTCATTTTCTATTTATAAAAAATATTCTTTCATTAGTTTTGTTTTTTTTAAACAGTTATGTGAATCATCTTGAGGTAGTACGACAAGATATATATATATGTTGTGCTCTTGTGGAGAAAATTTTCTACGTTGATTTATACTTTATGTGTGTCTTAATTAGGTGGATGAGGAAAATAAGGTGAAAAGTGATAATATGATTATATGTTATACGGATACTCTATATTGAAAATAAAAGTTAATATTTAATATATCAGAGTTATATAATTAGAAAATACCCATATAAAGATCATTTATTTATAATAGGGAAATTTAGTGGTGGAAGAATAAGGTGAAGATTTTCCTTATCCAACGTCATTGAAGATATCTGAATTACATCAAAAATGGGAATGGTACATAAATTATCATGGAATATTAAGAGACTATACCATGGATATCTTGATATATCTGTGATCAAGAATATTTAATTCCAATATGTATTGTTAGTGTATTTTTTTATTTGAAGTCATCATCTTGAGTACATCTAGAATATCTTTAATATTTGGAATTGTATATCTAGTTTTATGGATTATGGGGTAATATTTTTGAGTCAATTATAATGGTTCCCATATTTAATGACTTATAAAGAGTAGAGAAGTCATCAAATTTAAAAAGTATATCATCCTGATGTCTAATCATTTTTTGGACCATTTACACTAAGGACATATATTGACGTGTAAAAAATGCTGAATTATAATTAGGTGTCATTAGAGAGTATTAGAGTTATAGGTGATACAGGTTGGTAAATCATTAATTTATGTGATACTAAAATGTCAATAACTATGGTATTAATGATCCATCAAATAATTAATATATAAATGAATATTTATAGTTATTAGTTTACATCATTTAGGAATTAATGATGGTGTGACTTATTATTCTTATAGAGGTCGAGTATGTATGTAATTTTTCAATATTTTATATGATTAATTTAAGTGTAGATATATGAATATTGTGATAATTTATGATCATCCCTATGAAGAAAAATTACCAATATAAACCTTTCTACTATATCAGATTGAATGACCAAACGTTTAGTGTGATGATGGTAGAAGTTAGCCAAAAACTATTCATCATCCTCTGTGATTGGGGGATGATTAATGAAATTTTAGAGACACGAAAGTACGAAAATGTGGTAGAAGCAGAAGAGGTTGTAAACTTCGAGCTGTATTTTGTTTACAAGCTTTGGGGATCTGATTTAGTGAGATGTTTAATATGTGCATATATGACTTTTACCTCTCTTGTATATGTCTATGATATTACACATTCATTTATTTCACTTTTATTAGAGATAAAACTAAATTTTAGGATTGATAAGATTTTCCCACACTATATTTTATCTACTTTGTAAGGAGATAATTTTTTTTAATAATGGTGGATTATTCCATCAATTCTATTATAGGAGGTGACAATAAAATATTGAATATAATTTGTTTTCACATAGTACAATATCATTTCACCATTAGAATAAAATGGTTCCATATTTTCTAATAACATATTGATTTTGACCAATGCTGTGAGAATTATTCAAATGATATTTTAGATCACATGGTGTCTTTAGGGTAGAGAGATCAGAGGAATGGTTTTTTTGTACTAAACCCCAAATAATTCAATTTCATCTTTTGAAATTAATTATTTTTTCATGTAAATTATTTTTAATGAATATTCCTTTTGTAATAAAGGATTTAATTAATGTTTTCTAGTATAATATTATGATATTTACATCATAATAGTATATATATATATATTAGTTATTTATATCCTGATATGCCTCTAATGATAATTATATATGAGGATTTTCATGATGGGATTTTATATGTAAAATTTTTGATAAACTATTTGTTTTAGAAATGATCAATTGGACATAACATATGTATATAGAGAGACATAGTATTGTTTTATAAAAAATATGACTGAATTATGAGAATGTGAATTGATTATCGGTGGTTAACTATAGTGATTGTGAGGAATTGGTATACTTTTCAATGGTTTGATGTATTTTTTATTATTAATGATAATATTATTGTTTATTAGGGTTTTAATTACAGTAAAGATACAACTATATAATTTTGATGGAGGAATAAAAATTAAATACTACTTTCTTATTTTATTATTTGAATATTTAGCTCAAGGTGATATTCATTGAAGTTACAAATACATAATCAAATTTCTTTAAGAAATTATAAAAACCATATGTTTTATTTATGGATGGTATTATACCTCATTCAATAGAATAAATTGTGTAAAATGATATCAATGTGTTAGCATAACATTCTATTTTATTATTATTAAATTAACATGCGTTAGATAACGTATTATACCCAAATTATCAAGATGAAATGAAAAATTACCCTATTTCATGAAGATTTAAAAATTTAATGCATAATTTACCACTATTAATTATAAAAAGGTAAAATAAAACATAATTAGGAAAATAAATATAGGGAAAAAAATCCATTTATAAATTAAAAGTCTAATGGCTAGTGGAATTCATCCACATAGTCACCCATTAAGATCATATTATCGATGGTAACTACAAAAATAATGGAAAAAATTATAAATATTTTAGACATATTGAAGAAGGATAATAATAATAAGAAAGTATATTATATATGATATAAAAATTTAATTTTTCATTATATGGTCTTTGGAAATATATAGTTGTTAATCATATATGTTCATTAGAAATATATCATTGTTTGGCATATTCCGAAATATGGTATACATACAAATATTGTGTAAATATAAAAATTATATAAAATATAACATTAATCGTTCATTTAGGTTCCAACATAATCCAATTGTTATTCTAAGTGTTCCACTGTAATCCAACTTGAAATAATAAAGGGTCTGGAGATTTTCTCCAAGAAGGTATAACCTACATGGTAGAAATAAACCTTATTAAAACCTACACCATCAAATAATCCCCAAAATTATAATATAAAAATTGATACCAAAATAGTAAAATATAATATAAAACGTAACACAGAAAATAATTAATATAAACATCACCAATCATTCGGGGTTGATACAAATTGATTCTATAAAACATGACAATATGAATGAATATAAATGTGTTAATGTTAAAATAAAAATATGATAAAAAATAGAAGTAAAAACAATCCTAAAATATGGTGGACACCTCGTCGACATTAGAATATCTGACACAAACACCACTAGAATCATACACTACATCATATCACTAAACTACAATGACACTAATGCCACATCCTCTAATATTTCACCTAAATTGAATGTCATATGAAATATCATTATGGGTAAGGGAGGAAATTGTACATACCTTGTCTGAAGTCCAACTGAATGTGCCCCAATATGAGGTGATACTTGACCCTAGGTATGCCTTCCCATATTCTAAATAATTATGAATAGTATATTAAGTTTAAACATAGTAATTGGGAGAATGTGCCATTACATCATAGTGTGGTAAATAGTAGAAAATGAAAATGATATCTAAAATTAAAAATTTATTTCAGAGTATAAATAATAATCAAAAAACATTATATATAATAATTATAGTATTATAAAAAATAACAACCCAACTTTCAAACCACTAGGATGATCACACAAATCAGAAAAAAAGATGCAAATATATAGGAGGCCATACTCCCAACCATAGTTCTTATCTCAATCATTGATACCCATATTATATGTGTGTATTAATATGGATAATAAATGACATAAAATAAAACATCATGTTGAGTTCTCTTATGCTAACAAGGACATAATGAAACTCCACTACGTGCACATGTATGTTGAGATATTTCTTCTTAAACATCCCGATGACACCGCACCAGACCTTCTTTGATATCATGTTGTGATGTCATCATTATATCATTCCACATAGTTTTCACAAATGGAATGGATTGGGTTAGGGTCTTGATTATGTCTTCACTATTATTACCTCAAATATGGGTCTATCACTAAAAACACTAATCAAGACAAATATTTGATGATATTGAACATACAAATATCAACATATAACCTATCACTAAAGGTTGGTTCCATTAGTCCATCCCTATTTCATATCTAGACTTGACCATAACACTCAAATGTGGTACAATCAAACAAAACACATTACATCACAATCTAGAATAATCCCATATCACACATGGAATGGTCCATAATCCCAAATTATCATTAATTGTGAACTAAAAATGGATTTATGGAACACCATCTCATTTTTGGTGAGCCTAGAAGATATAAAAATGATGACTCTATCTCACTCATATAAGTGTATCAATCATTATCACGCTCATGGTAAGATCATGCCTTAGGATCCTCATCAACCACACTTGAAACCATCACCTATAACAAGAACATCAATAAGAACCTGAATGTGATAACCTATAAGGAATGAATCCTATAACACAACTCACTAACTCATTAGCATGGAGCTTGACCCTTGAGTCCAAAACCATAATCCCCTCTCTTCTAAATTTAATTTAATTCCTGAAAACATAGTGAAACCATTAACCAGACTCTTATCACAAACATGGACTAAAAAGGTGGGTTGCCACAATTTTATAATTCTCAAATCACAACCCAATTTTACACAGTATGGGAAATACTATATTAACTCACTCTAAGACACCTTTTTAACGTCCCTGACAATTCCCACTACCCACACATTAGTCCCATCTCACATATCTTAAGGGAGATCCCCAAACCTATAATCTAGATATAAAACATCTTTGATGAACCTTCCAATCCCTATAAGCCACATCCATCTCTCTACACATTCCAAAACTCTCCTAAAACCTTATGTGTGTGATCATACTAACTCATGAATGGGACAACCATATCCCTTTTCATCACATAATCCCAAGCCTATAAGATTTTCCCATTAACCCTAGGGAACTAACCACAAATATATTATATCCCTGCTTATAAAATGATATCATCGTATGGACTGAATCATACACCCTGGTATTTAATGAGATATTATGTTTGTTTTCTTTGATGTCTTGTGTTTTATGCTACACCAAGATAACCTTGCGCCATACAAAAAATTGACTAAACTTACTGTATACAAAATGATATGATTGGGTTATGTTACATAAAATTTCATGTACTTGGGATATATTTCATTTTATGCAGGACTGATTATATGTGAACAACTAAATATTATTATATTACCATATAACAATGTCATTATAATGGTGTGTATGAACAATATTAATTTTCTTTTGAAAAAATTATAAATGAAAATAAGTGAGATTATTAAAAATAAAACCACTATTGATGGATTTTATTAATGAAATATATATGTAATATATTCAATATAATATTTTAAATTCATCTTATATGTTTTCTAGAAATGATAAACTAACATATTCAATTTTTTGGATAAAAGATTTCTTTTTAGGGAAATGTAGTATTGCTGTATTGTTATGGATATCAAATTTTAAGTGATGTTTCTGACACACACATATATATATATATATATATTCAATTTGACAACATATAAATGTTATTTGGATGCGGTAAATATAAATTCACTTTGGATGATTTTTGATATTTTTCGTATAACTTTCATGTTATGATGAAAAATAAATATACACAAAATTTAATTAAAAAAACATTTTTTATTTAATTAATTTATATGGTAAAATTATATTATTGATTTAATTTATAGTATAAATATAATATATAGTTATCATTCAACATAAATAATTTCATTAGAATTAATTTTACATTGAATTCGTATGTAATACCATTTCAATCTATTGTAATTTTTTACCTTGTAAAAAACTCATTCTCTAATTCAGAAAATGTGAATGATTTTAAACTAATTACTGAATATTATTTGTTTTTAATTTTTAAAAATGGACATTATATTTGGAATTAGTAAATGAAATTTATTTATTTTGATTTATTTTATTTATGTGCATCATGAATAGTAACTTCGGTAATTTTTAATAATAGGATAAAAGGTTAAAACATGATATTAAGTGCAAGAATACTATTATAAAACTACCATAAAACATGCACTAATATTATTAGATGACAAATTTATGAGAAAGAAAACCCTTGAGATGAAAATGCTTCTTTTTTGAATCCACTTATGTGTTATTATGACACTAATAACTTTTAATTTAAAGTATAGGATAATTTGTTATAAACATATATGTTCTTACTAATTTTTTTTAATATGGGGTTTTATAAGTGATATATTAGATAGTAAATAGTAATTATAAATACAAAAATTATTTCTTACATCATTGTATTTCATTTATAATTTTTAGACAATAGATAATTAAATTTAATGGTGACACAATAATGTTGTGGCGATTGCTTTAATAATGAATGAATCAAATAAATGATAAAATAAATATTATTTAACATTATTAATGTAATACATGACTTTTTAGGTGAATATGAAATGTTAAATGACTATTAAAATGTTTGGTTTGATGTTATATATATTTTTATATTTTATTTAAATTCAATAAAATGAATATTGTAAAAATTTACAAAATTGATGTTTTATAAAAATAGTAAATTTTTAAATTATTTTGAACCACTAAAAATATTTTAAAGTTACAATGTGACTATGATAATGGATAATGTTTTATTAAGAGTCAAATTATGAGAAATTTACCTCATATTAGTAAAATCTATAGCCTCTTAATACTAAATTTATTGTCACCACAATCAAAATTAAAAGAGAACAATTAAGGGTAAACCAAAAAGATATAGTTTAAAATAAAATCAATTCATGTATAAAAATTATTTGATGAAATTATTTCAAAGTATCCTCATATTATATTCAGAATATTTCAATTTTGAAATCAATTTCATAAAAAAATCAATTTATATTAATTTTATATTTTAAAAGACTTCAACAGTGGCCCCCACGTCAATTATAAAAAGGTACCTCCTCTATCCCCTCATCACATAAATTTAAGCCTTCATGGTCAGAAATCCCCTAAACTATTACCTTATCAAATTCTCTAGTTACATCCTAGTGGTTCTGGTCTACTTACCAGACCAATGCTATTTCTCTAAGGAGATATTTAGAGGAAGCATGTCGAAGAAGAGGTAATATCCTCTAATGATTTTTCATACTTCTTTCTTCATCAACGTCCTCTGCATGAGTTGATTCATTAAAAAGTAACAACCTTTTTATCATTGATATGATTATATTTTATTATCATTATGAAGAATCCATATTCCACCTTCTATCAATTCTATGAAAAATGATATCACCATGCGTGCATACATACAACTTACCATCTCCACGATGTGGTGTAATTTGTTATTCAAAACAACTTTATTTAGATAGGTATAATGATGAATATAAAGGTTTTAAATAGTGAGTATGAAATTAGAATGATTATGTATAATTAATATAAAATCCAATTCTATACCATTTAACCATTAAGGTAACGATATCATCACTTGTGCATACATGACTTACTGTCTCCATGATGTGATTAGATACATTCTCCATGTTAACTATTTAGGAATGATTATAAGGTATATATATATAAAATATGAAGGAAATATATTACATAATAATTAAATTGGAATTTTTTAAATACATATATAGTTCATTTAATTTCTTCCATTCAATGCATTATCGAAATGAAAATAGTGTTCATGTGCACGTATGATATACCATCTCCATGAAAGGTGTATCCCAATTTTAATCAATCTATTATATAGATGTATATATTAAATATATAATATATATAAATCATGTTTTAAATACTGGAGTTATGTAAATCATTATATAAGTAATAATATCTAGAATAAAAAGTCAAAACACATACGATAAACAAATCGATTATTACCCAAAACGTTGATTTGACATTGAATTGATAAATGAACGGGTAAAATAAAGACATAAGTTAATTTTATAAGATATCATAAATATTATTTTGTATATTTTATAAGTTTATAACATGTTTAAAACCAATATATAGGAGGTTTAGACCAATAAATATGAAATCAGAATTACGGTAAGGGATTATATTGCAATCTCATTATTATCAGTGCTTGTTTATTCCTAAGTATTTACTGACATATATTTATCATCCACATAAATATTCCCCAAATATTTAATATTATTTATAATATTCCTCAAAATATTAAGGACAATTTTACCAATTGGTTAATTTTTTTAATCAAAATGAAATGAATATTTTTTCATTTTTTGTATTAAGAAGTTTTTTACTTTACAGGAAAAAATACAAGAAGAATGTTTTTTAACATATATGGTATGATTTTATTTTTAGGATTTCATGAAACATTATTTTAATTATGCTTACCTAACAATATTTCAATGTTATTTTCATGGAAATTATTTTCTTTTATAATTTTTTGGTGTTTTGAGAAAAGAAAACATTTTTAAAGAAGAAAGGATATCTTCCTCAAGAATTAATTTCATGTGTTATACAGAAACTATTTTCCTTCTATGATGACATTTCATAAAAAGGTTTATATTTCCATCCATATTATTATAATGATTTTATTATTTTTATGATAGAATGTTAATAAAGACATCTATTTCTTTTACATAGATTATGTTATGATGGAATTGTGTTTAAGAAACCAATTTTATTTATTGGGATATTCTATGATGAATGATTTATATTTTTGTGGCTAATTTAAGAATGATTTAAATATATGTTGTCTGGGACCTATATATCCATAAAATTTTATTTTCTAAATATTTATATCTCATGAGATATACATGACTAGAAAAACATGTAAAATTTGTTTAGTAATACATGGATGGAATGACAAGTAAACAAGGTTCAGTAACGGAATTGTTCCACTATGATGGTCATATAAATGATCCTTGGATAATATGGATATTAATTTCTATGATTATGTGTGTTCACCACAAATAAAAGTTTTATTCCAATGAATTTATCTATTTAATCATGTTTATTTATAATTTATTCCTTATGAATTACCACGATTTATTATATGACTCATAATTTTGATATATGTTATACAAGATATGATTCTCCAAATCTATGTTCATGTTTTTAAATTCTTATGTTAATTTTTTTATTTTTTTAACCTTACTGGGGGTTTTAGCACACCCATTATTATATTTACACTCCAAAGTTTATAAAGAATGCATTTAATTAAGAGTACTAAATGGGAAGATCATTATGGGATATGTGGAAGATCTGTCACAGGTTAGAAGAATGAATTCCATGTTTCCAAAGGCACTAAACTACTATGGTACAAAGATGTTCTTTTGTAAAACAAAATGAATATTCATCTAATTTTTATTTAATATTAATGTACATCATACTTGGGTCATTATATATTGTATTAGAGGAATGGTTTCGTCAATGTTGGAAACTAGCACGTGAAATGTTTTGCGAGATACTTAGAGATATTTCTGAGGCATGTCTAGGGATTTTCATAAGGAGAAGTATAAATATAGGTTACAGACATTTAATTTTGGTAAAAATCATTGTTAACCTAGAATAAAACCTTATATGTTATATATTGAATGTATTTACCCATGAATATTTCTTTTTCCTATTTTGAATTTTTCCTCTCATGATATTATTTTGTGTTTTAGAAATTGGAAGGAACCCCAAGGAACTGGGTTAATGGTGAATGCAATGGGAAATGTAATGATTGAACTCTTTTATAACCAAATGTTATTATATATTATTTTAAAAATCATATTGATATACTTATAGAAGACATTAATCATTATGGACTTCCAAATGAATAGAGAAGGGAACAATATTCCATCGAGTCCTTCATGAGAAAACATCCACCTTCTTTATGTGGGTCTCCTAATTTCCTTGTTGTGGAAGAATATATCACTACCATTTAAAAGATATTTTATATCATCCACTATTTAGAAAATGAAAAATTCATTTTTTCTATTTATCATTTACTAGGAGAAGCATAGCATTAGTGGACTCAACTCAAGAATACGAGGGAGGAAGATGAAATTGAATCCATGGTATGAGAGGAGTTCAAGTACTTATTTCCCAATAAGTACTTTCCTAGTATTATTCATAAGATGATGTAAAATGAATTCCTAGAGCTTATGAATATGAATAATGATTTTTTGTACATATGATGAAAATTTGACAATACATGAAAGGTATTATTTAACATTATTATCTAACCTAAATGTAAATTTGATCGATTATTTAGTGGATTAATACCAAATCTTTGAAGAGAATTACCTATAAGATATTGTAGTAGATATTAGGATATTTTGTGTTGTGATATCAAAGTAGAAATATAATTTAGTGTTACATATCAGCCTCATGTATCCTACTTATCCAGCTAGGGATCATTTCTTTTTTAAGTATTTGACCTTGTCTAAGGTGATTCTCTTGGTATTCACTATTTTAAACCCTTGTAGATCCCTGCTATGTTTTCGTCTTTCTTGTCTTGGTCCTTTTTCCTTGATTTATTTCATTCTATAAAATGAATGATGATTATAGAAGAAACAAAAGACCGAGTTCAAGGAAAAATTCAATACAAAGGTGAAAAGAAGACGATTGTTTGATTATGATCAATGTGTGGGAAGAAGTATGGTAAAGATTGTATTAATGTGACTATAAAAGCTTTTAAGTGTTGAAGAGAAATTTATCAGTAGTTTGAGTTCCGATTTAATGGGAATAAAGTAGACATTACATAATAGGATATTTATAATTCACCACCCATAATTCAATGTTACAAGTGTAAGGAAATGGGAAATATAACATTCAATGCCCTAATACAAGGGTTATTGATGATAATTTGTAAATACTCGACCCCAGTTTCTCGGAGTCAGTGTCTTATTTTATTACATTGGCATATAAACCAGGAATATGCATCTCAAATGTCATAGTTGTTTAGTATCCTTGGAAACAAGATACATACACAAATTCATCATTACAAACATGGAATGAAATACAATAAATAAATATTATTTGGAACGTCCACAACTATAATTTTATCCATGTAGGTCATTCATAATAAAAATCTACTTGTCTTAAAATACATAGGAATTGGGTGAGAAAAAATTATCATTAAGGGTAATCAATACAACAAAATATATCACAATCATAAATATAAGTCATAGTGAGTAACTAAAAACAAAAGCATTTAAAAATCATGAAAATAATATATATGGATTAAGAGCCCAATAAATAGTGCCATAATAAAACATAATCAAGGGTATTATACTATTTTAATAACCACATAAACTATAAACACTAGTTTAATAATGAGGGAATTCATAATGTGGGATGTCATAATCATATTATTAATGCCACATGCGCAGAACATAAATATCCATTGTGCCAAGGGCTCGTGCCAATACCATAGTTTGTCTCATGAGACCTACCAATGAATAGAGAGGATACAGAAATCACTATAAGACACTTAATATTTCCAACTAATTACTCATATGAATGGGTATAAAAATAAATAATATATACATTCATATTGAAACTAATATATGAAATGTAATTAACTTTCCCCAAAAATAAAGCACAGACACTAACCATTCAGAGTAAATTGGTGAATCGTTTTAAGATAGAACATCTATAGTAAAAATATAATCGATGACTTCATAAAACAGTAACCCATTTTAAATATAATAATCAACATGTGTAGAATTGGGTAAAAACACTTCTTTAAAATCATTGACTAATTATTGTAATAAAAACCCATTTTACATGGAAATGAAGAGTTCTTTTGAAAAAATATATGTATAAAAACAGATGTGATTTCATATAGATTTATCGTAATAGGAAGTGTGAATTTATGAGAATAATGTTTGTTACAAATATATTATAGAGTTCTCTTGGAAATATGTAATAATTGATAAATTTCATTGAACCAGGCAAGTATTTTGGGATGAATTTTTGAATGCTCATTTTAAAACATACAACTCACCATTAAATAAAGATGGATTATGGTAGATAAACATATATATAACACTAATATATAACTTATTAGGGTTACATAATAAAACATAATAATTTCATTGAGGTAAGTATACAACAAAAGAAACCTGAATAAAAATGGTGGTTTGGGTGGAAAACCCATACGAAAATTCAGCATCCTAACGACGTTGCTTAAAAATACCTAAAATATTTTTATGAGAGAAAATTATATATCATAATTATTAAATAATATGGTTATTAAGGGTGATATGGAATGAAATATCCCAACTTAATCCTAAATAACATAAAATATAATAAAATAAAAATAGTGCTTGAAAAAGAAAATGGCGGCATATTCCATTGCATTGTTGAGTAACTCCTAAAACCGGATGGTTGGAACCTTGGGTCGTTGAGGACACCATGAGGTGACTCATAGTGAGGTAAAACTACCTTAACATTGAGGATGATGAGTATGGAAATAAGGAAAATGAAGGAGTGTTTGGGTATCTATAGTAAAAGAGAGTGAGTTTTTTTAAAAAAAATCAAAGGACACATCATTTGATGTTTTTGAAAAACCATGGGTTTCCCAGGGTATTTTACCATGTTATTGAACACATGGGACACCTTATTCCCTATTTTAATGTTCAAAATTCAACTAACATTTATATATTAATTATTACATCATTATTATGTCATTAAACATACCAAAAATTCAAACCTGTATTTTTAATATTCACAAAAAATACAATTATGTTTAAAAAATCCCCAAAATTCCCCCCAACCATTTTTTGATCTGTAAAATTAAAAAATGAAATCCATTTTTTTAAAAAAAAATTCTATATATTTATAACTGAATTATAAAATGAAATCAAAATTTATTATAAAAAAAAATAAGACAATAACATGTATTATAACACATTGAGAAATTTATCATTTTCCCATAAAATTATCTTATAACCATAAAACAATAATCTATCAATTTAAGATTAAATTTTATGAAAGTAAATTTCTATTTTAAATTATTCAATTAATTAAAAAAATGTAATTAAAATATATACGGCATATAAAAATATCTATATTTATACTATGATCATTTTTTCACTTATAAGTTGTCTAAATAGAATATATACCTTGATGGGTGCAGTTTCTATTTTTTTAGCCCAATTTCATATTCATGCCTATTAAAAATAGAAAAATTACTATTCGTAAGGGTATTTTACTATTCATAAGGGTATGTTACTATTCATCAATAATTATGTTTGTCTTATTAAACTCTAAATATCTTATTAAACGCAATTGTATATGTCTATTTTTCTATATTCCAATCACAAAGGTGGAGAAATATCTTTTACTTGATATGTTATGACAAAGTGGTGATTTGTAGAAAGAAAAGTGTTTCATACTTTTAATATTAAATTTATGTGAAAAATATTGGGGTGATACATTATCCCGTACATAAGAAAGTCATCTTGAAAATTACTAGAATGTTACCCCACAAATAGATTTTGTTAGTTCTTCATCAGAAGCTCCTTAGGATCCCATATTTCTTCTTCTATAGTATGTGTTTTCCAATATATATTTCCAATTAGAGTCATATTGTTCCTCAAAACGTATTCTTTAGTATCCTGAATTTGGATAGGATCTTCATAGTAAGATAGGCTAGGTTCCGAATAATACTGTCATAAGTTAGGATCTGCAAAGGGTTTTGAATATAAATTCTCAAAAATGAGACCTAGAAAACATTGTGTACTTTAGACAGTCTAATAGGAATAACCAAATGACATGAAACAAATAAAATTCACTCCATAATTTCAAAAGGTCGTATGTACATAGGGCTCATTTTTCCTTTCTTCCAAAATCTTATAACTCCCTTCCATGAAGATAGTTTTAGGAAAACCTGATCTCCCACTTGAAATTCCCAATCCTTTATTCGATTATCAATATAGCATTCTTGTCTCCATTGAGCTGATTTGTTATAAAATTGTATAGTTTTTACCTTATCTATTATTTCCCCCATATTTTTTGGGTCCACCAGCTTCCATTCAGCAACTTCCTCCCAACATGTTTGTGTACGAAATCTCAATCCATAAAATGCTTCATATGGTTCCATTTAAATACTAAAATGGAAACTGTTATTCTAGGAAAACTCCACCAAAGGTAAATACTGATCACACAAACCTTAGAAATCATGTGATCATGATATCAACATGTATTATATAGTGGGGATCATCCTTTTGGATTTCCCATCATATTGAGGGTGACACATTGAACTTAAATGATGTTCAGTGTACAAAGTTTCTAAAGGCATTTAATGAATTTTTATATAAACAATGGATCACAATCAGACACGTTTTAAAGAGGTTCTCTATGAATTTGATCAAATAAATCATCGATGTGAGGTAGTGGATACTTGTTCTTTATTGTTATAGCATTTATCTCCCTATTTTCATTGCACAACCTCATAGATCCATATCTCTTCTTAACGGAAAAAATCGGGGCCCCCATAAAGAGATACTAGGGTGAATAAATCCATTATCACTCAAATACACTAGTCTTTTCTTCCATTATACTAATTACACTATAGACATTCTCTAAGAATTCTTTGATATAGTCCTTTAACAATGAATTAAATCAATGGAAAAATCAATTTCTCGCTCTAGAGTATATCCAAGAAAATCCTCTTGAAACACATCAACATATTCTTTCACAATAGGTACATTATATATTTGAAAATTAGTTTCCTCACTCATAGATATTTCATTCCCTTCCTTCCAAATAATTGAATTCAATACTGCTAGGGGGTGGATTTTGATAAGAATTAGCTGGTGAGGATTCTATTTTAAAGATATGGGATTCAACAATGTTAGAAATGTTTTTAAGTTACTCATTCTTATAGTAGATCATTCAATCATAAGGTGAAATTCAACTCAAAACATATATTATATAAAATTAAATCATGTGTATGATGATAAGGTTGTCAAATAAAGCACATTTATGTGTCACGAGGGGGGCTGATCGACACATCTTTCTTGCAGTGATACATCCCGTATGAGATTTTATTGACAAATCTATGATTAAATAAAATTGGATATTGTCTAATTTTATTGGAAAACTAGGAAGATATAAATGAAGAAAATGATCCAGAATCAAACAAAGCATTGGATATGTTCATGGAAATTATTTAAGTACCTACCACCACATCATTAGGAACTTCAACCATAGCAATTATGATGGCATAAGCATGGCCTTTCTCCCTTGGCCTTCTTTGGGGAATATTTGAATTAATATGAAGACATTAAGGTTCACAATGTCCCATTCCACTATGACATTATAATTGAACATCAATTGTTTCTTTATTCCCCTTCCAATAATGAGATTCGTGGCCTTTTACTCCGTAATTATAAAATTCTACAATTCCCTTCAGGCAAGTGTCAGGGTGTTTCTTCCCATAATTACTATAGGGTGGATGATCAATTGTTCCCTTCATCCCCATTTCATTACACCCTCTATCAAAGTTTTAGCAACCCTATTTTTTATTTATTTATTTTAATGTTATATGTCTTGGAAAATTTTATATCTATCTTGATAGCACATGATACTATATCTTAATGTGATGATAAATTCTGAGATAATAGTTCCCATAGGGGGAATGGGTTTAAACCATCAAAGAATCAATAAATATTGTTCCTTGGATTATATGTGTAGTCCTTAGCATGCCTTAACAACCTTGTGAAGGTAGCTTCATACATTGCAACATTATTATCGTCATTTTTATTCTGATTCAGAAACAACTTCTCAATATCTATTCACTGTTCACAAAGGATGTATTTTTCTAGGACATTTTCTTCAAAATACCTTCATTCCATATCTTATACTTCTTCCTCCTCGCTTTTGTTTGGGATTAAAAAAACTACTGATCTTGATCTCCTAATAGATCATAAATATCCATGACAACATACACTATTTCATTACATCCCAATGCAACAAATATATTCTCAAAAGAAAATATCCAATTATCATCTTTAAATGGGTTTGTAGTCCCATTGAATGATGGAGGATGTTTTCTCATAAGAATATCTAACATAGATCCTCCATGTTGACGATCTATATGCTCTATTTGGGTAAGGTTATTGTTCATAACCTGTGTAAGCTGTCCTAGTATAGTTATAAGATTCTCCGTAGTCGTCGCCGTACTAGATCCAATATCATTATCTTTCATCGAAGGGAATCCCCTCCATTAGACACAAAATTTCATGTGGTTTACATGACTTCCACTTGGCACCATTTCTAAATAATGGCCTACACTAGATTAGGATATGAATCATTATGTATAATGTCAATATAGAAAAATAATTATCATGAATAACTAATATTCTAATCAGAAACACTGTTTATTTTTGGAAGAAGTTTCATTTAATAATTCATAAGGAATTATAATGAAAATGTGAATTACCCTAAGAATATATACCTGGAGTGTCAAGACAGGTGCATAGAAAGACTCGTTGTCATGTACCAGGATACCCCGAGTCAAGCCTGAAACTCCATGTTAGAGTTTTCACTCCTAGGTACATCTGTTCTAGAACCACATCCACATTCAGTATCCAGACATGGATGTATTTCCTATAATGTTCCATATAATCTATTCCTTCCCAAAATACAAGGATGTTATTGTATTTTTATCCTCAATTAATATCTTAGGTATTTGTTCCATAATATAAATTTTCTAAATCTAGTTTCATTAATTTTTTTTAAACATCCTATGATACCAACTATAGGGACCCAACCCCAGTTTCCCAAAGTTGGTGCCTTTTTTATTACATTTAAATATAAAGAAGGAACATGAAATATGGAGACCAATTAGTTTAGTATATTTGGAAAAATTATATATACATAGATTCATCATTATATCATAGAATGAAATAAAACACATCAGTTTTGTTGGGAATGTCCACAACTATAAGTTTCTCCTAGAAGGTCATTGATAATAAACATCTTCATGTCGTGATAAATAAAATAAGAAAGGGTTTAGTTCAAACACTAAGTAAGGGTATTAAATACAAGAGAAGATATCATAAACATATTTATAAGGCATGGAAAATTAATAAAAATAGATTCTTTCAACAAAATAATCTTGAACAGAATATGGAATGATTAGGAGATGAATTAATAATTGCACAATAAAACATAATCATGGGTATTATAATTGTATAATAACCACATAAACAATAAATACTAGTAAATTAATTAGGTAATTCATAATTAGGGACATCAAAACCATACATTCAAGGCCATTTCCCAAGACTATAAATTTCAATTTTGACAAGGCCTCATGCCAAGACCATTACTTGTCTTATAAGACCTACAGATGCATCATGGGGCTATAACATGTGCCTCCTAACACATACTAATTCCAATTAATTCCTTATAAAAATTGGGATATATATCAATAAATATACATTTATATTGAAACTAAAATATGAAATGTGAATAACTTTCCCAAAATATTAAGTACAAACTCATACCATTCAGTGTAAATTGGTGAATGGTTTTAATATAACACTTCTATAGTCAAAAAATAGTGGATTATATAATAAAATAATAACCCCAATTAAAAAAAATCAATAATAGTGTTTTAATGTGTGAAAATACTCTTTTTAAATCATAGGGCAATTCTTGTTATAAAAACTATTTTTACATGGAAAAAGGGATATTTTGGAAAAAGATCAGTATATAAGAAGAAGTGATTTGGGGTAGAATTCACATAATAAAAATAATAATTTTATGAGAATATTTGTTTTGTTAAAATATATTATAGGGTGATCTTGAAAAAGGGTAATAATTGAGAAATTCCCTTGAATTGGGCTTGTATTTAGGGAAATGTTTTTGAAAGTTAATTTTAAAAGATGTAACACCGCATAAAATAAAGAAGAATTGTGATTGGTAAAGATATATAGAACAATCATATGTAATTAAAGAGGGGTATAAATTAATACATATAATATAATTCAAGTATGTAGAAAATAAGAGAAACCTTATTGAAAATGGATGTTTGGGTGGGAACCCCTTAAGAAAAATCAGAAACCTAACAACGTCGTTTAAAAATTAATAAAATATTTTGATGAGAGAAAAAGGGTTATATCATAATTCATACAAAATATGGATAGTAATGGGGATTTTAAAGGACATATCCCAACATAATCCAAAAATAAATTGAAATATAATAACATAAAAAGACTGTTTGGAAAAGAGAAGGGTGGTAGATTCCCTTATCTTTTAGAGTAACTCCTAAAAGATGAATGTTGGGAACATGGGGGATTCAAGACACCATTGGAGGACTCTTAGGGATGTAAATCGACTATATAATATAGTATTATGGGATTTTATTGGATGAAAATGAAGTAATGGTGTGTATTTACAGTAAAAGAGAGAGAGTTTTTATATTAATTTCAATGGACACCCCATTAGTGGTTGTTGCAAAACCCTGGGATTTTCCGTGGTATTTTCTAATGGTATTGGCCACATGGGAATCCTCATATGATATCTCAACGTACACAAGTTGACCAGAATTTTTTATTAATTTTTACATCAGTATGATCTCATTAAACATAACGAAAAAACAAACAATATTTTTACTATTCACCAAAATTACTAGTATTTTAGAAAATTCCCAAAAATTATCCCCAACTATTTTTCGACATGTAGAATTATAAAATGAAATACATTTTTTGAAATTAATTTTCAATATATTCTTAATTTAATTTTTAAATAAATTCTCAATTTATTCTAAACAAACAACTTTAAAAATATAACTCATTTTATAACACCTTGAGAAATTAATCAAGGTCTCATTAAATTACCTTATAACATAAGAAAGTAAAGTAAAAATTTATGATTAAATTTTATTAAAATAAATTTCCATTTTATATTATTAAATTAAACATATAGGTTTAATTAATGTATACATGACACATCAAAACACCAATACTTATACAATGATTTTTTTCACTTATAAGATGTTTAAATTGTAATTATAAAATGATGGGTGAAATTTTTATTTTGGTATGATTTCCTATTTATTAACATTCATAAGCATAACATTACAATTCATAAGGGTATGTTATTATTCATTAAAATTCTATTTGTCTTATCGGGCTCTGAATATAATTCTGAACGCAAACATATATGTCGTTATTTCAGAAGTCAAATCCGAGAGGTGGAAAAATTATGTTTACTGGATAGGTTATAAAAATGATGTTCTTTGTAGAGATATAGTGTTTCATGCATTCAATATTAAATTTATGTACAGAGTCATGGGGTGTTACATGATCTATGTAGACAATATCTTAATGAAAAAATATAAAGGCAAATCAAACGAGATCACTATTGGCCATATTGAGTATGAAAAAGAAGTGGTGGAATGATTGGGTATTTATTTAGTTGGATACAAGAATAATATTTTATAATTTATTTTATGGTATTATTTAATAATTTAATACTTATGTAGTGGTCCACTATTTTTTTCAACATGTATTTGAAATTATATGCTATGTGGTACTGGTAACCATGAAAATTGATTGAGATAATAAGGTGATGTTTTCGGGAAACACCTGATTAAGGGATGGATAGCCCATAATATGAGCTAGATGTTGAGGTAATGATATTTAAATAAACATATGTTGAATAGGAATAAGTAAATTAGACAATATTAGTTTAATTGGAACTTGTTAACTATTTTTTTCAAGTGGGTTATGCAATCAGTGATGAAGTTTAAAACTTTTGGGACATAAGAATAATGGAACATGCATGTTTTCCATATGTATATATGGTAATTGATTTTATAACCATGAATCAAGAGACTAAATTATGACATGGTTCATATTTTTGGAATTTTACCAATAAGAGATACATTATGGTATATGGAAGATATATACTACGGTGATTTACTGAACCATTTTATGTAGTTTTGGATTTTTATCATTCAGAAGGATTGTAAGGTTATACTTTTATAGACCGTTTATGTTAAACCTTGGATTAAATGTATGGAAATTAATTTCTATCTCACTATATGTAGACTTACCTATATATGATTAATAGTGTTAAATGTTTTTTATAAAGTCATATGTATTGTCATGTCATTGTATTTATGGTCCACATGATATTTTTACACTTCTAGAATGAAAAATTCAACATCATTTCTTTGAATACAAGATGAAATGGAAATTGTTCAAGGATTGAATAATGGTGAGATTGTGTTGGTATCAAGTAAGTATTTATTCTCATGTTCTTAAATTTTATGCATAGGATCTTGAAAACCAAAAATATCCTCATGGCGCCTTCTTATCTAATGAATCATATGGTCCCTAAAATCATTACAGATTTATAGTTTTTGATTATTAACCTTCTCCTAATGATGTTCTCTATCACTACCCATCAGAAATAAATAGTTTTATTTTTCTTCCATATCCATTATTACTTATACCACCAATGTTCTTATATATGGAAACCCTGTGATGAGTATTTTTTAACTGTTATATTTCAAAATTTCTTTTTTAAAATAATGTTTAAGTATTATTTTTTACGATGTGGGGGTTTTATTAAAGAAAAATTCATGTATTAAAAATTTTATAATGCTGAAGAATGTCTAGAGTGAAAATAATTTTTTGTGGGGTAGTATGTTTTTCCCAGAGAATATTATGGGATATTTTTTTATTTCTTTTATATCTTGTGTTGCACACTATAACAAGATAAGCTTGTGCAATACACAACATAAGATTAACTTTCAGTATATGAAATGCTATGATTTTTTTATGTTAAATAATATTTCATCTTATTTTGATTAAATTATTTTAATACAAGGCCTATTATTAGTGAAAAAAATATTATTTTGATACCTTATAACCTAGTCATTAAAATGGTGGGTATGAACATTAATAGCTTTTATCTGAAAAATAATTTAAATAAAAATAAGTGAGTTTATAAAATTATAAAACCACTCAATATGAATTTTATAAATGAAATATATTTCTAATATATTTAATATAACATTTATAATTCATTTTATATGTTTTATAAACATGATATATGAACTAATTCAATTTTTAGACAAAAAAAGTATTTTTCAAAAAATATAGTTTTGGAAATATTTGAGGGAATAAAAATTTTAAATCAAGTTTATAAAATGTTTATATATTACATATAACAAAATAAACATGATATTAGTAGGAATGAATTTTTTTTACTTTGGATTTTTTTTGATATTTTTCTAATAACATTCATGTTTTTATGAATAGTAAAATACACTATATTTTAATTAAAAAAATATTTTTTCATCGAAATAATTTATATGGTTAAATTATTTTACCGAATTGTTTTAATGTATATATATAGTATATTTTTATCATTAAATATAATTTATTCCATTAAGATTAATTTTGCATTGAATTTAGTTGTAATTCATTTAAATATTTTGCAATGTTTTAACATTGAAAAAACACATTTTTTCGAAAAATGGATTTATTTAAAATTAATTACTGAAAACATTGTGTTTTGAAATTTAAAAAATGGAATAATTTTTTTAATCATTAGTTGATAATTATTTTACAAGATTTATTTTATTTTTTGGCATTATGTATAGTAACATTGTAATTTTTATTAATACGTAAAAAGGGTAAAACATGTAATTATGGTTAAGAATAATATTGTAAAACTACCGTAACACATTCCATAATATTATTGGATTATATATGGATTACCAAGAAAACCTTTGAGACGAAATGTTTTCCTTTGGAAGCCTCTTGGGTGTGATTACAAAACATATAAATTTTAATATCATATAATGGAAAATGTGTCATAATCATATATCTTCCTACTAAATTAATTATTATATGGGTTTATATAAGTAATATATTAAACTATAAATAGTAATTAGAAATATATAAATATTAAAAATATAATGGTTTTTTATTAATAATTTTTAGACATTAATCACTTACATTTATTTTTTATATAATGACGATGCATTGATAGCCTTATTAATGCAAGAATCATATAAATGATAAAATAAATATTAAAATAAATATTATTTGACATTAAGTATTTTAACCACTAATTTTCTTGGTGAATATGAAATTTTATAAGTATATTTAATGGTATTTTTTGAAGTTATATCTCTATTTATAGTTTAGTTAAATTTAATTAACCGAATAGTGTTAAACATGACATAATTGAAGTTTTATGAAATTAGTATATTATTAAATTATTTTAAACCCTAAAAATTGTACAAATTAAATTTCTACTATGATAAAGTCCAAATTTTCATTAACTTTCCAATTATCCAAAATATAACCCATATAAGTAAAATTTATAGCCTTTTAATACTTAAGATGTTATTACCACAAAGAAAAGTAAAAGAAAATAATTTAGGGTAAACCAAATAATTAAGGTTTGAATTATAATAAATACAAGTATAAAAATTCGTGGATGAGATTATTTGTAACTAAACTCATATTTCATTCAACATTTTTTAATTTAGAAGCATCTATATCCAAAAAAATTATTTTATATTAATTTAATATTTTATGAACTACCAAGGGTACTCCTCACCTCAATTATAAAAGGCACCTCCTCCATAGAATAATAACATCAATTTAACACTTCATTCTCCGAAACTACCTAAAATTTTCCTTCTCAACTTCCATATATAAATTCTAGAGGTTATGTTCCTCTTCCAAGGCCAACTCCATTTCACTAAGGGGAGATTAAGAAGAAGCATGTTAAAGAAGAGGTAATCCCCCTACTGATTTTTTCATAATTATTTATTCTTCTTATTCATCTACATGAGATTTTTTATTATAATTTGACAACTAAAGTATCTCTTACATAATTAGATTTAATTATTATTATTATGTATAATGAATATTCCGTCTTCTACCCATCCTATGAATAAAAATATCACCATGTGTCCGTACGTATGACATACCATCTCCACGTTGTGGTGTAATTTTTTATTCAACACTAAATTATTTAGATGTGTATAAATATGAATATAAATAATTTAAATAATGAATATGAAATAATAATGATTATTTCTAATAAATATATCATCCAATTCCATACCATTTAACCAGTAAAGGTATGATATGATTTCTCATGCATACATACGACCTACCGTCTCTAGAACATGATGAGATTCATTATCCACATTAACCATTCATAAATCGGTAAAAATTTTATATAATAAATATTAATTTAATATATGATATAAAAATTCTACATTATTTATATATATATGTGTGTGTGTGTCAATTACATTCTCATATTGAATTCAATAAATAAACGAAAACAACGTTAATGCATATGTACGACCTACCTTCTCTATGAACGGTGTATTCCATTTAATTTGTTGATATATTATATATATATATATACTAAATATATATGATATATAAATCATTTATTATATTTTATAAGTAAATAAATCATTATCTATATAATAATATCCTAAATAACATGTCAAAACACATATGATAAACAAAATGATTACTACCCAAAACTTTACATTAACATGGAATTGGTAAATTAATAGGTAATATAAATTTTAATGTGGATCATATATGAGATAATAAGTTCAATTATTGTTTTTTATAAGTTAATAATATTTTTGACACCACTATACTAGAGTTTTGGACACAAACAGAAGAAATCAAACCTATGGAAAGGGATAATTTTACAATCTCATTATTATCTGAGATTGTTTATTTATACGTATATACTAGGGTATATTTATAATCCAAATCCATTTTTCATAAATATGTAATAATATTTATATTATTATAAAATGTTGTATGTTCCATTTTATCTATAGGTGAATTTTTTTAAACAGTATGAAATGTATCTTTCATTGTTTTAGGTACGAAGTTTTTTTTGACCTTACAAAAAAAGTACGAGAAGAATGTTTTTTACATGTATGGAATGAATGGATTTTTATGCACTAACAGTGCCTTATTTCCATGAAATTATCCTTAAGTTCTTCAAGTTTATTTTCAAATAAATGTTTCTCTTTTCAAATTGTGTGGAATTTTGATAAAAGAAAATGTTTTGGAAGAAGAAATGATATTTTACTCAAAAATTAATTTCATCTGTTATATTAAAACTATTTACGATATGTGATGACAATATTTAAATAGTTTTATGTATATATAACTATTATTACTATGATATTAATGTGTTTATGGAGTAATTTTATTTATTAAATCCATTCTTTTTATATGGATTATGTTTTGATGAAACACTATTGGAAATTTTTTGTATGCCAACAGTTTTAAACTGTTGGTATAACCTAGAAAACCGTAAGATTAAAATATACCAACGGTTTTATAACGCGTTGGATGATGAGGTGTGTAGATAGATATATCCCAATGGTTACTAGATATCCATTGGTCTGAAGAATTAAAAATTAGTTTATCCCAACGGTTTGTGACAACCGTTGGGAAATCTTTTTACCAACGGTTTATACCATTGGAAAATGCCTCTATTCCAAAAGATTTCCAACCGTTGTTACATAGTTGTAAAAATGTCTTCAGACCAATCGTTGGTATATATTGGTTCAATCTTACATCTATACCGATGGTTCTTACAAACTGTTCGTATAGACCACACTGGAAATATTTACATATGGTTCTTGGAAACCGTTGTTATATAGTTGCTGCCACTGAAAGCTCCCAGTAGCCTACATCCCTCTTAGCAGCCTGCATCCACCTACATCCCTCCTAGTAGCCTGACTACATCCCTCCTAGTAGCCTTCCTGCAACCCTATGCAATTATAGCCAATAAACCACAATAGCATACATACCTATGTAATTACCACTGTAAATACACCCCATATTTCAAAATATATCCAATATATACCCAACTAATATATGTATCTATATGTAGCCCTCTACAATTAATTTTATGCACTATATAAGTTAAGATATATGTATCTACTTATGAATTCCCAATGCACAATTACAATATGAAAAATAATAAATATACAGAATAAGTATATAATAGTTTTACATGGTTTGATCCCATTGTGGGTATTTAATCCTCGGTGTATTTGGGTAATGTATGAGACTCATATATCTACTATATCACATAGGTGAATACACTTAGGTTTCCTCCCAAAAATACTTTACTATCTCCACATAGTTTTACAGTATCCTGATTAATTTACAGTCTCCCAGTTACGCTCTTTATACTGGATATAGTCAGTTTATAATGGATCCTTCCTACAAACTATAGAACACTATTTTCAAGATACTTCAGGATGTCACTTCATCAACATAATAAGATATTATTCCTTAATCAATGTCTTTGTTAACCGAAAGGATGAAATGATATAATCACATGTATGTTGGTATCATCGTCTCAATTCAAAATTCTTCATGATATTTAATATCCAAAACACACACAATACTAGTATTTGTTGAAGATAATTGGGAATATAGTTGTAGTATCTCATTAACATCCTTCTTGTCTTATACTTAGATACACATAATCTCTAGGAATATTGTAGTATTAGGCTCCCTCATATTCAACACACTTAATCATCTTCTTCTCTTATATATTCATAATGTAAAATTAATATTATATCTATATTTTGAATATATAAATTCAATGATAATTGGAATTATAATCCAACCAATAATCCCATTTAATTATCAAAAATTTCAATACCTTTTGTGTCCCCCTATTCATTTCCCTATGATTACCCTTATGTATTTCCCTTGAATAAATATGATAAACCTTACCTACCAAGCATTTGAATCTTACACATGACAATGAATCTAGTACTTTTTTTTCAAATTTCATTCTACCCATAGAGTACCTTTACACATCCATTTGAAAACTATTATAACTATTTCATATTTAATAAACAACCTTGATAAAACCTAATGGGACTGATGAATTTTACAATTTCCAGACATCAAGATCTTAACAACCCACACATATACAACATAATTTCATAGGTACTCATACATGAGTCTCAAACACTTAGAGTGACTCTTATATATATCATCACAATTAACCTTATGTATCCCAATGACTTCTGAGATTCTGCCAATCAAGTGACACCGCAAATATATGGAATTAGGTTATTTTTTATGATTTATTAGTGTCTCATATTGGTTTTGGAGAATATAGGATGGGTGTGTGGTTAGAAATTGAGTATGGGTTAATCTAGGATTTAACATGCCATAGTGGTCAGTGTGGTGGAGGTTGTAGTGCTCGATGTGGAGTAGGTCGTGTTGGGATGTGGGCATGGTGAACTTGTTGGGTGGAAAGATTCCACCATGCCATATCACTGGGAATGGATTTGTGTGTAGTGTACTAGGATTATTCCAATGAAAAATGGAAATAACACCATGACTGTAGGTGTGGTAGTGGCAGAATATGGTCTTAACAACGTTGAAAGAAGGGTGAGTTCACTGGGTGAGTTGGATAGGGAGTACGGTTTCACCACTGCTTGGTGGATGTTTTGGTCCTTGAAAAATGACCATGGGGATGCCCTTATACTTTTGTAGCCTTGTTTGTTTGTTGTGTTGGCACACTGTCAACCTTGTTTTGGTAGGATATCTAAAATATATTGGGCAAACGCACCATGTCATGGTCTAAGGGGTGGGTCCATTCATCATAGTTTTTCAATGGATGATTTAGCCACTAAATTTTGGGGGAAATTTTACACCTTGATGGTTAACAACATGTAATTATTTTAGGGAATTTATTAATGTGTCTTGTAATCAATTACTCTCTTGAAAACACCTATTTCTCCCTCCCTTATATTTTTATCTCTATACATAAATTCTCTAAGGTTATTCTAGGTGATTTCTCCTCCTAGATGGAACTCTTCCTTTTTCTATTTTCTAATCATATGACTCATGTTTGGGGATTCATATTTGTGGTTTAATGTAGATAACATTCCTAGATCTATAAGGACTCAAAAGGGAGGTTTTATATTTGATTCATATGTAGTTATCTAGGAAACTGAATTATAATATACATGAATTGAAAATGATATTAAACATATGGATAAAATCACTAAAATGTATGATAAGTTAACTATAATGAATAAGGTATTCTTTTTGGTGAGGTTTTTTATTATGAAGGTATCAAATGGTAAACCAGTGATACATCCTATCAATGACTTCAAAATGATTTGGAGTTATTTAGATTCAATATAGATGAAGTTTAGATAAATGTAGTGGGTTTTGTTAGTTTCATCGCTCACTATGTATTGGGACATGGTGGAAACCATAGTAAGTAATTCAATCATAAAAACTAACTAGGTATTTACAAATAATAAAGACCTAATATAGAATGAACAACTTCATCGAATAGAGGAATCTTATAAGAATTAATATATTGTGGAAAAAAGGTAGAGTTCCACAAAATATAAATGTTATATAAAAGGGAAATTAAAACTTTTTGGAGTGGAAGTATCTTAGAGGAAGATGGTCCCACGTATTGAAATTATGGGAAGATAGGACACCTAAAAAATTATTTCAATGGGTGGAGATTGAATTATGGAGGATACACTTTTGAATGTATATTTCTTAATCCTATATTATAATATATAAGAGGTATGTTGTTTAGTTTATATAATTATCTATAGTCTTTTTTATAGAATCTTGAGCTTCATTTCACATAACATGTAGTAGGGGAAATATTAAGACCTATACTTCCAAAAGAAATGGATGGTTTATTTATAGATCTTCTTGCTCTATAAATTAGAGAAAAAGGTGACATATCCTTGTAGATGGTAAATAGATGTATGTTTGAGATAAGGGGTGTGAGGTCTATACCAGGATTAAAGATAACATAATTTTAATTAGATATATAATGTCTGTTTTTATACAGCACTAATAGATGGTGCATGGAAAATTTCACAAAGTTCTATGGTTGTGGTAAAAACGTTAAGGATTGGAAGTTATACCTCATTAGTGTATTTGAAGCAGCAATTCATGCAAGATAGGTTATTTTTTTAAGTATAATGGTATAACTATATGGATTACCTGAGTGAGAAGAGGATAAATATCCTCCCTATTAAAGGTATCTTCAAATTAGAATTATTGAGTATGGGAAGATTAAAGGTAGTATATTTAGAAAGTAGTTTGAGGTTTCCATCAAAAATAAAGGTATGTTGTTGATCTTCCATAAGCTAGATTTTGATTATATAGATTTGTGGGGGATAGCTCCAGTTCATTGTAATAGAGAATCATTTTTCTATATAAAAATAATCAATAATTAAATATATAATGTGTGGGTGTTCTTTCTCAAGAACTTGTATGAGGTTTTTGTAACACTTGTTTGATAGAGAAACCTAGTGAAAAAGGAAATTAGTTTTAAGGTTATGTTCCGATATTCACATAATGGTGGGGGTATAAAATTAGAGAGTTTTAAAGGTTCTACTAGTAAAAGGGCATATGGTTTATGAAAAACCTTCCATGTACTATAGAAGATAATTGATTCATGAAGAATATTAATCCAAAGTTAGTTAAAAATGAGAAAATAATAAGAATTCACATAAGATGTACCAAGGTTTTTTGTGTAAAGGTAGTGAATTGTGTGATATAATTGATCAACATGACTTACTTTTATCTATTAGGTCAGGAAATACAACGCGTTATATTGGTTTAGAAGGATGTTTGACTTAAATAATATCAAAGTCTATAAGTCACCCACTTATATCCTTATTTCTTCCAAATAAACGAAAAATCGTGAAGTTAATTCCTGAGCATGCTACTTTATAGAATATGTAAATGGAGAGTATTAATTTTTAACTCTTGGTTAATAATTCGTAAGTGATTTTCATAAGTTGAAATTTTTACTTCAACGAATAGATAATGTAGAATGATAAAAACTTATCTGAGAATGTTAATAAGAGAATACTATATTTCGATGCTAATGTTCAACTTAATGGGAATCCATAAATTATGGATGTTGCAAAAAATTCAAGAATGAAAATGGTACCAAAAACATTAGGCCATCTAGAAGTTTCAATGATTGAGATTTAAGATACAATGGTGTTTCCAAAAAAAGATGTATCATAAATCC
This sequence comes from Viscum album, assembly GCA_963277665.1. NCBI lineage: Eukaryota > Viridiplantae > Streptophyta > Magnoliopsida > Santalales > Viscaceae > Viscum > Viscum album. Next base: position 1,260,247,909 of record OY728145.1, on the reverse strand, counting down.
CTAATACTATAAACGGTTGGGGTCAAATTCTAAAAGAAAGAGTTATGGAATATATATCTCCATAATTTATAATATAATAAGGAGGTGAGATAATAAGAGAGTTGTGAAGGTCTATTAATTTAAGGAACCAAATGAAAAGATATGGGAGTTATATTCATTATCAGTCGCTTGTGGAAGATGGATTTATAGACGTCCTAATATAGGCTAGAAATATGAAAAAATGTAATAAATGGGAGTTATCCATGAGAGGTGAGAACTGTTCCCTCCATGTATATGGAACATGGGCTATGATAAAAAAGTCAACTTGGAAGAAAATTATTTATAATAAAAGGGTGAATCAGTTGAATGAGGGAGTGGATGGTAAACAAAGGTATAAAGAATATCTAGTTATAAAGGTGTTCTAATAAATAAAATATGTGTATTTATATTAGATTTTTTTTCTTATAGTTAAATATATGATTATTTAAATGATATTTATTATGGTTTTCATGAATGGATTTCATCTGGAATAGTTATATATGAAGATATGATAGCTTCACTGGAACATAGATGATGTAATTTACATGGATCATTCAGATTGTTTTATGAAGAATGTGAACTAGGATATTTTTTCAAGACAATGTGAAGCCTTTAAAATATGTAATGTGCTCCAAGGTAGTGGAAATGTATGTTTATATTTAATGACCTTATATTGCAATGGATGTTCATCTAGAGTAATGTTGACCATTTATATTACCAAAAGGTGTTTTGGGATGGGAGTTTCAACATATTTTTCCACTCTATAATTATGATGTTATTATTTTCAATTTGGTGAAGAAAAGAGTTTATGATATAAATATTGAAATGAATAAAATATTTGAGATGAAGGATATTGACCAACCTAAATGTGTCTTTGGGATGCAGGAAGTGAGAGTCTTATGTTCAAATAATTTGTACTAGACTCAAATGGATTGAATTTTTATTGTAGTAGAGTGCTTTAGAATGAGAGAGGTGAAAACTTTGACTATAACCCTGGTTCAACATTTCAAATTGATCATGGAGAAGACACCACAAATAGATGTTGATGCACAACAAATGAAAAATATTCTCCATGCATTGGAAATCGAAATCTGTGTGTATTTAGTTAATGAATCATGCTGATGGTAGGTTGTTTTTTGTAGTAGAAGAAAAGTGGTGTCCAAGAGAAATGTACATATGTAGTGTCATCTGGATTCATGAACCAGTATTAGCGCTAATTTCCAAGATAAACGAATTATACATTTAAAAAATGGGGCTTCTAGTATAAAGGCTAACAAAAATGAAACATATTAATCAATCTCTTCACTACCCCAATCTCCCTCCCATGCAAAGAAAATTTCGTAGCTACCTCCAGTGCCCTTCTGGTCCCCTTTCGTAGAATATAAATACCCTATGTCCCTAGAAATCCATAAAAGGCATAAGTTTTAAATGCGATAAGGAAAATAAAATAAAATTTAAACTACAACATACCATTCTCCCATGACTATACATGTTACCACCCAACATATATGAACCACAATTCCCCATAGGTCATATAATGTTCCTACATGTAAGTGGAAACATATCCATGATTCAAAATGATATTATCAAAAAGAATATTCCAACTAATTAAAAATTACTCTTCTTATTAATGGTATATAATCCTTTGGTCTCGAAACTGAAATAGTGTATTAGTGTTTCATTTCTAAAAAAATATATTGGAAACAAACAATATATTAAATTCACATTGATATATTTATAATTTTTTAGTTATTTTTTATTTTTAATTATGTTAATCATAATATGGTTTCTGTGAATTATTTTAATTTACTATTAATTTTTTCACAATAAAACAAATTTTCTTTAGTTACTATCCATTTATTATTTTAATTTCTATTAGTGTAGTGAGTGCTAAGACTAGTTGGGTGAGTTTTATTTTTTCCACTTCATGGTGATTCTTTATAGATGTGATTAATTCTATTTTAAAATTTTTAGAAATGTATTGTCAATTTTATGGTAGATTTTTTTTTTGTTCTTTGGTTGAATAAATTTTACATAATTCTATTTAAGACATTTTAATTCTATTCATATTGGTAAGGTTATAATTTTAAACTTCCCAAAATTGTTAAACAGAAATATTTACCGACTGTAGTAACTCTATACATACTAATCAATATACCTAGGGATAGTTATTTCCATCAATCTATTTTAGCCACAAAATGTGTTCCCAAGAATACTTTATAAGGATCTTGAAACCCTGAAATAAAATACAATAAGGTGATGTTAAATAATATGAAAAAGATAAACTATAACTAAAATATAATAGTGCATAAAACCAAACAATGAGAACGCACCACACTCTTCTCTTTGGCTTTCTCAATATCCAACCTCCATTATTTAAAAGATATGCAGGAATGGAACTACATGAAATAAAAGCACAGTATTGCAATCAAGATGTATGTTGAGGTGGAGGCAATATTTGTATAAATTTATGGAAAGTACATTTGTTATTTTGGAATACCTATCAAAACAAATAATAAGAGAAATAATAGATTCTGTAAGAGATGAACCAATAAAAAAGTATTTATAATATTTGGAGAGTCCTCCACTTCATCCTCATGGAATAATGTATCCCACTACCCTAATAAATTTATAATTTCTATGTCCTTTTTATAGAGATGTTTTGTACAAATATCAAAGTCTATGCAAAACCCAATGATATAAAATATAAAAAAACTCACCAATATATTAATGGTGGATTTGAAAATATTTATGAAGAGTAGTTCCCTAAATTAATAATAACATTATGGTGAATCTATCCAAATAAATCAATGAAATAAATATAGAAAAACTCCCATAAAAAGAAAAAAAGTTATTTTGTAAAATATTGGTGTTTCTGGAAGTTTGGGCCCATTGAAATTGATTGTTGGTATAATATATATACTCATAGAAGTGGTATAAGATAATAAGAAAATTAGGGCATAGTTAAAAATAAGAACAACAATATTGTGGAAAATTAGTTTTCACATATGATGAGAAATGTTTCTCTTAGAAACATATTTTAAAGCCATGAAATTTTTTGTAAATATTGTAATGTATATGGTCACAATTATAAGGAATTTTGGTATGTAGAAATTAAAATGATGCATATTTTAATTATATTGGTCATGGAGATATAATATATATGATTTTGAAGGTGTAATTATGTTATTCATGGAGCTATCATATGTATGACTTCAATTCCTAGTCAAAAAAATTTGATTAGTTGTGAGGAAAAAAAACCAATGTAATCATGTTATAAATAAGATGCTACAAATGGATCCAAACCTACGATGAAGGTTGAACATGATAATAAATAATTATTATCATATAGTCTGATGAGTTATAATAGGATAAACTAATAAAATGAAAAATTTCAATATTTCCCTAATTTCTCAAGTGGGTAAGAAATTTTCAAACAATAATCAACATGTGATGGAATAAAAAACCTTGTTTCCTCAATATAAAAATGATTAGAATGTTATAAATAAGAATGAGAAAAATATAAAACACTATTGAGATTCTTAGAAAAGTTCTATAGTATTGAGAAAAAAAATCCCCATTCTGTGTTATAACTTAGATGTTGATAAACCCACCTTATTACCATACATGTTGATATAAAACAACACAGAAATGGAAATTTCACCTAATTCTCACTTCACATAAATATTTTTGTGTGAAGGAAAATAATTTTGCAAAATTAATCCTTCATATAATGTAGTTATTCCATTGAATAAATCAACATGAAGAAAATACAAAAATACATTCTTGTTAATCACATCTCTAAAAATGTTTCAACACCATCACCATAAGTTAAGGCCATATTTATAGGGAACTCTACCTATAGATAACACTTTATTATTTAATAAAATATGGCCACCCATTCATCTATTTGTGAATCCAAAAATAAAAACACATTTATCCATAAACCAATTTACCTCCACATACATCATGTACAATTAAAACAGTATGCATTAGATAACATTTTTATTTGGAAATTATACCACGCCATTAACATGGAAATTCCATCCACAAAGCATCAATTGTATAAATAATTCTACACACAAAACAATCTTAACAATTTTATGAGCTCCAAATGATTTCACATAGTATATGATATTATTTATTAAACTAGAAAAAATTATATATTGTTCACATAAATAAAAAATAAATCATGTTCTAAAGGAATATTCTATGTGAACATCCAAAGATTTATACTATAAACACAATAATGATAAATAGTTTTATGTTTTGAGAAAAAAAATCAATCATATATCAAATTTAAATGATAAAATATTATATGATACATATTGAATCAACAAAACTCAAAGAAAATAATGAATCAATTAACCATTCTAGAAAAATATTAGGGAATCACTGTAAAGAATAACCAAATTAGAAAAATATAGGAAGATCCTTGACTAGATGGGATCTTCATCGTAGGTTGGATGATCTACCAAAGTATATTCCCAACCATATCGACCTAGTGTGGATTTTCTTTAGGTGAAAAAATGCTCGACCTAGGGTGTATTCGCGTCGGGTGAGGGAAAGATCGACTTGGGGAGGATGTGTGCCCTAGGAGGGGATTCATGACTAGAAAAGAATTATAAGGGTGATACATGATCTAGGAGGGGATACTCAAATAGGCGAGGCAAGGAGGGGAGATGCATGTCGACCCGAGGTGAATAGGGTGTAGGGAGCGGTGAGAGGGGATCGACGACAGGTAACAGGCGAGCGGTGAGAGGTGAGCGGGGAGTAGGGAGTGGTAAGCAGTGAGGGGGGAGGCAGGATGGGAGGAGGGGATAACGAGGGGGATGAAAGAGGTGAAGAGGGGGAGTCGGTATAGGAGCGGGCGTGAGGAGGGGAGGAGTGGAGCGGTGCGGTAATAATTGGAGCAGTGGGGAGTGAGGAGAAGGTGATATTTTAGGGGGGTTTATCTGAACAGTTCTTATGGGAACCATTGGTTTCCAGGTCTTATTGTCCAAAATATTATGAAACTATTGTCAAAACCCATGTTATATAAACATTTACCAATGGTTTCACTAAACTATTGGAAAAAAGAAAAGTTATATTAGACTACGCCAACCGTTTCATAGAACCGTTGGTATAGGTTATTTATCTCAATGGGTTTTTCAAACCATTGGGAAAGAAGCATTGGTATAGGTGGGATTTCCACCATTGTAAAGATGTATAAAAAACCCATTTTTTTCCTTGGTTTATACAATAATGAATGATTTACATTTTTATAAAAACATAATAATGATTTCATTTTGAGGTGGGTGGGACATATATCTCCCTCAATTGTATTGGATAAATATTTATATCAAATTATATATACATGACTAGAAAGACAAATAAATATGGTTTATAAATATAGGGATAGAATGACATGTAAATTTTTTTAGTAATAGAAATCATCCACTCTGATGGTATTGGGAATGTGAAATATATATTATGGAAATTATTTTCTCATATTATGTATATCTTCCACAAATCCATTTTTTAATCCAATTCTATTTTCTCATGGCACATGTTTATTTAATTTATGCCTTATGAATTACCATGATTTTTCTATGACTCGTAATTTTGATAAATGTTATACATGGTATGGTTCTAAAAATTTATGTTTATTTTTTCACATTCATATGTTCATGTTTTATTTGGTTACACTTACTGATTATTTGATATCACCCATTATTATGTTTCCATTATTTATGTTATAATGAATGATTTTACGTAGGTGTAATAAAGGGGAAGTACTTTATGGGAGATATTAATGATATTTCAAAAGTTTGAAGAATGTATTCCAAGATTCTAATGTCACTAATCTATTACAGTCCTCTGGCATGTGTGTGTAAAATGTAATAAATATTCATCTAAAAATATATAATATTCAGTTACTTCATGATTGGGTTGTTATACATAATTTAGTATAACCAATACTCTATATCATTGTCCACATATTCATTAGGTGATATCAGTCTACATATGTGCTAAAAAGAATATATTCCAAAAATATGTGGCCGAGTTCTGTCATACAACTTCTTCCCAAGGAACCCTCAATTCCTAATCCTCATATATGATCGAATATAGTATGTATAAAAAGACATTCAAGTATAAAAAAATATATTCAATTGTATCATAGGGTCTACCTACCATAAAACCTGAGTTAACCACTCATTAGTCTCCATCAAGCCATATACAATCTGGTTTAGGATCCTAAGTAACATAACCAATTAAAGATACAACAACAATTAATAATAGTAATTTAAATTAAATTATAGAAATAAATATATTGTGGCATAGTCAACTGAAAAATCAATAACAGATATTGGTACATAGAAAAAACTTCTAAAAAATGAAGATGTTCTGTGTCTTTCCCCCAAAACAATCCAACAAAATATCTTTATCACCATCAAAAGGATAATATATATTTTCATTATAATTGAAATAAAACCTATAAAAATTAGGAAGGAATCATATATATTTTTAAATGGTGAAATATAATTTATGTTTATCCTCCGGTGTCATCATCTCTACATCATACTAAAAATCTCAATTAAAACTACTATATTTGATCATGATCTCTTTAAATTATCACTGAAACCATAAATTAATCACTCAAAAATCAAACGACAATTATTATTAAACTATAAGAAAGGATGAAACCAAAATTTCATATCTATGATGAGATGAATTTTATTCTAATAGAATCCCATATTAGTAGATATTCAGGGGACGAATCTGAGTAGCTGGGGTTTGTTAAATTGATGTTCTTGTAAAACCATTAAACAATAAAATCAAATGGAGGCACCCAAAAATTACCAATCCACCCATACTAAAAAAAGAACTTGGTGTAAAATTATTGAATGTCCAATTAATATTGTGGTGGATCACCCAATATATAAGTAGTGATTTAATGTGGATATCATGGTTGTGGTGATGATAGACCCCAAATGGGGGGGGGGTGACCCCAATATACTTCTTACAGGGAAGCCCCTTTAGGATACACATTGGTCTTCCTTTAATAGAACCAAACAATATCTTCCCTTTAGGTTGCAACATTTCCATATACGAGGTTGGGTGAACAAACATGAGACCCTCCCCTATACGACGTACCCTCATTTGGTGATTCTATAAAAAACCTAATACATAGAATCTCCTAATAAAAAAACTTATATTCATCCATAAAATTTCCCATTAAATAAATACCATGTGACATTACTATCAAATACCATATTTTATGCCACATATATCAAAAAATTCATCTTAGGGTAACCAAGTATATACTATGGATGTCACCCAAGCACTTAGACCATAAATTGAGCCACGTTCCATGTCTAAAATCATATTATTGGGGGTTCCAATCATCATATTTCTGATAAAAAACATAATTAATTAATGAAAATATGAACCACGTTAAAATTTTAAATATCATCTCAAACTAATGTACTATAAAATATGTCACGTATTAAACTTCCAATAATAAGGATTTCCATTATCAAGGAGAATTGGTTCCCCTCATATAAACAATACTTACTTAACCTAGTGATAAATTCACTACCAATAGGCCATGTTCAATAACTGAATACCTAATGTTCTTTAATTATTGAAATCAAATAATTAGATATCATAATTCACAATAATATCACACACATGATTTCCATCACAACGAAAACTAAGAAAACTCTTACCATAACCATCTCTCTTGGGATACCATAGTTTCTTTAATCAATTAATCTAGAGGATTATAGTTAAACTCATATAAATAATCGATTAACCACAGAAGAATCCATGAAATTATTATCCTCTTCATAGGAATCTATTTTCAATAGATGCTTTCAATTTCTATTGGTCAATCTACTTAATCTATGATGTGTCCACCACACTGTAAATAATTATTCTAAAAATAAATTATCATTACTCCATTAGAAAACAGACCCAAAATATAGTCATCAACAATCGCTTGCACATCACCCTAACCACTAACGCTATCATGCCATTAAAATGCTGAAAATACATTCCTTAAACCCTTTAAGTAACATAAAATCATATAGAAATATGAATTGTATTAGAAAATTGAATTTTAGTGTAATTTAATAGTTATAATTACACCTTCCAAACTCATAATATTTTCCTCTACCATGAGCACCAATTCACATCTAATCTGACTCACAATTGGAACACCTCAACCCTACACTGAACCTGGTTTTAATACTTAGACTTCATCACATATAGCATTATAATATTTAATATAGTATTCAATAATAGACTAGCTAAACTCGAATCTACATATACAATGTCTTACGGGTACATCCTTTACTATCCTTAAAAAAGACTCACCACACTCATGACCCATCCGACATGGGGTTCATACACCCCAGACTGATACCATTTTAGCAGAACAATATATTTAGGGTCTCTTTATATCATCATATAACAATTGATAGTGAAAGGGAATGTAAATAATAGAAAGAACTATATCTATAGAATCAAAAATTTAAAAATCCAAACAACAAAGCATATAATAAAATATATAAAATAAATAAATAAATAAATATTATAGATTTTGATTCAATGGAGTATTATAGATAATGATCAATAATAATAACAAACATATTTCTTCTAAAATTGTGGGTGCATAAACTATTTGATCAATTTATATTTCATGAAGGCTATGAAGTGCCTAAATAAATGTTAACACCTTCATAGAATGAGAAATGCCAATTAAGAAGGAAGTGTGTTTTTTCATGTATAGTTTTTTTACCAATTTTATTGTTTAGGAATTTAAATGTAACATGTGATGGATCCTGAAATAACTTTATATTTTTTGAATTTTTTCCAAATAAATTTAATTTCATTAACATATTTCATTACACACAACACTGAGTTTTAAGGAATCATGAAGAACTATTAATAATTTTATTTAAACATTAATATTATTAACTTGTCATTAAAATTTGGTCGATAAATGATAATATCAATATTGTTAATATTATGTGAAATGGTTTTATATAAGGAAAACACTTTGACAAAAAACTACATAATATTTTTTTGAAAGTATTTCTTTTTTAAAAAATATAATTTTCTAAAAAAATTATTTTATTACATATATTAAAATTAATTTCATATTCTTTTAGAATTTTTTTTCTAAAAATAAACTTCATTTACAAAGACATGTAACCATTTTCTTTATGATTTTTTTCTGAGAAGTTGAATTTTTTCATGAATGGTGAAAACTGGTAGATTTTTTGATATCCAAATTTATATTTAAAGAATCTATAAGGTTAATTTTTATAAAAAAACATGTTTTAAAGAAAAATTAGAAAAATTAAAATTTTTTTGATCCAATTTAATTAATTTACATAATTTCAATATTTATTTTTCCTACAAAAAAATCTATACTTTTGAGGAATTTTTCCTTGAAAAATTGCTTCATCATTGAGTATGTGGGTTTAATTTATAAATAAAATTTTCCACCTATGGGAATGGTATTCGAAAAAATTGATTAAATATTTTTTACAATAATAATAAAAATTATATAATACGTTAAAATTAATTTTTGGTCAAAATGAATAGTCAAAATAGAAAAAATTATTTACTAGTTCTAAGGTTAAATCACATTTATCGAAGGATTAAATGAAACTTATAATGGGTAAAATTACCTAGAAAATTATATCCGAAATTTTATTGAAATATTTTGACACCATAATCTCTAATGATATAAAATAACTCATTTATTAGTATTTTTGCATTTGAAAATTGTTGGTTCTTATTATTCTTTTCAGAAACATCCTGTATTCTATCTCCCACACATATACAAGACTAATCCTCTTCTCTCTTATTCAAACATCAAAAAAAATTCATTGAAAAAAGACATTCCAAATATATTCCATAAAAATATATTTATATTCTAAATTCTTTTTTCTTTTCATAAATCTAATCTAGGAAGGATTTTGGTTAAATTTAAAGAGGTTGTGCATAGATGAGGTAATGTTTTAATCATTTTATTTACCTTTTACTACCTTTTATAACACCATAAACAATTAATAAATTAATATTATATAAAAACTATTACTTAATATATAATTAGATTATATTTTGTTAAATTAATAACTTATATCCATTTTAGCATCTATCAAATGGGAAACCGAGCAATCAATCATGTGTACAGTGGACTAACGCCTCACTAACCGATGTTATAAATTTTCCACCACCACCTATCATGACTATATATAATGATTTATTTAATGTTTATATATTATATTTTCAATATTATAATACCTCTGTAATTATAATTGGATAGCTAAATTATTACCTCTGATCTGTTTTGAAAAACAATAACGTTGCTCGTGTGTGTGTCATAATAATGCATCGTTAACAAATGTGATATGTTTTAAATTTATATTTTACCAAGAATTTAAAAGAGATGGATTTAATTAATAAATATGACACTTTTAACATAATTATAATTTTTATATTATTATATCACATACAAATTCTTAATTTATAGTCTGTGGGGGACACGATAACATCATTCGTGTGTGTGGTAGAGTACCGCCTTGCGAAGAGATGCCATTCATTTTCCATTAGTGAATTTTTTGGAAGGTAATTAAGTTAAACAAAATGAATATATGAAATTTATATGAAATAATAATTATTCTGAAAATTTTATATATAATTTACATTTCTTTCATTTCATCAATTGATTAAATGAAAAAAAATGTACATGCTTACATATGACCTACAATCTATGTGTACGATGTATTTCATTTTTAAACTAAAAAATTTAGGGATTACTATAAAAAACTATTTAATGAATATATATATGATATATTAATAATAGTCAACATTTTATTACTATTTAACTATAGATAAACTAAGAAAACAAAACAAAAAAATCTAATCTTTTTTAAAAATAAAGTAGTTGTTGCCTGAAACATGTTTTTAACATGGAATTGATAATAAATATGTAATAAAAGGTCAAAGTTAAATCCTATATTTTATGTCATATATAAGTATTGTTTAATAATATATGGATTATAATCTATTATTTATTTTATAAGATGTTTTAATGTGTATGAAGGACATCGAGACATGGGGTAAAGGATTTCCAGTATCACTTTTATTTCTAAGATGTATATTCTATATTAACCACTAGTCTCTTTTATGTAGTCTATATAGTAAAAAATTTAAATTATATATCATGAATATAATTATTTTAATGAAATTTAATGTTTAATTTAATGTTATTTTTTAATTTTGACTATGATTACAATGTTTCCAAAGCAGTATGTGATTTTTTTGTCTCAAATAACCTTATTTATGATATATATTGTTTTATGTAGATATATTATTTTATGAGGTGTATACACTGACCCCAATTATTTGTAATAAAATGAAATTGCATATATCATAAAATTTAATTTTTTTTATTCATTAATGGGTCTTACGATTCAAACGTTACTAAAGTTGTAAGGGTTTTATGATACAATCTCATCATTTATCAGGATTGTTTATTTGTAGGGTTCTGAGGATGAAATATTATAAACTATCTATCATGAAATTAATGAATTTCATTATAATATTTTTTTTAAAATAAATATTTTCATTTATTTTCCTCTCTTTATTTACTCATGATTGAAAAAAAAATAATGAGTATTGTAATTATTTGTATCTTCGGTCAAAACCCATTTTTTATTCTATATCCATGTTTTAAAAAAATATTTTCTTTTTTTATATTTATTTAGGGATTATTTAATATCATAATATCATTTTTTTACATTTTTTAAAATATTTATTAATAGGAATATATATTTTCTTTTCAAAATAAGGCCCTTTCTATTTTACCCGAAATATGAAAATAAACCTTTATTTTAACATATGCTATAATTACCACATTAATGACCACTCAATGGTTATGAGTTTATATAAATTATTCAAAGGATAAATTCAAATAAAATGGCTTTCAAAATGAATTATGATTTGATTTTTTTAAAATAATTTTCTTTTCAAGTAAAAATATGACTTTAATTCATATTTTTTTAATGAATTATAAATGTTAAATTATATATATTGAAGCTAATTTTAAATTAATTGATATTTAATTATATTTTAGGTTTTAAAAATTATACATCATGGTGGAAAAACAATTTTTCTCAAGAAAAATTTCATGCGATCCTTCAAAATTATTATCCAACTATGTTGAAATCCTTTGATGTAACTTATTAATTACTAGGAATATGATATAAAAATAAAATACTTATTATTTATATGAAAGGATTGTTTTTATGATAATTATTTTTATGAAAATATTTCCCTTTCATGGGTTATATCATGATAAAACTCTTATGAAATCCACTTATTTTTCAATAGGTTATGCTAAGGAAAAAAGATAAAATAATTAAGAGACCTATTTTTTTCAACAGGTTATTCATTGATTAAATGCATTGGAAACCCACATTATTTCATTGGTTAAGATATGATAAATGTATTATGGTATTGTTTAACACAAATTTATTGATTATTTTATTGTTTATACCTATATCTCCCTCCAAATCAGAGGGTAATTATTAATGTTCAATTATCACTGAGGGTCCACGTGAGGTTATTCAATGATCCAAAATAGGGTACACGTGAGGTTATCTGAAACCCTAAGTAGGTATGACGTGTTTTCCAAAGCCTAAATTCTTATCAATGTCTTAGTGGGTTACCTTAAGAAAGTATTTTCTATGCTTATGTGTATTCCACAATTTCATGTATTATATAAATTGTATACTCTCATGGATCATGTTATATGATTTACATATGATTCATGTCTTATAAACAATAAATCATTATTCCATGAATAATGATATTAATCATTCATATGTGTATTCCACAACTCCATTTAATACATAAATTTTATACTTTCATCGATCATGTTATATGATTTACATATGATTCATGTCTTATGAACTATAAATCTTTTTTCCAGGAATAATGATTTTATCATTCATATGTGTGGTATGGTTTAAATACATTGTTTTCATATTCTTATATTCTTTTTGTCTAGTTCTATTATCGTATTTATTTTAATACATGTATTTATTATTTTTCTCATGATTTATTATGTTTATTTTTCATAGTTTATGATGATAGGTATTAAATTTTTTGTGACCATGTACAATGATAGTTATGTGGAAATAAGTTGGATATGTTTTATAACTCTTATAAAATGTCTATTCATGTTTCCATTTTTCTAAAGGAATTATACCTATATAATCTTTGGGTGAGACAATTTTTAAGAAATTGAATGTTCATATAAAAAGATGTAATGTCTATATATGAAAATAATGGGTCTTTATAGATTGAATTAGAGGATGGGTTTATTATACCTTTAAAAAATCGTTGAGAAATGAATACAAAGATTCCTAGGGATATGTCTATGAATAAGTTTAATTCTAATTATATGTGTAATAAAATATCCTTGAATATAGGTAAAGGATAGAGAGAGAGGTTTCCTAGAAATATATCCCAATCAGGATAGAATAAGTGAACATGCTTCTAGAATATATTTTCTTTGAGGTAATGTCTTCAAAAAAGAATGTTGGTATAATCATGAGAATTACCAGGTACATAAAAATGTGCCTTACTATTCACATAGTTTGAAACTATTTGTTAATATTCTTTTCATGTTATCAAACTCATTTTGAAACATCATGAGTGAATTAAATAATTACCATAATTGAATTTGGTTAATTCCAAGGATCTATATATTATTAACTAGAAATCATGATTTATACATCCTAAATGTGATTATTCAGGATTATGTTTTTTTTCTATGATTATTGTTATTCACAATATAAATTTTGTTTTAGTCAATAGATTCAAATTCAAGGAGGCATGCCAATCCATAATTCAATGGAATACAATATGATTTTACACATATGAAACCACATTTTATAGGTGTTGGAATGAAAAATATCTTTGCAATGATCAAAAAAATATCTTATTATATGATTCATGTTGACATTTCAAATAAAAAAAGTAGGGGAAATATTCTATTGTTTCCTCTTGAAGGAAAATTCTACTGTATTTTAGGGGTCCATATAATCTGCTAGTTGATGAGAAATAGACTATTTCCACAAAAAAAGAAATTTTTCATTCTCTAGTGTTATGAATATGAAAATGAATTTTGGATTTATATCATTTGTAAGGAGAAGATGATAAACTATGGAGTGTCATAAAAAATACAAGGCAATATAATGAAATGGAATTCATGGAGGGGGATGAATTTATAAGATTAAAATTAAATATGTACTTCCCTCTTATTTTTCTTATAAAAATGGATAAGTTATTCTTGAGTCTAAGCTGAAAAATAAAGAATTTTTAGGTACGTATAAGTATAATTTTACAAGACCTTTAACGAATGATTCAAATATTATCATATCACAAGAATGTACTATGGTTTGATTCATTAATGGATTAATAACAAGTCTCCAATGGATGTTGGCAATAACTGTTTTCAATAACTATGTGGAAATCCCTCATTGTGAAATCAAGGAACAAATAAAGATTAGGGTTACACATCAACCACATCGATTTAAAAAGAAAATAATGATCAAATTAAAAAGAAAACTAGAAAAACCACAGAGAAAAAAATATTTGAATTCCTTTATACATGATGTGTGGAAGGAAACATGAATAAAAATTGTCTTAAGATTACATGTAAATGGTTTAAATGTGGAATAGAAGGTCATTGAAAAATTGATTAACGATGTAGTGGGTAGAAGTTAGATAATTATAAAAATGGATAGAAATATCAAATGAATTCACCACACTGACTACAATGTTTTAAATGTATGGAGTACGAGCATTATGGGAATCAATTTTCCAATCTATGATATTATGAGGATGATAAGACATTACAACCACTAATGGAAAATAACAAAAGAATGAATTTTTCAAGCATAGTGGTTGAAGTGAATCATAATAATTAGAGGAAATTTATCTTTATCTCCATATATATGAATTTCATGTTTGATTTTGTGAGATGATCTCTAGAGAAATATTTTTGATCCTCATTTAGTAAAAGTTTATTTGATTTTGAGCCCTGATTATCTCCCTTGACATATATTCTAGAATAAATAATTATCATTTAAAATTATATTAGTGTAAGGATGAATCAAATAATTCAATGTATATGTGTTTTTATATGGTATGATATTACTTATTGAACATTGGGTAAATTATACTTTGGAAGAATACATGTTCCAATGAAATATTAAATAATGAGTTATGGACCCCATCATTGATTTTTGAGTTTGATAATAATCATACGTTAAAATTATGAGACACCCATTGTGAGATTTTATGTGATGATTTTTTGTCAAAATTATGGATTTTTTATGAGACATTTATTGAAATAAAATCCTTTCTTTTGTATATGTTTTTTTTGAAATAGTCCTTTGAGGAATAATGCCTTTGCATATTTTAGATTCGATTAAAGTTATCTGTAACCTTTAGGATTTATATTGTAATCCTTGTTGTGGTAAATATGGGTTATTGAATCATGGGTATTATAGTAATAAGTTTTTGGAAAAAGAAGAACCTGCATGTTGGGATAAAACTGGTCACATCTAGCAAGGCCACAAGGCTTGAACCCACATTCGAAGGATGATAATGGTGTACCATCTACCATTGGATTTCATGAAAGAGTAATTATGATGGAACAAAATTATTGGATATATTGATGAGTATGTCTCTAGGTTTTCTATATGTCATCATGTTAAGGTCATGATACAAATTTTTAAGGGGATTAAAAAACCATTATATATACCAAAATGTAAATGGGAAAACAATATGATGTATGTTCTCATCAGAATCCAAAAATTGAAAAAATGGCCGAATGCTATATGATTTTTGGTTTAAATCATTTACATTTTCAGAAACATCATATACATCAGATATTATTTCTCTATAGATAATCATTCTATGAAATACATTAAACAATTATTAAGGTTCCATATAGTTCCACAATCCACTGTGTATGATCGGAATTTGATGTTTACCTTGTTGTTCTGGAGAATTATTTAGAAAACTATTAATTTAGAGTTGATATTTAGAACAATGTGTCATTGTCATATACATAGATAAATCTAGAGAACAATTCAAACCCTAAAGGATATTATAATATTTTTTTAAAAAATTTACAGGGTATTTGGGATAAAAAACTTACTCTATTTGGATTTCATACAACAATAGATTTCACTCAAAGCATCCAAATGGAAAGTCTTAAAGACCTCAATGGAATTGAGTGTATAACTCCAATATATGTAAATATAGTGGAATAATAAAATCTATTGAGAATTGAGATATCTGAGTAAATGATAAATAAGGTTAGATTCATTTATTAGCACATAAGGGTGGAACAATGATGATAGAAATGTTATGTTGATAATCATCTGAACGATTTGGAATATAATGTATATGAGAAAGTATTTCTATGAATTTATATCTAGGATATATAAGGGAAATATAATCCCATGGTTTATCATTCCCTTTGAAATTATTGATAATAATATATTGGTAGCATATAATTTTTCTCCACTAGAAAACATCTTTCTAGTATACGATGTGTTCCTTATATCTCTCATGAATACCAGATCCATAACTTGTACTAAACTCAGGGTTCAAAATAATTGATAATGGACTTTTTTGGGAAGAACAATTGATAGTGTTTTTTAATTATCCATATAAAAATATATGAAATAGGACCACTCACATGGTTAATGTTTTTCTGGTGAAACCAACACCTTGATAAAGCTATTAGGGAACCCAATGATCTATTGAGGAAAAATAATTTCAATTTTTTCTACCAATATAATGAATTCTGATGGGAAATTCATTTTAGGGGGAGTTGTAATGTAACAACCGTATATTTCAAGAAATATATATCTTTTTTATAAATTTAATTCTGTCGAAGTAGGCGTTCCACACAACATTGGCCTTTAATAGACCTAGAAAAAATCTGAAATTTTTAATTAAATGGGACCATTATTACCTAGCTATTATGATTGTAATAATGAATATGAATAAGATATATTTATATATAAGGTATAATTTTTTTATATAATGAAAACATATTGATAATGAAGTTCTTCATTTTTGGAGGAGTTATTATATTTTTTGAAAATATTATTTTCTCAAAATAATGGTTTTGTAAACAAATAATAAAATTAATTTTTTATATACATTAGAAACATTATTCTAAAAAATAAAAATCAATTTTCACAATCCACATCTGAAAATTATGTTTTATTAATGGTTTATGATTTTTTTTGAAAAGGTTATTTTTTTAACGAATAGTTAAAAATACTATTTTGTATCGGAAATTACCATTTCATTAAATGAATATGTAATATTACATTTTATATAAAATGTATTTAGAAGTAAAATTATTTAAATTATATTTTTTTAATCCAATTTTGTTCATTTGAAAAAAAATTAATTTTGAAATTTCATATAAAAAACCTTTAATGTTTTGATCATTTTATATTTTGAAAACATTTTCTCAACGCGTTCACGAGTTTAATTATAAAAATCAGATTTAGTGAATGAAAATTATCCAAATGTATATGATATTTTTAATCATATAAATTAATATTTAAAAAAAAATTAAACTTATTTGTTTGTTCAAAATAATTTGAAAAATAATAAATATTAATTACTGACGTTAATGTTAAAATGGGTTTACATAGGGATTAATGTAAAAACACATCGGAAAAAATAAGCCTTAACTTATAAAAACCCAATTTTATATCACTATTTCAACATATCAGCTCTATGGTTCCATAAAAACCCATTTTATAGCATTTTTATTGGGAATGATGTTAGTACATATTATTCTTTTCAAAAAATCATTTTATGTACTCTCACCCACTTCTAAAAGGCCACCCTCTCTTATCCTATTAACACAGAAAAAACCATTAGTCATTCCAATACCTAAAAAATATCTTTCATAAATCACTATAAACAAATTTGTGGCTAGGTGATAACTAAAAGATAATATAAGAAACCATTACAAAAAACCTAAATAAGTCGTCCAAAGAAAATAGAATGTTTAAAACTATGAAATAATGTTTTCTTCTTCTAAATCATTAAAATTTTCTTCAGTAGTTATGATATAAAAACACCATTATATACCATGAACTAAGATTTTACTATGTTAATTTCATAAATATATCTACATCCACTCCCTTAAAATGTTAAAATAGACTGTCGATCATGTTTACAATAAATTACATCTTTAAAAACCGCTGTGATTCATTTTCCATCACCATATATTATGATTGGATATAAGGATAGATATATTTTTTATATTTTATATATACATAATATTATTAAATTTACGTAATTATAAAACCTCATATACTTCTTTCCTCCCAAACTATTGGAAAAAAATAATTTCAGTCATGTGTACAGTGGACCACCACCTCACTAATCGATTTGATGTGTTTTTTATTTCTATTTTACCTATATGGTAATAAGAATATATTAAATTTATAAATTGGATAGTTTAATGTTATAATATTTATGGAATTTTATTACCAAATTTACCTTCTTACTTTTCATTTCATGGGGGATTTGATGTTTTCGTTCATGTGTGCGACATATTATCACCTCATGAACCAATGTGATACATTTTTGACAAACTCTTTTCATATAAGGTAATGAAGAAAACATTAATAGTTATATTTGATATCTATTATATAGATACTATTATCAAAATTTAATATTGTATTTACTATTATTTCATTTCATTATTTGAGAAAATGTAAATAACGTTCAGACGAACGTACTGTGTACTATATCTAAGAATTCTAAATTTCATTCTCTGTATCAATATTTTATAGATTACGCTAAATATATATATATGATTAATATATAAGATATGTATAGAATATTTATAATTATGCATATTATATAACCATGATAAAATGTGATTACCAAAAATGAAATATCAAATCTATATAAAAAACAACGCGGTTATTTCACAAAACATGATTTTAATATGAAATTGATAATAAAAGTTTTATAAACTATCATAGGTAAATAATATATGGATTAATATATATGTATTTATATATATGTATATATTTTTGTGTGTTTCTTAAATATATTTATAATAAACATATAATTATTATAAAAGTGTTTCTAATAAGTATGATGGAATTTTGAGACTAAAGGTAAGGGATTTCTTGAATCTCATTTGTTTCAGGGAGACATATGCAATATTCATCACTCATTCCTTTTATGTGGTCTATATAAAAATGTTTTACATGTTACATAATTAATTAAATTATTTAAATTAAATTTAACATTTAATATAATGTTATTATTTAATTTTTATTATGATTTGAATGTTTCCAAGGTGGTGTAGTATGTTTGTCTCAATTTTCCCTCTTTTGGACATATATTTCATTATACTTCTATATTGTATTTTGAGGTTTACATACTACCCACTAATATATAAATTAAATTTAATAAACATATATTATGGATATTTAATTTTCATTCTTATGTTATGAATTAATGAAATAGTGATTCGATTATTACCAAGGTAGAATGGGTTTTATAATACAATCTATTCTTTTATCAAGACTGTTTTTGTTTAATGATTCAATGATGGTGTATTATTTATTATCTCTCAATAAACTTATAAATTGTTTTTATAAAATTTTTCTTTCATGAGAAAAAAAAATTCCATTATTTTCATGTCTTTATTTACTCATGATTCTAAAATATTTCGTAAAAAAACATTAATTTATCTTTCATGGATTTTTTTTTATTCCAAATCCCTGTCTTCTAAAAATGTTTCAAAAATGGTAAGTTATTACTATAGGGTTTATTAAATTAATATTTACTATTTTTTTAATTTTCCTACAATTTCTTAAAGGTAATATCCATTTCATATTTAATTTAATGTATATTTTGATTTAACCAAATTTCTGAATGGAATATTCATTATAACATGAATAAAATTTCTCAACTCATAACCACTAAATGTTTAAAATATTATTATATTGTTGCCAATAATTATTTTGATGAAAATTATTTTATGTTTTTTTATGATTTTTTTAGTTTTAAATTAATTCTTTCAAAGAGAAATAATTATTTTTATCAATAAATTTTTGAAATGATATTTAATGCTTCTTTTATATGTATGAAATATAATTTAAAAAAATTATTCTTAAAATGTTTTATTTTATAAAATGTTTTTTTAATAGGGGAAAGATATTTTCATCAATAAATGTTCAATTCCATCTTTCAAAATCCTTTTCCATCTAATATTACATCCTTTGATGTAATATGGAATTTACTAGGGATATGATCCAAGGGTAATATTATTATTCTTTCTATGAAAAGATTATTATTATTATAAAAAGATTTTTATTAAAATATTTTCTCTTAAAAAAGATATACAATGATAAAATTATTATTAATACCACCTCATTTAGCACAAATTATGCTATACAGAAATGACTAAATGATTAAGAATACTTCTTATTTTCTATAAGTTATATTACAATGAGGTGATTATGATTCCCATTTTATTTCATCCATTATGATATGATGAATTTTTTATAATCTCATTGAAACAATCAACGTGTTATGATATTGGTAGATCCTATATATTCTGTCACTGGATTGGGTATTGATTAATGTTCTATAAACATAGAGTGTACATATGATTCTTTCACAATCCACAATAGAGGGTACATGAGAGGTTTCCCTAATTACTAAGTAGGTACATAGGTGGTTATCCTAGGACTAACATGTTATTAATGTCTTAGTGACTATCCTTAACACTATGATTTCTATGCTTAGGTGTATTCCATAATTCTATGTCATATTTTGAGGACATGATCTAAAAAATCATTTTTTTCCCATACGATTCGTGTCTTATAAACTACCAATATTTCTTCGAGGAATTAGGATTTTCATATTCAATATGTAATGTATAGATTTCATATGTTATTCTCTGTTCAACATAACCTTAAAGTACAAATTTATTCAGTTAGTTTCCTTGTTCACCCATATTGAGAATCTATGGTCACCCTTTCATGGGTTTATTTTTACCTAGTTATGATGATATGTGTTACGTGGGGTATGTATAAGAAATTTTCTAGCTGTTAAATTATAATTGGGAGAAGATGTATAATTAGTATATTTTTTTAAAAAATTATCAATGAATCAAAATGTAGTTTAAATTTAAGATCTTTAATCATTTTGTGTGTGTAATATAATGAATACTCATATAAGAAGATTTAATATCAATGCATGAAAAGGTGGGTTCACTATGTAACCCATATTTATATAGGCTTATTCATGTATCTTCATAAATATTAATCAACATGTAATGTATCTCACTTTTTATCTATTTTTGTAAACTATAAATTGAGATAATATTATGTGATCTCAAAAAATGACATCGCTTTCATAAATGGGTTTTAACTAATGAAATGAAATTTGAGAAGGGTGAGGAAATGACATGAATAATATTCTTGAAAGTAGTGATCTGGGCTATAGAGGATAACATAACATACCCCAAAATGCTGTGAAAGTTCCCAATTTAATACAGATTTAAAAATATAATACATTCAATAAAATACTAAAACATAACATTCTTCAATGAGTCAAAAAATTGAATGCATCCAAACATATCTTTTGATATAGTTTATTTGATCTCTCTTTATTATGGAAAAACTGCTTTGACTAAAAAATTATTCTTATCCATGGGACTAAATATGTGACCTTGTTGGCCTTAATAGCATTTTTAAATCCATATTTTACATATGTATTAAAAATATACCTCTAAGAATTTGTGTTAATCATGATACTATGGGGTTTGTTGTGATATCTATAAAATATACCCATATAATCATATGGAAAAATCCACAACAATATATATAATTGAAATCATATTTACCCCTATGTAATCTCTTTATCTTATAAATTTATTCAAAACTACATAGGGAACACATCTATTTAGTACAATTCAACTCATATTTTTGAAATTCTCAGAAAATACAATCGAAGTCATTTAATACATAACATATTATTCAACTAAAAGATGAGTTCATATCATGGTTTTCATCCCAGAAGATAAAATTATCGTATGGGACTCTACATGACATGGTCATTGGATTCCTTAGTCGAATAATATCTAGGAAATAATTTTATTACTTGTCAAACAGGTGGATAATTTCTATTTCATTTACACTTCAACTGATTACATGACAAGAAAAATACCCCACTACACTTGATTAGGTATGTTTATATATTTTCATTCATTATTAGAATATAAATATATAATCAATATTGTGATAGGCATATCTTTATCCTTATGTAATATGGATTGATAAAAATTACACACCTCTAAGTATATCTTTGAAAAAATAAAATTCAATGAGGTATGCATCAGTGAGTTTTCTTATGTAATAATTCTTAACATGTTACTTCAAAAATATCTACAATATATCTAACGAATATATTCCAGATATCATTTTTATATCATAAAAAACACAAAATTACCCCTAATAATAATCGATTAGGGAAAACTCAATGTGTATCATTAAAGGATTTTATCATTTGATCATTCTGGTAAATTAAATTAAAGTAGACATGAATGAATGATAACCAAATAATTCATTTATTATAATGTAATGATAAGTTATAAAACCCTCACATCAATATTGCAAGTAACATATTCCTAGAGAGTCTTCTGGACACCCATAATTTTTTTTATTAACAGTTTCATCATCGAATGCACTAAAATCTCATAAATAGCCTCTACAATGATCTTCACATTATCCCTCTCAATGTTTTCATTTATTAGATGATATTTTCGTATTATGTGTTTGATCCATTTTTGAGATGAATTTTTCTTATCCTTCGAGAAAACCTAACAGTCTTCATAATATTTTATAATTTATAGCTTAGTTCTCTTCACCACAATAATTTTAGTAATCAATTTATTAATCTAAATGGATTCCTTTATAATATATGACATAAAAATGTACTCTACATTAGATATATATAATTACACATTGTCTACTTTTTATTTATTTAACTGGTTCTTCCTCCATTTAAAAAAACATAAATCCAAAATTAACATTTTGTAGCTTTTTTTAGATTGAATGCATATATTTTTGTATACTCTTACAAAGAGATAATATTCTCCTCTAAAGACTAATAACATATCCTCAATCCTTATCAATTATATAATAATATTATTCATATATATATAGTGACTCTCAACTAGATTTTATAGTAATATACATGTTATTCACAAATAATATGATATAATGGGTTTATTACACAACATGGAATAAATGATAGATCCTCTATTGTATATATAATGATTTACATACATTAATTATAACAAATTATAAGTATCATCAGTGTTCGTAAGATTGATTCCTTCAAACACTTATACTGGCCACTCCATAGAGTCCTCCTTTCTAAACTAATTTATCAATTTACTAATATATGTGTTTGGGTTAGTCTATGAGACAATTCTTTTATAACCCTTTAGATATTCAAGATACGCATGTTGGTAGTTTCACCTATATTTTTCACTATGAAATATTTTCTGAACCTCATATTTATTGAATAAAGTTACAATATATCCTTTTAGGTATGTAACATTTTATCAACATACAATATTAAAGTAACTACTATACTCCAACTAAACATATTATTTAAGTAGGAATTTTCCTAATTTTATATGAAACCAAACTATATGATTTCACTATAAAAGTCAATTTTAAAACTATAAGAAACATGATTCATTCCATAAATGGATCATTCTATCATGTATACCTTGGAAGAAATATTGGTAATGAAAAACCTAAAATATATATCAAATAAACATCATTTGAATTTTTTTTACATTATAGTTGTTTTGAAATCTAGTTGATATATCTAAAAACTATAACGGGAATTTATTTCATGAAAAAAATGAATTAGTATTTTGTTACTTCTTCATGCAAAGAGGATTCTTCATATTCAATATCATTACATTTTTTTATTAACATTACTAAATATTAATTCGCTATATATAGTTACGATACCAAATTTTTTTTATTTTTTTTATAAACTAACACACACCATATGGGTTATACCTATTTTTCTAAATTCACATTATTCCAAATATGGTTGTGTACATGATTTCAATTTTATATTCCATGGATTTGAACCATTTCTTAGAAACAAAACTCTCAATGAACTCTTGATATGTAGTAGGATTATCTCATATGAAAATTTATTCATCATTAACATACATGATAAATTTATATATCATGGGTTCCTAATTAATCCTTCTAGAACATTTAGTATATTTAGTAAAATATGACAGTTCTTATTCCTCATATATATATAGAATCTGTAAAAGTTTTATCTCTAGAATAGTTCCCAGTGGTATTGAACATTTCTAAGAATGATCTTCTTTCCCAAAAATCATTGATATGTATATTTCTTATTAAAAAATTTTAAATTCATAAATTTTTAATGTTAAGTAGTATTATAGAGATTACATTGATTATATATCGTAGGAAAACAAATAAATATACACTATTCTATCTTATGATAATTGTTTCTGGAATTAAATCATCTTATGAGTTCTTAAAAAATCCCATGTCATACTAAAAGAAAAATACATATGGTTTCCATTCCATATCTCATATGGTGTCTTTATACATATATATTTGAATGATTTAGTAATATTGAAATAGTCTCTAGTTTATAACCTAGGAATGTAATAAGATGGAAACAAAGACTAATCATTGAGAAAACCATGTGAAACAATGTACTATTCCTCCTTTCATAAATTCAATTCCATTGGGGTATATCAAGAGGGGTGAGTAGTGAAAAACTCCAAATGTTAATAGATTATCATTAAATTCATGGATTTTGTTTCCATAGGGATATCAAATTTTTGAACCCAAACTAGGTGGGTTTTATTCTTATATTCATTGTATACCAAAATATAGACTAACTGTTCAATAATACTTGACAATATAAATATTTTGTCGGGGTATTTTTTATAGATAGAAATGATATATTTTATAATATATAATGGTTTAGGATTAATATGATCAACTCATCTTCACAAAATTTTCATCGGATAATGTTTTAGAAAAGTTAAATAGAAATGTGATCAATGAAAGAAATGTTTAGGAAAAATGGAGTTGGATTATATTGTATAAGGATATTCCCTCACGTATAACTTTACAACATGACGTTTAGGAAACCACATTATCTCCAAAAATTGAGAAGGTTATGTACAAGAGAATTTAAATTTTTTATATACATCTCAGATACTTTAACCCCTAGGAAGAAACAACCAAACATATATTTATTGAATGTGAGTGGGTGTCATTTGTTTTCATTCTTTTGGGTGTTAATTGGTTCGGTTTTTTTTGAAGGTACTAGTGAATAATTCATCTATATTTAGTTTGATGGATTGAGAAGAAAATATCAATATAGATGGAAAGGGTACAATATTTTTAACTAGGTATTGGTGCATTTGGAAAATTATGAAAATGACTCACCATGATGGATTACCTAGCCTTTGTCTAACAATAGTGGTTAGGACTAGAAGCCTAGTCATAGACCATGATTTAATACAAATAAAAATTTACATCCCCTTCCATGAGAATTATCATAGTAAGGAAAATCCAGAAAACCCTCCAATTGTCACCACTTAAGATTTTATGGATCTATTGGAACACACAACATAACAGACTCAAGATCAAAATCAATGGATCTTATAATTCTAGATTCATTCATGATGATGGTATTGTGAAATGTTCTAGGGTATCTACTCTTATTTTCTTCAGTTCCTTATATGGATTTGGTGAGTCCCTCTACACCGAAGATATTCATAGGATTAATGGGATATACCATTACCTCTCCAAAAAAATATATCACTTATTAGTTTAACATGACTACTTTATCATGCAGAAATATATCCAAGGGGTCATATCCACCCCTTATACCATCAAATACCAAATTTATAAATGAATGATACAATTGAATAATATCACTAATCTTAGTCACAAATGACATTAAGGGAATAAGGAATCTAAATTCCTTATATTAGGGTCCTCTCCTGATGTTTTATTTATTTTATATTGAATCATTAGATCCCTTACATATAGTTGTGTTTATCCTATTAGAGGGGAATCTATCAAGGTATAATACATAATGTCCCCCTTGAGTCTCCATACCATATTATCCTTTCTAATAAAATATTTATGGTTGACCTATAACCCAAAATATCTTGTACACTAACTGTTATATATATATATATATGAGATATAATAGTATAATAAACCTTTCATATATTTGTATTGAATTTTCCATTACCATTTTCCCAATAATAATGATTCAAATGTAACATAACATTCATAGTCTAATGACTCCAACATTCTATCTTTATATATTATATGATACATTTTCCCATTTATAAATCTGATGAGACACTTCTAAAATAATATTAGATTAGAATCTACTATAAAATTCTAAATCTATATTTTTTATATAGGATTTTTCATGACTATTATTGATAAACCTTTCATTATATTTCCAGTGAAATAAAACATTTAAATTTTATATATTGAATAAATATTATTCTTGATACTTAATGATAATATTTTATTTTCAAATATTATGATGTATCCTTGACTCACGTATATATGATCTATCATTTTCTTTATTAAACATAATATGATATAACAAAGCATAGTATGAATGATTGAAAAGTTTATTAGTATCTATAATGTAGATATATATTTGAAAAATCATATTACAATTAAAAAAATAATACATAATGTATTTTGTTTGATAGCACAATCATTCCTCTCATAATATCCATGCATGTCAATATGAAAACATGTACTGGTCTCAAGGACAAAATAACCCATAATAATGTGGTGAGATCATATTCTTTTTAAGGATAATATTAAGGTATAATCTATGAATAAATAATTCATTATCATTATAGAAAGTTAAATAATAGAAAATCATGACATATAGTCAACAACATGATTATATTATGTAATGAATATAGTGATTAAATAATTCCACATATATAATCACAAGATCTTGAAAACATAACCATGGATATTATTACTAATCAAATAAACAAATGGAATGACAATAAATAAATTTATAATGATGGAATTAATAATTCTAGACATCTAAAAACCCATTGAGGCCTTTTCCCAAGAAATATAAAACTCTTGAGGTCTTATTCCAAGTCATTTATAGGGATGGGTAATGTCTCAACCAAATCCCAATCTAGAATATCTCATGACACCTACCAATGAGTCAAGGGGCTATAGTGGACCCTACCTATCACATAAAAAGTTCAATGAATTCTTCATATGAATGAGGAAAAACATAATCACAAAAAAGATTTTAATTGAAAATATAGATTATTAATGGTTAGTGGATTCCCAATTCAATAATAATAATTAGAAACCATCCAGAGTAATGAGGTGAATAGTAAAAAATATTACATACTGAATAAAATGTATCATAAACCATCCAAATAAATAATTAGGATGATATCAATGGAACATATCACTGTTATTTGAGAAAATTAATCAAAGTATTGGTGTCAATGATCAATAGAGATACAAAAAATAACATTAATTTTTTTTTTGAGGAAAATGATCTTTTCACATTTAAAATAAGTTTAAACCTAAAAGAAAATAAAATATTTTAAAACCCTTGTTTTGAAAATAACCTATGAAATTTTTTTGGAATAATATTTAAAATATTTATTATCAAGACGGATGAAATTTGTTTTTATGATATACATATTAAAACAAAGATTACCATAAAATTCTCGGTAAAATAATAATAATTATTATTCCAAAAACGTCCTGAGGATTCTTCTAAAAACATTTTATAAAAACTAAAATGGGAAATATTTTTTTAATAAACAATTTTATGTGGTTAAAAACATATCTAAAAATATTTATTTAAAATATGGGAGTTGGTGAAAATTTATTTCCAAATTAAGAGATAAACAAATTCATACATTAATAAAACCATTTTCTCATTCATTTTAATTACAGAAGATAAAATAATGGAACTATTATTTGAAAATGTTCTGTAATAACTAGATGTGAAGAATGTTGATTTATATTAATGTATAAATATCAAATAATTCCACATGTGATATGTAAACATAAATAATTATGAATAATTATGAGAATGTGAAAGAATCACTAACCAAATTTGAAAATTTTGAATCTTAATACACATAAATTAAACAAATAAAAATAAACATTAAACATAATGAAGTTAAATAAGATAATTTTATAACTTATAAAAGTGGAATTATAGTCCTTACAAAAAGGAAATTAGTGGTGAATATGTTATATGTGTCATATAAGTGAATATGAGATGAGAAACCCTTACCTTGAGCCAGACTCATCACATACATTATTTATCTTCCTAAATAATAAAATTATCTTAATTATTTATTGGATTTAAAAACTTTGTCTAGTTTATTATTCCTTTTGTTTCAATTATTATTATTATTTATAGGATTATGTAATCATTTATGTTTACATAATATGTTTTGATGATATTTTTCTTTTGTGTCAATAGAGACTTTTATATGTTTCTACGGTTAAAGAGGTCATTATTTAAAAAAGAAAAGAATAATAATAATTAAATAATTATATTATTTAAATATAATTATAATTTTAAAACCAATCATGAATGATGGTTTTGAAAACTGAACTATGCTATAATTATGGAAATATTAGTCCATATATACCCATGAGTAACATTTCCATTTTTACAGATTATTATAGTAAAAGGATTGTATTATTATTTCATCCCCTAATGATCTTAATATAAATTATAAAATTTTATATCTTAATATATATATATATATATATATCATCTATTTTGTGTGATGATTAAAATAGTGACACATTTCTTTGTGATGGCGGTGGTCCAAAGGAATACAAAAAACGTTATCATTTTTCAGTGTAAGCAAAAAATTGATATATATTATAATTTTATAATGATAAATATTTCATGAAAATAATAATTATTTCATTAATATCACATGTATTATATAAATATATAATTTTAAACTTCTTTGTAATGATTTTGTGAAAAATGAATCACACCGCTTTTTGAGGCGTTAGTCCGATGTACACATGAAAGACGTTATCATATCCAAAATGGAATGTAATGTTAAAAGGTATATATAATATAATTAATATATAGGTATAATTTTTATAAATAATATATATATATATATAATTTATATCCTTAATTATAAAAATCTATTATTTGTGTTAATGAACAATGTTTCCCATCAGTTCATGAGGTGGTAGTTTGTCGTACACATGAGCAATGTTTAAATTTCACATTTGAGAGAAGAGGATATAGATATTGGTAGTGACAGTTACATAATAAAATATTAATATACGGAAGTTATTTTTTCTATTATATAATTATAATTGAATAATGTTTTAGTTGGGTGGAAGATAAAATAAAATAAAAACGCAATGTTATTAATTTTACATCTTATCATACCACCACTTTTTGAATATTTCTATATTATAAACATAATTTATCTATTAATTAAAATATGATTTTATGATGAAGGAATTGATTTCTATAAGTTATTTTGGATATTATTGGCCAAAAAATGTGTTTGTTTTGTGTGAATAAGATATTATTGGGGTATCCTTTTAGAAGTGAGGTGAGTGGCACACTTGTAATTTTTGAATATAAAAATGTGTAAGGATTTTTTTGAAAATATAAAATCGTGAAAAGAATATATTATAAATGATTAGAAATTATAATTTATAAAAAATTATTCAAAGTATATTCTAGATTGGGTTTAGTTAATTTTAACCCTTATATTTTTATTTTTATCCCCCGTTAAACCAATTTTTACCTTAATCGTGGTAATTAATTTTTTCTCTTTAAAAATTCAATATGGAAATTTTTTGTTGAAATTATTATAAAATATAAATTATACTGAATAAAAATATTTAATACATTTTTCCAAATTCCACTTATAGAAGTGTAAAAATTTAATTTATGATTAATCATGTAGATGCAACGAGAAAGTTGGTTTTCAAAGAGAAAATATCACAAAGATTAAATGTATTGTATAACATAATATAATATGAAATGTCTATAATGACATAAATTGGTTAAATATAAATATATTTGTAGTAATTTCCCTTTAAAATGAAATTAATTTATATTTTACCTTTATTTTTAATTTAATGAAAAAGGCGGTTTCCAATTAAAATTCAGTATTTTTTTATTATTCACCAAAAAATAAAACTTTTCTAAAAAAATACTAAAAATATCACCCAAAGAAAATTTTAATATTCCTATATGAAAAATATTGTTTATTTTTTTAAATAAATCATATAAAATTGGTAAAAAATAATTCAATATTATGTACACAATACATGACTAATCCACCTTTTAGAAAAATAATTTTTTAAAACATTTCAACCTCTATCAAATCATTGTTTTTTAATCAATAGATTACAATAATTTTCATAATATCTTATTTTAAATATATAATTAAAAAAATAATTGATAATTTATAACTATATTATGGTTCATTTTGACTTAGGGTTGTGGTTTACACAAGCTATAAAAGAGGCTAAATTTAATGAAATATATTTTATTGGGTTTTAAGATCGATGTTTCATGTCACATAGGTTATCAAAAAGAGATATTATTTCAAAATATTTAGGTATTACTTTCTTCCAACATGAAATAAATTTCATCCTCACAATTAAAACTCGATATCATCAATCAAGGGTTTGACACTCATAAATACCATTGTTGAAAAACTCATATTATAAAATGTGTGAGTAAAACCTCCTCTTAATAAGAGACAAAGAAAGGATCAAAGGTTATAAAAAATAAAATATAACAAGGTTTCTACATGGGATAACATATTTGGTAAATGAATATTTTTACATCTATGAAAATAATAATTCCCAAGGTTTAAATGATAGTTATATAGATCAAAAATCAAGAGAATGTAGGTGATCCAAAAAAGGTTACCAACCAGAAAACCATAAATATGTGATGAGTAAAGTGGCCATTATATTCATCATGAATTAAAGAGAAAAGATATATTTTATATTTCAATATCCTTTTATCATTTGTGGAATTACATTTCCATATATATTAATAATATATTAAAATATACTTTCTTGACATCTTTTTAGTTCATAGGAATGGTTTCATCTTTTGGTTAAGCTTGTATCATTTTCCCATTCATTTATTATATAAAATGTATACCGATGAAGAATTTTCATCATAATGAACTAAAATTAACATTGAATAGATCATAAGATAAATAAATGAGTGGAAATTCATTCCATCTATTTATAAATATTTTCTGAAACCAATATAGTTATCACAAGTTATCCAATATAATACATTAATCTGTATATATCAAAAATAACACCACTAGTTGGACATTAATATTTATCCATAACCAATTTAACTAAAAATATTACATATTAACCAAAACATCACATAGTATAGTGGTAGCTACTAAGACTTTATCATCATATGGATGTGACAACAACCTTGTTGGAAGAGTCAAGTTTTCATGTATAATAGATGTTGTGCTTTTTCTTAAAACATATTAATATAATTCCCATAATGTTGCCTAATTTTAAAATCTAATAATTAATTGAACATAAAAGATCAAATAAACCCTAAATTATACCAATACCATTATAAAACCCCATTTATCATTATTATATCTACTTTAAGCACATGTTACATGTTATCCTACCTCAATAATGTGTTTTCCAAGATGTTCAACATCCCACTGAATCACTTTTCATGGTAGTATTAGATGCATGATTTCAAATACGTAATGAAATACTAATATAATACAATAATTCTATATTTCATAAATCTTACAAGCATGTTATCACTAATTAAAATACTCATATAACAAAATTCCTGAATTTAAACACAAGAACGTTAATTTTTCCACTTCATCTATAGTAATATCACAAGATGGAACATGACACATTACCTTATTTCGAAGAATATATTCTTCATGATTGGAGAATTAATTTTAAAAGTACACTATCCCATTATAGTTTAATTATATTACATTGGTTGATTATACTATTCCCTTTGAATCATAGGAATGTTGTCCGTTTTCTCCACATATGATGAGAAATGCTTTAAATTTAAATCATATACCAAGGTGGTTTCTTCAACATGTATCACATGTTAGAAAATAATTCATTCCCATATTAACGTTATCTATTTTTCAGCCATCCTATTCTTTTACTATTTCCCTTCCATGACATAAGTCTTTTAGAATTATTTATCTCTCTTGATATCACATAATTCTATGTCATTGTTTAATGAGAATGTTTTGGAGACTAGATCACTTCAAATTAATTACATAATCCCACCAATGAAAAAGATAACATTTCTCTTTGTATTACATATGTTTTTATCAACATATATTTATAACCTTGTAATGTTGGATTCAAACATAGTAAAATTTTATTCTTATTTTTCTCCTATACTCAATAATTGTACTTTTATATAATCTTTTTTATCATGAGTAAACTATTTTCCAAGAATACTACTTAAATATATTGATCTTACATGATTTATATTTCTTTTTATCTTTTACTTTGTGAATAAATGAAAACCATTAGCCTATATATCATAGGAAATTATAAACATCTTTGAAACAATTCTCCCCTTTTCTTCTCCCTAGAGCGAGACAGATCTTTTTTAAGGAACATATTCACATCTTAGCTAAAAATAGATCTGAAGTACCCTTGAAATATTGAGTTTTCTTGTATATAATGTGGTATAACAGTGTTAAAACACATGGTGGATTAGCAGCCTGATCCATATGAGAGTTTTTAATACTTATAACCTGAGTCAATTGACCCAATATGGTTATAATTTGACCACTCCAGGATCATCTCTAGCTTTAGCTTCATTTTCATTCCATGAAGGCCAATACCTACATGGATTACGTGCATTGATACATTTTTATGTCCTTATATTAGGAATAATTTTATACAATATAATAAAATAGATTAGATCGTGTCATTATGAAACATAATATAAAATTCCAAATATAGTAGAATAGTTGTCATAAATTGAAATGTTTTTGAATAGTTAACCTTAAAATCATTAACATGGTTTATTTAGTAATGTTTTAAAGTCTTAAAAATGTTTTCATATCCTTTATAATGGTTTATAAATAAGATGTATGTTTATCCAAGAATAAACTATATTAATATAAAACTAGGTACATAGTAAGGATCATTTTCATGAATAAGGTGATGATTAGGTCAAGCTGAATGCACCCTTTTTGAGTTAATTACCCTAGGAATATCTGTTCTATAACCATTTCCACTTGTTTCATCATGAATGGGATTTATTTCCATAGTCCTATATCGTGGAACTTGTACCTCCTTTATTAATATTTTATAAGATACATGGAATCCTATCCCAAATAACTATACTATTTATCAGTCTTTGAAAACTAGATACATACTTGAAATTATTATGAGGATTGAATATAAAAAATTAATGAAGTATTTTCATTGAGAAAACTATTATTTTTTAACATATCCTTTAAATATATATCAAAAAACACATCTTCGTATGCTGGGGAAAATAATACATAATAAATGGCTGAGATCAGATGATTAGTAAGGATAATAATACTGCCTAAGCGATTAATAAATAATGAATACTCAATATAGGGAGTTAACTAACAAAAAAATTCCATTTAATAAAAAAATTGAGAACAATATGGAAAGAAAATGTGGATTTGATAATGAATTATAAATAATCGATTGATCATGAAAACATAACAATGGAATTTCTATCCAATTTTCTAATCACATGGAATATCTGAAAATGAATTGATTTTTATTGAATTGATAGCGATGGAAATATAAAATATACAATTAATGATTTTTTACAAGACATCCAATATCATAATAGTTTTGTGCCCCGAAATATATATAAATTTGTAAGGTCTAAATTAAAACCAAATCTAGTTTTTTCCATGAAAACTACTAATAAATTGATGGGATATATACTGACAGTCTCATCAATTACAATGTCCAATGAATACACATATGAATGGGGTGAAACATAGTGAATAAAAAAATTTCATATTTAAAACTAAAATAATAAATGTATATAATTTCTCTAATAAATAAATATAATCATAAACTATCCTGATTAATAAGGTGAATTGTAATGAAATTGTTCATTCTTAAGTCAAGCTCATCATAAACCATCCAAATTAAGAAAAATGATCATATAAATACTATTAATTCTCTTATGCGTCATAATTTAAATAAATTTTTGATGCCATTGATTAGTATAAATAACATAAAATGATAGTTTAATATATTTTTGAAGAAAAGAACTTTTACATTGGAAATCATTTTTAAAATAAAAGATCAAAAAATATTTTAAAAACCATTTTATTTTAAAATACCTTTTTAAACCATGTAATTTTTTCAACAAACAATTTTAATGATTGTATAAAATTATCTTCATTATGTAAATTAAAAAAATGTTTACATTCAAATTTTTGATAAAAATGAAAATAAATTATTTTAAAAATGATAGAAATATTCATTTCAAAACATTTTTTAACTATTAAAAGTGGGTAATTTTTTTAAAATATAAACATGAAAAGGATCAAAATAAATTTAATTTTTTTTATGAAAACTTGTGTTTGGATAAAAAATTATTTCATATTGAAGTGATTAATAATTTTAGAAATTAAAAATTATTTCTCAACAGTTTTATGTTCCAGTGATTATAAAAATGGTAATATTTCATCAAAAATTTGATGAATAACTAGAGGTGGAAAATGTATAATTATTTTAAGATATCAATATAAAATAATTCCTTAAATGGACATGAAAACATAATCAATCTATAATAATTATAAGATTGTGGTACAAACCCATAAAAATTTCGAAACATCTCAATCATAAGTCCAATAAATGAAATAAGATACAATAAAAACTTAAATAACATAAATATAAATAGATTCTGGATATAACATATAAATTGAGATCTGTATACACTAAAAATATAAAATAAAGTTTGATTATGTAATATGTCTCAATGATGTAAAATCGAGACGAGAATCACATAGCCTAATTATCAATCATCATGTATGTTATTTATCATTCTGAATAATAATGTAATTTTAATAATTATATTATTAATAAAATTATTAATTCTTTCACACTTTTAATTCCACTCATTTCATTGATATATATCTTTATTTAATCAATTAAATTTACACAATATGATTCGTTGAAATGTTTCTGATGTGGCGTGATTGGCTTTGGTTGGAAAAATATGTTCTAAGAGGTACTTATTTAACATATATAGAATAATAATCATGAAGTATTTATCTTTTTTATACATCAAATATAATTTTAAAACCAATTAGAAATGTTGTTTATGAAAATTTTTAAATGTTTCAATCATGGAGATAGTATTCCATACTTACTCATGTGTAACATTTCCATTTTCAGTGATCATTTTTGAATGAAATTAAGTAATATTTTAGTTTTCTAGAATGATCATTATATCATGTATAAAATATTCATTCTTTAAATGTATTAATATATATCATCCATGTGGTGTGTTTATGAAACAAGAGTCACACCACCTCATGAAGGTTGTAATCCACATGTAGAAAAACAATGTTATAATTTTCTAGTGTAAAGAAAAGATAAATATAATCATTTAATAAATAAACATATATAATTAATATAATAGTTATTTAATTTATATGAGATATATTTATTAAATTTATCTTTGTTACCATATATGTAATGAGTTAGTGAAAAATTAATCATCTAATTTACGAGGTGGTAGTCTGGTGTACACACGAGCGGTGTTATCATATCTGATACACAATGAAATTTAAATATATATATATATATGATATATGTACTAAATAGATATGAATATGTTTATAAGTATCATATATATACTTTTTATCAAATATCACACCAAAATGTTAGAGTTGTTTATAGAAAACGTGTCTCATCGGTTCTTGAGGTGGTATTCGATTGTATACACGATTGATATTATCGTTTCACATTTTGAGGAATATTATATTGATTTAGGTCATTAACAAAACATAATAACATATCATTATATGTTATATGTATGAATTATCACATAATAATAATTTATGAATAATTTATAGAAGTGAAAGAAGTAATAAAAAAATGTATAGTTTGGAATTTCACCAATTCTCTAAAAGTCTATTTATAATTATAACTATGGTATTACCATAATGGATTGGCAACCAGAAAAAGGCCTCTAGGGTAAAATGGGGGATTATTATATGTTATTTAGGAATATATTTTCAGATGCAAAAGGTTATCATTGTGTTAAGAAGAGTGGAGAAGAATGGATTTTTGTGTGGGTGTTGCGTGGCACACTTGTAATTTTTGAAAAGAAAAAGGTGTACCCACAATTTTCCAGAGGGAAAGGTTTCCAAAATGGATTTTATAAATCCTAAAATATTTATAGGAATAAATATGAAAATTAAAAATATTTTTGAAATGTTTTCAGGTCATTTTAGCCATTATCATTTTGTTTAACCCCTTTGTAAATCATTTCTTATAATAATCATGGTAAATAAATTTTACTATTTTCACTATTCATTATTTTAAAAAATTATATTGAAATTATTAGATAAGATAAATTTTTATTATTTTAGATATGGAATCGATTATTCCATAATCCATAAAATAAGT
Source organism: Viscum album (assembly GCA_963277665.1). NCBI lineage: Eukaryota > Viridiplantae > Streptophyta > Magnoliopsida > Santalales > Viscaceae > Viscum > Viscum album. The sequence goes on along the minus strand of OY728145.1, from coordinate 1,260,210,998 downwards.
TTAAAACTATAATTTAAAATCAATCTCATAGACACGATGTGACAGATGGGTTTCAATGATAATGTATTCAACATTTTACAACATTTTTATATAAAAATTAAATATTAAAATGATTAAAAGGACCTATATGTAGTTATTAGACTTTTTATTTAACCAATTATAAATTAATTCAAATTTATAATATATTACATATTTATTAAAAAACTAAATAAAACATATTTTTCAATTATAATCCATTATTTCTCACTATTAATGAGAAACTAAAATTTTTCAAAAAAAATTCTAAATATTCAAAATAAGATTATTTTTATATGTTGATTTCAAAAATGAAATTTAATTTTCAAAATATATTTTATTAATTTTGTAAAACATAATTTTAAATTATTTACATAGTGAACGACCATTTATATATTATTGAAATTCTAAAACATAAATTGGAATTACATTTTTAATGTTATCTAGATTTATTGGTTTTCTATGAAACTAATTTATTTTAATCAATTTTTTTTAAATATATCCAAGATATATTTTTTACTGATTGGATAAAAAAAATTGCAGTTTATCTAGGGGAGTAAGATAAGGGGGTGCATTATCATCTTCCCCATTTGGCATGGTCTAGGACACTAATATTCGATTCATTATCCATGATGTTGAAAGGGTAGAACTCACCTCCAACGAGGATTCTAGGAATATTGTGGTCTAACGCCATCTAATTTATGTAGATGATATTCTCTTATTCATAGAATATAAAAATGATTGCTCGGATTATATAAGGGGAATAATCTCTCATTATAAAATGATTAATTAACATGTTGTTTATTAGAGTGAATAAATGATTTTTTGGGAAATAAACTCTTATATAATTTGAATTTATATATTAATAAATGTTTTCATGTCAATAAAGGTAGATAAAATTTACATATCTTAGTATACCATTCTTCACAGTAAGATTTATACTAGTTTATTTTGAGGGAATTTATAATAACGCCACCTCACAACATTATCATTAGAAAGGGAGGATTATTTTACATGTGGGTATGATTTTCCAAGTTAACTCTTATATTAAAATTAATATTTATATTAATTTTAGGAATATAGAGTCCATATAGCTCTTAAATTAATTTATAAACTCACATCAAGAACTTTATTTGGTTGAGTAGTATCCAAGGGAAGATAATTGTCACTGTTTCATAGAATAAAATTATATAAGAATACAGAAATGGGAAGTAATTTCAATTAAAATATCATTATTTTTAATCATTCCATAGTGGACAAATATATATTGAAAAATTGTAATTCAATATTTTTTGTGTACTATTTTTATTAGGACTCAAAAAATTCATAACCTAAACAAGTAAAATAGAATCTTATTGTAATGTATGAATTTTCTAGTAAATAAATATTCTTATGAGGAAATAATGAGTCATACTTAACTTCTTCACTCCAAATCATCTTCTATAAACGTTTAGGATTCCTATTAGATTTCTACTTTAATTTATGATGTTTTCAACCCCGACCTCCATGATTAATTTTTCATTATTAAATTATTTTTATTATATTGAACTGTTTGTTATATCCTTTCATTGGATACAAGCCTGTTATTTTGAATTTAGTTTAATGGAATATGATATAATTTTGTTGTATCCATCTAGAAATTACTATTTCAATCCAAATATATTTTACTGATTAATTTATGGTACCAGTGAATAATTATGCTGATATATACATATAGGCAGTGGGACATCATTCCTTAATATAAGAAGTTTTATATTTTCAATTTCATTCTCTATTGTATTCCATTAGAATATTGACTCTAATTGGATGAATGGTAGTCCTAATACCACATAATATTTTGTGTGATAAATTCAAAGACACTCCGAAATATGTTTTATGTATTCCCATTTTCCAAAGTATATATGAAACATTATAAGAAATTTTTTACTACTCATTTATAAATACAATAATATTCAATGAATTATATTAATTTATATTCATTTATGCCTTAATCTCATATGTAAGGAATCACCACTTCTCCTTTGTGGATATTTTTTCCACTCAATATGGATGGAAATAAATGGCCACGGTTTCAATATAATTCATCAAAAAGTAATAGTTCTACAAAATGGTATCATTAAAGATATTAAAATTTCCTCAATAATCGAATATGGTTCTATGAATAACATCATAAATGAAATTATCATCATTAATCTGATGGGTGATAAATGTGTCCCTAAAAAACCCACTTCCAATTAATATATTTAGTGGACTCCTCTACTTAAATTGGATTTCATTGGTATTTTGAATAGATCTTCTCATAGGGAACTTGGATATTAACGATGCTTTTATTTTTTAAAACCAATGCATGATATATCGATGGATATTTCCAATATTTATTTACGACAGTAATTCCCATTGACTTTGATATTTTGGTTATGAATCATACTATAATGTATGATTGAAATATTTTATTTTTTTATCTTTGGATTGAGATTACTATACTCTATTAGTTAATCTTATTGAGAATTTATTGAAAACAATATATTAAATTATCTCCAATGTAGAAATAATGTTTCGATTGCTTAGGTAAAATTCAAATCAATGTTACTCACATATATATGGAGGGAAACATGATGCCTCATTCCATGTATCGAAATATAGTAGTAGATGTGAACTCTATCAGGTACTTATCACATGGCGACTCTCTTATTCTTATACACTTTTCTAATTTCATGGGTTATTTGTACACTCACCTATATCGTATTTTTATTTTAACACTTTATTTTTTTTATAATAAAATTTGATGTGAAGGGATAATTGATATATCTGAAAGACTATCAAGATGATGGTGTTTATGATGATGATGATTATTATTATTATTTTTATTATATATGTAAATATTATTTTATATGATAAAAAATATCCCTATGATGATAATATATTAAAACCCTTAGAATTAGTCACATACCTCTTGTGATCAATGTGTTCATATGACGTAATATATAACTTCACCTCAACGGAATAGTTGTACAAAGGTAAGATCAAATAAAATGGGTTTAATTATATTTTTTAATATTTTTTTAATTTTTAGAATATAAAAATACATAAGGTTTGAATATGATATGAAATCATAATATTAATATGTTTTGATAATTTTAAGTTAATATTTAGGTTATCAGACTAAGGAGGATATGATTTTGTTCTCGGTTATAAATTATTTTTTACTTAATGTCTATGAAATATTAGTTTATATTTATTAATAGTAATTTACCTTTTCTTTCCTTTAGAAAACATAGTGGGTGTATGCCACATATCATACTGCTGCATAGAATTATAGCAGATTTCTACTTTTGGGTGATATAATTTCATAGGAAATTGGCACAAATGTATTGATTTGATTGAATGATTTCATAAAATTTATGTCTATATAAATTATATATATAAATATATGATTTATAAAAATGGATTTATTTGGTATTGTGAAATTTGAATTTATCTGGCATTTGATATTGAATAAATGAGGATAATGTGTGATATGTGTGTGATTTGAGGTCTAATTTTTATGTATTGTTTTACTTTTTTTTCTATTTTATATTTTATTAATGATGTTAAATAATTATCTCATATATTAGTCATGATGAATAGTTTTAGGAGGTGGAAACAAGAAAGTTTTAACATGTACGGTTTCATGAGCCTCCAACCTCTGTAAACCTTTGAAAAATTCTATAAAGGTATCTCAATGATATAAACAACGTAATTGCGGGGCGTCAGGGCATGAATGTTGATCTCACTAATTATTTTTATATAAATAATTCTACAACATTTATGGGTTATATAGAAGAGAATGTTTTTGAGTAGTGGATTGAGATGATATAAAAGACCATTACAATGATTGAAACTCAATATGTAAATATGTTAGTTTTGGTTTCTTACAGTATGATATCGGAATTATATCATGTATAATGATCATGGGTTTTTAGATATTAAGAAATGATATAAGAAGTCAATGAAATAAATATCAATACATATTCATTTTCATATACGTGAAATAAACATAGATGGAGATGAATTATATGAAAATTGTAGAGAATAAATTAGAGGAGATAATTGAATTATTCACATTTTTGTAGTGTGAGGTTCTAAATATTAGTCTTAATGTGGTTATAATTGGTTTTTTGAAGAGTTAATGAATAATAAAAGATATATTATGAAATTATAATAATGATTTTTTCACTCCACGATAATCATTGACTTCATTACAGTGCAATCAGTGTTGTCATGATTTTCATACTAGCAAAATGTGCCTAAAAATTAAAGGAATGCGTTTTTATTGAAATATTTTGCATAATTAATTAATTTTATATAGATGGAGTTTGGAAATAATTAAATAAGTAAAGAAATAAACTAATCCATATAGTGTATATATATGATATTGTAAATAATATTGTAGTTTGGTCTCATAATGATGGGTTCTTATAGAGGATTATGAGGATCACCTAGACTACAATAATATGGTTCTTATACTCCTGTTGGCTAGAATTAACATGGTCATAATCATGGGGGCCATATAATTAAATATTTCTATTTTTTATAATATAACATTTTATAGTGTAGATGTTAATTTTTAGGTCTAATCTAAATTTTTTTATTAATTAACTCTATATTTTTATTAAAAATTGATATTTATGCATTTAAATATCTAATTTATTCCTAAACATTCATACAATTTAGTTTTGAAAATATAATTCTTCCATGGAGGGTGTCATGAAAACAGTATTCTATGAATGAGGGATATACATACCATAGTATGCATTTATTTTTCTTATACAGCGAGTGATAGTAGATATTAGTAAGAGTTAATACTCTCTTCCACAATGACCATCAATGTAATCAGATGTACAGATTGATATGATATTACCTTTTAAAAAGTTGATTATTATTGTGGGATGAAAACACATGTTTTATTTTGTTATTATAAGTAAAAAAATTATATTTTAACATTACTAATGTGGTATAAAGGGATAATATCATATTTAAGGAAATGTATTTTTATAGTATTTATGAAATTTTAGAAAATATACAAGCTAAAAATTGTTTGATCCATAATAAGACTCAATAAAATTGTTTGTTCCAGTTGAATAGACATAAAAAATGATGATTATATAGTAACACAATTACGAAAAAATAGAAGGAAGAATGATTAGTTACATAGAGAGAAAATTTAGAAATTGTATATTTCACTAGATACTATGATAACAAGTGATAAACAATGATTAAGAGACATTTTCTTTTATTTTACAAACATAAAAAATATAATGCTCTATTTAAATTTTAATTCCTCATTTATATGTATAATTTATTATAATAGTCAATTCATGTTAAAGTTTGATTGAAAATTTTAATATTTAGTAAAAAGGAAGTTTTTAAAGAATATTGATATAACTTTACATGGAATATAATAAAAGAATTAGATATGAAATATCCCGTGTAAAATTATATAGTTATCCACTAAAACGTTTTATCCCAAAATAATTCCCCCAAATAAATAATATTTATAGGAACATCAAATTAACAGTAATGTATGACTAAGGGAGGGAAATATGTAAATTGATTAGTGTTCATAAATAATAAATGATAAGGAAGTTATTTAGTCATGGGAAAATAATAATCATTGGTAGTAAGTTTGGATGTATATATATTATCAATACCATGATGGTTTTCACCCTAGATATATCTACTTTCTTCTTTATAGTATCTTCTAAATACCTCCTACTAGTATATGAACTACATCACTAAAATTCTTGTGGTTCTATGTTAGCTTATCATAGATCTATATAATTGTGATATAACTATATAGTAGCACTAATTATACATAATTTATTTTTAAATTATGGAATTTATCAACCAATATTGTCAGTATAAATTTTTTTAAAAAAAGTTTGATATCCTTTTCATCATTCCATGAAAAACTAAAATAATGAAAATGACTTATTTCATTATGGTAGAATAAAAAATTATAAAATTAAATAAATTATATAAAATTTTAATTTAAATATTATTACTAATAGTTTGGAAGAAATAAACACACATGTAAATAATAATGATATGATGTTGAAGAATTCGTCTTAACTGCATCCCATATATTTCATAATGTAAATAATAACTATTGAGGGAAGGATAAACATTATAATTATAGGTGATTTGAAGAGGATGTAAATAGTGTGTTTTATTTTTTTGAAATTTATTAAATTAAATATATATGAATTTAATATAACCATAATATGTCCACTGGTTATATTCTCATTAGATATATAGTATTTTATATACAGTTGTGTGGTAACTATGTTTTTAAAAGTTATATTTCATATTTTATAAATTGAATTTATATGTTACAAATACATTTAAAATATTTTATTTATAAAATTAATGAAATAAAAAACGTATCATAATAATAATCTAAAATTATACTAAACCATTTGTAAAATATCTATTAATTTAATAATGTTCATTTATTATAATTTTTTTAAATTTATTACATTTGAAGAATAATTTTAATAAAATTTTTTGATAATGATAAATGAATTATTAGTAAAATAAAAAGTGTAATTAATTAAAAAATTAATGTATTATAAGGAATAAAAATATAATAATTCATAGTCCAAGAAAGATGTTTTATTTAGAGATATTTTATTTTTATTCATTATATGTTTTTGATATAATGTTAATATTTAGCAATTTTTTCATGTTTGAAATTTGATGAAATTTATTTATTATACATGAAAAATTTTATTATTATTCATGTAATTATTATTAATTGGTAGGTGATGATAATAAAATCATTAAATATTTAAATATATAAATTTTAAATATGTATTGTCATGTGTTATGTGTATTTATATTAAAAATAATTATATTTAATTTCAAAAATGATTGTAATAAAATATATTTTTTATTTCAAATAACCATGAATGTATTATGTATTCAATTGAATTTAAAATTTTGGAAAAAACATTGTTTTAAAGGTAAAAACTGAGTTGACATAGTAAATTATAAAATGAGATAAAAGGTTAATATAAGAATTAAATTGAATGCATTTTACCATAACTTATCATACAAAATTTGGGATGAGGTACTCCACAAACTATTTTCTCAAAAAAATTAAGCAACTGTTTCTTATAAAATATCAATCTTTACACATTTATGATTATGTGACAAACAATATTCCACATAAGATCGACTATAACAGGTCCCCTTACCCATGTACTCAAAAACACCCCTATCCTTTTATTTCATCCCAAATATCATCACTATTATCCTATAAATTAACCATTTCTCATGTTTTATAGCTTACTGATACTATATGGAGTCATAAAACCTTTATTTAAATTAATATTTTTAAATAAAAAATATAATATTTATCATAATTATAACCCTTTCCGTAATCATTTATGTTATCTTATTCAGTCACATATTCTACTATAAAATTTAAATCATTAGTTTCATATTATAAAAATCATAATACAATAGAATTGTATAAAATTATAATAATAAAAATACATATTTATACACATTCATTCAATATAAAACATTCTATTTTGGGTTGGAGTAACCACTGACATGAATGATGTTTTAATTGTTTCATCATAAATGATTAATAAAAAATAAATAATTATAATTTATGGTATTAAATATGAATTTACTTTTTTAATAAATATTTATATTTTAAATAATTCACTATATATTCACAAATAATGTCATTTTATTAACTCCATAATAATTGAAAACATAATTTATAATCATACATTACAATCATTTATTGTAACATCCATTAAATAATAATTGGATAACAAAAAAATATCCAACATATCTATAATATATAAAAGAAAAATCTATTTGTGATTAGAAAGTGGATATGTATGATAAATCAAAACCCCCATATTTAAGATTGTTTGTAATAAATATAAAAATAAACAACAGATGGTTGATATTAATTTTTTTAGAAAAAATATATTTTATTAAAAAAAGGAAAATGCCAAAAATGGATAGGTTCATGGGGTTGTATAATAGGGAATCCATAGATAATTTCTTATAATAACAATATCATCATCAGGTGGAATATATTATTTACTACAAAAAAATTGAAGAGGGTCCTAAGAACTCTGTTTTAAATCTAGGATCTCAACTAACATATTTACTTCACCTAATTTTTGTGAGATATTTATATTATATTTGAGGAACCTTTTATTATCACTAAGATGATACAAAATATACTTATGGGAAAGTGTATTCACCATAATCAAATGAACAATTAAATCCATCTATGACTACATAACCATGAGAATGATGTTATAGAAACTCTTAAGTAGTATACTAGTAAGCAATGGAAGTGCCTATATGATAAGAGAATTCCATCCCTAATATAAAATTATAATCACCATTTCAACTAAAACATTAATGTTATAGATAAGACCACCCACCCACACACAGACAAACACACACACATTGACAAATAATACCATCCAAACAAACAAAATTAGTATTGATCTTTAGTCCATCATTAGGCGGCTTCTAAAATACAAAATTCCCATAAAAGATATCTAATTTATCCATCTGATCCAATACATAGATAATGTGAAAATTATAACAAAAATTTATTTAGGAATTTATATTCATTATGATATATATTCAATAGTGTGACGTATATGATAAAAATAGCATAAATTTAACATCCTACCCCATCCCATTGTATTGGGAGGACGGGGGAATGCTACTTGGCCTTAAGTGATGTTCCCAAGGTGCCAAAGCATGGGAATAAATGCTGAGGGATTCATGAAAAAACTGGGGAATGATTTTACCTTAAGACCAAACAAACCAAATCATTAACTCACAAGGATTATATGATGCATGGCAATAAAATATTCCAGTATGTATTACCAATAGATAACCAAGTTCTTCCAGAATACAACCCAAAAAAATATAACATAACTCAAAATTAGAGTACTATGAAGAATACTAAACAAGAGACCCCAAAATAAACAAAGGAACACTCCACCCCTGGACACCATTCTTATTGCTCTAAGCGCCAACACATCTTCCATGAATCACTGCATGTCACTATCAATGAGATGCTTTACTATTACCTCTATCCTCGAATACGAAAACTATAGAATCAGACAAGTGCCAATGTTGGGGGTGAGTACTGATGCTTATTAGGTTTCCCCAAATGACTTACCTACACACTCCACTAGGATAAAACTGTTAACAAATTTATATAAATAATTTTATATAAAATAATCATAAGTGCAACCATTACAATAAGAAAAACACACTCTTACCAAACCACCTCACCCAAACTAAGCAACCAAGTGAGAACCAATCAAACATGACATAAGCCATTACATCATTTACACAATAGCACAACAATTTCCATGTTGAAAATAAATGAACATCAAGGGAAAAAAATAGTTGAGCTTCCATCCAACACATTCACCCATTCCAACTAGCGGTACATCCCACCCACTTTAACACAATATTACAAACAATCTATAACCATGTATATGACCCCCAAGTCCACAAAAATAAGCAATTCACAATTTCCATTATATGACAATCTACTTCAATAAATAAAAAATTTATTGAAAACACCATTTTACTATTTTACACAGAAATTACCATTTCAATAAAACAACCCTTTTATTGAAAAACTGTTTTCTCAAATCATAGAAATCATACAAATAAATCAACCCATTTTAAAATCCCATTTTAAAATCACAACATGAACATTTCACCACAAAACCTTTTTTCCAAAAAATCCCCAAACTACCACCAAGTGATTTCCAACCAATTTCACACATCAAAAACAAAATTAATCATAAGCTACAAAGATTAATTGCAACTAAGTATCATTTTCTACAATGTAGAGTTGATAGATATGCCACATACCATTGGGGTTCTTGCGAAATCGACCCACAAACAATCGCAACTGAAATCCAGTGAACACACAACCGAAATTGGTCTAGATCCCCTTCCCTAACATAAAAAATCATTAAAATCATCTCCCAAGTAAACCTCAACCCTAGATATGTATTAAACAGATGTAGATATAAAAATATTAGAGAGATGGAGATGTGGATCTAGAGGAAACCACACTGAACCATGAGAGGAGACTTACCCGAGAAGAACCGCAATCAATCCACCAAGAAACCCTGTCAATTTTCTTCCAAAATGAGTGAGAGAGCACCTTCATCCTTTCAGAACCAAAAATCTTGAGAGAGGATCGAGTGTGAGAGGAATTGGTGTGAAATATGTTATGTTCGAGGGAGACCAAATTTAAAAACTCTTCCTTTATGTGGTCGCACGGTTAGCCTGCACGGCTCGAAAAACCGTGAACTAACCATGTGTCAGCCACTTATTTGAGAGAGGGGAACCACACTGTTGCCTCGAACGGTTTGAAAAATCTTGTGTAGGCTGTGCGAAGGCCACTATCTCCCCATGCATGGTTTTCTTGAGAATCCAAACGATTTCCCCTAACCGTTCTCAAACTGTGTGCCCTTATAAAAGCCTCCAAATTTATTCAAAATTATTCCAACACTACCAAAATCATACCAACTCATACCATGAACATTAAAAACATAAAAATTCATAATAAAAATCTACATACCTCGAACATAGGGAGATACATTCTCCCCAACATTGAACTTTACGTCCCTGGAATATTGGGAACCATTTATTTGCCGAAAGTGCTCGGGCCATTACTCAGATATCTCTTTCTTCTAATACCAAGTCTCCTATTTAATATGACCATGATTCTACAAAACACGCAATATGATTATTCTTTTACCATTCAGGAATTTCTCTTGACTATCCATAATCGGCACCACCATGTGCACCCATGAAGCATTCGGTTTTAGTTCAATATTTTCACAATGAATCACATTGTCACGATCCTGCTGATAGTTTTTCAACTGGGCACATGAAACACATTATGAACTAAAATAAACTATGGTAGAAAATCCAAATTATAATCCACCTCTCTAATCTTATCATGTATCCGACAAGGCCAAATATACCTCATGGATAGCATAGCATACTTCCCAAACCGATGATGTCCCAACCTAAGATATATTCTCACAAACACATGATCACACACCTCGAACAACAATGGTCGTCGATGATGGTCCACATATGATTTCTTATGAATTTTTTCCATCTCCATCCTCTTCATGATCATATTTATATTCCCTATAGTTTCTTAGAAAAGGATTGGTATGATCATCAAAGTCTCACATGTTTCCACCAAACATTGTAAAGAACGACCAAGAAACCCATAAAAAGACTCAAACTAAGCCATGTGTATCGAAGCCTGATAACTGTTATTATAATATTACTCCACCAATAGTAATTGATCCTCCCATGAACTATAAAATTCTATCACACAAGCCCGTAACAAATCCTATATAGTTTGATTTCTCCTTTCGGGTTACCCATCCGTCTGAGGATGATATTACTTTCTCATTGTCTATCGTGTCCCAAGGGCTTGTTGAAATGATTTAAAAACACAATATGTGACCATGGACATCTATTTGATAGAATAGAAACTGGAACACCAAGCCTCTTTACCACCTCCCATATATAGATTTTGGAAAGATCCTCCATTGTATGAGATTCATAAATCAGGATGAAATGGTCTGACATTGTGAGTCGATCCACTATCACCGATTAGGAATTATGCATCCTAACCATTCATGGGATACCCGTCAAAAAATCCATTTTTATCTGCTCCCATTTCCACACTAGGATAGGTAAAGACTGAAACATGCTGGTGGCCATTGATGCTCTACATTGACTTCCTAAGAAGTCAAGCATCTTGAAACAAACTCGACCACATACCTTATCATTATTAACCCCCAAAACTGCGCCTTCAATGCCTTATAAATTTTCTGAATTCTAGGACGGACAAACCACCTAGAATTATTATAATCCCTAATAAGTTCCTCTCAAAAATCCACTGGTACCACCATCCGATTCTAGAAACACAATAACAAATTCCCATTCATTTCCAAGTTTTTAATGGTCTTCCCACCATTGAGTTTCAACCTTATCGCCATACACTCGGAATAAGATGATTGTGTATCTTTAACCAAACTATCCTTGTTAGTAACAAACGAAACTAGAATGAAGACTGCTCTATCACCCAGGTCCTCAAATTCCAACCACAAGTCAGCTATGAACGACATCAACTTCCACTGATATGATACTTTCTTCCCCACTTCAGCATATTATTCCCCACTTTATTAATCTGCCACCGAATTTCCATAAACTGGTGTGTAATTTAAGTCAAAATAAAACATTTGTAGATATTCTATCCATATATTTTTCCTTATTTTCAAATATCCCTATTATAATATTTGTTATAATCTCTTATGGTCAGTAATATCTATAAATGTGTCACCGAAGAGATAATGATGCCACATTATTAAAATATGAACCACTACTACCAAATCCAAATCAAGTGTTGGGTTGTTCTTCTTGTGATACATCAACTACCATGATCTATATGCAACCACATGACCCCATTTCATGAGAACACACCCCAAAAATGATCTTAATGCTTCAAAATATACCATGTACCCTTTCCGTGGTTCTCGAAAAACCATGATTGTTGTGGATGTAAGGCATCCTTTTAGCTCTTTATAACGTTTATGACACTGCTCATCCCATTGAAATGGAAAATTCTTCCTTATCAAATCTATCGTCAGCGAATCCAATCATGATAAATCAAGAACAAAAGGTCGATAATACCCATCTAGACCACAGAAGATCTATATCTCGAAAATGTTCTTTGGCGGTTTCCATGATATAACCACCTCTATCTTTTCTGTATCAATAGAAACACCCCTCATAGAAATAACATGGACAAGGAATTGAACCACTTGTATCCAAAATTAAAACTTTGACAATTTGGCATACAACTGATGATCCCTGAAGATCCCCAATACAATCAGTAAGTGTTGTTCATACTCTAACCTTTTCCTCGAATACACATGTATATCATCAATAAATAATACCACAATGACATCCGAATATCTCTACAATATATGATTCATTAATTCCATAAACACCACTAGTGCATTTGTTAGACCAAAGGGAATAACCACATACTCTTAATGGCCATATCTACTTCTAAAAGCTTTTTGGGAACATTCTCATTTCACACCTGCAACTGATGATACCCAGATCATAATTAAATTATGGAGAAACACTGATCTCAACTCAACTATCCAAACAAGTAATCAATGCGTGGATGTGGATATTGGTTCTTTATCGTAACCTGATTAAGTCTATGATAATCAACACAGAGCCATAAGGTTCCATCCACCTTTTTATCAAAAAAAACTGGTGATTCCCACACAGACGTGTAAGACCTGATGAACTTTGTTTTCTATCTCTTCCAACTTCACCTTCAATTTTTTCAATTCTGTGGGTGCCATTTGGTAAGATAGAAGTGAGATAAAACTGTTCCCCAGAAGGAGATCCATCATAAACTCCACTTCCCTCATGGGTGGAAACCATGAGAATTATTTGGAAATACATCCATAAAATGCTCAATGGCTATTATAAGAACACTCTACTCAATAACTTCCCATGATTCTAATGACAAAGATTATATCCAGTATGATATCATTCCAACCACTGGTGCTAACAAGCCTACTGCACACTACTTTTCATTCTTCTCCCTTCTAAATAGATGTCTCATTCCATCCTCCATCACAAAACTAACCTTTTGTGAATCATAGTCAATGTGGGCCTTAAATATTGTCAACCAATCCATTCCCACGATTATATCATACAAATCCATCTCTAGCACTTATAAGTCTAACATCAATTCAATTCCCTCCATAACTAAACAACAGCTTCAACATAGGAAGGCTCGACTCTCTCTTTAATCGAGGGGAGTTTGATAATTCAGAATCGTAAGAATAATTTCTACTATTATACACAAGAAATAAATGATGATATAAGAAATAGAAGAATTAGAATCACTTGTATCAAACCAAACATGCATTAATGTGGAATTTAAATGAATCTTACCTCACACTTTGGATGGTCATGACTGATCATCCATCACAACTTGTTCTGCTCCAAATAAATTCTTTCATGATATACTCTATTCCCTAAATCCCTGCTGAGACTTTTCTGGAGGTGTTGTTGTGTTCCCAGAATCACCATGATAGAAATGGATCTACAGATGAGTCATATTCTGCTTCCCTCATCTTGTCGAGGTATATGGCCCCTGAGGAGTGTCACAAATACCCGACCTTGGACAATTCCAACAATACCACTTAAGGTGCCCCATCTTCTTACAATTATAACCTAATCGAGGTTGTGTTATAAAATCACGCTTGATGTGGCTCGTAGAACCACATTGAATATATCTTAACATACACTGAGGCTTCAGAGGAAGATTCACCAATCCAATAGTTGGATTCTAAGTCATACTCCCACCCTGGAAATAAGTGTCCCTCTTATACTGGAACCCATCGTTCGAGTTCCCACTATTCCCCATTGGTACTAATACACTTCCTCCACTCACATCCTCCACTCACATCCTCCATGAAATCCCTTTTAGACACCATGGAACTATTCACCATCTCCATATATTCATCTATACATAGCACTGCTATCTTGGATAGAATTTCCTACCTCAAACTAGCTTTGAAGATATGATCTTTCAACAATGTACTACCTGCCACCTCAGGTGAAAACCTCACTAAGTTCATAAAAAAGCTAAATAATTCATTTGGGAAAGGATCTCCTATTTCAAATGGATGAAATTTACTATGCGTTGAATTCTGAAAATACCAGTGTAGAGTTGTTTTTTAAATAATTCCTCAAATCTGTCCCATGTCATACCATGCCCCGTTTAAGCTTGGACCACCAACTCCAAACATTGAAGGGAAAGATCTTCAAACATATACATGGCCAACATCAATTTCAAATATGTCAATGTTCCCAAGAATTCTAAGATCTTGTTACATCTATTCATCCATGATTATTCCTTCTCTGGCTCTAAATCACCCCTAAATATGGGTAGATTCTGCCTTTGAAACTGAACTGCATGATCCACATGACTTGGTTCAACCCCTTAATTCCCACTTCGTACTATGTGGTGATATTTCACTATACTATTCACTAGCTACTGGTTCACCTGGGGCTCGGGTGCAACCACATTTTTAGTAGATTCCTCTAGTTGGTCTCTACGACGCCTACCTGGTGCCATTTATATCAACTAAAAAACAACTATAATTTCTTATATTTTACAAACTCATGATTCCAAAATTCTAGTTCAATCACACATCAACTACCAGAAATATAATTTCAACAAGTTTACATTTCCAATGTTGCACTATTTTGAAAAATCCACCATGTTTTGAAAATCAACCCATTTTCAGAATACCAACAGTTTCAATGTTTCGAATCCTCTTGTTTTGGAACCCAATACAAATGTTCAAAATCAAATAATTCATAAGACACAATAATTCATTATACTCCAATAAAATATGAATCCTAGTGGGAAGTCATTTCTACCATGAAATTCTTGATCATCTCATTGGCTACACCCACGACAATGAGATATCCAATTCCAATAAGTGTCTCTAAACACATATATACACAAATCCCTTGTAAATTGAAGTTCTGCATAAAGGGGTTAGATGTGTCATTTTATTGTATAAATTCCATGTTTTTACAATCATGAAACCTTCTAGAATCTTGAATCAAGGAATATGCCAAGAATGAATGTTAACACCAAGACCAACGATCGACACCAAGGATCGAACAACAGCTCTCAATTGAAATCCAAGGACTGAAACAACTAATACAACATGTAACATTCTACCCCATCCCATTTTATTGAGAGGTTGGGAAATTATACATGTCACTAAGCATCATTACTAAGGTTCCAATTTCATGTAATAAATGTCGATGTCTTCGAGAACAAACTGGCGATCAATTTTCCCTTAAGAAAAAACCTACCAAACCATCCACTCACAAGGACTTTATGATACATGTCAAAAAAACATTAAAGAATTTATTATAAAAAGGAAACCAAGTTTTTCCACAATACAACCCAAACCATTACAACCCAACACAAAATCAAAGTACTATGCGGAAGAGAAAACAAGAGACCCCAAGCATTAAAAAAAATCCACTAGCAATGAAATGTATTACCTTTACCTGCGTCCTAAAAAATGAAATCTGAAAAAGCACCCATGTGAAAAATCATGGGGTGAGTACTAATACTCAGTAGTTTTTTCCAAAATGACATTCCTACACACACCACTAGGATAAAACCGTTAGAATATTTATATAAAGAAGTATATATAAAATAATCTTAAGAGAAACCATTACCATAAGCCCAAAAAACTCTTACCAAACCACCTCACACAAGAAAAGATACCATGGGAAAACCAGACAAACATGCCACAAGCCATATCATCATTTACACATTAGCACAACAATTTCCATATAGCAAAGAAATTCCCATCAAGGAAACCAAAACAGTAGAGCTTTCATCCATCCTGTTCAACCATTCCTACTAGTGGTACTTACAACCCACTTATACATTGATTGTGGTCGTTCTGTCCACTAACCATCCCCTTATTATAGTGTTACTTCCATATCAATTCCACACAACATTTAAAACATTCCATAACCATGCATATGACTCTCCAAGGCCACAAAAAAAATGCAATTTACCATTTCAATTACATGACAACACACTTCAATAAATCAAATATTTATTTAAAACACCATTTAACCATTTTACACACCAATTCCCATTTCAACAAAATAACCTTTTTTTATTGAAAACCCATTTTACCAAATCATCTCAATCAAACCAATAAAGAATCCCATTTAAAAATCCCATTTTAAGATCATAACAAAATAATTTCACCACAAAACATATTTTCCAAAAAATCTCCACACCAACACCAATGGATTTTCCAAAAATTTTAAAACATAAAAAACACAAATAATCTTTAGAAACAAAAATTAATTGCAACCATGATTCATGTTCTAACAAAATGGAGTTGAAAGAGAAGCCGACTACCTTTTGGGTTTCGGTGAAATCGAACCACAAGCAATCGCACCTCAAATACGATGAATGCAGCACAAAAATAGCTCTAAATCCCCATCCCAAACATCAATAATACTTAAAATCAACATCAAAGTCATTCCTAACCCAAGATATACATGCAAAAAATGTGGATCTAAAATCCCAAGAGACAGGGATATGTGGATCTAGATGAAACCACAAAGAACCATGAGATAAGACTTACCTGAGAAGAGCCTCCTTCAATCCACAAGAAACCCCATTTATTTCCTTATGAAATGAGTGGGATGACACCTTCAACCATTGAAAACCCAAAATCTAGAGTGAGGCTTGGGTGGGAGAGGAATTAGAGTGAAATAGGTTATGCCCAGGGGAGCCCGAATTTAAAAACTATTCTTTTAAGTGATCGCACGGTTAGCCAGCACAGTTTGGAAATCCATGCACTGGCCGTGCAAAAGCTACTACCTTGAGAGATGGGGTCCTCATGGTTTCCTTTAAAGGTTTGAAAAATCATACGCCGGCTGTGCAAAGGCAACTATTTACCCATTCACCATTTCATGGAGAATCTGCACAGTTTTCTCTAACCGTGCTCATACCGTGTGCCCTTTGAAAAGCCTCCAAACTTATTCAAAACCATTCTAAACACTACCAACCTCATCCCAAATAATCCTACAAACATTTATAACATAAAAAGGCATACACAAAGTCTACATACCACAAACCGGGGGTGATACAATAAATGAAGTATTATATAGTATAAAAATATTATTATTTAAATATAACCAATAATACAGAGATGTTTGTTGGGTGAGTATGAATATGAATAATTATATTATAATATATTTATATATTTATATAATATTTCATTAATGAAATTATTTAGCAACCATAAATTGATTATAAAATGGAAGGAAAAGAAGAGAAAAAATTTTTTAGGGTTAAAGACATTTTTTTACATTAATTTATTCTAATATTTGAAGTATATTTTTAATATAATAAATTTAATTAACTATTATAGATAAATATTAATAATAATAACTTCAAATATCCAATTTAATGGGCTAGAATTATTTTGTTTATTTTTGTTACATGAGTAAGGAAAATAATGCAATTTTATGCTTCAAAAATACAACTTCACCAAAATTGGTTTTTATTGAATTTTATAGACATATATTATAATTAGTTTTAAAAAAAATAGATAAATTATTTTTGAAAATTAAATTATATCCTTTTTGAAATCAACATTTCATAATAGTGATTGGATTATTTTTTGGGATTATTCATGAATTATTTTTTATGTGAATAGAGATAAATAATGTTTTTCATGAAACAACAATTTGTTTTAAAAAACCATGTATTTTCAAAATCACATTACATTTTTAGTTTTAAAAAATTTTATTTATTTTTTATTCATTATATTAAATTTATCTTATAGTGAAAATTTTAAAATTTAATGAAATGAATCATTTTTTCGGTGAATACTAAAAATAATAATTTTTAAAATAAAGTAACTTTTATGACATTATTATTATTTAAGCCTAAATTAATAAATTTTTAAAAAATTATCAGAATTAAAAGTATATTAATGGATTCAAATATTATTTTTTAAAACATTATTTTGAATTTGGTAACTATGATTTTCTTTTATGGGAATAAATTATATTTTATTCAAATGAAAATATATTTTTGGGTCGTTATACTTAATAGTATTTTTAAAAGAATTCATTTTGTTTTGAATGATAAAAAACAAATAATACATATGTTTTCTAATTAGATATCATTTTAAAATGAATTTGTTAATTTATTTGATTGTGTTTTTATTATTATTCTTAATTAAGTGTTTCTATCTAAAGTGTTTTTCATGCATATTAAATACTTGTATTAAGAGGAATTGATGGCATATATTGAGTTTTGAATATAATAAAATGGATAAAAAATTTGATTCCTTATTCCATTCATTAAATTATTCATTTAGTTTTGTACATATATTTATGTTACGATGGTAAAATTTTACATTGTTTCACTTAAGGTTAAATTATGATTAGAGGGAGTTTAACAAGGTGATAAATCTTAAATTGTCTCTTAAACGTGTCTAAATGTGATTGGTTGAGTTTATATCGAACCTATCACATCTTTTATTCTAATTATGGGTTTCTTGGTTCTAAATGTGGATAAACAGTACTTTATATTAATTTCAAATAATGAAGATTTATAAGAGTTCCCTTCCACTCACACATAAAAGGGAATAACTTATCCTCTCATTGTCAAAACTATTAATTCATTAAATTTTCAATGACCTTTTATAATTCCTTCCTTAGATTCCTACCCATAAAAATAAGATATATTGGCATAAAAAACCTACCAAGAATTATTTAGGTGTAATAAATATGTGGTCACCCAATAAAGATGTATAACACTAAACCAAATGATTTAATTTTTTATAACTCATTAAAATATTATGAAACCATGAATATATGAAAACATATATACATAATATATCCTTTTAATTTATTATTCTTTTGACAAAACCCGGATTAGTTCCTTCTTAACCCTGTGGGTAATGTAAACATTATTTATTCATACATGTGGAAGACCACCTCCAAGACATGATATATTTTTTTACATCACCACCATACATGTTTGGTTATAAATATGCGCTATATATATTTATATGAAATTCATGAAATAATTATAATTCATTAAATATAATGTTACATTTATTTTCATCCCTTTCCTCCTTTTGAAAATTGATAGCATTTTTCAGGCATATGTGTAGAAGACCACCATACAATAGTGATGTGGCTCTTTTATCCTTACATCCATTAATGGATGAATTTATAATTTAATTTAATTTATAAATATAATTATTATTTGATGATTAATATTATATATATTATAAATGTAAAAATAATTTGACCATGGTCACCCAAACAAATCTATTTTTTATTATGAACTAAATGTTTCCAAAACGTCTAATATATAATTAATTTTTCATTACAAAAAATTAAACATGTTCATAAATGATATAAATGTGATAATGAAAATTGATTTAAAATTTTAATATTTATTAATAAATTATAATGTTTATAAAATTTTACTCTATTAGGAATACTATATATAGTAAATAATTCGGTACTCTAAGTGTCAAATTTCTTAACTCAATTTTTTTCATTGAGACAAATTTAGTTTCCACCATGTATTTTAATTAATATGGTATATATACTGAAATATATATGTATTTTATCATTTATTTTTATAAAATATTTTTTTTAAAAATCCTTTTCATCTTCCAACCTTCAATGTAGTTATGATTCAGATGTTCCCAAAGCAGAAAAGGATTTTCTATTAAAACATTTTTTTAAATTTTTTAATCACTTTCTACTTATTATACTCATTCAAAAATATAATCCAATTCTGTAATTATTTATATTTTATTTATTGATTAATTTAATTTTAATTAACTTTTTAATTTTTTCAGAGTTTTCAAAAAGGAATAATCTAAAGGATTCAAGAATGGGTAACTTTTTAAAAAATTTACAATGTTCAATATGTATGTTTAGAACATGACTTTATTTCCCAACGTCATGTTTTTTATTATTTTTAGTACTATCCAAAAGATTTAATATTTCTTCCAAATAAAATAATATTCAATATTATTCAAAAAAATATTTATATAACGATATTTCAATAAAAATATGTATTTCTTATTGTCTGTAAATGATGACTGAAATTGTATTTTTTTGGTTAAAAATACTATTTAATGAGTTTTTATAGAAATAAAAGATTATATGTTGGTAATTATTGATATCGTTATTTTAAATTAGTAATTTTGGAATGTGATCCCACTATATGTAGAACCTCAATCCAATTTCTCGGTGTATATACATTTTATATTTTTTTTGAAACACATTTGTTTTAATTAATTAATTTTGTTTCAGGGGTCAGGGTTGGCCTATAACTAGGGTAGAGGATAATGATCCATGTTGTGGTTGTAAAAATACATGTTATAGCAATAAAAAATGAGATCATTTTTCACTCCGTAAAAATTATTTATATATGTGGGGACCCCCAGTGGTGGATGGTTATGATGACACCTAATGAGGCGCAATATGATATGAAAATAATAATTAATTAATGTTTTAATGATTTTTGGGGGCTTGGGTGTTTTTTTTAAAAAAATGGAGGTTACAATTTGTATGTAAGTAATAATGATGCATCATACCATTATTTCATTACCACATAAACTTCAATTTTATCCCTGATCGCCACTATAACCAAGAATCATCAGTTGTGATCAAGATCCAATTGAAATCCTACTAGTCTCTCATCGTTATTTCATCATTTATTCCACTGAAATATAGATTATTATAGATCTTTATTGTTTCATTATTCCCAAAATATTATTATACTTTTACAATTTCTACATAACTATTTTGAATCAAAGGATAATACTAGATTACCAGATTTCAACATGTATGAAGATGGTGGTCCATATTCCCATCCCATTGTGTAGGTTAATTTTCATTATCTTTGGGATGGGTAGTCACAATTTTGTATCATATGATCACCCTAAAATTAAAATTATAACAATTAATTTTAAATTAATATTTATTTATTCTTTTTTATTAAATGTTAGTTGGTCATTGTTTTGGTAACCCTAGGGGATTCCTCACTTATGAAACAGACCCTATAAAATAGTTATGTGATATTAAAAAACTATAATGGTATATGATTAAAATGAGATAATGAAATTTATAAATTTCATATTATATTATGATCATAGACCATGGTTATGTAGTGAATTCATAAATTATGAATGTATTTGAAAATCATATATAGAAGGTACAAATTATGAAATGTAAAGGATTCATAATTTATTTTGTAATGTATTTTGGTTAATTATAAATTTTTAATAGAAAAAAAATGTAATTTTAGTTTGATGTTATTTTTTATATAGGATAATTGAAAATAGGTTATAATAATACTTTAAAAGTTGTAATTATTATCTTTTAATGGGTTCTATGATTTGATTGATTCTATTCATTGGTAAACCATAGACTATAAAAATGTGTTGAATTTGAAAACTGAAAAAGGACCTTTTTGAAATATTATTGATGTGGAAAGTAAAATTATTAGGGATGTTATGATAATTTAATTTGGAAATGACATTATGTGTTCCTAGTTTCCATGTGATACTCGATTCATGGGAAAGTTGGGATGATCAGTCAGATTCTATGATAATTTCATGATAGTCTATTGGATTCCTTGTGATTCTTATTTCATGGGAGTTAAGTGTTGAGATATTGGATTCTAATGGAATGGCATGATGAGGATATATATACCAATGTAATATTTTATTATTGTGAATTTTAATATGAGTTCCTAAATTCCTTATGAACACCAGGATATGTTCATAAATTTACTATGATGGCTAATGGTGGGAATTCTAGAATGAGTTCCTATATTCTATTAGAATTATAGGATGAGAACTTAGATTCTGTATGGTAATTAATGATATTGTGAATTATATTATGAACTCCTATATTCAATAAGGTTATAATGGTTATAACAGTTATCATGGTAGGCCTTGTGATACCCCAACATCTTCCAAAGCAGGTAGACTATTTTTTATTAGTTATACAGTAATACCTTATCTCTCATATAGATAATATGGTTGGTATTATCTCATTACGTAATTAAAGACAAATTTTTATTTTATATAGTAGGTATAACAAACCCCAAGTTTTATTGATTATCTTTGGTCTTAAAATTTATTATTTACATTGTACACAGATTTTACTTATAGAACCCTGCATGTACTTTCACATCAAACAAGAGGTGGCATCCTATTATGTTATTATCAAACCTACCTTGACCTCTATGATACTCATGTACCAATGTAAATGAATCCATTTTTTCAGACTATACAAGTGTAGTGACATGTTTTTTGTTTACAGTTTGATCAACTATGATAGAGCATGGGAGTATGATACTGGTCTTGGACATGATGTCTTTTTGATATTTTCCTAATTTTCAGGTGGCATTTTGGGTTATGATATACGATTTTATATTTTGTGACTTATAAAAATTATACATGGTTTATCTATTTATTACATTATTTATATAGATCATATTTAGAACATTCTTGGTTATCCATTTATTTCTTATCTATCTAGATGATGTAGTGAATTCTGTTTTTTAGTTGTTTTTATACTACGGTAGGTTGGTATATTATCCCCATAGTAAAACATTATACTTATAATGGTAGTTAGTAGTTTATTTTATATGGGTATCAACACATGAGGGAATGTCTCGCACCAACCCTATTAATTGATGTCGTGGCATATGAGAAAATGCATTGCAATATCTATTATAATGAGGGGTTTGATCGATACCACTTTTGCCGATGGGTTAGCATGATGTAGCTCATGATTATGGATAATCTTGATATAACTCATGATAAATTGGGATCATATATGTCTTTCCAATGAATTTGGTAATGGGATTGAATTAACTAGATGGATGTTACCCTTATGTAATGATCACATTTACTAAATAAATGAAATTCATTAGAGATTAAGGACTTAATGAGACAGAATTTACTCCTAAAAGGAAATTAGAATAATAATATCTATGTGATTCAATTATAAGAATATGATGTTCCAAGATACCAATATGATTTTCTACTATTTTAATTGGTATTCGTTGAATTATTACGATTAAAAATGTAAAAAAAAAGTTTTTATGTTTTATGATTTTTTATAACCATTTAGGGATAAAAATAATTGTTATTATAGGAATGGTTTTATAATTTTTGTGGAATCCCACATGATGAATATTATTTCCTTAATGATTTATTGTGATCGTTTTTATAAATTATTTAGTGAAATAAGTTTATTTTATTGGTATGTGAATGATTATTTATGTTAAAATATTAATCGGAATAATGAAAACATTATTATCATTTTCATGATGTTCAAAACATAGTAATGGGTTCCCTTTCATTTTATATCACATAATAAAAGTTTTATGATCATCTTTTGTTTTAAAGTATCCTTGATAGAGCCAAATAATTAGTATAAAAAATAATAAATTCTACGTACAAGTTAAAAAAATTGGTAATGAATGGATAAATTTTTTCATGAGTGAAAAAGGATGGTGAACATAATAAAATGGGTTTTCAAAACGGATGAAATGTGTTAGTGTTCACTATGAAGTATATTTTTTTAATAATTTATAAAATATATAATCTAAAATGATATTGGTAATGTAATAAAGTTTCTACATTATCATAAATTGTGAATATATGGATTTATTTTGATATATAACATTATAAGACTTCTCTTGGGTAGGAAACCATCCTTTTTACATCAAACATATATCACTAGTTTCAATCATCGATTTCATTTTCATTTTCCCTAAACTAATAAGATTTAATATATAAAGGGACTAATTATGAGAAATCTATGTTACCACCTATCAAGCTTTGAGTAGCATAGTATAGATCCACCCCTCAATAGAGGCATTCCCTTGATTATGATACAAATAAGAGATTATATAATCAAATTTACATATAAAAATATAGATTTATTAGCCTTACCCAAAAAATTTATAGGATGAACTATTACCAATACCCATTATAGAGTCTGTAATATTAAATTTCAACAGTAGAGACAAACCATCATGTACATTAAAATACAAATGTATGCCATTCCTTTGAACCTTAATTTTAGAAGGAATAAATCTTCAAAAAACCTTTTAAAATTGAAAATTATACCTAAGTGGAATAATATTAATCTAGGGGTCTTTTCCCATAGAACATTCCTATAACAACCTTACATTATATTACACACAGAGACATGATTTATTACTAAAAAATCTTCAATTTATAAAAAAATGTAAGATCAATAGGAATCGTGTCTCTGCAGATTAGGAACATTTCATAACAAATTAAAACATAAAACACACAACATCTATATTGAAAACATCCTTTACAGAACCAATATATTTCCTTGTACTTTGCATTTCATAGGATAACATGAGGACATAAATGTGAAAAGGGTGAGTTATAAAGCCCATTAATGGTGTAAACAAGGCATAACATGAATAATAAAATACATATTAGGAAATAGGCATATCGATGGAGCATAAAAGAAACATGAACATAATGTAATAATATAACATAATTATCATAATATGGAAATGTGGCCACAACACATAACATTGAATTAGCCTGATCCAAGGATCATTGAACATAGAGCATGAGTAAAACCTCATTGAACATGAAATTACACGAGTAAATACTCATTAAAATATAAATATAATGAGTAAAACATCCCTGCACTTGACGTATAATGATACAAATCTTTACCCAACGCAATGGAGCGCTATTAGGGCACACCCATCTTAAAAATTTCATTCCATGCATAAGAGTTCCACATGGATCATAAAAAATGGATTCAGCATCATTTACTCCAAGATAAATGAATGTGGAATTAATAAAAGAAATAATATAATCAATATGTAAATGTTCATAAAGTTAAATAACCTTGATAGAGAAATGGTGATGGTATTCACTACAGAATGACTTTGTCTTGGAAGAAAGCTGTGCAATTTCGGAAGCATGACAGTGTGACATAAGAATTCCTAAAAATGGTTATGAAGAGATAAAGGGGTGTATCCTCATATTTACATGAAATGAGAAGTATGTGGTTCCTATAGATACATCTCCCAACATATGTAATGGAATTTCGATTCATAATACAGAATAATTTCTTGACTATAAATGAGGAGAGAGAAATTCCATACGAATTTTAGGCATGATAATAGGTGTACATTGGAGGAATTAATGAGAGATAAATGGGTCTATCATCATACAAACACAAATAGGGAAGTATGGGGGAGGTATGAAATCATACCACAACATTTATAATTAAAAATAAAAGGGTGTAAAAATATCAAGAAACATGGATAAAATGAGAAAGAAAGGAATCCCTTACTTGGAAGCATGATATGAAAGGATTGAGAGAGGATGGATAGAGGATTTTTGGGATATTGGGAACTTTGAGAGGATTATAGAGAGAGGGGGTAGGAGTTAGGATGAACACTAAAGGATTTTAGTGAAGATTATGTTTGAGATTGGGTGGGTTTATATAGGAAAAGAAATAGAATTATTCATTATTTTGGTTTGGGAAACCACATATTAAACTAATGAAACCCAAAAAATATCCCATGGTTTTCCCATGGGTTTTTTCGAAAGGGGAGTGGGAAAAAATATTATATAATTCTAGTGTCTAAAATTCTTAAAAAAAGAGGGTTGTTTATTTGGAGGTGAGTCATACTCTCATGGAAAATAAATCCGACAAATGTAAAATCAAATTATTTTAATGCTATGAAATATATTGGCTGAAATTAATGTTTATATAATTTTATTACATCACTATTGGGACATTATGATTTCATAAGACACATTATATATTTAAACTGTACTTAATTATTACCCAAAAACTCAATAGACATAGAAAATTATGAAAAATTCGCCATTGGATAATTTCGATAACATTATTCCAAAAATAATATTAATTTTATACAAATAAATTTCTAAATATACGAATTTCCACTTTAAAAAAACCTTAATTTTTCTAAAATTCAAGGGTTTTGATAAAAATACATTTAAAACCATAATAAAAGTTACAATTGTATTAATAATTATTATAAGATAATTTATAAATAAAAAAAAGTAATTAAATAATAATAATATTTTATTAAAATATTATTTACTTCAAAAATCCATTAATTTATCTAAAGAGATTCTTTAGTTGAATGTTAACTAAAAATAATATTTGCAGTTTAAAAAACTATTTATAGAGTAATAATAATAAAATGACTGTATATTTTTTTACATAAAAGATAATGCACATAATAATAGTGATAAGGTCTTGTTACATAACCCTTTATAACACCCACATAAGACTGCCAGGTAAGGTGTGTGATGGTGACACACTTTTCGGGTTGGTCAGATAACATCCCTCGGGTGGTAATCTCTATCAACATCCACTTCTCTCGTAGTCGGTTCTGCTATAGCTTAACTTATTGAATATAGGATTGGGATTGGTCAAGAGCGAAGCCCAATGACATCATATCCTTTTCGAACTCCGACAAATGGGCTTCGTACATCGCAAGTGTACTAGATGAGGCCATCACTTTATTTTTCTGAGTAAATTGGAATTGTTAAAGCCCTACATGTAATCACTGTTCAATGGATGTATTAGAAATGGTAACAATTATTAAAAGTATTTTAAAAATCGAAAATCATAAAACCAAATAAGTGCATTTGCTATATAACCATTTCACATAATAATAAATTTAATTATATCAAGTGGAATTTCTATTATTAAAAGTTTAGGTCGTTATAATCATTCAACCTTAAGAAATTTCTCCCTCGAAATTTCCTTTTCCCATACTAAAACAGATGTAGGTAAATCTTCTTCATAACTTACTCGGATTCCCATGTTGCTTCTATAAAGTTCTTGTTTCTCCAAAACCCTTTCATGAAGGGAATTGCCTTATTTTGTAGAACTTTTCCATATGATCTAATATCTTCGCTAGTTTCTCCGCGTAATAAAGATCATGCTATAACTGTACATCTTATGAAGAGAGTACATGTGAAGGGTCTAGTATGTACATACATAATAGAGATATGTGAAAGGCATCTTGTACATTGTGCATGGTAGGTGTAATATAACGACCCATACTTTACATACATTGTTACTACTTCAAAATTGAAGCACACTTATTACAACATATGACAAAACCACAAAGGACCGTATAGGTATAGTGTCTTTAGAAACTGGGAAACATAAACAACTGGTTCATAAATCTTCTACAGTGTCTCCCATTTATTTCATCATATCTAGGGTCCCTTTTAGCATATTCTACTTAATATCCATCTTCCTGACCTGGGGAAAAGAAAACATAAAAGGGTGAGCTCATATGCTCAGCAAGGGCAAATAAAGGAAATAAAAATCATATCATATCCTTTTGAAAATCAAAACCTGCAAAAGAGATCATAATATCTTAACATGGAATAAATCATAGAAGTGAAATTGAGATCCCCATAATCATAACATAAAACTTGAAACTTTGTGGCATGCACACATAATCATGGAAATCATTTCTTGTTAGTCATGACTCATTGCCAAGACTATCTTAGTGGACAAAGTCCCTTTCTGAACCGAGTTCACTCCTCGTTTCAGTCCTGTATCACTGAACCGAAATAACCTTCCGTTCCAGCCATGTCTATCTCATGAGATATAAAATCTTTACCCAATGCATTGGAGGGAGATATAGGTCCCACCCATCTTATAATGAATCCTTTCATATGTGTGCCACATAATCATTAAACATACATCATCGCATAACACATATAACAAAAATGGGATTCTTGAAACATCATGACATCATAAATCAATTCATAAATGATAAAGGAATTCATAAACATAATTCCATCACAACATAGTCAAACCAATGTAAAAATATGGATAGAAACAGAACCCTTTATTATCTTAGATGGAAAATAATTTTGATAAAACACTTGAATTGAATTCTTGAGGAAAATATCCTTTCTTCTTCAAAAACATTTTTCCTTTCATAACATGTCATACAACTTTAAAATAAAAGAAGTTGATTAAAAATAAACTTGAAAACTTGTAAAGGAAGCTTCTTTGAAGTAATGTTTTAAAAATCCATTCATGCCGTATAAGTTAAAAAAACATTCTTCGTACTTTTGTCAGAAAAGTCAAAAAGTACCTCGTACGGAAAAACGACAAAAGATTCCTTTCATATTCTTTACTAAAAACTCACCTAAGGGTAAAATTGGATTTAAACTATTTCAAGTGGATGGAAACAATATTACATATTGAGGGAACATGGATGTGGATCATAAAATACACCCCAGTAAATACTTACGAATAAACAATCTCGGATAAAAATGAGATTGTGATATTTCCCTTACCTTAGGTCCAATTTGCTTTGTTCGTGTCCGAAGCTCCTGTATAATGGTTTAAATAATGTTATTGACTTATTCCAGAATCATACATATTGATATGAGATCATATATGGTCATATTATTAACTTCTTGTTAGTAATATTTCATTATTACTTGTTACTCGGGTCTTTATAACTTTTTGTTCTTATGCGTGTTTTGTTGAATAAATTCTTATTCTTATATTTAGGTTATAGATAATTAATTTCCAGAATGGAATTAGTGTAGTATATACCATATTCATTCATTCAATTCATTTATATAATCATTATGAAATGAAGATCATGTAGAACGAGTCGCATCACATCGTGGAGACGGTATTCCGTACGTACGCACGAGTGATGATATCATTCCTATGATCGTGGAATTGTATTGGAGTATATATATATTATTTCAGTATCAATATTACTTCATAATAATCATATTTAGTTACTCATTACACCATTATAACCATCCTTGTAAGGTGATGGTGGAAAATAGATTACACCACGGCGTGGAGACGGTATTCCTTACGTACGCACGCGCGATGATTTCATTTTTCCGTAGGATGGATAGAAGGTGAATTAGGTTTGTTTCATATTTATAATAACATATCAGTATGTAAGTAATACTGATGTTATTACTTTATCATGAAACAACTGAAGAATAAGAAGTTGAAGAAGAAAGAAATTGAAAAGATCGGTAATGGATATTACCTCTTCTTTGGAACGCCTCTTCGAATCCTCCACTTAAGGAACTAAGAGTGGTCTTTGGAGAAGACCAGGACCTCTAGGACTATTCTAGGGAAGTGGAGAGGAGAAAATTTCAGGGGTTGGCCGAGCTTGAGTGCTCAATTTGGTGGGAGGAGGAGGGGGAGGAGGTGCCCTTTTATAAGGGAGGAGAGGGGCACCTTAGGAATATCTCAAAATATTATTTTATATTAAAGTCAAAATCGGTTTATAATGGTTCCAAAGGGTCTTATTTAGAAGCAAATGTGGGGATGGGTCGAAATCCTGTCAACCAATAGGATTTAGACAAGTTTAGGGTATTATTTTAACCTTATCAATTAGATTTAACTCTAAGTTAATTAATTTAACTTTTACCGTGTCTTTTTGTTTTCTTTCACTATATGGTTAATACACTTACTATAACATGCCAAACGAACCCCAAATTGTTTATTATTAATATATATATCCTTATCTAAGTCATTTGGCCGAACCTTAGATTTTTAGGAATAAAATAACAATTAATAATATAATATTTTATTTAAAAACTATTTTGTGTCAATTTTGACACTATTTGATATATGATTTTTGTCAAAGTCATAACAGAATTATATGTTCGAACCAAGTTTATTAAATCAATACTAATATATCATAGTAACCTAGAAAATTAGTGAAATTCATAAAAAGTCTCAAATTACATTTATTTTGGTATTTATATTATCAATTTTTTCAATATTTCATTAATAAGATAATTACTGCATCATCTTTGTGTCATAAATAAATTAAATTATTTGATGTCTAAAAATTACAAATAAAATACCATCATGTAGGAAAGCTTTTTAGCTTTCTAATGAATATTTACAATCGAATTTATCTTATGTATAACCCTATATTAAAAATGATTTACTTATTAAACTTTGATTTTAACTATTTTAACCCTTCTTTAAATAAATTAGTAATAAATGTCCTAATCTAATCCAAGTGGGCCTAAATGGTCATATTTTATTCCTAAGTTTGTTTTTGGTCGAATTAAACTTGTCCAATAGAATTAGGACAAGTGTTAGGGTAATATTAATATCATATTTACCCTTAGTTACCCTATTTACTATTAACCGCGGTAAAAAAAGTAAAAAGTTACTATTCACCAAAAAATTATTTTCATCTCATTGAACCACATTTTAGTCCTTGATATTAACCGTGTCTCTCGGATTTTCGAAATTCCAATCACAGAAGCGGTAAAATTAAGTTTTATGCAAAATTCGGTTTTTAACCTACCACTTAGTGGTTTCACTATTCATCAAAAATTGAAAGTTTTCAGAAAAATACCAAAATTTCACCCTAGGCTAATTTTGATATTCTGAGTCCAAAAATGAAGTCCATTTTGAAAAATAAAATTTATAAAATTTTAAAAAGTGGTTATTACTATTCATAACGGCTAGTTTTAATAGCATATTGTTGTTTAGTGAAACTCGGTATTGCGTACGACGCAAGCTATCGAGGAAGGTCGCGATTGTGTGCAAAGCAAGCCAAGCAAGTGTTGTGTAGAAAAAGATTCCTTTGATGATTTATATAACATAAAAGTCTCGGGTGTTACATTCTACCCTCCTTAAAAAGAATTTCGCCCTCGAAATTCGTCACTTTGTGACAAACAAATGAGGATACTTCTCCCTCATCATATCCTCAAGCTCCCATGTAGCTTCTTCAAATTGGTGGTTTCTCCATAAAACTTTCACCAAGCGAGTGGTCTTGTTTCATAGGACTTTTTCGCTACGATCCAGAATCTCTATCGGCTGTTCTTCATAAGAAAGATCTTGCTCCAGCGGTACAACTTCTGAGCTGAGTACATGTGAAGGATCTGGTATGTACTTTCTCAGGAGAGATACGTGGAACACATCGTGAACTTGAGAGAGATTCGGTGGAAGCGCCAATCGGTAAGCTACCTTCCCAACACGATCCAGTATTTCAAAAGGACCGATATATCTAGGGCTCAACTTCCCCTTCTTTCCAAATCTCATAACCCTCTTCCAGGGAGATATTCGTAAGAACACTTTATCGCCCACTTCAAACTCTAGGTCTTTTCTTCGGTTGTCGGCATAACTTTTCTGTCGACTCTGAGCTGCTCTTATGTGTTGTTGAATAGATCTAACCTTTTCTGCCATTTCATCAACGAGATCAGGTCCTAATAGCTTTCTTTCCCCAACTTCATCCCAGCAAGTTGGAGTCCTGCATTTATTTCCATAGAGAGCTTCATAAGGAGCCATCTGAATACTGGAGTGAAAGCTATTATTATAAGAAAATTCCACCAAAGGTAGGTGTTGATCCCAACCTCCTTTGAAATCCATAGAGCAACCTCTCAACATATCTTCTAGGGTTTGAATTGTTCTCTCAGACTGACCGTCTGTCTGGGGATGATAAGCAGTGCTGAAACTCAACTCTGTATCCAGAGTATGCTGAAGACTTCGCCAAAACTTCGAGGTAAATCTTGGATCCCGATCAGATATAATAGAAAGTGGTACTCCATGCAATCTTACCACTTCCTTTACATATATCCTGGCAAGCTGATCTAGAGAGAAATCCTCTCTAATAGCAATGAAGTGTGCAGACTTTGTAAGACGATCAACTATGACCCAGATAGCATTATTGCCTTTGGATGTTTTAGGAAGTCCTGTGACAAAGTCCATAGTGATGTTTTCCCATTTCCATTCGGGTATGGGTAATGGTTGTAACATCCCCTTAGACTTCTATCTCTCAGCTTTAACTTGTTGACAAACCAAGCATCGAGAGACATATTCAGCAACATCTCTTTTCATGCCATCCCACTAGAAGTACTCTTTCAGGTCCCTATACATCTTCGTGCTTCCAGGATGAATAGAGAATGAAGAACTATGAGCCTCATCCAGCAGCTCTTTCTTTAATTCGGGGATGGGAGGAACACAAACCCGATTCCTGAACTTTATTATCCCATCACAATCAAGGTTGAATTCAGGAACATTTCTCACCTTCTTTTGTAACTCGACATCTTCTTTCTGTGCCTCTTTAATCTTCACATGTATAGATGGTTGAACATTCATTTGAGAAAGATAAGATTTTTCCCCTTCCATTATAATTCCAAGATCCATCCTTTGTAAATCCATAAATATTGGATCTTTTGTGATCCTCGTCATGGATAAACTAGCATGGTCTTGTCGACTTAATGCATCTGCCACCTTGTTTGCTTTCCCAGGGTGGTAATGGATTGAGCAGTCATAATCCTTAATCAGCTCCAACCATCTTCTTTGGCGCATATTCAGCTCCTTTTGTGTGAAAATATACTTTAAACTTTTATGATCAGTATAAATATCACACCTTTCACCATAAAGGTAATGCCTCCAAATCTTTAATGCAAAGATTACCGCAGCCAGCTCCAAATCATGTGTTGGGTAATTTTGCTCATGGATTTTCAACTGTCGTGAGGCATAAGCTATCACCATATCATTTTGCATAAGAACACACCCCAATCCCTTCTTGGATGCATCACTGTAGATCACAAACCATTCTCCACTACAAGGCAGTGTGAGCACAGGTGCACTGGATAACCTTCTTTTCAACTCCTTGAAATTCTCTTCACATTCCTCTGTCCAGACAAACTTAACTCCTTTCCGAGTCAACTTGGTGAGTGGATTAGATAATCGTGAAAAATCTTTTACAAAACGTCGATAATATCCAGCCAAACCAATAAAACTTCGGATCTCAGTTACTGTTGTTGGTCTTGACCATCTTTCGATAACCTCTGTTTTTGCTGGATCCACAGATATCCCCTCTTTTGAGATTATATGACCCAAAAATGCAACTTTTTGAAGCCAAAATTCACACTTGGTAAATTTGGCATAAAGCTTCTCTTTTCTCAGGGTATTCAATATAATTCTCAAGTGATCTTCATGCTCTTCCTTTCTCTTTGAATAGACAAGAATATCATCTATAAAGACTACCACAAATTGATCAAGATAGTCTCTAAAGACTCTATTCATTAGATCCATGAAGATAGCAGGGGCATTAGTAAGACCAAATGGCATCACTATAAATTCATAGTGTCCATACCTTGTACGGAAAGCCGTCTTTGGTATATCCTCTCTTTTGACCCTTAATTGATGATACCCTGAACGAAGATCAATCTTGGAAAAGTATTGAGCTCCGCGTAGTTGGTCAAATAAGTCATCAATGCGTGGGAGAGGATATTTGTTCTTGATAGTGATCTTGTTAAGTTCTCGATAATCAATGCAGAGTCTCATTGATCCATATTTCTTATTAACAAATAGAACAGGTGCTCCCCAAGGTGACGCACTAGGGCGTATGAATCCCTTATCAAGATTCTCTTGGAGTTGCTTCTTCAATTCCTGCAACTCAATTGGGGCCATTCTATAAGGTGTCTTTGAAATAGGCAAAGCACCCGGTACGAGTTCTATTGAAAACTCAACTTCACGATTTGGTGGAAGACCCGGTAATTCCTCCGGAAAGACATCATCAAACTCCCATACAATGGGCATATTCTTAATCGTGAGTTTCTCACCAACTATTTGAGATAAATAACCTTCATTTAGTGGAATCAATACCCATAAGATGGAAGAAATTTCCACTGGAAGGTTATGTTCATCCTTGCATTGATAGACGATCGTAGATTGATCTGGAATATGAAATGTGACTTCCCTTCTTTGGCAATCGATATGAGCTCCATGTAGAGAAAGCCAATCCATGCCAAGAATCACATCAAATTCCACTAAAGGAAGGATCAAAAGATTTGCAGGAAGCACTTTCCCACAAACTTCGATCGGAGAAGAATTATAAACTTCTGATGCGATTGATGTTCCATTAGGTGTTGTCACAGCTAACTCAACATCTAATTGTTGAGGTAATACGGTGATACCCTTATAAAATTTTTCAGAAATAAAAGAGTGGGTGGATCCAGAATCAAATAAAACATTTTCTACTTTAGAGTGGATGGTAAGTGTACCTTTCACCACATCGTTATCGTACTCCACATCACTGATAGAAATTGCATGTGACTTTCCTTTGTCTTTAGCCTTAAGAGTTTGTTGACGTCGACCATCATCATCAACCCTTGGATTTGGGCATTGATTGGCATAATGCCCCATATCCTTGCACTTGAAACATTGACGTGTAGTAGGTTCATTCTGTGTATCCCTTCCTTTGTTTGCGTCATTAGACATCTTCTTCCCATTATCACGGCATTCAAATGCCCGATGACCTTCCTTTCCACATTTAAAACATTTACTTGTCCCTTTAAGACAACTCCCTCCATGTTTCTTTCCACACTTTGAGCATAAGGGAAAGTTCATCTTCTTTTCCGTGTGCTCTTTAGATTTTTCTTTGAATTCCATCTTCCTCTTTTTATCAAACCCATGTGACTGATAGGTTACTCCAATCTCTATCTCGACTTTGAGAGCACATCGAACGATTTCCTCGTAGCTATTGAAGTCCCTTATGGC
The DNA here is from genome assembly GCA_963277665.1 of Viscum album. Classification (NCBI taxonomy): domain Eukaryota; kingdom Viridiplantae; phylum Streptophyta; class Magnoliopsida; order Santalales; family Viscaceae; genus Viscum; species Viscum album. The sequence continues at coordinate 1,260,175,655 of OY728145.1, read as the reverse complement.
TAACGCCCTTCGAAGACTTGGTTTTAAGCCACTAAAGAATCGATCGATCTTACTCTCAGGTTGGATAATAATACCAGAAGCGTACCTTGCAAGTCTGGTAAAATTTGCTTCATAGGTACCAACAGATTCATCATCCCTTTGCTTCAGTTCAAGGAACTCTTTCTCCATCTTTGTTCGGAGAATACGAGGGAAGTACTTATTGAAAAATAAGTTCTTGAACTCGTCCCATTCCATAGACTCAATTTCATCCCTTTGCCTCGTATTCTTAACAAGATTCCACCATTTATCCGCATCTCCTTCCAAACGATACACTGCTAGGATGACTTTATCATGCTCAGAACATTGAAGAACTGAAAATATCTTTTCAGTAGTACTAATCCATTGTTCAGAAACTAATGGATCAGTAGACCCGCTGAAAGATGGTGGACGCTGCCTCATGAAGGATTCAACAGAATGTTGCTCCCTCCTTTGTTCGTTTGGAAATCCTGCATGATTCATAGCTTGAGAAAGTTGTGTGAGCATGGATACAAGATTTTGCATTCCAACTCCCATATCGTTTGGTTTCTCAGGGGGACAATCATTGCATTGCCCATCGCATTCCGCATTAACACGGTTCCTTCGGGTTCCAGCCATTGACTAAAACCAAGAAGAATAGTGTGTGCAACACTAATTATAATAAGAAAACCACATAATTCAAGAATAAAATTTTCATGCTTATGGTCTTATCCTAGGTTATTCAAGGCCATTTCTAAAACACTAAGATTGTGTTCTATGCTTAGACTTATCCTTATGGTTCTTACTAAGGCTTTCACATCCTAGTTTCCAAAGGTTGACTATACCTTTCCTCTGATACCAACTATAACGACCCATACTTTACATACATTGTTACTACTTCAAAATTGAAGCACACTTATTACAACATATGACAAAACCACAAAGGACCGTATAGGTATAGTGTCTTTAGAAACTGGGAAACATAAACAACTGGTTCATAAATCTTCTACAGTGTCTCCCATTTATTTCATCATATCTAGGGTCCCTTTTAGCATATTCTACTTAATATCCATCTTCCTGACCTGGGGAAAAGAAAACATAAAAGGGTGAGCTCAAATGCTCAGCAAGGGAAAATAAAGGAAATAAAAATCATATCATATCCTTTTGAAAATCAAAACCTGCAAAAGAGATCATAATATCTTAACATGGAATAAATCATAGAAGTGAAAATGAGATCCCCATAATCATAACATAAAACTTGAAACTTTGTGGCATGCACACATAATCATGGAAATCATTTCTTGTTAGTCATGACTCATTGCCAAGACTATCTTAGTGGACAAAGTCCCTTTCGGAACCGAGTTCACTCCTCGTTTCAGTCCTGTATCACTAAACCGAAATAACCTTCCGTTCCAGCCATGTCTATCTCATGAGATATAAAATCTTTACCCAATGCATTGGAGGGAGATATAGGTCCCACCCATCTTATAATGAATCCTTTCTTATGTGTGCCACATAATCATAAAACATACATCATCGCATAACACATATAACAAAAATGGGATTCTTGAAACATCATGACATCATAAATCAATTCATAAATGATAAAGGAATTCATAAACATAATTCCATCACAAAATAGTCAAACCAATGTAAAAATATGGATAGAAACAGAACCCTTTATTATCTTAGATGGAAAATAATTTTGATAAAACACTTGAATTGAATTCTTGAGGAAAATATCCTTTCTTCTTCAAAAACATTTTTCCTTTCATAACATGTCATACAACTTTAAAATAAAAGAAGTTGATTAAAAATAAACTTGAAAACTTGTAAAGGAAGCTTCTTTGAAGTAATGTTTTAAAAATCCATTCATGCCGTATAAGTTAAAAAAACATTCTTCGTACTTTTGTCGGAAAAGTCAAAAAGTACCTCGTACGGAAAAACAACAAAAGATTCCTTTCATATTCTTTACTAAAAACTCACCTAAGGGTAAAATTGGATTTAAACTATTTCAAGTGGATGGAAACAATATTTCATATTGAGGGAACATGGATGTGGATGATAAAATACACCCCAGTAAATACATACGAATAAACAATCTCGGATAAAAATGAGATTGTGATATTTCCCTTACCTTAGGTCCAATTTGATTTGTTCGTGTCCGAAGCTCCTGTATAATGGTTTAAATAATGTTATTGACTTATTCCAGAATCATACATATTGATATGAGATCATATATGGTCATATTATTAACTTCTTGTTAGTAATATTTCATTGTTACTTGTTACTCGGGTCTTTATAACTTTTTGTTCTTATGCGTGTTTTGTTGAATAAATTCTTATTCTTATCTTTAGGTTATAGATAATTCATTTCCAGAATGGTATTAGTGTAGTATATACCATATTAATTCATTCAATTCATTTATATAATCATTATCAAATGAAGATCATGTAGAACGAGTCGCATCACATCGTGGAGACGGTATTCCGTACGTACGCACGAGTGATGATATCATTCCTATGATCGTGGAATTGTATTGGAGTATATATATATTATTTCAGTATCAATATTACTTCATAATAATCATATTTAGTTACTCATTACACCATTATAACCATCCTTGTAAGGTGATGGTGGAAAATAGATTACACCACGGCGTGGAGACGGTATTCCGTACGTACGCACGCGCGATGATTTCATTTTTCCGTAGGATGGATAGAAGGTGAATTAGGGTTGTTTCATATTTATAATAACATATCAGTATGTAAGTAATACTGATGTTATTACTTTATCATGAAACAACTAATGAATAAGAAGTTTAAGAAGAAAGAAATTGAAAAGATCGGTAATGGATATTACCTCTTCTTTGGAACGCCTCTTCGAATCCTCCACTTAAGGAACTAAGAGTGGTATTTGGAGAAGACCAGGACCTCTAGGACTATTCTAGGGAAGTGGAGAGGAGAAAATGGCAGGGGTTGGCCGAGCTTGAGTGCTCAATTTGGTGGGAGGAGGAGGGGGAGGAGGTGCCCTTTTATAAGGGAGGAGAGGGGCACCTTAGGAATATCTCAAAATATTATTTTATATTAAAGTCAAAATCGGTTTATAATGGTTCCAAAGGGCCTTATTTCGAAGCTAAAGTGGGGATGGGTCGAAATCCTATCAACCAATAGGATTTAGACAAGTTTAGGGTATTATTTTAACCTTATCAATTAGATTTAACTCTAAGATAATTAATTTAACTTTTACCGTGTCTTTTTGTTTTCTTTCACTATATGGTTAATACACTTACTATAACATGCCAAACGAACCCCAAATTGTTTATTATTAATATATATATCCTTATCTAAGTCATTTGGACGAACCTTAGATTTTTAGGAATAAAATAACAATTAATAATATAATATTTGATTTAAAAACTATTTTGTGTCAATTTTGACACTATTTGATATATGATTTTTGTCAAAGTCATAACAGAATTATATGTTCGAACCAAGTTGATTAAATCAATACTAATATATCATAGTAACCTAGAAAATTAGTGGAATTCATAAAAAGTCTCAAATTACATTTATTTTGGTATTTATATTATCAATTTTGTCAATATTTCATTAATAAGATAATTACTGCATCATCTTTGTGTCATAAATAAATTAAATTATTTGATGTCTAAAAATTACAAATAAAATACCATCATGTTGGAAATCGTTTTAGCTTTCTAATGAATATTTACAATCGAATGTATCTTATGTATAACCCTATATTAAAAATAATTTACTTATTAAACTTTGATTTTAACTATTTTAACCCTTCTTTAAATAAATTAATAATAAATGTCCTAATCTAATCCAAGTGGGCCTAAATGGTCATATTTTATTCCAAAGTTTGTTTTTGGTCGAATTAAACTTGTCCAATAGAATTAGGACATGTGTTAGGGTAATATTAATATCATATTTACCCTTAGTTACCATATTTACTATTAACCGCGGTAAAAAAAGTAAAAAGTTACTATTCACCAAAAAATTATTTTCATCTCATTGAACCACATTTTAGTCCTTGATATTAACCGTGTCTCTCGGATTTTCGAAATTCCAATCACAGAAGCGGTAAAATTAAGTTTTATGCAAAATTCAGTTTTTAACCTACCACTTAGTGGTTTCACTATTCATCAAAAATTGAAAGTTTTCAGAAAAATACCAAAATTTTACCCTAGGCTAATTTTGATATTCTGAGTCCAAAAATGAAGTCCATTTTGAAAAATAAAATTTATAAAATTTTAAAAAGTGGTTATTACTCTTCATAACGGCTAGTTTTAATAGCATATTGTTGTTTAGTGAAACTCGGTATTGCGTACGACGCAAGCTATCGAGGAAGGTCGCGATTGTGTGCAAAGCAAGCCAAGCAAGTGTTGTGTAGAAAAAGATTCCTTTGATGATTTATATAACATAAAAGTCTCGGGTGTTACATGTAAGTTCTTGTTGATAGGCCACATCCCTGACATGAGCAAGAATCTCGAAGGGACTGATGTACCTAGGACATAACTTCCCTTTCATTCAAAACTTTACAAACTTCTTCCATGTAGATATACATAGAAATACCATATCTCCAATATTGAACTCAATGTCTCGTCAATAGTTATTTTCATAACTTTTCTGTGGACGTTGGGATGCCTTGATATGATGTTGAATAGTTTTCACCTTCTCCACCTTTATTTGACCATTTCAGTTCCTAACAGCTTATACTCACCGACTTCATCCCAAAATGTCGATGTCCATCACCTTTTCCTAGAAACAGATTCATATGCTTCCATTAAGATACTTGAGAGGAAACTATTATTGTAGGATAATTCAACTAGTGGAAGATGTTGGTCCCATATTCCATTGAATTCAATAAATCATGGTCTTAATATATCATCCACTGTCAGAATAGTTCTCTCAGATTGGCCATCATTTTGAGGATGATAGGTTGTACTAAAATTCATTTCAGTGCTTAGAGCTTGTTGGGGACGTTTCCAGAACATCGATGTGAACCTAGAATCAAGATCCTATATAATAGATAGTGTTACTCAATGCATCGTTACCACTACTTTGATGTAAATTCGTGCAAGTTGATCTAATGAGAAGTCCACTCGAATTGCGATAAAGTGATTTGTCTTCGTAAAACAATCCACAATGACCGATATAGTATTGTTTCCGATGGATTTCCTTATATTTCTAGTGACAAAGTCAATGGTAATGTTCTCCCACTTCCATTTTGGTATGGGCAGTGGTTTCATCATCCCTTTAGAATTTGTCCTCTTACCCATCACATGTTGAAATACCAGCCACTTTGATGTACATTCCGCAGTCCACCTTTTCATATTGTCCAATAATTTTTTTTCTCAGAGATCCTGATACATTTTTGTGCTCCTTTTGTGAATGGGGATGGTTGACTTATACAAATCATCTAGAAGCTCCTTTTTTATCTCTAGATCAGATCGTACACATAATCGTGACCCAAATATCACAATTACATCCTTGTGAACAACCAACTCTAAGGATTTCCCATTTCTGATTGCTTCTACACTTTTTAGAAGTTCCACATCCATTCTTTGAGCATCCTTTATGTTATCCATGAGGTATAGTTGAGTAATCATTTCAGAAAGTATCGATAATGTTACTCCCATAATTATTTCCATGTCCATCCTATGCAAATCTAATAAGATTCGATCCTTTCCAATTCTCATCATTGATAATGATGTAGGATCCATTCCACTTAGAGCATCCTCCACATCATCTTCCTTACAAGGATGGTAGTGGACTGAGTAGTCATAATCCTTGATGAGTTTTATCCATCATTGTTGGTGCATATTAAGTTCATTTTGTTTGAATATATATTTGAGGCTCATGTGATCAGTATATATTATACAGTTCTCCCCATAGAGATAATGCCACCATATTTTCAATAGAAAGATCAGAGATGCCAAATATAGATCAATTGAAGGATAGTTTTACTGATAGATTTTCAGCTACCTTGAGGTATATTCTATCACTTTACCATTCTGCATCAACACAAATCCCATGCCCATTTTTAAATCGTCACTAATTACAATAAAAAGTTATCCACTCATGGGTAATGTGAGAATGGGTGTAGTGAAAAGCCTCCTTTTTAACTCCTTGATTCTCACATTGCATTTATCACTCGAAGAAAACATTACTCCCTTCTGAGTTAGTTTGGTAATAGGGTTGGACAATCGTGAGAAATTTCTCACAAATCGGCGATAATAACCAGATAACCCTAAGAAGCTACATTTATTTTTTATCGATGTCGGCCTCGGTCATCCCTCAATTACAACTGTCTCGGAGGGATCCAAAAATATCCCATTACATGTGATTATATGACCAAAGAATCAGAACTCATTGAACCAGAAATCACACTCTCTATACTTTTCATTGGGCTTCTCCATTCACAAGGTATTTAGTACAATTCTTAGATGCTCATCATGATCTTCCATGGTTTTGGAGTATATTATAATATCATTTATAAATACTTCCAATTTTTTTTTGAGGTAATCTCTAAAAACTCTATTCATCAACTCCATGATTATTTCTAGAGACTTATTGAGTTTGAAAGGCATCATTATGAATTCATAGTGCCCGTATCATGTCTGAAAAATAGTCTTGAGGATATATTCATTCTTCACACATAGATGATAATATACAGACCACAAATCTACCTTAGAGAATTATTGTGCTCCACATAGCAGAAAAAAATTCATCAATCCACGGATGAGGATACTTGTTCTTTATCATGATTTTTATAAGCTCACGATAATAGATGGGAGGGCACATTGACCAATCCTTATTTTTGACAAAGAGGACTAGTGCACCCCATGGTGATGCACATGGGCTTATGAACCATTTATCCAGATTATCCTGTAGTTGTTTCTTAAGCTCCTCAATCTCCACAACAGCCATTCAATATGGAGTCTTGGATATTGGAAACACTCCAGGTATATTGTAAATTAATACTTCAACATATCTTCTATGTGGATGACCAGTCAATTTCTTAGGAAACACTTCAACAAATTCCCTCAAAAATAGTCTGGTCTTCATGGATGGTTTCCTCCTTGGACTCAATCAACTGATCCAGATACACATGATCATAGGGAAGTAATATTTACACTTTAGACATTAGTGCTAAAAAAGATTAATCTTACTCCTTGCACATGTATATAATCGGGGGTCATTTCTCCGTATGGAGAGTGAATTTCTTCTCATGGAAATTTATATTGTCTATATATGATAAAATCTAATACATGTTAAGAATAACATCAAATTCCATCATAGGGAGTATGATGAGGTTCTTTTGGATGTTCAATCAACCAATTTTGATAGGTTAGGAGTTATATTCATTGTACGGAATGATTTCCCCGTTTTCTATACTCACTAGAATCAATACATCCTTGATTTATGGAGCAATTGGGATTTTTTTATTAAACTTCAGGGATAAAAAATACTGCATAGAACTAGATTAAAAAAGTGTTTTCTCTGTTATTGAATTAATAACTAGCCTACCCATCACCAATTAATTTTCAGGGTTCACTTTGGTGGTTTTGAATGAAAATCATTCCCTTACTACCATGGAGGTTTTTGGTTACCTCTAAAAACCCTTGTATGAAAGAACTGATTTTCACAGTGCCCTAGTTCATTGTAGTTGAAGCAATGAACAACATGTTGAGGTTTGAACGGAGGGTTCCTCTCATCAGTTTCATCTGCGAGTTTTTCTTGTCGGCGGTTTAAAGCTTGGTTCCCATCTCTTCAATACCTAAAGCATTTATTCATCGTCTTTAGGCAATTTCTGGGTTCTTCTTCCTACACCATTAGCATGTGGGGTGATATGTTTTCATAGAACCATTGGATTTATCCATTGGACTGCTACAATTGAAGTCCAAATTGTTCTTCTTATCCCCTTGATACCCCATAGATTCATCGATCTCCATTTCGACATTGAAGAAACATCATACAATTTCCTCATATCTATCAAAGTCATGGATCGCTAGGTCTTTCTATAGGATATTTTTTATCCCACCAAGAAGCGGTCAACATTTCATTCGGGGGTAATGATGAAGCTGGATTTGTATCATGAAAAACATGTGATGTTTCCCTTATACGCTCCAATGGTTTCATCATATGTTTTTATATTGGCAAGGAATTACCATTCCATCTTAAGTTGGATGGTGTGAGAAGAATATTTATCCAAAAACATTTTCCAAAAATCCTTTTATTCCAATTCCCTGATCTCCTACACTAAATTTGTATATTTTATCAATGTCCACCACTGATCTGATTCAGCCTCCATTCAATAAGAATCTAGATGAACCATATCATGTTAGGAACAATGAAGGATAGAGAACATTTTTCAATGAAGTTGATCTATTGTTTGGGAATTGATGGATTAGATGATCCATTAATATTATGAGTTCATTGTCTCATGAAGCTATAGGCTATGAATTATTCATTCTTGGGGGGGGGGGGTTAAATGTTCCTATTGAACCATTTTTGTATTTAATGATAGAGTTAACTGAGAGAGTATCATGAGAAAGTTCACGATTCCTTCCCCCATCGGATTGGGTATCTCATTAGAATTGTCATCACATTGTTCTTCACATCGGTTGTTAGCCCGAGTCTTCCTATTAAGGGCCATTGGATAGAATAAAAGGAATGTTATGGGAAACACATAAAGGGAAATTCACGGTAAAAACAGATGACTTAAAAAATAAATTTTATTTCCTTAACTTATGAATCTACAGTATTCAATATATGTTAGCAATGATATACATTCTAACATATATGCTTAGGGGAATTTTATTTTAATTTCCTTAATAATGGTTCATATGAAGATTTCGAATTTACCAAATCATATCCCCTGGGAGTGTCACGACTGAGAGTGCAGCAAGGCATGTTGTTGAGTAACAGGATACCCCAAGTCATGCCCAAAACTCCATGTCGGATTTTTCACTCCTTGGTACATCTGTGCCAGAGCCGCATCTACCTACTCCGATCCAGATAGGGATTTATTTTCTTGATAATCCACTAACTCAATACTCAACAAAATTTTGGTATATTATTATTATAATTAGTCATATGATTAAGGCTTTCACTAGGGTTTTCTAATGCTAATCCAAAAATAACAAAATGTATCATATGATACCAACTATAATAAACCTGGCTTTTATTACATACGTAATCGGGATTTATTACATAAACTCTTAACTTAATTAAACATGGAAGATCGAGTGGTATAGTTACTTTGGGGTTTAGGAACATTAAATTACAATGTAAAACATAAAACACAAAACATATTTATTGAAAAAATCCTTTACATAACCATGACATTCCCTCATACACACTATTACATGGGATAACTTGATGACATACATGTGAAAAGGGTGAGCTATAAATCCTAGTTAGGGAGTAAAAAAGGCATAAAATGAAGAATAAAATACATTTTAGGAAATAGTAATAACAATGAAGCATAAAATAAACATGAAAATAAAGTCATCATATAGTAAGATTTTCATAACATTTAAATGTGGCAACAACACTTAACATGGAATTAGCATGAACCAAGGCTTATTGCACACTGCGAATGAGTAAAGCCTCATTGCAGTTGAATTAGAATGAGTAAATCATCATTGCGCATTAATTATCATTATTAAATACTCATTTCACTTGAAATATCATGATAGTTATATTTACCCAATGCATTGGAGTGCTATTATGGTGAACCTTTCTAAAACATTTCATTTCATGCATAAGTGTGCCACATGGATCATAAAGCATGGATTCATCATCATTTATTCTAAAATAAAGGGATGTTTTATTAATAAATGAAATTATATAGTAAATATGTAAATTTGGATAATGCTGAATACCCATTATAAGGAAATGGACATGGTATTCACTACACAATGACTTTGGATTGGAAAAATGTAGTGTAATTTCGGTCGCATAACAGTGTGACATAAGAATTCATAACCAGGGTTGATGAGAGATAAAGGGGTGAATAATCAAATTTAAATGAAATGGGCTGTAATGGGGGAATATAGATACATGTCCCAACATATGTAATGGAATTTGGATTCATAATACAAAAACATTGCTTGAATGTAAATGAGGAGAGAGAAATTCCATACAAAATTTCGACATGGTAACAGGTGTACATGGTAGGCATTAATGAGATAGAAATGGGTCTCTTATCATTCAAACATAAATAGGGAAGTATGAGGGAGGTGTAAAATAGTACCATAACATTTATAATTGAAAATAAAAGGGCATAACATCATTATGAAATATGGATAAACTGAGAAAGGAAGGGATCCTTTACTTGGAAGTGTGATCGCAAAGGCTTAGGAGAGGCTTGAGAGAGGCCTCATGGGAGCTTGGGGACCATTGGGAGGATTATAGATAAATTAGGGAGGATTTTTTATGAAATATAAAGGCTTTTAGTGAAGTAGAAGTGGGATCATGGGTGGGATTTTATAGGAAATGATAGAGAATTTGTTATTATTTAGGTTCGAGAAACCACACGTTAAACTAATCAAAACCAAAAACTAGCACATGGTTTTTTTCAAATGGGTTTTTTATAAGGGGATTGAAACAAATATTTTATAAGGAAAATTGCATAAATTCTTATAATAATAGTGTTTCTTATGTGGAGATGAGTCACACATTCAATGAAATCAATTTAAAAAGCTAAAATGTTTTTTAATTTTTGGAGGGTTCACTAAGGCATTGTAAAATAAATCAAACAAACCTAAAATCACATTAAATTAATGGTAACATATATATTTTAAAAAAAATTATATTATTTTATTACTTAACTATTGGGGGATTATGATGTCATAAATTGCATTATATATTTAGAAAGTATTTAATTCTTACCCAAAAATCTGATTGCCTCAAAAATTTATAAAAAATTCAACATTGGATTATTTCGACATCCTGATTCCAAAAATAATATTAATTTTATCCAAATAATTTTCTAAATATTTGAATTTACCAATTTAAAATAAATATTTTCATTTATCGATATTTCATTGGTTTTAAAAAACAGCATTCAAACCATAGTGAAAATAACAATTGTATTTTTAATAATCATACGATCATTTATACATAACAAATAGTAATTTAAGATTAATATTTTTTATTAAAATATTATTTAATTCAAAAATCCTTTAATTTATCAAAATATATTCCTTTGTTGAAAATTAACTAAAAATATTATTTGTGCTTTAAGAAACCTATTTAGAAAGCGAAAATAATAAAATGAATGCATATTCTTTATTATATACAAACATAATTCACATAAACATAGTGCTAAGGTCTTGTTACATAACACCTTATAACACTTGCCTAAGACTGAAGGTTAAGGTGTGAGATAGTGAATGATTCTTAGGGTGGCTCGGATAACATCACTCAGGTGGTAATATTTATCATCATCTACTTCTCCCATATGCGGTTCTGCTCTAGATTAACGCGTTGAAGCATGAATTGGGCATGGTCCAGAGCGACACCCAATAACGCCACATCATTTCCGAGCTATGAAAAATGGCCTTCATATGGGGAAAGTATACTAGATGAGTCCATCCCTTCCTTTTTCTGAGTAAATTGGATTTGTTGAAGCCCTATATTTATAGTAATCTGGTGATCACTGTTCAAAGGATATATTAACAATAGTAACAATTATTAATGTTATTTTAAAAATCAAAAATCATATAACCAAAGAAGTACATATGTTATATAACAATTTCACATAATAATACATTTAATTATATCATGAGTAATTTACATTATTAAACATTTCGGTCATTACAATTACCTTGTTTTACAAGAATGAATTTTAAATAGTCAGAGGAGATGAATAATATTGGACTCAAATTAGTGAAAACACATCTTCTTGGTTCATCCCCTAGGATAATACCGATATGAACTTTATTCCACTCAGTATTTAAGCACGTATTCATAGGCATGAAATACTTCTAATAATTATTAAATTTAGTTAAAGGATACAAAAACTATGAGATGAAGTGGGTTTGATCAACCCTATTATGATCATAAAAGTATATTTGATCATACACAATGATCCACCATGATTGATCAAGATATACCTACGTAGTATCCTATATAGATGAGAGGCGTGATGATATATATTCGTATTACATATAAAATATTGGCATAATTTGAATTAGTTTATATAAATAATATATATTTACCATACAGTAAATCTCAAGGACTCCTGGGATATAATCATTTCTTGAATTAATCTATCCATGAAACATTGATAACACCTTCATCAAACAGATTTACCAACTACTCTATCCATGAACAGTGGAATGGTTTTAATGGGAGTACTATATATTCATATTAAGATTATATTATATTTCATATGTTAAAAATTTATTGAAATTGATATCCAAAATAATATTCATTGGAATAAAACCTAAAAAACTTTTGGTGAGGGTAATTCTACATCCCAATGATAGAAATGGACCCTTCCATATAGTAATCACATTATTATTCCTCCCTAATATAGAATAAAGTTGATGAACATGATACCTAATAGTATATAGAGTATACCCAAGTTAGATTAATAAAAATACCCCTCTTTTAGGAAACAATCATTCTTTCATCAATAATAGAGTGATTAGTCGATCATCTTTTATATATTAACACACCACTCTTACTTATACTAAACGTTTGGACACTCAAAATTCATGTGATATTATATATTATTAATTATTAATGTTGTTTCATCTTTTAATAAAATATCATAAATATATTGTATTATTTAAAATGAATATAAATATGATGTTGATATAAATGAAAACTGAACTTGGGTTAATTAGAAAATTTGTTAGATTATGATTGAGTAGGATGATATCAATGTTATGTGTTTTCATCTAAATTTCATTTCATTGATATTTATTCAACATTATCAACCTATTTTACTTTTTATGGGGCATAAACATCCTCATTGACATATTTTATTACATTTTATATTTTATTCAAATTATTTATAATTCTATTTTATAATTTGTATTTCATTATCCTTTGATTGATGATTTGATAAATTTATATGCAATTTTCTCACATGATCAAATTTCATTGAGTTATAATATTCATTCATTGATTTATTTCTACTATAATTTAAATATTTTAACCCTTTTATATATCATATTTTAGTTAATATTATATTATTATTTAAATTTACTTATAAAAATCCATTGTTTAGTTATTTCAAAAAACATTAAAATACATTATTATAATAGAAAACCCTAACATCATATTTTGGGTATTTCACTTCCCTAACGATAATATATATTACGAAAAAGGATATGTTATTGATATTAAAATCAAATATTCATTATAATATTTAATTCATATATATATATATATATATATATATATCATTATATTTATTTGAAAATGAAACTATACATCTCTTTTATCATTTTGGTTTACATATAAAAATATTTACAAAATGATAAAAAGTTATTTATTTCATCATTCAATAAATTTAATTTTTTTCAATACATGTTCTTATACATTAACATTAATTAAAATCAATTGTATATTATTTCTACAATTTAATGGTTTAGAAATATTTGTTCACCATTAAATATTGTTTTTGATTGGAAATTATGTAATTACTTTCAGAAAAAACTTACAAAAAATGTTGAAAACTATTTTAATTATTTTTATTCCACTTTTTCATTAATAAGAAGATGTATAATCTATGTTATAAATGGTTCTTTTATCAATCTCAAAATTATCTTATGATAAGTTACACTTTTGTAAAACAATAGTCGGTATCATTCACTCCAATTTACAACTACTAAGTGTATTATACCTCATTAAAATAATATCCAAACCATTTTATCTCAATAACTAAATTAAGATAAAATTTTAGTGAATGTATTATTGGAATTACATGTAACAAAAATTTATAGATTTAACAATATTTATACTTGGGCATAGAAATATATGTCAGTCTGACTAATTGGTAAATCTCAAGTGATATTATGTTATGGGTAATGGTACATTATCATAGTAAACTATTTTATGAGAAATTTTTGGTTATCTAATTCCACTATGATATAAATGTAAATGATGTAGTTATTTTTTACCAATGAACTTATGCTCCTTGAATAGATGCATAACTTAAATTATGCTTTTATATTCATATATATGTTCTATATTCAAAAAAAGTCATCCTAATAACTGATTACTTTGTTAAATTATTATTCTATAGTAGTTTTAATGCATTTATAATTGTTTGTTTTTTATCTAGATTAATATTCATTTATCTATAACTAGTATACCATGCTTCATGGAAAGTTATTATGTTTTATGGTTTTATTTAATGGATTATTATATTCGTCCCTAAAAGATATTTGATTCATGGTTATGATCTAAAAAAAATTAAGTATCATTAAAATACTATTTCTCTTACTGATCATTTGATCACATTATTTACATATTTTCCCACTTTCTACGTAATAACAAATATTATTATGTATGATATGTCTAAAAAAGAATAAATTATGAGAAATTTTTATGAAATAAATATATGTTTATTGTAAAATATGATAGTTATATAGATAAACAAAATATAGTAATATTTTGGGCAATAAGAGTGTGACTATTTTTGAGTTGTTTTGTAAAAACATGTGAAATGATGTAAAATATATACATTTCATACTTATGCTTTCATAGTTTGTATCAATGTCATGTATAATTATTTTTCACACTAGGTTATCAAGAATACAAGAATAATAATAAAAGAAACATACGTTGAATTGAATTTATTATAGGTTGAAGTGAAGGCATTGTTTGATAAGATATCATAGGTTTCAATTTTATTATTCATATAATTTTTTATTTGATTTTTTTATAGGTTTTTATATGTTACTAGAATTAATTTATTTTAATTTATGAAGGGAATGAGGAGGATCTAATCAAACAATGAATACAAAAGACAATATGATAATTATCTAAATTAAAAATTAAGTGTGATATGAGTTATAGTGAAAAGGTTCATGGATCTGATATCTAGGGTTTTATGTAATAACCTATACCATGATGGTCTTTTAAATATACCCATGAAGGAATAAATCACTATAGAGGTTTCAATGTGACAAAAAAAATCATTCTTTCATAGATCTTTTATTACCTTAATTATTGCAAAATGGATCAACCCCAAATAAAATATAAGTTTTTTTTTCATCATTTAGAGCATGATAAGGTGGGTTTAAAAGATAATAATTTATATTTTTAAATGGTATAGTGGTGGATATTTAATTTAAATCTGATAAAAAATGTGTAAGAAACAGTATTGTATGGTTTGAGATTTTGAAAATGGTTTTAGATGTTTTTTAACTCTTCTAATAATAATTGAATTAAAATTCATTATTCATATAACAGTTATATATTAATATATTAGATTCTATAAATAAAACAAATATTACATTAAATTTATCTATTTTCGTTATCATTTAAATTGATATAAGAAGTAATAATTATCATATTTTTGAAAACCATGTCTCGAACTAGATTAGAGATAAGGAACATTTCCATATATGAAGAAATTTATTATTGTTTCCTTAAGGGTAAGATAAAATTTTTTGACTGTCGTTATTCTTATAGAAATTAGAATAATAAAATGTAAAAGAGAATTTCATGGAAAGTCAAATGATAAAACAATTGCAGGAAATAAAATTTTCCCTCCTTTGTACCGAAAATGTGAGGTTAAATACTATGGAAATTATCTCACTGAAATAAAAAAATTATTTCAAGATTGACTGTAGGATATCATGTAAATGTTTTGTAAACGATATAAGAAAAATCTTTTTAAAATAGTTTATGAGAACAATTATATACCTAAATATGTATCTCATGGCCCTGGGTCACCATGTTCACAATGAATTCATCATACCCAAGATGATTCTCATCTAACTCATGGCACATTTTAATCATAATAACCTCAAACATATACTCATTTAATGTCTAATCTATATGATAAATGATAAAACACATCCTGTATGATTGCATGTCCATGATTCCACTATAAAAACATATCACATACCTTTTTGTAAACCAACACCAAATCCTACCCCCACTTAAGCATGTCACCTCTCACAAAAAATAGCTCACAAGTCCTATGCAAGAAAACCAGATCACCTTATATAATTCTAATCATACTCAAATTTATTATCCTCAACTCACATGTTGATCCATTTCTTTATTTAGGAACATGAATAAACTTACCCCTCTTAATACTGACCAAATAGAGGAAACACCAGCACAAAATTGAACCACCTCAAAACAAGAGGCATACCATAACCAGAAACCTCAAACCCAGCTACACCCTTTTATCACTATTTCCGAAAGTACCAAGCATCCATCTATGCCTCATACACAAAAATTGATTCATAACTCCCCTATCACATCTCAAAGATCTCCTTCAAATTTTAAAATCACTATCTCCCTACATTGGATTCACATAAAAAAGGAAAATAACCTCTCCCACATATCCCTATTATTCAATAGTTGCATCAAATCACTATGTCTAACCACCTAGGTGTATGCCAACTTAGTGATCGAAAACAATCATGGGGAATAAACATGGAATCATTTTATTTTCACATTACATCATTAAAAAAACACCCTCCTATATGTCCCATACCATAAATGTGAAATATACTAACTAGAAGTTCCCAAATATGGCACCTATCCTCTATGAGGTTATACACATCAGAATGATTTCTGGAGGAAAAGACCTAAATCCAACCATAAAAAACGTCATCAAAAAGTTGTCCAATGTTTAAAAAATTCATTGTATTGAAAAACCAAGGTATCTCCACCGACCATACACTAGGAATAAAGCAAAATAATACTTGTCAAGAATCACATCATTGATCCACAATCTTTCCATCAGTACGATATCCTTAAAATAAAATACTATTAGGAAAATATCATGTGGATCCTATATGCGAAATGTGATCCATGATACAAATCATGACTATCTAGGCCAAGTGTCAGAAAAAATCAAAATCCTCTTTCCAACTGCCAAGATCTAGAGATATATAAAAAAAATTAAATCCAAACAACATGTGTTTTTATTGATGAAAAATCATAAACAGTCATAACATCAAAAATCCATAACATCATTCCATGTCCATGATATAATGGAATTCCAATTTGGTTTAGGTGTTTATAACACACTAACTTGGTATCTATCATGGGGTTAGACAAATTCATGTATCTCCTGTACACCAAAACCCAAAAAAAATATAACTAGAATTTAACCACCATAATACATCATTGTAATTTCCATACCTAAATGCCACTAAATATGGTTATATGAATCAATTTTCTACAATAACTGAAGAGTTACATTCCATACGCTAGAGGTTGATAAATATTATGTAGATATAAAGTGGATATATGATTTGACTATAACCTCATGTCAGAGTTTCCAAATAGAAGTATATATAAATCTTTATAGACATTAGATAAATCGGGTGAATAAAAAAATAAAACAGATCTATTCTAGAATACAATGAAATGAAGGAAATTACTGAATGATCATTCAATACAAACACAAAAAATCCTCCAATATGATGATCACATATAGAATAGTAAATAACTGAGAAATAAATACAATATTCTTTACTTCCAACACTGGGCCACAACACATATCTGATCTCTATTATGCTATCAAGAGGACACAACCCGACCAGTCAATTTCACATGAGAATCCCTCTCAACCAAGAAATATGGTGACTATGATCGATCCATAATGAATCCATTCTCAACCTAAAAGAACACATATGGACTATACAGTCACTGAGGGTGCGTGTGTGTGGGGTGATAAATAAATTTTAGTAGGCCAACACCAAAGGTGAACCTATAAAGAGCATTCATATGTGAATGATCATGAAATATGCTCAGCATAGCCAGTAAATAACGAAAATGTAAATTAAAATATTACAATAATTGATCAATAGTTCGAAGAACATTATCATCCATACCTAATACAACCAATTATGGGATTCCTCTAATCTTGTCTCAATGAACATGCATCCCAAATAACATACAGGCTCCGGAACCCTGGTACCCACACCTAAACAAAAATATACAATAGGACCATCCTTTTACATTACAATCATATGATATTAAAATATGTGTCATCTGATTCCTTGTTCTCATACGTTCCACCTCAACACATCTGTCCAAAATACCAGACATATGTTCTACCAAGCCTAGATCATCAGTCTGACATCTACATGTTGTCTCATAAAAAAGAATGCATCGAGCAGTAGTCTAGCTCCTAATCCATATATGCAGTTAATAATGAATTGGGCCTCAGCCAATCCCCAAAACCATATTTTAATTAAAATATGAATAGAGAATCATTTTAGTACATAACGAAGGTTTCATAACATCATTCCACCATCTATCCAAGCTATTATACAAAAACTTCTTAGAGAATCCGTTTGGTACATAACCAATAAGGTATATGATCTCTATTCAACTACTCAATCTGATACCTAATCAATATAGTATATTATCCATGTTTGGAACCTCAATGAAGAAATAGAATATATATATATATATATAACTGGTGGTTATTATAGAATTAGTATATTCCATCCCATGGAGAAGGGGCATTAGTACACCATCCTATTCCACATTCCATGACATCATTACCCAAAGCATCTGTATAATACTATTACCATGATGTATACAATTAGTGTCCAGAGCCTCATCCTAACACCATATCTGTATTATACCATTTGTTCCTAGAGTATTATTCCATCACAAAACCGCATAAATGTGTTATCACATCCAATATACTAAACAATATAATGAAGCACGCACAAAACATTATTCCATCATTAAAACCATAAACCAACTATCGATAAAGAAACGAAGCCTCTATCAACCATCATCAATCCAATATTTATAGAATGCTACTTATGGATCATCTATACAACTCTGTCATCCATCACATTCCTTACTACTATATTGGGTCACAAAACGTTGCAGCCCAACCACAACAAACCACCCACAAGGGCGTAATACAAGGGTCATCCTCAACATACTACAACATGGTAATGGATTTCTATACATCCCTCATCTCCATCAACAACTTAGACCCATTAGATCATAAATCAACATGGTTCCCAAGAAAACACCCCTAACTAACTACATAACATTGGAACCCACTCAAAGTCAACCTATAAATCTGGAACATACTTGGTTCTCAAGGAAAACACATAAAGAGAGGTATAACTCCATGGAACTTTTTAAAAATTACTCATGAAGAGGAATCCACTCCTAAACCTTGGTAATAAAAAAACTCTTGAAAAATTACCTATCAAAATAACATCCTCATGTATCCCTTAGTGGACAAAACCAATCCCTGATCAATAACAAGCCATACAGGCATACACAAGCGAACCAATGCTTCATTGAAATTCTCACCTACCACAAATGGTATCCATTGTTAAATTTTCTAGAATCTACCCCACTGTGGGAATCATTATGTTTCCCTCAGACTAAACTTAACACCACATCAACACTCAACCATAACCACCATCCTCTAATACCATAAAATCTTACATGCTCTAACCAAACTGATCCTAAAACATATATTCTAATCCTCAACATCAATAACCTCAAGAAATGGGTCTCGATATGTAGGGGAAAACCAATATGTCCCTAGATACTAATCAATACAGTCTCCTAGGATTCATCAAAGAATATCTCTATGGAACAATTATACTAGGCTAAACATGGATCATGGAATCCTCAATGGGCATCATTGATCAACTCCCAACGCACTATAGGTTTCTGAATCCAGAACCCAAGGAAATCCTCATACTAAACCATAATGATACAAAACACTGTCCAAAAAACTTCTATATGTAGAAAGGATCCCACCATCATGATCAATAACTATGAATTCACAGAATTCACTAATCCCAAGTCTAATTATGTCTTCTATTCACAAAACACCTAAAACTTGATTAAAGTGAAACAAAAGTGCATCACAAGCTGTGTATTTACATGATCACAGTGTTTTCTCCCCTAGACCCACATGGGCCTGAACTCCATCTAAACATGACATGTATAACCCGATTCCAGGACGTGTAATTAAGCTACATAGAATATACCCAATATGGGTTACCTACCTATGTATATCACTAGTACAAGACATGCCAACCATTTTTTCATGTACTCAAACGTGTTGTGTCACCCACATGGGGTCTATCCATGTACCTTACATGGCCATGTTCCCCCTATAAGGGTCATCTGATAATGTAATCAGCCACATGAAAAGTAAAATAATATGATGTGTACTCCAAAATTCACACAATGTAATTTCCTTATCCTCTTATTCTCTATACCGAAAGAATACACAACATGTTCTCTTAAAATAGCACACAAAGTAGATAGGTTCTCTAAATTGGGAACCCTTGAAAACATTCTAAAACCCTTATTTTCACCTGATTAAGTACAAATCTATCCACATGGAGTCCATTGAAATCATAACATGACATTGTAACATAAAAACAACTTATCTATGATGATAGGACAATAAATATAAAAAAATATTATTTTGTATAGAATAAATACTAATTCTTTGGGTCTAAATCCACACCCAGATACTGAATTACCCTAATCGGATCCCATTCTATGCCACAGAAATATTTTGGTGTCATATTATCCTCTTCTCCTCTCTGTCCGATCATCATGCACATGGGAGACCACTATCCTCCTTCCCTACTATGAGTGGGAATCCAAATAGTGGGTGGGATGTATTATTGATTTTAAATAATTGATTAACTAATTACTTTATTACATTCCCATTAAAAATCACCCTGAGTTCTAGAACCCAATGTTTCTTTATACCTCACTGATTCTAACCCACTATTCTGGACTCAACTGTATATTTAGAATGTCAATCCGATGCTAAATTGAAAATAGAGTGCTTTGCAAAACCACACGACTAAATCAATATTTAATTAGTTAAATATTATATTTTTTCAAAAATTTAAACTATTGTGATTCCACCAGACACACATCCTTGGGTATATGCCCTATTCTAGCACCGACAGTGTGGTAGGAAAATTTATTCATGATAATATTTTTGGGTAAATATACCATTTTACACCTCAAAATTACCTAAATAAAAAATCAAAATTATTCTTATAATTCCAAACCCAGAATAACATAGGTCTCAAAAACCTACGCAATATTAACCATTGTATCCCCAATAATCCTTGATGGTCTTACTACCACACATACCAAATCCCCTTGTAAATCAAATAAATCTTAACTCATTGTGTTCTAATGGTTTATTCCAACGGATTTTCTCTATATATCTATAAAGAGAGGAACTCAACCCATCGAATGAAAATTTCCAGATTTCCCCCATCAACAAAATTCTAGTCCAATACTTAGTCCCACCCTTATATCATTATAAATAACTTCATTTAGAAATCATCATCAAACTCATGGTGCTCCCTACTATTGATCTCCGCCCACAACCACCAATTCCAATACATGCCACTTCACATTGTTCGTGTCTCCTTTTAGAACAGATCCCCCAATAGTCTGCCTACCCAATAAATGTAGTACTAAATGTATCTTCAACCATATCTCAACAAGTGTCACATTTCCACATAAGATCAAATAGTCCCCACCATATGATTTTCATTTTATTTGTTTCATAACCAATCATCTTTTCTCCAGACTGTGCCCCATTCACAACCTAACATTGGAACTAGACATGGCCATATCACACCCACAAGAGAGACAAAAAAAAAACCTATATACTCACAAGTTTCCCTCATCTGAGAATGAAACCCATTATATTCTATGATATCTAGTCTCTAAAAGGGATATAAATCACATATTTGTTTTGGTTTAAACCCCACCATATAGATTCACAAACATTTCTCCATGATAAAAACATCTGAAAAGTCCCCATATCATCCCATGGAAACATCTATAAATCATAAAATATATATTATTCTCTCTCAAAATACTCATGCTGATGTTAGAAAATTGTGAATTAGAATTTCTAAACTAAAATTATATGGAAATATCATTGATGAATACAACCACAATGAAATCAATTCCAAAACATCATAGTTCTATCTATAGGTTTCAGGTCCCTATTACCAAAGTTCATTACATTGACCCACAATGATTCTCATCCCACACCTGACTGAAAACCAAAACATTTTCCCATGGATATACAATAATGTAATGTCTAATCCACAATCCAATGATACAACACTTCGCCAGTGCTACTGTCTCAATGATTTCATAATCACTGCACTTTCACATGCCCTTGTGTAACCCAACCCTAAAACATGGTTAGAATCCTTTGAGTCTCATAAAAATATAGACACATGATCCATAATAATAATAACATGATCACTTCATGTGCTTTTAATAGTAATCATAGCAACCATGCTCAACTGTCCCGCACAACCATTTCCAGATAAAGGCCCCTAAACAAACCTACCCCACAAAAAACTTACCACAAGCTAGAAAACCCATCAAAAAATTTCTTTATATAAAAAAATTAATCCAACTATCCTAAAACTAAAAAAATTGTTTCACCAATCATGATCCATTTTCATAAGTCACAAGAATCTAATTATTTCTCAAGCACCCAAAAAATCTCATAAAACAAATGACCACATTCACAGGTCCACATTGAAAGTAAAACCAAAATAAATCCCTAATTTGGAGACACATAAAAAAATGATTCTCGGCTCTCCCACCTAGACCTAACAATAAAGCCTAAAATTAAATAACTAGTTCTAACCACCTAGGTCTATGCCTACTCATTGAAGGATACAAGTCATAGAGAGTCAATATTCACCCATATTATCATCATATGACATATAAAAATTGAAAATCTATCATCTAGGTCCCAAAAATTGATGTTGTAATATACCAACCAATATCCCACAACAACGGTGTCTGTCCTTTCCAATAATAGACACTCTATAATGCTTCCTGGAGGACCAATACATGGAACCTAAATCAAACAAAACCATATACAAGTATACCATACTCCTACACATACACCATACTAACCATCCTAGGTAATTACACCAACCATAGAGAAGAACCACTACAACATACTTATCAATAAGAATATCTCCATAGATCAATGAAACTTCCATTAGAAAGAAATCCATAAAATCACACATTAATAGAAAAAATAACATTTGGATCCTATGATCCGAGTATGATGCATGAGATATATTTTTCATTTTTTCGATGAGTCAAAAAATGTTACATGCCTCTTGCTTGTGGCCAAAATCTGGAGATCCATCGTAAATAATCCAATCCAAAAAACATGTGTGTCACTTGAAAAAAATCATATATAACCATAAAATCACAAATCCAATAAATCTTTCTCTGTATCATGTAAATTTTTATTCTTTATCAGATCAGGATTTCGGGATGAAAAATCCTGATATCTATCATAATCTCAGATAGATTCCAATATCACAAGTTAATAAAATCCAAAATAAAAAATAATTGTACTGTAACCTATCTGATACAATTTTGTAAGGTCTCGGCCGAGATGCCATAAAAATCGGTGGTCTCGTCTAATTTTCTACAAGACCTCAAGTGATCCACCTTGTATAATAGAGGCAACCAACTATCTAAGAGGGTATAAATAGGGGTTTTGAGGATACAATACCCACATATCAGAAGGAACATACAAAATTAAATGACAATCATCATCCATTTTAGAGAAAGTAGAATAAAAAATTAACTAAAACATATTCATAATGTAATAAAGTGAAATACATTGAAGGCCTGAATAACAATTCCATACATACGAAAACAATCATTCACTACTCTAACCACATGTAAAAGAATAAATAAGTTGGAATTCAATACAAAATTCCCCACTACCAACTCTGGGAGACAACACCCACCTAGTTTCCAGTACCCTATCATGCTGCTCTATCCAGAATATTCAACTCCAAATAATTGTCTATCTCAAACATGAAATTAGTGGAAAAATCTTGATCCATGATGAATCTTTGAAAAACCTAAAAGAAAACATAAGGAATTCACATACACAAAGGTGAAACCCCATGGGGTGAGAAATAAATCACATCAGGCCTCCCCAATGGTGAACATATAATGATCTACCATAACTAAATTTTCATCAAATATGATCATCCAAAATAGTTCAAAACAAAAAATTAAACGAAAATACTAATACCATGAATCATTATATCTATGATCATAATTTTCCATTCCCATGTCGGTTAAATTAGGGTTTTCTCTAAGCATATTTCAATGGTTTTATGTCCAAAATAAACTTTGTTCTTCATATCCAATGCACCTACACCCAAAACTGATAATTATGGGGACCAATCCTAAGTTATTAGTATCATGTGGGATACTATTATAATGAATAATTTTCCATGTTATCTTAAATGGAACTTTGACACATCTATTCCAAATACAACATAGATGCACGACTAATCCTAGAACATCAGTCTGTCATCTGTCTCATTTATAATAAATAATAATTCCTAGAGAATAAATCCAGTTCTTAAACAATAAATCAATTTATTAAAGCATGTATTATCATTTGAAACCAAAACCACATATCAAATCTAAAATTAAATGATCAATAGTTTTAAATCTAAACCATGGATACAGATCATCAGTACACTATCCATACCTTCTGGTATACAATAATTTCCTAGAGCATCAGTCTGGAACATAAAAAAAATATACTATTTGTTTCTAGAGACTCAGTTAGAAACCAAAAACATAGAGTACAATAACCATGATCTAATTCTCAATCGAGCATCTATATATATATATATAACATTAGTGGTTCCCAAAGCCTTATTCTATCCCAACCTATGGAGAAAAAACATCAGCAAAAAATTCTATTCCAAATAGAATTCCATCATCACCTAGAGAATTAGTCTGGTAATCTGACTATGAAGTATACTCTAAGTGTCTATAACATCACTATGAAACCATATCCATAGTATACATCTCATTACCTAAATTTCAATCTACCACCAAACTATATACATGTGATATTACATCCACTACACTGAACAATATAAAGCAACGTGCATGGAACCTCAGTCAATCACTCAAACCATAACAAACAATCAGTACCAATACAACCCCTAAGGCTAACAATCATATTAATGGATATACATAACCATACTTATGGATCGACTGCCCAGCTATTTCATTCCTCACAGCCTCTACGAGTAAACCAAATTCCAAATTGTAGAATCCTAACCATTACAAACCACCTTATGGGAATAATTATAGTCTCAAACTCGATGAACTAAAACATATATATTAATAGATATATATCCCTATGAACCAAAAATATCTCATCTCCATCATTTGAAACATAATCTCTAGTCGCAAGAAAACACCCATAATAGACAATATATCAAATGAACCTAGTCAAGGCATTCATATAAATCTATCCCATACATGGCCATCTAGGATCACACATAAATAGAGGCACCCCCTCTGATCCTCATAAATAGAACTCAATCAAAGTTATACCAAAAAATGGTCAAAATAAACTCCTAGGATAATTATAGTCACAAGAATCATTTTTATGTATCCCTAACTGACATCCAACCAATCCTATATCAACAACATTACAACTAGTCCAGAAAAGTGGACCCATGAATGAAATTAATTATTAAAAGACAACAGTGTCATTCAATGATCACTTGAACCTAAAAAAGTCCACTATGAGAATATTCCAGAGTCCCAAAAAAATTAATTCATCAACACAATTCAATCCATCCAAAACCTCCATCCTATGATTTTAATCATGACTAGAAGCTATAATCACCCTAATACATTGAAATAGAATCTAAATCTCAAATTATTTATCCTCTAGAAACGAGTCATAATACTTAGGGAGGGAAAAATGTCTACCTATAGATTAAATACAATCCCACCTCTAAATATTCATCCTAGGATCGTCAAGAATCACTCCATGGAACACTTATTCATTGAAAAAATGGACTCATAATTCCTACCTAACATCATACATCACAACCCAACCCACATGATAATTTCTGAATACATATATCCTAGAAATCCTCATACCAAACCCCATTGTCCAAAATTCCATCCAGAAAAAATCTATATGAAGAAAGGATCCCACCATCTTGATCTATGTTGAATAACACTCAAAATGGACTACTCCCATTATTAAATATGGTTTCATGGTGAAATAACACCAACCCCCCCCCCCCACTTAAATGGAAACAGAAGAGCATCGGATGACTTATAAGAAAGATCTCATGGCATGTGCTCCCATACCCCCCATGGGTGTACACTATAGCTGAAAATGTCATGTGTAACCCATGTATATGACATGTAAGAAAAATACAGTGCGTGTACCCTATATAGGCTGCCTACCTATGTATATCACTTGGATAAGACATGTGCTCCTATATGGACGTGTCCTCATATATGAAATTTCACCCATACAGTTTCTGGAGATATACCCTACACAACCATTCCCCTCACTTAATGGGTCATCTGGCCATGTACTCAGCCACAAGCTAAGTGACATGACACAAACAATCCTTAGGACTACATGTCTTGTAGTCACATTCATCTATTCTTCGTTGAATTGGAAGATCAAAATCTATGTTCATAAAATGAAATTTATTTAGTCTAGTTCTCTAAACTAGAAAGCCCTGCAATCCTCTCGATACCCCGGTTTCACCTGATTAGGTACCGGTCGACCCCTATGGCGTCCATAGAATTAATAATAAGAATTTAAAACACAAAAATAATTATATATGAAGATTAGGACATAGAATACAAAAATTATCTAATATCATGGAATAAACATTGATTCAATGGGTCTAAATCCACTCCTAGAAGCTGGCGCACCTCAATCCGGTCCTCACCTATGTTGTAGATGAATTATAATTTCATCTCCTCATTCTCTCCTATCTTTAATATTTTTTCACTCAAGGAAGTCCACTCTTACCCTTCCATTCCATGTATTAGAAGAATATTTTGGCATATTTATTATTGATTTTAATTAATTAATTAATCAATTTATTATATACCCATTTAAAATTCCTCCCAAGTACCAGAACCTGCGGATTGTTTAAATATATCCTAGTAAAAACCCCACATTCTGGACTCGAAAAAATTATTATAATCTCACTAAAAAATACATTGAGAAGATACATCTACTATAAACCACATGAAAAATAAGATTTTAAATTAATTAAATATTAAATATTCATCTAAAAATCAAAATACTAGAAATTACACCAAACTCAAATTATAAGGTAAACACCCAATTCAGGGACCAATGGATGGATTGAAAAAAAAATACCCATCAGCATGTTAAAGGTGAAACATACCATATTACCCCTCATGATCATGGGGAAACCAAAATTAAAAAATTAATTTCAAATTCAAAAACCCATAAATAATCATGTAACTATACTTATAATGGTCATGATAAAGAAAAAGTATTATCTACCTCATATTAATGGTTTTTTAAATAAACATAAATGGGATTAATTCATCTAAAAGGTAGATATTCGATCATGATATATTCAATCATGGTTGAAAATGAATAATATATCCATGAAAATATTATAAAAAAGGTATAGATAATATATATTCATAGATATTCCTTATAAAATTAAAACTTCCCCTACAATTTCCATGGATTTTATTAATAGAGTCATTAGTGATTTCCTATATAAATTTCTGGTAGTCTTTATAAATAATATTGTCATATATTCTAAGATAAATGATGGGTACAAATAGTATGTGAAGAAGGTTATTATGTCCAAAATAATGAATAAACCATTTTACAAAAAAATAAACTATACAACTCATCTTCAAAAAAATTATAATTATTAGGATATTTAATCAAAAAAGAGGATAATATCATCTTTTTATTTTTCATGAGAACATAACCCCATATCATTATTGAAATATCATCAAATATCAAAACCCTTATTATAAATTATGGGTTTTTTGTATAAAAACAATTTATATTAACCAAAAGGTAATAAATTTCACATAGAGGAGTTATAGGAATTAAATTGAATTAAAAACTCAAGGTTTAAATTTACTGATGTATGATTTGTAATTAAAATTATTTTTATTTTAATTAATAATTTAGATGAATTATCATTAGGGTGTGCTGTGTGATATATAAATAATAAAAGAATAATGTATATATTCACATATATTCCCAATGATATAGTTAAATGTGAATAATGATCATGATAGAATTGAACATTACAAAACTTGGAAGGCACAAAAGGTAAATAAAGTTCTCACAACTCAACCTCTTTGGGCCATGACATCATATTACATCATCGGTCCCCAATAACCCATTGGTTTCATTACTATATCATCATTAGTAATTACCTATTAGTGATACTTGTCAGAAAAATAAATTTTTAACACATGTTCTTCCAGTATCATTTTCCCCTCTCGCACACTCCCTAAGAAACATCCTAAGAAGTCACCAATCTTGACACAACTCTACAAAAATAAACACAACCCTAGATTCATAATTATTATGAAATCTAATAATAAAGGTTCACCATGTCGAAATGTATAGTATCATTTAATCTTTTGTAGTGAAATTTATAATACCTTCATATTTTCTATGTAATTTCATTGAAACAATATTTTTGTATAAGATAGATTTCATTACATGAAGACCCAAGTCTAAATGAAAACTAATATGGTAATTTCTTATAACATATCCATTAAAACATGATTATTGAATAGTAATAAAAAAATTAATAACACAAAATTTTATAAATGTTAACAGAAAAATTATGAAAAAAATAAAAAAGTTTAAAATATTTATTTTTTTAATTCATGATTAATAAGTACTAAATTGAATATTATGTAATTTTTTCACTCTAAAAATTGGATTTTCTATAAATTTTTTTATTAAATTTTATACATGGATATTATAATAAAATAATATCATTTTTATAATTTTGTAAAAAAATTAATATCATTTCTAATATTAAATTTTCAAAATTATTTGAGGGTGATATCTTAATATTTTTTAAAAAATGTTGATTTTTTATGTGGAGGGAGACCAGTATAGACTTTCATATGGAAACTCATTTAAATTCATGTCAAAATAAAATAATTTTATGAATTTTATCATAATGTTACAAAATTATCATTTAATTACCAATAACACAATTAATTACATATTTATCATCTTTGTACTTGATTATAATATAAGTTTATATTTTTTCTTAAAACGCATTTGTCGAAAAAATAGTTTTTATGTATGCGAAGTGTTTTAATATTAATAAATTATATATATATATATTAATGCATTTAATGATATTTATAAATTATATATTTAATAATATATTTTAACAATCATTATTTGTCTTTTTCATTCCATAGAATTAAAAAAAATTATTTTTTATTCTTAAAATTTTATTTTATAAGAATGGGTTCATTTAATTTTGGGAGCACATTTCAAATTAATTCATACTAATTATGTATATTTAATATAGTAATATGGATTTTATATTTTCAATCATAAAAATTAATATAATCATATTTGGTTAACTTTGTTTTTTCTAATAGTGAGAATTAAATATTGTAATCTTTTGTTACCACTATTGAGGATAAAACATGTTTACTAGTTGTGAAGGTTTAAACCAAGAGATAAGTTTAGGAATTCAACCCTATAGTATATAATTTATTTTTATGGATAAAAAAAAACCTTATTCTGTACAATCTTTGAATTTGTTCCCATTTGGATCCACATTCCATTGATTAGATTATCTCCACCACATAGTGATAAAATTTATTTTTCATCACCACTTTTGATATATATATTTATAAAGACTTATATAATAAATATATATTTTTTGTTATATAATTATTATAAATTTATTAATGATAGTTTCATGATCATATTTCAAGGTCTATAACAACCGAACAAAAAGATACATGAAAAACAAAGTAGTTGAAACTTATAATGATGTTGATCATGAATGATTGAAATTTAATTGGAGGAATGATGTTATAGGAAAACAATTTATATAATTACATATATTAATATTTTTACATTTTTTTATTATAAAAAATGAAATTTATAATATAGGAGTTATAGTTCTTACAAAACATGATAGAATTAAGGTATGAGTTTTATGTAACAATCTCATTTTTACCATGATTTCTTATCTCTAAATTTACTATAATGAAATTAAAAGATATATTTATCCAAAATATTATTTCTCTTATTATCCTGTGGTAATTTTTGTTACTTAATTGTTTTATCTTTTTTATCTCTTTATTAACTCAAGAGAACAAAATATTTTTTTTGGAAAATGACTTTATTTAAATCTTCACTTGAGAATATTTTATTCATGTACATTATTTATTTAATAAGTGATAAAAAATATTTTTAATAATAAACAATTATTTATTAATGTAATTTTCTTCAATATTTTACTTTCTATAAAATTTCGTAGAATAATATTCTTCTCAATTGTTAATGATTATAATTTTTATTTTAATAGAATATATGAAAAGAATTTGTTATAATGTACATGACAAGAAAAACATTCCCTACATACTAAATACTCTATTCATTGAAGACTCTTTTATAGGGTTTTAAGGTATTTTTCATTCAAAATGTTTTCCATCTTATTTTGGATCTGTTTATATATTAAATATTTTACATTAAAAATTTATTGACCAAAAGAGATGTTCTGGTTATATTTTATTGGTAATTCATATATAACAACATCATTTCTTGTTTCTTAATATTTAATCAGGATATGATCCGAGGTAAAAATTAATAAACATTACGTGAAATATTTATGATTTGGATGATGAAATTTTTATGAATCCACCATATTTTCCATAGGTTATGATATGATGGTGTAATTGATGGTTTATGATCATGGGGTGCACAAATATATGGTTTTCATTATGTGATTGGTGTGAATATAATTATATAGACCTCTAATTAATTACATAACAGTGGATATCTCAATATATAATAAGGTCTGGAATAGAGAAGTGAATCCAATTCAATAAGGTATTTTATCCAATACCAATGACTTGGGAGTGATCTTTGAATATGAAAATGATGCAATTGGGGGTGAAGCCAATAAAAATGATATTTTTTAATATGTTCCCCTACTATGGAAATTATTTTCAATACTTATGTGTACCTAAAAAACATATGTATTATTCATATGTAATTTTATAATGTCTCATGATTTATTATTGATGATTCCACACTCATATGTACTATTTCATTTTTGGGAAAAATATAGTCCCATTTTTCATGATTGATGATCATTAATAGATTTTTTATGATTTTTTCACGCTATTATCAAGTTTTCATGCCCTTAATATTTTCTAATACTCACATAAGATCATTGATAGATATCCTTTATGATTCTCCATATTGATTATCTTAGCTTACCATTTCATTTTTTAGCATCCCATGGATAGAATAATAGTTTTTAGTGTGATGTATCTAATATGGGTTCAATTTTTGAAAAACATAATTAAAAATGATTAATATATTGTATAAAACAATTGTTTATGAATTCATTTTTCAATCTAAATTAAAATATTATAGTTCAACTATGGATAAAATTGATATGTGATGAATATTTTTCTCATACGATGTTCTATTTTTGTATGAAATATCTAGGTCAGTATATTGTTTCTCTTGGGGTGTTAATCTACCTTCGTTAAATTTTTATTCTAATATTATGGATACCTCACCTCAGACACAGACAATTCCCCTGCAATTTTTATTGCGTATTATATTTGTTTCCATTTGTCTTGACCCTCTATCCATAGAATTTGAACTTATTCATATTAAGCTATTCGAAACCTATAATATCATTATTGTTTTACAAGGACAGCATAGAAAATCACCCTCTATGTTCACTTATCAGAATAATGACTATCCCTAAAAACCAGCAAAGATAAAACTAGTGTTACTAGTCCGGAGACACACACCACCAAATAAACTTCCCACGTTGTCACCCATCAAAACACTACTCTAGGAAAAACATATTTAGGTAATCCGGCCATTTTTAAAAAATACAACAACCCGTTCATTTTATAATAATTAATACAAAAGATGATATTTTGAAGACAAGTTTATTAGAAATTAATAACATATTTCATGAATAAAACAAGCTTTCATATAATCTATATGACATACTTATT
The DNA here is from genome assembly GCA_963277665.1 of Viscum album. Taxonomy (NCBI): domain Eukaryota; kingdom Viridiplantae; phylum Streptophyta; class Magnoliopsida; order Santalales; family Viscaceae; genus Viscum; species Viscum album. The sequence goes on along the minus strand of OY728145.1, from coordinate 1,260,143,325 downwards.
CATAGGTTCATCTTATGTATCTTATAGAATATATAATATCCTAGGGGCCTATAAATGAATGCAGTGAGAATAAATAAAAGTATGGGAAAAATAAAGGAGTAATTTATAAGGTGACCACGAGTTATAAAATTTCTGCATGATCATATGATCATGTGTCATACAATAATAGAGCTTCATTTCGAATTCTAAAGTTGGTGGTGGCAGCCAGCTCGACAGATCCAAGATGTCTATCGTAGCTAGCGAGCGTCGGTTGAGAGCACCTCAATACAGGTGACTTTCCGATAACCGGACTCAGGGGCGTGGTCGTACACCATAGTGGAAACGGAGGGCACCAGTGCAACCCGGAGAGATTCAATGTTATTCTTACGATGAGAGAGGTCACTTGGCATGAGACAGACTGACCAAGAATGCTGAGAATATCGTGTAGGAAGCAGGCACACCACCATGGTAGAGGAAGTGCCATGGTCTGAGTAGCGCCTAGAGAGGTGGTTCTAGCGGAGGAGCAGGGGGGAGCTGGATGTGGGGGAAAACATTTCTAGGTCTTCCCATCTCCACTAGGCGGTCCACATCAGGCTCAAGAAGATAATAGTTGGGACCATGGACAATAGCGAGCCTTGGATGTATACAATCCTACAGAACATGTGGTGCTAAGAGGTACGATCTATAACTCTTATACTTTTTTGCAGTAGAATTTTTAGACTCTGTGTGTAAAATGTATTTATCCCTTCTCCTTTCTTGAGTTGTTACTAGGGTGATGCGGGGCATCGGTGTAACCCTGTGTTAGTGGAATAGAAGGTGTGGAACCTTTCTCTTTAGTCGATGGTAGTGACTCCTTTTCCTTTCGAGCATGTAAGATAATCTGGGTCATGGGACAACGACTGTGATATCTTTCATGACTAGATATCCTTGGGTGCTTCACCATATGGATATTCTGAAAGAGGGAATCACTAGGCTTTATCCCAGGTCCAAACGGTGATTCCTGTCATAGCATGCGACGTAGGGGGTTTGATCGGGGAGGCGAGTTACCCCCAATGGCCTTCGGTCTATTTGAGACCATGTGAAGGGATGGTGAGGTTTTATACAGCCTTTACCTAACCCTCTAATGTCTGGATTTGGTGCATGATGCCTCCCACATGACATACACGAGGATATGTGTGCATGCTCCTATGCATGCCATCGGTAAGGGAAGAACACGCGTGTCCAGATCAAATCCTTTGGTCTATGTGTAGTGACACGAGACTGTGCAAGAGTTCATCGGGGTACGGGAGAGCTAGGTGTGGGCTTAGTACCCTGAGTTGTTTCCATAGTTTTTCTTTTTGTGGATGAAAAGCATGAAGGAGGGAATTATTTAAGAATCTAATTTTTACTATAAAAGACTTTGGAATTTTCTTGATGTTATTCCAGTGGAGCTCCTTCTGATGATGTAAGATTCCGAGCCCCAGTGTGGCTAGAGTTAAATTTCTGTGTGTTCACACTGGGCATGCCAAATAAATAGAATAACACCTAAAGAGTATCTCGGACGGGAAAACTGAGGGCATCGTTGAGTTTAGAGTGTGTTGTTTACCCCAGGAGGGTTGTAATTTTTGCGGGCGTGGACCTCCTGTGAAAAATGCCACCAGGGGCATTTTCATAATTTAGCTGCCTCAGATGTTAAGTTTTATAACATTTCAATGGGGCCTCATATTAAAATTATGAGACCTCCATTGTGCTATAGAAATGGTTTTTACCCTAGGGGAGGTTTAATCTTGACCCCTCCAAGTGTTTCTGATGCAAGTCAATTTGGGGGTTCAAATTAATTAAACTTTTTAATTAGGTTTTCTTTATTTAATCCATAACACCTCTGCCCTCTCCCCCATTTTGTTCTCTGGCGGAAAGAGATATCAATGAGGACCTCACCCATCTCCTCTAATCCATCCTTCCTCTCCAAGGAATAAGTGGTATGGCTACGGCGGATCAATAACGATGCTTCGGGCTACACCCATGGAGGTCGGAAATTTGTTTCAAGTTTTATGATTAATCATCCCTCTTTGAATTTCTATATATATGCATTAAATCACTGTTCAAATTTCATGAGAATCCCATAATAACATAGTTTATCATATGATCTTTATGATTCACCTTTTGAATTTGATTTCTAAGTCCCAAGGCATCCACAGCTGCCTAGAAAAATTTGAGTATTTTTTTTGGTGTTTCTGACGGATCTGGTTAGTCCGACAGGGTGGTCCGGCAAGGGTTTAGGCGAGCCAGCACGACGGAAGGTCTTCAGGGAGACGCGGCCGGCTGCAGAAGAGCGGCTACGGGAGGCATTCAGGTGAGCAGAGGCCCTAGTAGAAGTGGGGCTCCCAGACAGTGGAGCTGTGAGCTGCGGACAGGAGGGCTCAAAGACAACCGATGGGTGAGATGGGGCGCCAGCGGGGGGGGGGGGGGTTGCGGTCTGCGAGGAAGAAGACTGGGGTTGTCAAACCCTGATTGGCGATAGGAACCCACAACATGCGGGTCCCATGGGATTCAAGCTGGGCCGGCTTAATCTGGTCCGGGAAAGGCAAGACCGCACGCAGTGAACCGTGGGCCAGTCCAGGCGCAAGGTGGGTCGGACGAACCGGCCCGACACACCTATTTTTCTCCTAAAATTTTAGACGCCCCTAAAATTAAAACCGTATATCGGATTCACATGCAGTCAATGGAGATGCATTCCTCAGATAGAGACAGTCATTTTTAAATGGTCTCGGGTATTTTTAAATCCTAGGACAGGGGGGGCTCATAGGCGTGACACATATGATAAGTGGTTTGGAGTTTTTTAGGGAGTTCTTGTTTTGGATGGCGTGGACACATCAGATGTCCGATTTGAGCACTGTCAGCGGCATTGGGACCCCAGCTCCGTGGCGAAGCTTTCCAGGGTAGTTTCAGGCGTTGAAGCCAGAGTTGATGTGTGGGCCCCATGGCCCCTCTTTTAAGCTGCGAGCCGCATTTCACAACTTTTTCATTGGACGTCCGTTCGGGGCGTGCGAGCAGTCGACTCGAGGTGTTTTTTGAGGCCATTTCATTGGCACGATCTGCCCTCTTTAATTCAGAATGATGGTGTGGGCCCCACGAGGTCTATTTTGGGCTTTGGCGGTGAAATTACATCTTCATCACTTGGTGTTTATTTCAGACAAGTTAATAGTCAATCTTATGTAATTTTTAGAGAGGATCACAATGGTGTGATCCATTCGTAGTGCTTCGGGAATAGAATGTGGGTCCCACGTAGCACCGCTCGTGCATGGTATGGAAATATGCATCTTTTTTTGGATATCTATTCCAAGCAATTAAACAGTCAATTTGACATGTCTTTCTAAGGATATAACAACAGTGTGATGTGCCTGACTATTTTCGGGACCAAGGCTCCGGACCATGTGATGTTGTTCGGGTGTAAAGCAGTGTTGGACATATTTTTTGTTGGATGTCCATTTTAGGTGAGTAAATAGTCTTTATCCCATGTTTTTTCATGATGATTACAATGGTACAATCTATTGGGATGTGCGGAGACTCATTCAAGATCTCATCTAATGTGGAAGTTTGAATGGTGCTCTAGTGGCGGTTCTTTTTGTTGTGTTTGGAAGCAAACCCAAGGAGTGTGATCGCGTTCACTTCCGTGTGTTTGAAGTTGATGTTTGAAGAGATTTGGTTGGCCGTGCTAGGGACATGGAGGAAGTAGGTTGGAAAAATTGCATTTTCACCCTTCGTATTGACGTTGGGTGCTGTGTTCACGATAGCCTTTGGGCTAAAAATTTGGAATACTATAGGAGTATATGGGAATGCTTGTAAGTACATGTTGTATTTTGTACATGATAACATTTTTTCACTTGGTTTAGAGATAAGTTAGGGCCACACGTCGTGTGGGACACATGTGCACGTCGTGTTATACTTTACTTACCTTCGACCTCTCGTGACATATGGGGTCCTTCCATTAGCTACGTTTAGACCAGTAGGGTTGAGTGGGTCCCCCTTGTCCTGTTTCTTGATGGTTTCGACCAGTATGGTTGAGTGGGTTTCCCCCTGGTCCAGTTCACGATGGTTTAGACGCGCAGGGTTGAGTGGTTTCCCCGGGTTTTGTTCGTGACAGTTTGATCGGTGGAGTTGTTGGGTTCCCCTTTCTCCTGTAGTCATCTGGGCTTTCAGTATCACCTCCCTTCATGATCCCTGGTAGATTTTTGAGGATTCAGTGTGGCCAATACATCACACGGGCATCGATCCACTACCCAGGAGGTTGTTTCTAGTAGGGATGGCAAGAGAAGTTTCAGGTTTACCCTCCAACGAGGCTGGGCAGTGGGTTGCTCATTGAATTCTTAGGGTCTACCCTCCAGCGTGGATGGGAAGTGGGTTTCTCATCGACTTATTCATGTCTTCCCTCTAGTGGGGATGGGAAGTGGGTTTCGTATTGACTTCTTTAGGTTTACCCTCCACCATAGACTAGGCAGCGGGTTACCTGATGACATATTAAGGTTTACCCTCTAGCAGTGACTGGGCAGTGGGTTACCTGACAACCTCTTAGGGTTTACCCTCCAGAAGACACTGGGAAGTGGGTTACGTGATGACCTCTTAGGGTTTACCCTCTAGCAGAGACTGGGTAGTGGGTTACCTAAAGATCTCTTAGGGTTTACCCTCCAGCGGGTATGGGTAGTGGGTTACTCGAAAACTTATTTCAGACTTAGTCCTTTCTACTAGGCTAGTCTGTGGCTTCTCTCCATGACTACCTGACTAGGAACCTTTGTTGTATGGGTCACTAATGTGATATCTTTGATATTGTGAAGACCCCTCGAATGTGTAGCAGTAACGAGGTGTGGTTTCACTTTCCTCAGAACTCTCAAGTATGAGGGGTGATTTTCCCACCAAGACGCATCCTTGAGATGCGACCTAAAACCTTGCTGATGAGTCAGTTCTAACCAAAGAAGATAGTGTCATGGTGTGGTGATGTGATCCCCTTAACTTGAAGTTTGGGGCAGACGGGTAGGATGCTGGTCATCGATGGTGTTTACTTCTAAGACTGTTGGAAACTCAATTTATGGGGATGATCTACGGGATGGATATCCCATTATGATCTTGTTTTAGCTTCTTGATTGAGCATACAGATATGTATATACCTTGGTTCATAACCCACTCCTTGGGTTTTGGTTACTCTCCTTCTAGGAGAGGCGAAGACGCGCGGGGTACGCCATGTGCTTTCAGTGTCTATCATCTCATGGTTCGAAGAGTATACTCTTCTTCTATAGGTAGTGAAGACACGATGAGAATTTCATCTTCTCACTACTTCTAGCTCCTTGTGTTTGGACAAGTCTACCTATTTTCTCTTACTGGGTTGAGGTTTTACTCTATTGTACTAGTTACTGCACTCTCAGTTTTACACCTTTAATTTTACCTATTTGATCTACTGCTCACCTATTTAGTACCTCCTTTGTTGCTCCCTCGATCCTTCAGGGCATCCTAATGAGTATTTTTATACTTACTCTTGCTTGGGCTCGGCCCGCACTTGGTGTGCCTTTGAAGACAACAAACAGGTTGGTCATGACTTCAGCGGAGCTTAGGAGTTCTAGAGCTTGGACCACGTACGGTGGTTGTAGTTGGGTTCCAGGTGTGGGACTCTCCCAACTGTTTACTTTTGTTTACATATTGCTGGGTTGTGTCACTTTTCATGTTGGTCACATGTTTTCCCCATTTCATTTCAGTTTACCTTCAACACTTGATTTTTATTGTTTCTTGGTCGATGCACCTTTTGTGGTCTATTTATAGCATTTGGAACTTTACTTTACTTTTATTTTGTTTTTTACTCTACACTTCTTCATTGAGAGGGTTGTTTGTGTGTGTGTGTACAGGTACTCAAGAAAATTCCTCCTTGAGTTGTTTAGCCTTCGGCGCTTGTCGCCAGCCCCTGGCCTATGGAGGCATGCTTGGGGTAGTTTTGGCTCGAGCCCAGGTAGAGTCGGGTCGTGACACCATATCTAAAATCTAAAAAATTTCCCAAAAATTAAATAATTTTATTTACACAAAAATAATATTTAAACCCAAAAAAATAAAAAATAAAATAATTAAATAGACATGATAGTGGAAAATTCTATTCATGCCTGGTATGTTGAGATAAATATTCCATTCACATTTTGGATAAATATTCTCAGCTACCTCTTTTTAAAAAATTATTATAATATACCTTTTTATATAATAAAAATTAAAATATGATTATACGTGACTATATAAAATATTTTTAGAATAATAAAAATGTTATTTAAAACATTTTCATAGAAAAGAATTTTGCTTTCAATCAAAGAAATAAATAATATCAGTTTTTATTGATGAAAATATTTTTGTTAATTAATTATATAAAAGAGAGAAAATGAAATAAACATGTATCATTATGAAATAACCATAGTATAATAAAATTCAGGAATTTAATTAGAGACAGATCATTATAATTTATCATTATATCTTAGTCAAATATAACCTCAGTAAACATTGAGGTTGTAACATAATATATTTACTATTATGTTAAATTATGAATCATAATCCCATTAATGTAGTAATAATATTTGAAACTTTAAATATCATGAATATAAGTATATTAAATATATAATATGTGAATGGTTTATTATTTAAACCACACAAAAAAAATATGTTGCGAATAAGGAACGTGACCTATATAAATAATAGTGACACAAAAAATACCATACCAATTTTGGAACAATTGAATATCATTCCCATTAATGAAAAAAATAAAATGAAATCATAAATAAAATAAAAAACATTATATTAATGATATAAAATTTAAAAAGGGAATTATATGGAGACTAAGAAATAAATGTGTGGTGAATATAAAAGATATCCTCTATAATGAAAAGAGAGGCTAAAAACCCTTCCCACAATTTTTCAGTTTATTCATACACAATAGGATTATTATACTTATAATAATTAAACATACTTTTATATATCATAACATATATTATATATATGACACTTTATTATCTATTTGTTAACAATTTCTTACTTAAACCTTGGGTTGGGTAATAACTTATTCATGTTTCTCATATGTTTTGGTTTTAAATTTTTTTGTCATTCTCAAAAGAGCGTGGTTTTGTAAACTCCAAAATCTAAATAATATATAAATTTGATATATATTAATTATATTTGTATTTATAGTTATCCATAAATTTTATAGATAGAAAATGATATCCACTGTTCATTGATAATATAGGCCATATGTACACATGAATACTGTTTACATTTTATCGATTGAAGAAAAAATAGATTTGTTTATTAATTAACCTTTATAGAATACATTTTCTTTCATAGATATCACATATATTAGTTAAATATATCTATATTACTTCAATTTAGAAATAAAATAAAAAATGTATTGAATTGCTTCGTGGAGGAGGTAGTCCCTATATATGCCTAAGTGATGTTATCATTTTCCAATGGATTGGAAGGTAAGAAGGTAGATGTGATAATTTAATTATAGAAGAATAATTATTTCATAAATATAAAATACGTCTGTTATATCCATCATTATATATTCTCTTGAGAGGTGGTGATTGGAAACACGATTTATGGTTTCATTGATGATTTGATGGAAGAATCCATGGTTACAGGTTATATCATAAACATAATTGAAAAATTCTTTATTTCATAAATGTTATTATTATATTTTAATTATTAATACATCTACTAGGTTGGTAATATTAGGAGTACAATGAATTATTTTTGTGGTGGAAATTAACTTGTCTTATAATAACCTCTATTGGATGTATTATTAAGGACTATTGAGTTGGAATTTTAGAAAAAACATTACATATATAACATGGATAATAATTCTTAGGAGGGATTTTGGTATGTTCCGGTCGAGAATAATGTCTTATGATGTGTAAATAAGTAACAAGATTTTTTTAACATTAATAATTTTAGGGATTCTATTTTTTAATTACCAAAAGATATTCAATAATGGGAAGTCACACTCAAGTTATTTAACTCATAAATTGGTAAATAATTTATTGAAGTAAATATATGGTTGAGCCATACCTCTACCATAAAATTTATGAAATGTGTTTAAACATTTTATTCTGATAGATTCTATTTTTACTAAATTTTATCATTTCCCCCCAATGTAACTACCCTCTTTCAAATTACATTAGTCATTTATCCTATATGAATACAAATAAATTAAGGCTTATTAGATAATTTCAACACAATTATTTTAAATATAAAATAAAATTTATTAAAAAATTATTTAATGTGTCTTGATAATTAATTTTAACACATATGTACGGAATGTGGAACACCCTATTTAAATATTAACCACAATAAATTTTATTTATTTTTTTCAATAATATTAATGAAAAAAATTATTTTGACCATACTAAATAGTATAAGAATTTATTATTCCAAATATGGAATATGTGTTTCTACATTATATTCCAAAAAATTGTTGAAATTAATTTTAAAACTAAACTCATAGACACGATTAAAAACTATTTAACAATGAAAAAGTCTTCAAAACAATAAAATGTCATAAAGTAGAAAATTAATTAAAAAATATATCCAATAAAAAAATTAAATTTATAATTATATAATTTAACTGATATTACTGTTCAAGAAATCATTGAAAAATGAACATGAAAATTAATTGAACAAAAGGTAGTTTTTATTAAAAACAATATTTTCATTCTTCTTTAAAAAAATTATTTATATTAGAATAATCTAAATAAACTACCCTTATGTAATTTTGAAATGATAATTATAAAAATGATGTTAATTTTTATGATAAATTTTCTAAAGATGGAAAAAATGAATTTTATTATTTTCTCAAAAAATTAAAAAAACAACTTTTTGATAGAAATAAATTTTAAATTAATTACAAAAATGTAACAAAATAAAGTGATTATTTATAAATATATTTTATTTTTATAAAAATAAAATACTAAATTATAAAAATCTATATATTCATATTCATACTTCTATTTTTAACAGCTATGTTATAAGTGAATTTATTGAATTTATAATAGTAGTAATAAAAAGGGGTTTCTTAAAAATATTAATTTCATTTAATGTAAGAAGTATATGAAACTATATATATTTAGAAAAAATAAGGAAATTTTGTGTTTTACATCCCCTATATTAAAAAATTTCCTTCTTTAGATCATCAAATAATACTTTTTGGCCGCATTTATCCTCTATGGATAGATGTTAGGGATATAATTTGGGAATGGTAGGATGTATTACATACTATTAGGATTTGTATATTTGTCCATTTGATATCCAAATATATTAGGTCATTGCAAATTAAAAATAGGGATAGAGTAGAAGGTCTATTTATAGTTAGAGAGTCGACCACATTAATTTCTTTTACATGATGACATTGAATAGAGTGGTCAAAGTGCTTCATTAAAAATAACTATCTCCATTGAATCATTTTGATCTCCTTCTATGTGAATATATACGTCAAAAAATAACTATATAGATAATATATTTTTTTCCATAATGATAGTTTCTTCATTTATTCATAGAATGGATGATTTTAGCCGACTCCAGATCATGAGCATGATATATATTGTCATTAGAAAATAACTATCGAGATGAATAGGTGATTAAGTTGTGATTATTCATAGGGAAAGACCAAATTTTGTTAAGATATTCATATATAAATTTGAAAAATAAATCCCCATTTGTTGGTTATGTTAGCCTATGTGTACAAACTGACATATTATTTAGTTCATGGAATAAATATTCACACTCCCTTATCTAGTTAATCATAACTCCCTTTTGAGTTAACTTGATTTGTGGATAATAAATCCATAAAATTTATTTAACAAACCATATATTTTATCATTATATACCAAATGAAATTTTTATATTTGTAATATTATTAGTATTTTCCCAATCCTCATCATTCTTATTCAAGATTTGATCAAATTAGAGTCATTTTCTACTCATGATGTTCCCAATAAGTGAAACCTCATACAACCAAAACTCAAATTTAATTAATTTATCAAATAACATATCATTCCTTTTAATTTTTTTAACACATATATGATCTTAAACCACCTTTATAATTTTTCAACATATCACATTATCATAAATAATTATTACAACAAATTTATTAAGTTAATCATTAAAAATATTTTCAACAAATCCATAAATATTGATATATCATTAGTCAATGTAAATTTAACAACAACAGACATATAATGTGGGTATCTTTTTTAGAAGGTATGATATATGATGTATTACTAATTTACCCTCAACGTATGTTACCTCCATCATGGGTCAATCTTGTTTAATTAATGGATCACATGATGCTTGGGAAAAAATGATCAATCCATAAAAGATTATATTTATTCTTCACATTTTTCCCCATTAGTTTTATATAATGAGTGGATATTCGCATAGATCAATCCTTCTAATTAATAGTTATAAAATGTTATCCGCATGGAGAAAACATTTTTATAATAAAAATTTTCTTAAAAATATATTTAATATTATTATTAAATACTTATAAATCATAATACTCCACAATATTAGGGGTCTTCAAAATTTTCTAGGATCTAGGTTTGAGTTCAATGATTGAATATACCTCTCTTTATTTTGGAGTTTATGGAAATAATTTATGATAAACAACAAATTTTTCCTGAAAATTGAGAAAAAATATAACTTTAGACATGATTATTATTATTTATATTCACCAATCATTTTTATAAAGAATTCTATATGAGTTACTTATAGAGAGTGGTTAATATAGGATATGTCTCCTTATAATATAACTCTAGGGTTTCCATTCAAGACCCCTAATGTTTCCATTCTACAATAGTTTATCTAATCACTCAACACATAGAGTTAGTCAATCCCTAGTTTTCTGTCAAAATCTTCTATGGGAATGAATAATAAATTTTTGAGGACCTTTTACTCCCCATGGATGATACTAGTAGTTCTATACAACATTGATTCATGAAAAAAATTTATATGAGTTTCAACATGTAGATATACTATCATATGTTCTAGATCTAATTCAATATTATGTGAAAACAAGGATGATGTAATGGAATTTTTAGAACCATAGTCAAACAATGTTGCTACTAGCTTTGAGAGTACAATGAATTTACCTTCCACAACCTCATTTAGAGCCTCTTATTCAACTATTACAACTGAAAAATCCTGAACTTAAACCATTATCCAATTTTATGGTTGATGGTTGTTTCCCTAAAATTTCATATATAGTAAAAACTGATTTGAAATGTTCCCATGTGGTCAACAGTTTAACTATTATACTTCAAACTATGATTTCAATGTCCTCCCTTTGTTATTTCCATTGAGATGTTATGTATTTAGCTCAATACAAATGGTCTACTAAATATGGATATATCTTCCACTACTATATAATGTTACACTTTATAAAGGTGTATTCCATGAATCTTTCATCCAACATTTTTTGAATGTGGGTTGGTTCAATTTATTCTCTTGTATTCTATGGTCAAAACACTTCATGATGTTTCTATCCTTTTTGAATTTTTTTTCATTAGGACAATGCGAATGCTTCATCTCTCTAAAATCCATTTTATCATTCAAATAACTTCTCACTATCGTCTCATAATATTCATATTCTTAACATGTAACATTCATCTGTACATGGTGGGTCTTCCAACTAATAACCTTTCAGCATTTCCCTTATGATCCATAAAAAATATAAGTGTATCAAGAAAGTATTCTAATGTTAATTTTATATATTACATCAAATTAATTTTCTATCCACATTGGTCATATAAATTCCTTTATGTTTCAAAATTTAATTGGGAAAATAGTTTTTGAAAAACATTCTAATAACACTTCCCACCACATAACATCAACCTCCCCTCTTTTATTAAGGTTATTAATTATTTTCCACCACAAATCAGTTTCTCTTACTAATTGGTATACTACCTAAGTGGATTCCAATTTCTATGATAATTAGACTATAATTTTTTTCAGTATAGATAATACATTTTTCATTATATAATGGATCATTATATTCTATAAATGATGTAACTAAGTGATACATAGAGGATTCAATTTTTTTCGTTCCCTTCATGGTGAATCTATCCATTAATAATCATTGAGTTTATTATTAATAAGCTATAAAAGATAGCACAACCTTCTCATAATGTTTTCCATTCCATCTTAAATCATGTTAGGAAGGACATAAATGCATCATCACCCATTTCAATCATAATTTAAGTGGATACTCATACTAATAGTCATTTTTCTTAAATAAGGAATCTTCAGGGAGAATCATATTATATTTAGGAATATTATACTTCCAATGAGATATTAATTTCTAAAAAAACTCTTTGTAATATATTATTATTTCAGTAACCTCTATTTACAGTTAAATTTTCTATATTTCCTTTGTAATTTTTCATAAAAAGAATCTAATTAACTAAACATATCACCATGAGTGTCATGAAAGGTGTGAAACAAGGCCTTTTTATCGTTCACCGAGTGATGATCAAATTAAATCCCAATGATCCATGTTTAGGGCTGGTACTCTTGTGAATACTACTCAAAATCCACATCCATTTCCTTATATCTAGAATGATATTTCATTAATTGGATACTAATTACATAATACTTCAAAAAAATCCAAGATGTCTTCATATAACCAGACATATCACAATGTTTCTTATTGACATTTTCTAACTATAATTTTCGTAAATAATTAATCTTTACTCTAATTAAAGCAATATAATACCATATTTTTTAATACTTATATAATTTTTTATATGGTAAAAAACATAATAATACAGAAGATATTTTGAGGTTTATTTTTGTAAGAACCTTGAATTTTATCAAGGAATTCTCCCATCTAGTAACTATTTCATGTTGTATAATTCACATACCTCACATAGAGAATACAATAAAAACATTATTATCTTAATTACAGATTGACATAAGAGTTATTTATTTAATTTAAGGATCATATACCAATAGAATAGTCACATGACTATTGGAATTGTAATGTTAATGTTAGGAATTGTAATCTAGTCATTTGAATTGCAATCACATCTATGAATGTTTAAATAAAATATAGGTATCTAATAAATGATAATATGATAAATTTATATCACAGAATAAGTAAATACATGTTTTAGGAATGATATAATATGTGTAGGTATAGTTGTGAAATGTAAATTATTTATTTACAATTTTATAATTATTATAATGATTTAAAAAAATTAATTTTCTATCATGGATTCATAATTTTAAATTTAATTTCATTACAATAATAAGATAATTTTATGAAACATTAGTTAATTATTCATTGTGTCATAAATTCCATTATAATTTTAAAATCCACATTTTCCTAATAAATTATTCATTTATTTAAAAATTATATTTGTCTTATTTAGGAATATATTTTAATAAATTGGAGTTTATTATTAATATTTATACATTGAAAAAAATTTAGGGTGATTTTTTTGTATTTTTCAAAAATAGTATATTTCTTTGGTGAATAGTAAAATTATGTAATTTATGGTATTTGAAAAATAAATGAATTATTGGTGTCCTGTATGTTGTGTTTATAATGTATTTACCATACTCATGTAACATCCTTCCCAAGTTACTATATTTATTAATGGAAATTAACACAATTCATATTCTTAATCCAAAATAATAAACTAATGAATAAAATAATCAATAAACACCCATATCCTCCCTTATAAATACCACCCCATATCACCTCTTCTACTCATGCCTCTATAGCTATTTAAATTATCATATCTCTATAATATTACCTTCCAATAGTCATCTTCATGTTCATGATTTACTGGTCTCATGAAAATCCAAAACTCATGTGCCTTAATGAGGTTCATAAGGAGATGATATTAAGAGGAAAAATCCTTCCTCTTTCTATTTTGTTTTTCTTTTTTTTCTAATCCTCTCCTCTACTACCTAATTTAAAGTGGAATGTTAAATCCAGTATTACATATAGACTATATTGTTATTGTGTGAAGGTAATATCCATCATCAAACCTCTTATCTTATTCGTTAATTATAAAAATGAAAACATCATAGGTGATGTGCTGATTTACCACCTTCATGAATGATGTTTTTTAATTTTTTATCATCACCTTAAATGATGGTCCTAAATCCATTATTATACATAAAAAATATTACTGAATTTATTATAACATTTTCATTTTCTGAAAAAAAAAATGTAATTCAAATATTAAATAATGTGACACAAATTCATGATGGTCATAAAAATAATCCAAATAGATTAAACATTGTAATTAACATTTCTCAAATGAAATGTTATAATATATGAAAAATTGATGTATGTTACAATTAAAATGTATGGATGTATACGAATTCCATTTCATTCAACACAAGTACTTTATCTTCTATTTTATAAGGAGTTTCATAATTAAACTCAAGGTAACCGACCATAAAATAATTAAACAAAACCATTCAGATCTATGAAACTAAACACTGTAATGCATAAAAATGGGAAACAATAACATAATAAAATTATAATAAATAAAATATATGTATAATTGGTTCTAAATTATTTAATTACTGGATATAATTAAATTATCTAGGATATGAATTAAATGTACAAAATACATTCAGCCATAAGGTAATGGATCTCTCTCGACCTCCATTTTTTCATTGGGTTACACTTTATCTATCATTACTGAAATTTATTTATTGATTATTCTTAATTATATATTTTACATGTTCTCATAATATGTATCCAAACCAATTCATTCATATTTTATGTGTAAATACATGATTAAGGATGTTCTCTATTCAATTCCTTTGGATATACAAGCTCGATTAAAGGAAACATCTCAATTTCATAACCCTATTCATGTATACACCATAATGTGTTGTAATATGCAATAATTTTCATAATATGAATCATTTTATTAGTAAATAAAATTTTAATTAATTTCTATTTTTATTAAAATAATAATTTATTTTTCCTATTTAAAAATAATTCAGTATTTTCCTTAAACCTCAATAACATATCCCATATCAAATGTTTTTTAAACACTATTTTTACTTGTTTTCACTTATGTATCACATAATTTACCTTGATCTAATCAAATTTTATCTCATTAATGTTGAATTATAATTTAAATATATTATTTATTGGATAAAATTATCTTATTTACATTGGTTATTCTTTATGACATGACTGTGATACCAATTTAGTTTAATGCATAAACAATATGATTATTCCTAATGATTGATTCTCCATATGGAAAACATATTCATGAACATGTTATGATGGTTTCACTAAGATAGTGGTCCAAATCAATGGATAATATTTTATCTAATGAGACTTCATGTTTGGGTTTATCGATTAAACCTAATCCATTATAAGTCTTTGTCCACCAAGTGATATAGTATTTACAGTTATCCTTGACTCATGTTTTTGACATGTTGTATGTTTCCAGAAGATTACTATATTTACTTGATCTTACGATCAAATGGTCTATGTGATATACTTCTCTATGATTGTTCATTTTACATTCCTTTTATGTTATCACATAATTCCTTCTATGTCAAATGTTATTTTGTATTTCCATGTTCATTCCCTTTATAGTTTATTTATCTCATCCCTTTCTTTATGTATTCCAAAGAGTATTATATAATTATATAGGAGCTAAAGGGTTGTTTTGATATCATTATGAGTGATTAACAATTAGTTTTTTACTATAGTTCAATGTTTTTTATTTTATTTTCCGAATAATCCATATACACAAGACTATTTGATTGATGGTTTGTATGTGATTAATAATTATGAATAAAATCATGGAGTAATATGAGTAAAAGAAAATGGTAACAATAGATGGTATCCAATAATGGGTTTATAATTTTTTGGGATTATGGAATGAAAATATAGTGATAACCCTAGGGATAATAATATCACCATGGATAAACTACATTAAAACATAGGGAATAACATGTTATGATACACTTTTCATTTCACGTTTATCCATTTATTTTTTAGGATTAATTTTTATATTATTATCTGCTAAGTATTCAATCCCCATAATTGAAAATTATTTTTCATATCCAATTCCTCAAATAGAAGAACCTATCTTAATAATCAATGTTATAGGAAGTTTGATGATTTCAAAAATGAAATATAAAATCAAATTTGTTCTCTAGGGAAAAATGCATAGAATGTATTTGAAAACAGGCCCATATCCTAAATAATTTCATAAATCATGTGGAACACCCACTATACGAAATGAAATAAAGATATTTGGTTAAATAATTTAGGTAAAAATGGAATCCTATATTTATTGGGTATTTTTATCCCTCAATCATAGAAGAATGCATTATATGCATTGGGAAAATATTATCTATACTTCAATGATATAAAGAAGAGAAATTCATACTGGTGATTTGTTGTTTTGGATGAGAATTTGATTAGTTGTCAAAACTGATCACAAACCAAATATTGTGAAGCAAATTGATTCCATGGAATTGGAAGTATTCATGAAACAATTTTTTGATAAATAGTAGCTCTGAACTCACCATCTTAAGATTGGGTGGGAGTTCCTCATCTTGATAAAAATAGAAGATGAGTACATCAGTGTTTATGAGGATAACATTAGAAGGAATTCATGATATTTCACTATAATTATCATGAAAAATAAAATGATGGAGTATTACTTCTTTTGGTGACTAAAAAAAATAATATAAAATGTGTTTGCAATTAGAGACATTGAATGTTATGGAGTGATTTTTCATTTTTAATTGAAGGATTATAAATATATTTTATACTAAAAATTGTATCATGGGTTTATGGACAAAATGTTTAAATTAGAGATTAATATGGGGGGATTCGTAGATAAATACCTTGATATAATGAAAACCATACATCACACTGGTCAAAAGTGTGGTAAGAAAAATCATGGGAATTATTTAAAGGGAAATATGAAATTCTTTAAATTTAGAAGAGATGATAATCGAGATAATTATTACTGAATGAACATGATAAATCCAAAAAATGGATAATAATAAACAATGGTTCAAAAAAACACTCATCTTGTTGTGAAATTTTTAACTACACAGTACACATGCATTGTGTGAGCTAATTCCCTAAGGAACAGGTTTTTAGAGGAAATCAACAATAAAAACCTCCAAGGAAATAAGGAAGGATATATTCTATCATTACCACTGAGGTAGATCCCAACAATAATGTAATGATTGGTACACTAGTAATCTATAAAATAAAATAAAATGTATGATTTGATTCTAGTTCTATTAACTATTTCATATCATACATGATTATAATAACCATTCAAAAATCAATTCAAAATATATAGGTTGATTAATCTGTAATAATAAACAATGGGATAATTATTGCATCCAAATTATTTTTCCCATCGCTGGTAAATGTTTTTGGGATAAACCACACATGAAATATTTTCTTAATTTATTTGGAAGATTTTGATTCTATATTGGAAAATTATTTTCTGTGTTTATATAAAAAAAATCAAATTTCACTAAAAAGATATCACTCTTCACATCGAAAGGAATAATCTATTTTTTACATGTTTATGGAGGATGAATAATATTTTTCCAAAATTATCATCTCAATTATGGATATCATTGCCTTATGATAATAATTATCTATCTCAAATGATTGTGAAAAATGAGAGGATTGTGCTCAAATACATTCCAATTGTTAGTGGCTACGATGATGTGTTCCGTAAATAATTTTATTGTTATCCTCATAAATGAGATGTGCATTTCTCAACATAACTAATTCCCGATTTTACTCCTATATAAATTACTCAATAAAAAATGGACAACACTGAGTTTTACAAACTAATGAAGATGTTTCTATAGAATATGAAAAGTGTTTTATATGCTTGAGCACTTCACCATGGGTTGCACCAGCCCTCTTCATCAAAAAGAAGGATGGATCAATGCACCTATGAATTGATTATAGTGAGCTCAATAATAATATGATAATGAAAATCTATTCCCTAAAATGGATTGATTAATTGTTCAATCAACTAAATGGGGCTAAGTATTTCTTAAAGGTGGATCATCGGTCAAGAAATCTCAAATTAAAAAGGTATAAAGAAAGATATTTATAAGACATTGTTTCAAATGCGATATAGAATCTATGAGTTCATATTGATTCATTTTAGACTCACTAATATTAAAAAATCATGGACTTAATAAATATATTGTATAAATATTACCTTAAAATTTTCTTGTAGTCATTATTAATGATCACCTAATATTCTCCAAGACCAATGAGGAATATAATGAGCATTTGAATACAGTGATAAAGGAATTTTTATGGGAGAAAATTTAAACAATGTAACAAAAATTTATGCTTTGGATGGATGATGTATCATTATTAGATAATTTTATCACCAATAAAATAATATTTATGGAACCTTCTAAAAAGGAAATGGAGGGGAGACTTAGACCATCATCTGTAACAAAGATTTATAGTTTCCCTGGTCAATCAAAATATTACTGATGATTTTTGAATAACTTAAAATGATTTATAAAGACACTAAAAATGATGAATCAAAATGGAGTAATTTTTTTATGTACCAGTGAAAGTGAAAAATTATTTAAAGACTTAAAAAAGGCTTACCACTGCACCAGTACTCATACTACCAATATGTGGGGAACTTATTGTGGAAAATATTGATGATTAAATAAATTTATTAAGATATGTACTAAGGAAAAATGAATAAGTGATAAGAAACACCTCAGGGAAGTTTATTTTTCATGAAAAAAACATTCCCAAAAATTATCTTGAGTCAGTGACTATTATCCTAAAATTGAAAATTTGGTAGAATTATCTATACTAGGAGAAATTTCGAATATATACTGAACATAATAAATTAAAATATATTTTTAAATAGAATAATAATAAGATGAACCAATTAAAATGGTTAAATATCATTAAGTATCATTAAATCTCAATCCATATCCATCACGGTAATGGAACTTAAGTGGAATACTCTCTTTGTAGTAAGGATCTTGCAACATTATCAATGATGAGAATTGATAAGAATCCAATATTTTTAAAAATTTAAATTAATAATTGGGAATCATAAAGGATGGTACATAATCATTACTTTCAAAAATGATTTCACATCCATCTCATATGGATAAAATAATGGGTTCTCAAATCAATGATATGGAAATTAAATAAAGTGGAAGCTGTCTGAAAATAGAAATCCATAGGGGTAGAAATTAATGAAGAAGGAGACATATGATTAGGGTCAAGAATATAAGTACCATAAAATAAAATTATAAATAATGTTATTTTAGATGATGATCATAGATCAAACTATTATATTGAAACAATGAGCACAAAGATGCAACAATATATCCAATAACACTATTGGTGGACCAATATAAATAATGAGATCTCTTGATATACATCAATGTGGCCGGTATGTTAGGTTGTAAATTCTAAAAGAAAAAAATTATTAGTGGATTATGAAACCATTAAAATTAAAAACATGTTCATGCGAAAACATCACTATAGAATTATTCAATGGACATCCAAATAGAAACATGGAAAATAATTCTATATGGGTTGTTGTGGATCTTCTTAAAAAGTAAGGCAAGTTTATTGAAATTAGATAAGATTATTTACTTGAAAAAATTACATGAATGATCATCGTACAATTTGTAAGGATTCATGATGTACCATTTTTTATTATATCAGATAATGACCTAAGTGTTAACTCCATGTTCTTAAAATGTTTCAAACATTATCTAAACACTGAGATGATCTTTAGTACAGCTTAGAATCCTCAAATTGGTGGAAATTATGACTGAATTAGTCAAAAATTGGAATACATGTTAAGAGTATGTTATATTGTCTTTAGATAAGGATTGGGCCGACATTAACCTTTGTACAAATTATATTACAATAATATTTTACACTCAGGAATTCTAATGGATCGATATGAAGCCCATTATGGGAGGAGATATAGAACACCGACATGATGGGATGATGTTAGTGAACATAAGATGATGGGACCTAAAATGGTCGATATTTCTTAGAATATGTGAAAACCAATTAGAATATCCTAATTCAATCCCAAATTTGAATGAATATATATAGAGATAATCATCGACATACATAGAGATAAAGGTTGGATAAAAACTGTTTCTATTCATTACACCATAGATAAGGGTCATGATATTTAATAAGAAATTAATGTTATGTCCTAGGGACATCGACCCCTTAGAGATTATTGATCATGTTGGATATGTGTTCTCTCTACTAGCACTTCCACAAACCATTTTTAAAGTTTAATATGTTTTACATGTGTCCCTTTAGAGGAAGTACATAATAGATCCCTCAGTTGTACTGAATATAGAGCTGGTAAAATTGAAAACTGATCTACCAAATGTGGAACAGGAGATGAATATCATAGAATGTCACAAATCAACCTAGGTCATCCATGAACTAGTCACCTGAGCTGATCATTGGAAAATCCTTATATGTGTTCCTGGTCCTCTCATTCTAGTGACATGCACCAAGTGAATCATTAGAAACAATGGGAATGATTTATACCAAAATATTAAAAAATCCTCATAAAGGAATAAAAACTAAAATAAAAATGGATTCCAATATTTTTACATTATTCACATTCCAATTGAAAAATATGAAAATTAAACTATAATCTACAGAATGAAATGGAAATGGAACTACACATCCACAATATGTCCTTGTGACCCCAAGGGTCAATCTCTAATACAATACCAAACATCTCCAGAGGTGATCGAACCAAAGTTGAAACCTATAGTAGAAACTAAATCCAATATAATTCAATAGGAATGATTATTTAAACATATTATCTATGCACATATAATTCTATTCCCAATGCATATTCCTTATATAATGAATCATTGATTAATATGTTTTAATTAAACTATATAAATATAGGTTTCTCTGCACATTTCATTTTGAATAAAATAATCACAATCCATGTCCCTTATGATTTATAATAGGGGCCAAGGGGAGAAGGAAAATAAGAAACAAATAGAATGTGATCTTTTTTTAATGGTGATAACGGATAATACTTTCACATTAAAAAAAATTATATTTGAATCCACTTTAACAAAACACACATTCACAATTTTCCAGGATAACACCAAAATATATAAGGTTAATTATTCCACAAAAAGAGGTAAATGGAACTAACAGTACTTGTGTCGAAGGAACATGGGAAATCCTAGGAACTCAAAGGAGAACCCAAATATACTATAAATGTGACTCATACCATAGGCATGCCTTACCCATTACATCATAACTCTCAAACACCTAATCATTTCCCTACTTTTCCTGACCAAGGACCCCAATCCTATAGAAATAATTACAAAATATCCTTCTCTTATGGCCCACTAGCCAGTGTGTAATCTAAACTACTACATCATTAAATATAATTAATCTTCATATTTATACTAGGATCCCATTTCATATTCATAATAAGATTTTCCACACACTCTAATCAATGATCCATATACATATATCATCATACAAATCACACAAACTAGCATCACCCTTGCCACCTCAAGGGTGTTCCCTAGCCTTAAATTTACTATTATCTAGTGGAGGACCCATACTAAAGACCCTCCCATCTCATGATAAAAAAATAAGGAATTTTACCTAACCCAAGATGGTTTTCCAAATTACCATTCCAAAATTCCAAACATGCCTTAAAATATTTTCACATAAAAATAGTTTTCTCAATTTAACCATGGAAAATATTTTTCAAAACAAAATACACCCTTGGAAACACATAAATCATTAAAACCCATTATTTACATTAAAAACATATTTACAAAGTCCAAATGGTCATTTGGATGTTACAATAAAATATATAAAATGAAAACCTGATTTAAAATATCACAACCAACTTGTAAAATCCAACTGGGGAATTAATCACACAATAGGCATGCAATACATAAAAAAAATTCTATTTAACACAAAACAAGGCGTAAACACAAATTTGAATTCCATAAAACTATTAAGATTCCTAAACCATGTGAAAAAGATAACGAATCATTTTTTCAAACATATAGTGTGCACATTTATAAGAAAAATATAGTACATATTAAAAATATTTGAGAATTAAATTTTATTTTATATGATTTTTTTTCTCAAAATAATAAATCCCTCCTTATATATAAATGAGGGTTTTAAATGAATGAAATCAATGAAATATTAATTATAAAGGAAATTTTTATTGGGAGCCTACCTCATAGGATGGAAAATATAAAGAATTATACCTCAATCAGTATCCCACTCACACACACACACTTCCATATATATATATATATATATATATATATATCCTTAAACAGATTCACATGTTACCCGTTCCATGTTGGGAGATACACAAATAAGGTAAATATATTAATAAATATATCTATACCAGACAATATGCATTCATTCAATTGAAACTGACCACAACTCCCTATAATATATCCTTATGACTCATAAACATTGAAAATATATAATTTATGGGGTTTTAAACCGAAACAAGTTATGAAACATACCCCAAATTTATATATGGGGAGATAATCAACTGTAACCACCTCACCATGAATGGTGGTTTCCAGAAAATGAACTAATGGGTCCCGAGAGACCCTCCACACAACCCTAAATCAAATGAAAAATGGAAAAGGGGTAATCCATGATGCTAACAGTTTGGATAAAATGATAAGGGAAACAGAGAGCCTAAAATATTGTTGGAAATTTTAATATGAGGTAAGGGAGTGACATTCCATGTTGATTAAAAGGAGAAATATGATGGAAACTGGTGGATTTGAGAAATTAGAGAGGGATATCAGAAGAGGGTGGCATTGGTGAGGTAGTGTGTACCGGAGAAAAGATTGTCAGTTGGGTCAAGCGCACTAGAGAGAATGCTCTTAGAGGGGGGGGTCATGTGAGGGATGGGATGATGCTAGGGAAGGGTGGTGCTAGAAGAGAGGGAGCCGACCAGTAGGGGGTTGTGCACAATGAACAGGGAAAGGGGGAGGGGTTGTGTGAGGGTTAAGGGAAAGGGAGGGAGAAAGGGAAGAAAAAAATAACAAAACTAGGAAAACAATAATAAATAAAGCCAATATTAATAATAATAATAATAATAACAACATAATAAAAATAATATTATTTCCAACTATAATATTATAATTATTATCATTGTCTAAACAATACACATAATTCTATTTTAATTATTCTTATTTTATTTTCACATTAATTTACAATTATTTTATTATTAATTTATTTTTTATTTATATTGAACAATGGGAAGACCACACAGTGACTAGGGTGAGTCCCAATAATATCCAAACTGGGATCTGCTCATGTGTTAGACTCTTCTAATCCCAAAACACTCATCTTTAAAGAAAAAATAAAAAATTCAAGTGAGGACTCAACATGAACTCTGAAAAAATTATACAAAGCCAAGAAAATAAAAATATAAAGTAATTATAATGTTCATGGCATGATAATTCTAACCACCATAATGATTTCTTCCCCCAAAATTTCACAACAATGTTTAAAACAAGGAAAAAAATTGATTCGACTTTATAGTTTATGGAGATCCTTTGAGATTGAAAAACAAGAAGAGACAAGAAAATTATCAACAAAAAACCGACATAGAAAATAAACTTTTGAGACTAAGAATGGGATCCTTAGAAAGTGTCACCCACCCCCTTAAGATAAGAAATGTCTAATAGGTCGATCATAAGAAATAAACTTGCATGCTACAATCCATCCTCTTAAACCAAAACGTCTCAAACATTAAAAAACCAAACCCATACCACATTCCTGAAACAAGAGAAAAAATCAAACCACATCCTGAAATTAATGAAACTGCCAATAACACTTATATAATATTACTTCTTTAAAATTGTTGGGCGTCCCCAAATCCCAAAGTTAACAATATATAGATTCTTGGGGTTAGATAGCTACGAATGAGACTACCTAAAACCATGATGAAACTAGGAATAAAGAATATATACTAACATGGGGAGGCCCAAACAGACTCTCCATAATTAGAAACAACCTAACAACAACAGAAATACTGATAGGGAAACATGGGGATTCCCACATAGACTCTCCACCAATAAGAGGAAACTAACACCTGAGACAGAACTGAGATCCCAATAGAGGGGGAAGGCCTGAATAGAATCCCCTCCATAGGGATTAATCTAAAACATAATTACTTCAGGGTTAACTCTACAAGACCCACTGTGGGTCTCCCTACTGTATGAACTGAGAAGCATGACTGATTATCACTGAATAAAATAGAAAACATGACATGGTTTACAAGGGAGATCCCCATAAACCAAATATTTCACATTAAAAGATCTGATTAAGGAAAAACAAAAACAAATAGAGGACACTATGTGGATCACCACTCCCATTGGTATTACCACCCTCTGACGACCCCAGTAAAAAATGGAATTGATACATACTAATAAGGTTGTTTATACATGGAAAACCACATTGAGATTCACATCGACAAGAGTATAAGCCCTAAGGTTCAATAAAATGAGATATCTGCACATCTATATAACTAAGGGGGAAATAATTCACCCACATGACCGAAAAAGAAGAAATGGATCACCCATTTTCCATTCCATCAAATAGTTCTATTCACGATAAAGCATCTATACAGACAACATAAACTACTTCAACCATCCACACTGAATATGGAAATAACAAAAGGGTACCTTAAACCCTTTAGAGTTCCTAAGTACACCCCACATTCACTCTGAAACCTATATCTAGAGCTATGATGTTTGAATCTTCTCTTGCCTCACATTCATCCACTAGAATCCCCCAAACATAACACACAAATAAGAATATAAAAAACATGGTTCCATTAAAAAGGATTCTTTGAAAGGTTCCACAACATCCATTCATAAAATTAAAATATAATGAAACACCACTAATAAAACTAGATACATCTATTACATCCAGGGCACATTACATAGTGAAAAACCGAAATTGGTCACACACATTGCCCATATATATACTGATGGGGTGGGGTGACCTTTGAAGAGTTAGGACTGGTTGCATGACACTTCTCAGAGACACCCCCATTAGAACCACTACTAGTGACCCAAGAAACCATAAGTTTGGATGGTTCTTGGAGAACATAAGAACGATGGTCTCTTGTGACCATGCTTTCCACACTAATGAAAAACTACATTATTTCTCCCAAAATAGGTTGAGGAGAGGATTGAAGGCCTTCAAATTCCTATACCAGCACCACAAAAATCATACCCCTTCCAATTATTCATATCGGTATCCTCTTCAACTCCCATCTCAATCCCTCCTATTAACATAGTTTCATCATGAATGTATTACCTCACCTTATCCAAGAAAATGGTAAAGTTCAGATATAACACCTTCAACTATAGCTTAGAAAGGATCCAAAACTCAAATTGTCGATCATTCATTGGATCATTTTCTATATACCCGAGATCACATGTAACTAGGTATGAGAAGTGACCATAGAACTCTAACATCGATCTAATACCTTTCTTAACACCACACTGTAGAGACCCCAACCCTAGAAACAGAGGTGTCCGTGCCATCTGAACATGATGTGTTGTTTTAAAATAAAAAACACATTGTTAACTGCACATCATGTCCCATACATAGGATCGTGTGTGGTTTGGGTTCTGGGAAACCATCAACTCCTGAAATGATTCATTTCTTAAAAGCTGATACCTGAAAATTTTAAATCAAAACATAGGGTGAGCATTGAAATACTCAGTAAGGGGTTTTTTTAAAAAAACAAAAGAATTAAAATAGTGTAACATTTGAAAAAATTATTTTAAAAGAAATTTGAACATCCACTAAAGGAAAATTGTAACACATAACATAAAAATGATCAATCAAGTTTTTCAAGAAGAACATGAAGCAATTATGTCAATTATCGAAGGAGTAATAATGGTTATCATGAACAAGTATGACATGTGAATTACTTAATAATAAATTAAACAATTAAGAGTAATTCATAATCAGAGTTGCACATAAAGGAAACAACTTAAATTATCATATGTTGGTTACTATTTTACTAAATTATAATCACAAATCTTGCTCCATACTTATACTTGTGAAAAAAAATTATGAAAGCATAAAGGAATTAGTCGTGAAAGAATAGAAATTTTATCTTGAAAAGAACTTGAAACATAACTTGAATTATGTGGAATAAATATTTAATCTTAGACAATCATTTCTACATCACCAAGGTTTATCCCCAAGGGGTCATTTAAAAACATTACCAAGGTCCATCCCCAAGGCATCATTAAATTGGTCATCTCTAGAGATTAATTCTTTACCCAGGGCATTTGAGCGCTATCAGGGCACACACTTGACATGTCTTTATTATCTTGTGAGCCACATCGTTCATGTTTTACTTAAACCATATGTATATTCAAGATGTCCCATACCACCTTGAATTACTCATTCAATTTAATATTACCCAACGTGTCCCATACCACTTTGGGTAATCTAATTTCTTAGTTTATTTTGTGATACGTCAAGCATGCGTTATGTACAATAATAATAAAAAAATGAACCAACACAAATTTTTCCAATACATTGTATGATAGTTAACTTTGAAAAATATGTTAATAACTAATCAAAGGCATACACGGCTTAGTAAAACATTCTCTTCACATAAGCTAATTACTTAATGCATATAAAATGATGATATAAAAAATGATGAATCGTTGAAATTATTATTCCATGGAAATGGAGCTCTTAAAGAAAACACTTGAAATCTGTTATGGTGATAAATAATCCCTTGAACTTGTAAATAAATTAAACCATAACTTGATTTATTAATGCATTCACTAAAGCAGGTTCATTTCATCTTTAGTTAATAAATGAATATAACATGATATCATGACCCATTGAATCTTAAATCCTATAATATATTAAAATCAAACCAAAATACATACTTTATCATAAAACGCATCAGGGGAAATGTTAGATAAACTTCTTTAATAAAACATACCCATTTTTGTGTATTTTAAAAACATATTGGTTTAGAAATCATAGAAATCATATCTTGATAAAATCTTACATGGATCAAAGAATAAATTAAGTCCAGCAATTTATAAAAGAATATAATGGGGTTTGGGAATTATTCCTATAAATACATATACACATACCCATATATACCCTAAGTGTATATATGGGTTTTACACAATTCAAAAACAAAGTCTATTAAATTCCTTAGGTAATGAAGGTTTCCAACCGTAAATTTCCTACATGGATGAAAACTAAATCAATATAAGGTTTTTTATAAATGTAACCATATGTATAAAAACTATGGTTTTACAAACATAACTCCACTTAAACTAAAAAAACATAGTTTGCATATATATGTAAAAATTTTATTTAAAGATTGATACCCAAAATAGGCCAGGTTAGGTTATAAGAAAACACTCATGAAACTGTATATATACACAATAAACATTAAATATAAATTTTAGATTTTGGAAAAAGATATAATAAAAACTGTATATATACAGTATGTAAAACAATACACAACCCCAGGGATTTGAATTGTGTAAATGTACATATATAAACTGTATATAATGTATATATGTATATGAAATTGTATATACACAATGTACAAACCGATGGATTTGTATTATGTAAATATACATATATAAACAGTATATACCGTGCATAGGTTTCTCAAAATGAAATCAATGCATATAAGCACCCGTACATATGCACCTTACGGAAAACATGAAGGCCAAAACTCCTTGATGGAAATACAAACCGAGGGGTTTACATTAAATATATATATATATATATACCTCTATATACTGTATTTACCAGGAGTTTAAAATGAATATTTTCTCCAAAATAAGGCAATCATGGAAGGAACCTTACCTTGCGTGATGATAAAACTCGGACTGGAGGTACGTCGCAGGTCTTGCTGGGAGTTCGTGTGAGGGAAGGAGGAGGAGGAACCACCCGGGTTTCATGAGGTAGGAGGCGTTTATATAGGCCTCGGTGTTCATTGGTGACTCGACCCAAGAGGATAGACCAACATGGGGAAGACAAAGAAATAGTGGCCTAGGAGGGGGTATTCAGAGGTCAAGAGAAGCAGTGCAAAGGAGAAGTCGAGGCGTCCTCAGTGCAGGCCTACTGGTCGAGACCCCGGCGTGAGGAAGAAGATAGTGAAGGGTCGACGCGGAAGCGAACGGATGACCTGGATCCAAATGAAGAGATATCACACGGTAGGAGGAGTGCGGGAGTTGGGTTGATCGTTTTAAAAGAAAATAATGGTCGGGATTAGATCTCCCGAGAGATCGGACGGTCATGGGAGTAGTCGAGGGCGATCGTGCGTCTAAAAGGATTGGATGGATGAGATCGAAATGGATGTCGATCAGACGGTCCATATCAAGCGGAGCACATCCCACATCAAAACGGTTCGAAGGCGAGGTGAGATTTATATTACAAAGCTTGCTGTCTCCTGTTCAAAACTAGAACACACACACACCGAGGCCTTATACACGGGCCCCATGCGGGCTTTGTCCCAACCCTACACAACGCACACCACGGCCCTTACACACGGGCCCGAATGCGACTGGACAAACCCATAAATGGCTCAGGCTTTGGCCTATTTGACACTATGCAGAACTGGGACCCCGATGGTCAGTACCTTGAGTCCCTGGGGCATTCTCTTGGCCTAGTGGTCTTGTCCCCTAAGGGATTCCCTCGGCTTGGCTGGGCCCCAACATAATTTTTTATAAAAAATTTATTTAGATTTCCCAAAAAAAACTAGTTTAAGTATACTTAGTTCAAAATATAAATATTTGCATAAAATGAGTTAATATACAATAACAACAAATAGTTATAACTTAAAATCTAAAACCCTTTACTAGCTTATGTAAAATTTTTCATATATAAATATTTTAAAAGATATACATTTCTTATTTTAAAACCATTATAATTATTAGGATCTTTAAAATACACCACTATATATTTCATAAAAATCATAAAAGACCACTAGTAAATTCATAAATACATAATTTTAGAGATCAAAATGTATAATTATTATAGATACCCTTTAAACATATCTTTTATAAAAATAATACTATGTTTTTAACTATATAGGTATCTATCGAATTTTTTGTAGAAAAAAAACGATTTATTTCCAAGAATACTCTTTTTATTTTAAAACTATGGTTCTCTTGTAAAGAAAATATATAATATTCGAAATATAATTAAATTATAAGGGCATTAAAAACAAGTTTTCATATAAAGATAAACATTATCAACGGAAACCCAAATGTCGTTTTGAAAATCCAATGACTATATATATTTAACGGTCATATCTCTAAGGACCATTATAAAAGTACGGGTGTAGGGTGTTTCTCAAAATCAAAACACTTGATCTAGGAAGGATGGTTCTCCTCATACCTTTGGTGTTGAGTATGTGTGTTGTGGCTCTAGCTGTTATATTTTTCACATTGAGGGACTCTGAAGACGACAACTCTCCGATTACTCGAGTTGTGATTCTTAGTAGTCTCGATGTGGCTGTGTTAGGTCTTGTGAATTGTATATTCAATTAGTTGGGTCTTATTGGAATGTAACTTTTAAATATATACTAGTTTACCATACTCTCCCTGTTTTATTTCTTTTCAAATTCCTTATTAGCACACAAAACACAACAAATAAAACAAGAGACATCATTAAAAGCCTAACATTGTTCACGTGGACCAGTTCATAAAACATGAGGCGTCACATTATCCCCACCTTAAGAAAACTGCATCCTCACAATTTATTTCACAACACTACAAGGTTCTGCAACATTCTTACCACATCCACCAATATATAGGGTAAACAGGTTCATTGTGCGGGATCCCCGTAGCGATGCTCAACTCTTCCAGTTCCCTAACCTAGATACACCTAGGACAGGATGGGTCGAACTCATATTCTAGATCTTCAGGCTTCCAAAGGGAAGATCGAACAATAAAATGTTTTGAAATGTCTTTGCAGAACAACACACGAAGGATTCGCCGAATTATGTCTCGGTCGAGGACATTGAAGCCATTGATGCCATCAAAAAGGCTAAATCTGATAAGTTGGAGCATATAAGCTGCATAAATATTTCCCTCTAAACCATTCTCCTAAAATTTCACTCTGGCCATGTAGTTCCGGCCTAGGGTGAAACACAAAAAGAGCCGTACGTGGTAACTTCCTCGTCGTTCACATCCGGCTAGCTGTGCAGAGCCAATGTGGTAATAGATGGAGGAATTCCCCTGGTAGGTGCGGAGAATCTCAAGACCGTTTGTTACCTCAAACCACTCCTTGCACTTTTTTCGCAAATTTGCGAAGGGGTCATACTCGTCCTCACATGTTTTGATTGCAATGATTTCCAGAATCTCAATGGGAAGAGATAACATGTGGGTTTGTCCTTCCATCTAAAAGTTTTAAGTTGAGAATTCAATTACATGTAAACCATCCAAAGGTATACAAAAAGAAAAGACAAGGAAGTGGAAATACAGAATCTCAATAAACATACATTTATTATTAAACATTAGTTCTTGAGTTTCCCTTAACCACCGACTAAACGAACTCCACACAGAGAAGCAAAACTCCATAACTCCTCGAACCAAACACCATCTTGGCATTCAGGGAATAACTGATGGGGGGAACGTATGAAATATTATGAGTCTAACATGAGGGGTCTGATGTTGGGAGACATCCACATACACATGTTGTCTGCAAGACAGTCGGGTGGACTCATCTTCTAACCTTCCGAAGTCCAACAGCTGACCCCAGAAGCAGTAGTTTAAAATCTGACAAAGGCAGCCTGCTCGGAGGTCTCCGTCAGCAGCAGATTCTTGGAAAGGGTTATCAGTCATAGTTTCAAAGCTCTCACCCACCGTGAAAATTTAGAAAAGTCCCTCATAGTACCCTCCCCGAAGTACATAGGAGGGAAACAGGGTTATCATCATAAAGAGGTAATATATCCCTACCCCTAGGTGTAACTGAAGCACCCGTGGTGAATTGGATATATTGTAAAGGTGTTTTTATGTCATGTGGATATGAGTATATTTTAGAAAATCCTCATGGATAGCTAAAGACACAATGGTCTCTAGGGTCTTAGTGGGGATAGATAGGAGATGTGTGCCTTCTTTTTCCATCTAAAATTTTTGAAAACCCATTTTTTATTAAAACTGGAGTATACATATATATATATATATATTTGTTTTAGTTTTCTGGTTTTTCAGAGTCATCCAAACTGTACCATTGATACCAACTGTAGAGACCCCAACCCCAGAAACCCCGAAGTCGGTGCCTTCAGAACATGATGTGTTGTTTTAAAATAAAACACACATTGTTAACTACACACCATGTCCCATACTGAGGATCGTGTGCGGTTCGGGTTCTGGGAAACCGTTAACTCCTGAAATGATTCAGCTTTTAAAATTTGATACCTGAATATTTTAAATCAAAACATAGGGTGACCATTGAAATACTCAGTAAGGGGTTTTTTTTAAACAAAAGAATGAAAACAGTGTAACATTTGAAAACATTCTTTTAAAAGAAATTTGAACATTTACTAAAGGAAAATTGTAACACATGACAAAAAAATGCTCAATCATGGTTTTCAAGAAGAACAAGAAGCAATTATGTCAATTCTCGAAGGAGTAATAACAGTTATCATAAACAAGTACGACATGTGATTTACTTAAGAATAAATTAAATATTTAAGAGTAATGCATAATCAAAGTTGCGCATAAAGGAAACAACATAAATTCTCATATGCTGGTTACTATTTTACTAAATGATAATCACAAATCATGATCCAAACTTATAATTGTGATAAAAACTTTATGAAAACATGAAGGAATTAGTCTTGAAAGAATAGAAATTTTATCTTTAAAAGAACTTGATACATAACTTGAATTATGTGGAATCAGTATTTAATCTTAGACAATCATTTCTGTATCACCAAGGTCCATCCCCAAGGTGTCATTTGAAAACATTTCCAAGGTCCATCCCCAAGGCGTCATTAAATTGGTCATCTCTAGAGATTAAGTCTTTACCCAATGCATTGGAGCTCTATCAGTGGGCACCATTGACATGTCTTTATTATCATGTGAGCCACATCATTCAAGTTTTACATAAACCGTTTGTATATTCCAGATGTCACATACCACCTTGAGTAACTCATTCATTTTAATATTACCGAAGGTTTCCCATACAAATTTGGGTAATCTAATTTCTTGATTTATTTTTTAATATATCAATCATGAATTATGTACAATAATAATAAGAAAATGAACCATCAAAATTTTTTCTAATACATAATATGATAGTTATCTTTGAAAAATATGTCAACAACTAATCAAAGGCATACATAGCTTAGTAAAACATTCTTTTCACATATGCTAATTACTTAAAGCATATTAATTGATTATATAAAAAATGTTAAATCGTTGAAATTATTATTCCATGGAAATAGAGTTCTTAAAGAAAACAGTTGAAATCGGTTATGGTGATAAATAGGCCCTTAAACGTGTAAATAAATTTAACCATAACTTGATTAATTAATGCATTCACTAAAGCATGTTCATATAATCTTTAGGTAATAAATGAACATAACAGGATATCATGACCCATTAAATCTTAAATCCTCTAATATATTTAAATCAAACCAAAATACATACTTTCATAAAACTCATCAGGGGAAATGTTAGATAAACATCATTAATAAAACATGCCCATTTGTGTGTATTTTAAAAACATGTTGGTTTGGCAATCACAGAAATCATATCTTGATAAAATCCTACCTTCATCAAATAAAAAAATAAGTCCTGTTATTTACAAAAGAATATAATGGTGTTTGGAAATTATTCCAATAAATACATATACACATACCCATATATACCCGAAGTGTATATATGGGTTTTACACAATTCAAAAACAAAGTCTATTAAATTCCTTAGGTACTGAAGGTTTCCAACCATAAATTGCATACATGGTTGAAAACTAAATCCATATAAGGTTTTTTATAAATGTAACCATATGTATAAAAATTATGGTTTTACAAACATAACTCCACTTAAACCAAAAAACATGGTTTGCATATATATATATATAATTTTATTTAAAGATTGAAACCCAAAATAGGTCGGGTTAGGTGATAAGAAAAAATTCATGAAACTGTATATATACAAAATAACCATTAAATATAAATTTTAGGTTTTGGAAATATGTATAATAAAAATTTTATATATACCGTATGTAAAAACAATACACAACCCAAGGGATTTGTATTGTGTAAATGCACATATATAAACTGTATATACCGTCTATATGTATATGAAACTGTATATACACAGTGTACAAACCGATGGATTTTTATTATGTAAATATACATATATAAACAGTATATACCGTGCACAAGTTTCTCAAAATGAAAACAAAGTATATAAGAACCCGTATATATGCACCCTACGGAAAACACGAAGGCCAAAACTCCCTGAAGGCAATACAAACCGAGGTGTTTACATTACGTATATATATATATACCTATATAAACTGTATTTACCCGGAGTATAAAATGAACATTTTCTCTAATAGAAGCCAAGCATGCGAGGACCCTTACCTTGCATGAGGAGAAAACTCGGACCAGAGGTACGTCGTTGGTCTTGCTGGGAGTACGTGGGAAGGAAGGAGGAGGAGGAACCTCCCTGGTTTCATGAGGCAGGAGGCGATTATTTAGGCCTCAGTGTTCATTGGTGACTCGACCCAATAGGTTAGACTGATGTGGGGAAGATGAAGAAACAGTGTCCTAGGAGGGGGTTTTTGGAGGTCATGAGGAGCAGTGCAAAGGAGAATCGGAGGTGTCCTCGGTGTAGGCCTACTGGTCGAGAACCCAGTGAGAGGAAGAAGATAGTGAAGGGTTGACGCAGAAGGGAACAGATGGCTTGGATCATAAAGAAGAGAGATCACACAGTTGGAGGAGCGTGGGAGTCGGGTTGATCGCTTTAAAAGAAACTAATGGCCGGGATTAGATCTCGTGAGAGAACGGGCGGTCATGGGAGTAGGTGGGGCCGATCGTGCGGCTAAAAGGGTTGGATGGATGAGATCGACGCGGACGTTGATCGGACGGTCCGGATCGTGTGGAGCGCATCTTAATCGAAGAGGTTCTAAGGATAGGTGAGATTTATAATACAAAGCTTGCCGCCTCTGGTTCAAAACACAAACACACGCACACCGGGGGCTTATACATGGGCCCCATGTGGTCTTTGGCCGACCCCTATGTAACGTATACCGCGGGCCTTACAAACGGGCCCACGTGCGACTGGATGAACCCATACATGGCTCGGGATCGGCCCTCGTTGACACTACGCATAACTGGGACCCCGATGGTCGGTACCTTGGGTCCCTGGGGCTTGGTCTCAGCCAAGAGGGATTGTCCCCTAAGGGATTCCTGCATCTTGGTCAGGCCCAGCATTATTTTTTATAAAAAAGTTATTTAGATTTCCTAAAAAAATATTTTAAGTATACTTAGTTCAAAATATAAATATTTTCACAAAAATGAGTTAATATACAATAACAACAAATAGTTTTAACTTAAAATATAAATACCTTTAATATCTTATGTAAAATTTTTCATATATAAATCTTTTAAAAGATATACCTTCCTTATTTTAAAACCATTATAATTATTAAGAACTTTAAAATAAATCACTATCTATTTAATAAAATTTCTAATAGACCACTAGTTAAATCAAAAATACATAATTTTAGAGATCAAAAGGTATAATTATTATAGATACACTTTAAACATATCTTTTATAAAATGAATACTAACATTTTAACTATATAGGTATCTATCGGAATTTTTGTAGAAACAAAACTATTTATTTCCAAGAATACTATTTTTATTTTAAAACTATGATTCTCTAGTAAAAAAATATTTTATAATATTTGAAATATCATAAAATTATAAGGGAATTAAAAAAATTTCATATAAAGATAAACATTTCAACGGAAACCCAAAGGTTGTTTTGAAAATCCAACGGCTATATAAATTTAACGGTCATATCACTAAGGACCATTGTACAAGCAGGGGGGTGTAGGGTGTTTCTCAAAATCAAAACACTTCAGCTAGGAAGGATGGTTCTCCCTATACCTTTGGTGTTGAGTATGTGTCCCATGGATCTGGTTATTATATTTTTCACACTGATAGACTCTGAAGACGACGATTATCCGATTACTCGTGTTGTGATTCTTAGTAGTCTTGTTGTGGATGTGTTATGTCTTGTGCATGGTATTTTCAATTATTTGGGTCTTGTTACAATGTAACTTTTAAATATATACCAGTTTACCATACTCTCCATGTTTTATTTTGTTTCAAATTCCTTATTAGCACACAAAACATAACAAATAAAATAAGAGACATCATTAAAATCATAACATTGTTCACTTGGACCAGTTCATAAAACCTGGGGCATCACATGAACAACTCCATCTTCCTCCTCATCATTGTCATATAATTATAATACGACTATATGAACGTGGAATTGAAGAAATACCTAGAAAGATCATCCCAGGGATTGATTCAAGAAACAAACATACATCATTTCCATGTCATACCTTTGAGCATAAATGTAGAAGCCATTACTATTAATGACTCTAGAAACGAAATGTATCTAAAGTCCCTCCCTATGCTTCGCAAAAAAATCCTCTACCTCAAGAGGATCTTCTTAACCATAAAAAGGGGAGGATTAATCTTCTAGAATTTAAGAGTGTAGTTTAAGAGTCAATGAATTGGTGTGTTTTCTAAGATGAACAACCTGAAGCTACACCATGTTCATCCATCAAATCATGGTGGGGGAGGGCACTAAGAAACACATAAACAAGGAATCTGATCAAGACTAATCTAACAAAAAGGATTCTTAATCTCAAACAACAAAAAATAAACATCAATACCAATATAAAAGTTATAGACCAAAACACTACAAGATAAAAAAACATTTTATTGAAAATTATAATCAGTATTAAAAACAAAAACTTGCTTAAACGATTTCTTTCCCACCAACAGTATCGCATGGGACTTACCAATTCTTATACTCATGCATTTCTCGAAACCAATACACATTCACATACGTACCTATGAATGTGTTCACCCATGGAAAACCAAAGGACAATAATTCATTTCACGGGAAAAAAAATTCAACTCACACATTCTTTTTCAAAGACCAGAAATCATATTTTCAAAACCTACTAACCACAAACCCCAAAACCAAATTCAAAGATTGAATTTTTTTTTAAAAAAACACATTCATTCAATTGAAAATACAATTACAATATTTTCACATCAACTCTAGGAAATTTATTTCCTTTCAATAAATTTGAAAACCTCTCAAGGATTCACTAACCACCCAATTAATTCCATTTGTATTTTAACCTAAAAAACCATTTAACAGAAACAAAATTTTCTAAGTCCTTTTTAAGATAAGTTATAAATACATATTTTACACATTCAAAAATGAATTCATTATGATTTTAAATTCAATGTATCAGAATACCAAAACAATAATTTTCAAATAAATTTTCAGAATTTACTAATGTCCAAACAATTCTCAAGGGGAAACTAGTATCAGTGGGTGAATCAGACACATGGTTGGTGGATATATATCATTCATGCAACCATCACAAAGATAAATTTTGGGTAACATCTCTGGATCCACATGGTTTTCCCATCCCAAAAAGTTCATGGACATTACCAGTAAACTTCCTTTTGATTTCCTTATAGAAAACAATCCACAAGAACTAAAAGACACCAGCAAACCCAGACATCCTATCGTAACCCGATGATCAGAACTAGAAAGTGTTCATGATGTCATTTCCACTCCTTCATCTAAATCACCAAGAACCAAAAAACCTACTCCTTATACCTTGATATCCCCAAATAATGATGATCACACTGAAAATAAAGGACAACTAAAGACCGATCCATTATATGATTCCATTTTGTCATCAACCAACCTGATTCAACACCAAACCGGTCACCCGATTCGATCGATGGAAAAGCTCGGGAGGTGTTCCCGAACATCCCGGTTTGCGGACAAGTTCAATGGAAATCATTAAAGACAACAAGAATTCATTTCCCCAATAAGATAAACAACACCATAAAAATAAATTAAGATAAATTAAAATAAACATGGATATGAAATATTTTTACATCCTTTACATTCTAAATGAAAAATATGAAAATTTAAATATAAAACAGATAAGTAAACCCAGATGGAACCAAAAGACCATGAAGTCTCCAAGGGACCACAAGGGACACACCCCAGTCCAACACCAAACATCTTCCTATGCAATCAAACACATTATGGATCCTATATAAGATTCTAAAAATGATAAAAGAATACAGTTATGAGTATTAAAACTTAGTAGATATACCCGAATAATTCTATTCCCAATGAAAATTCCTTAAATAAAGAAACAATTTTTAATATGTTTAAAATAAAGTATATAAATATTAATTTTCACTCACTTTTCATATATAAAAAATATTATTCCATTTCCCCATGATTTAAAATTAGGATCAAAGGGAGAAGAAAAAGGGAACAAATATGATGTGCTAATTTTTTAAAATAGTGATAAAGAAAAAAGAAATATCTTATCTTAAAAAATACCCTATTTTAATCTTCATTAACAAAACACACAATAAAAATTTTCGGGATAACAAAAAAACCTATCATAATGTTCTGCATTCCACGCATTGAGGGAAATAGAGGTAACAGTACTAGTGTAAGAGGAAGACGTGAAATCCAAATAACTCATAGGAGAACCAAAATATAATATACCTATGACTCATCCCCAAGGCATGCCTTACCAGATGATGTCATACATCCCAAATGCATGATCATATATTTACATGGTATGACTGAGGGGCCCAACTTCATTGAAATAAAAACAAAATATGCCTTAGTTATGGGCCACTTTACTGTGTGTAATCTAAACTAGTTCAATAATTTTTATCACTAATCCTCAAATCTATGCCAGATTCCCATGTAATGTTCAAAAAGGGATGTTCCACACATTCCAAACAATGAACCATATACATTGATCATTATACATATCACACATACTGGCCCCACCCCAACCACCTCAAGGGTGGTCCCATACCTTAAGATAATGTCTACAAAGGGGAGGTCCCATACGCAAGAACCTCCCATATCATTATTATCCAATAGGGAATGTGATCTAACCGGATATGGGGTTTCCAAACTACCATTTCAAAATTCGAAATTGGATGTAAATAGTTCCATATAAATATAATTTTCACAGAGTAAGAATGTTATTCAATTTTATAAATCAAACAAACCCTTTGATTCCCATTAATAGTTATAAACTAAAATTTTAGTCTAAAACATATTTACAAAGTCCATCTAGGTATTGGGATGTTACAATAAAATATATAAAACCAAAATATGCTTTGAAAAAATTCAATATACATGAAAAATTTAACTGGACAATTAATAATACACTATACATGAAAATTTTGATAAAACAATTTCTATTAAACATGAAATGAGGCATAATCGTCCAATTTTCATGCCGTAAATTTATTCAAATTGCAAAACCATTTTCTATACATCATAAACCATGGGAAAATCTAGTAGAGCATTTAATCAAACATGTGGTGTATAAAGTTTTAACAAAAAAAACTAAATCTTAAAAATGGTTGAGAAAAAACTTATTTGACAACAAACAATTGTTATAAAAAGTATAGATCACTATTTCACTATCAAGGTGGGAGCACAAATCTTGTAATCAATTAATTATTAATATTAAAAATAAATGTATCATGGGATTATACCTCATAGGATGGCCAAGAAAATAATTTTTAACTCAACCAGCAGCCCACTCGCACACACATTGTTTCATATATATATCATTAATCAGATGAACGTGTTCCCAAGACCTTGTGGTAACACATACACAAAAGTTTTATATATTTATATATATCCATAGCTGGGAATATGTATCAAATCCTTATAAATCTATCAAAACTCTTTACAATAAATCCTTTGGACTCAAAAACACCATAAATCCCTAATTTTGTGGGTGTGAAACAAAACACATGTTTAACACTTTACCCCAAATTTTTGTCGGTAGATCGAATCGACCTGAACCAGCTCACCTTCAGTGGAAATGTCCATAGCAGAGCACAAATGGTCCAAAGAAAACCTATGCACAACCCAAAATAAAAAAACCAGAAAGGGGATATCCCTAAACCTATGAATTCGGTCAAATGAGCAGGAAAATTGGGAACTCGAAAAAGAACTCAAATTAATAATATGAGGGAGAAGAGATACTTATCGTGTCTATTATAAGGAGAATTGCAATGAAAAATAGTGAAGTGGACAAATTGGAGAGGGATCTTAGATGAGGGGGGCACCAGAGAGATGGTGCATGCCGGAGAGGATACTATTGTAGAGGTATCACAAGAGGTCAAAGAAGACATAGAAGTAGGGTGGTGATAGAGGAGATTGATCCAGCCAGTAGGGGGTTCATGTGCGCTAAACCAGGAAAGGGAGAGGGGCTACCTGAGGGTGAAGGGAATGAGAGGGAGAATGAGATGAAAAATAATAAAAAAGGAAACCTTAAAAAATAATACCAATAGTAATAATAATAATAATCACAAAATAATAATAAAATTAATATTTTTCATAATATTAATAATCCAAATAATAATATTATCATTATTATCATTATTAAAACAATACTTTTAAATCCATATTACTTTTTCTAGTTTTAATTTAACTTTAATTTATCTTTATTTTATTAATCGTCTAATTTTATTTATTTTGAACACTGGTCAGGTGGCACGGTGACCAGGGCGAAGCCACACGGTCTCAAAACCATGCTCTACCCATGCACAAGATATCACCAATCCTAAAAAACTCATCATTAAATAAAAACTGAAAAATAAAAACCAGGACTCAACCCGAACCTATAAATGTTTTTACAAAGACATTAAAATTACAAAATATTGTTTATACAAAGGTTATGGTGTCACATGTAAATTAGAGATGGATTTATATGTAGTAAGACTACCCGCCCGGTCAATGTACTATTGATGAACAATAAGAATAATGAGACAACATTGGAACCATTTGATGTGATGAAGGAGATGTAACCACACCTAGTTTTACCTTAATATGTACTATGAAATTTTGAGGGTGAAATTTCATAAGGAGGAAGAATGCAACTATAAAGAATATTATCAGTTTTTTTTTCATTCTTATAATTATTTCGTATAATATAACATATATATATCACATAGGGAAATGAATAAAAATAGTATTATCATAAATGAAGAACCAAACTATTGGTATTTATAGAATTAATGGAACATATAAAATTTGATTTGTTAACTGAACAATATAATAGTATTTTGACCATTAAGAATAGTAAAATTGATGATAGAATAATAACATAATCTAATAATATAATTATACAATTTATGTATCCTACAAATGAGAATATGACATATTTATATCATATAATAATTAAATTAATGTTATAAAAATGATTATTTAAGAGTTGGTAATTTAGTGAAACAAACATGTTTATATTAAATTTTATAATTAATATAATTACTAAAGAGAAATATTAATTTCATAAAAGAGATTCATAAGTTGATATTTTGTTTTATTACAATTATAATATAATTTTACGAGACCTTAGTTTTTAAAAGTTGTATAAAGTTGGTTGTAATATTAAATTTATTTTATTTCAAATAAATGTTTATTTTATTTGAAAATTATATTTCTCGTAGTTATAATCTTTTTATAAATTGGTTTTTATTTCGGAAATTTAAACATTGAAAAGTGGTTAGGGTGAATCTTTTGGAATGATTTAAAATAGAAGCACTTTTTATGAATTGTGAAATTCAGTAATTTATGGTATTTGATAGGTACTTTAATTATTGAATCATAGATTATGACTAAATGATATTTGAACTATTATATGAAACTATAAATCCTTATTTACAATATTTATTAATTTTAATAAACAGTATTTATATTCATGATGCAAAATAATGAAATAATGACTGAATTAATAATAAAATACCTTTCTCATCCTCAATTAATACGAACCTTCACCACCAATTTTTTTAAAACATTCATAGGCTTATAGGTTTTATAAATTCTTACCAATTACCTTCTCAATAATCCCATATCTATGATTATCTGATCTCAACAAAAAACCAAACCCATGTGACATAAGGAGGTTCTTAATGATAAATATTCAAGAGGTAAAGTCATCCTTGATTTTCTTTTCTATTTTTTCATATACTATCTTAAAATAAACTATAATAATTAGGATTATAACTCTAGTGTTACAAATATACTGGAATTTTATTGTGTTAATTATATATAAAACTTCCAACCTCTTCACTTATCATTTTATTCTAAAAAAATAAAACATCACCTGTGATGTGCCCATCCACCACCATCACAGATGATGATTTTACAATTTCAATTACCACCTTTAAGGAAATTAATAAACCATTATTATGGAAAAAATATTTTAATATAAATTTAATAACATTGATCATGTTTCATATCCAATTTGTAAATTGGATAATAAATAAAGTGATTCTAATTCTTGAGGTTAGTAAAAACAACCAAAATAATAAATAAAAATTTTCATTAACATTTTATATAATGAATCATTATAATATATGAAAACAAAATGATATATATTACTATTTAAATTTATCTATGTATATTAATACTATTTCATCGCCCTTCTTAATTTTCTTTCTTTTTTATATGAACTCCCATAATTATTATTAAGGGAATAGACCATAGAACCATGAATGAAACCATCCTGGAACAATGAAATTAAAAACTATATATAATTGAAATTGACATAATTAAACATAGTAATATTCATATAAATTAAGTACATGTATAATAGGTCATTAATTAAAAAATTAATTGATCTAATTTGATTATCTAGAACATAAATTTCAAGTGCATAACACTTTAGGGTTTCATTTTTTCCCTATTTACACCAATATATTTATACGCTATTCTTATTTAAATATAATAACTATTTTAAAATTATGAATCCATGTCTATTTTTTATTTTTTGATGGGTAAATAAATGTTTTAAAAGGATCAATTTTCAATTAATCACTATAAAAATACCCGATTAAAGGAAAATTCCAAATTTATTATTCATATTCATGTGCACTCCATAATTGGTTTTAAGAAACCATTATTTATGTAAAATTACTCAATTTATCATGAAAACTCATCGTTGATTATTTTATATTTTATTCAAATAATTCTTCCCTTTTCCTGTTTAAAAATACATTAATATTATTCTTAAATCACACCAAAGTTTCACATTTATAATGTTTTTTAAACACTCATTTTTATGTTTTCAATTTTTTAGGACATTATATATCATTATTTAAGACTATCTTACCTTATTTATTTTCATGTATGATTTAAATAAATTCTTTCTTAGACACCATTATGATATTCCCATTGGTTATTCCTAATGACATGATTACGATACCCACTTATTTCTATGGTTAACCCTTTTTGTTTATTCCTCATGTTTGATTCTTTGTGTAGACACATATTTAGGAAAATGATATGATTTGACTTCCTAAATAGATCTCTCATGCATTGGGTAAAATTTATTTACACGGGGCATCATTTATGGGAATAGAGAGTAAACCTAAGCTATTGTGTGTTTTTTTCCTCCATGTGATATAGTCTTGGATGTTTTCATTTTACACATGTTTATGTCATGTAGTGTGTTATTACGACATTACTATGTTTCTAAGATCAAATGATTCCATGATCTATATTCTATGATTCCACATGATTATTCATATTTCATTCCATATATATATATATTATTTTTATGACATGTAACTCATGTGTTTGGAAATATTCATATGTTTGTTCTTTTAATGGGCTTTTTTGCTCATCCCTTATATATATATATATTCTACAGGTTATTATATATAATATTTGGAGCTCAAAGGAGGTTAGGATATAATTTTGGATGATAAATATAACAATGATTTATTTTATTTTCATGATTATTATTTTTTACACCTACTCTTTTAATTATAGGAGACATTACAATCTTTTGTATTTATTTGATGGATAATTTTGCTTAATATTAAGTAATAATAGGATTAAAATGATTTGTTCACTCTATTTGTCATGGAAATTATAAACATTAAACATTAAGAGAAAAATATTTTTTTTCTTATGAACATTGTAGGTTTCTTCATAGGTTTATGTTACGATAATTTTAGTACGTATCATATCTTGGGGGAATATATTAAAAGAAATGGGTGAGCATAAATCCCAATAAGGGAATAAAAAAGATGAAATTTAGCATGTGACCAAAAGACATAAAAATAATACGTGAACAAAATAAGAAGTTGCATATCCTAATATAATTATCTAGAATAATTATATGGAAATGAGACTATAAAATAAAAATGAGAGACTCATAAGCAGATCACTATGTTTTACCACCATGGTGTTGAAAATATTATTACCAATGTTATTTACCACAGAAACATAAATCATATCATATCTAGAGATTAATTTATTTATCCAATGTATTATACCACTATGAGTTATTGAAATTCATATATATTTATTTGTGTGAATTAAATCTACCATAACAAAACATTCCATAATAACCTGATGAGGATAAATATGGTGTTTCTTATAAAACCACTGAGTAAATATTATTTACCTAAAGACGTGAATAATACATCATTTTTTAACCTATGAAAAGGAAATGTGATTTTATGAATTAAAAAATTTAATTAATTAATTATGTTTACATCATGGTGAATGACCCTGGATAAATGATGTGTATCAAAATTGGTAATATATAAATATTTGAAGTTATATAGTGAAATCATAGAAATGATTTTGGTTGTGTAACATTATATAATACTGATTAAGGTAAAGGTATGGTAAGGGGAATAAAGGTATACATTTTATAAAACATTCTGTAATTGGGTTAATTGTTTTTTGAAATGAATTAAATTTTACATATATAATGGATGTCACAAATTACTTACTTGAATGGAAATGAAGAAGATGAGAGTTTCATTCCATTGTATATATGCTTACAAAAACATGAGGATGGACCCTTGATGTTTTAAGGAAACCTTGGAGGGAATATTAAGGAGGTAAAATAACTTGATAATTTTAGATAATATGTTTTTATTGGATAATAATTGGGGATGTGTGGGAATTTATATTAAATGAAGAGGAATTTTTTTACAATCTCTAAAGAGTTGTCTTGGAACTCTTTTTTATGGAAAATCCAACGCCAATGGATTTAATTTGTTTTATTCTCATAGTTCTATAAATTTTAGTCATTTTTATAGTATATTAATCAATTTGAATCAAAATCAACAATTTAATAAATTTTTGGACATGTAAATGTAATTTTCCTAGATTATAATGTTTTTAGAATCGTAAATACA
Organism: Viscum album; assembly: GCA_963277665.1. Classification (NCBI taxonomy): domain Eukaryota; kingdom Viridiplantae; phylum Streptophyta; class Magnoliopsida; order Santalales; family Viscaceae; genus Viscum; species Viscum album. The sequence goes on along the minus strand of OY728145.1, from coordinate 1,260,098,734 downwards.
ATTCTAGAGATTGGAAATTTGTTTATAGGGTTGAAAATATATTTATATCCATTAAAATATATAATATTTTCAACAATAAAATATTTTAGGTCTTGGGTTATATTTAATGAATTACTAAAACATTATAACTTATATATGATGTTATAAGACATTTTAAATACAAAAAACAATATTTTAACTATTCACTAATAATTATTATATTTTATAAAATTCTCTAAAATGATCTGAAAATTAATTTCAAAATTCTATTGTAAATTATAATTTTATATTATAAAAAAAATTCCTAAAAATAATATTTATAAATTATAAATATAAATTCCATATATTTAAAAAAATAACTATTTTTAAGGATAGAGTTAAATTTTCTAAACCTGAAAATTTTTGAGTCCATGGATATTTTTTTATAATTTATATTTAAATAATTTTTTTTCAAAAGTAAATTTCATGAAAATAAAATTTATTTAATATATCTAAGTTCAGTATAAATCTGTATAGATATTCTAAGGATATAACTATGTTTTTTATAGGAAGTTTTTTATCAAATTTATATTTCATTCTTGTTTATTTATTAAATAACATATTATTTAATATATATGGATGAAATAAATATTTCATTCATATAAATAAAATTAAATATTCATAAAATTGATTTCTAGAAATATAACTCATGGTTTCTTCTATATACACTGTTAGGGTTAGGGGTTCAATTGTTGTTTTTTATGGGTGGTTCAACTGACATTGTACTTGTGGAAATCACTAATAACCTGATCTTATCCCATATAAATTGCATTAAATAATGATTTTTCAAATATATTATAGATCCTGGTCAAGGGTAAACCACTTTGACATTACCAATAAACCATTTTATAACAAATGGGCTTCAAAAAGCATGACTTTAATTTCTTAAGACATCGTTTCTTAGTTATGCATCAATTATAATTTTTTTACATAAATTATAAATAAAAAATATAATAGTAACATTATTTCCAATGGTTATTATTTCCAATGGTTATTATTCCCAAAAGGCATATTGACCTATGATTATGTTACCATTCCCAATAGTCAAGTTACTATTCCTAATTTCCAGGTTTCTGTTCATACAATAATATAACCTCTAATAAATACCTATTTATTTAATACTACATTATACAATACATTTACACCCAAGGATATATATTTTTTTTCATATTATAAAGTTTCTATTATTTTAATGATATTTTTTTTCTTTTCTTTCATGTTGTTTATTGGGGTTATGACTATAGAAGACTTTAATAATGAAAAGATATATCATTTTACATTTCCTATTTTTTATTTTGTTATCTGAATATAATTTTATGAATTTTACTAAGTTTATTTGTTTTCAAATGCAATATTATTAATTAACCAAAAGTGTTGCGAAATTTTCCATGTTTTGTATGTGTATAATCCTATATAAGATAAGAAAAATTTATTTAGTTACAAAATTTATTCATAATTTTTGGGTCATTAAAATAATAAACTATAGAGTTTTAATAAGGTATGATCTAAAAAATAAGGGTTCGCCTCATTTGTATGGGTAGAAACATTTATTAATTTTAATTATCACATTCCATGGTGTTTTATATAACCTATGATATAATGTATGATTAAACCTTAACAATTATTATGAAAAAACAAAAATATATAATGGATGGACATGAGAATTGTAATAAAGTAATAAAATACAATATTTCTTTAATGATTATCCACTAATATATTTATCTTATGGTCAATGAGGAAGAAAATATTTATCTGGATCAATAGAAGATTGAGATAATTATTATACATTTCAACCATAATAGAGAAATAATTACATTATTTTGATCCAAGATATATTTCCAATATAAGATATAACTATTGATATATCTTTTGGATGATTCACATTACTCTTAATTCTTTATAAAACCTGAAATAAAAACTATATATAAATACGTCAAGGAAATTATCAAGTGAAAAACATAACGAGTAATATTGTAGACTATAGTTATTAATGCTTTATCTTACACCTAGTTTTGTCCTAAAATATGAAGTCTAGGGGGATGAGAAAACAATTTCCCACACCTATAAAGAAATTTTATAACATCTCCCTGAATTTCATCTAAGGTTTTGTTTACAAAAATAAAATAAGAGATTATATATTGGATGTGTTTGAGACGTTTATAATGTTGGTATATTTATTATATATTTATAGGTATTTAATACACAATCCATTTTCTGTCATAAAGATGAAGGATGTCATAAGGAATAATGGAGTAAAATATTTAATTATATTTGGATGATGTATATGGTACACATCAATGTGTTATATATTAATTAAACAATAATTTTTTATGTAAATAAACCATATAATAGATTTTTATTCTCAATGTAATGGTAAATCTGAAAAGACCATTTAAACATTAGAATATTTCTTAAGGTCATGCTTGATTGATTTTAATGGAGTAGAAAATCAACATATTTCTTTGATAATGAACTCATATAGATTTTCTAATGATTCTTCTCCACTAATACCCCTCTTACTCTAGTAGTGAAGATGTGTGTTACCCCAAAAGTACACCTCTAATACATCACATGTTTGTGACTATCACCAAAGGTATACAATAATCAAATATGATGTATTTCCCTTAATATTTTGTGTAAATATTAAAGAACCACTAATTAAATAAATAATATAAATAATTCATCCATCCCCAAAAATGTTATATGGAAAAAATAAATAATTTCAAAACTGAAAAATGAACCAAAAAATTGAATTATAGTAGTGAGAAAAACATAACACCTTGAGAAAACTACAAGAAGTAGCAAAAAATGATCTATCACCAAATAACACATGGTGTTTTGAAAAATTATACATATATATAAATCGGTGAGAATATATGTATACTATTTTTTATTCTCCCTGAAGCCACTCAAGAAAATGTGGATGTAGAAAAACAAGACCATAAGATTAAATAGGTAAATTGATATGTCACATTATAGGAAAAATATATTTTCAATATAAAAATGTTATTCTCAATAATTAATACAAATACATAACATAAAAATTAATTAGGTATGTAATAGGGGAACATCAGAACAACATTCTTTCTGAACTAACCACCCTAGTCTCAAATGAATTACATCTTGGTGCTCCCTTAACAACTCTAATATGTTCTACACATCCACTCATAAATATCATTTCCAAATCCACATAATTTCATCCACATAACCATGTAATCCCCATATCTATATTCCATGATCCATCACATAACATTATAAATATGAACTATACCTCCACACATTATATCTTGTATATAAGTACACATAAAACCTAAACAGACTATATAAACTGAAGACTATATAGCCTATATGTAAATGTATGAAATAATGAAGAGAAATTACAAAATTTATTAATTCATGTCTAATATTATAATCCATGAAAGCCCAGATAAATCCACATATTTAGAACATTTCTAGAGGAAATAGCTCTGTTGGAGGATTAGTTATCAATTAACCCCTTGGACAACCAGAATATTGGGAAACTCTAGAAACAAGAGGCCAAATATGGGCATCGGAACCCCCATATAACTTAGGTGTTTGAAAATAATAAATCTCACATTCTAATGATATATATATATATATAAATATAACACAAAACCAGTATATGGAATATAAATAACACTATGCTCATTAAAATGATATTATTGCGCATCTTGAATTAGATTCCATAACTAAGGTATCGGTAGAAAATAAGTATATGAGGAATATAGTTTTATTCTTAATTATGGGATTAATGAATTATCGATTATGTATAATTTTATACTCTTTATCATTGATTAATATTAATTATAATTAGAAAGGAAATTAGATTAAATGAATTATTACATTCAAATAAATGCTCTTTAATTTTTTTTAAATTCAACTTTCATAAATATGGTTTTATCAACATTTAATCAATATTAGCTTTAAAACATTAATTAATTCATCATATAATGATTGACACAATAATATGGGAACTAATACGGATCTATTCTAGTATTAAAAAATATATAAATATGTCATAAGTGAATGAATATTTAACACATAATGAGTGAAAGATCTTTCAAAACTTTAAAAAGAATATGTAAATCAAATAAGCCTATAATATTGATATATTTTGAAAAATATCTCTACATAATACAATTATTTAATAATAAATCCAATCACTTTCCAACACCATTCACATCATCCCAACATTACTAAAGTATATCGCATGAAAAAAATAGTATGTGATAATTCCCCAACATTCTGACCATATTGGTTTCATAATAAAATATAGAAAGTGTTAATATATTTCAATTTTAGTATTAAATAAAAAAACATGAATCATTAGATATGATTGAAAAACTAATATATCAGTAATCTGGAATTCATAATAGAGACTTCTATGTAATTAATAAATTCTTCGATTAAAAGATTATTTCAATAAATAATCATTTAATTCTATGACCCTAAATTAATTTATGTATTTATTATTTATCATACACTATAAAAAACATATTTTTATAGTGAAGACAGTGAAAAATATTCCAACAATATTTTCAAAATTCACAGTAACTCATAAATGATTTATTTTAAATTATATTTATATTGTATTCTTCCATAATTAATGGTATGAAATTATGTATTCATTTTAAACAGATGGTTATTATTATAAGTATATATATAATTCAATATTAAAATAACACACTACCAAGAATAAAACATTCTATATTGATATTATCAATTCATCTACCTGAAACCATATCATCATCATAATGTTTTTCCTAATTATTTATATTCATAAAATTTATAATTTCTTTACCCACTATAATATATATAATGATAATACCAAACTATAAAAGAAATTAAATAATTAAAATGGATCACATTTATATAGTAAAGACATTTCTAATGATCTAGAGTTGAATTAGAGGTTCAACTAACCTCCAATTGATGATAGGTTGGTTACACCATGGTTTGGAAGTCTATATCATACATATAAGGAGTGAAAGTTTGGTTAAGAAGTCTATAAAACACATGAAAGATCTGTTTTTTTTAACTTTTAGGGGATATCCCACATAAATAGAACAATAGATAATCCACTAATATCCCAAGTCCAATGGAATGATAAACAAAGGGTTGAAATTGTATTAAAAAATAAAACTATATTCTCTAGGAAGTTTACCAAAATAATCATCTAGAAAAATTATCCAAAATTCCTTTAAATACCTCAACACTTTCAATATAAACAATTGAATGGAAGGTTTTTTGCATTAATTCACTAATATATGGCTCATATATATTCATATTTTTATAGCACTTTTAAGGTAGTGGTGAAATTATATCTGTTGTGCTATGATAAAAACATTACCCATTATTTATTGATAAAATCCCTTTATAATACTTAATAACCAACAAATTATGTTATATATTCTTTAGGGGTGATAACATATTCATTTATCAAAACACTATTCATTTTATCATGATTTTCAATTTAAAATATTTATTTTAATCTTATAAATAATGTTATAAATTAATTTCTAGAAAATGATATTGTTGATTTATATCTTGTGAGTTTGTTTTAAATAACACTATATTCCCCAATAATGCCAAATTACATTATTTCATAATGTAATATTGATCAATTTCTCTGAATTACTTTAATTTTATAGCCTAATATTTTGATAGAATTCTATATTATGTTATTTATGTATTGTATATTTCATGTTTTGAATATAGATTATTTAATCATCATAACATATTCAGGATATTTCACTCAAGATTATTGAAGTTTCATAACCCAATCAAGATCTCGGACTCTAGATTATATTAAATTCATAACTTAATTTTGATATCCATCTCAATATTGTGTCATCTAGAAATCATAATATCTATATTTTTATCGACATTTATTTCATATCATAATATAATGTCTATATTTTTTCAACCTTAGATATATAATATGTTGAAATATCAATATTTTTCTAGTGATTACATTCATTACATATTTTAACACCGTGTGTTCAATCAATATTGCATTATCTAAGAATTTAATTGGAATTAAACTTCCAATAAATAAATATATTTTTAGAAAAATGTATTATATATCTTATAATTTCAAAAGTAAACCTAAAATAAAAAAATCAATATTATTAAAACATAAAATATTTTATTTTTAGTATTCCCAAACCCCAAATATATCCATATATCACTAATTAAATACTTGAAATCCAAATAAATAACTATGTAATGGTTCCAGAAATTTCCTCCCTTATTTTCAATACCTCTAAAATGATCCACATACTCATGAATAGATACCAAAAAGGGTAATGGAACATAGATAATTGGTGAATAGACACCCTTTTATATCCCTATTTAATCATGGTATTTCTATAATAGAATATCAACTAGCATAACATAAGAAAGTAATAAGAAAAAATCAACATCATAAATCCTTAGATCATATAGTATATGATAATACATACTAAATAATTAATAAATCATTTAAAAAATAAGGATATTGTGTGTAATTCCCTAACCCTAGTTACGTAGAGTCAGTGCATTATTACATAAATTTGGCATGATTAGAAGGGATCAAATCCCAAAATAATGATCTCTTTAGTAGTTTTTGAAGTACAAGTTACATTCATAAGTTTTACATTAAATCATGATATAAAAACATCAAAAACATTTGGTCCTCTTTTTGAAGACATTTATATCCTTAGCGTAACCCTTCTGGTCAACCATAAAATACTTCTTCACATCCTGGAAAAAATAAAACATAGAAAGGGGTGAGCTTCGAAGCTCAGTAAGGATAACAATATAGTGAAAGCTTTCATAAATAAGAATAAACATTTAAGGCAATGTAGAAGACTAAAAAACAAAACTTTTAAAATTAAACTTCAGCATAATATGGAAATATAAAATCAAATAATTCCATTTATTTACTCACATGGATATTCTACTTGTCGAATAATAACATGAAATATCAATGTCTACTTTCATAATGATGGAATGCATAATGAAAGACTTCATATACACATTGTCTTGGCCTTGTGACAAGACAAAAAACAAGATTTTGTCAAGGCCTTGTGCCAATACACTAGTGTGTCTCATGAGACCTACTAATGCATCGAGGAGATATAGTGGGCTCCACCTGTCACTTACTAAGTCCAATACATTACTCATATAAAATGTTTTAAACATAACATAAAATTTTGTATTAAAAATTGCATAGGAAATGTCAATACTTTATCCAATAACCATGAATGGTATGAATAAAGACATCCACAACCAAATATCTCACAAAACCTTCAATACAATATAGAATATTTATATCATAATAAAAAAACTTCAAATAGGTTTAAAATCCATAGAAGAATTTTGACATAGCTAAAATAAAAACTTTTAGAGAGAAATATATCTTTCTATTTTTAAATCATTTAGAAGTCGTGTAATTACAAAAGAAAACATTTATTTTGAAGATATTATTATAAGCATGTAAGGGAAGCTTCGACGATGTTATAACAACGTAAAATATCTGCACCTACTGTATAAGTTAAAAAAAATTCTTACCTTAATTTTGATGATATGGTCATAAAGTACCTTGTTTGGAAAATGAAAAAAATATTTCATTCAAAACATATAAAGTCAAATAAGGGTATAAATTAATTTAACCCATTGTATAGTAAATATTTTACTAATTCATTTTCTATTATATGTTTGGTTAAGAAAGAAATGTTTGTTATGGATATGATGTATTTTATTCATATTCAAAATGATATTCTGTTCATAATCCTTATTTCTAGTCATCAAATAATAATTATTCTTGAATAGTTATAATGGGGAAATGAATCTCATTGTGTTCATGGAGATGGTAATCCGTACGTACAGACGAGCGACAATAACATTCTATTGATGGTGAAATAATATGTAATCGGATGGTATATCATATAGACAAAATCATAAAATTTGTATATTTATTATTTATATCCGTCATACTCATTATTATACTGATCCAAATATTTAAGTGATTGAATAACACACTACACCAAGATGTGGAGACGGTAAACAGTACGTACGCACATATGGTGACTTTGTCATTCATATATTGGTTAGAATAATGAATACGGTTGTACCATATTTATCATAATGTCTTTTTTTATATAAGTTACTAGAGTTATTAATTTATAATTGAAACAACAAAAAAAGTGGAAGTGGAAGAAGAAAATAAATTGAAATAGGTGATGAAATATTTACCTCTTTTTCAAGTTCTTCCATTTGATTTGATCAATGGGGCACCATAGGTTGACATTATGACAAAAGGAAGGCCTTTTAGATGATGGTAGGAATGTTTGGAGCATATTTTGAAATAGTTTGGCTGAACCAAATGGATTTGGATGTGTGATTGGGAGATAAGGTTAGGTTCCATTTTATAAGAGTGGTGAGGGTCACTTTAGGAAAATAATGAAATATTATTTTATAATAAAATAATTTTAGGTTTCTAATTACTACAAAATAATTTATTTATAGGGCTCACTGGGTATGGGTATAAAATATCTCTACAAATAAGTTTTAGACAAGTTTATGTCACCATATTTACATTATCATTTAGATTTAACTCTTAGTTAAATACATTTTTCATTTACAATGTCTCTTTGTATTTTTATATTATATTGATAATAAACATACTATAAAATACCAAGTGAACCCCAAGTGGTTCATTATTAATTTATATAACATTATCTAAGTAGTTTTTCTAAAACATATTTTTTTTGGAATGTTATATTAATTAATAATATAGTATTTGGTTTAAAAACTCATTATGTCAATTTTGGCACTATTTAGTATTTGATTTTTCGAAAGCAACTGATACTTTATCACTTCGAATATTATTTATTTAACCAACCATAACATTTCATATTAACCTATAAAATTATTTCAATTCATCTAATGTTTCAATTTACATTTATATGGATATTTATGATATCAATTATTTAAATATTTCATTAATAAGGTAATTACTACATCATCATTGTGTCATAAATAGATTAAATTATTTAATATCTAAAAAATATAAATAAAATACTGTTATTTTTTTAATAATTTTATATTTCTATTGGACATTTATAGTCGAATTTATATTTTGTGTAACCCTATATTAAAAATGGTTTAGTTAGTAATCATTGAATTTAACTATTTTAACTATTCTTTAAATAAAATAAAAATAAATGGTCCAATATAATCCAATTGGAACAAAGGGGTTCATATTTTATTCCTAATGTTGTTTTGGTTCTAATTAAACTTATCTAATATAATTATGACAAGTGTTAGGGTTATTATAATGTCATTTTTACCCTTAATTACCATATTTACTTTTAATAGTGGTAAATAAAAAATCAAAAGTTACTAAACACCAAAATACATTTTCATCTTATTGAACCACATATTACATGTTGATATTAACAGTCTCTCCCAGAGTTTTGAAATTAAACTCACAGAAGTGGCAAAATTAAGTATTATGCAAATTTTCAAATGCTCCTAGGAGATGTGTAAAAGAAGGTAAAAAGTTCAGTAAAAATATTTAATATCTAAGCTTATTATAAAATGTATTAAATGAATTACATTGAACATATATAGGTATTATGTATCTATTTTGACCTAAAATAAATCTATATAAACTAAATAATTATTTAAATAAAATTTCGGTTTGAACCAATAACTTAGTGTTTTTCACTATTCATCAAAAATTGAATCATTTTATAAAAATACCAAAAATTCACCCTAAAATAATTTTGATATTATGAATTCAAAAATGAAGTCTATTTGGAAAAATAAAATTTATAAAAATCAAAATGTTTTCATTAGTATTCATAACTGTGAGTTTAATTGGTCGGGGTGTGTTAGAATCTCTAAGTAGCATACAATGCAAGCTATCTCATTATTCCAAGGGAAACATATGGTGGAAGATTGGGATGTTACATTATACCCTCCTTAAAATAATTTCTTCCTCAAAATTTCTAGAATATTATAATATAAAAAGATTCTGGTGGTTATTCATCATAATTTTCTCGGGTTCTCACATTACCTCTTCCATCTTATGATTTTTCCATTGAAAACAAACTAGATGAGTCGTCTAGTTTCTCAACACTTGTTCTCTGGTATCATGAATTCTGATAGGATCTTCACAATATAACAGATTGGGTACCAGTTCTAATTCTTCATAGGTGAGTACATGCATTGGTTCAGTCATGTATTTTCTCAACAGTGATACATAGAACACATCATGAATTTTGGAGAGACTTGGAGACATTTCTAAACAATAAGCTACAACTCCAATTCGTTCTATAATTTCGAAAGGGCCAATGTACTTGGGACACAATTTACCCTTCTAAATAAAATCTAAAACCCCCTTCACTGGAGATTCCTTCAAGAAAACATGGTCTCCTACTTGAAATTCCAAATCCTTTCTTCAGTTATTGGCATAGCGCTTTTGCGTACTTTGGGATGCTTTGATGTGGGTTTGGATAATCATTACATTTTCTATTGTTTCATGTACATGTTCGGGGTCTAAAAATTTTATTTCACCAACATCATCCAAACAAGTTGGTGTGAAACATCTCTTTCCATATAACGCTTCATATAGTGCCATCTGAATAATTGAATGAAAGCTATTGTTTTAAGAAAATTATTCCAGAGGTAAATATTGATCCCACATACCATGAATGTCATGTGTGAAGGATCTCAACATGTCTACTATATTTTTAATAGTCCATTCTGATTGTCCATCAGTTTGAGGGTGGTTGACAGTGCTCAAACAAAGATTAGTATCCATGGATTCTTGAGGGATTTTCCAGAATCTTGATGTAAAATGGGGATCATGACCAAAATGAATCGATATGGGAACTCCATGAAGTCTTACAACATCATTACTGTACCTTCTTTCAAAACGTTCAATTGGAAAAGATTCTCTTATAGCAATAAAATGTGCTGACTTGGTAAGACGATCAACAATAACCCATATTTCATCATTACTTCTATGAGTCTTTGGTATCCCCCTGAAAAATTCCATTGTAATATCATCCCATTTCCACATAGGTATGTTAATAGGTTGAATGACTCCTCTAGGATGTTGTCTTCCAGCTTTCACTTTTTTGAAAACCATACATATTAACACAAAATCATCGATCTCCATTTTTATGTTGTCCCACCAAAATTGTTCCTTCAAATCTCTATTCTTCTTGGTGCTCCCAGGGTGTATAGAGAAATTGGTGCTATGAGAATCATCCAACAATTCTCTTTTTAGATCATGTATATTGGTAACACAAAGAATCTTCCCAAATATCAATATTCCATATTCATATACGAAGTCACTCAATCATCCATCATTTACAGCTTTAATCATATTATGGAACTCCTCCTCATCAGTCTGGGGATTTTTTTTCCTTTATAGTAATGATGGTTTGGAAACCAATTGATAAATTTTTGATGTTTCACCTTCCATGGTAATTCCCATATCCATCTTTACTAGATCAATGAAAGCATGATCCATTTCAAATAAAATCTTGTTCAAAAATCCATGATCTGTTCTATTCAAATCATTTTCCACCATATATTCCTTCCTTGAGTGGTAGTGTATTGTAAAATCATAATCCTTGATTAGTTAAATCCATACCCTTTGCCTCATGTTTTTTAATTTTTGTTAGAAAATATACTTCAATCTCTTGTGATCATTATTAATCTCACAGTTTGACTATAGAGATAGTGTCTCCATATCATTAGAGTGAAGATTATAGATTCTAACTTAAGATCATGTGTTATATAGTTTTTCTCATGAATTTTTAGTTGTCGTGATGCGTAGGAAATAAATATATCATTTTGCAAAAAGACACAACCATGTCCATTCATTGAAGCATCACTATAAATAACAAACCCATCGTTCCCTAATGGTAGAGTCAAGATAGGAACGTTGACTAATATTCTCTTCAGTTCTTTAAAAAAAATCACACTCTTTTTTCCAAAATATTTTAACCCATTTACGTGTGTTCTTGGTTAATGGGTTATCCATTCAAAAAAAATTATGGAAGAAATGTCGATAATAACATGCTAAACCAATAAATCTACGTACCTTAGTTATACTCATCGGTGCTGGCATTCATGGATTGCCTTGGTCTTTGAAAAACCAATAGGTATTACTTCTTTGGAAATAATGTGGCCCAGTAAAAAAATCTCTTAAAGTTAGAATTCGAACATACAAAACTCCTCATATAATTGATTTCTTCTAAGAGCCTTTAGAATAAAACGCAACTGATTTTAATGATCTTCGTAGCTTTTGTATTATACCAAGATATCAACAGTAAATACCAATACAAAGTCATCAATATATTTCTTGAAAACTCTATCCATTAGATCAATGATGAAAGAGGGTGAATTAGTCACTCTAAAATGAATTAATGTAAATTTGTAATGCCCGTACCTATTTCAAAAGGCTGTTTTTGGAATGTCTTCCTTCTTCACACACAACTGATGATATCCAGACCGAAGTTCAATCATTGAAAAATATTGATCTCCATGAATTTGGTCAAATAAATCATTAATGCAAGGTAGGGGTTACTTGTTCGTTATTGTTATAGCATTGATAACCCTGAAGTCAATGCACAACCTCATTGAACTGTCTCTCTTCATTTCAAAAAGTAAAGGGGATACCCATAGAGAAAAACTATGGAGAATAAATCCCTTGTTACTCAATTCCTCTAGTTTTTTCCTTATTTCCACTAATTTCATAGTGTCCGTTCTATATCGGTTCTTCGATATGGGCCTTGAACCTATAATTAAATCAATAAAAAACTCAGTTTTTCATTCTAGAGGATTTCCAGTTAAATCCTCCAGAAACACATCAACATATTCTTTCACAATAGGTACATCCTCTATTTACACATTATTTCCTCAAATATAGTTATTTAATTTTCTTCTTCCCTAATAATTGAATTTAGTAGAGCTACTAGGGGTGGATCTAAATAAGAATCAGGTGTTAATTTTTTGGCTCTAAAGATAAGGTACTCCTTATCGTCATAGAAAATTGTAACCTCCTTCTTCTTATAATAAATTTTCTAACCATGGTCTAAAAGACAATCCATTGTGAGGATTATATCAAATTCAATCATGGGTATGAAGATTAGATCAATAGAGAAATATCATTTATTTTTCGTAATGGGGAATGATTCACAAAACATTATTGCAACGATACTCCCCTTTGGAGTTTTGACTGACAACTCCCTTATTAAGTAAAATATAAAATATATAATTTTCATAGAAAACTGGAAAGATATGAAACAATTTGATGATCCAGAATTAAATAATGCATTGGCTAATCTTAAGGAAACCATTAAATTTCCTGCCACCACATCTTTCGGAAATTCATCCTCCGCATTATAGATTGTATAATCATGGGCTTGATACCTTGTCCTTTTCAAAGTTATGTTTCCCAGTCGCTTAGGAAATTCATTTTCATAATGTCCCGACTCTCTGAAATTGTAGCCTTGAACATTGGTAGCTTCTTTCTTCCCCTTAAAATCACAAGAAAAATGGCCTTTCTACCCACATTTCTAGCATACTCATTTTCCTTTTAGACAGGTGCCATGGTGCTTCCTTCAACAATTATCACAGGGTAAAAATTCAACTCATTGATTCTTCCCTGTTTCCTTATTTCCTTTCCCAGAGTGTTCAGAAAATCTCTTATTCTATTTCCCTTCTTTAAAATAGTAAGACTTAGAGAATTACTTTTTTGTCTACATATCATATGGGAAAATATATTCATATGATGAGAAGTATTGTGAGACTAATGCTCAATGGAGAAATGGTTTTAACCCAACAAAGAAATAATCAATATTACTTCATGAGTTACCTATATAATCTGCATCATGCCTTGCTAACCATGTAATTTTAGCCTCATACATTGTGCGATTATCATCCTTCAATTTCCTTGGACTCAGAAATTGTCTTTCCAAATCCACTTGATGGTCACGATTAAATTATTTTTCTATGAAAATCTCTGTAAACTCCCTCAATTCTATGTTTGATACTTCTTAATCTTCCGTTGTGTTTTGAATCAATGGAAAGCATTGATCTAAATCTACCATGAGGTGATAAACTACAATGAAAATGTTTTCCCTTTAACTACCTTCCAAAGTAGGGAATATTGTCTCTAAGGAACTTATCCATTGTTCATCTACTAATAGATTTTTACTCCCATTTAATTTTTGTGGTTTTTTCCTCATGAAACGGTTTAACATTGATCCTCTGCATTGTGGATCATGGTACTCCAGAAGTGTAAGGTTATTATTCATAACTTGATTGAGTTTTCCAAGTATGGGGATAATCTGATCAGCACCAATAACATCCCCAACTCCATTATAATTATCTTGAGTAAAAGGTAAATCTTTACAAGGATTATGTGTATTGATATGATTTCCATTACTTCCACTATGCTCCATTTCTAAACAATGACATACAGTAGATTAGTTTATGAATCACAATACATAATTCAAAACATGTAAAACACATAACATAAATTGAAAAGTTTATAGATATAATCCATAATCATAAAAATGTTTTCATGGAGGAGTTATATAATCATAAATACTTTATTATTATTTTTAATGAAAATTATTATTATCCTAAGCATATCCCTTGGGAATGTCGTAACCAATAGTGTATCAAGGCCTATTGTTGTGAATTAGTTCCTGTTCGAGTCTAGATCAAAGTGGTGTTTTTGGTATTACCCCTAGGTATATATATGCCAGAGCCACCTCTAGCTACTTGTATCTAGACAGGGATGTATTGTATGGAAAACTCACAAAATCTCAACAGTACAAAAATTCAGTGATGTTATTCGATACTAATCATCAAAGACCATCTTAGGGTAATGTTATCTAATCATAGTTTTTCTAAATCCAGTTTCCATGTATTGTACTAACCTTCTTCTGATACAAGCTATAACGCCTCAACCATAGTTACCTAGAGTCGATGAATTATTACATAACATTATAATGATCACAAGGGATCAAATCCCTAAAGACCGATCTATTTAGTAGCCTTGAAAGTACTATATACCTTCATAAGTTTTTCATTACATCATGAAATAAAAAAATCAAAAACATTTTTCCCCTTTTGAATACAATTATTTCCTTATCCTATCCCTCTGGGTCAACCATAAAATACTTCTTCAAATCCTGGGAAAAATAAAACATATAATGGGGTGAGCTCAGTTTCTCTGTAAGGATAAAAATATTACAAAAACTATCACAAATAAGCATAAAGTCAATGTATAAGACTAAAAAAAGACTTATAAACATAAAATTCAGCATAATATAGAAAAGATAAAATCAAATAATGCCATTTACTTATTCAAATGGATATTCTACTAGTTGAATAATCACATGTAATATCAATAGCCAGTTTCATAATGATGGAATGCATAATTCCAGACTTCATAACCACCTAGTCAAGGCCTTGTGCCAAGACTAGAAATAATATTTTTTTCCAGGAATTGTTCCAAGACACTATTTTGACTCATGAGACCTTCTGATGCATTGACAATCTATAGTGGGCTCCACCCATCACTTAGTAAGTCTAGTGAATTCCTCATATGAAAAGTTGTAAACATAACATAATCATTCGTATAAAAAATACCATATGAAATGTCAATAAATTATCCATAAACCATTAACGGTGTAAAAAAATCTACTATCAAATATATCACAAAACCACTAATACAATATGGAAGATTTGTATCATAATAAATCAACTTCAAATAGGTTTAAAATCCATCAAAGAATGTTGAAATAGATGAAATCAAAACTTTTTGAGAGAAATATCTCTTTCTATTTTGAAATCATTTAGAATTCACACAATTTTAAAAGAAAACATTTATTTTGAAAATATTCTTATAATAATGTAATTTAAGATTCAATGATGTTATAACAGAGTAAAATAGCCACACCCTCCCTATATGTTAAAAAACATTCATACCTTATTTTTTTCAAAAATGTCATAAAGTACCATGTTTGGAAAATGATAGAAAGATTCCATCCAAAACATATATGTTCAAATAAGGGTATAAATGCATATAACCCATTGTCGGGTAAATATTAAAAAAAGTTTTGAAATACACATTTAAGAAAACATGGATGTGGATGACAGAGAGGTCCCAGTAGATACTTACGTAAAAACAACCTCAGATAATAATGAGATTGAGAAATTAACCCTTACCTTGTACTTTTCCACGGTAAATGGTACATTGACCTCATTAATAATAGTTAAATAATTTTTATTAAATTATAAAAGAAATATATACACAACTATTATATCATATATGATCCTCTAATATTGCTTCGTTAATAATATTTTAGTTGTATCATCATTTCGTCTGTTAACTGATACGTTTTACTTTATATGATAGATTATGTAAGCCATGTTTGTTATGGGTAGGATTTATTTTATTCATATAAAAAATAATATTTTGTTCAAAGAAATTATTTTTATTCCTAAAATTATAATTATTCTGGAATGGTTACGATGTGAAAATGAATCTCATCGCGTTCGTGGAGATGGTAATCCGTACGTATGCATGTGCGAAAATATAATTATATTTACGGTGAAATAAGATGTAATATGATGGTATATCATATATACAGAAACATTAAAATTTTATATTTATTATTTAAATCAGAAATAATCATTATTATACCAATCAAAATAATGTTATGTTTGAATAACAAAATAAACCACGACGTGGAGACAGTAAGTCATACGTACACAGGTATGGTGACATTGTCCATTATATGAATGATAGATTAATTAATATGGTTGTAAAATTTTTATAATAACATCAATGTATATACAAGATACTGAATTTATAATTTTAGATTGGAAACAACAATGAAATATGAAGTTAATGAAGAAAAGAACATGAAAGAGGTGATGAAATATTTACCTCTTCTTTGGGTTCTTCCTTTTGATTAGATCAAATGGGCTCCATAGGATGGCCTTATGACCAAATTAAGGCTTCTAAGATGAACTTAGGAATGTTGGGAGGATATTTGGGTAGGGTTTTGCTGAGTCAAATGGCTTTGGAGTAGTTAAATTAAGGGAAGGGAAGTACCCTTTTATAAGAGAGTTGAGGGCCACTTCTGGAAAAGCATGAAATATTATTTTATAATAAAATCATTTTCAGTTTATAATGGATCCAAAATAATTTATTTAGATGCTAACTTGGGTATGGGTCTAAAACCTCTCAAACAATAGGTTATAGATAAGTTTATGTCAATATATTATCATTATTTTTTAAATTTAATTCTTAATGAAATAGTTTGACATTTACCAAGACTCTTTGTATTTTTATATTATATTGTTAATAAACTTACTATAAAAGCCACACAAACCCCAAGTGGTTCATTATTAATATTTATAACTATATATATTTATTTCTTCTGAACTATAAGTTTTTTAGGAATATTGTTTCAATTAATAATATAGTATTTGTTTTAAAACTCTATTTTGTCAATTTTGACAATATTTAGTATTTTATTTTTTTGAAATCCATTAAAATAGTATCACTACAAATAAAATTTATTTAACCAACCCAAAAATGTCATATTAAAATATAAAATTAGTGTAATTCATCAGAATTATATATTTAATTTTTTTTTTGTTTTTTATAATATTTATTATTTTAATATTTCATTAATAAGGTAGTTATTGCATAATCATTGTGTCATAAATAAATTTAATTATTTCATATTTAGAAATTATAAATAAAATACCATTATGTAGGAAATTTTTTTATTTTTATAATTAATATTTATAGTCAAATTTATATTCTGTGTAACCCTATACTAAAAATGTTTTAGTTATTAAACATTGAATTTAACACTTTTAAGTCTTCTTTAAATAAAATAATAATAAATGTAAAAATATAAACCATGTGGACCAAAGGGGGTCATATATTATTACTATTGTTTGTTAGTGTGGACTATACCTATCCATAGAATTAGGACATGTTTTATGGTACTTATGATATAATTTTTACCCTTAGTTACCCTATTTACTTTTAACTGTGGTAATAAAAATAAAAAGATAATATTAAAAAAATATTTTCATTTTATTGAACCACATTTTACATACTAATATTAAACGCATCTCTCAGATTTTTTAAATTTTACTCACAGAAGTGATAAAATTATGTTTTATTCAAATATGTAAATGCTCCTCGCGGGTGGGTAAAAACGGTAAAAATTTCAATAAAAATTTTATATATATAAGAATATTATAAAATGAATCCAATGAATTACATTAAACTTATATAGGTATTATGTATCTTTTTTGACCTAATATAATTTAAAATAAAATAAGTAATTATTTAAATAAAATGTCGGTTTTAACCAGTAATTCATTGTTTTTCACTATTTATCAAAAATTGAATGTTTTTAGAAAATTACCAAAAAATCACCCTATACTAATTTCGATATTCTGAATTCAAAAATGAAGTCCAGTTTGAAAAATAAAACATATTAAATTTCAATAAGTGGGTATTACTATTAACAATGGAAATCTTGATTGGTCACAGTGTGTTAGATTCTCAAAGTTGCATACAATGCAAGCTATTACATTATTCAAAGGGAAACGTCCCATGGATGATTTGGGTGTTACTTTAAGAAACAATTTGTGAATTATGTCCCTTATTTCACACATTAAATTTGATGTTTCCCCAAAAGACACTATCCATATGGATATCAATACCATGAAACAACTTCTATTAATGATCATAAATCTCAATGGGTCACTCATGATATATCATGTCATCCTCATCTTCGAACATACCCCAGTCTGGGATTTCCTAATCCTCATTAAAATAAAAATGAATATATGACCCATGAAAACTTTAATAGACCTAGACCATAATGGGTGGAGATTTAAATGATACACAAATATAAATATATTCTCAAACAAATTAAAATGTCCTACAAAATCGGGAAAATCTATCTCCCCTAGTCATAAATTTACTTCTCATGATGTGCATATTCCTGCAACAATACATTATAACTAAAATTAAATTGTAGAGGTATAATAATATGTTTATACATATAATTTTTATTATATTATACTATTTCATCTAATCTTACATAAAATACCCCTTCTCTGTTTTGTTCTGTACTAATTTCAGTTTGAGTATTAGGCCCCATATGATATTAAACTAAAAATATAATTTTGAGAAAAGAATTATTTATAGTGAATTTCCAAATACACATTTTAGGTATATAGATTCCATGAAGTTTTTCATAACTCTTACATGAGACGATTTTATAATTAATGTGAACTCTTTTACATAGTATAATGTTTTTCAATAAAAAAATACAATTAAAAAATTGATCTCTTATTATGAAAAATATTCAAGAACGTTATCTGGAATTATTAATTATTCCTACTCATCCATAAACCCTATGAATAAAAGTGGACTACATGGGATGATAAAAAAATATTAGAACTGTGAATATAAAAACTAGGAAGGTGTTCAAATAGTCCATTTAAAATAAATTTGATCATGTATGTGATTTAATCCATTGATATAGTAAATATTGTTCTCAATAATTTAATTATAATTAAAAAAAGATTTACTTACCAAATTTTATAATAAAAATATTTTAATGAAACTTAAGGATAAAATACTTATCATGATGGTTTCCTAGACAACATGGGAACCAATGAAATATTTTTTTTTGTAAAAACATAACTTTTTAACATAAAACACTATAATCATTCCTTTAAACATTTGATCATTACCGTACCATATGAATATAAAATAAATCCAGGAAATCACATGACCATTAAATGTAATAATGTTTATGAACCTTAGGATATTATCATCATATAACCCATCGAATAACCATCACAAGAACCCATACAAATGGAATAAAATACTAGGGTAATTCAAACATAAATTTATTAAAATCATAATCATTACCCAAGGAATTAGAGAGTTAAATTGGGATAAAATGATCCTAAAAAATATCCAAGTACCATAAAATATGTTAAAAAATAGAACATATCATTATAATATGAATATTCAATAAAATATTAATTTGAACCCACATATTAAATAATTTTCTATATTTACATAAACTAAAGAAAATAACCTTTTCCATTGGTGCACATAAAAATAATAATTTAAAAAGTATTGAAAAAATATTTTTTCATAAAAAAAATTAATAAAATATAAATGAAAATTAAATTCAATTAATGGTCATGATTATATAAAAATATGTATATTATATATATTAAAAACCTTCATTTCACATATTAGGTAAAAATTAACTCATTCAAATAATAATATTATGTTTCACCTTTTTACCTTTTAAATAATGTTAAATAAAATAGAAAAATAATTGTATTAAAAAAAATTTAAATAATTACATCCATAAAATTATTTATCAAATATATTTACATGAAAGTAAAAGGGTCATAAGGAATAATTTAATACATAAAAAATTGTTTTACGCAATATCCCTTACCTCGAGTCTCACTCGTTATATACATTCATTATATTCATGAATAATAAAAATATTTTAAATGTTTAATTTATTAATATTTTTTTAAATGTTTATTATTAATTTTATTCTATTTATTATATTATTATATTCAATTACATACTCAATTATGTTTAGATCAGACGATTTCATAATACTCGTCTCATATGTCCAAAATGACTTCAGTAGGAACAATATGGTCAGATGAATCATGATTAATTAATTTATAGATTCATTATATAATAAAAAATTTAACACACTAATTATAATTTTATAACCGTCTATGAAGGATAGTTATGAAAAATAATTAAGTAACAATATTAAGATGGTAGTCCATACATACACATAATTAATGATTCCAATTATCATATAACATGGGAGAAAAAGAGAAATTCTCATTTTAATATTATAAAATGATCAAACTACAGTAAATACATTTATATTTAATTATTGAAAAATTTATATGCTATCGATGCGAGTCATTGATGAAAAAAATCACATCACATTATGGAGGTGGTTACATACATATAACTAGAAATGATGTCATTTTTCAATGGATGCAAAGGTATGAAAATATAATATATTTTACATTTCCATAATTAGAATACTGTAAAAAATAATATATATCTATATTAAGTAAAATATTATGAAAACCCATGGGATATATTTATGGAAAATGATTTATATCAGTTTGTGAGCTTGTAGTTTGATCAGCACAAAAATGATGGTTTCGTTTTGCATTCGATAAAATAAGTTATGTTTAATAGATATTGAATTAGCATAAAAATATCATAGTATATTCAACGTAGTATTCTTATAATACTGTAATTATTAATGGTGGTGGGGTTTGAAAGAGGTAATGGAAAAAATAGAATAAAAACAACTTTTATTGTGTTTTACAACCTCTTCAAAAAACATCCATTGGTTTACAACTATGGACCAATAAGGTGGGGTTTTGTGACACCCCAATATATTAAAAGAAGAATATTTTTTTATATCATATTATATATGCAACATAGATCTCATAGGACAATTTGACACACATATAATATATGATATATTACTTTTTATATAATTTTTTTCTCTTGGATATCTTATAGAACACTCAACCATGAACATAAATGAACCGTAGTATAGTATAAAATTATAAAGTTGATTATAAATTTTTGGGTATTAATATTTGTAACTATATTATGAAGAATATGAATATTTAATTATTATAAATATAAAATTATTCATTTATATTAAAAGAAAATGTCTTTTTAAAAACTTCATTTTTCTAAAAAATGGATTAGTCTCACTTTTTGCACATAATTTATAATTACTTTTTTTCTAATTTTTGAAATTTTATTTCAAAAATTTTAATTAATTTCTAAATAACCATTTTTAAATAATATTGGGTTAAATATTTTGTATTTCTAGTAAAATATTTATTATTCAATGAATATTAAAAAATAACGATTTTTATCGAAAACATCATTTTTCAAAATAATTTACGATGTTAAGTTAAATTTTAATTTAACGTAAAATTATTTTCATTATATTAAAATTTAAAAAATTTATCTCATTAGAATAAATTTAATCTTTAATTTGTTTATTAAAACCATTTATAATAATGATATAATTCTTTTTGGAAACTTTGTTTTTCATCTCATCTATGTGTATAATTTAAAATAAAATTCAACGACTTTAGTTAATAAAATATGGAAATATTAATTACATATTTTTAATAATAGTAATTTATATTATCTTATATGTTTAAAATAATATTTATTGTAATTAGTAGTGAAAAAAATAAAAATTTATTTCCGTCGTTAAGGTAAAAATATGTTTATCTTGGTTTTGAACAAAGAATATAATGGTTTAAAATTCCTGAAAAATTGTCCTAGAACCATTTTATGGACCTAGATTCAACTTATAACCAATTTTTTTTTAAAATGAACCATTTTAATGATTTTATAATTATTAAAATTTTGGTTTAATTGAATTATTTTAAATATTCCATTTCAGTCCTCTCTTCCACTTATAAATGTCCACCTCATATCCAACGCCCTTCACATTTTCAAATCAAGTTTATAAGAAATACCTTCTAATATCAGTTCAATACGGCCTCCAAATATACTATATATATTATTTTGGTAATATATATAACCTTTTAAGTATTTTGGTGCTAACCTAATGATATTTTCTGATGAATGTTTAACATTTTTAAATGAGTGTTTTTATTTTATTTCTTTTCTAGAATACACACATATTATTAAATAATGATAATATAAAATCCTATGTAAATTTACCAATATTTTATGATATTACCATATGTTAAGGATCTATATATTACTCCTTATTAATGAAATGGTAAATGAAACCATTGATCGTGTGTACGATGGACCACCGCCTCACGAATTTGAATAATTCATTCTCTATCACCATTTTAAAGGATTGGATAAATTGATTTAATTAAAAAATATTATATGATATTTATGATATTATTATACTTATTTAATGATAATATCGTATATAACATCTTATGTTTTATTCCATTTAAAATATGATATAACCGCTCACGTATACAGCAGACTACAGCCTTGTAGAGCAATGTGATTCGTTCTTCAAATATGATTTATGTGGAAGGTAATAAGGTTGAATTTAGTGAATATGTTTGATATAGTTGTCATAATATGTATTTTTAAAAATTAATATATCTCCCAATTTCTAACTCAGTCACTCAATTATGAAATAAAAATGTTGCTCATGTGTACATTAGGCCTACTGTCTCCATATAGAGATGTGATCCATTATTAAAGTAAAAATTTAAATAATTATTATGAAAATTATGATTATAAAAAAAATTATATTTATAATATTAATATAATTCTAGATATGGTGGATATATATCACATAAATAAGAAACAAAACATTCATGACAAAACATACATGAGAAAATAAGAAAATTAACACCCAAAATGTTGGAAATAATGATAGATCATAAAAAATGATTCATATAATGTTGTAATGGGATATAATATGCAATTAAGAATTTTAATATTAACTTATTATAAATTAATAACATTTATAAAACCATAATAGATGAGTTTAAATCACATACAACCACATAGAATAGTGGAGTAATGGACCTCATCTCATCATTACTTCCTTATATAATACAATTGTGTTTTGATCCCAATTTAATTTATATGGTGTGTTGTAGGTACCTGCAAAATTTGCAAAATAAAATTTTACCCATAATCCCCCAAAAGAATTGGGGGAAAATAATTAAATAGGAGACACAAAGGACCGGTCCGTGAACCGGTCTAGGGAAGCACAACACGGCCAGATGTCGTGAGGCACCCCCTCCACGAACCACTGTCATTCACGAAATGGAGGTGGAGAGGCTCCAGGGTCATGAGGTAGTATGGACGCCAGTCCGGTTCACCATCACAAACCACCCTAACTGTGGACCACATCGACCGGCCCAAACCGCACCCACTGTCGTTCGCGGAATGGAGGCGGAACCTTCGCAACCTCGGAGAGCCCCTTGAGTTTCCCTCCCGGAGGAGGGGAGCGATCAATACCCACCGCGAATCACGGATTGGCCAAGTCAGCTGTGAACCAGGTATTTGTTTATGGGCCTCTGCAAAAGGTACCACATAGCCACAGATACATTCCTTTCCCCACTCTATAAAAGGAGACCAAGGGGGAAAGAAGAGAATGATCGGAGAACTGGAATCAAATTCGAAGGGATCAGACATTGGTTGAAGGAAAGCTTCGGATTTCACAAACAAAGAAATTCCAATCTGTGAACTACATCAGCTATATGAATGAAGAAGAAATTGAAAAATGCATAATAATTTAGTGAAACACGAACCTATAATAACAAAAAAAAGTATAACCGCGAACCATACCCCCTCCGCAGATGACTTCCCCACAGACCAGGGAGTTTATGCCTCTTTCCCATACATCGTACCGCGTATCACCCTCCCCCGTGGGCGAAGCCCCGACCAACGAGCCTCTAATCGGCACCACCCTTGGCCGTCGATGCCCATCTGGAGTCCTCCGTGAACCAGCCTTGTTCGCGGATTGTCACCGAATCCGCGAACCACCCTAGTTCGCGGATTGAACCCGAAACAGCGAACCACCCTGGTTCTCGGGATGCCAATCAGTTCGCGGACCACCAAGGTTTGCGGACGACTTCTCCAGATGCGTGGAACTTCACCAAGCGAAGGTCACCTCCACCCGTACCTCTCGGTGGACATCCAAATACTTCGGTGTTCTCATTTCCAGAGCCAGGTAAAATCCTTTCGATCCAGTCAGGTCTTTCGCGGCTCCTTCATCGACCTCTTCATCGGCCCCGAGCCTAGGCCTCCGCCAGAGCCACTGGATCCGTGTGGTATAAATTTCAGGTGCATCAACGATCTATTTTGATTTCACATACCCACGGTAAATAGGGGAATATGTGTTTCCCTGAACCTTGAGCAGATTCCTGAAGCATTCATGGGTTCAAATTCCCCCGATAATGTGGAGTCTGAGCTCGGGAATCCCTTTTCTGTCCCTCCACATATTGAGGGTTCCTTGAAGATGAAAAAATACCCATCGGAAAGAAGCCCTCGTGCACTGAAAGAGAGGAGACGGGAACATGAGCACCCCCTTTCCCTCTACAGCTGGGATTTTTCACCCGGGCGTCCATCTCAGAGTAATCCCCGACCTTCGCGGCCTCCTCAAAGTGTAATCCCCAATACATCACCCTGGGCCGCCTTCATGCATAAGCCCCACTCCACTTCTCATGGACGCACCTTTCACGATGTGATTGTCTGATCCCTAATGCCTTTTGTTTCTCACACCGAGCATGACTCACATGGGCTTAGAGTAAGCATCGACCATGACATCCTCTTATGGGATCCCTCATAGTGTATTCCACAACCCATCATTCTGGGCTACCCCAGAGAATAATCCCCAAGCCAAAGCAAGCTACGGGGACTTTGATCGATGTCAAGGCATGGTACGTAGGAAGCCTCCACAAGGTTCAAGCCCACCACTCGGTCATTTCTTCACATCGAGTTCCATTCCCGTTAAACATGACATTAAATTGTTTAAGAGAACTATAAGGACTTTGATCAATGCCAAAGTATGGTACATAGAAAACCTCTAAGAGGTTCAATCCTACCACTTAGTTATTTCATCACGTTGAGTTCCGCCCTCGTCCAACATGAAGATAAACTATTTAAGAGAACTATAAGGACTTTGATCCATTCCAAAGCATGGTACGTAAGAAGCCTCCACGAGGTTCAATCCCACCACTCGGTCGTTTCTTCACATCATGTTCCACCCTCGTCTAGCATGACGTTACACTGTTTAAGCGAACTACGAGGACATTTATCCATGCCAAAGAATGGTGTGTAGGAAGCCTCCATGAGGTTCAATCCCACCACTCGGTCATTTTTTCACGTCGAGTTCCACCCTCGTCCAGCATGACGTTAAACTGTTTAAGAGAACTATGAGGAATTTGATCCATGAAAAATCATGGGGTATAGGAAGCCTCCACAAGGTTCAAGCCCACCACTCAGTCATTTCTTCACGTCGAGTTCCACCCTTGTATATCATGACGTTAAAATGTTTAAGCGAACTATGGGGACTTTGATCCATTGTAATGCATGGTACGCATGAATCCTCCATGAGGTTCAAGCCCACCACTCGGTCGTTTCTTCATGTCGAGTTCAACCCTCATCCAGCATCACGTTAAACTGTTTAAGAGAACTACGAGGACTTTGATCCATGCCAAAACATGGTACGTAGGAAGACTCCATGAGGTTTAAGCCCATCACCCATCGGACCACCTGGTTTCTCTTCACGTCGGTTCCCCGACACCTATCCGAACTACGTGGACTTTGATCCCTGCTTCCTAAGCAGGGTACGTAGGTAGTCTCCCTGAGGTTCAGGCCCAACAGCCGGTCGATCTGACCCTCTCCATATCAGTTCACTACACCACTCCTAGTGATGCCTCAAGCGAGTTCCAGCCCTTCGGGGTCATTGATCCAATGACGGATGGTAATCCTCGGGCATAAATGATTCCGAACCCCTGCGTCCAGTTGATCATTTCCCACTAGGGTTGAATCAGTGGATAGTATGTTTGGGTATAAACCCAATATTCACAAACATATGAATATGTCTTAAATGTATATGATAGTCCCGGAAGATGCAATAATTCCCCCCAAAAGGGTGTGATGGGCCTGACTTCCCATCCTCTCGACTAATGTAAGTTCTTAAGAGTCACTGATCAGGCTATCCGGCGGACGCTTGCCTTTGGAAAACAAGTCCAGTAATCATTGGATACGGAGCCTTTGGGCATTTTGTGTCCAAAAACAAAGAACGAAACAAAAAATGGTGAATCTGATGTGAATCTTTAACCAAAAAATGATGGATTCAACCTAATCTCACCTGGTTCCCCCTTATGCTCTAAAAAAGGGCCATGCAAGGTCACTAATTATGCATGGGATTATGAGATGCTGTTTGGATGGGTTTGCTACTTGTATTTTCTAAAATGTTTTGTAGTGACTACTTCCAAAACTCCCTTCGATCCAATGGCATCTCAAAGAAACTCACAAGTGCGCGCTTACAACGACACAAGGATGAGACATCCTCAACAACGGAGGACCCCGTCACCCACCCAGCATCTTCAACGCTGGGTTTTGGATGCGCTGATCTGAGAGTACCACGTGAATGGTACTCTCCCAATGGTGGAGACAGCCATGCATGCCCTCCAATCCATCAAGGTTCGTCGGTCGCCTTCCCAACAATGACCACAAAGGCGGACCCAGACAGCCCCTATCGCTGTCTCCAACTGTTTCGGGAGTCTCTCCCCAGAACGGGAAAATGTGTATGTCCCTTATCATAGGGAGGCAGATGAGGTCGACGTTGAGGACTTCATCCTTGTCGAACGGGGGTTCCGCCCTCAGGCCCCTAGTGAAAGGCGTCATCATAGTCACGCCACGACCCGACATCCTTTCACCGAGGAGGATGTCTCCCAGAGGATTCAGACCCACACTCCCCGAGCTCCGGCCCCTCAGACCGCCCGAAGAGGGCGGCAGACGTACAATCGGGGACCGGTCATCACCCTGGTTGTAAAGACCCGTCAATTTCATGGAATTTTTTTTCTTAATTTTCTTTGGAATTTTACAAGAACGCAGTTTCTAAGGGCACGTGATTCCGAGGCCCGGTTTTCCCGGAATCAATTTCCAAATTTTGGCTCGGGTACATTCAGTGAACGAACGAGCGGGTTTTTCTAACTTTTGATCTAGTGCTCGGAATCAAATTCTGAGGGCACCGATGGAATCACAGCGCCGGTTTTTTATTAGAAATGACTCTTCTGAAGTTGCGTTTGCTCGGGTGTGGTTTTTAATTTTTGGGCTTTACGTTAAGAAATAAAATAACGTGGTACGACAAACATTATTTTTTTTCACTTAAAGCCGCTTAAAAGCCACTTTAAGCTGCTTAAGCTGAGTTAAAGCGGATAGGGTGCGACCCAAAATATCCTACCCTCTTGGTAGGATATTTGTGAGGTGGGACCCGCATGAGCCCCACCGTTTCTTTTCCGCTAAGTAACGCACCCACAAAAACCCCTATTAAACTAAAGTCAACTGGGGCGTTTTATAAACAATTAAACACTCATTTTAATTGGGTGGTTAGTTTCGTTGAAATCAATTCTACGAAGTAATTTCTTTCATTACATATCTTTTTTCGTTTGTTGGTATGTTAATAAAATAAGACCAACACTTTTCTTCTTGAGTGTTGATCGTTGAGAGGATTTGACAGAAACCTTAATCCTTCATCCATCTTAGCGAAGAACGCGAAGAACGCGTAGAACGCGAAGAACACGAAGAACGCGAAGAACGCCAGCCTTCGACGAAAGGCGACGAAGAACGCCGAACCCTCAGAGATCGACGATGCGACGCCATGTTCTGCGACGCCAACGATTCTTCTCCTGCGACATTCTTCTGCGACGTTCCTTCTTCCACGAGAAATCTTCGAATATCCGTTTGAGGTAGAAGTTAACGAATCTTTTAAATTCCATTGTGGATTTTATGCTTGAAATGTATTTAATTTGTGTAAATTAAATATTAAGTTATCTTTACCCCTCGTAGATCATCGATGCGACATCGTAATCCGCGATGACGCGACGCCCTTCTGCGACACGTAGATCCTCTTCTTCCATGACGATCAATTCCGTGAAGAACGCACACTCGACGACTACGGCGAGGTAGAGATTTTGTTTGAAAATAATATTTTATTCCCGTAGTTGATTCCTACTAAAACAAAGAGCATGGGATCAAAGTACAATTTTAATTTATTAAAATTGTATCTTGTTATGTTTTCATGTGTTGAACTTTTTCCCGAATGTTATCACCTAACGCGGAGGGTGCAGGCCAAACAAACACGGCCTGACAACCCTCCGTACTTCTTCGTTGATCTACGAAACGGCAGACGATGGAAAACGGGGCCGCCATGGCGATTTGAGGGCATGGCAGTGAAGAATGGGACTCGGGAGGTGCTTCGGCACAGGCGGAAGTGGAATCGGACGACCGGAGCAACTCCGGTGGCCCGCGGAACCCACCGGCGGCGCCGCGGCGCGCCGCCCGATGGAGCCGCCACGGCTGAAGCGGCGGCGGCAGCGACCGACCATACGGCGACCGCGCGGGTCCGGTGACACACGGGAGGCGGCAACGCCGCGTCCGTTGACCCAGCGCGGCCCCACGCAGGGCCGCGACACTTCTTCCCGCGGGGGCCAGCACCCCGCGGTTCCTCCGCTCGGCCATCACGGCCGAGCCGACACGGTCTAACCCGCTGGGCCGGGTCGCGCCCTGGCCGAGCTAGGTCGCGCGGAACCGAGTCGGACCCGGACCCTGGTCGGGTCGACCCGGTTCGGGCCGACCCAGGGGGGTTGGGCCGGGTCGGTCCGGGCCCAGACCCCCCATTTCCAGACTCTTTTCGGTCTTTCGCTCATAACATTAGCTACGGGCCTCCAAACGACACGTTGTCAGTGGCAATACGGTCCTTGGATCGATATGGTCATTTTGGTATATCCCACTCAAGGTTTCAAAATACTTTGGGTTCGGCCGGGTTGGTTCGTCCACGAAACCAACCGGGCCCTCGGAGCGGAAACAATCATATCTTGAGCTTCGGACGTCCGATTGACGTGTCATCGACTTCGATGTTTTCCACTAAGTGAGACAAATCATTTGGCTTACTCTGCCCGAGGTTTGGACGCAGGGGTAGTACGGTCCGGTTGGTTTTTCCTTAAAAACCAACCGGGCCCCTAGGACGAAAAAACCAATAACTCTCAGTCCGGGCGTCCGATTGACACGTCGTCTGCGACGTTGAGTTCCTGTTGGTGATACAGAACTTTTGGATACATCAACACTGGACTATGTGTCAATTCATGTATCAGCCTCTCGGCTCGGTGTGTTACGGATATCCCAGTGGGAAGCGCTTGGTTGTAGCAGCAGACCCGCGGCGGAGGAGCGCTTGGTTGTAGCGGTAGACCCGCGGTACTCAACAAAAGGAGTATCTCTGGAGGCTATGAGGGGGAGCGCTTGGTTGTAGCGGCAGACCCACGACGCAGGAGTGCTTGGTTGTAGCAGTATGGGGGAGCGCTTGGTTGTAGCGGCAGAACCACAACGGAGGAGCACTTGGTTGTAGCAGCTGGCCCGTGGTACTCAACATAAGAAGAACCTCTAGAGGCTATGAGGGGGAGCGCTTGGTTGTAGCAGCAGACCCATGGTGGGAAGCACTTGGTTGTAGCAGCAGTCCCATAGTACTTGATAGAGGGTGTACTATAGCGGTCCAAGGTTAGAGGGAAGCGCTTGGTTGTAGCGGCATAACCAATGTATTTGATTGAGAAAGAGTTTCCTAATAGATATGGTTTCAACTTCATGGTCGATCCTATGTGGGTCACTGCGGGGGTTAGTACCTACCGATCCATTATGGGTCCGACGGCTTAGATGAATCAATGGCTACATCTAATCATCTCTATCGGCTTACGATGAAGTATATCATGTGTGAGCTGAATCCTATTTACTCTCATTTGTGGATTGTGTTGTGCTATCCTCTGTGGATTTATGTTTTCTTTCGTTGTGGATTGTGTTGTGCTATCCTATGTGGATTTACGTTTGCATTCCCTTGTGGATTTTGTTGTGCTATCCTGCGTGGATTTACATTTTTCTTTCCTGTGTGGACTGGGTTTTACTCGAGCTCGGATGATGGATCCGAGTGAGAATTGATGACTTAGGTATATGTATGGGTATATACCTAAGCAGTTTCGGATGTTACATCGTGATTGTATCTTTCCTTTGTTGTTTATCCTTTATGGTTTATCCTTTGTGGATTCTGTGAGACCTTCGGGGGTCTCGGGGTCCCTACTGAGTAGCTTATACTCACCCCAGGATGGGCTAGGCCTGCACTACATTGTGTTGGTTGCAGACGACGGAGAGCGCTGATCATGGTGGAGGCTTATGGAGCAGGATGGTACCTAGATGTGGACCACTAGGTGGGACGTACTCGGAGCGGTCGGCTGGACCCGAGGAGCAGTGGAGGATATATGTACCCACCCTTCTGGTGGGACTTCTAGTGGACGTCTCGATGTTGCGGCTTTACTTTTCAGTTGTTGTTTTCCCTTTTCAAGTTGTACTTTACTTTCGGTTTGGGTTTGTATTCTGGCCCACATACTTTCTGCACTTACTGTTGTACCAGTTTTTACTTAGTGTTTAATTTTTCCGCTTGCTTACTCTGTGGTGCTTATTTACTTTACAAAGGCAATGCCTTTCCTTTACCGGGATTTACGCCTTGGTTCTAGTCTCCAGCCTCTGGCCTACGGAAGGCGAGCTTGGGGTAGTCACGGCACGGTCCCCATGGACGGGTCATGAAAAATTGGTATTATAGTAGTTTGGATCTACCGCAGACTCTGATATTTTTCTATGTGAAGCAATAGTGTTAAGCATATTGAGTGTGGTTATCAGACCAGGGAGCCCAGTGTTGGTGCGGCGGCTGACGTATCCATACACCAGGACCCTGACTTCTGATTTCTGACTTAATGCATGAAAACATTGATTGCATGTGTGTTTCACGTTTACTTTGTTATTACTTTGTATCAGCTCACCAGGTATACTGTTATGACCATGGCGCACCTGTTTCCTTTTCAGGATGGCCCCATGACGGCAGCCAGCTATGGTTCTGAGTGTCGAGCGTCACGACAGCCCACCGAGCAACGAGGCCTCGGTGGAGGTCCCTTTGTCAGTAGTGGCACCAGCGGTAGCTCTATCTGCCGAGCCACCGATGCTTCCAGCACCAGCCGCTGACAATGAACGTCTCCTCAGTGCACTGCATGAGTTCTAGCACTAGCGACAACCCAGGTTCCGTGGGGAGACGGACCCCCAGGCAGCCGAGGACTGGCTGGAGGCAGTGGTACGAGTTTTCAGGCTAGTGAAGACACCAGCAGACCTCATGGTGATCCTCGCTGCGAGCCTACTACACGCGGCAGCAGGCCAATGGTGGAGCTTAATGCTCCAGGTTCACGATGAGTCATCTCTTCTCTGGAAAGACTTTGAGATCCGCTTCCGCTCAGAGTTCGTTCCGGCCACCCTCCATACGGTGCGCATCCAGGAGCTTCTTCAGCTGCGGCAGGGCAGCTTGACGGTCGCCCAGTACTCGGCGAGATTTACTGATCTCTCGCGCTACTCGACCGACATGGTACGACACCCATTCTTCCGGGACCGGACCTTTGAGCAGGGATTGAGACAGGAGATCCGGGCATCGCTGATCTCCCTCAGCATTCCGACGCAGACAGGAGTGTTGGAGTGAGCCCTCTTAGTGGAGAGTTTCCTTGCTGAGCAGTCTCCAGCAGTAGGACCCACCACTAGCCGGTATGTGGCAGAGTCTTCTGCAGTGGGTAGTAGACAGATGACGGAGGGGTCCAAGAGGACTAGACCTCCGGTGGTTGACCGCGTGACACAAGATCATTTATGCAAGGCACCCGGGGTGGACAATGACTTACCATGAGCAGACAGTGTTACTCCTGCGGCGGGGTTGGTCACATGGCTCGTGACTATCGACCCGCCATACGAATGACCAGCAGATGAATGAAGGACCTCGCTGGTAGAGGCAGAGGTTCGATCGAGGCGGATCGCATGGAGTAGGAGACCGTGGCAGGGGAGATGGCCATGTAGCTGGGGGTGGAAGATGCTTCGAGGTGTTGCCACCACCACCACCAGGAGGTCCACCCCGACCACAGGGAGCTAGTGGACATGGGAGAGCTCAGCTTCAGGCAGCTGAGGCCTATGATCATGGAGCTCCAGGAGCAGATGGACAAGAGCGAGACTAGCTCCAGACCTGGAGACTTTTGTTCATGTTGCATCTAGTTTTTTGGATGTGTGTTTGTATATGCTTTGTGTATTTTTACTTGAGCTACATTAATAAAAGACACATTTTATTGGTGAATTTAATTTCCTATCCTATCTGGTATTGTTACTAAGAGGTTCCGGTTTAGACTATTGGCTTGACCCTCACTTGAGAGATACCTACTGGAGGAGACCCAGTTACCACACACTGATGCCGACAGTGTGACTCAACCTTTGGAGGCAAGAGTAACTGTTGGATCTCTTGGTAGTAGCGTCGAGGCCTTACGACGTCATCCTTGGTATGGGTTAGTATCATCCATGTCGAGATTGACTGTATTAGGCAAAGAAAGTGGTTCATCCATGGGATGAGACCAGATTTATCTTATCGGCAAAGAAGAAATCTTAGCAGCTCTTGTGGGACCGGAGATGGTCCAGGCCACGACAGAGAAGGAAGAGGTCCTCCTGGAGCGGATCAAGACAGCTCGGAGCCAGCATAAGTCTTATGCTGACAGGAGGCGGAGGCCACTGGAGTTCGTGGATGGAGACCACATCTTCTTACGGGTCTCACCTCGACGCGAGTTACAGAGATTTGGCCGAGGCGGCAAGTTGTCTCCAGGCTTCATCGGACCCTTCCAGGTCCTCATCAGGGTTGGAAGGGTGGCTTATCATTTGGATCTACCACCTCAGTTGCACCGGGTGCACGACTTCTTCCACGTATCTCAGCTGATGAGATACATGCGCGATCCTTCACACAACATCGGCCATGAGGAGCTGGACGATGGTGATGCGGTGACTTGCACGGTAGTTTGAGTGGGGATCGAGGATCAACAGGAATGGATCCTAGGAGGACGGTCGATTCCTCTTGTTCATTTTCTTTGGCAGCACAGGAACCCCCAGGTGAGCACATGGGAGTGGAAGGCTCAGATGCGGGCTCAGTACTGCTTTTGTAACCCTAGTTTGTGTTAAAGCTTTATGAGGACGTAAAGACCTGTGTTGGGAGTGATGTAAAGACCTGTAAATTTCAAGGAAATTTTTTTCTTAATTCTCTGTGTAATTATACAACAATGCAGTTTCTGACAGCATGTGATTCTGAGGCCCGGTGTGACCTGAATCATTTTCCGAATTTTGGCTCGGGTACATTCAGTGAACGAACGAGCGAGTTTTTCTAACTTTTGAACCGGTGATCGGAATAAAATTCTGAGGGCACCTATGGAATAGCAGTGCCGGTTTTTGCTTAAAAACTCTTCTTCCAGAGTTGTGTTTTCTCAGGTGTGGTTTTTAATTTTTGGGCATTAAGATAAGAAATAAAATAACGTGGTATGACAAACATTATTTTATTTCACATAAAGCCAGTTAAAAGCCACTTTAAGCAAAATAAGCTGATTTGAAGAGGATAGGGTGTGAACCAAAATATCCTACCCTCTTGGTAGGATGTTTGTGAGGTGGGGCCTGGACGTGCCCCGCCGTTTCTTTTCCGCTAAGTAGCGCACCCGCAAAAACCCCTATTAAACGAAAGTCAATTGGGGCGTTTCTTAAAAAATTAAACGCTCCTTTTAATTAGGTGTTTAGTTTTGTTGAAATTAATTCTATGAATTAATTTCGTTCGTTGCATATCATTTTTCATTTGATGGCATGATAATAAAATAAG
This sequence comes from Viscum album, assembly GCA_963277665.1. Taxonomy (NCBI): domain Eukaryota; kingdom Viridiplantae; phylum Streptophyta; class Magnoliopsida; order Santalales; family Viscaceae; genus Viscum; species Viscum album. Next base: position 1,260,064,103 of record OY728145.1, on the reverse strand, counting down.
ACCAACACTTTTCTTCTTGAGTTTTGTTCGTTGAGAGGATTTGAAAGAAACCTAAATCCTTCATCGTCCTTCTCGAAGAACGTGAAGAACGCGAAGAACGCGAAGAATTTCGGCCTTCGACGAAAGGCGACGAAGAAGACTGAACCCTCGGAGATCGACGACACGACGTTGTGTTCCGCGACGCCAACGATTCTCCTCCTGCGACGTTCTTCTGCGACGTTCCATCTTCCGCGACAAATCTTCGAATATCCGTTTGAGGTAGGAGTTTACGAATCTTTTAAATTCCTTTGTGGATTTTATTCTTGACATGGATTTAATTTGTGTAAATTAAATCTGTATGTTATCTTTACCCCTCGGAGATCGTCGACGCGACGCCGTATACCGCGACGACGCGACGCCCTTCTGCGACGCGAAGATCCTCTTCTTCCGCGACGATCAATTCCGCGAAGAACGCACGCTCGACGACTACGGCGAGGTAGGGATTTTGTTTGAAAATAATATTTTATTCCCGTAGTTGATTCCTTCTAAAACAAAGGGCCCGAGATCAAAGTACAATTTTAATTTATTAAAATTGTATCTTGTTATGTTTTCATGTGTTGAACTTTTTCCCGATTGTTATCACCTAACACGGACGGTGCGGACCAAACAAACACGGCCTGACAACCCTCTGCAGTTCTTCGTTGATGCACGAAATGGTGGACGATGACAAACGGGGCAGAAATGGCGATTTGAGGGCCTGGAAGAGAAGAATGGGACCCGGGAGGAGCTTCGGCGTAGGCGGAAGTGGAATTGGACCACCAGAGCAACTCCGGTGGCCTGCAGAACCCACCGGCGGTGCCCCGGCGCGCCGCCGGATGCAGCCGTCGCGGCTGAAGCCGCGGTGGCGGTGGCCGACCAGACACGTGACCATGCGGGTCTGATGACACACAAGACACGGCAAAGCAACGCCCGTTGACCTAGCGCGGCCCCACGCGGGGCCGCTGCACTTCATCCCACGGGGGCCATCGCCCCGTGGTTCCTCCGCTCAGCCGGCGCGGTCGAGCCAAGCCGGGCCGACCCGCCGGGCCGGGTCGCGCCCTGGTCGGGTCGGGTCGCGCCCAGGCCGGTCCGGGTCGTGCCAAATTGGGTCGGACCCAGTCCCGGGTCAAGTCGACCCGGTTCGGCATGACCCAGGGGGGGTTGTGCCGGGTCGGTCCGGGCCCATACCCACAGTTTCCAGACACTTTTCGGTCTTTCGCTCATAACATGAGCTACGGGCCTCTAAACGACGATCTGTCAACGGAGGTGCGATCCTCGGATCGAGACGGTCGTTTCGGTATATCGCACTTAAGATTTCAAAATACTTTGGGTTCGGCCGGGTTGGTTTGTCCACGAAACCAACTGGGCCCTCGGAGCGGAAATGCTCATATCTTGAGCTTCGGACGTCCGATTGACGTGCCGTCAACTTTGTTGTTTTCCTCTAAGTGAGACGGATCTTTGGGCTTACTCCGCCCGAGGTTTGGACGCAAGGGGAGTACGGTCGGGTTGGTTTTTCTTAAAACCAACCGGGCCCCTAAGACGAAAAAGCCAATAACTCTCATACCAGGCGTCCGATTGACACGCCGTCTGCGACGTTGAGTTCCTGTTGGAGATACAGAACTTTTGGATACATCAACTCTAGAATATGTTTCAGTTGATGTATCAACCTCTCGGCTCGTAGAGCGGACCCTCCCGAAAGAGCTTGCTGTGTGCGGGAACCCTAGAGCTGGCTGTGACTGCTACTGTGACGACGACGACTGTACAGAGATCCTCAGTGGATTCGACTGCAACGATGATGAAAACAGTACGGGAATCCTCCGTGTTTTCGGCAGTGACCACTACGGTACATCGTGGGATACATCAGCTCTGGTCTACATGTTAGCTGATGCATCGACCTCTTAGCTCATGGAGTGGACCCTCCCAGAACGAGCATGCTGTGTGCGGAAACCCTGGAGCTGGTTGAGACTTGACGACTGTTGATCGAATGACTTGGTGTGTTACAGATAACCGAGTGGGAAGCGCTTGGTTGTAGCAGCAGACCCATGGTGGAGGAGTGCTTGGTTGTAGCGGCAGACCCGCGGTACTCAACAGAAGGAGTACCTCTAGAGGTTATGAGGGGGAGCGTTTGGTTGTAGCGGCAGACCCACGATGGAGGAGCGCTTGGTTGTAGCAGCATGGGGGAGTGCTTGGTTGTAGCGGCAGACCCACGACAGAGGAGCACTTGGTTGTAGTGGCTGACCTGTGGTACTCAACATAAGGAGAACCTCTAGAGTCTATGAGGGGGAGCGCTTTGTTGTAGCAGCAGACCCATGGTGGGAAGCGCTTGGTTGTAGCAGCAGGCCCACAGTACTCAATAGGTGGAGTACTACAGCAGTCCAAGGTTAGAGGGAAGCGCTTGGTTGTAGCGGCAAAACCACTGTACTTGATGGAGAAGGAGTTTCCCAGTAGCTATGGTTTCAACTTCAAGATCAATCCTATGTGGGTCATTGCGGGGGTTAGTACCTACCGATCCTTTGTGGGACCGACGGCTTAGATGAATCAGTGTCTACATCTGATCATCTCTATCGTATTACGAAGAAGTATATCCTGTGTGAGTTGAATCCTGTTTACTCTCCTTTGTGGATTTTGTTGTTCTATCCTATGTGGATTTACGTTTGCTTTCCTTGTGGATTGTGTTGTGATATCCTGTGTGGATTTACGTTTGCTTTCCCTTGTGTATTGTGTTGTGCTATCCTCTGTGGATTTACGTTTTTCATTCCTGTGTGGACTGGGTTGTACTCGAGCACGTATGTTGGAGCCGAGTGAGAATTGATGACTTAGGTATATGTATGGGCATATACCTAAGCAGTGTCGGATGTTACTTCGTGATTGTATCTTTCCTTTGTGGTCTATCCTTTGTGAATTTTGGGAGACCTTCGGGGGTCTCGGGGTCCCTACTGAGTAGCTTATACTCACCCCTTCACGGGCTATGCCCGCACTACATTGTGTTGGTTGCAGATGACAGACAATGCTGATCGTGGTGGAGGATTGTGGAGCAGGACGGTGTCTGGAGGTGGACCACTGGGTGGGACGTATTTGGAGCGGTCGGCTGGACCCGAGGAGCAGTGGAGGCTATCTGTACCCACCCTTCAGGTGGGACTTCCAGTGGTCAGCTTGACGTTGCAGCTTTACTTTTCAGTTGCTGTTTTCCCTTTTCGAGTTATACTTTACATTCAGTTTGGGTTTGTATTCTGGACCACTTACTTTCTGCACTTACTGTTGTACCAGTTTTTACTTAGTGTTTACTTTTTCCACTTGCTTACTCTATGGTGCTTGTTTACTTTACAAAGGAAATGCCATACCATTACCGAGATTTACGCCTTGGTGCTAGTCGCCAGCCCATGGCCTATGGAAGGCGGACTTAGTGTAGTCACGGCACGGGCCCCAAAGATGGGTCGTGACACTGGTCCTTGAGAAGGAGCTCTACTTCTCAGCCATAGAGACGTACCACGAACAGACACCTACACTTGTTCACTCCTCCCGAGCCCACCATCAAGACATGGCTGCATCATACGAGCCGACCTGCATCCCCGACGAGCTCCATCAAGCTTGTCGCTCCCGCAGGATGACACTTACCCGGCAGGCACCTCTCCTTGACCAGGGTCGTGAAGCCCACCAGCTCGACATGGTGGCGAACCGGCACCATTAGGACCAGCTCTTGGAAGTTTTTTCAGATGCCCGCCATCCTGATATGGTGGCGATCAACAAAGCCCGCCACCGAGATGCGGCGGAAAATCATAGGCGGGCACCTCTCACCGCCAACAAAGGCCATCAACTCGATACAGTGGGAGATCAATATAAGTAGGGTCAGCTCCCTAAGGATGCAAGTGAAGCCCGCCACCCTGATGTGGTGGAATACGGAGAGAGAAACCGACGTATCCCGGTACAAAGGCTGATTCGTTCACCTTCCCTGACATAGGAGAATTGTTAGTACCCACTGACCACTGGAGGACTGGAGCAGGATATTCCTACTCTGATACTGGAATGGGCCTTCATACCCATTCCAGCCAAAGATGTCTCTCTACATATCCTGGAAATGATGTAGGAGCAGGTATAGATCCCAGATCATATCCTGAAGACTTGCCAGCATGTAATTGCATCAGCGGAAACAACAAGGAGTCGAGCCCGTGATCCCATCTCCCCAATTGAGGTGACTCGTCTAGGAGACAAGATTGCCGCCTCGGAGCAGATCTGCATCCCTGCTTCAGCCTAGGAGGGTCGCCAGCTATATTCCATGACGCAAGGGAAACCGGATCGAGCAGCTTCACTCGTTCCAACTGGGGGACAACCGTCCATCACGGTGGATGCTCAAGAGCAGGCAGATATCCCTGATAAAAGTCAAGATGTTTGTCGGCATATCCTGGAAACGTCACGGGACCAAATTAGATAGGGACCAAAAGGTGAAGTCCATTTTCAATAGCAGATGGTCCCCACTGCCCGCAAAAGAGCTCCCCGAACACGCTGAAGGTAGCCCAAAAATAACGAATGGGTTCATGACTCTGCCTTGCTAGATTTCGGGGTTCCCAACAGCAATAACCACACATCAAATGCTCGAAACCCTACCCCCCCATTACAATATTATGGGAGTGGCAGTAGCAGTTGCAAAGTCCCCCCTGCAATGTCGCTACCAGCAGCTCTGAAGGTCCTCCCCAGAGCACCCATGGGGGCCTCCCCCATGAGCATATAATGATCGGTCACGAGAGCTTCTCTCATGATGTGAGTCACGGAAACCCTCCACGTGACTAGAAGATCGAGCAGCCAGAAGGTCCTCCACTTGCTGCGGTCCACCCTGAAGGTCCTCCTTGGGTTATACACTACAATAACTCTCCAAGCAGTGGGACCATAGATTGTGATGGTAGTCCTCGCTATCGTAGTTGCAACTACGGAGGCCCTCCCCATAGTGACATCTCATTACGAAAAGAAGGTCCTCCCCTTGTCGTGGCCTGCCCTGAAACTCCTCCCCATGGGTTACCCTGCAACGGAACTGCACACATCTAGGCATCAGGTCACAGTGGTAGTCCTCTCACCCCTGATAACGGAGTTCCTCCCCATAGAGATGTCGAGAAACGAGAAGGTCTTCCCCTCATTATGGTACATTCTAGAGGCCCTCCCTAGGATGTATCCCACAAATATTCTCCCTATAGCAGCAGTAATGGTAGTCCTCACCATTTCCGCAGTTGTGGTGGTAGTCCTTGCCACCACGGCCTTCATTGCGATGGTCCTCCCCACAATGGCCCCTAGAAATAAGAAGGTCCTCCCCTTGTCGTGGCATGTCCTGACGGTCCTCCCTAGGATGCACGTCAAATGTCAATCCATGAAGGTCATCCTCACCATGATGGCAATTGTTGAGAAGGTCCTCCTTGTAATGATTCTACGCAGCCAAAAGGTCCTCCCCTTGCTGCAACAAGCCTTGGAGGTCCTCCTCTGGGTGTGCACTGCAAAATTCCTCTATGTAGTGAAGCATCAAGTAGTAATTGTAGTCCTCTCCATTACGGCCATCATTTCAAAATTCCTCCCCACGATGACATATTATATCGACAGGAATATCCTCCTCATGCCGAATCAAGCTCTGAAAATCCCTCATATGCCAAGGCACTCAGAAGGATGGAATCGAGCATGTCAAATTCCCAGTTTGTCTCTAACGATGCCCTTCTACGATCAGGAGATGGTCCGGGGCCGCGTTCATCTTCTAAACCACCTCGGAATCAATTACATAATGATTCATCACCTACCGGTCCCACCGCCTCTGATCACACTAGTAGTGAGCGCTTCAGGTGGGATGACCAGGTAGAAGGATCACAAGCGGGGGAGTATGCCGATATGATGTACCTGGCGAAACAACTGGCCATGAATGATATACCAGTCATGTTTTGTCCCACAACCACCTCTTAGTTCGACATACCCAGAGAGTTGTTGGAACAATGCAAGCAGGGCATCCGCCATAATATAAGGACAACCTTCCACCGGCTAAAATCGAGCTTCCTTCCCTATGAAGGGTATGTAGACCATGTCAAGATGATCGGGGACCTCTTGCATCACATCGACCAAGAGGCCCTTTCCTCGATGCGACAACAATTCCCCAAGAGGCGCAAAGGAAACATGGAGGCAGCTTTCCTCCATGCACTGCACCAAGTGCGCCGCCTCATCGGTGACACTCCGACGGGAGTTCGTATCATGGGATGGGGGGAACACGGATCTCTTCACTTTACTCTTCTCCCCACCTAGAAAATCTCGTTCGACATGGTATCATGTAACATTTTCACATAGAGACAACAATCTGGTGGACCCCCTATTCAAGAGAGGCAACACACCCAACCACATCAGGCCTTGAGTAAGTCCTGGAAGCGTTAGGCTCGGTGGGAACGAGCCATTCAAAAACTCCTGAATCAGGCCACCGAGAGCATAAAGAAGGCCTCCCGCCTAAGAGAGGTCAATCAACGATCTCTGCCAGCCTCCCTATAAGGGACAGATCCACAGGTGGATTCGGCACCAGAACCAGATCACCCCAGGATGGGGGCACGCGAGATCAGGTAGGTCGCGATAGCCGCAGCCACAATCACAATCCATGTTCAACCCCAGCCTGTATGGATGGGGGCATTTTTAACAAAAAAATGCCCCCGTAAGACCAATAAAACCAGGAAGAGACTCAATGTACAAGGAACGGAGCTAGCCCCAGCCCTCAAGGCTGGGGGAATTATTACCCCCTCAACAACAGCCTCCCCTATGAGAGACAGTAATCTCTCATCTAGGGAGGAGAGTCAGAAGAGGAGGCTCACATCCCATCCCATCATATGAGTCATCATCCCCTCTAAGAGGATGGCGCACCATGAGGTCGCATCAAAGAAATCTCCGCATCACCCTTTTCCAAGAAGTCCGAAGGCAATCCCTGGTCATGAACGGGAAGGCCATCCGAAGACGCGGGAGATCCTCTTACTATTGGGAAGATGATGTCCCCTCCACCCCGCAATATTCATTCATCAATGCCATAGAGGCAAACCCCATGGGTGACACCGAAGAAAATGCAAATCTAGACGGATCGAGAGATGACGGTTCCGGTCAGGCTGTGAATCACAACGAACCCCCAGGTGTGCACACCCGGAACTAGAGGGCCACTTTAAATATGGATGCCCCTTCAGCTGACCTCCCTCCACCTACCCAGTGAGCTTCCAACAAGGACAAGAACAAAGGAACTGTTACCCTTAACATGTCCCCTTCTCACGATAAAAATGATCCACTCAGGCTCTAAGAGAGGTTTTCCCAACATGAAGAAGAAATGAAATAATTGAGGCGGCTTAATGCCAAGCTACTCCATAGGAACCGCTTTATTGAAATTGCATCCCATGAAGAGCCACGTCATGCACTCCCAGCAAGTGCACCTCAAAGGCTAAGGATTTCCCTGACAAATGAATCATGGTCAGGGCTCCTGCCCAATGAGGCGCCTGGTCTGTCTAATTACCTAAACGTGGATGATGAATACCAGGATTTCCCTCCACTTAGGAGATATCCGGAGAAAGTACGCATGAACCCTCCTAGGGTACCCCAGACGGAATATGCACCCTTGGTGCTGGCCAATCCGGATCTTCAGGCAATGCGTCGGGCTACGTCTGCCCAGGACCGGGCCCAACAGGATGTCAACCAGGGACTCACCAATACCATCGAGTCACTAACTACTTGATTGGAAGCGATGGAAGGTCAACGTTCCCCAATACAGCCTTTGAAAAAACCCTACCTAGATTGGGTGACCAAAAAACCACCTCCAAACAATTTTGGGAGCCCTGTATTCCCCATCTTCAATGGATCCGGTGATCCAGAGCAGCATTTGATGCACTATGCATCCTATTGTGACCCTATGATGGGAAAACTAGAGCAACAAGAAGCAGTGAAACTCAGTTGCTTCGTACATACCATTCAAGGATCCACCTTCGTCTGGTATAAGAATATGTCGGCCCAGTCGATAATGAGCTGGGAGGAGCTCCGGCAGTAGTTCCTATTCCACATTAGCTCAACGCTACCTAAAACAACGGTCAACGATCTCATGAACTGCAAGTAGAGGGAGAACGAGAGGGTCCCAAATTGCATCGCCAGATGGAAAGGTCTGACCTATTCTTTGAACAGGCCAATTCCTCAAGATGAGATGCTATCCATATGCATCGATAATCTTAGAGATGAGCTGCGAACACCGCTCATACTGGTGGTGTGAACAAATGTCTTCCTCCATCTCTTGGCCATTGACCAGAGAATTGAGGACCCCATGCAGTGGACTAATTCAATGTCCCGAATAGCTTCACAGGCTCCTGCGAAAAGAGAACCAAGAGCTGAAGCGTCCGATGTCACGCTCAAGCCGGCCCCTTTGCCCGCTCCGCCGCTCAGGCCTCCACCAAATCGTCAAGGACCCCCTGCATATCAGTGAACGCCTCCGCCTATACGAGACGATCAGAGAGGATCGATGCGGAACCATTTTGAGGAAAGAAGACAAAAAGTATACTCGTTCTGAGACGATCAAGTCTGTGGCTACTTCATTGCTGCCATGAACTGAAACTTTCTCTACCTCCCGGAGCTGAGGAGACCTCAAGAAGTCAGCCGTGATTACAGGCCAGATTACTACCCCTACCATCAGATGTTGGGGCACAATACCCGATTGTGCTTCGTCTTCAAAGACCTCCTACAGAGGATGGTAGATTCCAGACAAGTCGAGTGGGGACCACCCCCAGCACATGTGGCATGTGTCACTACCACCGAATATGAAAGGAGGAGGGGTGGCAGAAATTCGCTAGGAAGAAGGGGCATAAATTTGACAACTCGATGAATCAGAAGACTATCAACTGAGCCCAGGGCATACTCTAAGCTCAACTACAACATCTGGTGTTGCCACCGGTAGCCCCTGGAGCCACAGAGCCGACCACATCGGCTTCACAACCCTCCATAAGCCGGTCATTCGGACAGAGCCGAAGGAGGAAACAATCAAAAGAGGATCATTCCACAATGGGGCCAAAGTTAGTCCCAACCCTGGAAGATTTCATGCCCTAGAATATGGCACAATGGGCACCGACCCACTAAATGGCACCATCAGAGACAATCGACCAGGATGACCTGTTAGAAGATGAGGAGCCGATCTTTGGTTCAATCAACGCCATCCATCTCATGGAATCATTCCCTGATGAAGGGTATGATTACGAACCCAAGTTTTCTGAATGAGGAGCCGGGAGGAGGAATCGCAGAAGCAGGGGATACCAGGGGAGGCACAGCTGCGGCCGAAACCAACCCTATGGTTGGACACTGGCCTAGACCGTCAATACCATGGAAACCTGTGGGAGATCCCTTCAGGGGACTCATCAAGAGAGGGAATTCCCCTCCACCTCTATAGGAATCCACTCTGGCCTTGTTGTTCTATGATACCCACCAGAGGAGGACCAAGTGAATGGCTGCCTAGTGCATACCAACAGACCGGTCGGGCCAAGTCCTCAAAATGCGGGAACACCATAGACATCCGTCCCTATGGATATTCCCTCCTTGTCGAATGCTCTAGATCCCAAAGAACCCACTAAGAATCTCCCTCCAATAGAGAAGCGTTGCCCGCTGGAGCAAAAATACGTCATCCTTAAGTAGCTGGTGTCAGTACCAGCCAAGTTGTCAATCTTGGATGCCCTTAGTTTATCAGCTGACCTCAGGGAGGTGCTTATAGATGCTTTGATCAGCCCCCAGGAATTCCATGCCGAGGTAGTAACCGCCGAGATTTACTGGACAGAGACTGGCCGGGATGAATACAATGCGGTGATTTCCTTCACTGATCAGGATGAAGATTCAATCATGCAGGGACACATCCGACAACTATATGTGTCTGGAAAGCTTAATGGTGTTGAGATCCAAATAGTCTTTATATTCAATAGCTTGGGAGTTAACCTCCTTCCCCTACAGACACTCCGTAAGTTGGGCTACAGTGAGGATGATTTAATTTCCTCAACCACATATTTGTTAGGTTAAGACAAGAGTGAGCAGAAACCAATGGGACAGATCAAGCTAAAGACCCATTTTGGTGACCTGGTAGCCTACACAGAATTCCTGGTGGTCCGGCAGAGCATGTAATTCAATGCCCTACTGGGATGTCCATGGCTCCACAAGCACATGGTCGTTCCTTCATCTACCACTAGTGTATCAAGTACTGCGTCAACGGGAAAAGTGGGATGTTTCACTCCAACAAGGCCCCTTTCGAGCTCTCCGAGTCACATTACATCGACGTCGGGTTCTATGAGCATAAGAAGAAGAATCCTTTTAGAAATGGCGTCGACTGGATCCCTGCTCGAAATGGCTTTGAAATGGTCCCTGGCGACCCCCTCCGGCTGCTTGGTAGAGATTATGTCCTGCCCATCAACCATGTTGAGAGTAGAAGTTCGAGTCCGGACACGCACTCGAATGTCCTCATGACTTCATCCATGATGACTGAGCACGACAGTGTTGTAACGTCTACCAACCCTCGATTTGGGGAAGAATACTCAATCAGGGATGCCCATGATGCCTCTCCCTCAGACCCTCGAAGGCTCAGACCGGAAATTGTTTCCACACCCGACCAAGAATATGAGGACTTGAGAGAAGAAGAGGGGGAAGATCTTAGGGATATAGCTCCTACATTTGAGGATGGTATCTCCACCACTGTGGATGAGCTGAGGTAAATTAACCTAGGTACCGAAGAACACCCGAGGCCCACTCTCATTAGCGCGACCATGTCTCCCAAGGAACACGAGGCATATACCTCCTTCCTAAGGCAACATCGAGATGTCTTTGCATCGAATTACACAAGAAATGCCCGGACTTGATCCTGAGGTTGCGACGCATCACCTGGGTCATTCGGAAGACCATAGGGGCTACAAACAGGCTGCTAGAAGGACACACCCCTCACATGCTGCCAAGATAGAGGCTGAACTTGATAAGCTCATTAAAGAAGGCTTCATCAGGGAGCTCCAGTACCCCATTTGGTTGGACAACATCGTCCCTGTCAAGAAAAAGAATAGGAAAATCCACGTCTGCATTGACTTTAGAGACCTTAATCGGCATTGTCTGAAATATTACTTCCCGGTTCCAATCTCCAAGTTGTTAATTGATGCGACGGCCGGGTATGAGGCTCTATCCTTCATGGATGGCTATTATGGATATAATCAAATCAGGATGGACCGAGAAGACGAATGAGACACTGCCTTCAGGGCCCCTCAAGGGGTATTCTGTTACAGGGTCATGCCCTTTGGTCTCAAGAATGTTGGCGCCACGTTTCAGCGTGCCATGCATCGGATCTTTAAGCCATTCCTGGGGAAATTTGTTGAATGTTATGTGGATGACCTAGTAGTCAAGTCCAAACAGCGCTCAGATTACCTTTCGTACCTTGATACCATCTTCAACAAGCTTCGACATCATATCTTAAAGATGAACCCCTTGAAATGCACCATTGGGGTAACCTCAAGGAAGTTACTTGGCTTTGTCATACGCCATCGCGATAATTGAAGTCGACCCTGAGAAGACGAAGTCTATCCTAAGCCTTTCACCCCCTCAAAATATCACAGAGCTGAGGGGGTTCCAAGGACACCTAGCCTATATTAGGCAGTTCATAGCCAACCTTGTAGGCAAATGATTGCCCTTCACAAGGTTGATGAAAAAGTGGGTCACGTACCAATGTATGAATGACTACCAAGAGGCACTCGACAAATTGAAGAAGTACCTCTTAAGCCCCCCTGTTCTCATGCCCCCATGTGATGGAAGTCCTCCCATTCTATTTGTGACAACCCAAGAACGGTCATTGGGAGCCTTCCTCGCACAGAAGAATGACGCCAGAAGCGAAAACTATCTCTATTACATCAGTCCAACCATGATTGATGTTGAGACTTGATACTCAAATATCAAGAAGAGCTGTATAGCCTTGGTCATTGTGGTTCAAAATCTGTGACCTTATCTGTAGCATCATTAGGTCCATTTGATCTCACAGAGTAACCCGCTCAAGTATATCCTTAGTCGCCCGATACTAACCGGATGCCTATCCCGATGGGCGGTCATCCTGCAACAGTTCGACATCCGGTTCGTGCCTCAAAAAGCCATTAGGGGCCAGGCATTAGCAGACTTTCTAGCTGAACACCCTTCATCAGGGACCACTGCACTGGATGTTGAACTACCTGATGAAGATATCTTCTCGGTTCAAGAGGAGGTCCCATCATGGGAAATGTAATTTGACGGTGCGTCTCAAAGCCCTACCGGGAAGAGGATGGAGGATCCCAGATTCAACAAAGTGGGTTTGGGGATAATAATCATATCCCCAGAAAAGGCAGTTTTTCCATATTCCTTCCTCCTGTCATAGGGATGTACGAATAATGAAGTGGAATATCAGGACCTCATTGCAGGCCTAGAACTCGCACTTCAGGCACAAGTGCAGCACCTTAAGGTAAAAAGTGACTCGGAGACGGTCATCAAGCAAGTCAATGGTGACTATGCTATTAAAAAGGAGGAAATGATCCCCTTGTTTGATACATATGAGGGTTAATGGCCGAGTTCTCCACGGAACCAGCATTGAATTATATTCTCTGGTCCCAGAACGCTCAGGCTAATGCATTAGCCAATGCGGCCACAGCCCTAGCTGAACCCGACTAGGATGAAATGGTCATCAGTATTGCTCACTGTCGAATGGTATTGTCCTTTGTTCAAGCTATGATGCAAGAGATCCACGAAGTCAGTCCTGCCCCCAAGCCATATGCTCCTACCACAAGCTGGATGACCCCCATCACAAACTACCTTCATTGGGGAGAGCTTCCATCGGACAGGGCTGAACGAGATAAAATACAGAGAAGGGAAATAAATTTTGTCCTATATGGCAGCATGGGTCAGTAAGAGGTACTCTACAAACGAGGCCTCAATGGAGTGCTCCTCAGATTCATTGACGGAGAAGAATCTGCCACCGTCATGACTGAAGTACATGCAGGAGCATGTGAAGCACATCAACCAGGGACCAAGCATTCCCATCAGGTTTGAAGTCTTTGGTACTACTGGCCTATAGTGGCATGGGGATGCGAGAATTTTAATGTAAAATTCCACTCATGCTAGATACATGCCAACTTCATACACCAACCCCCAGAGTTACTTCATCAAGCTAAGTACTCCTGGCCATTTTCCGTCTGGGGGATGGACGTCATGGGACAGTATCCTCCCTCCACGGCCAAACAACTGAAGTATATCCTCACGTGGACCGACTTCTTCTCCAAATGTGTAGAAGCCATACCCCTCAAGGAAGTCGGGGTATGAAATATTTTCAGCTTCGTGAAGGCTAATATCTTCACCAGATTTTGTGTCCCTCATACTATACTGATGGACAATAACACCAATTTCTACTCTACTGAGTTGGAAATGATATACCATGAGTATGGTATCATGGATATCCACTCATACCGCTACCATGCAGCGGCCAATGGATAGATAGAATATTTCAACAAGTCCTTGCCCAACATCCTCAAGAAAATGGTGAAAAAAGATAGGAAGTCATGGCCAGAGAAAATCCTCCATCCATTGTGGGCTTATTGAACCACAATCTGCACGGCTACTAAGTCTACCCCGTACTCATTGTTGTACATCACAGAGGCGGTCCTGCCCATTGAACTCCAACTTACCTCACTCCGCATTTCCATCTGTGATCAATTATCCGATGATGTGCAGTCAGAAAAGCGGTTAGGTAAATTGTAACAGCCAGATGAGAAGCGGTTGCACAATATGCACAGCTTGGATGTGTACCAGAATCGGATCACTTGAGCCTTCAACAAAAAGAATCTCCTCCAGTCTTTCTTGGACGGAGAATTAGTACTGGTCCTCCAGAGCCCAATGGTACCCGGCTAGAATCCTCCAAAGCTGGAGACCAAGTGGGAGGGACCATATGTTATAAACAATGTTTACTCCAAAGGAGCATACACCCTGATCTCCATGGACGAGAAATTCACTACATCTCCTACCAATGCGAGATTCCTGAAGAAGTATTTCACATAGAGACTAAGAAGTATTCATGTCCTCACCACATGACGTTAAACTGCATGGAGTTCATCTTTACCGCACGATGATAAACTGCACGGATGATGAAAAAAAATGAGATGTACAGATCGTCCTGGATGTATGACACTAAACTGCCAAGCACCTCCTCCTCAATGCATGACGTTAAACTGCATGGAATCTAATAATTTCCCCTCATCCTAACCGCAATATGTTAAATAGTACGGACCACATCCTCACTACATGATAGTAAACTACATGGATTTCAGAGATCTACGTACGACTTAATTCCTGCCCTCGCAGGATACATAGAGACGCCGAGATTCCCTATCCTGGCATAGCCACTTCACTAAAATGTCCCCTTTCCCCCGTGTAAGGGCCAGACCAACACGGGGTGTATCATCTTTACGGAGAACTACGTGAGGCTTGATTCCTTCCCTTGCAGGATATGTAGCGACATCGTGATTCTCTATCCTAGCCCAGCCACTTCAAAAAAAATGCCCTTTCCCCCGTGTACGGACCAGACCTACACGGGGTGTATCATCTTTACAGAGAACTATATATGGCTTGATTCTTGTCCTCGCAGGATACGTAGCGACACCTGGATTCCCCACCCTGGCCCAGCCACCCCAAAAAAGTGCCCATTCCCCTGTTTACGGACCAGACTGGGGTGGGGTGTATTCACGTCCTCACCGCACGACGTTAAAATGCATGGAGTTCATCCTTACCGTTTGAAAATAAACTGCACATGATGAAGAAGAATTAAGAATCCCCACATCCCTTGTACGGACCAGACCTACATGGGGTGTGTTCATCATCCTAACTACAAGACGTTAAACTGTACAGACCACATCCCCACCGCAGGACGTTAAACTTCACGGATTCTAGAGAACTATGTATGGCATGATTCCTTCCCTCACAGGATACATAGTGACGCCAGGATCCCCAGTCTTGGCCCAGACCATCAAAATTAAGAATGTCTCATTTCCCTGTATGGACCAGAATCGCATGGGGTGTACTTCTCGTCCTTACCACACGACGTTAAACTGCACGGACAATGATGCTAAAAATGCCCCTTCCCCCATGTACGGACCAGACCTGCACGGGGTGTATACCTTCATCCTTACCACAGGACGTTAAACTGCACAGATGTTGTCCACACCATAGGACGTTATACTGTGCAGACCCCCCTTTTTCTTTTCACATCGGGTCACCTTCGTCCTTACGGCATGACGTTAAACTGCATGGAGTTTGTCCTCACCGCATGACGTTAAACTGTACGGACTTCGTCGCGACCCACCCAGGACACATGGCGATACGAAATGGAGTTACTCCTTGCACATTTGGATAAATTCTTTCCGTACATCCGACTCCATGACCTGGATAATTATGGATCCTCATAACCACTCATGGCCATCAGAAGTGGAAGGTTATTGACCTGGGGACACCTTTGTACAACTATGCATACCATGCCCTCAGCGGCTCTGTATATTGATATCCCCTGGCCCATCTACCAAAGGCATGATTTACACTGGCGACACTCTTCCTAGCTCCGTACGATTACCGGCCATAGGGCACCCAGACCATATTTCTTGATCCATAAATTTAAGGAAAAGTGGTTTACAAGTTCATTCCCCTTTTCACATTCATGTGTTGCCAGGGTTTTCCTATCTGGATAGCTTGTGTGTCCGCTAGTGGTTCACATAGCGACCTCCGTCAACAAACATTAAGCCAGGACTAGGCTATATTGACTCAACGCACAATTGGGGTGAATATTTTTCTTGTATACCCAGACACCATCATCCCCACATGTCGAACTCTATGCTGGGAGAAATCACGAATTCTCATAATCATTCATGGCCATCGGAAGTGGAAAGTTATTGACTCGGGGACACCTTTGTATGACTATGCATACCATGACCTCAGTGGCTCTGCATAATGATATCCCATGGCTCGTCCATCAAAGGCAAGATTTCCTCGAGCGGTACATCTCCTAGCTCTGTACGCCTACCGGCCTCAGAGCCCCCACACCATACCTCCTGATCTGGGAAAGCTCAAAGTTGCAGTTTACGACCTTCATCCCTTGCCATGTTCCAAGTATATCAGAACATGTTGACCCAGTTATCATTCGAGTGACTATAGCAATAGTCACCCAATGGTCCAAGCTATATGACCGATAAAATAGGAGTACCTCATCCTCACCGCACAATGTTAAACTTTACGGAGTGAAGGAACACCCCCGCGAGCAAGATAAATCAACGCAGGGGGGCTCTTTATGCTTTAATAGCAGCCAGGGATGAATATCCCCAACACGTCCAGGCATTCCTCATCGGATGATAGACTTCATGTCCCAGACAATTGTGGATCCTCATAACCACTCAGGGCCATCAGAAGTCGAAATTTATTGACCCGTGGACACCTTTGTACGACTATGCATAACATGCCTTCAATGGCTATGCATAATGATAGCCCCTGACTCATCCATAAAAGGAAATATTTCCATAGGCGATGCTCTTCCTAGCCCCATACGCTTACTGGCCTCAGAGCCCCCATATCACCTCTCCCGATCCAAGAAGCCCCGGAACCATGATTTACACTATCAACCCCCTTCCACTTCTGGGTCATGTTGAGGTATTCAAGCCCAGTTATATTCCGATTAAGAGAATCCTTCACAATAATTCCCCCATCCTCGCTGCATAACATTAAACTTCACGACAAAATTTAAAGATATCATCATCTTTACCACAAGATTCCTAACTGCACAGAATCCATCCTCACTACATGACGTTAAACTGCATAGAGACCTTCAAAAATGCCCCATGTCCTCACCGCATGACGTTAAACTACACGAAAACCTTTAATAATTCTCCTCGTTCTTACCGCATGACATTAAACTACATGGTCCAACCCATCATAGGGTAAGTAAAAAATAGAGGCTTTTCTCTGTCTTGCAGTGCACGGGTCAGACCTGCACGAACCACCACCTCACACCAGCATGAGAAAGAATTAATTCACATGTTCTTAGGAAGTTTATTATATATATTTCCTCCGTATTCAGGAACCCTCTAATCATAAACCATACTCTGTACTCAGAAAAAACCGAACTCCCATAAGCCAACCCTGGTGGTTCTAAATATCAACAACCCTGAAGTTGCTCGACTATCAGAAGTTGATAGTCTTCGACTCATGGACACCTTTGTATGAATACACATATCATTCCCTCAGCGGCTCTGCATATTTATTTCCCCTTCCCGTCTATTAAAGGGAATATTTCCTTAGGCAATGCTTCTCTCTATACGCCTCTTGGCCACTGAGCCCCCATTTCTATCCTGGTATTCAGAAACCCTCTGAGCTACACATTACCAATCTCTTTCACAATCCTAAATGAATTCTGTGAAATGTCTTTGACGAGATCACCAAGAACCAGGAGAAGTCGTTCAATTTCAGATAATGTCCCAGCTTTATGATATTAAACTGCGTCAAGCCTCAACCAAACCATACGCTAACTAAATGCATAGGGGGGTGGTCTCCGGACCACGATCCTAATTAGTACATGTAACACCCCAAGATTCTACGGTATGGCTCTCTTTGAATAATGCGATAGCGTGTGTTGTACGCAACATCGAGATCAAACACACCACAACCAATCAAACTAGCCGTTATGAATAGTAATACCTAATTTTTGTAATTTTATAAATTTTATCTCTCAAAATGGACTTCAGTTTTGGATTCTAAATATTGAATTTATCCTGTGGTGAAATTTTGGAACTTTTTGGAAAACATTTATATTTTGATGAATAGTGAAAAATACTAAATTTTAATTAAAAACAACTTTTTTAATCGAAATAATTTATATTGATAAATTATGAATTTGAGTGGTTTCAAAATATATTTAGAAAATAAAATTACCCTTTAATACAATTTTGGTCATTTAATATAATTTTACAATTAAACCGGACATAAACCAATGTCAATCTTTTGATAGTTATTATCTCTTAAAAACACGATTTTTGTTCTAACAACGGGAATTAATTTTAAATTAATTTCTGCCACTTTTATGCTTTGAATTTGGAAAAATAGATTCCATATTTGGAATTAGGTTATTAAAATTGTGTAAATAAGTATCTTTTATTTTTAGACATTTTGAATAATTACTTCGGTAAATATTTTATTTACCATGGTTAAAGGGTAAATCAGGTAAATAAGGGTTAAAAAATAATATTATAATAATACAAAATTACACTTAAACGTGTCCTAACTTTATTTTTTGATACATTTCTGACCTTGGACATCTTTGGGTCGATTGTCTGACCTTATGGAGCCACTTGTAAGTGATAATGACACTTTATATTAACTATGATAAAATAAATACAAAAATAAAATAAGCATATATCTCTTAGAAATTTTTTTTACATAGGGTTATATATGTTGGATTTTAGATTTTAAATATTCATTATAAAGCTAAAAATACTTCCTAAATAATGGTATTTTATTTAAAATTTTTATACATTAAAAAAGTAAATTTATTTATGACACAATGATGATGTAGTAATTACCATAATAGTGAAAAATTAACATAATAGATATTATAAATAACCAAATAAATATAATTTTAGACTTTTTATAAATTAAAGTAATTTTATAGGTTAATATGACATATTAGGATTGATTTAATTGACCTTTTTTGAAGTAATAATTCTGTTATGAGTTTCACAAAAATCAATTTTCCAAATAGTGTCTAAATTGGCATAAAAGACTTTTTAAAAAAATATTATATTATTAATTGATATTCAATTCCTAAAAATCTACGATTCGGCCAAGAGACTTATATCATGATAGGTGTATCATTAATGGACCACTTGGGGGTATCTTGGAGGTATATAGTATGTTAATTAACTATATAATATAAAAATACGAAGTGACATGGTAAGTTTCAAACTAATTAACTAAGAGAAAAAACTATAAGATAAGGTTAATATAATGACCCAAACCTTTCTAAATTATGTTGGTTGAGTGGTTTTTGACACATAATCACCTTAAACATTAAATTATCTACTTTGTAGAAATTAGAAACCGAATATGAATTTATTATAAAATAATATTTCTAGCATTTCCAAAGGTTCCCCTCACCACTCTTATAAAAGGGCACTAACCCTTATCATTAATTCACACCTTCAAAGCCATTTGGATTGGACAAAATCCACCAAAATACTCTCCAAACTTCCCTCAATTAATTCTAGAGGCCTTACTTAAGTCATAAAGCCAACGTAAGGAGCCCTTTTGATGAAATCAAAAGGAAGAACCCGAAGAAGAGGTAATGATTTCACCACCCCTTTTCAAGTTCCTTTCTTCTTCCACTTCTTCTATCTTTGTTATTACCATTCTAAAATAATAAATCCAGTATATTATATATAATTTTATGTTATTATAAATATGTTACAACCATATTTCAGTATTATATCCATCCTTTAAATTACATGTCACCATACGTGCGTACGTACGGCTTACCGTCTCCACGTCGTGGTGTAATTGTTATTCAATAAATTATTATTTGGATGGGTCTAATAATGATGTGTAATTCATGTAAATAATAAATATAACCTGATAATTATTATTTATATATGATATAACATCCAATTAAATATTATTTAAATATCAAAAGAATGATATTGTCGCTCGAGCGTACGTACGGACTACCGTCTCCACGAACGTGATGAGATTCATTCTCCATCGTATCCATTCAAGTATAATTTACATTTGATGATTAAAAATAATGTTTAAGGACTTGATATAATTCTGGATATGAATAAGATGAAACCTATCCATGACAAAAATGTCTTACGTAACAAAACATATAAAATAAAACGAGTAAGTTAACACCCGAAACAATGATAATACTAAGATATTGTTAACAAATCAATGTTAAAAGATCATATATGATATCATATTAATGTATATGATTATTGTATAATTTAATAATAATTATTTCACTATTATACAGGAGTTTAACCTTCCCACAACCATGTAATATTACAAGGTAATGGTTATTTCACAATCTCTTCATTATCCGAGGTTGTTTATACTTAATAATCTACTGGGACTTCTTTATCATCCACATCCATGTTTCTTAAAGACGTATTTCAAATTTTTTTTACTATTTACTAGAATATGGGTTAAAGTAATTTATAACATTGTTGAATTTTATAAGTGGTTTATAAAGGAATCTTTCCGTCGTTTTCCAAACAAGGTCATTTTTAGCCTTTTCGACAGAATTAAAGTAAGAAGGTTTTTTTAACTTATATGGAGGGTGCGTCTATTTTCCACCATTATAAAATCGTTGAAGCTTCCCTTAGAATATAATAAGAATATTTTAAAAGAAAATGATTTATTTTATAAATATATGACTCTTAAATTATTTCAAAATAGAAAGGGATATTTCTTTAAAAAGAGTTTTGATTTCATCTATGTCAACATCCTTTGATGGATTTTAAGTTCATTTGCAGTTGATCTATTATGATACAATACTTCCATATTGTATTTCTGGTTTTGTGATATGTTTGAATGTGGATGTGTTATTTTTATACCATTCATGGTTTATGAGGAATGTATTGACATTTCGTATGCTAGTTTTAATACGAATATTTATGTTATTTTTAAACCTGTTCATATGAGGAATGCATTGGACTTAAAATGTTGCGGGTGGAGCCCGCTATAGATCCTCGATGCATCGGTAGGTCTCATGAGACAAAATAGTGTCTTGGCACAAGGCCTTGACAAAATCATATTTGTAGTCTTGGAACGAGGCCTTGGCTATGTGGTTATGATAGTCTGGCATTATGCATTCTATCACTATGAAAGTGGTTATTGATATTGAATGAGATTATTTGATTAGTAGAATATCCATGTGAATAAGTAAATGGAATTATTTCATTTTATTTTTTACATACTTTGTTGAATTTAATGTTTAAAAGGGTTTTGTTTTAGTTATACATTTTCTTAAATGTTTATTCTTATTTATGAAAGTTTCTGCTATATTATTATCCTTACTGAGCATCGGAGCTCACCCCTTTCAATGTTTTATTTTTCCCAGGATGTGAAGAAGTAAATTACGAATAACCTTTAGGGATAGTATAAAGGGATAAGAGTGTGGACTATGGAGACTATGTTGTTGTAGTTTTAATTTTTATGATGTAATGTAAAACTTTATGAATATATCTAGTGATTCCAAGGCTATTAAACTAATTGGTCTTTCGAGATTTGATCTTTCTTGTGATCATGCCAATGTTATGTAATAATGCACCGACTATGGGTAACTGGGGTCGGGGCGTTATAGTTGGTATCTGAGGAAGTTTAGTACATACCATGGAAGCTATATTTAGATAAACTCGGATTAGAGCACATAGATCGAAGATGGACTTTGAGGATTAGAATAGAAGAACTTCCTAGAATTTTGTTACTGTAATGATTTTGTGAGTTTTAAAAGCAATAAATCCCTGTCTGGATACGAGAAAGTAGAGGCGGCTCCGGCACAGATGTACCTAAGTGTAAAACCTGAAAACACCGCTTTGAGCTGGACTCGAACGGGAACTGGTGCACAAAAATGGGCCTTGCTGCACTCTTGGTTATGACACTCCCGGGGGATATGATTAGGATAACTCTCATTTTCTTTACAAATCATTATTAAGGGTTTATGAGTATATACTTTCTCAAAGAAAACTTTTTTATGATTATGGATTATATCCATAAATAGTTCAATTTATGTTAAGTGTTTTATAATTATGGAATTATGTATTTTGATTCATAAACCGATCTAGTATATTCCATTGATTAGAAATGGTGCCTAGTGGAATAAATGGCAACCGTATCAATGCACGCACTCCATGTAGGGATTTCCCGATTGCTCAAGATAATTATAGTAGAGCTGGTGATGAAACTAGTGCCTATCAGGTAATCACCATACTTGGAAAACTCACTCAGGTTATGAATAATAACCTTACCCATATGGATCACCCTAATCCGCAGAATGGAGGATCAATGTTAGATTGCTTTATGAGGCAGCAACCACCAATATTAAATGGGAGTACAAATCCATTAGTAGCTGAGAAATGGATAAGTTCCCTAGAGAAAATATTTCAGGCTTTGGGGAGTAGTGAAAGGGAAAAAGTAATCATGGAAGTTTACCGCCACACTAGAGATGCCGATCAATAGTGATAATTGATTCGAAACATGAAGGAAGATGATGAAGTATCAAATATTGAATGGAGGGAGTTCAAAGATCTGTTTTTAGAAAAATACTTTCCTCATGACCTTCGAGCAGATATGGAAAGGCAATTTCTGAGTCTGAGACAAAAGGAGGATGAGAATGTCACAATGTATGAGGCTAACTATACAAGGATATCAAGGTATGCTCGAGATTATATACATAACCCAAGATGTAATATTGATCGTTTCATTGATGGGTTAAAACCATTTCTCCATCGAGCATTAGTCTCATAATCCTTCACTTCATATGAAGACATTGTCTCATGTGCTATCAAGACAGAGAAAGAATTCTCTAAGTCATATTACATTAAAGAAAATCAAGAGAAGAAGAGATCTACTGATCAATCTGGGAATGGAAATAAAGGGAAGGGAAAAGTGGAATATCCATCCTGTAGTAAATGTTGGAAGAAACACCCCGGTACTTTCTTAAAAGGAACGGGAGTCTGTTACAAGTGTGGTGAAAAAGGCCACCAAGCTCGTGATTGCAAGGGGAATAAAGAAGCTACTGATGTCCAATGCTACAATTGTAGGGAGATGAGAAATATGTAAATGAGTGTCCTAATAGTCAGGGGAACTTACCTCAGAAAAGGCCAATATATCAAGGCCAAGCTTATGCTATCAATACTACTGAGGTAGATGCTCTGAAAGACGTGGTGGAAGGTAATGTAATGGTTTCCACAAGTTTAGAAGATGCATTATTTGATTCTGGATCATCGCATTGTTTCATATCTTCCAAGTTTGATAATAATATTAGATATTTCCAATTTGATTTAAATAGGGAGTTTTCAGTTAAAAATCTTAAGGAAAGTATCATTGCAACAATGTTTTGTGAATCCGTCCCCATTAGAGCACATAAATGTTCTTTATCTGGTGATCTCATCGTCGTACCTATGATTGCGTTTGATATAATCCTTGTTATGGAATGGATTTTGGACCATGAAGAGAAGATTTGTTGTAAGAAGAAGGAGGTTACGATTTTTTATGATGATGATAAGGATCACCCTATCTTTAGATAAGAGTCGTCACCACCTAATTCTTATTTAGATCCACCCCCAATAGCTCAACGAAATTAAATTATTGGGGAAGAAGATAATGAAATGACTGTGGGTGAGGAAATTAATATTAAATTAGAGTATGTACCTATTGTGAAATAATATTTCAATGTGTTTCTGGAAGATTTACCTGGACAACCTCTAGAATGAGAAGTTGAGTTTTCCATTGATTTAATTCCTGGATCAAGGCCTATATCAAAGACCCCTTATAGAAAGTCCACTGTAGAATTTGTTGAACTAATGAAACAACTAGAGGAATTGAGTAATAAAGTATTTCTTCACCCTTGTGTTTCTCTATGGGGAGCCCCTGTTCTTTTTGTTAAAAATAAAGATGGATCTATGAGGTTATGTATCGACTACAGGGAGATCAATGAAATAAAAATAAATAACAAGTTTCCCTTACCTCACATTGATGATTTCTTTGACCAATAGCATGGAGCTCAATACATTTCAAAGATTGACCTTCGATCTGGATACCTTCAATTGTGTGTGAAGAAGGAATACATTCCGAATACAGAATTTCAAACTAGGTACGGGCATTACGAGATTTCACTAATGCCTTTTGGATTGACTAATGCACCCTCTGTATTCATGGATCTGATGAATAGAGTTTTCAAGTAATATCTCGATGAATTTGTGGTGGTATTTATTGATGATATCTTGGTATACTCCAAAATCTATGAATATTATGAAAATAACTTGTGCATTATCCTAAAGACTCTGAGATGACATGAATTATATGGGATGTTTAGCAAGTGTTAATTCTTGCTTCCGGAGATTTATTTTCTTGGCCATATTGTCTCTAAAGATTGAATATCTGTTGATCCTTCTAAGACCAAGGAAATCCAAGATGTAAAACACCTACGAGTATAACTGAGGTACGTTGTTTTATTGGTTTAGCAGGTTATTATCAACGTTTCGTCCATAATTTTGCCCGTTTGGCTAACCCATTAAAAAGATCTCACACGTAAAGGGGTTAAATTTGTTTGGATAAAAGAGTGTGAATAATGTTTTGAAGAACTGAAGAGAAGATTAGTCTATGCTTCTATACTGACTCTACCATCTGGGAATGATGGGATCGTTATTTATAGTGATGCATCGAAGAAAGGACATGGTTGTGTCCTTATGCAGAATGATAGGATTATTCCCTATGCATCATGAAAGTTGAAAATTCATGAACAAAACTATCCTACTCATAATCTCGAGTTAGCAGTTGTGATCTTTTCTTTGAAGATCTAGAGGCACTACCTCTATGGTGAAAAATGTGAGATTTATACTGATCACAAGAGTTTGAAGTATATTTTCTCACAAAAAGAACTCAACATGAGGCAAAGGAGATGGCTTGAATTACTCAAGGATTATGATTGTACGATACACTACCACCCAAGTAAGGCAAATAAGGTGGAAGATGCTTTGAGTAGAAAATATCATAGAGTTTTGAGCATGATGAGAATTGAAAGGGATCCTACTTTTATGGATCCAGTAAAGTTGGATATGGGAATCACCATGGAAGGTGAAACATCAATGCTTTTTCAAATGGTTACCAAAACATATTTACTAGAAAGGATAAAGAGTTCTCAGATCAATGATGAAGAATTTCAAAATAAGATTAAAGCTGTAAATGATGGGAGATTGAGAAACTTTGTGTATAAAGAAGGAATTTTTAAATTTAGGAAGAGGCTTTGTGTATGATATACCTAATCTAAAAAGGGAATTGTTGGATGATGCAAATAGTTTCAATTTCTCTATAAACCCTGGGAGCACAAAAATGAATAGAGATTTGAAGGAACATTTTTGGTGGGACTACATGAAGAGGGATATTGCTGATTTTGTGTCAAGATGTATGGTTTGTCAACATGTGAAAGCTGGAAGGTAACATCTTGGAGGAGTCATGCAACTTCTTCCCATACCGGAGTGGAAATGGGACAATATTACGATGGAATTCATCATGGGGCTACCAATGAATCCTATAAGGAACGATGCAATATGGGATATTTGTTGATCGTCTTACCAAGTCAGCACATTCTCTTGCTATAAAAAAAGATCTACCACTAGAACGTCTATCAAGACTATATATTAATGATGTTGTGAGACTTCATGGAGTACCCCTATCGATTGTTTCAGATCATGATCCCCATTTTACTTCAAGATTCTGGAAAAGTCTTCAGAAAGCCTTGGATACTGAACATCATTTGAGCACTGCCTACCACCCTCAAAGAGATGGACAATTAGAATGAACTATTAAAACCTTAGAAGACATGTTAAGATCATTCTCACTTGACTTTCAGGGAATATGGGATCAATATTTACCTCTGGTAGAATTTTCCTATAACAATAACTTCCATTCGAGTATTCAAATGGAACCATATGAAGTGTTATATGGAAAGAGGTGTCGCACACCAACCTGTTGGGATGACGTTGGTGAAAGAAAACTTGTAGGCCCATAACTAGTGGAGGAAATGATGGAAAAGGTGCAGGTAATCCAAAACCATATCAAAGCAGCTCAATGTAGGCAGAAGAGCTATGCCAATAATTGAAGGAAGGATTTGGAATTTCTAGTCGGTGATCATGTTTTACTGAAGGTATCTCCATGGAAGGTATTCATAAGTTTTGGTATGAAAGTTAAAATGAGTCCCAGGTACATCGGACCTTTTTAAAATTCTAGAACGAATTGGGGTTGTAGCTTACCATTTGGCAATTTCGGAAAATCTCTCCACAGTTCACGATGTGTTCCACGTATCACTATTGAGGAAATACATGCCTGAACCAACGAATATACTCATCTATGAGGAATTAGAACTAGAACCCGATCTGTCTTATTGTGAAGAGCCGGTCATGATTCTTGATATGAGAGAACAAGTACTGAGAAACCGGACGACGCGTCTGGAAAACGTTTTGTGGAGAAATCATAAGATGGAAGAGGCAACGTGGGAACCCGAGGAACTTATGATGAAGAACCACCCGAGTCTATTCATACAGTAGTATTCTAAAAATTTTGAGGACAAAATTATTTGAAGGAGGGGATAATGTAACACCCCAAGCTTCTACGGTATGATTCTCTTTAAATAATGCGACAATGTGTGTTGTACGCAACATCGAGATCTAACACACCACAACCAATCAAAATAGCCGTTATGAAAAGTAATACATAATTTTTGAATTTTTTTAAATTTTATATCTCAAAATAGAC
The DNA here is from genome assembly GCA_963277665.1 of Viscum album. Classification (NCBI taxonomy): domain Eukaryota; kingdom Viridiplantae; phylum Streptophyta; class Magnoliopsida; order Santalales; family Viscaceae; genus Viscum; species Viscum album. The sequence continues at coordinate 1,260,037,538 of OY728145.1, read as the reverse complement.
TTCATTTTTTGATTTTTAATATTGAATTTAGCCTGGGGTGAAATTTTGGAACTTTTCGGATAACATTTATATTTTGATGAATAGTGAAAATTACTAAATTTTAATTAAAAACATCTTTTTTAATCGAAATAATTTATATTGGTAAATAATTAATTTGAGTGGTTTTAAAGTATATTTACAATATATTTTTACCAATTAATACAATGTTGGTCATTGTACATAATTTTACAATTAAACCGGACATAAACCAGTGTCAATCTTTTTATAGTTATTATCTCTTAAAAACACGCTTTTTGTTCTAACAACGGGAATTAATTTTAAATTAATTTCTACCACTCCTGTGTTTTGAATTTGGAAAAATGGATTCCATATATGGAATCAGGATGTTCAAATTATGTAAATAGGTATCTTTTATTTTTAGACGTTTTGAATAATTATTTCGGTAAATATTTTTTTACCATGGTTAAAGGGTAAATCTGGTAAATAAGTGTTAAAAAATAATATTATAATAAAAACAAATTACAGTAAAACATGTCCTAACCTTATTAGTCTATACATGTCTGACCATGGGCATCTTTTGGTTGATTTGTGGACCCCATGGAGCCACTTGTAAGTGATAATGACACATTATATTAACTAAGTTAAAATAAATACAAAAATGACATAAGCATATATCTTTTAGAAAAACATTTTTTACATAGAGTTATATATATTATATTTTCGATTGTAAATATTAATTAGAAAGATAAACATATTACCTACATAATAGAATTTTATTTGTAATTTTTGGTCATAAAATAATTTAATTTATTTATGACACAATGATGATGATGTAATTACCATAATAGTGAAAAATTAAAATAATTGATATTATAAATACCCAAATAAATATAATTTGAGACTTTTTATACATTACATTAATTTTATAGTTTAATATGATGTATTAGGATTCATTTAATTGAATTTTTTCGAAGTAATATTTCTATTATGTTTTTCACAAAAATAAAGTTTCCAAATAGTGTCAAAATTGACATAGAGTTTAAAAAAAATATTATATTATTAATTGATATTCAATTCCTAAAAATCTAAGGTTCGGCCAAGAGATGTATTTCATGATAGGTGTATCATTAAAGGACCACTTTGGTGTCTATTTGAGGTATATAGTATGTTTATTATCTATATAATATAAAAATACAAAGTGACATGGTAAGTTTCAAACTAATTAACTAAGAGTTAAAACTAAAAGATAAGGTTAATATAATGACCCAAAACTGTCTAAATTCTATTTTTTGAGTGGTTTTCGACCTATCCCCACCTTAAACTTTAAATAATCCACTTTAGAGCCATTATAAATCGAATATGATTTTATTATAAAATAATATTTCTAGCTTTTCCAAAGGTGCCCCTCACCCCTCTTATAAAAGGGTACTCCCCCTTCTCATTAATTCACACCTTAAAAGACATTTGGCTATGCCAAACTCTCCCCAAATACTCTTTAAAATTCCCTCACGTAATCCTATAGGCCTTCCTTTAGTCAGAAAGCCATCCTACCAATCCCATTTGATCAAATCAAAAGGAAGAACCCGGAGAGGAGGTAACGATTTCACCACCCCTTTTCAAGTTCCTTTCTTCTTCCACTTCTTCTACCATTGTTATTACCTTTATAAAATAATAACTCCAGTATATTATATATAATTTTATGTTATTATAAATATGGTACAACCATATTTTAGTATTCTATCCATCCTTTTAATGACATGTCACTATACATGCGTACGTACGGCTTGCCGTCTCCACATTGTGGTGTAATTGTTATTCAATAAATAATTATTTGGATGGGTATAATAATGATGTGTAATTCATTTAAATAATAAATATAACATGATAATGATTCTTTATATATGATATACCATCCAATTAAATATTATTTTAATATCAAAAGAATGATATTGTCGCTCGAGCGTACGTACGGACTACCGTCTCCATGAATGTGATGAGATTTATTCTCCATCGTATCCATTCAAGTATAATTCTCATTTAATCATTAAAAATAATGTTTAAGGACTTGATATTATTCTGGATATGAATAAGATACAAATTATCAATGACAAACACTGCTTATGTAAGAAAACATATAAAAGAAAATGAGTAAGTTAACACCCGAAACAATGACAATACTAAGATATTATTAACAAATAAATGTTAAAAGATCATATATGATATCATATTAATGTATATGATTATTGTATAATTTAATAACAATTATTTCACCATTTTAAAGGAGGTTAACCTATCCCCATCCAAGGAAAATTACAAGGTATGGGTTATTTCAGAATCTCTTTGTTATCTGAGGTTGTTTATACGTAATAATATACAGGGACTTATTTATCATCCACATCCATGTTTCTTAGAAATGTATTTCAAAACATTTTTTCTATTTACTAGAATATGGGTTATAGTCATTTATACCCTTGTTGACTTTTATAAGTTGTTTATAAAGGAATCTTTCCTTAGTTTTCCAAACAAGGTCCTTTTTAAACTTTTCGAAAAAATTAAGGTAAGAATGTTTTTTAACATATACAACGGGTGCAACTATTTTCCAACGTTATAAAATCGTTGAAGCTTCCCTTACAAGCCTGTAAGAATATTTTCAAAGAAAATGTTTTATTTTATAAATATATGACTCTTATATTATTTCAAAATAGAAAGAGATATTTCTTTAAAAATAGTTTTCATTTCATATATGTTAACATCCTTTGATGGATTTTAAGTTTATTTGGAGTTGATCAATTATGATACAATACTTCCATACTGTATTGATGGTTTTGTGATATGTTTGACTGTGGATGTGTTATTTTTATACCATTCATGGTTTATGAAGAAAGTATTTACATTTTGTATGATTGTTTTAATACGAATGTTTATGTTATGTTTAAACCTATTCATATGAGGAATGAATTGGACGTAATATGTGACTGGTGGAGCCCGCTATAACTCCTTGATGCATCGGTAGGTCTCATGAGACAAACTAGTGTCTTAGCACAAGGCCTTAACAAAATCTTATTTTTAGACTTGGCATGAGGCCTTGGATATGTGGTTCTGATAGTCTGGCATTATGCATTCCATCATTATGAAAGTGGTTATTGATATTTCATGAGATTATTCGATTAGTAGAATATCCATGTGAATAACTAATTGGAATTATTTCATTTTATTTTTTCAATACAATGTTGATGTTCAAGACTAAATGGGTTTTTTAGTTATACATTGCCTTAAATGTTTATTCTTATTTATGAATGTTTCTGCTATATTGTTATCCTTACTGAGCATCTGAGCTCACCCCTTTCAATGTTTTATTTTTTCCAGGATGTGAAGAAGTAAATTATGAATGACCTGCAGGGATACAACGAGGGGATAATTGTGAGGACTATGGAGACTATGTTGTTGTAGTTTTCATTTTTATGATATACTGTAAAACATTATGAATATATCTAGTATTTCCAAGGATACTAAACTAATCAGTCTTTCGAGATTTGATCTTTCTTGTGATCATGCCAATGTTATGTAATAATGCACCAACTTTGGGTAACTGGGGTCGGGGTGTTACAGTACAGACATTCCCAAAACCCATTCAGATGTCACACTCCCCTTCTGAGCCCCCCTTGGTGGTTTTCATTCCTTTCCATGCCACCCACCGTGGTTTCCATAAGACAGATATCCAAGAAGTCCCCTATCCATCAGAAATGGATAATTTTTTGACTTAAGCACACATTTGTATGACTATGCATACCATGCCCTCTGCGGCTCTACATATTGATTGCCCCTGGCCAGTCTTCCAAAGGTAAGTTTTCCTTAGGCAATTCTCTTCCTACCTCTGTACGCTGACACAGCTCCCATGCCTTGAGACGTTCCCTGCATGCTGCTCAAATCCAAATATGTCCCCCACCACATGCGTCTGAAGGGTATTAAGACAAATTTTAATTAGTTGAACCCTATTTGGGACCTCGCCCCACCATATTGGGTAAAAGTTGTTCGAACTAAAACATCACTGATGATGGTCTTGTCGGCGGGACTTTAAACCGCTCATAGAAGAAAGAGGCACAAAGCCTGTTAGGCTGAAAACCCGAAAAGGGAGACTTAAGAAAAATCCGGGTTATACCCGCTGGGTCTACATTAATGGGCCTAGGCAAAATCAGTGCATTAAAAGAAGAAAAAGTCAAAAAGTTCGTGGGGTTTTCCTATAAAACCCTAGAAATAGTCGAACTATGCTCGCTGAGTCCCTTGCCTCAGGAAAAATTTAGATCATTTTCCAATCACTCATCGATTTTTAGGACCACTCTACATCGGAATAGCCTCCCCTTCGTTCCGATCGGACGCCATCCCGATGGGGGGCATTTGTAGGGTCCTGAAAAATCCGCATTGGAAATTTTACCAAAAATCCCCCAAAATAATTGGGGGAAAATAATCAAAGTGGAGACCCAAAGGACCAGTCCGCGAACCAGTCCAGGGAAGCACAACGTAGCCAGACGCCACGAGGCACCCCCTCTGTAAACCATTGTTGTTTGCGAAATTGAGGCGGAGAGGCGCTGCAGTCGCAGGGTAGGATGGACGCCAGTCCGGTTCACCGTCACGAACCACCCCAACCATAGACCGCGTTGACCGGTAGAATCCGCACCCGCTGTCATTCACGGAATGGAGGCGGAACCCTCCATAGCTGTGGAGCACCCCCTGAGTTCGCCTCGCGGAGGAGGGGAGCGATCCATACCCACTATGAATCATGGATTGACCAAGTCAGTTGTGAACCCTGATTTAGGTTATGGGCCTCCGCAAAAGGTGTCACATGGCCATATATACATTCATATCTCCATTCTATAAAAGGATAACAAGTGGAAAAGAAGAGAAGGATCGGAGAACTAGAATCATATTTGAAAGGATAGGAGGTCGGTTGAAGGAAGGATTCAGATTTCGCAAACAGTGAAATTATCATCCGCGAACTACAGCAGTTATATGAATGAAGAAGGAATTGGAAAACGCATAATAATTTAGTGATCCACAAACCTAAAATAACAAAAAAGGAGAATTGCGAACCATACCCCCTCTGCGGATGACTTCCCCATGGACCAAGGAGTTTATGCCTCTTTTCCCATCCATCGTACCGTGTAGCACCGTCCCCCGCAGTCAAAGCCCCGACCGACGAGCCTCTGATCAGCGCCTCCCTTGGCCGCTGATGCCCACCTGGAGTCCTCCGTGAACCACCCTAGTTCGCGGATTGACCTCGAAGCCGCTAACCACCCTGGTTTGCAGATTGAACCTGAAATTGTGAACCACCGTGGTTCGCAAACGACTTCTCTAGCCACGTGGCACTTCCCCACGTGAAGGGCGCCTCCACCCATTACTCTTAGTGGCCCACCAAATACTTTGGTGTTCTCATCTCCAGAGCCAGGTAAAACCCTTCCAATCCATCCAAGTCTTCCGCGACTCCTTCATCAGCCTCTTCATCAGCCCCGTGCTGAGGCATCCACCAGAGCCACCGGATCCGCATGGTATAAATTTCAGGCGCATCAACACACCATTTTTAGTTCACATACCCACGGTAAATAGGGGAAAAGGGGTTTACCCAACCCTTGAGTAGATTCCCGAAGCATTCGTGGGTTCACATTCCCACGGTGATGTGCAATCTGATCTCGGGAATCCATTTTCTACCCCTCCACTTGTTGAGGGTTCCTCAAAGATGGTAAGATACCCATCAGAAGGAAGCCCACGTGCACTGCAAGAGAGGAGATGTGAACATGAGCACCTTCTTTCCCATCCCCGCTAGGATTTGTTGCCCAAGCATCCATCTCAGAGTAAGACCTGACCTTCTGGGCCTCCTTAGAGTGTAAGCCCCAATCCATCACCAAGGGCCGCCTTCATTCAAAGCCCCACTCTGCTTCTCATGGACGCACCTTTCACGATGTGATCTTCTGGTCCCTGCTACCTCTTGTTTTTCACACCGAGCATGACTCATGTGGGCTTAGAGTAAGCATCGACCATGACATCCTCTTATGGCCCCGCTCAGAGTGTAAGCCCCAACCCATCATTCTGGGCTGCCCCAGAGCATAAGACCCATGCCAAAGCGAACTAGATGGACTTTGATCCATGTCAAGGCATGGTACGTAGGAAGCCTCCATGAGGTTCAAGACCACCACTCGGTCGCTTTTTCACGTTGAGTTTCACCCCCGTCAAGCATGACGTTAAACTGTTTAAGAGAACTAAGAGGACTTTGATCCATGCCAAAGCATGGTACGTAGGAAGCGTCCATGATGATCAAGCCCACCACTCAGTCGTTTCTTCATGTCGAGTTCCACCCTCGTCCAGCATGACGTTAAAATGTTTAAGAGAACTACGAGGACTTTCATCCATGCCAAAGCATGGTACGTAGGAATCCTCAATGAGGATCAATCCCACCACTTGGTCATTTCTTCATGTCGAGTTCCACCCTCGTCCAGCAAGACGTTAAACCGTTTATGAGAACTATGGGGACTTTGATCCATGCCAAAGCATGGTACGTAAGAATCCTCCACGAGGTTGAAGCACACCACTCGTTCATTTCTTCATGTCGAGTTCCACCCTCATCCAGTAAGATGTTAAACTGTTTATTAAAACTACGTGGACTTTGATCCATGACAAATCATGGTGCGTAGGAAGCCTCCATGTGGTTCAAGCCCACCACTCGGTCGTTTCATCACATCGAATTCCACCCTCGTCCAGCATGACATTAAACTATTTAAGAGAAGTACAGGGACTTTGATCCATGACAAAGCATGGTACATAGGAAGCCTCCACAAGGATCAAGCCCACCACTCGTTCATTTATTCACATCGAGTTCCACCCTCATCCAGCATGACGTTAAACTGTTTAAGAGAACTACGAGAACATTGATCCATGCCAAAGCATGGTATGTTGGAAGCCTCCACGAGGTTTAAGCCCGTCAGCCATCGGACCACCGGGTCTCTCTTCACGTCAGTTCCTCGACACCTATCCGAACTATGTGGACTTTGATCCCTACTTCCTAAGCAGGGTTTGTAAGAAGCCTCCCGGAGGTTCAGGCCCAACAGCCTGTCGATCTGACCATCTCCACGTCAGTTCACTACACCACTCCTTGTGCCACCTCAAGCGAGTTCCATCCCTTCGGGGTCATTAATCCAATGAGGGATGGTAAACCTCAGGCATAAATGATTCCAAACCCCTTCATCTAGTTGACCGTTTCCCACTAGGGTTGAATCTGTTGATACTATGTTTGGGTATAAACTAAAGATTCGTGAACATATAAATACGTCTTAAATCAATAAGAGAGTCCCGGAACAGGAAATAATTCCCCCCAAAAGGGTGAAATGAGCCCGAATTCCCATCCTCTCGACCAATGTGAGTTCTTAAGAGTCGCTAGTCAGACCATCCAGTGGACGCCTGCCTTTGGAATGCAGGTCCATCAATTATTGGATACGGAGCCGTTGGGCGTTTCGTGACCGAAAACCAGGAACGAAACATGTATATACTCCCTATTAAAATGTAATATAATGATACTTAATAAATAATTGTATAATATCTTCAATTTTATATATTTTAACCTTGCATATTATATATGAAATTTACCAATTTTAATGTATTTTATAACACAATTTATATTCATAGGGATTTGTTATGTCTTCGTTGTCTTTGATATACTATGATTATGTGTTAGTTTAGTATATAAAATATAATGTTTTCTATAAAATTGTTTTATGTGGTTTTACATTTGATACACATTATTGATTCCATTGTTAATTATCAACTCAACGTAATAATAATTGGAATGTTTTTTTCACAAAATCGTTTTATTTATGATTGTTTATTTTTAAAATTATTTGGATGGAAATTATTTTATAATTTTCTAATAAATCTATTTATTTTTAATATAATATATTTATTCATGAAAATATCATTTAATAGTAAAATTTTACATTATTTTATACTAATTTTTTATTAAAAAATAGTTTTAATAAAATATAACTTCATTTCTTACTTCAGTGGAAAATTCCTTTTTTTCAAAACCATGTTTTCTATAATTTTTAAAATATATATACATTTAAAATTATAAAACATAATTATTAAATAAAATTTTCCATGTTTTTAATTTTAATATATAATTTAGAATATAATATTCATGTTGTTTTATAAAAATTGTTTGTTTGTCTTTTTCAAAAAATGTGAAATGAATCTTTGTTTTATCATGTGTAGTATATTAAAAATTTCCCGCTTTCATGAAAAATAAAGGTTCAGAATATGACCATATAATTTTCAATTTTATTTATAAATACATGTAATTTCAGAATATTTTTTTTATAATTTAGTTTTTGAAAACGAAAAATCAATGTCATAAATTATATTTTCTATAACGATTCATTCAATTCAATTTTAATATATTTATATTCATAAAAAACAAAATTTTACTTATTAATCACTTTGGATATGTTTTATGGATACCATCATTATTGAAAATATGGAGAGTCTATGATCATTTTTAACATGTAAAGTAGTTAAATTCACCTTAATAATTCATTTTTTCAATAAATATCTTTCCCTTGAAATATTAACATTCTCCTGATAATTTTACATTAAATTCCTCCTTAATAACTGAATTATATATCCTTGAAAAGTTTATTCCAAAAATAGTATATAATTTATATTTTAAATGATCTATAATTAATTTCATTTATATATGGGAAAATGTTAATAAATTTGTATCTTTTACTCAATATATATATTTGATTATAAGAAACACTTTTCATGAATTCAATTTATTATTAAATATACGAGGAGTACTTTAAACATGTAATGATTGAGGCATCCTATAGTTTTATATAACCCATCTATGCATCAATTGTTTGATGAGGAAAATTAGTAAGGTATCATTAAATGGGTTTTTATTTGTAGTTTTTAAACGTATTGTCAAATTTCATGGAAGTAGTGGTATCATGATTCCTAATAGAATTAAGTCTAATAATTAATATTTTTATTCATTAAAAATTCATACATTATTATCCACAATATTTTCACAATGATATTATAACTAAATGGATTTAGTTATCTTTTTTTATAAAATTTAATATTTTTAATTTAATTACATTACAGAATTTATTATGCATTATCTATTCATGATAGTCAGGTTATTAAAATGGAATATGTGTTCTGTTATTTAAAATACCATATTTATTATTCCTTATCTAATAAGGATATAAATCTTATTGATTAAATGTCATATATGTTTAGAAATTTACCTTTATATTTTGGTTAAAACATATTTATTCATGATAGTTAATTTTTTAAAATGTAATATGTGTTTAGTTATTTACCATTGCATGTTAATTAATCATATAAATTCATGATTGTTTCTTCTTTATGAAACTCTTACTAAGAATATGATCTCTCCATTTTTATTTTTTCATTTCCTAGGAATCCTAGATGTGTAAAATGAATGATATTAATGGAAATGTTATAGGGAATACTGATATTATTTAAATAAATAATGTTTTAGGGGTTTTTTTAAAACGTAATAAAATAATTGAGAATGTATCTACTTTTCCAATAATACATATATAAATCTAGTATTATCCAAAAACTATATTACATTTTTAAGATTCATATTCATCACATTACAGAAAAAATGACTATCAACCATAATAGTTTAGTGTATTTACAGACTAGGTACACAATATTATAATTTTTTGAAGGATTATAAACATATACCACAAATATCATCCCTATTTTTTAACTTCACAAACATACCCGACATCAAAGCTATCTTCAAAACATGGGGAAAATAAACCTAAGAAAGGGTTAGGAAATATTGTAAGTAAGGATAATCAAGGGAGATAAGTAAGAATATAAAGAACATAAGGGTACAAAAACATGAGAATAATATTTGAAAACCTTACAATGTATATAAAATATCATAATAATGGCTCATGACATAAATATTGGAAGTCCATAGAACGGTAATCATTTGTAAATCAAAGAACATGATCTTTGAGATCATAACAAATGAATAGGAAATGAAAATTTGGTGTACACATATGTATAGAAAATCACTCCATAGTAGTGAAAGAAGGGCTATCATAGTGGAATGATTTCACTCCCCAACTAATCATTGTAGTCAAGGATGACCCCAAAGACCATAATAGCAGGAAAACAACCTTATAGAACTAGGTTTACTCTCTAGTCTAGTCATGCCTATATAATTATATATAAATATTTCTGAATTCATTAAAGGGAGATATAGGTCTCAACCATCATATAATAAAAATAATTAATATATGTTCAAAGAGAATATAAATCATTTATAATATCATTGACCATATAAATAAATATGTTTTATAAACATTTTATCATATCATAACCTGTGAAAAATATAAGGGTTTCGTAATCATTTCATCATTTCATCATAGCATAACCATTGAAAAAAATGGGTTTCATACACATTACATTATAGAATAAACCATTGAAGGACATTGGTTTTATCAATATCCTTTCTTCATAAACTCTTCAAATAAATAATTAGAATTTTTTACTTTGTTTATATCCACAAAAATGATAAATTAAATCATGGGACCTCACCATCGAAGTAGAATAATTTTGATAGATAAATCACATTAATATTTTCAATAGTGTAACACCCCAAGATTCCATGGTACGCTTCTCTTTGAATAATACAGTTGCGTGTGCTATACGCAACTTTGAGTTCTAACACACACCACAACCAATCAAAGTAGCTGTTATGAATAGTAATACCTACTTTTTTAAATTTTATAAATTTTATCTTTCAAAATGGACTTCATTTTTGAATTTGGAATATTTAATTTATCCTAGGGTGATATTTTGGAGCTTTTCAGATAACTTTTATATTTTGATGAATAGTGTACATTACTAAATTTTAATTAAAAAAGAATTTTTAAATAAAAATAAATAATAGTGATAAATTATACTATTGATTTGTTTTAAAGTATAATTAGAATATTATTTTACCATTTTATCCAATGGTGGTCATTAGAATTAATTTCACTTTGAAATTGGACATAAACAATTGTCAATTTTTTGATTGATATTGTTTCTTAAAAACATGCTATTTGTATTGATAACGGGAATTAATTATAAAATTAATTAATGCAACTTATATGTTTGGAATTTTGTAAAATAGATACCATTTTTTAATTTAGAATATCAATTACATCTTAGGGTGAATTTTTGGTATTTTTGTAAAAAACTTCAATTTTTGATGAATAGTTAAACCACTAAGTTGTAGTTAAAAAACTAATATTTTTCGTGTAAATGAAACATTACCACTTCTGTTATTTGATTTTAAAAAATCTGACATACATTATTGTCATTAATAAGTAAAATGTGGTTCAATGGGATTAAAATAATTTCTTGTGAACAATAACTTTTATGTTTTATTAACCGCGATTAAAGGTAATTAGTGAAATTTAAGGTAAAAATGATATTATAAAAATATGAAAATATCATGACACTTGTCCTGCCATTATTGGATGAGTCATGGACGACCAAGAAAATCCATGGGTCAACTTGGGGACCCCATGGAGCTACTTGGGTAAGAAAATGACATTAATAATGTTTTATTTAAAGTAAAAAATAAATTTGTCACAAACATGTGTTGATTTACTAAATAAATATTACATAGGGTTATATAAGCTAATGTTTCTACTATAAATATTCATTGTAAAGCTAAAAATATTTAATAAATCATGATAGTTTTCATATAATTTTTAGACATTAAATAAATTAAAATTTTTATGACACCATGGTGATGCATCGACTACCTCATTAATTAACGATTTAAATAAAATGAATAGATAATGTAAAATCTAAGACATAAACTTGTGAAAAACCTATTTTATGAGTATATTTAGAACCCTTATCAGCTTATCCTAGAAATATATCATTTTGGGACCTTTGAAATCCGAAAATCACTTCATAATAATGTAACATTTCAGGACCTTCCAAGAGTGCCCCTCCTCCCCTCTTTTAAATGCCCCCAAATACTCTCTCAACATCCCTCTCTTACACCTAGAAGCATCACATTGGGCATAATTCTTCCCATGGAAGCTTTTGGCTCAAATCATAAAGAGTTACCCGATTTTAAGGTAATGTCTTCTCTTATGTTCTTTTGTTTAATTTTTCTTCTCCAACCCCTTATACACTTTTTATTCCATTATTTTGTAACAAAACCAGTATCTAAAATATACTAGTATGTTTTTATGATAAGGATTTGATTTACACTTACACACACCTTCGTCTAATGGTTAAAGAACATACTGTTTCTATGGGTGGCGAATAACTGCCTCACGAAACAATGATTGTTCAATCTTCTTTTAACACCTCTCATGGTGTCCATCATGATGACGCTATTTTCATATATGACATATATATATTATGTTTATTTTTTCCTTATGCTTTTGTATTTATCATTTATGTCATACCTTTATGATTTCCATTATGGGTAAACGCGATAATTTTATTTTAGGAAGTGCAGACTACCGCCCCCTAAAAGTGATTTAATTCGTTAATGCCATATGTGGGATGTATACGGGATGGAGTAAATGATATTATATATGATATTATACTGGAATTATAATACACATTTACATCATTATAATATCATTAAATATGAAATAAAAATGAAAGTAGCATTCATGCGTACATACGACTTGCCATCTCCATGAACGGTGCATTTCATTTCTTACCTCTAAATGTTCTGTAATATAGGAAGTTTATTTTTAACACAAGTACCAAAGATCGACAAAACGATCGTTATTAACATAAATAATTACATAATTTCATAACATGGTAATAAGTGATATAAAAATAATTATATACATGAAAAAGGTTATTGAGCAATTATAAATTAACACTAGTTTATTATTCATGGGGTTAATGAACTGTCGAGTCAAGTCAGACCCGAGGTAAGGAATTCGTCCCAATCTCCTTTCATTGAGGCATATTTTGTTTTATACACAACTTTCTTTTATACTAGGTATAAACCCCTTTGACTTTATATTTATTCAAAATGAATCATTTTATACGAAACATTTTACTAAACGACAAAAATGAATGTTTTTTTGACGTATGTATGCGGAAAAAATGACTTCTTTGCCGCCGTGACAATTATTTGAGTTCCAGCTTCCTCTACAAGCCATAAATTTTTTTAAAATGTAAACTAAATACAAAGTTTTAATTTTCTTTTAATTTGGTAATCAAAATGGTTTTGAAAGTGTTTTTTTATTATATCAATGTTTGGTATTTATATCTTGTGATTGAAATGTGGAAATGTTATATTTACTTTCTGCATGTTTTATGTTTTACGATTACATTATGGTTTATGATATGTTTAAACATGTTCATATGAGAAATGAATTAGACTTAATAGGTGACGGGTGGACCCCTCTATAGCTCCTCGATGCATCGGTAGGTCTCATGAGACAAACTAGTTTCTTGGAACGACGCCTTGACAAAATATTATTTGTAGTTTGTCCCGAGGCCTTGGCTACGTGGTTATGATAGTCTGGCATTATGCATTCCATCATTATGAAAGTGGTTATTGATATTTCTTGTGATTATTCGACTAGTAGAATATCCATGTGAATAATTTAATGGAATTATTTCATTTTATTTTTTCCATATTATTCTGAAGATCAAGTTTAAAAGTAATTTGTTTTAGTTATACATTGCCTTAAATGTTTATGTTTATTTATGAAAGTTTCCATTATATTGTTATCCTTTCTGACCATCTGAGCTCACCCTTTCAATGTTTTATTTTTTCCAAGATGTGATGAAGTATATTTTGACTGACCTGTAGGGATAGTATGAGGGGATATGAAGACATGATGTTTTTTTAGTTTTACTTTACATTATGATGACTTATGAATGTATTCTACTGTTTCCAAGACTACTAAATTAATTGGTCTTTCGAGACATGATCTTTTGTGATCATGCCAATGTTACGAAATAATGCACCGACTCTGGGTAACTTGGTTCGGGGCATTACAGTTGGTATCAGAGGCAGTTTAGTACTAACCTTGGATGCTAGATTTAGATCAACTCTGGTTAGAGCACATAGCCCAAAGATAGACTTTGAGGATTAGTATAGAAGAACTTCCTAGAATTTCGGTATTATTGAGATTTTGTGTGTTTTCCGAGCAATACATACCTTTCTGTACACGAGCAGGTAAAGGCGGCTCTAGAACAGATATACCTAGGGGTAAAACCTGAAAACACCACTTTGAGCTAGACTCGAACAGGAACTGGTGCACGACAATTGGCCTTGCTGCACTCTTGGTTACGAAAATCCCGGGGTATATGCTTAGGATAATTCTCATTTTCATTAAAAACCATTTTGAAGGGTTTATGAGTATATATTTCCTCAAATAAAACATTTTTATGATTATAGTTCAATTTATGTTAAGTGTTTTACAAGTATGGAATTATGTATTTTGATTCATAAACTAATCAAGTTTATTCCATTGTTTATAAATGGAGCCAAGTGGGAGGAATGGAAACCGTATCAATGCACGCACTCCATTTAGGGATTTCCCTCCTTATCAAGATAATTATTGTGGAGCTGGAGATACAACTGGTGCTGATCAACTTATCACCATACTAGGACAACTCCCTCAGGTTATGAATAGTAACCTTACTCGTATGGAGCACCCGGATCCGCAATGTGGAGGATCAATGTTAGACCGTTTAATGAGGAAAAAACCACCTACATTTAATGGGGGTACAAATCCATTAGTAGTTGAGCAATGGATACACTCCTTAGAGAAAATATTCCACGCCTTGGTGAGTAGCGAAAGGGAGAAGGTTGTCATGGCAGTTTACCGCCTCAATGGAGATACCGATCAATGGTGGTCATTGATTCAGAACACAATGGAAGATGAAGAAGTATCATGTATGAAATGGAGGGAGTTTAAGGATATTTTCTTAGAAAAATACATTCCACATGACCTTCGAGCAGATATAGAAAGGAAATTTTTGAGTCTGAGGTAGAAGGAGGATGAGAATTTCGCAATGTATGTGGCTAACTTAACAAGGTTTGCGAGGAAAGCTCCAAATTATATACAAAACCCATGAATTAAGATTGATCATTTCTATGATGGGTTAAAACCATTTCTTCGTCAAGCATTAGTCTTAGAAACCTTCTTGTCGTATGAAGATATTGTCTCGTGTGCTATCAAGATAGAAATGGAATTCTCTAAGTCTTATGAAATTAAAGAAAATCAAGAGAATAATAGATCTTCTGATCAATCTAGAAATGTAAATAATGGTAAGAAGGGAAAAGTTGAATATCAGTCCTGTAGTAAATGTGGGAAGAAACACCCCGGTACTTTCTTGAAGAAAATGGGAGTCTGTTACAAGTGTAGTGAAAAAGGCCCCTAAGCTCATGATTGCAAGGGAAAGAGAGTTTCTGTCAATGTGGAATGGTATAATTGTAGAGAGATGGGACATTATTCAAATGAATGTCCTAAGCGTTAGGGGAACTTACCTCAAAAGAGGGCAAGGGATCAAGGCCATGCTTATGCTATCACTACTGCTGAGGTTGAAGCTCTAAAAGATGTGGTGACATGTAATTTAATGGTTTCCTCATGTTTAGAAAATGCATTATTTGATTCTAGATCATCGAATTGATTCACATCTTCCCAGTTTGCTAAGAAAATTAGATATTTCCAATGTTATTTAAGAAGAGAATTTTCAGTCAAAACTTCTAAGGGAGGTATCATTGCAACAATGTTTTCTGAATCATTCCCCATTAGAGCACATAAATGTTTTTTATCCGCTAATCTCATTGTCATACCTATGATTGAGTTCGATATAATCCTTGGTATGTATTGTCTTTCAGACTATGATGCAATGATTTATTGTAAGAAGAAGGAGGTTACGATTTTTGATGATGATGATAAGGAACACCTTATCTTTAGAGAAGAATCGTCATCACCTAATTCTTATTTAGATCCACCCCCTGTAGCTTAAATAAATTCAATTATTGGGGAGGAAGAGAATGAAATGACTAAGGGAGAGGAAAGGAATGTTCAAATAGAGGATGTATCTATTGTGAAAGAATATGTAGATGTGTTTTCAGAAGATTTACCAGGACATCCTTCAGAACGTGATGGTGAGTTTCCAATTGATTTAATTCCTGGATCAAGGCCTATATCGAAGAAACCTTATAGAATGACCACCGTGGAATTAGTTGAACTAATGAAACAACTAGAGGAATTGAGTAATAAAGGATTTATTTTCCCTAGTGTTTCTTAATGGGGATCCCCTGTCCGTTTTGTTAAGAAGAAGGATGGATCTATGAGGTTGTGCGTTGACTACAGGGAGATCAATGCTATAACAATAAAGTCCAAGTATCCCCTACCCCACATTGATTATTTATTTGACCAACTACATGGAGTTCAATAATTTTCAAAGATTGACCTTCAATCTGGATACCATCTGTTGTGTTTGAAGAAGGAAGACATTCCGAAGAGAGCATTTCGAACAAGGTACGGGCATTACGAGTTTACAGTAATGCCATTTGGATTGACTAATGCACACTCTGTATTCATGGATCTAATGAATTGAGTTTTCAAGGAATATCATGATGATTTTGTGGTGGTATTTATTTAAGATATCTTGGTTTACTTTAAAATCTACGAAGATCATTGATATCAGTTCCGTATTATCTTGAAGACTCTTAGAAGGCAAGAATTATATGGGAAGTTTAGAAAGTGTGAATTCTTTCTTCATGAGATTTCTTTTCTAGGAAATATTGTCTCTAAGGATGGAATTTCCATCGATTCTTCTAAGACAAAGGCAATCCATGAATGGCCAGCACTGACGAGTATAACTGAGATACGCAGTTTTATTAGTTTGGCAGGCTATTATTTACATTTTTTCCAGAATTTTTCCCGATTGGCTAACCCATTAAAAAATCTCACACATAAAGGGGTTAAATTTGTCTGGAAAAAAGAGTGTGAAGAATGTTTTGAATAATTGAATAGAATATTATTCAATGCTCCTATATTGACTCTACCATCAGAGAATGATGGGTTCGTTATTTATAGCGATGCATCAATGAGAGGACTTGGTTGTATCCTTATCCAGAATGATACAATTATTTCCTATGTAGAACGACAACTAAAAATTCATGAGCAGAACTATCCTACTCATGATCTCGAGTTAGCTGCTGTAATCTTTTCCTTGAAGATATGGATACATTATCTCTATGGTGAAAAATGTGAGATATATACCGATCACAAGAGTTTGAAATATATTTTCTCACAAAAAGAACTCAACATGAGGCAAAGGCAATGGCTTTAACTACTCAAGGATTATGATTGCACGATACACTACTACCTGGGGAAGGCAAATAAGGTTGCAGATGCTTTGAGTAGAAAATATCATTGAGTTTTGAACATGATTAGAGTGAAAAGGGATCCTATTTTTATGGATCTAGTAAAGATGGATATGGGAATACCCATGGAGGATGAAACATTAAAACGTTTTCAAATGGTTGCCAATCCATCTTTACTAAAAAGGATAAATTGTTCCCAGGCCGATGATGAAGAGTTGAAAAAAAATATTGAAGCTGTAAATGATGGGAGATTGACTGACATTGTGTATGAAAATGGAATTTTTAAATTTGGGAGGTGACTTTGTGTTCTCGATATACCTGATTTAAAGAGGAAATTGATGGATGATTCTGATAGTTCCAATTTCTCTATACACCCTGGGAGCACCAAAATGTATAGAGATTTAAAGGGACATTTTTTTCGGGGCGACATGAAGAGGGAGATTTCTGATTTAGTGTTAAGATGTATGGTTTTTCAACAAGTGAAAGCTGGAAGGAAACTACTTTGTGGAGTATTGCAACCACTTCTAATACCTGAGTGGAAATGGGATAATATTATGATGGATTTTTTCATGGGACTACCAATGAAACCTAGAAGGAAAGACTCAATATGGGACATTGTTGATCATCTCACAAAGTCAGCACATTTTCATGCTTTAAGAGAAGATCTACCACTTGAATGTCTAGCAAGAGTATATATTAATGAAGTTGTGAGACTTTATGGAGTACCCCTATCGATTTTCTCGGATCATGATCCCCATTTTACATCATGATTCTGGAAAAGTCTTCAGAATTCCTTGGATACTGAACTTCGTTTGAGCACTGCTTACCACCCTCAAACAGATGGACAATCAGAACAAACTATTCAATCCTTATAAGACATTGAGAGATCATGCTCACTTGACTTTCAGGGTACGTGGGATCAATATTTACCTCAGGTAGAATTTTCCTATAACAATAGCTTCCATTATAGTATTCAGATGGCACCATATGAAGTGTTATATGGAAAGAGATGTCACACACCAACCTGTTTGGATGACGTTGGTGAAAGAAAACTAGTAGGCCCAGAACTGGTGGAGGAAACAATGGAAAAGGTGAAGGTAATCCAAAACTGCATCAAAGCAGCTCAAAGTAGGCAAAAGAGCTATGCTGACAACCGAAGGAAGGATTTAGAATTTCAGTTAGGAGATCATGTTTTCTTAAAGGTATTTCCATGGAAGGGAGTTATACGCTTCGGTAAGAAGGGTAAATTTAGTCCCAGGTACATCGGACCCTTCGAAATTCTAAAACAAATTGGGGTTGTAGCTTACCATTTGGCAATGCCGCCAAATCTCTCCAAAGATCACGATGTATTCCACGTATCACTGTTAATAAAATACATGCCTGACCCAACACTTGTACTCACCTATGAGGAATTAGAACTGTAACCCGATATATCTTATTGCGAAGAGCCCGTCAGGATTCTTGATACAAGAGATCAAGTGATGATAAACTGGACGACTCATCTGGTAAAAGTTCTATAGAGAAACCATAAGACGGAGGAGGCAACGTGGGAACCTGAAGAACTTATGATGAAGAATCACTCGAGTTTTTTTATACAGTGATATTATATGAAATTTCTAGGATGAAAATATTTAATGGAGGGGAAACTGTAACACCCCAAGCTTCAACGGAATGCTTCTCTTTGAATAATAAAGTAGCATGTGTTGTACGCAACTTCGAGTTCTAACACACACCACAACCAATCAATGTAGCCGTTATAAATAATAATACCTACTTTTTGAAATTTTATAATTTTTATCTTCAAAATGGACTTCATTTTTGGATTAAGAATATCAAATTTAGCATAGGGTGAAATTTAGGAACTTTTCGGATAACTTTTATATTTTGATGAATAGTGAAAATTACTAAATTTTAATTAAAAACAACTTGTGGAATAAAAATAATTAATAGTGATAAATTATACTATTGAGTGGGTTTATAGTATAATTAGAATATAATTTTACCATTTTATCTGATGGTGGTCATTAGAATTAATTTCACTTTGAATTGGACATAAACAATTGTCAATCTTTTGATTGATATTGTTTCAAAACACACGCTATTTGTTTTGAAAATGAGAATTAATTATAAAATTAATTAGTTCAACTTATAAGTTAAGAAATTTTTAAAATAGACACCATTTTTGAATTCAGAATATCAATTATAGCATAGGTTGAATTTTTGGTCTTTTTCTGAAAAACATTAATTTTTAATGAATAGTGAAACCACTAAGTGGTAGTTTAAAAACTAATTTTTTTCGTGTAAATGAAACATTACCACTTCTATGATTTGATTTTAAAAAATCCTAAATACATGGTTGTCATTAATAAGTAAAATGTGGTTCAATGGGATTAAAATAATTTTGGGTGAATAATAAATTTTAAGTTTTATTAATCGCGATTAAAGGTAATTTGTGAAATATAAGGTAAAAATGATATTATAAAAATATGAAAATATCTTGAAACTTGTCCTAAATTTATTGGATGAGTCATGGCTGGCCAAGACTATCCATGGGTCAACTTATGGACCCCATGGAGCCACTTGGTAACGAAAAGGACATTAATAACGTTTTATTTAAAGTAAAAATAAAATTGTCACAAACATGTGTTTTTTTACTAAAACAATTATTACATGGGGTTATATAATTTAAAATTTCGACTATAAATATTCACTGGAAATATAAAAGGATTTCCTACATCATGATAGTTTTTATATTATGTTTAGACATTAAATAAATTAAAATTTTATGACACTACGATGATGTCACGATTACCTTATTAATTAATGATTTAAATAAAATGAAAAGATAATGTAAAATATAAGACTAAAACTTGTCAAAAACATATTATATGAGTATATTTAGAACCCTTATCACCTTATCCTAGAAATATATCATTGTGGGACCTTTTAAATCTGAAAAGCACTTCATAATAATGTAACATTTCATGACCTTCAAAGAGTGCCCCTCCTATCCTCTAATAAAAGGCCCCCACCTCTACCACCTTATTCACAACATCAAATCCATTTGGCTCAGACAACCTCTGACAAAATACTCTCTCAACATCCCTATATTACTCCTAGAAGCCTCAATTTGGGCAGAAGTCTTCCCAAGGAAGCATTTGGATCAAATAAAAAAGAGTTACCAGATTTTAAGGGAATGTCTTCTCTTATGTTCTTTTGTTTTATTTTGCTTCTCCAACCCCCTAAAATATTTTTATTCCTTTATTTTTTAACAACACCAGTATATAAAATATACTAGGATGTTGTTATGATATGTATTTGATTTACACTTACACACACAATCGTCTAATGGTTAAAAAACATACTGTTTCTGTGGGTGGCGAATTACTGCCTCATGAAATGATGATGATTCAATCTTATTTTAACACCTCTCATGGTGGACATTATGATGACAACATTTTAATATATGATGTATATATTATGTTTATGTCTTCTTTATGCTTATGTATTTCTCATTTATGGCATACCTTTATGATTTCCATTATGGGTAAACATGATAATTTCATTTTAGGAATTGCGGACTACCGCCCCCTCAAAGTGATTTGAATCCTAAATGCCATATATGGGACGTATAAGGGATGGAGTAAATGATATTATATATGATATTATATGGGATTTATAATACACCTTTACATCATTATGATTTCATTAAATACGAAATAGAAATGAATGTAGCGTTCATGCGTACGTACGACTTACCGTCTCCATGAATAGTGCATTTCATTTCATACCTCTAAATGATACATAATATTATGAATGAATGTATATACTGGATATATATGATATATATGATAACTACATCATGAATATAATTCTAGATATAATGGATATTTTACCGCATGAACAACTTGTAAGATGTTTATTTTTCACTCAAGTACCAAAGATCGACAAAATGACCGTTATTAACATAAATAATTACATAATGTTCATAACATGGTAATAAGTGATATAAAATGAATATTATACATGAAAAAGGTTCTTAAGCAATTATAAATTAACTCTAGTTTATTATTCAGGAGCTTAAAGTACGGTCGAGTCAAGTCGGACACGAGGTAAGGACTTCGTCTCAATCTCCTTTCATTGAGGCATATTTTCTTTTATACACAACATTATTTTATACTGTGTATATACCCATTTGAATTTACATTTATTCAAAAGGAATCTTTTTATATGAAGAGTTTTACTTAATGACAAAAAGGATTTTTTTATGTACGTATGTGGCGACAATGACTTATCCGCCACCGTGACCATTATTTGAGTTTCGGCTTCCTCTACAAGCCATAACTTTTTTTTAAAATGAAAAATAAATACAAAGTTTAAATTTTCATTTATTTTTGTATTGAAAATGGGTTTTAAAGTGTTTTTTATATCAATGTGTTGTATTTATATCTTGTGATTGAAATGTGAAAATGTTATGTTTCCTTTATGCGTGTTTTATGTTATACGATTATGTTATAGTTTATGATATTTTTAAACCTCTTTATATGAGGAATGCATTGGACTTAATAAGTGATGGGTGGAGCCTAATATAGCTCCTCGATGAGTCGGTAGGTCTCATGAGACAAACTAGTGTATTGGAATGGGGCCTTGACAAAATTTTATTTGTTGTCTTTGCACGAGGCCTTGGCTACGTGGTTATGATAGTCTGGCATTATGCATTCCATCATAATGAAAGTGGTTATTGATATTGCATTTAATTATTCGACTAGTAGAATATCCATGTGAATAACTAAATGGCATTATTTCATTTTATTTTTTCCATATTATGCAGAAGTTCAAGTTTAAAAGGATTTTTTAGTTATACATTGCCTTAAATGTTTATGTTTATTTATGAAAGATTCCACTGTATTGTTATCCTTACTGAGCATCTGATCTCACCCCTTTCAATGTTTTAATTTTTCCAGGATGTGATGAAGTATATTATTAATTACCTGCAGGGATAGTATGAGGGGATCTGAAGACATGGTTTTTTTTGTTTTGTTTTACATTTTGATGACTTATGAATTTATCTAGTGTTTCCAAGACTACTAAACTAATCAGTCTTTAGAGACTTGATATTTTGTTATCATGCCAATGTTACAAAATAATGCACCGACTCTAGGTAACTGGTGTCGGGGCGTTACAAAGAGAAATAAAAATAAACAATAAAAATTACATATTAAAATTAAAAATTCAAAATATTTGGTTGAAATCCATTTCATTGAAAATTAACCTGAAAAAATACAATAGATGTTTTCAAAATAATTTTTATTTTTTTTATGAAAATGTACTTTCCACATTGAAAATAATTTTTAAAAACATAAAATTTTGTATGAATACTTTTCTTTATAAATAAAATTAAAACACAATAATGGAATATTCAACAAGAAAATGATCATGATGTCATGAAAATCCATTCATTCCATAAAACAATATTTGTTTCACATATTCAATAAAATCCAAATATGAGATATTTTTTAAACTTACATGAGGATTCTATTTAAAATATATTTTAATAACTAAAACCTGTGTAAAAATTTCTTTAATAAGTAATTTCTTAAAAAATTGAGAACATTTTTGAATACATTTTTTGAAAACATGATTTCGAATAAAAAGTGGTTTCCAACTGAAAAGACAATTTATCTTAAGATCATTATTTTTTTACTCTTGAGTTCATAAATAGAGTAAACCAATGTGAAAAAAAATAATTTTCATGAAAAAACCCAAGGATAAGAAAATTATTGAGTTTAATTGTAAGTGTATGATTAGATTCCATTATCTGAAACATAAACATGAACAGTCCTGATAAAGGATGATAATATAATATAAAATGTTTACCACTATGGTAACTTTGAAACGTAATCCCCACGAAAGAATAACATTAAATAAATATTAAAATATCGTGATGGTAAATAAATTCAAGATATTACATGTTAATGGGTCTGCATAGAACCTTTTATAAGAAAATTGGTTCATAACATAATCTTATGTCTTAAACAATCAAAATCGATACAAAAATCCCTTATCGAGTGGATAACTTTTGTACTATAAACACTATACAATAAAGATCATAAAATTTTATTTAAATAACATTATTATTAATTATAATCATAAAAAAAATTCATGGGAATTATATATACCACATAAAAGATTCATATGGTGAATATGACATGTTTCCCCTTGAAAACTAAGAGTGAGTTGTAAATTCATTAATGTAAGTCTCTACTTCATTTATACTAGTTAAATCCTCCTATATAATAATTATAAGTTTATAAGACATATATTATTGAAAAAAATTATATATTATACCTTATATGATTTAATTATGTTCTTTTATTATTTTTTCATTTATATTTACATATTAATGTCATGTTCCAGGTAATAACCACTTTTTTATATGTTAGGACTTGTTATTTTGATTCCTCTTATGTTTATCGGGATTATACAATATTGGGAATGATAATAATGAAATAATTATTATATTTATACATAAATTACACATTTAATACAAATATTGAATGATTTCATTGATAAATTATGTATGTTGTGATCCTGGAGATATTAGGCCATACATATTCATAAGTAACCTTTCCATTATTAAAAAATTATTTTGGAAAGGAATTAAGTAATATATTATATTCATGATTATATAATAATATAACAAATACAACATTAGTTCATTATATATAATTACACATGTCATCCATGTGGTGTGGTGATGATGATAGAGTATCGCCGCTTCAGTAAGGATATAGTCTACACGTACATGATTGGCATTATAAAATATCAGTGGAAAAAAAGGTTAGAAATAAAATGATATATTATATTTTCATAATGAAAAATATGTAATTTATATCATAATAATGTATTTTATATCAAATATATTCCTTAAATATATCCTCATTATCATTCATGTAATGCATTTGAGAAAAAAGAATCACCTCACCTTGTGAGGTAGTAGTCCTTCATACACATAAGAGAATCTATAGTATCCCTAAC
This sequence comes from Viscum album, assembly GCA_963277665.1. Lineage (NCBI taxonomy): Eukaryota > Viridiplantae > Streptophyta > Magnoliopsida > Santalales > Viscaceae > Viscum > Viscum album. Next base: position 1,260,013,072 of record OY728145.1, on the reverse strand, counting down.
AGAATGAAAATTTAGAAAGTTATATATGATATAATTACTCCAATAGTATAATTATTTTTTAAAAATCATATATATAATTTTTATTTTTCATCATACTAAACTATGGGTGTTTGTATTCATAACTAAATTAAATCAATTCATGAGGTGATAGTGTGTCGTACACATGAATAATGATTTCATAACCTATTCAATGGAAGTTGGGATGTGTTTTATTCATTTAATTAATTTAAAAATATTTAGATATATGTAAGATCCAAATATTATTATATCATCGTGGTTTATAAAAAATTTAAGGAGGCATATGAAGAAGTAATCTAAAAAGTATCATTGATGAATGCTACATTTTTTCAGGTAACCTCCTCATGATTACACAAAAATCCATCCTAGGTAATACTTTGTTTCAAATAGGATTATTATGTGAGATATATGATGGTAGGAAGTAAATTTTGTACGCTTTTTCCAATCCAAAATACTTTTAAAGTGTAAATTGGAGAGGAGACAGTGTGTTATTTCATAAGGGAGGTGAGTTAAACACTAGTATGTTTTGAAAATAAATTGTTATACCCATATTTTTCATGTGAAACATGTAGAATCCATCCTCATAAGCTGCATATATATTTCTCAAAATAGTTTCCACACGACCTCAAGCACGCCTCCTAAAACGCCAGAGGCTACTGACTAGCAGTACTGGCCCATGGTGTCTCTTTGGTGAGACAATTCCCTCATAGATCAGAGTGATTAATGAAGAATAAAATATAATAAAAATATATAGAAGGCACCAATTCAATCAAAATTGAATCCCTATGTAGCTTAAATAGTATCAATAGAAATATAGTTAAGAGATGATAATAATAAAACATTCCTTTTGAATAAACAAATGGAAGAATATTAATTGAAATTGAAAAACAAGTGACGATCCACAATTCATGTAACTATAAAAAAGTGTTCAAGAGGAATATGGGATGAAGAAATCTATTACAGGCTATTAAGTTTCGAAAAGTAAAAAAAATATAGATGCTACTATCATAATGATTATATGATCAGTTCTCTATTTGTGTAATCCATTCAAGAAATGGTAATAAATCATCGGAAGATTACTGTTTCTCTTTATCTATATCTGTAATCAAGATGTATTTTTGGGTACCAAAGGATGCACATGCAGGGAATGAGATATACTACATATTCCACCACCATTAGAGACTAGATAAATCCAACTCAGGAAATATAAAATGAACATTTTTTAATATATAATAAATGAAATACACAATTCAATAAACAAGTAATTGGACTGGGTTCCCCTTGGGAAACCATTTCATCATTACCTTCATTTTCTAAAAGGAGAAATATCTTAGCCGAGATGTCCTACAGAGTTAATGTGAGAAGAAGAAGTTATAAGAAGATAGGCTTCCCCAAGCATGTGTTTTGACATGGAGTATATGTCTCTAGATCCCTTATTTATACATTTTAATTATTATTTAAAACATTATTTGAGCATAGTTAGATGCATTCTAAGCCCATCCATGGTGATTCGGGTTGGACCCCTATTATCACTCTAGTGAATATTTATACAACCAACACCATAAGATTTTGTCTATGGTGTCCCATTAATGAAATCCAAAGTTCCACTCTGGGCATGGTGTGATAACATAAAGAAATAACCTTCGACTACACCTCTTTTATATCACATAGGGTCTTTAGTCTCAATCATTTCCTGGTAAAACCATATCACCATCGAGCCCATCCATGTGGTTTCCCCTAGGAATCATATGTCACTCATCTGGAGGTAAATATAAATGTTTGACAAGCCCATCCCAAACATAGTTAGTTTTGGACCTAGCATGTTTAAACTTCATTAAAAAAATACAAGAAGAAAAAAATGGTCCAATTTAAGGTTTTCATTATGTCTGAACGCCTTGTATCACTCCCAACTTTATGGTGATGGCTTGTTTTCAATTATTTATTCATGAAATTTAATAAGTAAAACATTCTAAACATGATTATAAAATTCTCTACGGTATTTAATTTATAATACCATTTTGTGTATAAGATTTAGATACTAAATTGTGTCTTATAATTAAATTCCAATTAATTAACTAAATAAATGCATTAATAATAAAGAAATACCCATCAAGGTGTGTTTAACCAAATTATAACAGAAGGACAAATTTCCATTAAGATCAAACACACCCACTGTTGTGGTTTATATCTACAATTTCAACCTTGGTGGTGTTTCTTCACTTGCTCAGGTAATAATGGCCATATAAAAAAATCAATTTAATTTATTTATAAAAATAGAGGAATCTCTAAAATGATCCAACATGTTGCATGACAACTAATGTTATAAGGGTGAAAAAATAAGGGAAATGAACTATAACCCCTACCATAGTTTTCATATAAATAACTCAACCAGAATTGACCATTTAATTGAGATAGAATGAGAGTTATCCAATAAATCATCAATTTCACTGAAAATATGTAATATATGTATAACATATATCGAAAAAATATGGGAGAATAAATGAAGAATAGAATTATGTGAAGTGTAAAGCATGACTCAATATTTCAGACACTTTTGAAATTGAAGAAGTTGATCTAAAAAGTATGTGATAGAAAATATCCAAACATGTATTCCAGAGGATCCCCCTGAAATGTACTAGAGGAGTGTCATGTGTAATAATTATGAGGTAGGGTATTAAAATATTTTAGGGGTGATGATGGAATTTCACCCAAACAGACTGGGGAACACAGTTTCATCGTATGGCTGGCCCAAACATGAAACAACAAGGCACCATGCAACTACCCAACGAGGACACTAGTATGACTAGGCTCTCAATTTAGTAACCAAGACAAACTCATGAAAAATTCTTCTACAACATATATATGAAAAGTTTAACAATTAAGTGGTACTCATAACACTCTTTCAAAAAATCATGTGGACCCCTACTCTCAACTATCTCAGGACACCATGTTTATGAAACAATGTGGGCTTGGTTCATGGTTTCTATTAATGGTGAATCCCTATATTTGTTCCCAAAATTATAGACTGTGAGCTGTGAACAATCCCAAGAAACCCTAAAGACCTCCATGAATCCATTGAGAAATATTGTTTGGGACAAATAAAATAATTTATTCCCAAAATAATGTCTTGTATGTTAGAGAAAAATTTAGGATGATATAAACTCCTATATATAAAAATGCATTCCAAATATGACCATTTAAGGGCAGTAATAAATTTATTGAGAATATTTTCGGTCACTATGCATATATATCTACCATCCAATCCCATGTCTCATCTTATACACATTTTTCTACTAGAATAATTGGCCTTCCTTAGAGAGCCTTCATTCTCCAATCTACAAATTTTATCAGATGCTTTTCAAAGGATTTATAAGATTCTAGCTCTACATCCATAAGGTCAAAATAATGAGAGTGGCTAGAAAGGTACCAAATGGAATAGGATAAATGGTATACATCATTCATGGTATGATTCTTCAAATGTAATTGTAATTGATAGGATACCAGAATGACTATATAAACTATCTTGAAAGGAATGATGTTACTGGGAGAAATCAATCCCTATCTCTGAATTCATCAATGAAAGAACTTAGGTAAAACATTTAGAAAGTCCCTATGTCCCACATATTATTCATGTGATCAATAGAGATGATTTTTATATGTGAATTTTTATTTAATTATCAATATCCATATACATACTAATCAGATGAACATTCTCTTGAGTCTCTGGAATGATATGAGTTCTTGATATAGATTTTTTCTTTTATCTAACCGGCATCGATGGGGACATTATTTTCTATCGTAATAGGAATCATATGGATAATTTAAAATCATTTCATTAATAATTTTTTTGAAATACTCAATTGGAGGGATATTCATTATCAATGAACCTATGATATCAAAGATATATGCTCAATCATATACATTAACTCAAGTATCATCTGACCAGATAGCCTATCATTATGTGAGTGATATGTAGTATTCAAGATCACAATTGAACCTAGAACTATCCACATCCATTTCTATAACAATGATGTAAAACCGAACATCTTGGTCTAATATACTAGAAATTGGAACTCCATAATGGTGTATTATCTCTTGAACATAAAGCCTTCCTTCCTCGTCAAAAGAGAAGTTCTACCATAATGATAGATACTATGCATCCTTGGTAAAACTATAAATGATCAAACACACTACATCAGTGTCTTTATGGAATCACGGAAATCTTGTCACCAAATAGTTGATGAGGCCATTCCATTTCAACTCAGAAAAGGATAATGATTTAAAAATTATTTTAGTTCACTGGTGCTCAGTATTCACTGTCTCACAAGTAGACCAACGTGTGAAGAAACATTCGAGCAGCTTATTCATACCAAGAAAAAAATACCAATTTTTACACCATAATATATATTGGTATGATGGAGGATAATTAACCAAATCAAGGCATGAGATTCTCATATACACTCTAATAATATATAAGAAGTTACCCACAAATTTCATTGGTATATTTTATTCTATTTTTCATCAACAACCCCATCAGAAGTAGGGTTTTCAAAACCGACAGTCTACCTAAGGATGAGGTCGTTATAATCTGATAAATGCCTCATCCGAAAAATCTTTCTATGGGAGGATTTCATTCTAAGAGATGCCAATATTGGTTTCCCTGGATGTTCGAGAACCTCAAGGTGTATCTCAGAAAATTGATCCATCAACTACCACTCACTATTGACCTCCATTAGGGTTTTCCTCTATTCATTCCATATCAAGTAATTATATATGGTATTATTATTTCTAAGTGTTTAATAATTAAAAAAGTCAATGGACTACAAGTACTTTACCCACTTTCAGTACCTAAGAAACATGATTTTCTCTAGAATATGTATTTGATGCTCTTTTTATTCATGTAAATAATTAAAAAAATCACCCAATAGATAGTTACATCAATAGTGTGAGGCATGAAATATGGCTTCTAACTTAGGGTCATGTGTAGTGAAATTATACTCATGAGGCCTTAACTGGTATGAACCGTATTCTACAACTCAATCAACCTTCATAAGATGTTCTACTAGACCAATACCTGAAGAATCATAATAAAAGGTACAATTTCTACCCAATATAAAAGAATTAGAATCATCACCAATGTTTGTCTCTATTCAAACACATAAAAATATTCCTCGCAAGCATCAGTCAAGTCAAATTTCACACCCTTCTTGGAAACATTCATAAGAGGCATGACCAAGAGTGAGGAATTATGGGGAATTTTTTTGTAACAACCCTCCATCACTATGAAATTATGTATATCAAACACATTATTAGGTTGATCCTAGGAAACTGTAGATCTCAACATCTCTTAGATAATAGAAATCCTTACCTCATATATGATATGACCCATGAAGTAAACCCCATTTTTTAGAAAGTGAAATTTAATATGCTTTTCATATAGCTGCGCTTGTATTAATATTTTCAACACGATATTAGGCTGGTAGTCATGGTCATTTCTAGTGCATGAATAGACTAATATTTCATATATGAAGAAAAAAAATTGAATCAAGTAATGGGTGGGAAACCCAATTCGTCAGATCCAAATAGACCTATAGAAAATTCATAATACCGAATGACATAACTAGATTCATGTACAAACCATACCTATTACGGAATTCCATACATGGTATCTATGATTTCCTCACAAGTACATGATGGTATCTTAACCTCAAATCAATCGTAGAGAAAAACATTTCACTATGGAGCTGGTAGATAAGGTCTTCTAAATGAGCTAGTGGATATATGTTTTTCATTGTATGATGGTTCAGTAAGCGTTAATCCATGGATAATCTGTTGGAATCATATGCCTTCTTATATAAAAAATAAAAATGAATACCAAAGAGATGTTTTCGGTCATATAAAACTATTTTCCTCTATATCCCCAAGATAACTATTGTGTTTCTGGAGTTCTATAGGTGACATCCTATAGGGAGGAATGGATAGTATTGCCATAACTAGACCTATGTTGATGGTTAACTCCACTACTCTCTTAGAAATAAATACAGATAAATCGTTAGGGAAGATTTACCTAGAATGATCCCAAATAAAAGGGAATTACAAAATCTACATTCCTTTATCATTTATAAAGAGACCCAACATCTACGTTGTCATGATTTCTGGACCCTAATGCTCATGCTCGGATCATACTTTCATGATATCCCATTTTCCCTTGTGCATACACATGATTCCCTTATGTGTCACGAACCAAGCTGGGTCATCATCTGACCTGACACCTGACCCTGTCTGTGACATGGCCCGAAGGGCATTCTCGATCCCCATGGGGTAGAAACAAGTGTCAGGCACCACAATTAGGTAGTTGTGAATGATTTATCTTAGAAAATAATTATAAACATTTGATATAAACTATGAATGGTAGTCAAATACTTGCAATTGAAAATAGAAGAAGGATGGACAGTTAAACATAAATTCAAGTGACCTCATGGGTCACCACCAAACACATAAATAAGGTTACCAAAAGAGATATCCAAAACTAGAACCCAAAACATAAAAGATAATTTAGGCATTACCACTGAGATTCTAAGTAGGAAATACAAAATACAAAAAGGCCATATGCCACTGCCTTTAATAAGATATCCAAATCAAGATAGTTTGAAAATAAGGCAAAATAAAAAAAATTCTCTCTTTTCAAATTCAAATAACAAGATTTCATTTCCAAGATAATCATTTCACTTCCCTTTTCAAAATATGTTTTGATTATGAGTTAAAAATTTGAAATTAAAGGAGACAAATTTAGATTAAAATATGGTTTTCACAAAAGAGGTGACAAGCACGAAAAAACTAAATTGAATATTGTATTAGAAGAACCATGGGAAGTCCCTAAGAATATAGTGTTAGTTGGGGACCTATGATATTCGTGTCTCAATAAAACATGGCTTAGAAGGCCACGACCCTCAGAAAATGTGGCTTAGAAGGCCACGACCCTCTAAAAATGTGGCTTAGAATGCCACGACCCCTAGTCATTCATAAGTTTAGTTAGTGTTTCAATCGTCAAACCTACTGTGAAACCGGGTCAAGTCACCTCTCAACCACTATCCCACAAGTCCTAATTCAACCACCTAGATACTCAGGTTTCCCATTGTGCTCTATTTTATGTGGTGGTGATTTTTTATCAACCAAACCTAAATGTACACAACACTTTCTTTATCCAAAACTCATTCAACCTCTCACCACCATTTTCCATCCTTATGTGCATTCCAATTCTTTCACTCCACACAATGTATAAGCATCAAAACTGGGCACTTATCATAAATCACATTTTAACACTTGAATTACATTTCTCAAACTATGGGGAATGCCTCAAGAGGGATTTTAAAATATTGTAAACCATTTTCAAAGTGCCAACATGCCCCATTAATTTAAAAAAACATTACCAATCCGAAAAATATGTTAGTCAACATATTAAAGTTCCAAAAATCTTCTAAGAAATCCATTTGTGCTACCAAGGCACCACACTTTTAAAAACATGCTTAAAATAAATCAAACCATTAAAGAAAGGAAATTTTCCAATTAGCCCCATATTTGTTCCAAAAATAAATAATTCTTACAAAATAACCAAAACACATACATCCAACTTTTCAAAGTCTTTCACTAATCAATTGTTTTTTAAAAGTTAACCTTCAAAACACACTTTATAGACACTTATTAAAAATTACTATAAGGATTTTTGCATTTCAAAACCAATTTAGCATAAAAAGAGTATTAAATTCTCCAAATATGGTTGGGATCATATATCAACAAGAAAAACACACGTTGAAAACTTTATAAATTATGAATAGAGAATGAAGAACCATTTTTCGAAGAAAATACTTCTAATAATTCAGTATGTCAATCTAGAAAATATATATAAAATAATATTATACATTTTAAATATCAAAAAGAGAACCATTAAAAATTACGGGATGTCTAATTATAAGCGTCACTAACAATTTTCAAAGAACATATATATTATTTAATCTTGAAAACACTTTTTAAAGCAATAAAGCATTTATAGAATTCAAATTGAAGGCATATGCATAGGGGACCATCCTCAAAACATGCAGCTTTTGAGAAGGGCAACTAGACACCGCTTTACCTACATACATATACATTTTCATGTATATGTATCTACAAAGGTCCTTACTACTAAGGACTAAAACCCCCAAGGATGGGACCAATAACTATAAACATAATTTATTAAAGGATATAACACATAATAAATTTGTAAAACATTTGAAATATCACATCAAAGGTTTAATCCAATAAAACACTCAAAACAACTTTTCTAAAACCAAGTGATCCATGACGAAACACCAAAAAAACATGATAAAAAAGAACTTTCAGCCCTTGCGCAACATAATAAACCAACAAAAATGTTTATAAAACACTACGAAAAGCTCAATATGGGGTTTCAAAAATCAACACATTCTTATCAAATAAACATGATAGTAAACACAATAAAATCATATTAAACCTTATGTAAAACTATATTCACACCAAGAAAACTAATCTATTAGTATACTAAATTAATTAAATAAGAAAATTAATTCATCAAAAAACACAAATAGGCAGAAACATATACCTTTGGCATCGAAGCTTCGTAAACATGGTGCGCTAACTCTTCTTCCTGACAACATCTCTACGACAACATCATATTTAAAGATAAAAATAAGACACTGAACCAAATTCATCACAATTGGACCCTAAAAACATAAATACCTAATATAAAACTCTACTATAGGAAGAAAAAACCCCATCCATGTGGAATAGACATACGAAAGTGGTTGCATGTGGTTTCTCGAGCGTAAAAAGGAGGGTTCCATGCTGGGGGTCGCACGCCCAAGGGGAGTCCTTCCAGAGAAGCACCACTGGAAAAGAGCATGAGGGGTGTGGCTCATCGGGATTGTTCGCCGGGTGGTTTGGCTGAGAGTGTGGGGGCGCGAGGGAGGTCGTGTGCGTGGGTCGAGGCCAGAGGGGTTGTGGTCTGTCGGTTTGATGGTAGTTGGTCTAGCAAGGAGTAATAAAGGGGAGGGGTGATCTGCACCGGAGGACGTCGCGCCGTGCCGGAGGAGGTCATGCCACTGGAGGTCATGCGTGAGGAGGTCGTGCCAGAGGAGGTCATGCCAGAGGAAGGCAAGGGGAGGGGCTTAGCAGCATGGGTAGGGTTAGGAGGGGATAGGGGGGTCGACAGGGGGAGGGGAGGAGAAAGATGAAAAAGAGGGAGAGAAAAACAAAGGAGAGGAATCAAAAATACAATGTAATAAACAAAATAATAATAATAAATATAAAGGAAATAAAATAAGATTTTAAGAGGAGAAAAAAATACAAATTAAAACTAACTATAAATCATAATAAAAAAAATACAGTGACGTTAATAATTTTATAATAATGTTAATGATTTAATAAAAATAATAACCAAATTAAAATACTAAATGAAATAATAATAATAATAATAATAACATATTCTGAATTATTAACTTAAATAATAATAATAATACTTAGAATAAAAGTTAAATAAAATAAGTAATAGCAAAAATAATTGCATCAACTATTGAGTCTGGACACCGCGCACAAGCTCATGCGTAGTCACGACATAGTTTCCTGCCAATGAAATAATAAATTTTATCATAATATTTTTTCTTATTAATGTTGGGTATTACACACTCTCGCGTGTATGGTCACACACCTGTATAATATCAAAAATTTCTTTAAAATTGAACTGGTTCAAACTGCAACTAAAAAGCGAGACCCAAAATAATTAAATTAATAGGAAGTGTTGGTCGAGGTGTGACACTTCTCCCCACCATGACACATTCTGACCTCAAAAATCCCCAAAATACTTAACCAAGCAAAGATTCCAAGAAAGACCCTGAAGATACCTAAAACCAAACTCAGTCACCCGAATATCGGGCATTCAGAACCCCCATGACCTGAAACTCCAAATATCTATAAACCAAAATCACCAAGAAAAACAACCAGCAACAACGAATTCACCACAGAAAGAACTACAACATGGAACACCCAGACCCCTATCTTAGGGATCACTATGGTTGCTCGAGATCTCTAAGAACACTCATCAAGTGACCCATTATCTGAGCTACCCAATTACCATGGTCAAGGTTCGTCAGAGTATGAGTAAAGGGTTTCCACACCCAGCTCACTCTGAGGACAATTGGTTTTCTACAATTTCATCCTATAGTTGTCTCCCCAACATATAAGGGTTCTCATCAAAAATTGGTTCTTCAGACAAAATAAACTCAACAACCCGGACAAACATCTAACACTGGATTGACCATCCTAGCATGCTATGTTTAACCAACCAACACAAGAGGTGTTGCTGGTGACACCTGAGGTGGGTCTCCCCACCATTATAGAATTTCATAACACCATGGATCCCGCGTCGGTATTCCCTGTTTACATTGAGCAATATTGATTGAACCCTTAATCAAAAACATGCAAAAACAAGATGACCTACATAGATGATTTATACACTCTCCAACATTCCGTCACATGATACAGTTTTGATAGAAGGAACCTATAACCTAGAAGAAAACTAGATAGGCACATGTTAATCCCAAAAAACAAAAGTATATCTGAAACAAGTGAAATCTCATCCCATAACCTTCCACCGGAAGGTTCAAAGTGCAAGCCTACTGGATTTACAAGGATATTGATGACCAAAAAAAGGAGACAAGGGTTTATGCCACTCACAGTGAAAATAAAGCCTTTAAAGTTAATACCATAGTAGGAAATTTTATGTTGTTCCCCTCCCAACATTGCAGACACAAGTCTGACAAAACACGCACCACGTCTGATGAGTTTTTAACTACGCACAAGCTTCACCATGGGACCTATTCTTGGGGACCTTATTTATAAAGAATCTACGACCTCACAGTCATAGGCTGACCACCTCTGACTAGAACTTCCTCCCCAGGAAGAGTAACCTACATACATATCCTCATGTCCAAAGCCGCCACTCCGTCAATATACCAATTGAGATAATCCGCATATGACATAGAGTTCCCTATTGACCACACTAGAGATAAGATATTGAGTGGTCTATCAAACGTGTGATGCAAAATGATAGAAGGGGAACTCCAAGAATATTTTCCATTAGTTAAAACTTTTCATCAAATGAGGAACCTTCACTTACCATATTATCAACAAGACAAAAAACTTGTATAAGTTTTAAACTAGGGGTTCCACACTACCTATGGGGAGTGTGGAACTAGCTCATCAGAAAGGTCAAGACACCTCCTTTGCCCCCTGTTGACTAGTTGAGCTCCATTAAGATCAACCACTTTCCCTCGCCTTCGTTTCATTAGGTGCAACCTCAAGATAAATGTAGTCTTGAGGATCTCTCAATACATCCTCATTTATAGCGAAATTAGACGATCATCATTTATGTGTCTAGTAATTCTCCTACAAACACAATCGAGACAAATTACACCCACACAAAAATCATAGATCCTCCAAAAATGAAGACACACACAACTTCACAATGCATTCAACAATACTCACTCAACAAAAACTTCTACAAAAAACTGACTCAACCAAGAAGAACCAAACACTGTCACTCCACTGAGAGTCTGGGCTAAGCCATGATCCGAGAGACTTGCTGGAAACCCATTGGACATTTATAGGGGGCATAACATAAAAAAGAAACAAAAAACCCATCTACAAATCCAAACACATCACAAAAAAACATCCACATACCAGACACAAATCAAACAATTTCAATTTATAACATCATTTCATTCTTAAATAAAAACACTTTCTAGAAAACCCAAGCACAGTACAATAAAACCCAAAAACTCTTTTGAACTAATCACTTTCACTCTAGAATCAAAACCATTTTCCAATTTTAAAAACCATTTAAGCACAAAAACCCATTTTCCAGGAAACAATAACCATCCATAGAAATCAGTCACTCACCACTGATATTCCATGATGCCTCACAAATCTGCATTTTTGTGCCACTCAGTCACCCATACAATGACCCACCAACTATCCATTAATCACATCCACATTCACATGTGATCACCCATAAGAATACAACTTTATAGAAAGAAGGCTACTCTGCTATCAAAAATAAATTCTTAATATCTAAAAATACCTTTTTTTCCAAAACAATTTCAAAAAATCAAGGAAATTTTCTAGAATGATTTCCATTTTAAAACAAACCACTTAAATAGTAGATAACCCAAGACATTATTTTAGAAATTTGACTTTGGAAAATCAAACTCCAAAATCCATAAATAAGGTTCAAAAGGACATTCCCCAAAAATCATGTCAAAGTCGCATCAAGTGAAAAATAATAGCAACCCCAAAGTTCACTTTGATTTTAAAAGAAAGCAATTTCGTGCCAATCACAAAATGGAAGCAAGACATCATGACACCAAACCACCTGGATGGAGAACTAGTGTCATGCCTAATAGGAATACGTGGTTTAGCCGACCATTCCCTTGGAAAGCGCCAACCACTAAGAGTGTCGAACAGTACTCTCAATCCTTACATGGGTCTCTCATCAATGTGAGACTGCACGTAGTACCAGTTTACTCCTACTTTCATCCCCCATCCAAACAGAGCAAATCCAAAACTTATATCACACACTACCCCTAGTTACATGAGGATTGGAATGAGAAAGGGATCAGGACACTCTTCTAGCACTTACCCTTCGAGTACCAACATTCTTATCCATGATCTACCTGACATCCCAAATAACAAGAACACAAAACTTCTCTGATACCATTTTTTCATGAACCAGGTCGAGTCTTCATCTGACCCAATAAACGACCTGGTCTGTGACATGGCTTGAAGAGAATTCCCGATCCCCATAGGCTGGAAACTAGTGCCGGGCAACACAATGAGGGAGTTTGGAATGATTTAGCCCAGAAAAGACATATAAACAATGGACATAAACTAATCAAGGTAGTCAAATACTTGCAATTTAAAATAGAAAAATGATAGATAGTTAAACATACATCCATGTTACCTCATGGGTCACCAAAAAACACATAAATAAGCTTACTGCAAGCGGGATCGAAAACTAGAACCTGAAACTGAAAAGATAAAGTAGGCGTGAGCACCGAGATGCTCAGTAGGAAAACCAAAATACAACAACACCCTATGCCACTGACTTTAATACAAAATCCAAATCATGCTAATTTGATAAATAAGGAATAACAAAATAATGTTTTTCACTCTTTAAAAATTCAAATATCATGATTTCATTTCCAGGAAAAACATTTCCCTTCCCATTTAAAAATAGGTTTTGAGCATGCATTAACATTTCAAAATTAAAGGAAACCAATTTAGATTAAAATAAGGTTTTCAAAAAAGAGGGGACATGCACCAAACAAATGAATTGAATAACATATCACATGAACCATAGGAATTCCCTTAGCATCTTGTGTTTTTTGGGGACCTAGGATCTTTCTGTCTCAGTGAAACATGGCTTAAAAGGCCACAACCATCATGAAACATGGCTTAAAATGTGTCAACCCTTAAAAAATTTGGCTTATAAGACCACCACCCTCAGTCATTAATATGTTTAGTTAGTGTTGAAATCTTTAAACCTGCAATAAAACTGGGTCATGTCAAATCTGGACCACTATCCCACAAGTCCTCATTCACCAACCTAGATACCCAGGTTTCCCATTGTGCTCTGTTTCAAGTGGTGGTGATTTTTTATCAAGAAAACATAAATATACACAACACTATGTTTATCTAAAACTCATTCAACCTCTCACCAATATTCTACCTCCTTAAGTTCATTCTCCCTCTTTCACGCCACACAGAGAATAAGCGTTAACACAGGGCACAGATCACAAATCACATTTTAACACTTTCATTACATATCTCAAACTAGGGGGAAGGCCTCCATAGGGGTTTCCCAATTTTGTAAACAATTTTGTAAACAATTTTGAAAGTGCCAAATGGGCCCCATTAATTTAAAAAGAACATTAACAATCAGAAAACCATGTTTCTCAACATCGTTTTGTTCCTAAAATCTTTATAGAAATCCATTGAGAAACCAAGGCACCACACTTATAAAAATGCTCCTAAAATAAATCAAACCATTGAAGAAAGAAAATTTACCAATAAACCCACGATATGTTCCAAAACTCATGCATTCTTAAAAACTATCCAAAACATGAACTTCCATCTTATAAAAATCTTTCAGAAATATATTTTTATTAAAAAATAAACCTTCACAACAGATATTCTAGCCACATAGGAAAACCCACATTAATGATTTGGCATTTCAAAACAAATTTATCATAAAAAGGGTACTACATTTTTAAAAAATGGTCGAGATCATATATCAAAATGAAAAACACAAGTTGGATAATTTATAAATTATGAATAAAGAATGAAGAACCATTTTTCATAAAAAACACTTCTACGAATTTAGCGTGTCAATCTTGTAAGCATATCAATAAGAATACTATACATTTTAAAATGTAAAAGTGAACTATTAAATATAAAGAGATGTCCACCGCTATGCATCACTAACAATTTTCATAGCACGTATATACTATTTAATATTTGAAACACTTATTAAAGAAATAAATCATTTTTGGAATTCAAATTCAAGGCATAGACATAGGGGACCTTCCATAAAACACACAGCTTTTGACAAGGTAAACACGAGAGTACTTTACCTACATGAATATACATTTTCATGTATATGTAAATACATCGGTCTTTATTGTAGATGACTCAAACCCCCAAGGATGGGACCCCTCACTATACACATAATTTTAAAACGGAGGTAAACACATAAAAAATTTATAAAACATTTTAAATATCACATAAAAGGTTTACACTAATAACACACATAAAAAATACTTTCTAAAACCATGCACACCATGACGCAACACCAAAAAAATGATAAAACTTAACTCGTAGACCTTGCGTGACATAATAAACCAAAACAAAGATTATAAAACATTATGAAAATATCATCATGGTTTTTCACAAAATCAAAACATTAATATCAAATAAACACGTTACTAAACACATCAAAATTATATTAAACCATTAGTAAAACTATATTAACATCAATAAAATTAATCAATGAGTATAATAAATTTATTAAAGAAGAAAATTAATTCATCAAACAACCCATATAAGCGGAAACACATACCTTCATCATCAAGACATTGAAAACATGGTGTGCAAACTCTTTCGCATGACAACCACACCACAGAAACCTCATATTAAAAGCTAAAAAAAGTCACTGAACCAAATTCATCACAATTGGACCCTAAAAAAATAAATACCTAATCTGAAACTCTACTAGAGGATAAAAACCCATAAATGTGTAACAAACCTGTAGAAGGGGTTGACAGAGGTTGGCCAAGCGTGACATGGAGGGTTCTGTGTTGGGGGTCTCATGCACAAGAATATTATTTTATGGGAGGCACCGCTATACATGAGCAGGATGGGTGCGGCTCATCAGGTTGGTTCTTCAAGCAGTTCATCTAAGAGGGAGGTGGCGCAAGGGAGGTCATGCGTGTGGCTGGAGTCGGGTAGAGCAGTGGTGTGCCGGTTCGATGGTAGCAGGTCTGGAGAGGAGGAGTGAAGGGGAGGGGTGATCCATGCAGGAGGACTCCATGTCGCGCTGGAAGAGGTCATGGAAGAGGGGGCCACACTAGAGGAGGTAGTGCCGGAGGAGGCCCCACCGGAGAAGGCCACGCTGAAGGAAGGTAAGGGGACAGGCTTAAAGGCTAATAGGGTTAGGAGGGGAGAGGGGGTCCCGCTGTGAGGGGAGAAGCACAAGAGAGCGGGAGAAGAAGGAAAAAAGAGAAAGAGAAAAAAAAGAGAGGAAATAAAAATAAAATAAAATAAATAATTATCATAAATAATTGAAAGGAATTAAAATATTAATTATTGTTCTGGAAAAAATGAAATAATGAATACAAATAACTATAAATCATAATAAAAACAAGACAGTGACATTAATTATATTATAATATTGTTAATGATTTAATTAAAATAATACACTAATTAAAATATTAACTAAATTAATAATTATAATAATTATAAAATATATTAAAATATTAACTTTAATAATAATACTATGAAAGACAACTAAAATAATAAAACAAGTCGAAAAAATAATTGCATGAACTATTAAGTATCGACATCGCACACAAGCTCATACATCGTTATGACATAGTCTCACACCCGTGAAATAATAAATTTTATCATAAAATGTTTTCTTATTAATTTTGGGCACCACACACAGTCACCCGCACAGGCGCACACCTGTATTTGATCACAAATTTTTTTAAAATAGAACCGGTTCAAACTGCAAAAAAAATAGTGTGACCCAAAATAATTAAATTAAAATTAAGCATATTTCAGGGTGTGAAATTATGTGGTATGAAAACTTTGGATGATTGTAATCAAAATTGTATTCGCGAGGGACTAAAAAGTTTATATTGAGAATGATGTCAAACCATGTTATCTAATGATCAAGAAATTACATAGGAAATGGTACACACCTATCTCAAGTGGCACTCCCAATAATGGAATATATTCTTAAATTAGATCCCTTGTGGTCGGAGAATATTCATCATTCCATTTTCATACCCAATTTATAGTCCCTTAATTTCCAGAGTTACAAAATATAGAGAATACTGTGATGCACCTATATAAAACATGAATGAACCAAATTTAAAGGTTACTAGAATAATATCTATAATGGTAGATAGCCAGTGACTGTACTCCCAATGTGTTGGCTATAATTCATAGTTATGGAATGAAATGTGACATTGAGATGTGGCCGGACTATCCTTGTCCAATCTAGTATTCCAGCAAAGAACTTATGTAGCATAAGTACCATTCTCATGACCACCCCTTCTGTATGATCGGTCAGTATAAGACAACATTACCACCTAATGTAGAGTCAATAATCATGATCCGGAAAAAGTTTTCCACACATATCGTCACTCACTACATATTAAATAATTAAATAAACATAAATTCTATAGGCCTCACATTCTATGACAATACCAGTACTCGAATGGGATCAGAACGACCCTAGCACACCCTGAGAGGGGGGGGGGTCATGGTGTCATCTTTTTGTCCCGTTTATTTGATATTTTTCCCACATAGGTAGGAAATAAATTAAACATATATGATTGATATGTGAATTAATAGAAACATTTACACAATGAAGGAATACACATCACTTTTACATGGTTCACCACTAACAGCAATGTCAATGGAGCACACATCGATAGGTTTCCGGTCGTACAAAATTCCACTATTCATTAATAGTAGTTGATTACAAGGTATCGTTGTAGTAACTCTATCGTAGTAACACTACCTTTAAAGAGGATCGAGGATAGATCCTTTATTCCCTTAGATCACTTTTGTAGACTTCCCCCGGTGCACTGCCTTAGAGAGGTCTTCAATCAGTTTATTGACTTGAAGGTCGCTTCAAAATATATGCATGGAAGTATTTGTCTCCTTTTCAGTATGATATTTTTCTGGCATCAAGGTTCAGAGTTTAATATATTTAACATTAAATATTATTATCTATTTCAACAACCCAATGTACTAAGAGTTATTGTTCTTCTTATCCAGAATAAATTTTTTTATGATTATTCAAACACTAAAAAACTACTCACTAGGAATCATCATAATAAATCCTTTTTATTCCATCTCTGCATCCGACCATTCATGTGACAATTTAGATATGACCTTCCTATTACCATTTTTACACATGTTCTCCCTTGGTTTATGAATATTGTCTTCAAAATATTCACGTATGCATGTGCTATCATGAATGTATACACTTCATCTTCTACTTTATTTTGTAAAGGCCCAAATGGATATGGTTCCTTTATGGACACATGAGAACTCATTTCTCATTTTATTAGCACTATATTTGGATATTTTTTAACTTTAATTGAGTTTTTCTTCAAATAATGCATATAAATGCATGCACTCACTTCTCTTCACCATGCACAATCTTCCTTCTCCCATTCTCAGCACACACTTTTCACCTTGATTTGTTTATATTTATAAGTATGTGATTTTATTCAAACATCAATGTGTGCATTTGGGTGTGGAATGGTGTTCTTGTTATCCTCTTACAAACAAGGGTATAAATATCTCTTATGCACATGTGTGGTCATCTCCAATACCAAACAAGATGATTCGCGCCCCTTCCTTGCATAAGGGATGTGAGGGGTTCCTTGGCATAGGATGTTCGAACCTCCTTTTCATACCACGTGGTACGGAGTTATCCAATTCATCTAAGTAGAGTTGGATCGTTGGGCCTCCCCTTCGTAGAACCAGTACGGTATGCAGTATAGTTTCCTCACTAGCCTATAATGGTTCATGGGAACTCTTTTCGTGAACCAAGAACATTTTACAGATCTCCTACCTCAAATACAAATTTGGTACGCGGTTCCTTGCTTTTATAACCCAAGAGGTATGTGGATGTCCTTCTATTCATAGAAAATAGTTGTTCATGGTTTATTCTCCATGAACACAGAATAGTTCACAGGTCTTGCTTTCCCCTTGTGAACCATAAGATCAGAGATACTCTTTTTCTCAAAACAGGATCCCTCAAAACCATGGGGGCATCAACCTCTTCTCGAATCGGTGAGCTTATTTTTATAAGTAGTGAATAGTTCTATTCCACATCCAAAATACGTACGAAACATTCATCAAGATTCTTAATTGAATAATCATGATATTTTGTTCTTTAATACCTTCAATCTCATGTGGATATATGTCGCATATCTTGGATGTTTCTTTTTTGAAACTCACGGCTTTCTCGCTGATCATTCATGTGTGCAAGATGGCATGTGTCATTTTTCAAATCCCTTCTTGAATCCATGTGGACTTAGAAACATATTTTTCCTTTCCCAATCACTTGTTAATCTTATCATTTTCATGCATGAAAATTTACTTTCTTGCATGTTTCTGTAGCATCAAAACTATCATTGGGGGTTTAAACTAATCTCAATTGATGCCTAGAGTGGTGAGATCATTGTTCGGCTCTAGCACTGGTTTGCAGGTGCATGTGGGTGTCTGGAGGTTGAATACAACCTCAGTGGAGGAGATTGGATGACACTGGTTGAATCATACATGGCTTGGGGAATATGAACAGCTTATATTATATCATTGGACACAGGATGCGATGTATGGCTCAGATCATTCGTGGAATTTCATGGCTGGATTATATTAGATTATTCATTAAAATCATCTTCCGACATCGAAATGGAGTCTTAGATATCCCATATTTTTTCAATCAATCTACACAGACTTAGTGTGAGATTACTCCTCTCCCCTTCCAGTGCTGTCCCACATCGGTTTCCCTCATGAGTGCTCCTAGAGCCCACTCTACCTCCTTGGTCACACTAATAAGACCCAAAATCCAGACCTTGAGGCTTATACATAGCCCCCATGAACCTGTTTTAGGCTATTTGGGCTTCCTTCTCTATTGGCGTGGTTGACCCCTTTGGTCCCGCATGATCCTTGGGTTGATGCTCACTGGCTTGTAAGTGGGATGACCCTATATCTAGGTAAGACATATAAAAATACTTATTATAAAAGTAAGTATGCATTGAAATTCAATGCCACTTTATTTCTCAAAACCCATGCATGGACGTCATGAAATTAAAAGCCTCCTCACACCCTCTTCTTCTCCTTTTATTTTAATTTTTCCAAAGAACACTCATGATCAATTCCCCAATCATTGGAATTCCATTATTCATATCACCTATGATAGTTCCTTTATTCATTTCCATCATCATTGACATCCATTGACACCCATTGTCAACAAATACTGTCTTCATACGCAAAGTTCTCCAAAAAATATATCCCTTTGTGTTTGTTGTCAGTACATAAACGTTATCTAAAATGAGTATGTCAATGTCATAATGAGACTCTTCTATATTCTCTCTCCCTTTCACTTTTCAAATTTCATTTCACTTTATCCCCCCCTTATTAAAATGAAATACACTGTTTATGGTATAGAGGGTATCAGTCCATACTTAAGAAATTGTGTCATCGATTATTTCACTCTATGTATTCTTGATCAATGCATGATGTAGAAAACAAGAGGGGTTGATCTATACAATATAGTAGTCCATTATCCCTTGATCGTGATACCTCATTTTGATGAGAACTCATGCACATGTCTTGGTGGGCCTTTACAATTTCGGTATTTCACTGATTGATTTAGTTACATACCCTATGTAGAATAATTTATATTTTTTATAAATAAGTATGAGGGATTTATTAATTATTTATTTCCAATGATATGATCTTCCGAAAAACATCGGAGTAATGGAATTTGATTCCAACAGAGGGTGATACTTAATTGAAATAATATCTCTGGTAACTTCTCTATTTGTCTCCCCCTCAAGGGAACACTTATCATGTTCTCCCCCCTGAGTGCTTGCTTCAACTTCAATTCCCTATAAACTTATTACAATACACAATGTGTTAAGGGAACATGGTGGATCATACTTGCTTCTTCAATATGAGCTGGAAGGCAGAGATGATTTTCTCAACCAAGATGCTTTATTTTCCCCGTTCCTCACACTTGCACATTTGATCATCAGT
Organism: Viscum album; assembly: GCA_963277665.1. NCBI lineage: Eukaryota > Viridiplantae > Streptophyta > Magnoliopsida > Santalales > Viscaceae > Viscum > Viscum album. The sequence continues at coordinate 1,259,992,420 of OY728145.1, read as the reverse complement.
TATAACTTTGGTTGTGTGTATTTCAACATTTCTTCCATATTTTTGAGTGTGCTTCTTCTCTATTCAATATCTTTCAAGGAACTAGAATCTCATGGTGCTACATTAATCTTATTGAGGAATTATTCTATGGATGAAATAAATGTACTATAATTCTTAATATTGTGACCATCCTTATTGAACCTCACACATAGAAATTGTCTATATTCATGTGGAATCTTATTGTTTCCTATAACACTAGCCTTAGCTTATGCATCTCCTTTCATTCTCATTCCTTCCTAATCTTCTGGCCAGATAACCAGTATGTCTCTGGGAACAATGAAAGTATGTATTGATTTTCCACATGGGATCTTCAGAGTGTCATCATTATTAGGAATTATTTTGGATGTACCACTCTTTATCTTTTTGAATTTTGAAACCAAGGACTTATCACCATTCTTTCATGGAGTATTCTAGGTAGAATTTTATTTTGAAAAATTCTTATGCTTTCTTCCCATTGTAGCTTTTAATTTCTTACCTGGCTTCTATGATATTCCTTTCTTATTATCTATGGACATATGATGAGGTAATCATGATACATTATTGTGACCACTTCTATTGCTTACATCACAGATGATTTATATCATTCCAAATATATTTGTGGTATTCATATGCTTTTGGATCTGTTGATGTGGATTTTTTATCTTTGGTTTTCTACCTTTTTACATAGGATTTATCTGTGCTTTTTCTTTTAATGAATTTTACCAACAATCTAGTGCATAATGCCAAAATCTGATGCATCACCATCATTGAACAGAAAATCATATCTTTTCGATATCTTCTGTATAAGGTTGTTGGTCCTTCTAATTAATGTGATGTTCTCTATCTGGGTTACCATCTTTTAGCTTCTTCATATCCAACCTAGCCATGGTGGTGGGTTTTTTCTCCTCACCTTCACTCATCCATACTTGTTTTGAATTTTTCGTTGATCCTACACTTTTAGTAGAAACATATTTAGAAACAGTAGTACAAGTTGGTATGGATGATACCTTCACATTGTCAACTACTTCTGACAGATAAATGAGTAAATTCATGATATTATTATCACATATTGGAGGTATTTCATCTTTTTATTCCTCTAATGAGCCTTGAGTACTAGAATCAACTTATTCATTATTTTAGGAAGTCTCAATATGTGCCCTCTCATGATTGGTCAACTTGGCTTCCAATTTTATAAATTCCATAATTAGGATGATCCTTTGATCATAAATCATGATCACCTTCTCATCACAAGACTTTTTTGATCTTTCAACCCCATATTATTGCAACGTGACTTTGGTATGTAACAATGAGTCAAGTTCATTGAATTTAATTGATGTTTCTTCTTGATTTAGAACCTTCACTTCAGTGCTTTTTTTAGCTTATATTTAAATTCATGGATCTTTTCTTCTAGAGTATTATTGACCCCCAATTTCTCTTAAATGGATTAAATTCATCTGAAAATATTATAACATTTTGACACTTTCTATACCAAGCCTTCCTCTCTATTATAAGCTTCTCTTCAGAATTGTGTAATATCATCCTGCATACATTGAAATAGTCTAAAAATAGAAGTAACTCATTCTCCAGGAATATCATTCATATTGGTTCTTAATTTATCATGATCACCTAGAAATGAGATAGAAGTGTCTTCTTTTTCTCTTGTAAAAACATGATCCACCTTATTTTTACATTCCAAAACTGATGTTCCTTCATTAATGTAAGGGAATGGAGAACTAGACACTGCATATTGTTTGGACAAGAGATACTTCTTCAACTACTTGTTCTCATCATTTTCAGGTTCATCATGGTCTTTGTGGTTATAGACTTGTGCTCGGAGAAAACTAAAATTTCATCCAAAATGCTCTTCATTTTGGACTCAGTAAATAGAAACTTAAATCATATTCATAAAAGAGTTATTGATGAGTATCCAACATATTTAAACCTTTTCCTCTGATACCAATTGAATGACCCTAGGTCACCCTGATGGGGGGGGGGGGGTGAATCAAGGTTTCAACTTTTTCCCCCATTTAGTAGATCTTGTTCCCATGTTTGTAGGAACTCAATTAAACCATTATGATGGATATTTATAGAAGTTAAAAAATTCACATTCATAAGGACAAAACAACACTATTACTTAGTTTAGCACTATAGGCTACATTCAAAAAGCATACGTCGAGAGGCTTTTGGCCATAACTATTTCCACTATTTTTCACGAGATGTATATTAAAATGTTCAAGTATAGTAACTCTATCCCATGACAACTGCCTATAAAACGGTTCATAGAGAGCTCTCTACTTCCCTCAGATCACTTCAATAAACTCCCCTTGGCACACTACCATGGAGAGGTCTTCAATCTATTTATCAACTTGAAGGTTACATCAATATATAGACATATAAGTCCTTGTATGGTATTCAGGATGAGACTTTTCTTGAATAGAGGTATAGATTTTATGCTAATTAACGTTCAATATTCTTCTCCAGTTCGACAACTATAACTACAAAGAGTTCATGTTCTTCTTGTCCAGAATCACAATTTCTTTTGTTATTATTCAAACATTAAAAAATAGCTCATTGGGAGTCATTTTAAACAACCCTTATTCTTCCATGTATGCATGTGACCATGAATGTGACAATTTTGATATTATATTCATATTCAATTATTTACAGAAGTGCACCCTTAGTTTAGGATGCTTCTCTTCAATGTATTAATGTATGCATGTGCATGCATGGATACATACATTTCCCCTTCTACTTTCTTTTGTGAAGTTCCAAATTGATATGGTTCATCTAAGCACACACGTGACATCTTTTCTCATTTTCATTTCACTTCATTCTGATATACTTGAGCTGTAATTTTCTTCTTCTTCAAATCATGCATATGAATTCATGAAATCACTTCCCACAACCATGTACAATCATCCTTCTCCCTTACTCAACACACACCATTCACATTGATTTGATTATATTTATAATTTTATGATTTTATTCAAACATCAATGTGTTCATTTCAGAATGGCATGGTTTTCGTATTATCCTCTTACATACCATGGTAATAGAGGTCTCTTATGAAAAAGTGTGCTTGTCTCCTGGTCCAAACATAATGATTCGTGGCCCCTCCATGCATAGATGATGCACGATATTCCTTTACAAAGGATGTGAGGATCTCATTTGCATACAATGTGATATGTGGTTCTCCAATTTTTCAATGTATACTTGGTTGGAAGGACCTCCTCTCCACAGAACCAGAATAGTACGAGGTACTATTTTCTTATGAACCTAGAATGGATTGCGGGAACTCTCTTCATGAACCAAGAATAGTTCGCAGCTCTATTTCCATGCATAATGAAGCCGTACACAGTTCCCTACTTCACGAACCGAAGTGGTAGACAGAACTCATTCTCTTCGTGGAACCAGAGTGGTTATCGTTTTACACTTCATGAACCTAGAATGGTCCGTAGCTCCTGCATTCCCTTTACAAGCTGGAAGATCATAGATACTTTGTTTCTCAAAATACGAGCCTTCAAAAACGTTGGAGTAGGAACTTCTTCTAGAATTGGCGGGTCTCTTTTTATAATTAGAGATATGATCTATTCTACATCCAAAATCTATATAAAATGCTCTTCAAGATTCATCCTTGAATAATTGAGATCTTCAGTTCACTAATATCTTCAACCCCATGTGGAGATATGCCCCATATATTGGATGTTTTCTTGTTCAATCTTGCAGCATTATCATTGATCGTTCATGTATTATAGATGGAATGTATAATTTTTTTAATCCCTACTCAAATCCACATGTCCTTGGAAACATCATTTGCCTTTTACATTTTCTTCTTCATTGTTTCATTGGCATACATGAAAATGTAATTGTATGCTTGTGTTCATATCATCTAGATAATCATTGTATCCTTGAACTCATATATATTGATGCCTGGAGTGGTGTGATCTTTGTTTGGCTAGATCATTAGTTTTCGGGTTCATGCAAGTGTCTAGAGGTTGAAGACAACCTCATTGGAGGAGATTGGATGGCACTGGTTAAAGCACACACTGCATGGGGAAATTGAATGGGTCAGATTTTATCGCTGTACATGGGATATGAAGTGCGGTGGAGATCGCACATAGATTGAGATTGAAGATGTAGATTATATTGTTCATCAAAATCTTAGCCCCACATCAAATTGGAGGCACTGGAGAGCTAAAATTTAACAATAAAATTGTGCTACTTTACCACCAGATCACTCCTCTCCCCCTCTGGTTCCACCCCGTATCGGTTCTCCTCACGCATGCTCCTAAGACCAAATATTCCTCTGCAGATGCACTCCAAGAACCCACTATGAATACCCAGGGTTTATACATGGTCCCCATAGACCACATGTGGGCTGACCGGGCTGGCTTTCCCATTGGCACGGTCGACCCATGTGGTCCCGCATGATCCTCGATTTGAAGCTGGCTGAATGGCTAGTGGGATGGCCATAATTTTTAGGTAATGCTTATAAAAATACTCCATAGAAAACAATGTATGCATTTAAAATCATGGCCACCTTTGATATCAAAACCCAGGCATTCCCACCTTGCAATTCCAAGCCTCCTCACACCATATTTTTATCATTTTCCTTTACTTCTTCAAAATAAAACATTGGATCAGTGCATAAATCATCTGAATTCCATTCTTTATTAAACTTAGGTGAGTTCCTTTCTTCATGTGAATCATCATTTACAACCATTTTCACCCATTGAAAAAAAATAACTTCAAACCCAATGTGGTCCCAATAGGTTTCTCATACACTGGGTCTTTTTATGGCCTTTCCTTCTCCACATTTAACACACCACATATATATCGATGTATTCCACATGGTTCGTAATGTACACATGTGTACCCATGAATCATCTTTTCCTGTAGGTAGATACATCTCTTCCCTTCATAGACACTAAATTATCTTGGATCACATCATGATAATCCTTTGGTTTTTCCTTAGTGATGTGGGTCTGGATCACTTTATTTGAAAATATTGTCAGCCAAAAAAGTTCTCTTATGATCGGATCCTCATTTCTCATCATAGTCATAATTTCATCTCCAAACAATGTGGGTGTGAAATTATGTAATTTAGTTACGTGATTTGAATATTTCATCACTGAAATCCCGCATTACTGAAGTTAGTTGAACTCTAGAGCGTGGTCCTTTCTTAAGTTATGTAGAAAGATGTAGTAAAAAAGGATGTTTGGATGTCTGAAAAAAACATATCAAAATATTGAAAAACTTTATTTTTTTATGTCCCATAACATTTTAGTGGAGTCACAACTCGTATAATGTGTGATATTGACTCCCCACTCTGGAGGCCTTTTGATAAGCTCGAAGATTGGAATCCTAGACCCTAGCCCTAACTCAATATCTTATGGTTTTCCAACCCTAGGAAGGTGAGAGGATACTATTTCTAGAACTCCTAGTTGAATTATTTCATATTAGGGAATGGTTAGGGATAACTCAATATATATTTCCTAAAAAAAAAGAAAATACCATAAAATTGCTGGTTTCTTCCAAATGGATGATATTTAGGTTGTTCCTCTAGTGGTTCTAAAGGATGTATCATGGGTGGCTCAGGGACCACCCCCTATGGAATGTGGTCACTCCCACATTCATGGTGCATGGAATTAGGAAATAATGGTGGAATAGTTGTAAAATTTCTGTGCACAGTTCTTAGACCATATTTTTAATAGATAGTAAATGTGATAACAAAAAGGGAAAGGTATACAAGATTCCCATAAGTTGAGTCACAAACCCTAGTGAGTTTCTATATCTAGGTATAGGTAGTATAAAAATCCACCAAATTATAAAGAGACAGAACCTACTGCCAACTAGTAAGGCTATGTCTAGGTCAAGGTCTTGTGTTAAACACAAGAGGTTATGATATATAGAGTGTCAAATTCAATGTTTAGGGAAATTCCCTTAACATTGGACATTGATTCTACACCTAGAGGTAAAATTTTTTATTCATTTATTTATTTATGTTAATTAATATTATTTTATGTATAAACATAACAATCCAATTAATTTCATCATACATCTATAATTTATAAGGCCCATATAGTCATTAATAGAAATTGGCATGTCTAGTTACTCCATCATAGAATACACATCCAGAATCAGGGTGTAATAGGCCATACTATGTTATTTTCTTAATTTAAGTCTAGTTTTTTTTTGGGAGTAATTTCCATATTTATTTCCTAGGAATATCTCCATAAAACAAACCTTAATGTAATAAGGGTTAAATTAAGGTTTCATCGTCAATATATGTTAGAAAACACCATTTAGATTCTTTTATGCAATTTAAATGTATAGAATTTTTCATCCTAAAAAAATAGATGAAAAATGAACAGAATAAAATTGAGTTACAAATATTAGGAACATGAAATATAGGAAATACATATAGAATTATATATATATTCCATCGCATAATTAATAGAATTTAATTCCTAGGTTTCCTAATATGATGAGTAAGAAATTCCACCTCATATCACCAAGATAAGGTAATGAAACCCATTATAAAAACACCTATAATAGTAAATGGCTCAAAATGTGTGCTTCACCTGATGGAGAGATATAATAAACTCCAATAGTGAAACCAAAAAAAATAAAAACACATTCAAGGAAATTTGGGTTTCAACTGTATCTGGGTCAGCTAAACTAAGGAACGTTATCATTACCAAATTACATTTTTTTGTGACTCATGTATAACAAAAATAGTATGTAAAAAAGGTAAAAGTTTCTCTGATACCACATTTTTTCATCCCGTATTACATCTTACAGGATGGTTTCTCGTAATGGTGGCCATAAGACCTCAATTGGGCCTCCTCATACACTTTTAGTTTCCAACTAAAGTGAAGGAATAAGGTTATTTTGTGGGTAGACTATGACCTCATAGATCAATGTGAGAACAATTAGAGATATTATATAATAATAGTGGTAGAAGAAAAAATATCTAGGGGACATGTAACCTACCATAGATGAAACTATATCAATATATACATAGTTGAAAATGATATTAATAAAACATGAAATATGAAAATGTAAATAGAAGACTCAAAACTAAAATAGAGACAAAATGAGCTAATCATGATTTCGGGTTACTAAAAAAATGAACACATGATGAAAATGGGAAACATGATTATACCACATAATGTTAAGATACAAAAATTTAAAGAAAATGACATCTTCTACTAGAATCATGATAATATTATTTATTGTCTGCTCCCTTCCTCAATCCTAGAAGTGGTAATAATGCATAAGAAGAAAACTTATTCACACTACATACACATGCAGTCCAGATATCTTCTAGGGTACCAAAGGTAGCCTAAATTGGGTGTGAGATATACTCAGTAGACCACCATAACCTGTGTATCAATAAATCCATCACATGAAATATAAAATGAACATTTTACCATTAATAATAAATGAAATTTAGAATGAGATAAATAAATACATTAGAGTGGGTTCGAATTTCCCCACCCATCAAACTATAGATTTTTCAGACTAATCTGAGTGTTTATGATCTATGAATTAATACACATGTTAATTGACAAACTGAAGGTATAAAAATATGTATAACCACCCATATTCTAATTAACATGGTTAACATTTCCCGATATTCTCAATTTATACTTGTCCTTTTTTATTTAAAATATTCCTTGAACATATAAAGATTCACCATGATCTCATCTATGGTGGAATGAGTGGGACACCATGTATCTATCCTGGGGCTCTATAAATGATCAATAACATATGAGTGTATTTGAGGAGACCAATGAATAAAATCCTTAATGTCACTCCATGCGTAGTGTGATAACAACAATAAAAAAATTCCATATCCTTCATTGGTATCACATGTAAAGGCATGAGTCTCCCTCATGTAATGGTAAAACCATCTATCCACTAATCTCATATATAGGGTCTCCACGAGGGAACCATTGTACCTCATCCTGAGGTATAACTAAATGCATTGTGATCCTTTCATAGACATAGATAGTTTCAACACAGTTCTATTTATAATTCATTATAAATTCTAACAAAAATGAATTAATTGACCATGTAAGTCGATCCTTAATTTAGAATCCCCTCTTTCACCCTTGGATCTATGGTGAAGGATTATTTTGGCTTCAATATTTTTGAAATTAAATTAGGAAAACACTCCTAAAAAGATAATCAAAATAAACAAGGAGCATAATAAATAAAACCAATTTTAGCATGACATGTATATTATAACTCATGGATCACCATGATATTAAACAATTTTAATTAACTCATGGAATTAACTATAAGAAAACACTCCTTAAGGGGTGTTTAGGTAATTTAGAACCAATAAAAAATCACTATAAGGTTGAATACATCCATTGGAGTGGTTTAGGTCAATGTGGTCAACCTTGGTGGTGACTCCGCACATGTTAAGTTCATGACGGGAATGGAAAACAACTCAAGTAAATTTATTTAAAATAATAGAGGTATCTTAGAAAGGATACCGTGGACAAAAGAATGGTTCATATTAATTGGGAGATGCAATTAACGGAATGTAACTAGACCCTCTACCTTAGTTTCATATTCATCCATTGTCCAACATCATCCATGGATTAAATATTAAAAAAGAGCTATCAAACCAATAGTTTAATTCCATTAAAATATGCAATATTTCATCACACCTATATATTAGATCATTTGTGAGAAACAATGTACAACATGAGGATGAGATTTGTAGATCATACCCCAACCATTCCAATGCTTCCAATGGTTATGGATTTAGAGATCAAATAGAGGAGGTAAAAAAATTATTAAATGGATTCAGTTGGATCTTAGGGGAAGATTCATGAGGAGAAACATGTTGGAGAAGAATGGGGTTAACTTAGTAATACATTTTAGTAGTTATTAAAGAATTTCAACCAAACATACATTGGTGCACGATTAGAAAATGGTGCACCAACTATTCTCTCTAACCCATGCACAAAGAGGACCCTTGCATAGCTAGAAATAAGATTTAGTTATCTGTGTAATGTATACAAAAAATTCTTCTTCATATTTTTTGATAAATGTTTTATGGGAATGAGGGCCTCTACGCACATTTTCAATGAATTTATGTAGAGACCTGCTCTCCACTATCTCTTGCAGCATGGTCAGAGAAACTATATATTATGGGATTCACATTTTATGCTTACCTTGAGACCCAGTATTATTTCATAAAATTCATGGATATGAGTTCCAAATAATACTTGGACACACTTGATACCATCTTGATTTCCTTAAAAAATATTCGTAAGGCCAATAAAATGAATTTAAACAAAAAAAAACAACGGTTTACACATTTTTGAAAAGTTGATATGTCAATAAATTGCAGTAAAATTGAGTATTATCAGGTAGTACACATTATAGGGTTGAATTGTGGTCTAAAAAATATTTTATTTTTGTTTTTTGGTCATTTTAAACCTAATAGATTTATTTTACTCCCAGATAAACAAATTTTTTACTTCAAATATGGCAATTAAATATTACAGTTTTCACAATTCAATCTTGTAAAAAATTATGTTAACCTAATTAGAAGATATAAATAATGATTTTTTAAAAAATTGAATCCATTATTTAAAATTCAATTAAAAAAATTGGAAAATATTGATTTCAAATTAATCATGCAGGCGTGATGAGAATGTTGGTCTGGAAAGAGAAGATTTTCAAAAGATTACAATGTATTTATATAAAATGTTAATATTAAATTGATTCCAATGGCCTAATTTGGACTAATAGATACATTATTGAGAATATTTTATTTAAAACTAATTTAAAATTTAATCTTACTTTATAAAAGTTTTAAAAAATGTAATTTTTAATTAATATTCAGTATGTTTTTGTATTTTTCAAAAAAATATTTATTTTCAATAAATTAATAGAAATTTACCCGATACTATATTATTTATTAATATTTCAAAAATTAAATTTATTTTTTCAAATATATTTTTTTAAATTGAACAAAAATTTATTAATTTTTAATCAAATAAAAAAAATTGAGAGGAAACATATTTTCCAAACATATAAAGACTTTGTCCAAAAAAATATGTACTCATTTATAAATTTTTATTAATTATATATAAACATTACATTTAATATTTATTTTATTATTACCATTCATATAGATATGTTTAAAGCAATTTTTATAATGGTCATGTTTGAATAATAATTATAATAAAAATAATTATATCACAATTTTGTCAAAACTCAGGATCTTGTGTAACACAACCTAACCATGTGATTAGTATGAGGAATGAAAAAATTAGTCTTTCAAGTAATGAATGATCAAATATATATTTAATGTAATTAATAATATATAAATGTTGTATTGATATTTTTTTAAATATCACAGGTTGTTACATTATACCCCCTTAAAATGAATTTCACCATAAACATTCATCACTTTATTACCAAAAATGATGATAATTCCACCTCATTACATGATTAAGTTCCCACATAACCTCCTCAATCAGTTTTTTAATGAAAACCAGTAACCATGTATTGGGTCCTTCTATATATACATTTGAATATTCGATCTATAATATAAACTAGTTGTTCCATATGAGAAATATCTTTCTCTAGCCATTTAACCAATTATTTTATTACAAAAAATGGATTTGGAATTTACATATTTAGAAGAGTTGAATAGAATAAATAGTGAACCAAATTGAGTTATATAATAATATATAAGAGGTAATATAAGAACCCAATATGATCAATAGTTTCAACATGTCCAATAAACATAGGTTATAGTTGTCCCTTCTATCACACGATGAGAAATTCATATAAACACCTTATAAAAAGTTTCTATATATATATTGCATCAATGATTATCTGTATAACATTTTATACACCATGTTAATTTATATGTCAAAAAATTTCTATAATTTTATATTTAATTTCATTATATTTCTCATGTCCCAATAGTTTTTTATGGAACAACATTTGAGTACATTGGAGTTCTACAATTCTTTCTATAAAGGGATTCACAAGGATCAATATAAATTCTCGAGTGAAATATATTGTTGTAAGAAAAATTATCTTGAGGATGTTGTTCAATAAAAACACAATTTAAATCCATTAAACTAAATTATATCATACTTTATAAGGTTTTAATTATTACAGGTGACTGATCATCTTTCTAAGGATGATATGCATTAATGAAACAAAACACAATAGCATGATATTACTAAAGACATCAAAGTTTTTTTTTGGTAAAATATAGATCATGATCATAAATATTATAATGTGGTGATCCATTAATAGTTACTTCTTCCATAATATATATTATAGAAGGATTATTAAGAGAGGAGACCTCATTGATAATAGTAAACTATGCAAAACTTGTAAGGTGATCTAATAAAACCCAGAATTACCTCAAAATTGATGATTAGATAAAACCTAAAGGATAAAATTACCTTTAATCACATGTTAAAAATGTGTAAACTAATTTATCATTAAATATAATTTTCAAAAAAACACATACCAATCTAATAGGGTTCTATTTTAATAAATTGGTCTTCAAATTTAAATAAAATTTATAAACTCCCATCATGTAAAACAAAAAAAGTAGTTTCAATGGAATTGAACGTATGTTAGAAATTAATAAAATAATCCCATGACGGTATCTGTATTTAATATGTTAATATTACTCAGAGACATACATGCTTCCAAAATATTATTCACCCTTTATTATTTAAATAAGATATTATCTTATAATAAACAATTCAAATGGATGATTGGGTTCAACCTAGTACGTGATGAATATCTAATTTTAGATCATTTTTCATTAATAAATATAGAGGATGAAATTAAAGGGTCAAAATTAGAAGATATTTTAGTAAATTATTATTTTTAATATTTTCAATGTGTTTTTTCAATAAAACTCAAACATGAAATTTTCTTCTAGAGAGTGGAGGATTAGTGTACCCCAATTATCCTAATTCAAATTATCTATTTTTATTTTTTATGATTCTCCATTATAATTTTTCTTCATAGGTTGTTGGGTTTTATCCTCAAATTTATCCTTGATGTAAGGGTATTCATTTTCATAATTCATATACTCTTTACATTTAACACTCTATATTGTAGGTGGTGTATTCTATGCATATTTCTCTATATTTTCACTGACAATAAATATCGTCTCATAGATTCTTCATTTTATTTCTAAATAACCATACCCTAAAATCTTAATGAACATACTAGTTTGTTTAAGAAAATTTATTCCATGTTTAATAGAACACTTTAATAATTAAGGAAACCAAATCATCTTATCTCAATGGTTTATTGATTTTTTTTTAATTCTATTTGCTATATATTATAATAACCATTTTATTTAAATATAAATATATCATCTATTTCTACATTGATAGAACATGGAAATGTCACTTCCTAGATACTAAAATATCTTATGGATAAATACCATAAAGGACTTTATTTTATGAAATAAATAATTGACAATCCATACATTCATGTTGGATGATAAAACAAGGAACATACTTCAAAACTCTTGTAAAATAGCATCATTGGTACTAGATGGTTCATAATCCTTTTATTATTACATAATGAACTCCTTATCCATTATTATATGAATAATAATAGGTATTTAGTTATTGAATAAAATTTTCTTGAACTCATCCAAAGCCATCAATTAAATTTAATCCTATTTCCTCAAATTCTTTATAAGTGTCCACCATTGGTCCACATCACCTTCCAAATGTTAGAAAACCTAAATGAATATATTATTCATTAAAAACATGAGGACGGATAATATGTGATCAGGGTGGAAATAAATTAATCAATAACTAGTGGATTAAAAGAACCACTGACTGAATGTGGATGTTTCTTCATAGAGGCTTTAAGAGAATGTTATTCTATCCTTTACTTTTTTCAATGTCCAACATGATTCATAGTTTGAAGAAGATGTGGTATAATATTAATGTGAATTTTCATTTTAGGAATCATTATTTTGAATTGATGATATCATCCGCTTAATATGGTCCATTCATGGTCATTATCTATTTAATTCCTTTAGCATAGTTATTATAGATTTTGTTAACTCTAATGTATATCCCATTGGAGTGTCATACCATGTCTGCAGTATGTCCCATTATCATGCACAATGTGATGATCGAGTATATCTCAATGAGAGCTTCTTAGAGTAACTACCCCTAGTACCTTTATACTAGATTCACATACACTTGTATTATCTATACAAGGATGTAATTTCATAGAAACAACTTTTTATATCATTAAAAAAAATATATGAAATTCCCTCACATTGAATCATCCATAGACTTATCCTTAGATATTTCCCTAAAAATATTCTTAGAACTATACTTAGGGATATCACTAGATATTTATCATCCTAGTTTCCAAATTTTAATTAAACATATCCTATAATACCAACTATATTAACCCAATGTATTAATACATGGATATTTTATCTATTCTTAAGAATATTCAATACATAAAAAAACACATTTCAAAGGACCATAATAGTTTATCTTATTATTATAATATGTAATAAAATCATCTAATTTTGTGGAAGGTCTTCACCATCTCCCATAATGATCTTCCACATTAGTACCCTCCAAAAACATGAAGCAAAAAAAAATATTTCTTCATAACTAGGGTTAATGAAATATAATAAAGAGTTAGATAAGATTCTTAGTAAGGGTGATAAATGGATACATGTAATCACAACCTGAATATAAGGGTATGAGAATGTGGTCATAACACATAAAATCCATGGCATGAACTTTCAAGATCCTAATATTAAGTGATGAAATTAATATTTATAGTTCATAATAGATGTATATTAGGGAAATAAAATAACATGTTCCATTAGAGAATAATAATGGAATAACATGTTGAATTATGACATAAAAATTAGCATATTAAATCAATTCCATAGTATTCGAGGATCACTAAAATGGATATCGTAGAGGAATGGGTACACTATTTAAACCAACACATTTTTCAATGTTCACTACTTATAACATCAATGTAATAAAAGACAATAATTCAACATGGATCACTACACATATCATCCCTATCTATCTCTTAAGATATAAGTCAATACCTAATTCATTTTAGGGATATATGGGTCCCATCCATAATACAATTATAATCATAAATATTTTTTCCATAATAATATAAAGCATTAATTATATTATAACCCATAAAATGAAATAGATTTCTTAAACATTACAACATATCATAACTGTGGAAAATATATTGGTTTCATATTAATTTAATCATTTCATCATAGCACAACTCATGAAATGAATAATGTTCCATAAAAAGTTTTATATAGTATAACCCAAAGAAGGGAAATGTGGTTCATAAAAATATGGCCACATTAAAATATTCTAAAAAATATTAATAATGGTATACATGGTTAATATCCCTAGTAATGTTTAAATTATATCAAGGGATGTTATCTTATAAGTATAATTTGTATGGATAATAAATCAACTAGAAAGTTTCAGGAGGATAAAAACTAGTAATTGAGAATAACTTCTATGAATAAAAAAATCATAAAATATTCTAGGAATCATTTTATTTCAAAAATAATAATAATAAATTATAAATGGTTCTTAACAGAAAATAATGGCCTTGAAGGCGGTAAATATCATTTATGTCATATACAAATATTCCATTCGTATTTTTTGTAGATAAAAAATTATTTTTTTTGAAAATGAAACGAGTATTCCACGTAAAAGATTCTATTAAATTTTATAATATTTTAAAAATATAATCAATAAATAATTTTTTAACAATTTTAAAAAATATTTAGTTTTTAAAACATGGTTTTGAAAGAAATAAGGGTTTTGACTCCAAATATGGTATTTCATTGAAACATTATTTTAAAACTATTTTTTAAAAAAATAGTGAAAGGAACCATCTTGGAATAAAAAATACCAATGACCAATTCCAGGATTAGACAAATTTCTCATTTTACTATAGCAGTATTGTATCATGTCATTATAGTAGCTGGAGAACTATAGTGGGAGTTACACTGTAGTGGTGGAGGTATGGTCGTGGGAACTGTAGCAGGGACGGTTCTATAGAATCCAATGTACTATAATAGTACTATTCACCAAAAGGGACATTTGGGCCAAAAAAATGGGCTTTCATTCCCATGGGCCTTCGTTCTATGTAATGAGTCTCCCTCAACCGAGTCAAAAGAGGTCTTTAATAATCATTAATAATTAAATGAGGCTTTAGACACAAACAATAACAAGAAATAGAGAAAAATCATGGTAAAACATGTATTATAATTAATTAAATATTTGAGGATAAAATTAATGAGTATCTTGAGAAAATGATCTTAATATTCAATCATTTTAAACATTATAAAAAATCCCAATAAATGTTGAGATTGTAAAAAAATATTTTCCACTTTGGTGGCTTTGAAACATAAGTCCCATGATAGAATATCATTAAATTAATATTAAACATTCATGAGGATTAATATATTAATGATATTACATGTAACATTTCTTGAATATACACCACATAGTAGTAGGTAGGTGCATAACATAATCATATGTCTCGATGATTGAAGATTGAGACAAAAATATCTTACTCATTTGGTAATGTTTGAATCGTAAGCCCCCTAAAAGAAATATCCTAAAATGGATATATAAATAATATTGAAATTGATTAAAATAATCCAAAAACAAGGTCATGGGTATAATATACACCACATAATAGAAACAAAAATTTAATATTGCATACTGCCTCACAAAAAAATAAAAGTGAGACAAAAAATTCTCTTTCCGTAAGTCTCAACTTCCACCATAATAATTATAAAATAATAAAGAACATATAAGTTTATTATAAATAAACTCAAAAACCAAAATAAATATATCATAACATATGAGATTTAATGTTTTCATTTTATTACCATTTTTAAAAAAATTCCATGTTAAAGACGCGTTTCAGGTAATTACTGCTTTGGTTTTTATATATGTTTTGATCAGTTATGTTTAAAGCAATTACATTAAACATGATTAGTTATTCTACAAAATAATAATAAAGAAATAATCAAATTATTTAATAATCATTCATACATTTAATAATAATCATGAATTATGGGTTTGATAAATTAAATACCTTATGATCATAGAGCATGTAAGTTGTTCGTCCACATGAGTAACAATTCCATATTTCAATGATCATTACGGAATGAGGTAAATAATTTATTATCATTGATGAAATATATAATAAAATAATTAACATATAAATTATTTTAATATACTTTTACATATCATTCATTTGTTGCGGTGTTGAAAAAATAGTAATATCGCTTCATGAAGGCGGTAATCCACACATACAAGAACAACATTATCATATTTCAGTGAGTATAAAGATAAGAAATAAAGTAATATATTATATATTAATAATTCTAAATATGACATAAATATCATAATAATAAAATCTATATAACATTTATTAAAAACATTATTCTTATTATTTTCCATGTTAAGCGTTAGTGAAAAACAAATCATATCGCTTTGTGAGGCTATAGTCCGCCGTATCCACCAACTGTGACATCACATCCCCTATGGAATGGAATTTAAAAATTTATATAGGATATAATTTGTCGATATGTATATTTATTTTATAAAAATCATATATATAATTTATATCCATATTCATAACCAACCATGATAGGTGGTAATGGAAAAATGAAAGTCATCAGTTCGTGAGGTGGTAGTCTGTCACACACATGAAAGATGGTTTAATAACACATTTGATGTATGTGGAGACGATTATAATAAATTTAATTAACATAAAAACATAGAGTCAGAGGGAATATACTATTTTAATTATACAATAATGGTTTTATAATAATATATTAATGTGATAGAATATATTATATAAAAATGTTCATTGAAGAATGTTACATTTACATTGCATAAAATTCATAGGGTTGCACAAAATATGTTGAAGGATATATTTATGAAAAAAATAAGTTTCCAGGATAAAAATAGGATATTTTTGAAGTGATTTTGTCTTGTATTTTTTGAACCATGTTTTTTTATGGTTTATATCAGAGAGAATAACTGGTTGGTTTTTATAAGTGAGGTGAGTGGCACAATTATAATGTTTGAAAAGAAAATGGTGTACCCATGATTTTCACCTTCATAAATCATAAAAAATAATTTTTTTTTCAGTTTTTAGACACTACTGGGTATAAATATGTATAATAAATTGATTTTAGATCTGTTTAGGATCGTTTTATACAATATATTATTAGTTTAACCCATAATAATCAGATTTTGACATTACTCAAATCAATTAATGTTTATACATTCCAAAATTAATTTTTTTAAAAATATTGTTCAACATTTTAGATAATTTAAATTGTTTTGATTTAATATATATAATCCATTTTTTAAATTAAAATCACAAAATTGGAAAATAGTGATTTCAAAAATGTCACCTAAATGCGATTAGAAAAGGGTTTTCAAAGAGATAATATTCCAAATATTTCAATGTTTTTATATCTAATTTCAAAAAGAAATCGTTTCTGATGAACTAAATAGGATTAATTCATATATAATTGATATAATTTTTCTACAAAATTAATTTAAAATTAATTTTATATATCTAAATAATTTGAATTAAAATGAACTTTTCAATAAAAATTCAATATCATTCACAATTCGTCAAAAAAAATCTTTGTATGAGAGTTAAAAAAACTACCCTATACTAATTATAATATGATAATTTCTGAAATAAAGTTCTTATTAAGAAATTAATTATATAATGGTGTCAAAATTTAAATTTATTAGAGTACATAAAATTTAAATTACAAACATTTTTTGGGGAAAATAGTTTTTTTCGAAACATATAAAAACATTAAAAAATTAATTAATATATTATCAATATTTTTATTATATAAATATTTATAATTAATACATTAAAATTAATGATTTATATTCATATATTTATTTTTAATATATATATTATAATAGTCACTTTTGAATAATATCAATAATATATCTAGGTTTCGTAAAAACTCAGTGTCATGTGTAACGAAAGCTAACCTAGTATTCTATGCAATTCATACATAACTCGTTGTTTCATGTAACGAAATATAAAATCTATATATTATTTAATTAAAATAATATAAAATTTTATTTGATCAAAATATATCATAAAATATCAGGGTGTTACAATACTAAAATATTTGGTTCTTGGGGATTCTATTCCAAGTATCTTTTTAAAATTAAAAGAGAAGACATAATTTCTAGGTATTTGAGGTTTGAGTTGCTATGTTGTTATTAGATTAATTTTAGTGAAAAGCCTTGTAACAAAATTTAGGACAAATATCATTTATCTTACCACTATGAATGTCTTTTAGGATTGGTATAGAATAACATCCAAATGTTTGGGTAAGGTAGAGATTATGTAGTTTTTCTTATAAATAAATCACTATATATAAACTACAAATAGGCACGGTTTTAGAAAATATGTACCTAGGGGTAATAAATCTGAAACATTCATATCATTATTGACTTGAAGATTAACTAGTATATGAAAATGAGCCTTACTGCATAACCGGTTAGACACTCATCAAGGATATGCATTGGATAATTCGTATTTTCTTTACAAATCATTATGAAGGATTTGAAGAAATAATAAAAAGTAATGACATAGAATAAACATAAGTTATATTAGATTGGAAAAAGGATCCATGATCTTAAAATCCAAAAATGAACATATAGCTTCCCCATATGATTATTGTTCACTCAGTATTATTTTTGGGTTTGGATAATGGATAGAGCTGATGGAATCCTGTTAAAATTGAATATGAAGGACTATGTGGTAACTATGAGTAACAAAAATGGGTTATTAAAATATTTATTTATTTCATTATTATGCTAAATCAATGGTAATACAATATTATTGACAAAGTATATCTTTTTTGACCCTTGGACTCCTAAAATAATAGAAGGAATAAGCTCTCTAAGAGATCGAGTGGGAGATATTATTATGAGAATAAAAATTGATATGATTCATGTGAAAAATGTGGAATGTGTTTCCCATGAAAGAGTCTCAATGAAATGGTAAAATGTTTTATGTGTCGAATAAAGATCATAAACAATGAATTTCCTAGAAAAAATAATGAGTACCGTTTTTGGGAAAAAATAATCATGGTGATCAATTTATAGTAATTTATTCGAAATATTGCAATCGGGGAATTATTTTAGTCAAAACACAATTTTAATGATTAACTCCTTGAAATTGGAAGGAAAATTATTGACATAATACATTTTATGTATTTATTTGGATTACAAAATTAGATGGTAAAATTATTTTCACCAATGGTATTTTGGTTATAACAATCATTTATCATAAATGAAATATGATAAATTTTATAAAAAAATTTATCTATTAACACAATAGTTTTGGATAGCATCATTGGTTTGTGGGTTTATGTTGGTATAGAATTTCATATTCATAAACACAAAATTTTAAAATTTACTTGGATGGAATATTACGTGATTATGAATATTCTTGGAAATCATTTATGGAAATAGAACACATTGGTTTAGTATATGTATCTATAAGATTTGTTTTTAAGGAGTAATTAGATTAATTTTTGTTGGAATAAGTTTATTGAAATTGGTAAATTTTAGATTCTATCATATGTTTTATACATTTAATATTATTGGTTTTTTTAAAATTTGTTAATTTCATAAGAATTATATTAATATGGTTATTGAAATATGATGTCCCACATGTTGGGTGGAATCCTATTACATCAAGAAAAAGCTGTGATATATAGAACCATTACTGAAGGGTGATTTGTGTTTAAGGCCTACCACTAGACTATGTGATCTCATTGTTAGTATAGAATTATTTTCTAATAAATTATTTGATGAATAAATATTACTGATGAATCATTGGCGTTACTATTGAGTTTTAGTGATTACATTATTATATTGGATAACATTTTCTAGCAATATTTCTTTTGGAAAATAGTTAGGGATGTATGGAAAAAAATTTAAATTTTTTGATCATATGATTAGTTAAATGTAAATTTTACGGATTCAGAAGTAAAAAATTAATTTTTGGATATTAATTTCATTAAGTAAGATATAAATATAAAATGGAATAATGAGTGACCAAGTGTTGAAATATTTCTTGTAAAATAGAATGATATCATGTAATTATATTTTCTTATATTCTTAAAAAAAATTCAACCTTATTACAAATAAAATAAATGAAAACTATTATCCTTTTACCATCATATCCTATGATTAAAATTAAATTTTAAATTATCTATGATTTATGGATTTTAGTTCCCTAATATTAATTTTATCATTCACTTTCTTATGTCTAAGGAAATCTATCACTCTCAATAATTCCATGAAATTTTCCTCTATGACTATATCTTCTCATGACACCCATGTTGTCCTGCAAGGATATCTTTTTATGTTTTATTATATATAAATATCATTTTACCATTTCTCTCTTATCAAGATGTTGTTTTTTTTAAATTTTTTATGATGTTGGGTGTTTCAACATTGGTATTTTCCAAATGTCAAACCCTTGATTACTGATATCATGTATTATTTTCAATTAATAAATTGGATTAATATATGGAGAAAGTGATAATATGTCATTTAGAAATAATGACCTAGTATTTAATAGCTTATGTGACAAGAAACAGTAATCACATATCATCATGTAACAACAGAAGACCTTGTGATATATTTATTTATAAATAATTTTTTTTCTTCGATAGCTTGTGGAACACACAACCTGAAGACTAAATTAAGCTTAATAGTTAATAATGTTATAAAATATCATTTCAATTTTCAGTATTAATAGTACTAAATAAATTATAAGAATTATGCTCATATATTTAATATAAATGAAATAATAATAAATAAAAATAAAAATAATTTTTTTTCAAAAAAACATTATCTTTTCCAAATAATAGTTTATTCATGCATTGTGATCATAATATATTTTTTTAAAAAAAATTATAAAATTTATCTACTAATTTAGACTTCATTTTTGAAATCATAATATCAAAATTATTAAAGGGTGATTTTGTTTTGTATTTTTTGTACATGTTTTATTTTTCGACGAATACTGAAAGCCCTAATTTTTATTGGAAACATGTTTTTAATTTAAATAATTTACAAGGATAAAATATAGGTCGAATTTTTTATAATTTAAATTTTTTCGATTATATTAAAACATATCCAATTTATGTAAAAGGAATCAATTTTTTATTTAATTTTGATTTTAATACCCATTATAATTATGTAATATTTCTCTTTGGAAACCATATTTTTCACAACCTCTATTGTTATAATTTAAAAATGGATTAATAGAAACTTGGGAATTGAATTTTATAAAATGGAACCATTTTTTTCAATTCATAATAATTGACGTTATCAAACAATCTCAACATAATTTTCACCACAATAAATAGGGAAAACGGTAAAAATTAATTACCCTCATTAAAGTAAAATAATGTCTGTCTAAAGTTAAACTAAGAAAATAAGGGTTAAAAGAACCTAAAAAGTTTCAAAAGAACATTATATAGATATATTAAAAAATAATAAAATGTTATGTTTCACAGTGAACCATTTTTTTGGGTCATGGAATGACAAAAATGAGGGCGTAATGAAATCTTTTCAAAAATTCAATATTTTTCCCCTATCCAACTTATAAAAGGACAACAACTATCAAACCCTCTTAACACATCAATATATATTTGAATAATCTATAAACATCCAAAAATAATAATTTAATCCACCTAAATAATTATATATTCAATTGTTTGATCATAATACATCATATTAAGGCTGTTTTTGAAAACCTAAAGATGTTTTCTAAAGAAATAAGAATGTTCGTAAATAAGTGTTTTTATTTTTTCACCTCAACATACCTAAAATTTTAATAAAAAATTATAATTCAATATAATAATAATATTACATATATATGGAAGTTATTATTTTAATATAATGACATATAAACATATCCTATTCCATCAAATGGGAAACAAATCCTTCGATCATCTATATGGTAGACTACCACCTCACAAACTGTTGTAATTTGTTTTACATCACCACCTTCCAATGGAAGATATAGTGATGGACGTAAAAAATTAAGATATTTATGATATTATTAGGATTATTTAATTTTAATATCACATATACCTTCTTTTTCTCAATTCTGTTTAAAATATGATAACATTGCTCATGTTCATGACAAACTACAATCACACGAGATGATGTGATTTGTTTTTCAATTTTTTGTTACATGTAAGATAATAAGGTTTTATTTAGTGAATATATGTGATATATATGAAGTAATATAAATTTTTTAAAATTTATTTTTTACCCACTTCCTTACCCTTTCACCCATTAAGGAAATGATCGAGTTGCTTGTGTGTACATACATCCTACCATATCCACGAAGCAATGTGATCCAATCATCGTGTTCATGATTAAATAATGATTCAAAAAATATATATAATGAAAAAATATATGTTTATAAAATAAATATTAATTTGTATATTATTTATATGTCTTATATATATTGGTAATTTCTTCAAAAAAAATACACATATTAAAATAACATAATTAACACACTAAATAATGATCATAATGAAAAACCATTAACAAAATATTTATAAGATGTTGTAAGAGGATAATATATGTTATTATATGTATAAATATTATTCTTCTACAATTTAATGTCATTAAAATAAATTTTATACAAGTGGTTAAAGCATAATCAATGAAAATGATGTGGTATTTAAGAGGCTTGATCTCAGTTTCTATTTATTGAGATATATTTTAATGTTATGCACCAAATTTATTTTATATGGTATATATAAATCACCTTTAACTAGTAATATCATGATTATTAAAAAACTCATTGTATTTTATGTTTTAATTTTAATTATTTCATCCTTTGGGATTTTCCATGAAAATATTCATGTGGAAATGAATTTCATAACTCAATCCATATTCATTGGGTTATACTACTCCATCGTTTTCGTTGATATTATATGATTTTATATGTATTTAATTTTGAATAAATTACTTTTCATATACACTTTTTTTATTTACATTTTATACACATAGAATATTCAATCACTAATTCCAACATCAACACTATGATATTTGTAAAGGATTATTTCAAAATCACTTTTTAATCATAATTGATTATGTAGGAATTTCCATTGAAGGAAAATATTTTTTAATTGTACAAAAATCCATTTAATTTTCTTATACTCTATTAATTGATTAATTTTTCATACAATAATTCAATTTCTTCACACTTTTTACATAAAACTTTTCAATTTTTTTAATAAAACTC
The DNA here is from genome assembly GCA_963277665.1 of Viscum album. Lineage (NCBI taxonomy): Eukaryota > Viridiplantae > Streptophyta > Magnoliopsida > Santalales > Viscaceae > Viscum > Viscum album. The sequence continues at coordinate 1,259,968,993 of OY728145.1, read as the reverse complement.
CACTTCATTTTTCTATTTGGCCAAAAATCCCTTTTTATAACAAAAAATGTTTTTAAAAACATTTTTCAAATTATGAAAATTATTTATCAATGATATATATACCCTTGATTTACATTATATAAATATTTTTAATAGTATATTCATGATGTTTTCTAGACATGACCGATTTGGATTTTATCGAAAATGGGAAAGGAATCTTTGTTATGATGTGAATGAAAAGTGTATAATTTTCCATTATCATAACACCTTAATGATCTAAAAATTATTTTATAGGTTTCATTGGTTATATTAAAATAAAATAATTTTCAAAATAATTTTTTACAATTTAGTATATAAAAAATGTTTAAATTAATAATGATATTTTACTAAATAATGTATTTAATGACATTTTTATGGTATTTATATTCAAAAATGTCACAAAAATGTTTTTTTAATTATAATAACTTGTATATATATTGTATTAATACTATCCTTATACATTGTATGGATATACTGTAAATTTTTTGACCAGTGAACGAATTGAACTTTAAATTTTTTATTCATTTTTATTCATAAAAACATTCACTTGAAATATTCTATTTTCTATGATCATTGTACATTAAATTTTAACTAAATATTTATATTATTTATCTTGGATATGTTTAATTATTATAACATATTACATTTCTTCATATAATTTTTCAAAATTGAAATTTATATTTTTTATTTGTGGAAATATTGACGAATTTGTATCCTTAACAAAGTGAAGATATTTGATGATAAGTATAAGGCCCATGCCTTAAACAATACTCAATATTGAATTAAATGAATAATTCCCATTGAGTATCATTTCAGGTTTAGGGTTTTAGATAATTAGATCATAACTATTACATATCAAAAGATTACACAGTAGACACTTCTAAAATGTTTCCTTATTTTTCAAAACATGAACTCTAAAAAAAAGTCATTTCTAGTTCCATGTTTAAGAAATCATGACATTTCCTTGATCCCATCCTTGACCCTATTACACATTATGTCCTGTGAAAAACGTTTCAAATAAACCTGGGGTGAGCATAAAAAGCTCAGTAAGGGATACAGAAAGAAGGAAAACTGTTAGTTTTTCAAATCAACATGTAAACCATGAATACTTTATCAAATTAATAATTTTCACCTTTATGGAGTAGTAATTACTCTTCAGTGAATAAAATATCATTACTTTCTCTTTTGTAACAAAAAGATTACCATAATACCCATATAAAGAACACATAACATATAAAGGTAAATGGGACATAAACAAACTTAAATGGAATAACCATACGGTCAACGTCCACACATATTACTTAATGGAATAGCCATACAGCCGACTTTCATACACAATGCATTGGAGGTTATAATTTAACCACCCGTCCAGGTATTCAGAGTACCACCCTTCACATGGTTTATCATGTAACCACTTGTCTAATGTCCAAGTACAATTATAAAGTCATAAGACATAAAAAAAATAATGGAAAGAAAAAATTTCCACATTTCAAACACAATATATCACTTAAATATATTGAATTAACAAATCCATTATAAAAATCATTTTCAATACCAAAATACATAAAAGATTATATGGTATTTATTTCATTTTAAAAAACATCACGACTTGTTGAGGAAGCCAAAGAACAAATAATACTCGTGGCAGCAAAAAAGTTCGTTGTCACTGCATACGATAAACAAAACATTCCATTTTTTCATTTTGTAAAACGCTTCGTAGAAAAATATTCCTTTTATATAAAATTAAAAGTCAAAGGGGTTTTTACACTGTATAAAATAAATCCTTGTATTAGAACAAAATATGCCTTAATGAAAGGAGATTGAGACGAATTTCCTTACAAAGATCCTTTCTTTAAATAAAATAGATCTATTTTGTTTATTTACCATATGTATACATAAAGAATGTACAAATACAAGACTGTACATAATAATATCATGACATAATTTGAATTTAGAAGATTAACCCAAAGAACGGATATTGGGTTAAGAAGTTCCCTTATCTCGTGTCCGACGTGACTCAATTGCTCTTTAATCTCATGAATAGTAAACTAGTGTTAATTTATACTTTCTTAAGAACCTTTTTCAAGATTACCCTTCCTTTTATATCACTTATTTCCATGTTATAAACATTTTGTAAACATTTAGGTTAATAATGTTCGTTTTGTCGATATCTGGTTCATAAGTCAAAAATGCACTTCTTACAATTACTTGTTGTTTATGTGGTCAATGGTTAATTATATCCAGAATTATATTCATTATTTGGATATCATATATATCATATATATCTAGCATATACATATATTTATAGTAGTACATAACATTTAGAGGTAATAAATGAAATGCACCGTTCATGGAGACGGTAAGCTGTTCGTACGAATGAACGCTACTTTTATTTATATTTTATATTTAATGGAGTGAAATACTAATGATATAATGTTATATTATAATTCAAGTATAATATCATATATAATAACATTAACTCCATCCTTTATACGTCCCACATATGGCATTAACGAATCAAAACACTTTGAGGGGGCGGTAGTCCGCACTTCCTAAAAAGAAATTGTCGTGTTTACCCACAATGGAAATGATAAAGGTATGAAACAAATGAAAAATATAGAAGAATAAGGAAATCATAAACATAATATATATCATATATTAATATATTGACATCTTAATGTCCACCGTGAATGGTTTTAAAAGAATATTGAACAATCATCGTTTCATGAGGCAGAAAATCGCCAACCACAGAAACAGTATTTTCATTAACCATTAGACGAAGGTGTGTCTAGGTGTAGCTCTGATACCTCTCATAACAATATCCTAGTATATTTAAGATACTGGTGTTGTTACAAAAGAAATGAATAAAAAGAGTTTAAGGGGTTTGAGAAGCAAAATAAAACAAAAGAACACAAGAGAAGGCACTACCTTTAAATCGGGTAACTGTTTTTGATTTGAGCTCAAAGGATTCTTTGGAAAGACTTCTGCCCAATGTCAGGATTCTAGGAGTAAGATATGGATGTGGAGAGACAAAATGGGCAGGGTTTGACTGAGCCAAAGGCTTGAGAGGTGTGGTTAAGGTGGTATAGGTGGGGGCCTTTTATAAGAGGAGAGGAGGGGCACTCTTGGAATGCTATAAAAGGTTACTTTATTATAAAATGAGTTTCAGATTTTAAAGGACGAAAAATTATATATTTAGAGGATAAGGTGATAAGAGTTCTAAATCCACTCATCCAATAGGATTTTGACAAGTTGAGATCTTATATTTTACATTATATTTCCATTTTATGTAAATGGTTAAATAATGATGTAATCGCTGCATCATCATAGTGTCATAAATAATTTAATTTATTTAATGTCTAAAAATTATAAAAAAATATCATGATGTAGGAAATCTTTTTATTTTTCTAATGAAAATTTACAGTAAAAAATATTACTTGTGTAACCCCATTTAAAAAATTCTTTTAGTAAAACAACACATGTTTGTGACATTTTTATTTTAACATTAAATAAAAAGTTATTAATGTCATTTTCTACCCAAAGTTTCTCTATGGGGTCCCCATGTTGACCCATGGATTTTCATGGTAGTAAATGACACATCCAATATGGGTAGGACATGTTTCACGGTCATTTCAGATTACTAAAACATTATTTTTACCTTAAATTACACTAATTACTTCTAATCGTGATTAAAAACTTAAAAGTTACTATTCACCAAAAATTATTTTAATCACATTGAACCACATTTTACTTATTAATGACAACCATGTATGTTGTATTTTTGAAATTCAAAACGCAGAGTTGGTAAATTTTCATTTAAACAAAAAAACCAGTTTTTTAAGTACCACTTAGTGGTTTCACTATTCATCAAAAATTGAAGTTTTCAGAAAAATACCAAAACATCACCCAAAGCTATATTTAATATTCCAAATTCAAAAATAATGTCTATTTTAAAAAATTGAAAACATATAAGTTACATTAATTAATTTAATAATTAATTCCTGCTGTCAGAACAAATAGCGTGTTTTTATGAAACAATATATATCAAAAGATTGACATGAGTTTAAGTCCAATTTCAAAGTGAAGTTAATTCCAACGACCACTATTGGATTAAACGGTAAAAATATATTATTATTTCACTTTAAAACCAATTCATAAGATATTCTAATAATATTAATAAATTATATTAAAAAGGGGTTTTGAATTAAAATTCAACATTTTTCACTATTCATTAAAAAAATGTACTTTATCGAAAAAATACGAAAAATTTACACAAAGTTAATTTTGATGTCCCGATTATAAAAAAGGATTTTATTTGGTCTAATATAATGTATAAGAGTGACCAAAAATATATTTAATGAAGGTTCACCATCAAAAGGCGATTAGTGGAACTTTAGTGAATATTAGAGTATATATGCCTATAATTGAATTCTTTTTGTATTTTAAGCCTGTATCATTTATTGGATAAATATAAAAACATTTAACAAACATATATAGTCATATTTTAGTTATTTCTATTCATTACCGCCAATACAATGGCCATGTGTTAACTACCATTTAAAATATTATTATTTTATTACTAGTGTGCAACGTAAGATTTCAAAGAATATCTTTGTTGTGTATCGGGTAGGCTATCGAACATAGAAACCCCTTTAAAGTAAAATTTATATTTAATTCACAAATATTAATAAATATGAAAATGTTTTATTCCTTATTTACCTGCGATGTTACATCTTTCCCCTCTTTAGAAAATTGCGTCCCCACAATTTATTTACTTATCGAATAAGTGGGGGTATTTATACCTCATTGTATTTTCAGATTCCCCTATTTCCTCTTCAATCATGTGTTTTTTCCACAAAACCATTACTTGATGAATCACCTTATTCCCTAACACTAGCTCCATGTGGTCAAGAATCTGGATCGGTTGTTCCTCATAAGATAGATTCTCTTCTAACTGAACTACCCCTGGATTCAAAACATGAGATGGATCTGGCATGTACTTCCTTACCATTGAATCATCAAAAACATTGTGTACCTGAGATAATCTTGGAGGTAAAGCCACTCGGTATGCAATTGATCCAACTCTCTCCAGAATTTCATATGGTCCAATGATACATGGACTTATCTTTCCTTTCTTACCAAATTGCATCACACTTTTCCATGGTGAAACATTGAGAAAAACATGATCACCTACCTCAAAAGAGAGATACTTCCTCTTGTTGTCTGCATAACTCTTCTGCCTGCTCTGAGCTGTTCTCATGTGTTTCTGTTTCATCTTAACTTTTTCTGCCAACTCTTCATCCAATTCCAGTCCCATCAACTTCCTTTCACCCACTTCATCCCAGAAAGCTAGAGTTCGACACCGCTTCCCATATAATGCCTTAAATGGTGCCATCTGTATACTGTAATGAAAACTGTTATTATATGAAAACATAACTAAAGAAAGATGCTGGTCCCAACTTTCCTGATAATCCATCGAACAAGCATGTAGCATATCCTTCAAAGTCTAAATTGATCATTCTGACTGCCCATCTGATTGAGGATGTAAAGCTATACTAAAATTTAATTCAGTACCCAACGACTTTTGAAGTCCTTTCCAAAAGTTAGAAGTAAACCTTGGATCACAATCAGACACAATTTAGAGAGGAACTCCATGTAACATGACTATCTCTTTAAGATACAAATGGGAAAGTTGATCAAGGTAAAATGTATCTCGTATAGCAAGGAAATGAGAAGATTTAGTCAAGCGATCAACGATAACCCAGATTTCATTATTACCTCGAGATGTCTTCGACAATCCCATAATGATTTCCATGGATATATTCTCCCATTTCCACTCTGGTGCTGGTAATGGCTGACGAATCCCTTTAGGTAACTACCACTTTACTTTTACCTGTTGACAAGTCAAACACTTCATAGTAAAATCATCAATGTCTCTTTTCATTCTGTCCCACCAGAAATAATCCTGAAGATCTCTACACATCTTAGTACTGCCTTGATGAACTGAAAACGGAGAAATATGAACTTCACATAACAACTCTCTCTTCAACTGTGAATCAAATGGCACACACTATCTCTTCCAAATATCAAAACACAGTCATTATCAATGTTGAATTCAGGCAACTTACCCTTCGGAACCAGCTCAGCCTTTTTCTCAACTATTTGTCTTGCTTATGTACTTTCTTAATTCTATCTGATAGAGAAGATTTCACTGATACTTGAAACAAAACAGAAGAACATCCTGCACCAACAACTTCTATGCCAAAGTTCATCAAATCCTTAACCAAAGGATCATGTTTCAAACACAACATTTTTAATGAAGTATAACTTTTTCAACTCAAAGCATCAACCAATTTATTTTCTTTTCTTAGATGGTAATGAATTGTACAATCATAATCCTAGATTAATTATAGCCATCTCCTCTGTCTCATGTTCAATTCTTTATGAGTGAATATACACTTTAAAATTCTGTGATTGGTATATATTTCAATCTTTACTCCATACAAATGATGCCTCCAAATTTTTAAAGCGGAAACAACAGCAGCTAATTCCAAATCATGTGTAGGGTAATTTACCTCATGAGTTTTCAACTGAAGTGAAGCATAAGCAATTACCTGATCATTCCACATTATGATGCAACAAAGTCCTTTAAATGAAGAATCACTGTAGAAAACAAACTCCACATTCCTGGAAGGTAGTTCCAAAACAAGAGCATTCACCAATCTTCTTTTCAATTCATGAAAACAATCATCAAATTATTTTGTCCAGATAAACATAACACCCTTCTGAGTTAGCTTTGTCATTGGACTAGATAACTGTGAAAAATTTCTAACAAACCGTTGGTAATATCCTAATAAACTAAGGAAGCTATGATTCTCAGTTACGTTTGTGGGTCTTGGCCATTCTTCTACAACCTTTGTTTTTGCAGGATCAATAGTTATCCCATCTTTATAAACAATATGACCAAGGAAAGAATTTTTTTGCAACAAAAACTCACACTTTCTGAATTTCCCATACAATTTATTTTCTTTTATGGTTTTCAAAATTACCCTTAAATGGCTTTCATGCTCATATTTACTTTTAGAAAACACCAAAATATCATCAATGAAAACAACCACAAATTTATCCAAGAACTCAAAGAAAATTCTATTCATAAGGTCCATGAATACAGTAGGTGCATTTGTTATCCAAAAAGGAATAACTACAAATTCCTAATGGCCATATCTTGTACAAAATGAGGTCTTCGGAATATCTGCTTCCTTTACCTTCAACTGATGGTACCCCGATCTCAGGTCAATCATTGCAAAAAACTGAGCTCCCTGAAGCTGATCAAACAAATCATCGATATGAGGCAAAGGATATTTTTTCATAAAAGTGATGTTATTCAAGGATCTATAATCAATGAAATGTATCATTGAACCATATTTCTTTTTAACAAATAAAATAGGACCACCCCATAGTGATGTGCTAGGTTGAATGAAACCTTTCTCTAATAAATCTTGTAATTTCTCCTTCAACTATAAAAGTTTAGTTTGAGCCATTCGATAATGGGGTTTTGAAATTGGCTTAGCATTATAAATTAAGTCAATGGTAAATTCAACTTCTCAATATGGTATTATTCCAGGAAACTCATCAGGAAAAACATCAGGATACTCATTTACCATTGACACATCATTAATCTAAATAGTTCACTTGTTTTCAATGATATGTGCAAGGTAACATTCATTTCCATATTTTACAAGTTTCCCGGCCTCTTGATATGTAATCAAAAGTAAGGTTTCATTCTTGTACACAAACTGAAAGTCTTTCAGAAAAGAAAATTCTTTAGCTCTACAGTCAATCTTAGCATAGTAAATAGAGAGCCAATCCATACCCAAGATAACATCAAACTCTACTAGAGGTAAAACAACTAGGTTTAAAAAGTAGGTTCTTTCCACGGATAAAAATAGGAAGATTCTTATAAATTCTTTTTTCCTCAACATTGCCCCCATGTTTTTTTACCACAAGTTTAGGAGTCAGTTCCTGAGATGGTATTCCCATTTTAGTAGAAAGGTTTTCAGAGATAAAAGAATTTGTAGACCCCGAATCAAACAACACACTGGAAAAAACAAACAAATTACCTGATACCACTTCATTTGATGGCCCGAAATATGCTGAAGTATTTGCAAAGGATTTCACCACCCCTTTCTCCTTGTAGTCTATGTACTTCCCATCACTCGAGCTCTTTGTCGGACACTCATTTGCATAGTGACCCATCTCATTTCACTTAAAACATTTCACTAACTGTAAAACATATTTGGTATTACCATCACCCTAATCTTTTTCAGTACAATCATGAGCCTTATATCCCATCTTACCACATCGGTAGCACTTTACATAAATCAAGAGACATTCCCCATCTTGTCTTTTACCACATTTATCACAAACTAGAAACATAGTTTTCTTACCATCAGACCTTTTAGATGAATTCATTCCTTTCTCCTGCGACCTCGGTCTCTTCTTCAAGTTGTTGTTATAGAACACTTGATCATCGACAAACTCCATTTCCACCTTCTCAGCAGATCAAACAAGCTTTTCATAACTTTTAAACTCACGAGAAGCTAAAGATCTTCGATATTTTGGATTTAATCTTGAGTAAAAACTATTTATTTTACTATCAAGGTTGTAGATAAAATTAGGAGCATACCTTGCCAATCGAGTGAATCTCTCTTCATAAGCAGCCACTGATTCGTCCTCTTTCCTCAATTCAATGAATTGTTTTTCCATCCTAAGTCGAACAGCCTTAGGAAAATACTTCTCAAGAAACATACATTTGAATTCTTCCCAGTCGAGAGCATCAATCTCATCAGCGTCCCTGATATTTTTAACCCTCGACCACCACCGATCTACTTCACCCTCCAAACGATAAATAGCAAGACTAACCTTATGATTGTTTGAACACCCCATGACATCGAAAATCTTCTCCAGTGATTTAATCCACCATTCAGCTAGCATAGGGTCAGATGATCCTTTGAATGATGTGGGATGTTGCCTCATGAAATGTTCCACCACTAACAAGTTACTATATGGATGATCTATCTGATCTCATGAATGGATACCACCACCATTTATTTCTTGAGTCAAATATTCCATTACTGCAACAAACTATTCAGTTTTTTATTCCGACCATCTCAGGATGCTGATTCAGAAGGTCATTTCCTTCTGTATGCCTTCCAAACACTCCTTCCTTGTTTCCTCCATGGAAACCCATTCTGAACAAACATGTCTTAGATGATGCAACATGGTAATCGTCAAATGCTATATCATTTCAATTTGACCATAAAAAAATATTTTTAGATAATCATTTATTATAATTCTAACTCCTAATGTTATCTAAACTGACCTCTAATACCAACTATAATTCCCCAGCCTTAAACATTACTTAATATTGAATTAAATGAATAATTCCCATTGAGGATCTGTTCAGGTTTAGAGTTTTACATAATTAGATCATAACTATTACATCTCAAAAGATTATACAGTAGACACTTCCACAATGTTTCCTTTTTATTCAAAACATGAACTCTAAAAAAATTCATTTCTAGTTCCATGTTTAAGAGAGCATGAAACTCCTTGATCCCATCCGTGACCCTGTTCCACATTATTTCCTATGACAAACATTTCAAAAAAAAAACTTGGGGTGAGCATAAAAATCTCAGTAAGGGATATACAAAGAAGAAAAACTGTTTGTTTTTCAAGACAACAAGTAAACCATGAATACTTTATCAAAGTAATACTTTTCACCTTTATAGAGTATTAATTAATCTTCGATGAATAAAATATCATTATTTACCCTTTTATAACCAAAAGATTACCATAGAACCCATATAAAGAACACATAACATATAAAGTTAACTTGGGAAATAAACATACTTAAATGGAATAATCATACGGTGACTTCCGCACATATCACTTAATGGAATATCCATACGGACGACTTCAATACCCAATGCATTGGATGTTATAACGTAACCACCCTTCCGAGTATTCACGACACCACCCGTCATATGGTTTATCAAGTAACCACCCGTCAAATGTCCAAGTAACATTATAAAATCATAAGTCATAAAAAAATAATGGATAGAAAAAATTTCCTCATTTCAAACTCAATATATCACATAAATATATTTACATAAAAAATCCATTATTAAAATCATTTTCAATAACAAAATACATAAAAGAGTATATGGTATTTATTTCATTTTAAAAAACATCGTGGATTGTTGAGGAAGCCAAAGACCAAATAATACTCACGACGGCGGAAAAGGTCATTGTCACCGCGTACATTAAAAGAAACATTCCTTTTTGTCATTTTTTAAAACGCTTCATAGAAAAAATTCCTTTTGTATAATATTAAAAGTCAAAGGGGTTTATACACTATATAATAGAAATCCTTGTATTAGAACAAAATATGCCTCAATGAAAGGAGATTGAGACAAAGTCCCTTAAAAAGTTCTTTTTTTAGATAAAATAGATATATTATGTGTATTCACCATAAGTACACATAAAGAAAGTACAAATAAAATATAGTAAATAATAATATCATGACATAATTTGAATGTAGGAGATTAACCCAAATAATGGAAATTGGGTTAAGAAGTTCCTTTACCTCGTGTTCGACGTGACTCGATTTCTCTTTAATCTCCTGAATAATAAACTAGTGTTAATTTATACTTTCTTAAGAACCTTTTTCGAGCTTACCATTCCTTTTATATCACTTATTTCCATGTTATAAACATTATGTATGTATTTAAGTTAATAATGTTCGTTTTGTCGATATCTGGTTCATAAGTCAAAAATGGACTTCTTACAATTACATGTTGTTTAAGTGGTCAAAGCTTCATTATATCCAGAATGATATTCATGACATGGAAATATTATATATCATATATATCCAGCATATAAATTTATTTATAATAGTACATAACATTTAGAGGTAATAAATGAAATGCATCGTTCATGGAGACGGTAAGTCGTACGTACGCATGAACGCTACTTTCATTTCTATTTCGTATTTAATGGAATGAAATCATAATGATATGAAGGTATATTATAATTCCAGTACAACATCATATATAATAACATTAACTCCATCCTTTATACGTCCCACATATGGAATTAACGAATCAAATCACCTTGAGGGGACGGTAGTCCGCACTTCCTAAAATGAAATTATCGTGTTTACCCACAATGGAAACCATAAAGGTATGACACAAATTGAAAATACAATAGCATAAGGAAAACATAAACATAATATATATCATATATAAATATAGTGACATCTTAATGGCCACCATGAAAGGTGTTAAAATAATATTGAACAATCATCATTCCGTGTGGCAGAAAATCGCCAACCACGGAAACAGTATGTTCTTTAAACATTAGACGAAGGTGTGTGTAGGTGTAGCTCTAATCCTTACGATAAAAACATCCTATAATATTTATTATACTGTTTTTGTTACAAAATAAAGGAATAAGAATAGTTTAGCGGGTTGTAGAAGCAATATAAAACATAAGAACACAAGAGAAGACACTACCTTTAAATCGGGTAACTACTTTTGATTTGAGCTCAAAGAATTCCTTGGAAAGACTTATACCAAAAGTGAGGCTTCTAGGAGTACTAGAGGGATGTTTAGAGACAAAATGGGATGGGGTTTTCCGAGCCAATGGATTTAGAGGTGTGGTTAATGTGGTAGAGTTGGGGGCCTTTTATAAGAGGAGAGGAGGGGCACTCTAGGAATGTTATAAAATGTTACTTTATTATAAAATGAGTTTCTATTTTTTAAGTTCCCACTATTATATATGTTGAAGATAAGGTGATAAGAGTTCTAAATCCACCCATCCGATAGGTTTTTTACAAGTGTAGGTCTTATATTTTACATTATCTTTTTATTTTATTTAAATCGTTAAATAATAAGGTAATCGCTACATCATCCTGGGGTCATAAATAATTTAATTTATTTAATGTCTAAAAATTATAAAAAAAATATCATGATGTAGGAAATATTTTTAGCTTTCTAATTAATATTTATAGTCCAACATATGACTTATATTACCCCATTTAAAAAATTCTTTTAGTAAAACAATACATGTTTGTGACATTTTTATTTTAACATTAAATAAAAAGTTATTAATGTCATTTTCCCACCAAAGTGGCTCCATGGGGTCCCCAAGTTGAACAATGTATTGTATTGGTCGGCCATGACACATAAAATAAAGTTAGGACATTTTTCAAGGTCATTTCATATTATTAAAACCTTATTTTTACCTTAAATTATACAAATTACCTCTAATCGTGATTAAAAACATAACAGTTACTATTCACCAGAAATTATTTTAATCCCATTGAACCACATTTTATTTCGTAATGACAACCATGTATGTCGGATTTTTGAAATTCAAAACATAGAGGAGGTAAAATTTCATTTAAACAAAAAAAAATCAGTTTTTTAAGTACCACTTAGTGGTTTCACTATTCTTCAAAAATTGACATTTTTCAGAAAAATACCAAAACTTCACCCTAAGATATATTTAATATTACGAATTCAAAAATGATTTCTATTTTAAAAAATTCAAAACATATACTTTACATTAATTAATTTAATAATTAATTTCCGCAGCCAGAACAAATAGTGGGTTTTTATGAAACAATATATATCAAAAGATTGACACTAGTTTAAGTCCAATTTCAATGTGAAATTAATTTCAATGACCACTATTAGATTAAATGGTAAAAATATATTATAATTTTACTTTTAAACAAACTAAAAATATATTCTAATAATATTAATAAATTATATTAAAAAGATTTTTTGAATTAAAATACAACATTTTTCACAATTCATTAAAAATGAACTTTATATGAAAAATTCCAAAAATTTACACAAAGTAAATTTTGATGTCCCGATTCAAAAGATTAATTTTATTTAGTCAAATAGAATGTATAAGAGTGACCAAAATTTTATTTAATGAAGGTTTTCCATCAAAAGGTGATAAGTGGACCTTTAGTGAATATTAGAGTATATATGCCTAAAATTGAATTCTTTTCGTATTTTAAGCCTTTATCCATTATTGGATATATATAAAAAAAAATTCAAAAACATATATAATCATATTTTAGTTATTTATATTCATTCCCACCAATACAATGACTAAGTGTTAACTACCATTTAAAATATTATTATTTTATTACTAGTGTGCAATGTAAGATTTCAAAGAATCTCTTTGTTGCGTATCAGGTACCCTATCGAACATTGCAACACCATTAAAGTAAAATTAATATTTAATTCACAAATATTAATAAATATGAAAAAAATTTATTCTTTATTTACCTGGGATGTTAAAATAAGGAACATTGTTCATTAATTAAATTTATAATTTTACATTTGATTAATGATTTTGACATTCATTGAAGTGTGGGTCCTGTAATTATATTTCTCCATGACGCATTAATAGTCTTATGAGAATAATTTGTATGATTTAATTTAATGGGCTTCCACTTTTAGTTTTGAACTATTTGTCAGATTTTCCCAACATTAGAAGTATCATGATGCATAAGATCAATGAGTACAATAATTATGAATTTAATTCATTAAGAATTCTATTATTATTATCCATGAATTTTTTATAATGAAACTGTATGTTCTTGAATTTCATTCTAGGTTATTTATTAAATGTGAAATGTTTTAAGTTAATTATCATTCCATATTGAGTATTAATTGTCTATTCATGATAGTCATGTAATTTAAATAGAATTTGAGTAAAATTATTTTACTTTCCATTTTTTTCATTTACTAATTAGTATAATCATGTCATTGATTATATGAAATGTGTATCCAGATATTCAGCTTTCAATATTGATTATGAATTATATATTCATGATAGTGAATTTGTTTTTATTGAAAATATGTTCAGTTATTTACCAATTCATGAGGATTAATCTTATCGATTCATGATATATTCCTTTGAATGTACCTCGAAATGGGAATCTGTGCTAATCTTTATTTTTTTCCTTTCCTTACAGTTGAGGAAGTACAGTATAAATTATATAAAAGGATATAATATAATGAATATCGATACTCTTGAAAAAAACGTATTGTAATTTTTGTACTAACATTTAATGAAATCCCCACGTATGGTTCTATTTTTCCAAGGATACAAAATGTTTCAATCCTTCAAGATATGATTCCTTGTATATTAAGATAATGTAATACACTAGACACTGACTTCAGGTTGCTGGGGCTGGGACCATTTAAATTTTTTTATTTGAATAGGACCTCTAAGAAATGAGGAGGTATTTATGAAATGGTTTATTATTTGGAATTCATGATAAAATATTTTTATGTCATGATAATAAAATATGATATTTTGTTTTCCAATTATAATTGAGGGAGAGGACATAAATTTATTTTTTTAAAATATTTCAATATTTTTGAAATATTATCATGGAAAACATCAAATAAAAAATAAATAAAAATACTAAGGTGATATGGGATAAAATAAAATCAGACAATAATAAATAGAATGATATTTTTTGGCCTTATAACATAGTTTAATCCATGATTAATCTGAGTTTCTCTTCCAACGTGGCATCGAATGTTTTGACGATTTTACTATTCATAATAACAAAAAATGAAATTTCTAGAATTAAATTTTTTTGATTGATGATAAAAACATTTGAATCAATTACATGAAATTCAATTCGCTAAGTGGAATAATGTAACATTAAAATTGGATAAAAACCTAATAAAAACATGTTTTATAAATGAAATTTTTATCAAAAATGTGTTTTCAGTTCAATCCATGATTTGTAAAAAAATATTATTTGAATATATAATATATAGATTTAACTAAAAATGTAATAAATATATATTATTATTATTTATTTATAAAAAAAATATTGTGTTTCTAGAAATAGTTTGATTAAAAAAATATATTTATAAACCAAAAGTGATCATAGTCAAATATAAACCATATCAATAATTCATTTGAAATTAATTATATTGTATATTATTAATATATAATTATGTTAATTTAATTTAAGATAAAATAAATAATTTTATTTTTTTGTAACATTATTTATTGAAATTAAATTTTAGTTTGGAAAATATTTGTAATTCGCTAATAACTAAAAAATTATCATTTTTAAAAATACCCAAAAAATTACACTATGAATATAATGAAATTGTTATTTCAAAAAAGATTACATTTACACAAATTTTTTTAAAAATGATAGAAATTAATTATAATTTCCTCTTAAAAAATTCAATAAAACTATTTTGTGGGAAAATGTATTTTTAAAGCAGAGAATGACCTTATTTTCAATCATTTTTTAATTTGTAAAATTGATTTAATTTCAAATCATTCAATTTTATAAATATATTATCTAATTATATCATTACAATTATTTTTCAATGGTTATAATTTTATTCGAATAATATAATAATACATTACACAAATAAATACAGTTTTTTGTTTTGAAAGACATCAATTTGACTATTACAATATTTTATCTCTATTTACTGCTAATTGATAATTAATATTTGAATGATTTCATATTTTCATTAGGAAAAAATATATAATTATATTTCCTAATGTTTCTATTCAAATTATTACATTCAAAAATAGTTGTTATGACATTATTTGATATATAAACATTAGTATATCATAGTTCATTAAAACATGTGTTTTCGATGCCACATGTTATTCCTTATTTATTTATTGTTTCCGCTGTACAAATACCCATATTAATAACTTTATCTCACCCCTTTAATCTATTTTATTTTTCCCAAGATACAAAGAATTTTTTTATGATTGATATGTAGGGATATGATATTGTAAAAAATGTTGTAACAAAAAAATACAATGTTTTATTTTATATATTCAATTTTAATGTTAATTTAATGTATTTATATAGTTTATGAATACTACTAAACTATTTGGTATATAAGGATGTTGTTTATAGTATTATATGCCAATGCAAAATAGTAGATACTAGCTTCGATAAACTGGGGTAGGGGTAGCTATAGTTGTTATCAGTGTAAATGTAGTAGAAACCTTGGGAAATATATTTAAGATAACATAGATTATTGAACCTAACCCTATTATAGACATTGAGGAAATGTAAATAAGAATATCATAATATTTTTTTAACAATGTGAGTAAGTTGGTTTTCATATAAAATACATCAATTTCATGATATTATAATCTTGTGTGGTTGGCTATAGTTGTTAGAAGGGATGATAACTTTAAAAATACTGCATTAGGATGGGCTAGATTGTCACCAAGTTCATGATAACTAGCCATACATTACACTTAGTTTGACACACCCTCAGTAATTTTTTTTGATGAATCCCATTTTATATAATCATTTAAAAATGAGTTAAAAGTAAATATATCACTAAAGAAACAATGTTTATGATTATGAGATTATCTATGCATAAATTTATCAATTTAGATAAATTGTATGGTAGTATTGGTATTATTGATTATGTGTCACAATGTTCTAATCTAATAATGTGTTTATCATTGTTCATAAATGGAACCTAGTTGAAGGAATGGTAACCATAATAATTCACTTAATTACTATTGTAATAATGATCATTTATTTAATTGGATTAAGACAATATTTCAAAGGGATCTAGTCTCCAAAAAATTCTCATAATATGATTGTATAGTGTCATGATCTAAAAATACAATGAAAAAAATTCTCCAAGCCATGTGAAATCAAAGAAAATTAATTGAGGAATAGGATGGCCAAAGAAAATAAGAATAAAGGGAAAATGGAAGGAATCATTATTTATCATGTGATACATATAAAATGAAAAAAAAATTGGTACACATTTAAAATAAAACTTAAATTTATTCATGCATGGATAAAGTATTTTCATTCTCTTGATTACAAGGTAAATAAATAATATACATATTTATAATGTATCCACTATTTTTATATGGACACAATAAAAATGAATTCCAAAATCAGTAATGAAATATACTTGATAAGAAACTAAGGGATAATAGTCACAAATATTTTATTACCATATAGGAAGTGAAAGGATTAATGTTCTTGTGTTTATATTTATAAATATGGTAATAGGATTATTTTAACAAAGATTTTTTGTTAAATGAATCATTTAATGTACAAGTATTTTACAATATTATTGTTTCTTCATTAATTAGAAAGAATATGTTCAATGGAATCGATGAAGAAGAAATGTTATTCTTAAATGGGATGAAACTCATTAATGACATATTATTGTGGGAGTATAACACTTAATATATTCCTAATTTTGAGATAATAGTATGATGTTTATGAAATAGTGTTTATGAAATTATAATTGGTTATAGATTTGATGGTTCAGGTTATATTTCATGGATTTTACTACAATTACTGATTTATATAATATATTTAACAACTTGATATACCATATTAATGCGAATTAATGTTTTAATTATGTTTTAATAGAGAAAAAATATTCACATATTAGGAAGGTGAAATCAAGAACTAAATTATGTAGTCTATGAATATAATGTTGATTTAGGGACCATCCTGAAAAATATTTCGAATTTGAATTTGGAAAAGAAAAATACTAGACATCATTTTAAATTAACTATTTATATAATGTATTAAGACGATATTTGGGTTACATTACATGAATTTTTCTAACTATTTTGGTGTTGGAAAACATATAGAGATAACAATAATTAATTGTTTTTATTTTATGGAGAAAGTCATAAACTAATTGTCAATTTTAGTGCTTCAAGCATAAAGATTCCTTTTTGATATTAATTTCATGGAGTAAGAGATAGAGTGGGAATTGATCAAACAAAATTTCAGAGACTGAATCATTCATATAAATAGATATTAAAATCAATATATTTTATTTTTTTATTAGTCTACATTGTAATGTAAATCATAATATTTAATGAATGGATTTTAAAAAAAAAGTATCCTAGTAGCTACATTTATAATGAATCAAATGGTCTCCTAACAAAAAATAAAATTATGGTTTCTTTGTCACTAAACATCCCTAGAACAAACATGTTCTTGTGATAAATGAAAAATATCACAACTATTAATATATGGGTTTTAGTATTCTCTTATTTTTACATGTATATATTTCCCACCAAGGTTCTCTTATATAGAAACCCAGTAATGTGTTATTTTGGATAAACATTGTAATTCCCAATCTATATTAACAGGATGATGTTTCATTAACCTATTTTATGATGCGGTTTCCCAATAATGGTATTATAAAACATAAAACCCTTGATTTACAAGATCATGTTTTAATTGTGAGAGAATAATTTATTTAAGTAGATAAGAAGTAACACCCCGAGTCTTTAAAATTTTATCATCTTGTTACAAAGTCTGCATAACATGAAACAAAAATAATTGATGCATGTATAACACCCTGATATATTAAAATATATTCATTATAGAATACATTTAATCTTTTTAATAGCTCATGATTCAAAAATAAATTTGTTTAAATGAAACATGACACCCTATTATAATATAAATTTTTAGACATTACAAATATTTAATAAGTCCTTTAATTTAAATGTATGAATAATACTAAAAAAGTAATGAAACTATATAGTTTCAAAAGATATAAAATAAATTAATTTTAATATCTATAAACTATAAATAAATTAATAATCATTTTAATGTGAATGAAAAATTTCATAAAACCCCATTGTTTTGATAGATAAAAGTTTATCCCCTTCATGAAGACTTATGATAATTTTTTTAACTTTATAAAACCTATATAATAGAATTTAATTAAATATTGAAATAAAAATAAAAATATAAAAATATAAAAATTATATTAGGATTAATTTTTAGGATTTTTTTCATAAGTGTCACGTTTCGATGAATATTGAAAAATACTAACATTTACAAAAATCTTAATTTTCCATTAAATTATTTAAAAAGGTAAATTATATTTTTAATTGTTTTTAACATAAAATTTATTCAATTATAATAAAATTTCACTAATTTAAGTTGTTATCATAAATTTATGATTTAATTTTGATATAAAAACCCTCTATATTTATGAGAATTTTCATTTTGAAGACCCACATTTTGGTTGTATATACACGTATAATTTTGAATTTAATTATAAAAATTTTGTGAATTAAAATTTTAAAAATGTATTCAATATTTTGAATCAGCATAATTTATATTATCTAATAATTATAAATGAATATTTGACCAAAAATAATAGTCAAAATTAAAAAAATTACCTTAATTAAGGTGCAAATGTGTTTATCATGGGTTAATCAAATATGATAAGGGTAAAAATGACATACCATCTTCTCCAAAAAAAATTAATGGAAATATTAATATATTTATAAATAAAATATATATTCTATTTTTTTTAATTTTTTCCATGAAATTGGCCTATATTATAATTTATGTAATGAAATAGACAAAATTAATTGATGTGGTGTTAGCTGAGTGTCACCTTCTCATTATACCCCTTGTTATCCCTAGGAACTGGACTAGGAATGTGTCTTTCCAATATCAGTAACTATATGTATTATACATAGGTTGATTCCAATTTAATTCTAATTAGGAGAACATGTGTCGCACTCAGGGCCTAGTGGGCCCCCTAATGGGAGGCAAGTGTTACCATTTAACATGTTTTTCCCCATGGGCAATGCATTGTGGTTGCGTCTTGTGGTGGTGTTTATAGAGGTATTTGTTTTGATCCTCTACACATTCATTTGGATATGTTTTCTCTTTTTTAACACCCTCCGTGAATAATTTAGTAATAATAAAAGTAAATGACACCCACATTCTTTTAAATTTCATTTTTGTGTTCAAAAATGGAAAATAAAAAAAGTTAAGAACTTATCTTTCGTAATTTTGAGTATATTGGAATTAAATAGATAAAAGTAATTTTTTATGTTTTTTGTGATCATTAAATTAATGTAAATGATCATGACAAAAGAATTGAGTAATTATTTAATTATTGGGAAAATAAATTAAATGATTCTAAAAATATTAGATGTAAAATAAATGGGACATATTATTTTTCTCCATTTTTTTATTTAATAAATTATTTTATATAGTTTTTAACATAATACATTATAATTCAACTATTGTAGATCTGTTTTTAAAATTTATATAAAATGAATATTGTCAAAATAGAAATTAATGATAATTTATAATAAATGATAGGTTTTTAAATTATTTAAAATTTATTAAAATATTATATTAAAAAAATTTAATTTTAAATGGATAAACGTATAATCTATATTAAATTAGTAGATAAAATATTATTCAATAGTGACTATTTTGATGCTTGAATAATAATAACACTCTTAGTACAATTATGGTTAAATTAATGATTTCACATGTTGCATGATCATATGAAGAAATTAATTTTCAATAACATATGAGTTTTAATTAAGAAACATGATTTAATATTTATAAAAAAATGGTAAAATTTATATAATAGGGCTCATTTTATTTTATTCTTAATAGATAAACTACCTAGGTTTAAACAAATAGTCACCATAGTGAAAAATCAAAATTATAAATGCAAGTAAAATAATATGTTAAAGAAAAACATGCTTAAAACATTTTTTTCTTATTATTTTATTTGTTTATGAATGACCATATCATTCCAATATAAAAATAATTTTTAATTTTTGATCCCCATGGTATGATTCTGACTTCAAATTGTTTAATACTTTTTGGTATTTTCAAACATTTTACTCCTCTTAAATTATAAAATGGAACTCACTCACCTCATAATTCACACCTATCAGAGCATTTAGATTGTCCAAAACATTACAAACCCCCTACTAAACATACATATATACGTAATGGAGAATTGTTATTTCATAATTACCTACCCTGTGGTCCTTATATAAGAGTTCTGGAGGTTGATTCTTTAATAGTAGGCAATTTTCTTCACTAAGCTAATATCATTATTTCTTATTAAATAATATCGACTTTTTCATAAAAAATATAGTATAAAAAACAAATTATCTCCCATATAATTATATATTTTTAATATAATTTAATAATATTTATCCATATCCACTTCCATCAATTGGTTTATTAAATTATCAATCATGTGTATGGAAGAATTCCACCTCATGATCTGATGTAGTTTTTTTTCATTACTACATTTCACGGATGGATGAAATAATTGATTTAAACAAATTAAATAAAAATGATGATATTATTATACTTATTTAATTTTAATATCAGTTACACAATTTTATTATCCATTATGTTTCAAATACATCAATTTCACTCATTCTTATAGAGGACTACTTAGTCACAATGTGATGGGGTTTGTTTTTCACATAAATTTCACATAGAATGTAATAAGAAAAAAAATTAATGAATATATGTCATATATAATAGAGGATATAATTTTTGGAAAATTACTATATCACCCAATTCATGAGCCTTTCACTAAGTAAAGTGACTGATATCATCATTCTTGCGTGTGTGTGACGTAATATATACAAGAAGTGATGTGATTTAATTTTCTTGTTCAACATTCATAAATGGTTAAAAATTTATATATAGATGAAATAATATATTTTATAACATTATAATCATTCCATATATGATATATATATATATATCCTATTCATAAGAAATAGATCGTCCATTGGAAAATGTGTATGAGAGAACAAGGCGATTAACCCATGAAATAATGAAAATAATGAAATATTATTAATATAAGGGTGGTAAAATGTTATAAGGTGATAATTCCTGATATTATATATTTTATCATGATAATATTATTAATAAATGTTATTATTAGAAACATTATACATGAGGCAATACCATGTATTAATAAAATCTGTCCCGAGGAAAGGGTTTCTCATCCCACATTTACTTTTGTGAGATATATGACATATTCACCACATATTTATTTTAGGTGGTGTATATACCACCCTATATTATATAATATTACTAATTAATTGACCATTATAGTATTTAATGTTTCATTTAATTTAATTCATTCATTGGGATTATAATAAAAAAAGTTATACTGTGGTAAGGGTTTATTTCACAATATCAACATTATTTGGGATTGTTTATATTTATAGACCCTTTGGGTGAAATTATTTTAATTGTTAATACTATAGTCAATATTTCTCTTTATCCTATGGTAATTGTTTTTAATAATATCATTTTTCGACTCTATAGTACTTAATGTGATTCAGAAATCATTTTTAAAATAATATTACATTATTTATCTCTTTCGTAGGGAATTATTTTTTTTGAAACCCATTTTTTCTAAAAAACACATTTTTTAAAATTTTTAAATAATTTATTAAATTCTTGTTTACCCATTATTACTTTTTTGAATTACATTGAAATGATCCACGTTGTATTTTTAGAAAAAATTCTTTATTTGGATTTCACTGCAATTTGGAAAGGCTTTTTTGTTTTCTAATATAGGACATGAATATAATTTTAAACCCTCATTAAATTTATATTTTTTAGTAAATATTTAATAAAGTATCATAGATATTTTCAATGAAACATATTTTCAAATTTTTCTCGGACTTTTTATTTTTAAAATGATTTTAAAAATAAGAAATAGTAATTTTAAACAATACTATTTTTAAAGATATTATATGAAATATTTATTAATCAAAGACATAAAAAATAATTATAGTTATGATATAATATAGATATGTTATTTAACATCACACATATTTAGTATTTTGATGTCTTATGAATATCTTGAATCAATATCTACAATTTTGATACCATTAATATTAATATAAAATATTTATGATTATGTATATTTATTGGGGTAATTTTTATGATTTGATATGATATTTTGTTTAAATACATATCTTTATATTGATTGTGGTTTACCCCTTTCATATGGAGAATTAATTAGAAATAGTATGTGATGGTAAGGAATCCTTATTTATGGTCAATATAATAATATCTCTTATGAAACACACTCGATTTATTTTGGATGAGGCCATACCAACATACTTAGATGTATTGGAACAACACCGAGATTATATGTTTCAGATATCTTATAGTATTTATTAAAATCAGTACGAAATATGTATATTATACTACATTTAATTATTTTAATAGTTAGGATATCAATGGTTATTTTTCAAGCGCATGCGATTATTAATATGGAATTATTTGATCATTATTTATTCCTGAAATATTATTTTCATGTTTTTGATTAAATATAAGGTCTTTTGGTTGTTTAAAATTCTAAATATATTATTTCTTATTTTTCAATTACGTTATTTTCATGATTACTATCACTATACAACTGACCTCACCCCATTATTATGTTTTTTTTCAGGATACCATGAGGTTTTTTTTGATTGATAGGAAGGGATACTATAATGTCAAGAGTGTTTTACAAGAATAGAATGAAATATTATATTTTTAGTTTTAGTGATAGATTCATGTATATATCTTGTTTTCCCAGACTAATAAAATATTTTGTCAATTGGGATGTGAAAACTTATTTCTTATTCCAATGTAATCAATTAAAATTCGACTATATGCTATTGGTGTTACAGACCATAAAATTGTGTACTTTTAAACAAATTTAAAAATAATGATTCAAAATTTTAAATAACATTTTTTACAATAATTTTCACTCTTTAGAGGAAATTAAATTTAATATTATACCACAAATTATAAGAAAAAACGTTTTTCAGGAAAGCATCTGATTAACTCTAAATGTTATTTCACCTTGATATAATATAATTTTTTATATCCATGTTTTATTTTAAATATATAAATAAATTATGGTTTTTAGGCCTTTGTTTCATGAAAAAAAATTAATGAAATATTCCAATCATGAAATTAAATGATAAGAGTCAAAATTTTATTTCTGAATAAAATATATGTTTTATTTAAAAATGTTATGATTCTATTCCAAAATTGAAAATTAGTTTTTACAAATACATTCATTATCATTATAATCATATCATTGGTAGAACCAAAAATCATTTATAATGAAAAAATGTTAAATATATTTTAATATTTTACCGTACAGTTTTTACATAATTTTAACTAATTTATCAAGGTTAAAAATCATTGCCCTTGTTACTATTCATAACGAAAAACAATAAGTTCACCATGTTAAATTATATAAATTATGATTATTTCAAATAAAAAATCATGTTATCAAAAATAAATATATAAGTTGATGAATTAAATTTAAATTCAACCATTCATAAATGTCATAAAAATGTTTCCCAAAAAATGTATTCTTTAGTATACAACATTTTATATATAAATAATACATATAATTTATTCCATTTATCTAAATGGTTTTTATCATAATATAAATTTACTAATTTCACTCTGAAATAAAATTTATATAAATTGTTTAATTACTGAAATGAAAATACTATTTTAACTAAAAATTTGGATATTATACCTGTAATATGAAATTTAATATTTTTATAAATATCCCAAAAATAATCCTAAGTTAATATTGATATTATGATTTCAAAAATGTAATTCTTTTTATGAAATAAAATTTTTTAGTGTGTTAGATAATAATTATAATTTCCATGAACAATTTTTAATTAGAATCATATTTTGAAGAAAATGAAATTTTGTAGAGTAAATAAATATGATAAAAAACATTAGTTCCTATATATGACACATTAATTAATAAATTTTATTTGATTAAAAAATTACGTTTATATAATTTATAATGTTGTTAATCTTTTTGATATCAGTCAATTTTCACGACTACGATATAATAAAATAAGGTTCCTATTATAGCATAGTGTTGGTTGTTATGAAATCCATTGAACGCATAAAATTTATATAAATAGAAATATATTATAAAAAATCAAGGTTTAAAATGTATATAATTGGTGAATATGTTGTTCCTAAATTCATGGAAGTTATAGTCAATGCTAGTAGTTCTTTTTCTAGTGGTAGTTATCTCACAAATGACTATTATGTGAGTTTTTATTTGAATGTTACGGTTAATTGACTTGTAAATTATATCATATAAGGAGTTATATATATAGTACATATTAGAGTTCCGTTTAAACTAACCAGGAATATATGGTATGTCAATGTAAATGACCTAGTGGAGAAGTCCTCTTGGGATACTTGTAGAGTTGTACCTAGACTGAATAATGTGAGTTTTCACTCTTAGTGAGACCTATATTTTGGATACATGATAGTCCATTTTGGATTTTAAAATGATAATATAGATACATTTGAGGAGGTGAATGATGATACATTTTTGTGAACCAAATGATGATATACATTATGATGTTATAGTCATTGTTACAAGTTACCTGGGAATTGAATTCACTAATGAAGATGACTTAGGCATCTGAATAAACATTATAATTTGTTGAGGAAGGTCACTAAAATTTTATTATAACATTTGAGAATAAATAATCTTAAATGTAATAACTCATGACATGAGTTACAACTGTGGGAAAAGATATGATCCTTATTCATGAGAAATCTTTCTACGGAATTTGTGGATTCTAATGTTAGTGAGGCAGGAATTGTGGATGATTGGACTCTTAGTTTGGTATCAATTTCTCATAGTATTATGTGTGATGATTCTATGTGGTTGGACCTAGGAGAGATAAATTTTTGATGTCCATCCAACTATTTTATAATGTAATCCATTTGACTAGAAGTTAACATTGTAAAAATATATTTTATATAAGTTAATTTCATTAGTGTTTCCTGGTCCTACCATGGGTGGTCAATCACAGTTACATCTTAGCGGTGATTCTTGGGGAGTCATTATGAAATTATTCCATTCACCTTTAGATGAATATTTTCCTTAAATAAATAAGTTTATTAAAATATAGTAATAATAAAATCAATTTTATTTATTTGGTAGGATTTAGGAAAATTTATTGGTTGAATGAGGATATATAGACCCAAATAAAGATGTCTATATTTTCTAGGATGGGAGATGAATCTATTATTAGGAAGGTGGTATAGTGTTATATAGACTATGTTTTTAATTAATTTTCTTTATTCATGTTAAATGTGGTTTTAATTTTTTTGTGAATGACCCTAACATTATAACTATCTTTTATTATTCATCGTGTTAGATCTCGAGTTTTCCTGTGAGGTAATGATATTTTTTTCAAATAAAATTCTTTTTTATGGGATAATGTGAGTACCCAATGTGATAATTGGTGTATTGGGGTGTTTGGGGATTATTTGGATCCCATATACCAACATTATAAGAAAATAATTAGGGCACATGGTTCGTGGAATCCATGAGGGGAATGAAATGTGGGCACTCTTAACTATAAGGGGCATCATAGTGGGGTATATGAGGTCACATAGTTAGAGGAAACCGTCCCACCTTAGGCTCACACTTGTGTGAGGAGATTTGAAATTTTTAAAAGAGGGTGTGGCATGGTTTACATAGGGATATTCCAACCAGTCCCATGAAAACATGTGAGGTGCTCATTGTTTTAGTGAAGGGTTCATGCTTGGAATTTTCTTTTTCTAACTGTGAGGACAAAAGATGAAACCCTTAAATTTTGAGAGAAAATAATTTTTTACCTTAATGTGTTAAAATGGTTAAACCCCTCCTTGGTTTCCAATTTATTGTGGAATGGGGATATCTTTTTATTATTATATGATCAATTTTAAGCCTAAATTTGGGATAAGACACCAATCATCTATCTAGACTCAGATTCAAAGATCGCCAGATTCACCATATTCACATTGGTGAGTGATTATTTCATATAGGTTCCTTCATCCTTTCAATTTATCTCAATAAAATTATTTAGGTGGAAATTAATATGCCTAATTTTGAGTATTTTTATAGGTTATTTTATTATCTCTTGATCTGGACTACATCAGAGCTCAGTAATCAACAAGTTCTCTACTATGAACCTAAGGCAGTGGTCAATACCATTCTATGGGGTTATACCTTTTATTAGAAGAGGATCAAATTGATCCATGCTCCATATCTCTTGGATTCCCCATTAACTAATTGAAGAATTTAATTGAATGTATTGGAACTTGTTTGAGATTCCCACCATTTCATTTGGGTTTCTTGGATATTTTTTTTCGAAACATAGGCCACACATGGGGTGGGACTTTGACATTTTCCTTATTTATGAAACACATTGGGTTTTCCTGTGTTCAGGAAGAGTTAGTGGAATCCCTTATTCAGTTTAATTTAATTTTTTGAGATGATAAAGGTGTTTTTTCATCCTTTTCAATGTTATAAATAATGTAAATTATATTTCTATTTAATTTACCATTGTTATATGACTTGAATGAACTGATGGAATGTTAAAAATGTGAATTCATGAATGAAGTACATGATTTGAAATGGTAATGGATTCCTCGGTTTGATAGGTTGGATCATAATTCAATTGTATTCCATGGACGGTTCAACCATACATCTTGATTGTTATAGTGGAAATTTGGAATGAGATGACTCCTTGTGTCTTGATTTCATTAGATCCAGCTTTCCTGGTCTTTGTTGGATATTGTCTATGGACACAATCCTTGGACCCTATTAGAAATATTAATGACTTTCCATTAATATTTACTTAGTAATCAAAATGATCCCTTACTTATCTATACCTTGGATCAATCCTTCTGGGTCTAACACTAATTATTATACGAGTTTTCATGGTTGATATGATATATATATTATACGTTGTGGATATGGATGATATGATATTATGTTTATATTAAATTTCCATGGTGTTTACATATTTTTTATTTACAGTATCCTTATTAAAGAATATTTTACCTTTTTTAGGGATCCCTATATGGATTGATCCTCTTTTCGTTACTTATATCATAGATTCAATGTGAACTTTTTTCATTTTTGATATACCCATGATATAAATTTCATTGTTTTTTGCTTGTATTTTACATCTTTGAAATGTTATAGACACTTTTGGTGGTGTCCTAATGAGTGGTATGTTACACCCTATTCAAGCCACAGTTGGGATCTTGGAAAGACAATATGAATATAGGTCTGGATCGGGGAAATCACTCATAGTTTGATGCTTGAATATGATTTATGCTTAGGATTTGGGGAGGAACGGACCCTATAAAGGCTCATGATGCTAGCTAGGATAAATATTTTTTCTATTTTTGTTATTTTGATAAATTTAATATATAGGGATTTTATATAACAATTTTACATCTTTTAGGATACATGAAATTACATATAATTTTTTATAAGAGATTAATTCTATTATTTTTATATATTCATACAATGTTTGTTTGACTTCTTTCTATCTCCATCCTCTATTGACCTATTTTATTACTACCACTATGCCACACACCAACATGAGGTCATAGTATCCCCATATATAGAATCAAGGACTTAATTTCTAGTTGGTAGCCTCTGGATTTTGGGGAGATGCACTGCAGTCCATGTGTCCCACCGAATCAGGGCACCAAATAGTGGCATCTGGTTTCGGATGTTTCAATGTGGTATCATAGTGTTTACGTTTCTAAATTTACTATTTGAGACAATAGTATGGGGATTAGAAAGGTATTATATTTTTTAATTAGTTTTTCCTTGTAGTAGCATACCCACGTATAGGAAAAAGAAAAAGTTTATGGAATGAGAATTGTTGTTTGATGTATTTTGACAATTAGATTTTATTTTATAACATCATCAGGTCCACATATGTGGTTTTATATTCATTATAATTATATATTTTACTTTTTTTCAAGATTATATGAGGGTAGTAATCTTATATATCATTTTAGTATCTTTAATGGATTCACATTAAATGCATTGTGCCATTCCATATAGGATTAATTTCAAAACTACAAGACATTGTGATATGTGTCTTATGTGATTCACATGATGTGTGATAGATGCTTTTTATGGGATATTGACAAACATGGATATTATATTGATTGTTCATTATATCATAAATATTGTTTTCTAAATTAGTTCACACCCTAGACCCAAACCATCCAACTACAGAACATTGAGTCATAGACCATTGTCAGTTAGACAGGAACAAGTTAGTATATGGACTTAGTGGATGCCATATTTCAGTTCATGTGCGGTATGGGACCTTATAGATCATTAGTATATAACCATTTAGTTCATCCATTTAAATTTAAATTTTAAATGAATATGAACTAAAATGGATAATGAAAAGTGAAATTGAGAACATGACCATTACATGAATTTTGAGTAGGCGTTAGGCAATGTCTCTACTGATGTTATAACTATTTATTTTTGGCTAGTAATGGATTTAAAGGTTGGATGAATGGTATACAATTCCTATAGTATATATTTGACCATCCATACTCTTATTCACGTGATATTTGGTTAATCGGTGATTTTAGATCCATGTGTTTGGGATTGTAGAGATATTCCACCATGATGGCCGGTAGTTGTACACGAGGAGGGTGGAGACGACTATTCTCTAGGGGTGGTTGTCCATGGGATACTAGTGGAACCTCATATAGTTCCAATTGTGTAATTAGTTGTTTTAATAGATAAAAGTGCTAAGTACTAGTTGTGAGAGTGTTTTCTATCATATATGAATACTTGCAAGGATCACCACAATGTTCCTCATTAATGGAAAATTTGACATGTGTGTTCTATTAGAAACATACAACAACATTTTTATGGAATTTCAGTCCAAAAGATGATGAGATATGTAATGAGACAGCATTTTTGATATTTGAGCATCTAGAGACACCTCATTAGAGGAGAGTGAGGCTCACTCCATATATGATTTTGACAAAATAAATTATTTTGAACCGGTTTGATAGAGTGCATAATATGGAATGGGATAATTAATAAAATTAATTTTAATTACAAATATTTTCATGATACTCTAATAGTAGAGTGGTGCATCTATTTTATGCATCTGGAGTAGGGGGAATTGAATGTTATGGATTAATGATCACATTCTACAGAGATACAACATTTTTCACTGATATATCTTGGGGATTACGCATCAAGGGTGAGAAGATTTGAGTATGGTATCAGACATAAAATTCAATATTAGGCCAACATTTTCAGGTATACCTCTATTACTATGATACTGAATCAGCTACATATCACAATGTAAAAGTAGAGGGAAGATGGGGGGTGCAGAGATGTGAATTTTCCCTTCTTGACCTAGTGGTTTATCTTCATTGGATGGAATCCACATTGTGAGTCAACCCATGAGATGTGTAAAAATTCAAATGTTAGTTCTTGTAGTACATTTTTCTATTATTAGTGAGGAAAATGTGGGCATGTGAAGAATTAGCTCGATTAATACCCAATCGAGGGCCATGCTTATAGATGGATGGTTGAATCACAACATGATTTCCAGACCACCCATCCAGTAGTTAGTGGAAGTGGTATAATCTGACTATAGGATGAAAATTAAGTTTCATAGACCTTTTATGTCTGAGATCTAGAGATGAAACAATCTTTTAGGTTGATTTGGTGGTCATAGTTGAGGCATTCTGGCACAAGTTGATCCTATATAAAAGAGTAGTCATACTCTAGGAAGTGATCTTATGTCATGGGGAAATAGTTTAAGACAGATGTATTATATACATCCTACACATGAGGAATAATGCGATGGGAATTCTGTGGTGAGAGGTGTGATATTAGAAGCATCTACTCTAGTATCTATGTTTTTTTGATACATGTTCATCTCAATGATTCTTTTCTGTTCCGATGGTTGAATGATATGTGATTTTTTTTAGTTTTTAGATGGAATTATTAAAAAAGAAAGTCTCTTTGGGATTGTAAAGGTTATATTACTCTAGGTTGGTGAGTTCCCCCAATGATATTAGTTATTGATACATCATATGGAATCTCTTTTTACTCAAGATTATAGTGTTTGTTTTCATAGTTAGGATGGACTGGCTAGTTCCTTATCAAGACTATGTTGATTTATATCACAAGAGGCCAAATTTCAGGAAACCATAGATGGGGTTTTTTATTCAAATATTTTAATGTCATGTCAATGTGATCGAATATTGGACAAAGAATATAAAAAAGGGAGAAATGACAACCCATATTTTTAATTTATATCTAGATGATCATGGATCACATGAGGAAGATTTACCACAATTATTTGAACATTTGAAGGAAGTTTTCCTTGATTTTTTATTAGTTTACCTCCTAAAATAGATGTTTACTTATCCATCGATATAGTTTCAAGAGCTACACCATTATCCATTTCTCTTTATAGGATGGCTGTAAAAGTGTTGTTGGAGCTCAAGAGGCTACTAGAGGACATGAAGGTAAAGTTGTTTATTCCAAAAAAGTACTCTTCTATGGGGTTCACTAGTCCTTTTTTATGAAAAATATTGATTCTACTACCAGTCTATGAACAGATTTCAAAAAATTAAACTAGTTCATGGTTACGAAATTGTATCCCTTGCATGAGATATATAAATTTTTTTACATGATTTGGGGAGATATGGTGTTCTTAAAAATTGATTTTAGATTTGGATACCATTAGTTTTATGTTTCACCTATATAAAAACACATAATAAATTTCGTGGTAGGTATGTTATATATAAGAATATGGTTATTCAATTAATCTTCACAAATTTTCAAGTTGTTTCTATAGACCTAATGAACCATTTTTTCATCTTTATCTAAAATAGTTTGTGTTTGTTATGGTGGATAGTATCTTGTTGTATTATTACAATAGAAAACATAAATAGAAACATAATGATATAATTTTGGATACATTGTGAGCTATTTAGTTATATTCTATGATATGGAACTTAATATTCTTGATGGAAGATATTCAATTCATGGGTATTATTATCTCAGATAAAAAATTATCAGTTGACCTAGATATGGAGAGAGTTGTAGTTTCCTTGGAAGAAACCAAGAAAATATTTGTTATAAAGAGTTTATTAAGGATAGATTTATATTAAAATAATTTCATACAAGACTTATCATTCATTTTAGTGCTATTGAATGGATTTTCTAGGGAGGGTGTGAAGTCTGTGTGGTGAGATACCGACGTGACAAAATTTTTGGAGCTGAAAGGGAGATTGATTTCATCCCTGGTCCAGATTGATATAGTTCTAGGAAGAACATACATTGTATATTTTGATTCATCATGTATATAGATAGTATTAGTTATGATGTATGGGGAGAGATTCATGGTGTATGAGACTTTTCAAATGGTCCATCAAAAGACGGACTTCCATGCATAGGACCTCGAGTTAGCCTCTGTTGTATATTCCTTGTGTTGTCGGAGGTATTACATACTTCTGTAGAGATTTATGTAGTAAAAGGATCACAAAATCATAAAGTATATATTTACACAAAATTTATTGAATTTTGGGAAGAAAATGTGGGATGACTACCTATATCATTTCTATATCAATATTTCATATATTAAAAGTAAGGTAAATGTATTTACTGAAGCACTGAACATTAAGAATCAGATATAGGGAGTTAAGAAGACTAGTAGTAAGTGTTAACTCATGTATTGGCTATTTGAGATGAACGTGGATTCACAGGATATTCAATGATAGAATTTTCTCTCATCCTTTTTATTTACTTTGACTTTTCTGGATACATTAATGATGACATAGTTATCTGATTCATATGGCCTTGTATTACGTGAAAGTGTAGTTGGTGAGGACCTATATCTTTGTTGGAACATAGGAGAGGATAAAATTACTTATATTTACATGTGTGTTTGGGTTCTTGTGGATATATATAATGAGATCATGTGGGAGTTTCATGCCATGGTTTTTTCATTTCATCCCAATGATATAAATATTTTTAGTGATTTACATAGGAAGTATTGGTAGATGAGAATGAATCACGTTGTAATTGATTTTGTTATGAGCTCTTCCACATATCTAGTGTTAATAGTATAACATTAGTGAAAATATAAGATTTTATATTAATTACCTATTCTTAAGTTGAAATGGTAGAGCTTACAATGTATTTCATGAACGATGTGTTGTGGTCAGCTCGAGGTAGTGATGTTTTGTGGGTTTTTTGGATTGGTTCCTGAAGTATTCTCATTTCCTTCCTATAAGATTTACTTTATTAGTAGATAATTTGTGAAGTTTTTATATCCATGAGATAGTATGACTTAATGGGGTTCCATAGATTCTGGTATTAGATTGGGACACATAGATTGCATCTCATTTTTAGTAGTGTTTATAGAGGAATTTGGGTATATAGGTGCATTGTTGTCAATCAGACCCATATAACACTCTATATCATAAGGATATGGAGCTAAAATTTGATACATACTTCTTGGATAATTCTATACATGATTTTAATTTTATTATGATAGTTATCTGAGTCTTCTATGTTTCATTAGTAAGAGTTATTTGGTAGCACAATATGATTCATGGGAGTGAGAAGCCAACAAAAATACTGAGAGGCTAGAGTTATTCACCAGCGATTCTTGACAACCCTTGGAAGGGAAATTTAGGGATGAATTTTTTAAGGTGGAAGATTGTAAGATTCCAATTTTTTCTATTAGTTATAGTTAATTTGATTGTTGTTTTGAATTATTTTTTACATCTTAATCTAAGTACCCAATGTGATCATTGGTGTATCGACGGTGTCTGGGGCTTATGTAGAACCAAGATCCCCATATTTTTTGTAAATCAAGGTAGGTAAAATGGTTAGTAGAGACTATTTGGGGTAGGAAACCCAATTAATATTTATTAATTGGGGATTGATAGTGGGGTGTAGGAGGTGAAAATATTATTTGAAACAATGTCACCTATGTTTCATTTTTATTTGAATGACTCACTACATTTTTAGGGAGTTATTTCAATGTTTTTGGATGGTTATCAAAATCATGTGAATGAAACCATGTGAGGGGCCACTTGAGATAGTGAACGGTGCATAGTTGGAGAACGGTTTGGATGACAATGTGCCCAAACCATATGACACATAAATTTTCGGAAGAAATGGGAAACTTTCACTTTATGAGTTTAAATGATTAATCCCCTCTTTTATTTTGTGTTTTCAGAGGAAAGAGAATGTCTCATTCCTCCCATTTGAAATTTGTTTGTGCTTAAAGATAGGATTGTCCACTTTTCACCTATCCAAACTCATATTCGAGTATTTTTGGTCTTATTGAATTCATGTTGGTGAGATCTTCATTTATCTTGTTGCATTATTTGTTTGAATTTTTATTAATGGAAATATTTATATGCAATCAAATATTCTTTATTTTATAGTATTTTTATTCTTTCATCATTTTTCTCTCAATATGGACCGAATAAAATCCTAGCACTCGATGGTTTCTCTAGTACATAGCTACTTTAGGTGGTCTATGTAATTCCTTTGGGTTTTAGTGTTTTATTATAATGGAATATGTTATTATATGCATCTGATCTTCCAGAAATTACCCTTTATCTAATAGAAAATTTTAATAGAACATATTGGAACCAGTTAGGGATGCATGTTTGTTCCTTTGATTTTTCTGGTAGTTGGTACCCCAGCCTAGGATACTGATGGGGTGTTCCATTTAATATGAATGTTTTTATACCACCCATGGGGTGTGAATGCGTTCTTGAATAGTTAGAAGAATCCCTTAATGAGTTGAATTTAATTATTTGAGATGATTAATATATGATTTACCTCCATTAACATGTTATAGATGATGTTATTTGTTTGACAGTTAAAATGTACATTTTTATATGTTTTTAATGAACTCGCAGAATGATATGTAATGTGAATTTATGAATAGATGAGATGATTTTAAATGTTAATGGATTCCAATCTTGGTGTACCTTATATCCATATTCAATTTGATTCTATAGATGGTTCCCCAATAGGTCTTGATAGTGGTAGTGGGCGATTTTGAGGAGATTTATCATTAGGCCTTAATTCTATGGGATTCCATGGGCTTTATTTCCACCTAGATCTATCTTCCATCAGATCACATTGGACATGGGTAGTTGAAATGCTCCTCAGAACCCTTCTAATACTAATAGATTTTTTATTTAGATGTTATTGTGAGTAAATGTGATGAATTGGTCATTTATACCATTGATTTGGCCTTGTGGATTTGATAGTTATAATTATACATCATGGTCATAAATGATATGATATATTGTTCATAGAGTATGGCTACAGTGTTTATTTATTTTCACATTACATCTTCCTTGTTAAATGATAATTCCCTTTATTTGATAGGACCCTCATTTGTCTAGACAATTTTTTCTTTACATATATCATAGTTTCCATGTGTGCGTAATTTTTTTTATTTTACCTTTCATATAAAATAAAAACTATTTAGCTTGTATTTCATAACCAATAATTATTACATACATCATTAATGGTGGCTTACTGAGTGACATAACATGACATTCATGGGCTTATTTTGGGTTCCCGAATAAACTATATGTATGTAGGTTTGTATCGGGTAATGTTCCTATATTTTGGGGCTTCGATATCTTCTATGATTAGGATCCGAGTTGTACAACTCTAAGATGAGGCTTCTAATGATATCTGTTATAAATATTTATTTTTTATTTTTTTTATTTTGATACATGAAATGAATTTTATATCTTTTATAAATATTTTACAGCTTTTTATACACATGAAATGAAATATCATTTGGTGTATCATATTAATTCTATAATTTGTTTTATATTATTTTCATGGATATGTATCATCTTTCTGGTTATTTTTATTCTTATGATATTGATCTACGTGATTTATACCACTCTGTTTCACTCAATCATTAGGGAATAATCTACCCACAAAAACACCATAGGACCTCACTACTAGTAAGAAACCTTTGGTGTTTGGGGAGATGTTGTTTTTGGTCATGTGACCCACTAGATTGGGACACTAGATAGTGAAATATAGTTTGAGACATTAAACATATAATACATAATTATTTAATGATATGTAGTTCATAACTAAAAAATATAACCTTGGATATCATAACTGAACAAAGTGTTAATGGAAATGAAGAAACCTTCTGCAATGACTTGATTCTAGCAATTGATGGAAAATGATTTATCACATTTCTTGTGTAACCTACTACACCATGATTGAGGTATAGTCACATGTGTGTTCATATATAGAATGGGGTACCACGTTTTATGTTTGATAAAATGCGTCTGAATGTGTAACCCATGAGTCCCATGTTTGATTCGTGATCAAAAGTGTGTGCATGTGTAGCCTATTGAATCCATGTTTCAGATTGATCACATGTGTGGGTAGTCTCAACAACATATATATATTGTTTTATCATATTTTGTGTGTCTATGTAGCCATAAGAGACATGTTATTGATGATTCATTTCATATATATTTTTTGTGGTTATGACTCATTTTGGACATGAATTCAAATTAATCTGTTATCTTTCACCTATGTATTTCATGTTTTGTTCCTCTATCTTATATACCAGTGAGATTATGTTGATCCATAGATACTATCTCTTCCATGTGGGATGTTTCAGTGGTTTTCTAGGAATGTACATATGATATCTCTAAATTGAGGATGTTTTAGACATGTTTTTTGACTACCCATTTAGGGTGATGTGTCATATGGTGTGTTATAATTACTTCCATCAAGGATTTGAAGCTCGTGTGTTCAAGGTATTTTCGAATCATGGTTAGTCCGTGACTACATGGTGCAAGATTTTATGTTTTTTATTAGTTATTTATTTATCATCATCTATGATTATTGTGTAGAACTTGTACTTCTTAAATATTTTCTACTAAGATTATTATATCCACATATACTGTATTGTAATGGTTAAGTATTGTATAATATTATAGGTGGATTACTAATATTTACTCACAACCTGCTTAGGTGACTTTAGAAACTAGTTACCAATAGAAATCTTCATTTTTTTAGTAACAAGTTAGGCTGAGGCTTGGGATTGAACATCAGGATAAATATATCCCAATGAGTATAAACACTTAGAGGGGATGAGTCTTGTAATTTTTTATAGAGGATCTTTGTTCATTTATTCATTTCTTATCCTGTATATATGATTGGTTAATTGTAAGATTAGTCTAATTTTATTCAGGAGTGACTATTGAGTATATTGTTTCCAAATATATTCATTATAGAAGGGTTGTGGTTGGTTTCTGTGTACCTTGATTCCTTATCATTAAATAATATGATATTTCTCTATTATTGCACACTTTAATTATGGGTATAGTCTCCCCACAACTTCACATTAGATAATAACTTCTTTTTGTATGCTTTTAATGCTTGGGGATTCATAAATAAGTTGTTTTGGATGACCTTATTAGAACTAGTGAATTATTTTTTAGGCTGTAACAAATATTTAAATTATACTTATTTAAAATTTTGGGATTTTTGTTAAAAAGATTAATTTGGGGGAACACTGAATATAATATTTTTATATTTAACATGACATTTATAAAATATTCATTATGTATAATTGAGATAAAAAAATTAAATATTTTTTTCAATAATTTTTTTTCTTTTGTGATTAAAACAATCTTAATAAAAATATTGTTTGAATTTAGAAATTTGTTCATGTGTTTATGGAGCCTAAATTTTATTTTATCCTTACAAATTACTATTTTTAGTTCCACTCTGTTTAAAGATGAGGTTGGAATATTACATACAATTTGATCTTAATAAAAAGGAATAAAAATATTTATTTTTCGATACATAATTTTGAAAATTCTTGTAAATACACATTTTAAATGATGTCTGTGTGAAATAAATTTTATTAAAAATTTAGGTAATTTTGTTATAATATTCTTTTCATGATTTTTACATTCTTAAATTAAATGTAAATTTTTATTCCTATAGAATAATAAGTTTATAAAATAGATTAAACATTTGGAATCATCATTTACAAATTGTTTTTATATAAGTACACTTTTATTTTTGTTTATGTTAATAAGTTATCATGGTAAAATGTTATGTTATCATGATTATTGTTAAATATTGTTTAATGGGGTCTAACTAGAAGGTACAGTTTAACATCTCTCAAAACCTTGTCTGAGTGTTATTATATATGATTTTATATACCGTAAATACATTTTGATGACTTTGGGATGCCTTGGTGCTACATTATCTTGACTTAGAACTTTTAATATTTTAAAACAATTTAAAATTACAAGATTGACATTACTCATACATATAATTGAGAACCACTTCTATACCCTGTATCACAACTGTTGAAACACTTTTATCAACAAATACATAACCAAATCTACTCCAAAACTTCATCTACCCTATCTAAAGGATTTGTTTTCATCAAAATACCAACCTAAATGGATTAAGGTGTAAGAAAAATGTGATTTTCCAAATAGAAGGTACACGTCTTAACTGGGTGACTTTTTTATTTTTCTTCTTCAACCTTGTAAAATTTATTTTTAAACAATATATGAAAATTAAACTTTTACCTAATGTATAATGATATTCTTTATTTTGGGAGAAAAACCCTTATCCATCTCCCTTTCACCCAATGAAAGTTGAGAACACCACTTCTCTGTATTTATAGCTTATCATCTCCACTATCATTATTAATCATTTTTCTTTACCACATTAGATGGATGGTAATAAAGGTGAAATTAATGAATATAAAATAGATTTATGAAATAACTATGACTCTATAAATATAATAAATCATCTTTTTAGTTACTATTACATTTTTTGTAAAATAGAAAAGTAGTTCATGTGTACTTGGGGACTACAAAATCCATAAAGTAATACGATTAATTTATATATTAGAAGTATACATAGATCATTATAAAATTGTCAATAAAAAAATATGTTTAAGGAATTATTTACAGTCGATAAACAATTAAACTATGAAAAATATGCAAGGACTAGAACTACACAATTAGAACATAAAAATTCCAAACAGTTAACACATGAGATGATGATGTTAACATTGAGTTGTTAATAAAAAGGAAATAAGATTTTATAAGTTAATGTTATATTGTATGATTCTATTAATATGGTTCTGAAATA
This sequence comes from Viscum album, assembly GCA_963277665.1. Taxonomy (NCBI): domain Eukaryota; kingdom Viridiplantae; phylum Streptophyta; class Magnoliopsida; order Santalales; family Viscaceae; genus Viscum; species Viscum album. Next base: position 1,259,930,021 of record OY728145.1, on the reverse strand, counting down.
TATTTTTATGAATTATAAATTTTTTTATATGATTTAATAAAACATACAACTCAATCAGTACCTATGGTATCTGTAATTTGGTCTCATTTGTACTTCAATGAGGAATGTTTTACATTATGTGCCTAAATTATTTTATATGGTGTATATAATTACCCATGGAAACATTATATCCCAAAACCCACATAATTCATGGTATTCTATTTTTATATTTTTGTTTTCCCTTTATTGATTATTGATTACAAGGATTCCAAAGAAGTACGTAAAATCTATTACAATCACATTTTATTATGGGACAATTGATGTTAAGATTTACATAGATTAAATTATATTATCCTAAAATCATAACCCCAATACATTTGTTTCTGATATGATAATTTTTGGATTTTTTTAAATGGATTTATGTTTCATCTCTTTTTGGTTCAAAAATCAACAAGTAAGATATAGGTAATTTATATTGATATTATTTTCTATTAATTGATTGGAATATTTTCCTCTAAATGAAATTTCATCAAATTATTTTATAAATGTTTTTAAATATGCATGTATTTTTTAGAGTACATTTTAATTTATTTTAAAAAATAAAAAAGTATATTTTTTGATGTTTTCAGCATTAATTGTTTTCTAGACATTTCAAAAAATTTAAAAAATGTTTTAAATGTATATGGATTGAATTCTCATTACCATTATAATACCCATAACATTTTTACAATAATCTTTTAGGTATTTCCATTTATATTGAATTGAATATTTTATTTTTATATTAATCGAAGTTTTATTTAAAAAGTTTAAAAAATGAAAATGGTATTATTTTTAGAAAGGAATTAAAGGAATTTTGAATGTGATTTATAAATTTATTCCTAAAAACATATAGGGAAGTTATTTTTGGTGGTTGAATAGTTATTTACTTTCCAATGGATTATTATTACATAGAAAACAAAACTAATTATGGATCAATGTCCTTCTATAATTCTTTATTGATATTGGACTCAACCTTATTTTATGATAATTCACATCCTTTTGATCATGATAACTACGACAAATATTTTTTCATTAGGATTTCTATTTCACCTTCTTTCCAATATTTTCAATATAGTAGTTTAATTACATATCATTTAAATTACATTTATGTTGTTTTGATATTACATCATTTCTATATATGGGATATGTTGATGGAATTCATTTATTTTACTTACAAGTTAAATATACCATATTATTGATTTGATAATAATATTTATTTAATTTAAATAAATTTAGTGAATAATTAGTATTGATCATTCAATATATATATAAGGAAGGAATTATATTTGTATGTTCTAGTGAGGGACCATTTATAGATAGCCTCTTGATGTATCAATATGTCTCCTAAGACAAAATTTAGGGCCACATTATATGGTTATTTGGTTTTAAACTACTCATTTATTAATAATGATTTCATGTTTTATATACCATGAGGTTAACATTCATGATATGTAATTCTTTTATGTTATGGAGATTTTATTAACATCTATTTTTATACATTTATTTAATGATCCTTGCGTTTACATTATCAAAATTAATATGTGTTGATTTTAGGGTTGGATGTTTTATAATCTATTATTGTTTATTTAATGGAATGTGTTTTAATTATATACACTTATATATTTATTACTCATTATTTAATAATGGTATATTTTAAAATGTGTAACCCTTCCTAGAATTATATATCACCCTTTTTGTCATAATTTCCCCTAGATTTGATGGTTGAATATTTGAATGATCTCAAAGGATCTAACAATATTTTCTATGATACTTTTTATATTTATATTGTAATATATAAAAACAAATCTATCTAGTCCCATATTACATATAAACTAATTGATCGTTAATAGTATGATCCCTTTTATTTTCTCAATTGTAATGTTTTATTCATCGACTCTATGTTATTAAAGTCAAGGATGATACATGTATGGTTTTATCATTATGTGATGAATATGGTTTAAATTTTATATACATATAATTTTTTAGGTAAATATCATATATCATTAAATTTTATGTTAAGAGGCATGATAGGTTATCATAATCCACTATGTTATGATATATTAGTGATAATTTTAGTCAGTTGTGTTTTGAGAGACGACATGTTATCATAGTCTCTTATGTTATGGATGTACATAATGTGGTTTGTCATTTTCCATAATATAATTATGTTCTTGTATGATATTCTTGACATATGATAAAATTTTCTATAATTATTCATCTATATTCCTATGTTTTTTCATCAAGGTTCTTGATTATTGAGTTATCATTCTTATTCATTGGTATATTTTTTATCTTATATAGATTATTTTATTGTTTTATATTATTTTCCCTTGATCTATCATCTGGACATCATGCCTCATGATCACATTATATGTTTCCATGATCTTATTCAAATAATATTGATATTTCCCTCTATTCAAGGTTATTATAATGTTTATAATCTAATGAAATTTTATCTATGAATCATTTATTTTTTTCACATATTGATTATTTCTTATCAACCATTTAATATATTTCCATTTTCTAGATAATTATGATTTGAATTATTTATTCTATATATATAAAGGAATCAAATGTGTGATATATTTAAATAATTTTGAATGTTTTTAGAAAACTAATATCGTTATATAGATAATAGTCATTGAAATTAAACAATTTGGTTATTATATTATTTATATTTGTTAGTATTCACACATAATCTTTTGAAAGGGTATATAATATATGTATTTCATGACTGGTTCATTATGTGGATTTAGATTATATACACCTCCAACACCATCTCTAAATAATGAATCACCATATGACAACCCTTAATGAATCTGTAAAAAATATAATATTTTTTATAGATACCACTTAATAGAAATAAATAAACATAGCTCTTAGCCCCCATGTTATTAGAATCTACTAAAACAACACTCCCACTTAAATAAAATCATCATCGTATCAAACTATAAAGAAATTGCAGGTTAGTGGTAAATAAAAACCATATAAATATAGTTTTAAACCTCTATATAATCTCCCATAATTATCCCTCAATATCTAGGTATATATAGAACACATCAATTACATTCCTCTAGTTAAATTTATTAGAAATATAAAATACTGTGATATTTGGTTGAAATCAAACCCTCATATTGAGTCCTTTCAAATTTAATGGGCCTCACTAAGTGAATTATAAAACAAGTTTTAGTTTGTTTATCTAAATTTATATATGGAAAACTTTGTATTTATCATTGAACCCAGAGTTATTCAAATATCATAACAATTATTCTATAATATAGTTTTTTATTTGAGAGACTATATAATTAATTCATGATTTTTGATACTGATTTCATGTTTCATTTACTCTCAAAATACTCATGGATGATTATGAAGCTAATTAGAGTTGACTATTTAGAAAATGAATAATTATTCCCTGAGGAATAGAAATTCATTTCATGATTGAACTAATTATGTATGAATAGGATAAATTAATGTGATTTTTTAATATTTGGAAAAATCTTGTTTCAATCTAAATGGATGGAGTCATGATGTTTTCCAGAGATATCACAACATTAAGCCAGTATGACTATTGTGTTAGGATATAAAGATACGGTTTTTATTAATAGTTCTATTTTTAATTAGAATTTTTTCCAATAATATTTTTTAAAAATTGAAAAATATTTTTTTATTTCATAACATATGTATAGATTCAATTAAAAAATTCTTTGAATGTTTTATTTAAAGAAACATCTAAAGCGCATGAGCTTCATAGTCACATCACAACCCCCATACCATGAATATGAGATAATAAATATGAAATGTGTTAATTAACCTAGTAATTTAATAATGGATTTAAATATGATGGTATTTTTTAGTGTTAATTATAATATTTGGAACATTATAAATTTATGTATAATCACAATAATTCACATACTAATATAGGGACATAATGAACCATTTAATTTATATATGAATGTAAGGTATTTTAAAAATGGTAGGGTGTCACTTTAAAACAATAGATTAAAATTATTATATATGAATATAATTTTCATAGAAATGTAAATATATTATTAAAATACTTTTTCTATAGAAGAATGAATTCGATCCCATTATTCAATCTTAGATACACTAAGGATTTTTCACATGCCCAAAATAGATTATGAACCATATAAAAACATTATTTTCATGATTTCACTAAAAATATCATCTCACTACATTTTTCTTTTCATTACTAAGACTTATATTTCGTCATAACTAAAATACTAACATCTATATTTACTGTTTTGGTAACAATAGATTCATCCATGTTAATGTGGTCATGTAACTATCACTCAGGGACTATTATTTGGTAACCAAATGTATATGTTCATAAATTTATTATTATATATCATACGTATCAATTATATTTTTTAAAATATATATGTATTATTAATTATTTATAATACTGTTATTCAGTGATATCTTTTGAAATAATGAATTAATATAAATAAAAAAGAGTCCATATATTCTAGGGAAAAGAATTTTATCTATAGAATGGTAGGGTTGTTTCATATATTATATCTCTAAGATTAAACATTCTTTGTGTCACTAATAATAGTGTTCTTGATATATTAACTTTTTTATATAATAATAACATATAATATGATGGGATTTTGGGTGATGAATTACTATCACCCCTCTTATAGAAAACATTTACACGAGTTATGGTCATGAAAACGATGAATGGATTTTAATGAATCATATATGATATCCTTATGAGAGATTGGAATTTTATTGAGTCATAATTAAAAGCATGAAATGTTCGATTTTAGATTTTATAATGGGAGTGATTGTGTTAGTGGGAGTGTTAATCATATGGAAAAACAAAATTTTTTATTTGATGTTTTGCAGAAGTTACCCAAGATGCCCGCATAATAATGAAGTTAATAAATTTACTTCTCCGTTAGTTTTATTATAAAATTATCTATTTTTTATTAATGGATGGATTATGGTAAATTTTTTAACCATAATAATGTCTTGTTATCTTATAATAATATGATGGTACACGATTTAAAGAATAATTTATGTTTAAAATAATAATTCGTTCAATGCCTCTAAATTTTTTGTATTTATTTATCCATCAGATATCATGAGGAAAAAATTGTTGAAGATGACGATGAAAAGAATTAAAATGTGTATATTTCATAATTTTATAAATAAATTTATAAAGGTGAAGGTAAACCGAAAGGTAAACATTATTTTATGATAATTAATTATTGACTGATTGTATAAATTTTGTCTAGTTACCTTTTATAGAATCATGAAAAGGAAATACTTGTTAAATTTAAAAGATAACTATGAAGAGAGTATATAAGATGTGACTCTACTAGAGGAAATCACATTAATTAAAATAAATAAGGCCAAAAAAATAATGAATAATACTTTTGATTTAAAAAGTTATGTTATATATTTTGAAGAGTAAAGTGTGAATGAGGGGAAGGGCTCATAAAATGTGAAACATAAATATTTTATTGATAAATAATATTGTAACGACCCATACTGTTATAAACAATATTCCACTTTCAATTTAGATAAATTTATTATTATGTAATGTGGTTATATAAAACACATGAATTTATTTTGATATTATAACCAATTGGATATAAAATACTATAAAATTTCATTTTTTTTTGATAATATATTCATTGAATAGTGATAATATGATTAGTATAAATTTCAGGTTCTAAAAAAATTGTCTGACAAAGACAAATGATGCGATAGAATCAACCAGAAATATAATACCCTATGAAGCCCATTTATCATAGTTTTTGAGGGATATAGAATTTCTATGTTTTTCGTTGATCAATACCAATTTTTTATCAAATAACTTTTGTATGAGAGAAACTATTTCTAAGAGAATTTCATTTTCCGTGACATCATGACCCAAACCATGTTTACCAAACAATGCCATGAAAGTCCCACCATCATGAACCTTTCACTCAGGTAGTTGGTGGTTTATTGAAGTTATATATATCAATAATGATTCAATATGAGGATATAAATTATTTAGTATAGAATAATGACTATATTTTCATTCTATAACTATTACTATGTGAATTATTTTTATACAATAAAACAAAAATTATATTTTTAGTTAATATTAATTTTTAAATAATTAATTTATTCATTTATTCATTTTTATAATAAATAATATATAATTATTATTATTAATTATTTTTTTCAAATTTAAATTATCATTAAATGTTCATCAATTCAAATTCCATTTTTATTATGGTCTGATAAATTTTATTGTAAAAAACCATGAATCTCATAATAAATTTTTATTTCATTTTAAAATAGAAAATTATAATATTTAGGAAATTATTCAGATTTAATGTATATTATTTTTTGAATCAAAACATCAAAATTATTCAATAGAGACTTTTTTATTAATTTTCCATGAAATTTGAATTTTCATGGAACAATTAAATGTTCTAGTAAAATAAATTGTTTATTATGACATCATAATGACACAAAAGTGATGTAATAAATATTATAAATTATATAAAAGACCAAATATATTTTTTACCTTTAAAACAATTTTATATTATATTTATTTGTTAAATTTTATAAATCCTATTTGAAACCTCCCAAACCATTAAAGTAATTTATAGTTTGAAAATAATTTCATTAATAGTGTGACTCACCTATAAATAACTGATATCACTGTTTAATTAATTTAGGACCTTTAACTTATTAAAAAATTAGAATGACTCCCATTTGTTAGACACCATGGGAAAAACAATGGCTTGACTTGTGGTTTTGATAATTTTATTATGTATAATTGAAAACCCAAATAATAACCCCCCCCCCCATTTCTCTTCACTCAAATTCCTAGGAGAAAATACTTACTATGATCTATAATTTTAAGAGTCCTCCCTAGGATCCCTTAAACTCTAAAAAACCTTGTCCCATTAATTTGGAGTCACACACTCAAGTAAGGGGAATTCCCCTCATTCTTTCAATTCCATCAACTTCTTTATAATTTATCGTTTTATTTAAAAATTTTTATAACGAAATATATATATAAATAAATATACATTACAATGTATTATATTATAAATCGGTATCATTTATTCTATCATAAGTCATTATTATCTCTAAATATCATAATGGATTTCACTCCTCTCATTTCCATTCAATCATGTATTTTCTGTTATATCTATTATATTAATTTTTCTTTTTTTTTGGATATGTTCATATATAATCCCTTACATTCCATTAAATTTATTAATGATGATATCCACCTATTGCTCTCATTAAACCCCACATAATCCTTTATGTACACTCATTACCTTGGTGTAGTATAGTTTGATTCTATTCTTGATTTACTTTTCTTCATTAACTTATGCCTTAAATTTCCAATTTATAATGTCGGGAAATTGTTTTCCATAAACCTATTACTAATCATTTTATGTCTATATGATATGAGACCCCTTCTATTTAATCAACCAATTTTTATGAATCATTAAGTGAAGCTATTATTCTTCCAAAATTGTATCATGATTTTTATATACATGACCAATTGTGTAGCGAATACCATACCAAATTCCAATCAATAGTTTTCACATTTATGCACATATAATTTTTATTTGGGACCTAAATGATTTTATTAAATAATCATTTATCATGTAATAAATTATGATGTTTAATAAATACATGTTGTATGATCTATGTGACACAATTATGAATTAGAATGAATTGAATGTGATGAATGTTCCTGTGATTATATAGTGCTTCAATGAATTGGGTAATGTTTAGTATCACGATACATCATGTTGGTATAGGTAGTTAAAATTATTCTTTAATGAGACTATTATAACAATGAATTCATGGTGGTTTTATCCTTGACCTATGTTTATGTTGATGTTTTTATGCCCTTTCATCATTTCACATGTTAGGCTTATCATGTTATATCAAGCCTTATAACTCATTTTTCTTTTATTAACCACTGATATTCCTAATATCTAACTTGTATTTCCATATTAATGTTATTCCTTGTTTATTACCTTACTTTTATTTATGCCTCACCCATTTATTATGTTTTCCCCATGGTTATACCATGTGGTTTTAAAAATCCATGGAATTTTATAAGAATGTTAAGAATGTTTTCAACAATATATTTTTATCCCATGTTCAAGATGTTATTTTATGTACCTAATTACCAAATACACTATAATAATAAATATTTTGGCTTTTATAATGTGTACTTTTATAGAAAAACATGAATAAATGTAATATAAAGCACAAGGTTTTTATATTGTGTATTAGAGAAAAAGTGGAGTTATTTTTGGCATTACGACTGACAACTCAAGAGAAATACATAAAAACAAGAATAATTATTATAAAACATTAATAAATTTTGATAATTATATATTAAGTGGTTTCTCAAGACAAAACATCCTTCTATAGACTCTAAAAGGGGACATGGATCTAGAATATATGTACCTATGGAAAACAACTCTTGAAAAGCTTCCCAGACCTGAATTAGGGTAACATGATACATGAAAACAAGGCTTACCATGCACCTAGATTGATATATATATTCCAGGCATAGTTGAAGAGTGGTTGGTATAACACCCAAGTTTAATTTCTACCATGAAAAATGATTCTTCCTGGATCAATGTGATGTTGAACACCAGTCTCCACAGAATAGAATCACATATTTTGATAAAGAAGGAAGTGGTACGAAACCATTAGAGAGGATCTTTCACATCATGATTATAATTAATTTAATTATTTTAATAATGAGAAGAATACCTAGATATTTGGTACATTCCTCATTGATGATTTTAGTCATCCAGAATGACCCTTATGGATTATCTTGTTGCACTTGCGAGAATTCAAATTAGAATCCCTTCGGTTGTGATCCACACGTGTTGTGATGGCCTCCGATCGAAACCACTCATTCTATAGGAGCTAGCATGGAAAAAAGAGTGTCTTGTGTCAGTAATTCTTGATCTATTGTTCTTTGCTCATAAATTACATCTCTTGTTCCTTAGAGGGGCAAAAATAATATTCGAGATAGTAATTGTTTGATCAACTATTCCATTTAACTAGGTGTACAGTTCGGTACATGGAACAACAGAAATATGTGTCTATTTACTTGCATGGGGATTTTATTTCAATATTTAATTGTGTAGCAAAAACTAAAAACATTCATAAACTTATAGAAAATACATTCCCTTAATAATAATACCATGTCATTATTTTTGGTCCACCATCTTACACAAAACAGAATTATAAATAAATATTTTTATAAAAAAATTATAGCAATGTTTTTATTATTTTAACTAGTTTAAACTAGACCAATAACTATTAACTATATTGAAAATAATTATGTTACTACTAGATCGGCCTTGGTCCACTCATACTCGACTTCAATTTATTGAACACTCGAATAAATAAATATATAATGTATTCTCTTTAATAAATATTTTATTTACAAACTAGTAAATAACTATTTATTAAATGTTCAATAAAATAAATATTTATATTTTACTCACAACCCGGTGAATAAATATTTATTTAATTTATGTGATCATTTAACTTGAATAAAATTATTCCAATGTCTTGAGAGTAATATTTATTTCATCAATTAAATTCAAATAGAATTTAACTGATACCACCAAAAACACTTAGTGTGTCACCCTCTAGGATTCATTTTCATTTAAATTAGTTGGGCTTGCCTAATGTTCAAGAGTACTGTCATGAAACGGGTAAAGGAACCCATGAGAATGAAATTAAAGTCGCAACAACAACATCGACATGTGAATTATCAATGTGTAATATAATCCATTTGTCCCAATATATTATCAAGAAGGCTTCATGATAGTTTCATCGGCCTTTTTTCTTGATATGTCATTATTTGAATATTTGAAATAAACTCATTGTTACACCATGGTCATTGAATTTCACATGAAGGTTCTATTTCAATATAATGGATGAGACATGAACTTCTATAAATTGAAGGGACAAATCCTTTATCAACTTATACATTAATAATATGCCACTTGTGATGTACCAAATGTACCATACTTCCCGAAAACTATCTGCGTGAGAGTTTTCATGAGTAATAAAAATTTCACAAGTTGTGACAATTATTAATAATTATTTTAATGTCTACAGATCATTAAACATGCTCATATAGAAGAATATCTGATGATACCATAACAAGTTAAATTCTCACTAGTAGTTCTGTTCTCATGATCTCTCGTCATTGAGATTACCATGTACAATATTCCAGAGATGAATTTTCATTTTCTTATGAGTACATAAATGTGATAGTCTATATAATACATGTCCCATTATAGTATATCATTTAACTATAGAACTGTATTGACGAATATTGTCATACCACTTCAAGGTTCTCAACATAGCAGTGAACTACTATGACCTTCTAAATGCGAAAAATACTCTATGAAATTATTAAAAAATATTCATGAAGAACAATGAACAGTATATAATAAGATAGTTAATATTAAAACATATTAAATAATAATTTAATCATTGTAAAATTAGTTGGTTTTATGACACCAAATTTTACAAACTTCCACTTGAACTAGAGACAACTGCCTATGACTTTCAGTCTTCTAGACCTCACATGATGATAATGTTTCTTATGAGTCAAGGATTTACTCAAGGGGACTTCCATGTTGTATTACATGGAAAAAATAATCATTTAAACATTACCCCACTGAGAAAAATCCATCAAGAGATGATATATCTGATGTATGTGCTTCTCACATTGATGTGACCTTAGATCTTTTGCGAGATCCACCGCTGTAGTATTATCATTGTACAGTGTGATGGGATCATTATTTCTAGGTATCACATGAAGCTCCTGAACAATCCTTCACATCCAAACTACTTCATTATCTACCCCATCAGCCGGGATATACAAATTCTATACTTTAGAATATGTGACCACACCCTTCTTTGAGCTCTCCCAGCTTAATAAACCACTATTAAAAATGAATATGTATTCCATTTTTGGCTTCATGTAATCTTTGTTAGTCTTAAAACTTGAATCTGCATATCACATGATAACTGTTTCTTCATATTCACCATAAAAAAAGAAAATATACTTAGTACACCTCAGATACAATACGATAGACTTGACTACCACCCAATGGTTATCACCTGATTCATCTTGAAACCCATATAATGTACTCAATGCATAGACGACATCTAGCTTAGTACATATAATGGAAAACATGGCTGACCCAATCAGTAATGAAAATGGTGTCCTTTCCATTACCTTTTTCTCTTAAAATGTTTTGGGACATAGTCTCATGGAAATATAAAGACCTTTCGATACTGGAAAAATTACCCTCTTGGATTGTTCAATAATGAATCTCTTCAGTATCTCATTAATGTATCCACTTTTACTTATGCCAAAAAATCTCTTGGATCTATCATGATTTATCTTGATCCCAATAATATATTTTACCTTTCCTGAGTCCTTCATGGATAAGCAATGATTCAACCATGCCTTAATAGACTCTAAGACTAGTATCTCGTTTCCAATTAGTAATATGTCATCAGTATATACTATTAATAAAAAATTACACTCCCACTACACCGTTTGTAGACACAAGGCTCACATTCATTCTTGATAAAACCAAATTTTGTTATGGATTCATCAAAAAGAATGTTCCATGACCTGGATGATTTTTTAATCCATAAATGGATTTCTACAACTTGCATACATTAGTGGCATCTTTTGGAGTCATAAACCCTTTAGTTTGTTTCATGTGAACATCTTCTTCATGATTCCTATTATGGGAGGCTGTTTTGAGATCCATTTTCCAAAATCATAGTCATTTTAACAAGTAATGGGCAATAGAAATTTAATGGATTATAACATTGCAACTAATAAAAAGGTTTTTTCAAAGTCAATGCCTTGATGTTGCTTGAACCCTTTTGCAACCAGTCGTTCCTTATAGGTAATTACTTGTCTATAAATGTCTAGTTTCTTCTTGAATACCCGTTTGGGACCAAAAAGCTTTACATCATCTGGTTGATCTTCCAAAATCTATACATGGTTTTGGTACATTGAATCCATTTCAGAATTCATGGCTTCATTCCACTTGAAAAAGACTGTGACACTTATTTCTTCCTTGTATGTTACAGGATCATTATTATAAAAAAATGAGTCTCCATCCTCAGTAACTAGAAAAACATATTGTTCTAGTTCTCTAACCTTTCATGTACTCGTACACATTTCTTTTTTCTCTAAAACAGTTCTTTCTTCCACAGGGAATTTTAGAATATGTTCTTTACCAAACCTTGTGTACCTTGAACCTCGACTTCATCAAATTCTATCTCACTCCCGCTATATCTTTTAAAAATGTTCCCTCTCAATCAATATGGCCTATCATTCTATAATATTATTTTTTTCAAAGGGGTTGTGTAGGTAATATCCCCTTGATTCCTTAGGGTATCCTATAAAGTTACACATTGTAACTCGGGGTTCGAGTTTGATACCTGGAGAGGCCCTAATAGATGCATCACTTCCCCACAATTTTAAATTCGAGAACAAGGATTTATTTCCACTCTATATATAATAAGGAATACTATTTATCAATTTGTATGGTAGATGGTTTAGTATGTGGGATTATGTTTGTATCACATATCCTCAAATGGATAAAGGAAAAAATACATGACTCATCATTGATCTCACCATGTCCAACAAGGGGCAGTTCCTCTTTAACTCACACCATTCCATTGGGGAGTATAAAGAGGATTGAGTTGGGATAAGATAACAAACTCACTTAATGAATCAATGAAGTATTTATTAAGATATTCTCAACATTTTTCCAAGTGAGGTTTCTTAATCATCTTTCATAGTTGGTTCTCAACATCATTATTGAATTCTTTGAACAAATCAAATGAATATGACATATACTTCATTAGGTGGATATATCCAAATCTACTGAAATCATCAGTAAAATTGATGAAGTATGAGTACCCTTCAAATTGTTCAATTGCTAATGGTCTACACACATTGGTATGATAGAATTCAAGAAGCTCTTTAACCATTTCACCTTTCCTGTTAATTGCGGATTTTGTCATTTTTTCATGTAAACATGCATGACATATGTTGTATGCTTTTAGTTTGAAAAAATCCAAATAACAATTTATATTTAACTATGTTAATCATTCCTCATTTACATTACCTAGCTAGTGATTCCAAAGTTGGGTGTGGTATAAGTCATGTGAAGTATCTTTATTATCTATTTCTGTTACTTATTTTGTGAAATCCAACATTTAATGACTATTGTATAAATGTTCCCTACCATATCGACTCTTATCTTTGTTAAAAAATGAAACATTAATTTACAAACATATAAATAAAACCATTTGTATCTAATCTGGATACTAAAATAATATTTTTAGTAATATAAGACACATAATAACAACTCTTTAATACCCAGATCATCCTTGTTTCCAATGTGAGCTCGTAGTTCCTGATAGATAAAATAGAAATTCTAGCTCTATTGGCTACTCATAGATCTACCTCCCCTTGGTAAATCATCTGAAATCTTCATGGTTTTTGTATTTGAATATATATTTGAGAGCCAAAAGTTTTATCTAATAAACATTTTTTTAAAAAGAGATAGATTACATTTGATAAAAAATACAACTAAAACTTCCTCTTTCTTCATAGGTTGGATGTAATTATTCTAACAGTGGAAGTTCATGCCAAACACAAAATGAATAGATTTATTTTAACTTCAAAACCCTTTTATCATCCTTTTAATTGAAGGGAATGAAAAATATTTGGGCTTAATTCTCTTCTTTTTCGCTTTCCTCTTATTATACATAAGTACAAAAGAATTTTTGTGCTTCATATATTTTTTCAATTGGAGAATGAGGAGAAGAAGAACATATAAATTCTTCTCAATGTTGTTCATATTGAAATTACCTACAATGATAGATAAGCTATGAGGAAGTGACATAAGAATGAGATCGACACCTAGTTCATCGGGAAGTATAAACCCTATATCCTCCAGGTTCTCAGTGTAGGCATTGAGCATGGCTACATGAGGCAATGCTGGGGAAACCTCTGTAAACATACTCTAAAAGAGTGCCTTGGAGATGGAAAACCTTTCCTATCTTACTCCCTCCTTGTAAATATCATAGATGTTCTTGATCACACTATAAGAATCCATGTTTTCATGAGACTTCAAGAGCTCACTAGACATTAATGAAAACATCCATCCAATGGACCGATGTCCTTCATTTTTTTTGATTCTTGATAATCCACATTTCAAGTGGTGAGGTGGAACCCTTAAAAGGCCCATAGGAATTAGTATTACATGGATTGTAGGACATAGAGTAATTCATTGCCCATTGGATTCAAACATTACATACAACCCAGAATAACTACTTAGAACTGCTCCACCCTAGCATTTCAATCGTGAAATAATCTCTCTACCACTGCATGGCTGTTTGTCAAGGCTACCCCGTGGATGCACAGGCTTGTCTTGATGGCCACAGTTATACCCTCTCATTTTTTTAATCCGCATAGCTTCTTCGGTGGTGAATGCTTGTTGATCATCATCCTTATAAAGCTTCTTCCTTGTAGGTTGTCTTTTTTGCATATTCACTTAAGGTGGCCCGAAGTCTAGGAGGTGGAACAAAGTCCTAACAAGGCTGAAGGCTTTGGTGGACTGAAGGCCTGAATAGACTCGGGGACCAAATCGGTTGCCAAAAGGCCCAAACGGGGGAAAATTCTTATCTACTACAGTGACAAATAGTGCCTGCTATAGTTCCCACTATAGTACCTGCTGCAATACTACACAATACCTGCAATAGTACCTACTACAATACCTACTACAATATGCCCAGAAATTGTGCCTCTACTTGGATTGGATCCCATGTCTCTTGGATGCACTTAAGAGTCCTCACCAACCAAACTAAGGCTCATGTAAACAATTACAACAACATAAAACATTAAAGGTTGACTGATTCATTCATATATTTATTATTGACTTGGAAATACAAATCCCTTTCCTCTTTGGCTGGCAGATTAGAAAATATTGACTGAAACATGTAAAAAGATCTATTCACGGTGTGTGATAACATGAAATCATCTAATAAATTCCTAGAAGTTACTACCATTTAGGATGTTTTTTATCCATAATTTATCATATGGATAGTGTGGTTGATTATAGTGTGATTTTTATTATACAATTAATAGAGCATATCATTATTAATTTCTTGATTAGATTTTTTGAGAAATAATAAATTAATTTTATTATGTATTTGGCTATATTATCATGTCCCAATGGCCCTCACCATTAAACATGGAATTTTAAGTTTCCATGAAATTCTAGTCGCAATGATCCACATTATCCTTCGTATAACCCCAACATGGGTTGATTAAGATATTTGAAGTTATATTGGTAGGCATGTCTTTTCCAATTCCAAGCTTGCAGTTCCTTGATCTGTTGAGTGGACTACCTGTAATGCCCCGACCTTAGTTACCCATATTTTGTGCATTGTTAAATAACATTGGCATGAAACAAGGAATATTGTCCTAAAAGACAGATCATTTTAGTATTATTGGAAAAAAGATACATACATACGTTTAACATTACAATATGAAAAGAAATAAAACACTAATTTATTCCATTAGAAACATCCAAGTCTCCTAGATTATTCCTACAAGTCACTCATAAAAAACTTCTTCATATCATGGTAAAATGAAACATAAGGAAGGGTTGATCTCAAATGCCTAGTAAGGGTAAGAAATAATTCAGAAGATAATAGAAACATTAGGAATGGTGAATAATTAAAAACACAATTCTTTACAAATAATAAATATGAACACTTTATGGAAGGAATATGAGATGAGTAAATAATTCCATAATAAAACATCGTCCTGGGTATTCTACTAGTCGAATAACCACTTGAACCATCATTATTATTTTCATAATGAGGGAGCGTATAATATCGGACATTCTGAATCATCTTGTCAATGCCTCATCCAAGATGTCTAAAAATTATTTAGGCCACGGCCAAAACCGTATATCAAACTGGTAAAGGCCTCGGCCAATTACACATCTAATAGTCTCATGAGACCTACTGATGCATCGAGGAGATATAGTAGGCTTTACCCATCACATTCTATGTCCAAATCATTCCTCATATGAAAAAGTTGAAACATAACATAAACATTCGTATTAAAACTAGCGAAGACAATGTAAATACATTATCCATAAACCATGAATGGTATAAAGATAACTCATCCATAGTCAAACATATCAAACAAACTTAAATACAATATGGAATATTAGTATCATAATAAATTAACTCCAAAAAAGTTTAAAATTTATCAAAAGATGATGACATAGAAGAAAACAAAACTATTTGAGAGATATATATCATTCTATTTTGAAATCATTTACAAGTCACATAATTATATAAGAAAACATTTTTTTAAAATATTCTCATAATAATGTAATGGAAGCATTGATGATGTTATAATGGAAGAAAATATCTTCACCCACTTTATAAGTTTAAAAACATTCTTAGGTTAATTTTGTCGAAAAGGTTATAAAGTACCTTGTTTGGAAAACAACGGAAATATTCCTTACAAAACATATAAGGTAAAATAAGGGTATAAATTACATTAACCCATAGTCTAATAATTAGTAAAAATGTTTTGAAAAACATTCTTATGAAAACATGGATGTGTATGATAAAGTGGTCCTAATAGATACTTACGTAAACCAACCTTAGATAATAATGAGATTGTGAAAATAACCATTACCTTGTACTTTTCTAGAGTTGATTGTATGTTAACCTCTTATATAATAGTAAAAACTTTGTTATTAAGTGATAAAATAACTATATAAGAAAAATATGATATCATATATGATCTTCTAATATTGGTTTGTTAATAATATTTTAGTGGAATCATCGTTTTGAGTGATAACGGATTCATTTTCCTTTATATTCATGGTTAAGTAAGCCATGTTTGTTATGAATTTGATGTAGTTGATTCATATACAGAATGATATTATGTTTGTAAACATTATTTGTAATCAGAAAATGAAAATTATTCTTTAATGATTACAATGGGGAGTGAATCTCATATCATTCGTGGAGACGGTAATCCATACGTACACACGAGTGACAATATAAATATATTGATCATTTAATCATATGTAATAGGATGGTATATTATATATAAATAGTCATTAACATATTATATTTATTATTTATATATGTTATATTCATTATTATACCTATCCAAATAATGAATTGTTTTAATAACAAACTACACCATGACGTGGAGACGGTAAGCCGTACGTACAAACATATGGTGACTTTGTCATTTATATGATGTATAGAATAATGAATATGGTTGTACCATATTTATAATAGCATAAAAATATGTAAAAGTTACTGGATTTATTATTTTTGTATGTAAACAATAATGAAAGATTATGTGGATGAAGAAAAGAACATGAAAGAGGTGATGAAATATTTCCCTCTTCTTCGGGTTCTCCCTTTTGATTTCATCAAAATGGCTCAATAGGTTGGATTTCTAACCCATATAAAGCCATTAGGATAAAGGTAGGAATGTTGGTAGAATATTTGGACAGGGTTTGGCCAATCCAAAGGGCTTTGGAGGTGTGAAAGTAGGATAAATGAAGTACCCTTTTATAAGAGAGCTGAGGGTCACTTTAGGAAAAGCATGAAATATTATTTTATAATAAAATATATTTCGGTTTCTAATGGATAAAAATTGATATATTTAGAGCATAAGGGGGTTTGGGTCTAAAACATATCACCAAATAGATTTTAGATAGGTTTAGGTCACCATATTAACCTTATCTTTTAAATTTAACTCTTAGTTAAATAGTTTGTCAATTACCATGTCTCTTTAGATTCTTATATTATATGGTTTATAAACATATTATAACAAGACAAGAGAAACCCAAGTGGTTCATATTTAATATATATAACATTATCTAAGTAATTTTTCCAATGCTTAGAATTTTAGGAATATTTTATCAAATAATAATATAGTATTTTTTTTAAAAACTCATTCATGTCAATTTTGACACTATTTATTATTTGGATTTTGTGAAACTCATAACAACATGATTACTTCAAAAAAATTATTTAATCAACCCTAACATGTCATATTAACCTATAAAATTATTGGAATTCCTAAAAAGCCTCAAATTACATTTATATATATATTTATAATATCAATTATTTTTATCATTCATTAATAAGGTAATTACTAAATCAGAATTGTGTCATAAACAAATTAAATTATTTAATGTCTAAAAATTATAAATAAAATTCCATTATTTAGGAATATCATTTTCTTATTAATGAATATCTATATTTTAAATTATATTATGTGTAACTATATATTAAAAATGGTTTAGTTATTACACAATGAATTTAACATCTTCAACTCTTCTTTAAATAAAATAATAATAAATGTCCTAATCTAATCAAAGTGGACCAAATAGGATCATATTTTATTCTTAAGGTTGTTTTTGGTCAAATTATAATTATCCAACTGTATTAAGTCATGTGTTAGAGTAATTATGATAACATTTTTAACCATAGTAACCCTATTTACTTTAAACTGTGGTAAATATAAGTCAAAAGTTACTATTCATCAAAAATTATTTTCATCTTATTGAACCAAATTTTACTTACTAATATTAACTATGTCTCGCAGATTTTTGAAATTAAACTCACTGATGTGATAAAATTCTATTTTATGCAAATCTTCAAATTCTCCTAGGAGGTGGATAAACGACGGTAAAAATTCAATAAAATATTTATATATCTAAACTTCTTATAAATTTACTCCAATGAATTAAATTGAACACATGTGGGTATTATGTATCAATTTTTAAATGACATCAATTTAAATAAAATAAAATATTATTTAAATAAAAAGTCAGTTTTAACCAATAAAGCAATGTTTTTCTCTCTTCATAAAAAATTAAATTTTTCCAAAAAAATACCAAAAAATCACAGTAATCTAATTTCGATATTCTGAATTAAAAAATTAAGGCCATTAGGAAACCAAATTTAAAAAAAAAATTCAAAAAGTGGGTATCACTATTCATAGCTAGCTAGTTTGATTGGTCACGATGTGTTAGAATCTCGAAGGTGCGTACGATGCAAGCTATAGAATTATTAAAAGGGAAACATTCCATGGAATCATGGGGAGTTAAATCCTTCTGTCCTTCAAATAAGTTCTACCTAAAAATTTCTAGAATACTACAGCACAAAAAGATTCAGGTGGTTCTTCATCATAAGTTCCTCTAGTTCCCACGTTGCCACTCCCATTTTTTGGTTTCTTCATAGAACATTTACCAAACATGTCATTTAGTTTCACAACATGTGTTCTCTAGTATCAAGAATCTGGACATGATCTTCATAATAAGACAAATCATGTTCTTGTTCAATTTCCTCATAAGAGTGTACATGTGTTGGGTCAGGCATGTATTTTCTCAACAGTTATACGTGGAACACATTGTGAACTTTGTAGGGACTTGGTGGCATTTCCATACGATAAGCTACAACCCCGATTTATTCTAGAATTCGAAAGGTCTGATGTACCTAGGACTTAATTTACCCTTCTTATGGAATCGTATTACTCCCTTCCACATAGATACCTTCAACAAAACATGATATCCTACATAAAATTCCAAATCCATTCTTCGTTTATCAGCTTATCTCTTCTGCATACATTGTACTGCTTTGATGTGGGTCTGGATGACCTTCAGCTTTTACATAGTTTCCTCAATAAGTTCTCGTCCTACAATTTTTCATTCACCAACATCATCCCAAAAAGTTGGTGTGCGACATCTCTTTCAATATAACGCTTATATGGTGCCATCCAAATACTTTAATGAATTGTATTGTTATAGGAAAATTATTCTAGAGTTAAATATTGATCCCACAAACCTAAAATGTCTAGTGAGAAAGATCTCAACATGTATTTTATGGTTTGAATAGTCTGTTCTGATTGTCCATCAGTTTGAGGGTGGTAGGTAGTGCTCAAAAGAAGTTCAGTATCCATGGATTTCTGATGAATTTTCTAAAATCTTGATGTAAAATGGGGATCACGATCATAAAAAATCAATATGGTTACTCCATGAAGTCTTACAACTTCATTAATATAGAGTCTTACTAAAGGTTCAAGTTGTAAATCTTCTCTTATAGCAAGACAATGTGCTGACATGGTAAGATGATAAACAATGACCCCTATTGCATCATTCCTTCTAGATGTCTTTGGTATCCCCATTACAAATTGCATCATAATATCATCACATTTCCAATCTGGTATGGGAAGAGGATGCATGACTCCTCTAAGATGTTGTCTTCTAGCTTTCACTTGTTTGCAAACAATACATCTTGACACAAAATCAGAAATCTCTATTTTCATGTTGTCCCACCAAAAATTTTCCTTCAAATCTATATACATCTTGGTTCTCCCAGGGTGTGTCTAGAAATTGGAGCTATGATCATCATCCAACAATTCCCTTTTTAGATCAGGTATATCAGTAACATAAAGTATCTTCCCAAATTTCATAATTCCATCTTCATATACAAATTCCCTCAATATCCCATCATTTACAGCTTTAATCTTCTTTTCAAACTCCTCATCATTAGTCTGATATTTTTTTACAATTTCTAGTAAAGATGGTTTGGAAACCATTTGAAATTTTTTTGATGTTTCACCTTCCATGGTTATTACCATATCCATCTTAACTAGAGCCATGAAAATAGTATCCCTTACAACTCTCATCTAGTTCAAAA
Organism: Viscum album; assembly: GCA_963277665.1. NCBI lineage: Eukaryota > Viridiplantae > Streptophyta > Magnoliopsida > Santalales > Viscaceae > Viscum > Viscum album. Next base: position 1,259,909,165 of record OY728145.1, on the reverse strand, counting down.
CTCTATGATATTTTCTAGTAAAAGCATCTTCCACATTATTTTCCTTCCTCGAGTGGTAGTGTATTGTGAAATCATAATCCATGAGTAGTTCAAGCCATGTCCTTTTCCTCATGTTTAGTTCCTTTTGTGATAAAAAATACTTTAAACTCTTGTGATCAATATAATTCTCACGTCTTTCACCATAGAGATAGTGTCTCCATATCTTCAGAGTGATGATTATAGCTGCTAACTCAAGATCATTAGTGGGATAGTATTTCTCAAGAATTTTAAGCTATCGTGATGCATAGGCAATAACAATATTGATTTTCATAAGGACGCAACCAATTCCTTTCTTTAATGAATCACTATATATTATAAACCCATCATTCCCACATGGTAAAGTCAAGATAGAAGCATTCACTAATATTATCTTCAGTTATTCCTATAATTCTTCACACTCGTCTATCCAAACAAATTTATCCCCTTTATGTGTGATCTTGGTTAATGGGTTATCGAACTAGGAAAAACACTAGATGAAATATTGATAATAGCATTCCAAACCAATAAAATTACATACCCCAATTATACTCATCGGTGCTGGCCATTCTTGGATTTCCTTGGTATTTGAATGATCGACATATCTTCTATACTTAGAGTCAATATGGCCAAGAAATGAAATCTCTTGAATCCAGAATTCACACATTCTAATCATCCCATATAATTCATCTCGTCTATGTGTCTTTAGAATAATACACAAGTAATTCCCATGATCTTCATAGCTTTTGGAGTATACAAAGATATCATCAATAAATACAACTACAAAGTCATCAATGTATTCATTGAAAACTATATTAATTAGATCCATGAAGATAGAGGGTGAATTAATCAATCTAAAAAGAATTACTATAAACTCGTAATCCCTATAGCAGGTTCGAAATGCTGTTTTTGAATGTCTTCATTATTCACACACAACTGATGATATCCAGATCGAAGGTAAGTATTTGAAAAATGTTGAGCTCCATGAAGTTGGTTGAATAAATCATCAATGTGAGGGGATACTTGTTTTTTATTGTTATAGCAATGATCTCCCTATAGTCAACGACCGACCTCACAGATCTGTCTTTATTCTTAACAAAAAGAGCAGGGGCTCCCCATGGAGAAACACTAGGAAAAATAAATCATTTATTACTCAATTCCTCTATTTGTTTCATTATTTCCACTAATTTTATAGTGTCTATTCTATTATGTGTCTTCGATATGGGCCTTGAACAAGTAAATAAATCAATAGAAAATACAATTTCTCATTCTAAAGGATGTTCTGGTAAATCCTCAAGAAACAAATCAACATATTCTTGCAAAATAGGTTGGTCCTCTATTCGAAAATTCTTTTCCTCACTAATAATTATTTCATTCTCATCCTCCTCAATGATTTAATTTAGTAGAGATACTATGGGTGGATCTAGATAAGAACCAGATGGTGACATTTCTGCTTTAAAGATAAGGTACTCCTTATCATCATCGAGAATTGTAACCACCTTCTTCTTATAATAAATTTTTGCATCATGGTCTGAAATCCATTCCATACTGAGGATTATATCAAATTCAATCATGGGTATATCGATTAGATCAACAGATAAATATTTTTTATATTCCTTAATGGGTACTAATTCACAAAACATTGTTGTAATGATACTACCCTTAAGAGTCTTGACAGATAGATCTCATGTTAATTAAAATTTTAAATAACTTTTTTTCATAGTAAAATGGGAAGATATTAAACAATGCGATGATCCAGAATCAAATAAAACGTTGGCTAAATTGAGGAAACCATTAAATTACCTTCCAAAACATCTTTTGGAGCTTCAACCTCAACGTTTGCAATCGAATAAGCTTGGACTTGATCCCTTGGCCTTTCCTGAGGTATGTTTCCCGGACACATAGAACATTCATTTTCATAATGTTCCATCTCTCTCCAATTGATGCATTGAACATTTTTAGCTTCTTTCATCTTACAATCACAAGAAAGATTGCCTTTATATCAACATTTTTAGCATACTGCTTTTTTTTAGACTGGCACCAAGGTGCATCCATCTATGATTATCACGGGGTGGAAATTAAACTCTTCCTTTCTTCTATGTTTCCTTATTTCCTTTCCTAGAGTGTTCAGTAGATCTCTTCTTCTCTTGATTTTCTTTAAAGTCGTAAGACTTAGAAAATTCCTTTTTGTCTTGATAGCATATTAGACAATGTCTTCATACTATTATAAGGATTTCAAGACTAATTATTGACAGAGAAATGGTTTTAACCCTTCAATAAAAAGATCAATATTACATCTTGGGTTATGTATATAATCTGCATCATGCCTTGCTAACCTTGTAAAGGTAGCTTCATACATCACGACATTATCATCCTCCTTTTGTGTTAGACTCAGAAATTTCTTTTCCATATCTGCTCAATGGTTAGAAGGATAGTATTTTCCTAAGAAAATATCATTAAACTACCTATATTCCATACATGATACTTCTTCATCCTCCTTTTTGTTTTCAACTAATGACTACCATTGATCTAAATCTCTAGTTATGGGATAAACATTCATGAAATCCTTTTCTCTTTCGCTACTCACCCAAGCATGAATTTTTTTTCTAAGGACCATAGCCATTGTTAACCTACAAATGGATTTTTTTTTTGAACCATTTAATGTTGGTGGTTGTTGCCCCATGAATCATTCTAACATTGATCCTCCGCGTTGTGGATCAAGGTGCTCTATATGGGTAAGTTTATTATTCTTAACCTATGTGTGTTGTCCCAATATGGTGATAAGCGGATCCGAACTAGTTGCATCACCAGATGTACTATAATTATATTTAGCAAGATGGAAATCCCTACATGGATTTGATTCATTGATACGGTTTCCATTCCTTCCACTAGTTTCCATTTATATAAAATGGCATACAATAGATTAGTTTATGAACCACAATACATATTTCTAAACTTGTAAAGAAATGAACAGAAATTGAATAGTTTATGGATATAATATATAATCATAAAAATGAGTTCATTGAGGATTTATATAGTCATAAATACTTCATAATGGTTTGTAATGAAAAAGATAATTATCTAAAGAATATCCCCCATGAGTATTGTAACCAACAGTGTAGCAAGGAACATTGTTGTACAACAGTTCCCATTCAAGTCTAGCTCAAAGTGGTGTTTTCATGTTTTACCCATAGGTATATCTATTTCAGATTTGCCTCTCCCTACTCATATCCATACATGGATGTATTACTATAAAAACTCATAAAATATCTATAGTACGAAGATTCTAAGAAGTTCTTCTATACTAATCCTCAAAGTCTATCTTACGATAATGTGATCTAGTTAGTGTTTTTCTAAATATAGTTTCCAAGGATAATACTAAACATTCTCTGATACCAACTGTAACACCCTTACCCCAGTTACCCAGAGTTGGTGCATTGTTACTTAACATGCGCATGATACAATAAATCATGTCCTGAAAGAACAATCAGTTTAGTATTATTAAAAACAAGATACATACATAAGTTCGACGTTACAACCAAAAAAGAAATAAAACACTAAATTTTTAAATTAGAAACATCCAGGTATCCTAGATTATGCCTTTAATTCACTGTTAAAAAACTTCTTCATATCATGGGAAAATGAAACATAAGAATGGGGTGAGAAAAAATTCTCAGTAAGGGTAAGAAATACAACAGAAGGTAATAGAAACTTTAGGAATGGTGAATAATTAAAAACACATTCCTTTACAAATAATTAACATGAACACTTTATTAAAGGAATATGATCTGATTAAATAAATTTATAATAAAACACAGTCATGTGTATTCTTGTACTCGAATAACCACATGAACCATCATTATTATTTTCATAATGAGGGAATGTATAATGCCGGATATTCTGAAACATCTTGTCAAGGCCTCGACCAAGACTTCTAAAAAAGATTCAGGCCTTGGCCAAAACCATATATCAAATTCGGAAAAACCTCGGCCAATTCCACCTCTAATAGTCTCATGAGACCTACTGATGCATCGAGGAGCTATAGCAGGCTCCACCCGTCACATACGAACTCCAATGCATTCCTCATATGAAAAGGTTGAAACATAACATAAATAGTTGTATTAAAACTAGCATATGAAATGTAAATAATTTAACCAAAATCCATGAATGTTATAAAAATTACTCATCCATATTAAAAAATATCAGAAAACCTTAAATACTATATGGAATATTTTAGTATAATTAAAAATAAATTTCAAACAAGTGTAAAATTTATCAAAGGATGATGACATATATGAAGTCAAAAATATTTGAAATAAATATCTCTTTATATTTTGACATCATTTAAGAGTCAAATAATTATAAAATAACACATTTATTTTGAAAATTTTCTCATAATCATGTAAGTGATGCTTTGTTGATGATATAACAGAAGAAAATAGATGCACCTTCGGTATAAGATAAAATAATTTTCACTGTCTAATTGCACCAAAATGATTTATTTAGAGGATAAGGTGGGGAGTGGTTGAAAACCACTAACCAATATTTTTTATATTGGTTTGGGTAACCATATAAACCATATCTTTTAGATTTAACTCATAGTTAAATAGTTTATCATTTAACATGTCTCTTTGTATTTTTTTATTATATGGTTCACAAACATACTATAACAAGCCACAGAAACCCCAAGTGGTTCATTATTAATATGTATAACCTTTCCTATTTTTTGTGGACGAACCATTGATTTTTAGGAATATTATATCAATCAATAATATAGTATTTCTTTTAAAAAATCAAATATGTCAATTTTGAGACAATTTAGTATTTTGTTTTTGTGAAAAAAATAACATTATGATTACTTAAAAAAATTATTCAATCATCTCTAACATGTCATATTAACCTATAAAATTAGTGGAATTCATCAAAAATCTCAAATTACATTTATTTGGATATTTATAATTTCAATTATTTTAATCATTCATTAATAAGGTAAGTATTGCATCATCATTTGGTCATAAATAAATTAAAATATTTAATGTCTAAAATTTATAAATAAAATAACACTAAGTATGAAATATTTTAATCCGTCTAATGAATATTTATAGTCTAATTTATCATATGTGTATCCCTATATTAAAATTTTATTACTTATTAAACATTGAATTTAACTATTTTAACTCTTCTTTAAATTAAATGATCATAAATGCCCTAATCTAATCCATGTGGACCAAATAGGATATTATTTTATTCCTAAGGTTGATTTCGGTCGATTTATACTTATCCAATAGAATTAGGTCATGTGTTAGGGTAATTTTGATATCATTTTTAACCTCAATTTCCCTATTTACTTTTAACGATGGTAAAAAGTCAAAAGTTACTATTCACCAATCATTATTTTCATATTATTGAACCCCATTTTACAAACTAATTATATCTGTGTCTCTTGGATTTTTTAAATTAAACTCATAGAAATGGTAAAATTATGTTTTTTTGAAAATTTCCAAATGCTCCTAGGAGTTGGGTAAATGACGGTAAAAAGTTCAATAAAAGTTTATATTTCTAAAAATATTACCAATGGATCCAATTAATTAAATTTAACATATGTATGAATTATATATGTATTTATTACTAAAATTAAATAAAATAAAATAAATAATTATTTTAATAAAAAGTCAGTTTTAACCAATAACACAATACTTTTCACTATTCATCAAAAAATGAATGTTTTCAGAAAGATAACAAAAATTCACCCTAATCTAATTTCGATATTCTGAATTCCAAAATGAAGTCCATTTTGATGAATAAGATTAATAAAATTTCAAAAAGTGGGTATTACTATTCACAATGGCTAGTTTTATTGGTCACAGTGTGTTAGAATCTCAAAATTTTGTATAATGAAAACTGTTGCATTATTCAAAGGGAATCATACAATGGAAGCTTGGGGTGTTACACTCCCCAATCCTAAAATCCTGATATTGGATTTCCTCAAATCATTCCTCTAATATTAAACCATGTCTAGAAAGGTCTACTCTCTTTGATGTAATATAGTTATGTCAACCACACAAATTTTATAAGGGGGTCCTGTATGAAAGTAAGTGTCCCAACAATGGAACATACTTATGTGATTAACAATATTTTGAATATATTTACCCATGAGCTGGGTTTATTTTTGCTCCATCTTAAATTATTGTTTAATTTATTAATTATGTGATGTCAACAAAATATACATAATGATAAACCATGCAAACAAAAATAAAATAAAATAAATAATATGAAATGATTAAGATATTTTATAATGGTTTGTTTATATAGAGGATGATAAAATAAGCCTAAACTAATAGAGAAACATATTGATCCTTTCTGGTTCGTGTTTAATGTTATTCACCTGTCCACCTCTGTGTCTCCTGGGAGTGGTTTCATCTTAGCTCAAGCTTGGCATGCCTCCACTAACATGGGAGTTCAATCCATTACATATTCTTTATTTATATCACACATAGTTGAGGGGTAAAAGGGGGGTTTACAAAAAAGAAACCATGGGCACACATGCCCTACATATTAATGAAGAGATATTGATCACTTGAAAAAAATAATGTAATAAATAAATTAAATGGAAACCAATTATATACAATGGTCTTGGTCTATCTTATGATAACCCACATACATAAAATAAGGTATGTATTTAATTAAACTAGCATTCAATTCATTAATCGTACTTATTATGATAAATTTTTCATGAATCTATTAATTATTTTGTTTAATTAATCAATCATTTTATATTAATAATTTTCTGCTTTAACTTGAGATTCTCATCATAGTATATAAATGCACCTTGGTGGTATGCTGGTGAATACTTGGTTGAATCTACCCAACATGTATTATATTCGTATAATCTTCTACTCTTCTGACATATGGAATACATGATGCTTCAATGAATAGAGTAACAACATGTAGTACAATTTATAAATGATAAGTAATTTAGAACCTGTCAAAAACAATAATGTTTTAACATAGTGATGTATAGTAAAGTACACTGCGTGTAGTTCTGACTACATGGTGTGTACTACCTTGACTATATTCCCCAATGTACTGGCCCAAGGACTCTGTGTGTGGGGAATTATTTAGGAATTTCAAATTACACAACATTTACAGTGGGCTACAAGTCATGTTGTCTCCACATCACATGATTACCATTTATTTTAGCATTTTATTGTATGCACTGTTTGGCCCCTCAACTGAAGATATTACACACCATGTCTAGTGGTACACATGGAGTGTAATATAGTAAGTGTGTTCCTATCTAGTTATGTCAACATGTGGTGTAGAATTAACTACACCACGTGCAATAAATTCAAAAGACTTGAGTAATTGCCGAATTAAATCTGATGCGTTGAACATGAATACTCAGAATTCTATCCAAATAATAACGCATGTATGGTAAAGAACATGAAATGTATGTTCGAACACATAATGTGCACTTTCATGTCCCCAGGGAAGAATCACCAGCACCTCCTGATTTTTTTTAATTTAATTTAAAAAATCCCATGTTTTTGTGACATCTTTGAGTGACAAAAAGAGGGATAAATATCTCAAAATCCACATTACAAGAACTATTAATCTCAAATTGGAAAACTAAATGATTAAACCATAAATAATCAACACATTATTTAATAATTATTAACTATGATGTAAAAACTCTAAAATAACTTGTAGGTATCAAGAGTAGTGAAAGAAAGGTTGGGGTGACACCTAACATTTATTTTTACTATTATCAAGTATTATTCTGGGACCATGAAGACAATGGACACTAGTCTTGTAACACTCCAAGCTTCCACAGTACGCTTTTCTTTGAATAATACAGTAGTGTGTGTTTTACGCAACTTTAATTTCTAACACACCCCACAACCAATCAAACTAACTGTTATAAATAGTAATACCCACTTTTTGAAATTTTATAAATTTTACCTTTCAAAATGGACTTCATTTTTGGATTCATAATATCTAAATTAGCTTAGGGTGAAATTTTTTTTCTAAAAACATTCAATTTTTGATGAATAGTGAAAAAACCCTGAGTTATAGTTTAAAACAGAATTTTCATTAAAATAATTATTTATTTTATTTAAATTTAATTAACATGAAAATAGATACATAATACCTATATAATCACAATGTAAATCATTGGAATTAGTTTAGAATAATTTTAGATATATAAAAATTTTGTTGAAGATTTCACCGTCTTTTACCCATCTCCTAGGAGAATTTCTAAATTGACATAAAACATAATTTTACCTCTTCTATGAGTGGAATTTCAAAAATCCAAGAGGCATAGTTAATATTAAGGAGTAAAATGTGGTTCAATAAGATAAAAATAATTTTTGGTGAATAGTAACATTTTACTTTTATTACCATGGTTAAAAGTAAATAGGGAAATTAAGAGTAAAAATGATATTAATATTACCCTAACACATGTCCTAATTCTATTGGACAAGTGTATCTCAACCAAAAACAACCTTAGGAATAAAATATTATCATTTAGGTCCACTTGGATTAGATTAGGACATTTATTCTTATTTAATTCAAAGAAGAGTTAAAAGAGTTAAAATCAAAATTTAATAACTAAAACATTTTTAATATAGGGATATACATAAAATAAATTCCATTATATAATTTTTATTAGAAATATAAAAATATTTCCTACTTAATTTTATTTTATTCACAATTTTTAGACATTAAGTAATTTAATTATTTATTATACAATGGTGATGCAGTAATTACCTAATTAATGAAATATTAAAATAATTGATATTATAAATATCAAAATAAATGTAATTTGAGAATTTTTATGAATTAAACTAATTTTCAAGGTTAATATAACATATTAGTTTTGGTTATATTAATTGTTTTCTAAATAATAATGTTGTAATGAATATTGAAAAAACAAAATACAAAATAGTGTCAAAATTGACCTAAAAGAGTTTTTCAAACAAATATTATATTATTAATTGGAATTCTATTCCTAAAAATCTATGGTTCGTCCAATGGACTTATATATTGATAGGTGTATCATTAATGGACCACTTGAGGGTCTCTTGGAGGTATATAGTAAGTTTATTAACTATATAATATAAAAATACAAAGAGACATGGTAAATGTCCAACAATTTAACTAAGAGTTAAATATAAATGATAAGGTTAATATAGTGACCAAAACCTGTCTAAAATATATTGGTTGAAAGGATTTCAATCCATCCGAAACATAAACATTAAATAATTCACACTGGAGCCATTAGAAACTGAATATGAATTTATTATAAAATAATATTTCTAAATTTTCCAAAGGTTCCCCTCACCCCTCTTATAAATGGCCACTCACCCATATCTCTAATTTAAACCTTCAAAGCCTTTTGGATCACCCAAAACCTAGCCAAATATTCTCTCAAATTTCCTCACTGCCTTATATTGATCATTAATCCAACCTATGGATCCCTTCTAATCAAATCAAAAGGTAGAACTAGAAGAAGAAGTAATGTTTTCACCACCCTCTTTCAAGTTCATTTCTTATTCAACTTCTTCTTTCATTTTTATTCCAATTCTAAAATAATAACCCCAGTATCTTCTATATACTATGATGTTATTATAAATATGGTAAAACCATATTTAGTATTCTATCCATCCTTTGAATGACATTTCACCATACATGTGTACGTACGACTTACGGTCTCCACGTCATGATGTAATTGTTATTCAAAACATTATTACTTGGTTGGGTATATTAATGATGTGTAATTCAGATAAATAATAAATATAACATGATGATGATTCTATATATATGATATACTATCCAATTATATATTATTTTAATATCAAAAGAGTGATATTTTCGCACGTGCATACGTACAGACTACCGTCTCCATGAACGTGATGGGATTTATTCCCCATCATATCCATTCAAATCTAATTATCATTTGATAATTAAAAATAATGTTTAAGGACATGATATCATCCAGGATATGAATAAGATATGATATATCCATAAAAAACACGAATTATTTAACTAAACATATTAAAGAAAATGAGTAAGTTAACACCTGAAACGACGATAATACTAAGATATTATTAACAATGAAATGTTAAAATATCATATATGATATCATATTAGTGTATATGATTATTGTATAATTTAATAACAATTATTTCACCATTATAAAAGAGGTTAACTTACCCTCAACAAAGGAAAAGTACAAAGTAAGGGTTTATTTCACCGTATCTTCATTATCCGAGGTTGTTAATATGTAATTATCTACTAGTACCTCTTTATCATCCACATCCATGTTTCTTAAAAATGTATTTCAAATAATTCTTAATATTTTATAGAATATGGGTTAAAGTCATTTACACACTTGTTTACTTTTTATAAGAATATTATAAAGGAATCTTTCTGTCGTTTTCCAAACAAAGTCCTTTTTAACATTTTCGATAGAATTTTGGTAAGAATGTCTTTTTTAACTTATACGGAGGGTGTGGCTATTTTCTACACTAATAAAATCGTCTAATCTTACCATACAATCTTATAAGAATATTTTCAAAGTGAATTTTTTATTTTATAATTATGTGAATTTTAATTGATTTCAAAAAATATATATTTCTCTCAAATAGTTTGGATTTCATCTATGTCAATATTCTTTGATGGATTTTAAGCATATTTGAAGCTGATTTATTATGATAGAAAAATTCCATATTGTATTGAAGGTTTTTTGATATGTTTTACTATGGATATGTTATTCAAATACCATTCATGGTTTATGGAGAAAGTATTGACATTTCCTATGCTAGTTTTAATATGAATATTTATGTTATGTTTAAACATGTTCATATGAGGAATGCATTGGATTTAATAAGTGACAGATGGAGCCCGCTATAGCTCCTCCATGCATCGGTAGGTCTCACGACACAAACTAGTGTCTTGGAATAAGTAATTGAAAAAATCTTATTTGTAGTCTTGGAAGAAGGCCTTGACTATGTGGTTATGATAGTCTGGTATTACACATTCCATTATTATGAATGTGGTTATTGATATTGAATTTGATTGTTCGACTATTATAATATCCATATGAATAAGTAAATGGAATTATTTCATTTTATCTTTGCCATATTATGCTGAAGTTCAAGTTTTAAAGAATTTTGTTTTTTTTATACATTGACTTAAACGTTTATGCTTATTTATGAAATTTTCCACTATATTGTTATCCTTACTGGGAATTTGAGCTCAGCCCTTTCTATGTTTTATTTTTCCTAGGATGTGAAGAAGTATTTTATGAATGACCTGTAGGGATCATATAAGGGGATATGAGTGTGGAGACTTGATGTTGTTTTAGTTTTCACATTATGATGTAATGTAAACTTTATGAATGTATCTAGTGTTTTCAAGGCTACTAAACTAATCGATATTTCGAGATTTTACCTTTTGAGATAATTCCAATGTTTTGAAATAATACACTGACTATGGGTAACTAGGGTCGGGAATTTACAGTTGGTATCAAAGGAAATTTAATACAAACCTTGGAAACTAGAAATAGATAAACTCTGATTACAGCACATAGACCTAAGATGGACTTTGGGGATTAGTATATAAGAACTTCCTAGAATTTTTATATTGGGGAGATTTTGAGAGTATTACGAGTAATACAATCCTGTCCGGATACGATCAGGTAGAGGCAGCTCTAGCACAAATGTACCAAGTGGTAAAACGTGAAAAAACGGTTTTGAGCTAAACTCAAACGGGAACTGGTGCATGACAACAGGCCTTGCTGCACTCTTGGATACAACACTCCCGGTGGATATGGTTAGTATTATTCTCATTTTCATTAAAAAAAATTATGGTGGGTATATGAGTATATACTTTATCAAAGAAAACATTTTTATGATTATAGATTAAATCTATAAACTGTTCAATTTATGTTATGTGTTTTTCATGTTTGGATTTATGTATTGTGATTCATAAAGTAATCAAGTGCATGCCATTGTTTAGAAATGTCTTCAAGTGGAAGAAATGGAAACTGTATCAATACAATCACTCCATGTAGGGATTTCCCTCCTGCCCAAGATAGTTATAGTGGAGCTGGTGATGCAACTGGTGTTGGTCAGCTAGTCACCATATTGGGACAACTCACTCAGGCTATGAATAATAACCTTACCTGTATGGAGCAAACTGATCCCGAACATGGAGGATCAATGTTATATCGCTTCATGAGGAAACAACCACCAACATTCAATGGGAGTACAGATCCCTTAGTAGCTGAGCAATGGATAAATTCCTTAGAGAAAATATTTCATGCCTTGGGGAGTAGTGAAAGGGAAAAAGTTATCATGGCAGTTTACCGCCTCACTGGATATGCTGATCAATGGTGGTATTTGATTCAAAACACAAAGGAATATGATGAATTAAAAGATATGTAAAGGGGGGAGTTCTAAGATATTTTCTTAGAAAAATACTTTCCTCTTGACCATCGAGCAGATATGGAAAGGCAATTTTTAAGTCTGAGAAAAAAGGAGGTTGAGAATGCTGCAATGTTTGACGCTAACTTTACACGGTTGTCAAGGAATGCAGGAGATTATATACGGAACCAAATAACTAATATTGATAGTTCCATTGATTTGTTAAAACCATTTATTCGTTGAGCCTTAGTGGAACAATCCTTCTCATCGTATGAAGATATTGTCTCATGTGCTATCAAGACAGAAAAAGAATTCTCTATGTCTTATGACTTTAAAGCAAAGAAAGAGAACAAGAGATCTGCTGATCACTCTAGAAATGGAACTAAGGGTATGAAGGGAAATGTTTATTATCCATCCTATAGTATATGTGGGAAGAAACACCCTGGTACTTTCTTAAAAGGAATGGGAGTCTGTTACAAGTGTGCTGAAAAAGGCCACCAAGCTCGTGATTTCAAGGGGAAGAAAGAAGTTAACGGTGTTCAATGCTAAAACTACAGGGATATGGGACATTATTAAAATGAATTTCCTAAGCTTCAGGAGAACTTACCTCAGAAAAGGCCAAGGGATCAAGGCCAAGCTTATGCTATCACTACTACTGAGGTAGAAACTCCAAAAGACGTGGTAGAAGGTAATTTAATGGTTTCCTCAAGTTTAGAAAATGGATTATTTGATTCTGGATCATCACATTATTGCATATATTCCCAGTTTGATAAGAAAATTAGATATTTCCAATTTTATTTAACAAGGGAGTTTTCAGTTAAAACTGCTAAGGGAAGTATCATTGCTAAAAAGTTCTATGGATCCATTCCCATTAGGGAATATAAATGTTCTTTATCAGCTGATCTCATCTTCATACCTATGATTGATTTTGATATAATCTTTATTATGGATTGGATTTCAGACCATGATGTGAAAATTTATTTTAAGAAGAAGGAGGTTACAATTTTTGATGATGATGATAAGGAGCACCATATCTTTGGAGCAGAATTGTCACCACCTAATTCTTATCTAGATCCACCCCCAGTAACTAAACTAAATTCAATTATTGGAGAGGAAGATAATGAAATAACTATGGGAAAGTAATGGAATGTTCAAATAGAGGATGTGACTATTGTGAAAGAATATGTAGATGTGTTTCTGGAAGATTTACATGGACATCCACCAGAACGAGAAATTGAGTTTTCCATTGATTTAATTCCTGGTCCAGGGCCCATATCAAAGACTCCTTATAGAATGGTCACTGTGGAATTAGTGGAACTAAGGAAAAAACTAGAGGAATTTAGTAATAAGGGACTTATTTTCCCTCGTGTTTCTCCATGGGTATCCCCTGTCCCTTTTGTTAAGATGATAGATGGATCTATGAGGTTATGTATCGACTACAAAGAGATCAATGCTATAACAATAAAGTAAAAGTATCCCATACCTCTCATTGATGATTTATTTGACCAACTGCATGGAGCTCAATACTTTTCAAATATTTACCTTTGATCTGGATACCATCAGTTGTGTGTGAAGAAGGAAGAAATTCTGAAGACAACATTTCGAACCGGGTATGGGCATTATGAGTTTATAGTAATGCATTTTGGGCTAACTAATGCACCCTCTGTTTTCATGAATCTAATGAATAGAGTATTCAAGGAATATCTCGATGATTTTGTAGTGGTATTTATTGAATATAGCTTGGTATACTCTAATATCTACGAAGATCCTGAAAATCACTTGCACGTTATCCTGAAGACTCATAGAAGAAATGAATTATATGGGATGTTTAGAAAGTGTGAAATCTGGATTCAGGAGATCTCTTTTCTTGGCCATATTGTCTCTAAGGATGGAATCCTTTCTGATCCTTCTATGGCCCAAGAAATCCATGAATGGCCAGCCCCGACGAGTATAACTGAGGTATGTTGTTTTATTAGATTAGCAGGTCATTATCGGCATTTCATCCAGATATTTTCCTAATTGGATAATCCATTATGGATGCTCACATCTAAAGGGGTCAAATTTTTTTGGGCTAAAGAGTTTGAAGAATGTTTTGAAGAACTGAATAGAAGATTAGTCAATTCTCCTATATTGAATATACCAATGGGAAATTATGGGTTTGTTATTTATAGTGATGCATCGAAGAAAGTACATGGTTGTGTCCTTATGAAAAATGATTGGGTTATTGCCTATGCATTAAGACAACTAAAAATTCATGAGAAAAACTATCCTACTCGTGATATTGAGTTACCTAATGTAATCTTTACATTGAAGATATGGAGACATTATCTCTATGGTGAAAAATGTGAGATATATACCAATCACAAGATTTTGAAGTAAATTTTCTCACAGAAAGAACTCAACAAGTGGAAAAGGTGATGGCTTGAACTACTCAAGGATTATGATTTCATGATACACTACCACCTGGGGAAGGTAAATAAGGTGGCATATGATTTGAGTAGAAAGGATCTTGGTGTTTTGAACAAAATGATAGTCGAAAAGGATCTTATATACATGGATCTTGCAATGTTGGATACGGGAATCACCATGGAAGGTAAAACATCAATGATTTTTCAAATGGTTTCCAAACCATCTTTACGAGAAAGGATAAAGAGTTCTCAGACCGATGATGAAGAGTTTTAATAGAAGAATAAAGTTGTGAATGAAGGGAGATTGAGTGAAATTTTGTATGAAGATGGAATTTTGAAATTTGGGAAGATACTATGTTTTCCCAATATACCTGATCTAAAAAGGGAATTTTTGGATGATTCTCATAGTTATAATTTCTCTATACACCCTGGGAGCACCAAAATGTATAGATATTTGAAGGAAAATTTTTAGTTGGACAAAATGAAGAGGTAGATTGCTGATATTGTGTCATCATGTATGGTTTTTCAACAAGTTAAAGATGGAAGGAAACAACCTGGAGGAGTCATCAAACCTCTTCCCATACTGGATTGGAAATGGGAAAATATTACGATGGAATTTGTCATCGGGCTACCAAAGACTCCTAAAAGGCACAATGCAATATGGGTTATTTTTGATCGTCTTACCATGTCAATACATTTTCTTGCTATAAAATAAGATCTACCACTGGAACAAATAGCAATACCATATATTAATGAAGTTGTGAGACTTCATGGAGTACCCCTATTGATTTTTTCTGATCATGATCCCTGTTTTACTTCAAGATTCTGGAAGAGTCTTCATAAGGTGTTGGATACTGATCTTTATATAAGCACTGCCTACCACCCTCAAACAGATGGACAATCAGAACAGACTATTGAAACCTTAGAAGACATGTTGAGATCATGCTCACTTGACTTTCAGGGTATGTGGGATCAATATTTATCTCTTGTTGAATTTTCATATAACAAAAGCTTCCATTCAAGTATTTGGTTGGTACCATATGAAGAATTATATGGAAAGATATCTTGCACACCAACCTGTTGGGATGGCGTTGGGGAATGAAAACTTGTAGGCCCAAAACTGGTGGATGAAATGATGGAAATGGTAATGTTAATCCAAAACCACATCAAAGTAGCTCAAAGTAGGCATAAGAGCTATGCTGACAACTGAAGGAAGGAATTTTAATTTCATGTAGGAAATCATGTTTTCTTGAAGGTATCTATATAGAAAGAAGTTATACATTTCAGTAAGAAAGGTAAATTGAGTCCCATGTACATAGGACCTTTCAAAATTCTAGAACGAATTGGGGATGTAGCTTACCATTTTGAAATGCCGCCAAATCTCTCCAAAGTTCACGATGTGTTCCACATATCACTGTTGAGAAAATACATACCTGACCCAACACACGTACTTACAAATGAGGAATTGGAACTGGAACCCGATCAGTCTTATTACGAAGATCCCGTCAGAATTCTGGATGCAGGAGAACAAATTCTGAGAAACCGGATGACTCGTCTGGTAAACGTTTTATGGAGAAACCATAAGATAGAAGAGGCAACGTGGGAACCCGAGGAACTTATGATGAAGAATCACCCAGGTCTTTTCATGCAGTAGTATTCTGGAAATTTTGAGGATGAAATTATTTGAAGGAGGGTAGAATGTAACACCCCAAGCTTCCACAGTACACTTCTCTTTGAATAATTCACTAGCGTGTGTTGTACCCAACTTCACGTTCTAACACACACCACAACCAATCAAACTAGCTGTTATGTATAGTAATACCCACTTTTTGAAATTTTATAAATTTTATATTTCAAAATGGACTTCATTTTTTGATTCGGAATATCAAAATTAGCTTAGGGTGAATTTTTGGTATTTTTCTGAAAAACTTCAATTTTTGATGAATAGGGAAAAAACACTGAGTTATTGTTTAAAACCGAATTTTTATTTAAATAATTATTTATTTTATTTAAATTTAATTATGTTCAAAATTGATACATATTACGTATATATGTTCAATGTAATTCATTGGTGTTAGATTAGAATAATTATATATATATATTAATTTTATTGAACTTTTCACTGTCTTTTACCCATCTCCAAGGAGAATTTGGGAATTCACAAAAAACATAATTTTACAGCTTCTATGAGTGGAATTTCAAAAATCCAAGAGACATGTTCAATATCAAGGAGTAAAATGTGGTTCAATAAGATAAAAATAATTTTTTGTGAATAGTAACTGTTAAATTTTTATTTACCATGGTTAAAAGTAAATAGGGTAATTAAGGGTAAAAATGATCATAGAATTACCCTAACTCATGTCCGAATTCTATTGGAAAAGTGTATCACAATCAAAAACCACATTATGAGTAAAATATTATCATTTAGGTCCACTTGGATTATATTAGGACATTTATTATTATTTAATTCAAAAAAGAGGTAAAAGAGTTAAAATCCAATTTTAATAACTAAAACATTTTTAATATAGGTTTATACATAAGATAAATTAGATTATAAATATTAATTATAAATATATAATGATTTCCTACGTAATAGTATTTTATTTATATTTCTTTGACATCAAAAATTTAATTTATTTATGACACAATGGTGATGAAGTAATTACCTAATTCATGAAATATTAAAATAATTGATATTATAAATATCAAAATAAATTTAATTTGAGACTTTTTATGAATTCCACTAATTTTTTAGGTTAATATAACCTATTAGGGTTGGATAGATTAATTATTTTGAAGTAAAAATGCTGTTATGAATTTAGAAAAAAAAAAATACCAAATAGTGTCAAAATTGACATAAAAGAGTTTTTAAAACAAATATTATATGATTAATTGATATTCTATTCCTAAAAATATATGGATCAGACAACAGACTTATATAATGATAAATTTTTCATTAATGGACCACTTGGGGGTCTATTGGAGGTATACAGTAAGTTTATTAACTATATAATATAAAAATACAAAGAGACATGGTAAATGTTAAACTATTTAACTAAGAGTTAAATATAAATGATAAGGTTAATATAGTGACCCAAACCTATCTAAAATAAATTAGATGAAAGGATTTCTACCCATACCCACCTTAATCTTTAAATAATATACTTTGGATTCATTAGAAACTGAAAATGAATTTATTATAAAATAATATTTCTAACTTTTCCAAAGGTTCCCCACACCCCTCTTATAAAAAGGCACTCCCTCATCTCTATAATTTACACCATCAAAGCCTTTTAGCTGGCCAACCCCTGCCCAAATATTCTCTCAACTTCCCTCAAATCAACCAAGGGGTTTTTGTCTGATTAGAAAGCCAACCTAAGGACCCCTTTTGACCAAATCAAAAGGAAGAACCTGAAGAAGAGGAAATGTTTTCACCACCCTCTTTCAAGTTCCTTTCTTCTTCAACATCTTATTTCTTTGTTATTCCCATTATAAAAAAATAAATCAAGTATATTCTATATACTATGATGTTATTATAAATTTGGTACAACCATATTAAGTATTCTATCTATGCTTTGAATGACATGTCACCATACGTGCATACGTACGGCTTACCATCTCCACGTCGTGGTGTAATTGTTATTAAAAATATTATTATTTGGATGGGTATAATATTGATGTTAAATTCATGTAAATAATAAATATAACATGATAATGATTATTTATATATGATATAATATCCAAATATATATTATTTTAATATCAAAATAGTGATATTTTCGCTCATTCGTATGTACGGACTACCATCTCCATGAAAGCGATGAGATTCATTTCCCATCGTATCCATTCAAGTCAACTTCTCATTTGATTATTAAAAATAATTTTTATGGACTTTATATCATTCTGTAAATTAATAATTTACATAATATACATAATAAACATGTCCCAGGTAAAAAAACATATCAAAGAAAATTACTAAGTTAAAACCTGAAACGACGATAATACTAAGATATTTTTAACAAGGTATTGTTAAAAGATCATATATGATATTATATTAATGTATATGATTCTTGCATAATTTAATAAAAATTATTTCACAATTATATAGGAGGTTAACCTACCCTCAACCAAGGAAAATAACAAGGTAAGAGTTTATTTCACAATCTCTTCATTATCTGAGGTTGTTTATACATAATTATCTACTGTGACCTCTTTATCATCAACATCCATGTTTCTTAAAAATGTATTTCAAATCATTCTAACTATTTTATAGACTACGGGTTAAAATTCATTTATACCCTTATTGAATTTTTATAATAATTTTATAAAGTAATATTATTGTCGTTTTCCAAACAAGGTCCTTTTTAACATTTTCGATAGAATTAAGGTAAGAATGTCTTTTTTAACTTATACGGAAGGGGCATCGATTTTCTACCGTCATAAAATCGTTGAAGCTTTCCTTAAAATCTTATAAGAATATTTTGAACGTAAATGTTTTATTTTATAATTATGTGACTTTTAAATGATTTCTAAAAAAGAGATATTTCTCTCAAATAGTTTGGATTTCATCTATGTCAACATCATTTGATTGATTTTAAGTTTATTTGATGTTTATTTATTATTATACAAAAATTCCATATTTTTTTGTAGGTATTGTGATATGTTTGACTATGGATGTGTTATTTTCATACCATTCACTGTTTATAGAGAAAGTATTTACATTTCGTATGCTGGTTTTAATACAAATATTTATTATATGTTTAAACATGTTCATATGAGGAATTCATTGGACATTATAAGTGAAGAGTGGAGACAGCTATATCTCCTTGATGCATTGGTAGGTCTCAAGAGACAAACTAGTGTCTTGGCACAAGGCCTTGAAAAAATATCTTATTGTTAGTCTTGGAACAAGGCTTTGACTATGTGGTCACGAAAGTCTGGCATTCTGCATTCCATCATTATGAAAGTGGTTATTGATATTTCATATGATTATTCGACTATTATAATATCCATGTGAATAGGTAAATGTAATTATTCCATTTTTTATTTTCCATATTATTCTGAAGATCAAGTTTAAAAGGCTTTGGATTTAGTTATACATTGCCTTAAATGCTTATTCTTATTTATGAAAATATCTGCTATATTTTTATCATTACTGGTAATTTGAGCTCACCCCTTTCTATGTTTTATTTTTTCAAGGATGTGAAGAAGTATTTTATAAATGACCTGCAGTGAAATTATAAGGGGATAGGAGTGTATAGACAATATGTTGTTGTAGTTTTCACTTTATGATTTAATGTAATCTTTAGGAATGTATCTAGTGTTTCCAAGGCTACTAAACTAATCGGTATTTCAAGATATGATGTTTTGTGATCATGCCAGTGTTTTGTAATAATGTACTGACTCTGGGTAATTGTGGCCGGGGCATTACAAGTCTCCACTGAATAGAATCAAGGATTTAGATAAAGAAGATTAAAACCAGAAACCTTATGATAGGTTCTTTCACATAATGTTTGTAATAAATTTAATTAATATCATAAAGAAATGAATACATGTATTTTGATACATTCGTCATTGATGATGTTGATAATCTTAAGTGACCATTATAGATTGTCTCATTTCATTTTCAAGGATCGAATCCCAAATCCATATATTGGTGAATCAAACATGCTATGATGGCCTTCGATCGATACAATATGTTCTCCAGGTACTACCGTGGAGAAGCGAGGTCTTGTTTCATTCATTCTTGATCACTTGTTATTCACTCTTGAATAATGTATCTCATTCATGAGAGGGGTTGTAAGAGTATTCGAGAGAGATATTTTTTAGCTCAACAATTCTCAATTCTCCAGGCGTGCAGTTTGGTACAGGGCACAATAGGCGTACATCTCGATTTATCTGCATCAGGATTTAGTTATAATATATAATTGCATAACTGTAATTAAATACATTCATAACCTTATAGAAAACCCATGGTATTAATAATAATATTGTGTCTTTATTTATGGTCAGCAAGATTACTCAAAATGGAATTATAAATAAAAATTTGTGTCACAAAATAAAAGGAGTGTAATTATTATTTAAACATGTGAAAAACAAGTCAAATAATTATATACTAACTTTCATGTAATAATATTACTGCCAAACTGTCCATGCTCTGCTCGAACTCTACATCCATTTATTGAACACACAAATAAATTAATAAATAAATTTTTTTATTAAATAAATAATTTATTTACAAACTAGTAAATAAATATTTATTAAATGTTCAATAAAATAAATAAATATATTTTACTCACAATCCTATGAATAAATATTTATTTAATTTATGCAATTATTTTAACATGAATAAAATTATTCCACAGTCTGGAGAATAATATTTATTTCATCAATTAACATAAAATATAATTTAATCGAGGCCACCAAAAAAACAAAGTGTGTGACACTCTAGGATTCATTCTCTTTCGAATTAGGATGGATTTCGTAAAGTATACGAGTACTATCTAGAAATGGGTCAACATACACAAGAGAAAGAACATAATGCTGCAACAAAAACATCTACATACCAATTCTCACAATGTAATATAATTCCTTTGGCTCAATATCTCATCAAGAAGGTTTCATGATAGCTTCATCAACCTTTGTGTTTATATGTCATTCTTCGACATCTTGAAATAAACACGTCGTTACACCATGGCCATGAAATTTCAAATGATAGTTATTTTTCAATCAATGGGTCAAGATATTAACTTCCATAAACAGAAGGATTAAATTCTTTCTCTACTTGTACATTAATAACATGACACTCATGATGTACCCAAAATACCCAAATTCCCACAACCTACCTATATGGCGGTTTTCATCAGTAAATCAAGTAGTGAAATTCATGACTTGTATTAATGATAATAATATGGTATAAGGATCACTACATCCACTCACATATAGGAATATCTAATGACCCCAAAACATGTGGAATTCCTCTAGAAGGTCTGGAACTATGAACTCCTATCTTTTAGATTACCATGTATGAACTTCATGAAAGGAAGTCTAATCTCTTTATAAGTACTCACACTAGAAGGTCAATATACTAAGTGTCCCATTATAGTATGTCATCCAACATCAAAACTGTATTTATGAATATTTTCATTTCACTTCAAGGTTCTCATCATATTGGGGAACTATTATAACATTGTTAATGTGACAGATACTCTAGGACATTATAACACTGTAGTCATTCATTAAAATGAACAATAAGTAATAAGATATTTAATATTTAGATATAATAAATATTCATGTTATTAAATTACAACCATTTATTTTTATGACACTAACTATAACATCATACTCCCATGGGATATGATTCATTAAATTCATAAGATCATTTCAAAACAATATTAGCAGAACCATAAATTCTCTCAAGAGTATTTTTTGGAATTAAATAATTTAGAAAATTTATTTAACCTTATATGTTCATAATTTAATGAAATACATGCATTTCATATGTTTTCCCATTAAAGTGGTGGAAGAAGATACAAAATAAAACTCTAGTTTTAGAACATCACATATTCTTTGAACGTATTAATGTTTTCAAAAAAATGGAATTCTCATTATGGATATAATATCAAACCCCTAAATCAATGATATTTTTAAGGGATTAATGGATTAATATTTTTTATAGATTTTATGAAACAAATGTCTTACGAATTTGGGGTGTCATTTTATAAGTTAGGGAGTGGAAACACATGCAATTTTTTAAATGATTCAATTATTCCCATATCCTCCTCAATATGTCATTATCAAAACATATTGGTTATATGGTAGAAATATAACCATCCAATGAGTAATTTACAAGTTTTTATGTAATATTAACCCTTATCCTTTTTACATTTACCGATTATAAATATGTTTTACCTTATCTAGGGTAGTAAGTTTTTAGGTCATGTAATATTTATAATAGTAAAAAATATTGATTGTATTAGGTAATATAAATTATTTTGATTCCAAATTTGGGATCCATTTTTCAAAAATCCATTTATATATCTTGTATAATCCAAATTAAAAGTATACCAATATAGGTGATAAGAAAGTAGGTTTCCAATGTAATTTTTTTTAAGTATTTTTGTTTTTAATATCAAAATTCAATATTAATTGAATAATATGAACTAAATTAGGTTGAATAAACATAAATTAATTAAATTTTATAATTTAACCTATTAAACTATTTAATCTGAAATTATTTTTTTAATAGAAATCATTCTTTTTCACTTATTATTAAAAAATAAAAACATCCAAAAAAAATTACAAAACATAACCTAATATGAAGTTTGATATGATGATTTAAAAAATTATGCACAACTAATAATTGAAATTTCATCCGATTTGGTAATAATTTTTTTTAATTATGTTCGTAAATAGTGACTAATTGTTTTGTAGAAAAATGCTATTTTGTAGAAAAAATATCTTTTTTAGATGATGATTATTATATTTCACATAAAAATATTGCTAAAATTTTACTAATTTATTTATTACAATTAATATCTATCAATTTAATTAAAAGTTTATACGTTTATATAAAATTAAAATTGATTTAGGCTCGGGGTTTTGTATTTTGCAAGAAATCAAATTGAGTAAATTTAATGAAATTTATTATTTTCGTTGTTTATGCCTGGTGTTGAATGTGACCTAAAATATCAAATACAATGTCATTATATTAAAATATCAGGGTCTTTAAAACATATAAATAGAAAAACATATTGTCCAAACAAAAATAGGGAGCCACCGATGTCATTTTTCACCAGAAAGTGACTTATCAAGGGAGTCTTATCGACAAGAAAACCATATCCAATGATGTGTGAAAAAGAGCATTGATTCCATAGAAATGAATTTAACAAAATAAATTTATTTGTTATAACAAAATTTATCCAATTATTTATTAATTACTTTATATATTATTATCTCTTGGAAATATACATGTTCAGTTGAATTTCACACTCTACTTAATTTCCACTATAATCTCATCTTTCTATTCAAATGAATAGTATTCAATATGAATATTTCATGCCTGATGTATAAGAATAAACATATAATACTCCAAATAAATTCCCAAAATTATAACTATTTATTCCTCATCTCTTTTTTAATTAAAAAATTATTAAAAGCTATTATAATTCACCAAAATAATTAAAATATTATTTTAATCCCATTTACCGCACCAATAACACCCAATGTTCAAATCAAAATACACAAAACAAATATCTAATCATACTATTCTAAAAAGTATTCTTCACTAATATTAAAACAAATATATGCGATTTATTTGACCATATGTTTTTTTAAAATATATTTAATGCTTATATAAAAATAAAATCTATGAATATTAAATTCCCATTCCAAAAGAAAATTTATATTCATTAATCACATAATCTATTTTATATGATAATCATTTCAATTCATAACCTCTATCACAAGAAATACACATTATGATCTTATTTGTTTTAAAAACATATATACACAATTATTACTCAAAATAACTACTGTATTATTTTCATTAACGTGTTAAATAATGGCTCTCCAATTACTAAACATAATATGAAATATAATTAATCACTTAATCCCTAAAAATGACTTTAATTCCTTGGTTATTTACATGATTAATCATATGTTCCAAAAAAAAACAATTTAATTTTTATTTTTTAAACTCATTACAGTTGGAAAATAGTTTCATTATATGATAGACTTCAATATTCTATTGGTGGGAATTATGCCATTATCACCCTTTAGTTGTGGGTTCAACACCATGTCCATGCTGAATGTGATGGGTAACCACCAATCCAGTGGGTTTTTATTTCAAAAAGATTATATATATAATAATGTTTCTATTTATCATCAAATATGATATAAAACCTAAAGTCAATAAATAACCTTAAAACTTATGTCCAATAAATTTATAAGTATGTTTTTCATATAATACATCTTGTTTAATCTAGTTGACTCATATACCTTAAAATAATAAAAAGTCTCCAAAAATATCATTTATCTCTACAAAATCCCATCACATAAAATCTAATGACGGGTTCTTATGAAATGTAACTTGTCATGCACCCGAAACATATAATCCCATGATAGTATATGTAACTCTTATGTTAACATCATAGGAAATCATATTAATCTACAACGTTATATAAACCCTACTCTAATTATAACTATAAAATCCCCAAACAAAAATTCACCGATCATGTTTAAAAAATATGATATTTAATTTTCTAAATTTGATATCGATAAATGTGACCCAATGTTTTCTATAAAATTCTCTCAAAACCAGAATGGAATAATTGTATAAAATAAAAAATCATGGGATTATTAAAAATAATTTTTTATACAAATAGAAAAAACTCCTCACAATATGGATTCATATATAACTAGTGTATATATATTTACTTAATCACCTATAAAATTCCCAATATATTAAACATTCCTAGGGAAATTTTATTTTTTATCATTATTCATAAAATGGAAATAAAATAAACTTATGGATTGTAACATTAAATTCTCATTATGGTCATAAAATATCACTAAAAAATATAATGTCATTAATCTGAGTGAAATTAAAAATTTCCAGGATGACATAACAGTAGTGTTTGATTATAAAATAAGAGAACTCATATACATACATAAATAGATCAAAATTCATGATACAAAGAATAAATATTTAAAAAATTAATGAGTTATTGAAATATATAATCAAGATTTATTTCATGTTAATAATGATGAAGGTATTATAAAAATACAATATATTATAACATATAGATGTAGAAAATAATCTTATTTAATTATAAAGTCATTATATTACCATGATAAATTTAGTAATATTTTCTTCAAAAGCCATATCATTCATAGATTAAACATGTAGGTAGCTTTGGATATCATTTATATTCAACTATTACAATTACTATTACAAATTTAATAACAATACGTTTGACTTCCATTCCCAATGTATTGGAGGGAAATCACGAGCCCAAAAAACCTTGGTAATAATGTAACTACCCATCTATTATTTATAATTGATCCTCCAATATTTGGATTAAAATAAAACAAAACATCAACCTATAAAAATTTATATAATCATAACATAAATTATGTTTTTAGAAATTACATGTCATCATTAAAATTGTAAAAGCATCCATCATCCATTTCAAAACCACATTTATCTATAAAAAAGAAATTGGATCAATGAGAATTTCATTATAACAATAATAATCAATATATAGATAAAATTGGGATGGTATAAATATAAAATAACCCTAGAGTATCATATATAACATTATAGATTTTTGATGATGATGATTAATAGAGAAACCATTAAAAGACCATTAATATATTTCTTTAAGAAAATTTATTTTTCTCTTTGGAAATAATATGAAAAAATACAAATATTTGTGAAGAACATTATCCTTCCGAAAAACCCCAAAATATTATTATTTAAGATTCATAGAAAATAATGGTCACAATGGTGGGAAAATCAATTCATGTTGTAAATGATAAAAAAATATAATTTTTAAACATTTTGAAAACAGATTCTAAGGTGAACCATTATTAAAACATTGATAAATTTTATTTTTAATTACTTATAAAATAAGGATAAATATATAATAATGTAAAATAAAAATATAATGCATGTTCTTAAAAACAATTATAAAATATTTCATAAGACATGAATATGGAGTATAATGATTAACGATCTTAGTGAATACACGAAAGGAGTATCACATACAACCAAATTTCATGTAGTTTATTTAATAAAAAGTGGTATAAATATAATTTAACAATGAGAAGATAATATATAATAATAGTATAAAAAAGTTTTGGTTCATAATAAGGGAATATATTTACCCCCAAGGACCATTTAACATAAGAAAATATCAAAATTAAATGTGATTTTATCATAATTCCTATGTTACTTTGGTAATTATTCAATTATGGGCCCCAAGAAATAGTAACATAAAATGAGACAATAATTATAATTTAAATAATGATATCTGTGAAATGTTATTTCATGGGGTAGTATATGCACCACATAAAATAAAATATGTTTGTATCATTAACATATTTTCCTAATAAATAGAATTTGAGATGAAAACCCATTACAAAGATCATATCATTGAAATAAGAATTGATCAATGAATTGACAATGTTTAACTAATGTAGATAATAATTTAATAAGTGTAAATAAATAATAAAAAAATTTATAGATAAATTTACACATAATAATCTCATAAGAATGTCATTAAATATGATTTATAGCCAATGTGTATAAATTTAGTGAATATACCATTTACCACTGTGTAATATTCAAGTAAAATACCATTTCATGAAATAATTCAAATTTAAGATTAAAAATAACAAAGCATATGATAGATCCATCACATTATATGTAAAATGTTAATTATATATACTATTTAAATAAAATTGTGTGTATAATCATAAAATATTTCTCAATTAAAGAAAATTGTGATGAAATCTATTATCTCGAGTCCAAATATTCATTAAATTTCCATTAAATATAATATAATAGACTGATATAATTTATTAAAAAAATTTATATTCATATTATAGGTTTATTAATTTATAATTAAATAGTTTTATTCAATTATTACAATTGACTATTTAATGACATAGTTAGTTTTGTCCATGTCGATAATGTTGAGAACGTTCTGTCAGTGATTTTCAAGAAGCTATTTTATGTAGAACATGGTCTAATAGATCATTATTACATCATATTAAGAATATAATAATTAAATAATTATCAATTTCCAATAACAAATAATAATATTAAAATTAATCCTGAATGATTATAATGAAAAATTAATTACGTTACAATCACATGGATGATATGTTAAACATACGCATGAGTAACACTTCTGTTGTACTGATATCATTACTGAAAGTAGATAAGGATTTATTTATATTTATATAATTATAATTACATCAT
The DNA here is from genome assembly GCA_963277665.1 of Viscum album. Classification (NCBI taxonomy): domain Eukaryota; kingdom Viridiplantae; phylum Streptophyta; class Magnoliopsida; order Santalales; family Viscaceae; genus Viscum; species Viscum album. The sequence goes on along the minus strand of OY728145.1, from coordinate 1,259,881,323 downwards.
AAATAACATATTATTTATTTTACATACTTACATATATCATCCATGCGCTTTAGTGATGAAAAAATAACATTTCTTTAGGGATGTGGTACTTCACACGTACACATGAACGACATTATCATTGTTCAATGAACTAATGGATAAAAATTAAATGATATATTATCATATAAGAATGTAAATATTTCATTAATATCATAGATAAATATTATCTCCATAATCATTACAATAAATGAGTTAAAATGATGGTAAACGAATTATATCAGTATGTGACGCGATATTTCAACATAAACACCAATAACAGATTCCATTTCAATTTAAACGAGGGTATAAATAGATATATGTTATTAAAATAATATAATAACATAAAAATATATTTGATATGTTTATTTTATGATCTCAACAAGGATGATTATGATTTTAAGGATGTATGATGATGAAAAAAAAGTTCTCTGTTAAGAACTACACCTCTTCTTTGTACATCCCCAAGGATTTACATCATCATCCCAATAAAGTGAGTGTTCTACCCAAAAAAACAACTCTTTAATTTGGATTTTTATGATAGTATGGTATTATGGTAGTAATTTTCATAAAAAATGTTTCTTCAGGTGTGATGAATTAAGATGAAGAGGCCCCCTTTAATAAAGGAGGAGAGGGGCACTCTTGGAGTTTCTTAAAATATTAATTTGGAATAATATTTTTTTGATATCCAAATAAATCAAAATAGATAAAATTTCAAAGTAATATGTTTTTTTGAATTGATACAATAATATTATGTTTTAACCAATTTTCCATTATTTTTACACTTATGTTTTTTTAACCTCTCATTAACCATTTTCACACATACCACGAATGAATTGTTTTGGCTCATTAAGGGTTATAGTTCTATCTATAAAGGAACAAGAGGCTCATAAATGGTTCCTATTTGATATTTGAAAGAATTTAAAAATCACATGTAGAATTATAGTTTTTTAATAGTATATCATTTTTTAAAATATTATTTTATAAATTGTCAACAATTTTAATTTGAGAATAGTTATTTTATTTGAACTATAAAAAAATAAATACAACTATGATCATAATGGAAAGATAAGTTTCAAGAACGATTTATTCTTTATATCAATTTCATATGTGAAGAAAGGCCTATTAGGTGAAGATCATATTTCTTTATTCTCTATTATTTCTTGAATTTCAATGATGTATAATGATCAGAATGATTCATTATTGTTGGATGGAATTAATTGGGATATTATAGAGTTGGAATCACGGTTATTGGTAGGTCGGTATGTCAAAACTTAGAGAAAAAATTCTAATTGGTTGTTATATCCACTACCAATTACAATATGGTAATGGTAAAACATCACTATGGGATTTTTTTAATTGGACTCCCTAATACATATAAAGATAATTATGTTGTATGTGTTTTAGTTGATCACCCTGAAATTTCAGCATACTTCATCACTATGAGATAATATTTCTCTCCAATTTACCATTTCAAAATTTACATTATAGAAGTGTTGTGTCTTCATGGAGTACCATATTCAATTATCACTGATCATGATATGAGGAATATGATGATGCTTTGGTGATGTGTTTTTAGTCTCTTGATGGGGATTTGAGTCATTGTAATATGTTTCATCCTCAAATAAGTTCTCAATATCAGATAACCATTCAACCCATTGAGGATATTCCAATATCTTGTTAAATTCTTTTCAAAGGATTTTGGGATTCATTCATTCTTATTTGGTAGATTTTATTGAATAATAGAATTCACTTAATAATTCAAATATCATTATATGAATCACTTTATTAAAAAATGTTTTAAATAAAACCAAAATGGATGATGATTTATAATTAATTCTATTGGGTCATAATCTAGCTTAAAAAAACCATCGAAAAAGTTAGAGTAATTTAGTAACACATCTAGATGGTACAATATTGAATGAAAAGATACAAATATAATTAATACAATGATTTGGAATTTTAATTTTGGTATATAGTGTTTTAAGATTTTCTAAATGGAATAATGTCCTGAGATTAAAAAATAAAGGGAAACTAAGCCCTATGAAAATCATTCGCCTTGAAATTATTCATCATATCAGGATTTTAGCTTATTGATTGTCACATCGACCAAACCTATATAAATTCTTTATTGTATTCCATGTATCTATATAGAGGTTTCACACAAACAATACTCCCCATGTATGTAACTCATAGGTCATACTATTAGAGTATGATGTTTATTATAAGGAACAACCCGTGGAGATTATGCATCATATTATGAATGTTCTCTGAAACAAGACCTATCATTTGGTCAAGGTATTGTGGAAAAATCAATAGTTTTAGTAATCTACATTGAAAACTGAAGATGTAATGATGTTTAAGTATCCACATTTGTTTTCAAAAAATTAATGAAATATTTAGGGAGAATATTATTTCAATAATTGTATATTGTAACACCAATATATTTTATGAACAATATTTTTGAACATATTTAATTTTTTATAGCTTGTGTTACACGTAATACAATCTTTTTAATTAACTATAATATGGTATAAATAATATTTTTTGTAAAAACCAATATTACCTTGAAATTTCAAAAACAAATATTTAAAAAAATAAATTTTTTTAGTATAAAATATAATGGCTTTATATAAAGATACCATATTATTAAAATTTTATTTAATTTATAATGAAATCATTATATACTTTGAAAAAACATTTTTGTTTTTTCAAAAAAAATGATTCAAATTACTTTTTGAAAAAACATAAAAAAATAAAATTTTAAAACATTTCAAAAAATTATTTGAAAATTTTGAACTTTATTTTTGAAATCAATATTTCAAAATTACAATAGGGTGATTGTTTTGGATTTTTCAACAAACATTAATTTTTTAATGAATACTAAAGAGTGATGGCCTTTATTAAAAAATGATTTTAATTTAAAGCATTTATAATGATGAATTATTTTTAAAACATTTTAAATTTTAAATTATCTTAATTATATTATAATTAAATCAATATAGATCATTTTTTAATCATTTTCAAAATACATTTTGAAATAAAAACCTATAAAATATTTTGACATTTTTCTCTTTCAATTATTGGTCTTCATTGCATCTTTCAGTTTATAGTTCATTTATATTTTCCCATTTCTATTAATGGTATTTGGAAAATGTATTCTTTTCATGTAGTAATATATAATATGGTTAACTTAATTTTTGGTGAAAATTAATAGTAAAAAATCATAAAAACTAAATACCATTGTAAATGTTAAAATATGATTACAAAGGGATAAATGAAAACAATATGGGGTAAAATGAAATATAATATTATCCAAAAAAATATAATAGAAATATTTTAACTGTATCTCATCTATGGATCCATAATCATCAATTTTTTGTGCCTTTTGGTATATAAAAAAACTGGGTACACTTTATTCTTTTAAAAAAATTTAGGTGTGTCCTCTCCCCCACTTAGTAAAAGAAACACCTCTCTTCACCTCTTAAAAATTCCAAAAACCATGTTCTCATCCTAGAGATAAAAATTATTCATTAATTCCCTCACCACATAATATATTCCTTATATTAATTATTAATTCATTTTAATTATAATATTGTTATAAACATTATAAGTTTGTTTGAAGAATAGTCAAATTTTGTAAACTTGTGTTCCTATATTATTACTTCTTCCAACACCTTAACCTATCCTTAAAAATGATAATATAATAAAATCATTATTTCAAAAATTCTTATGTTTTATTTTTCTAAATACATTCCCAAAATAATTCTAATTTTCCATCCAATGGGAAAAAATTGTCAATCATATGTATGGAAAACTACTACCACACGAATCGATGTTATTCATTTTCCACATCTTTCTCTCATGGATAGATACAATGATGTATTAAAATTTTATATATTTAATTTAGGATATCTATATAATTATTTAATTATAATATCTAGTATGACATCATACCATCAATTCGGTGGGAATACAATAACATCACTTGTTTTTTTGGAGGACTGCCGCCTTCTGGAGAGATGTGATTCATTTTTCACCTACACTTTATATAAAAGGGAACAAGGGTAAATTTAGTGATTTTTTATTTTATATATATATGAGATATAAATTTTAATATAAATTTTACATCTTAATCAACCTCCTTTCATTTCATCAGTTGAGAAAATTGAAACATTTTCCATTCCTACATATGACATATTGTCTCCTTGAACAGTGTAATTAATAGTCGATCTAAAAAATTGGTGGATTGCTCTAAATAAATTTAAAATCAATATCTATAAAAGTTATTTCATTATTAACATTTTGGAGATGAAAAAATCAATATTAACATTAATTGACAGAAGACAACAAACAAAAACATACATCATGATTGTAGCAGTTATTAACTAAAAAAGGATTAGAAAAAGGGATTGTTAATAAATAGTTAATAAAATTCCATAAGAGAATAATAAATGTTATGATATGTATGATTATTTATATATAATAGATTTATGATAAACTGATATTTCTTATGAAGGAGCTTCAGACATGTATGAAGAAAGTTGATACTCAAGGTATGATAGTTTTGAGTCAATTTTTTTTGTTGGGAAATAGATAGTTTTATACACCTAAGTGTTTTATGAGATGTATACAAACCCCTTTTGATATTTAATATCAATTATTTATTTAGACTCATTGAAAATAATGTTTCATTTAATTTCATTATTTCATATGGCATATGATACAATGTTTTCAAATGGAAACAGTTATATGATACAATCTCATCATTTTTTGGAATTTTTATGTTTATGTTTCTAATGAGGAAATATTATAATGATACTCTGAAGAAACAAACTATCTTTCTTATCCTCTAATTACTTAATGAAATATAAATAATTAAATACATTTTTATATATTTATCAACTCATGATAATAAAATTATATAATTAAGGAAAATCGAAATTGTTTCTCAATTCTTCTAGCATCACTTTTTCTTCCAAGTCCATATTTTAAAAAAATATTTAGATATTCGAAAATTCTCCAAATATTTCCCAATCAAATTTCTACACTTTTTCTACTTTTTACAAAATCTGTTTCAAATAATATTCTATTCATTTTATAAATGATGTATTTTTGACATTTATTAAATATATGAATGGAATAATTGATTTTAAACATGTATTACAAGCACAAAACATTCCTCCATATTCACTAACCTATTAATTAATCATTTCCTTATATGTTTCCAAATTTATAATAAAATATGACAAATTTTATTCTATTTTATTATTTTTTTGAAACGATATTTTCAAAGTGGGAAGTGTATTTTCCATATGATATATTCTAAGTGAATTTTCATATAATTCTATATATATGATGAATTTCCTTGATATTACATTTTATTTAATAGTTATATGATCTAGTGTCACCATTATTATCCTTTATCTAAATGGGTTGTGTTTCTAATGATAACATTTTTTCATACCAATTTCTCCACAATAGGTTCAACCTTGATAAAATGATTATGAAAAAAAATCACAACGGTTATAATTTGATTAAATTAGGAAATTTCTATGAATCATGTATCATTTCCATATGTTAATATATAATGAAATTGCTGGGATTTAAATTTATTTTCATGGGTATGATATTTAAAATGTGTTGTGAATCCCATTTATTTTCATGGGTTCTAATATAATGAATGTCTTATGATCTTTTGAAATAATTATATATTATTATATATTATATAATAGTCGGGGTCTATTAATCCCTCCAATATATTTGATAATGTTTAATATCTCAATAGAAAAATAGGACTAGAATGAGGATTGAACCCATTTCAATAGTGTATAATGTCCACTATTATAGTATTTGGAATGAACCCTCACTGATATGATGGTTTAGGGAGTGAACCCATTCAACTATGATAGATTTTAAATATGACTTCAATACTATAGAATTTATTTTCAATGATTATAATCTACCCATAAGTCTATGTATTATTCTTATGTTATGTTTTCACGGTGTATGTTATTTTATTCTATTGTAATTTTGGTATTATAAAATTCTAGTATTAATATAATGAAACATGTTCATGGTCAATTATTTTAAGGGTAATGTATTAAAATGTTACTGTAATGAACACATACCCTTGTAATGATAATTTATCGATGTATTCCTAGTTTACTCTTACAGGTAAACTAATCTCACCCTTTATTCTGATTCCTTTCTCATGTTTATGAATAATGTAATTTTGTTTGAAATGGATAAGAATGGTGAGAGAAATTAAGAACACAGTGGGATATGGTGTAGCTCACTTATAAACTAGTTAGTTATGTTTCCTAGTTTCCAATGGCACAATACATAAATGATATTGGTGTATATATTCGTGTTTTTAATGAATATTCACTATAAAGATACAATAACTATGAATTAAATATATAGGTTGTAATTTTGAATTTAAGGGTATTTCAAAACATCACTTGGCATCTCGAGGGCTACCCATGATCTCATTTACACGCTATTGTAGATCAAGACATGGCCATGTAAATTTTTTGGTCCTCATATACATCAAACCATAACCATCTACTCCAAGACATTTCCATGTTCCTGGTATTTCTCATGCTTCTATACTTCTTGGTTAAACAGTAAACCACTAATACTAGTTCACATGACATTTATAAAGTAATACATAGTGTGTAATCTTTATCATCCACCAAACTACAGTTTCCATAGTGAGAGGACTATGTGGTTTGTGTTCCAGGACGACATGCCTTATAGTTTGGTTTTTTGTAGAAACCCAAAAAAACATCAAACATCTCACCACAACACCACCACCAATTCCTTTTACAATGTGACTTGTGCAATGGGTTTTATATCGAGGGTCTTCAGTGCCTAAAAAATCTCCAGTGGTAGGATTCTTACCACCCAAACCTTGAGCAACTCCATATATTACACTATGACACTTTTTTCACAAATACAAATTCAAAATTCTTAGAGACATCACACACAACCTATAATCCATTCCAATAAATCTGTAAACTCCATCTCACATATTTTTCTTATATCCACTATGAATCTAGGGGTTTAATCACACATAAACCCACCACAATAATGTTGAAGTGTGACCCCAAAGGCTATCAATGAAGAATGAAAATAATAGTGGGGGAGGAAACACATGAAAAAAGTGAATATATCATCGTACAAGTTATCTCAGTCATTGACCATAGTATCATGGATTCCTAGAATGATAAAAAGGTTAAACAATTTAAAATTGGATTTATAATATCAAATAAATGCATCATATACAATTAAAATAATATGAATGTTGTTGATCAATTAAGTATATAATTAACAATCAATTCAGAAGAAATTAAAAAGAGAAGAAATATACAAATAATGATCGTTATTGTGCTTATGGATCAATTCTTGGTCAATATATTATTCACCAGTGAAAAGAAGACATACTAAATTAACTAATTAACAATCAACCTTCATCTATCCATTTTTCACTTTCCGATGCTGATGGTCCAACAATGAACAATAGTGCTTTATAATACTCCCTATGTTATACAAATAACCAAACAAATTTTTTTAAGAAATGATATTTAGAGACTGAATTATTTTATGGGTAATGAATTTATTATAAAATTATATAAATAAATAAGACCAATGAAGATATTGAAAATGGATTCTTCAATCATACATTCTATATATACCCGCTTTCTATCACGGATAGGGTAAAACTTGTATTTTGGAATCCACCATGGTCCTGAAATTCCCTTATATGGTACAAAAATTTAGAAAATCTAAATAAACTGGAATGATGGAGGTCTTTCAAATATATATTTTTATATTTATAATATATTATTTTCAGGGCCCAAATACACCTTAACTCAATGCCACCTCCATGGATAAATTTAGATATGTACATAAAAATATTAAAAGGTCAAATCTATCAAATCTAGATTCTTCAAAAAAATTAATAATAAATGTAAATTAATGGAATATTGAAATGATATAATGTTAATTTTAATGAAATATTCATTGATAAATAGTTTATGATATCAAAGATGAAAAAAATAATTTTTAATAATTTTTTAACGAATATGAAGAAATTATAGCCAATAAAAAGGATATAAAAATAATTTTTTAATATAAAAAATAGTTTCTTTGAAAATAAAATAACATATAAATATAAATATTTTTAATAAAAAAATGATTTATGATATGAATAAACATGGATATGGATGAAAAATAAGGAAAATATATTGTTGAAATTATCCTTGACAATGATATAATTATTTTATATATTAATAAAGATGAATGGTGATTAGGATAATGACAATTAATACCTAAAATAAACATTTGGTGATATAATAAAATAGTAAAAATGGAAAAATATAGAATATTAAAGCTAATAAAGAAAGGTTATTACTCGATGATAGTGGTCGAGTCATCAAAACCATTACCTTGAATTTTATTCTTTTCAAAACGTGATCTACCCTTATTTATAATCACTATTGGTATATTATTAAACTATATAATAAACATATTTAAGTTAAATTTTATTAATATCAGTAATTTATATTTTTATTACCCATTTAATCATTTTTAATGGTCAATATTATTTATTGGGTGTTTATTATTCAATTTATTCCATGATTTCTTTAGTAAGGTAGATTGTTTACTCTTTTCACATGTATTGATCACATACATAATTATAATGGGGGTGATATAGATATTTTTTATAATATTATGGAGTCTCACGGTTATTTCATGGAGGATACATTAACATTTAAAAAAATTATATGAAGTATTCCGCTTTTTATTATTAAATAAATTATATGTATTTTTTATATTAATAAAAGAAATTTTATCATTTTTTAATTCCAAAATAGAAAAATTAACATATAATAATAATTAATTCAATATGTTACAATAATTATTGTTTTCATAATATTTCATAATGTAAATATGGTGGCATATTTTATATAGGATGTTGACCTGTCCGAAACAATAACACACTATAATTTAGTGGATTAGTGTGTTAAAACTTTACTTTTTTATCATTATGATTATATAATAATATTATTATTTATATGATATTATAGTGATAAGTAGTATTTAAGATGTTATAGGATGAGAATAAAATTATAAAATAGATAAACGACTATTTTACTTCCAATTTAAAAACATAACCTCCTTGGGAAACATTCATTATGTATGACATATTTAGATACACTTATTTTGAAAAAGAGATTGTAAAAATGGATTGTAATTGTTAAGGATAATGTTTTGATATATAATATAGAGGAAAATAAATTAGTTTTTTAGTTTGGAGCCGCTACAATAGTGGTCCTATTATAAGTGAGTTAGAGTAGCATGTTTATAAATTCTAATTAAATTTCTTGTATTGAATATTATTATACAAGGAATGTGGGAAAAAATGAAGAGGATATGTCATTAAATTTCTCGAGAACACAATTTAGAAATTAATTTTGATGAAATTTTATTCCTTTACTCTTTATTTTAACTCATTTACCTTATTTTACTTTTTAGCATGGGCACATTTTACCTTTGTGAATTTTTACCATTAAATTGAAATTTATCCTATTACATTTTCTGAAAAAATGACTCTAAAATGAAAAATGTTTTCATTAAATTCAAATTCTAAAAGTAATTATTTTTTAAAAAAATTACATTATGTAATAAATGAATACTTTTTAAAAAATTATCATATTAATCATTAAATCAATTATTTTAATATTTATTATAAGCTAATATTCATTCCATTGGTTAAAACATACATTATATATATATATGTAATATATTATTATTAAAATCACTCTTTTTATTTGAAATAATACATTATTTAAGAAAACACTGTATTTATAAAAATATATGTTTTTAGAATGCATGATATTTTTTCTTATGTATTATTTTCATTTATTTTTATATAAAAATTATTTATTATTTGTGAGTAACATGAAATGTGTTAAATTATTTTAATTATGAGTGAAATTATTCTAAAATGTGGATACAAATATAACTATTCTATACATGGATACCCAATGACCATTTACATGATTACATTAAAAGAATCATTTTACCTATTTAATTCCTATAAATTATATTATATCATCTTTAAAATTATTTATCCTACATCCATCGTCCTCATTACTACAATTTTCAACGATTTTTAATTCATTTCATAATTATATTTGATGGTATGTTCTTAATGTAAGATTTCATTGATAAAAAGATTAATAAAATAATATTTTATTTTCCTATGATTTTATTCTTTTTAGAGAATTAAAAAATTATGCATCATTTACTATTATTATTTTATACATGTGATTATTTTATTTAATATTGTAATACTACACCATTATAAAATAAATAATTAATTTACATAGCTTAGGGATCATCATTAGTAATATCTATTCAATAGATTCTTTTATTAATGAAATTTCTATAAAAATATAGTTTATTACATTCTCACCTCCCCCCATAAAAATTTCATACATTAAATTTCAATATATAGATAAAAGAATATTAGTAAAATTCTATCATTATATATTTTGGCGCTCACATTTCATCCTCATACTGATGATTTCACTATAAAACATTATCCAGTTTCATGGTATTATTATTTATTAAATTATATTTATGATCATTGATATCCATTAGTTCTTATGTCACACCATTATAGTTATATATTTAATATTTGACTTAATTATTTAATTACATTTCTTCTTGAGGAAGATGTCATTTATATTTATATTTTGTATTTTTTTAAGTATCGCATGGTTTTCCTACATGATTGGTCAATAAAAAAAATACCATTTTCATACAGGTCTATAATATTTCCAACCTACTTCACCGGGTTAGTTCATGGTGTTACCAACCATGTAGACCAACCATGTGAGTACCCTAGTGTGCCTAATGAATCAAACATGGTTGGTTCATGATTTTTGTAATCCTTTTGGGTACCATGAATTATACCTTATATTTGAATAACCAAAATTACTAACCTACACCTATACTAAATTAAATACAAAATTACCTCATCATGTCTAACATTCTCGCTCGAAATGCCTATAGAGAGATACCCTTCTTGTTATTGTTGTGAATTCCACATCAATTTCTCGATAATCTCTATTATGATTTAAAGAGGATATCATTAAGGATATGTTTAATTATCCTCATTAGTCATGTTCTTTTTTCTTCCCCATTATTTTACCATTAATTTTATCCACACACTACGATTAACTTTATAGTGTTTTATGATCCAATTTTTGGTTTTTTTCACAAATTTGGTTCGATAATCTGTTTTTTGGTTCTCTTCACCAAGATTTAACGGAGTTTTTTTCTTCTATTTCATCCTTTATAAATATGTTCTTACACAATTTTTTGTCTTATTTAACACTCATCACATACATAGTCTTTCTATTTTTTTTTCATTTAAATTATTTTTTTAGTAAGATCAAAGTATATATATATATATTAACTGAAAAAGTTTATTGTGATAAAATATAATCATTTTGAAGTGGGTTTCATCGATTTTATCTAATTATGTGTCTCCACCTAAATAATAATTATATCTTCTATAAATAAAATATTTATTTTTAATTTTCAGATGATGAAAACTTTTCACTCTTGATTGAAGTAATATATTTTATTATATGTATGTTTCGATGTGTTTAAATATTTTTTAGGTAGGTTTTTACAATTTTTTCGTTTTTTTATATTTGAATTGTTGTTTTGTTATCCTAATCACCTATTTTTGGTGTTTATACACTTTTTTACAATGGAATATGTGATTCTGTACATAATTAAAGTCAAAAATATATAATGATTAATTCATATGTGTATACCAATAAAAGGGTAATCATTGAAATATAAATTTATTACCTGTATTCAATTTATTTTAATTTTTTTCTAGTAGAATTATATTAATTATTATTTATATATAATAGATGTCCTACATGAAAAATTGTAAATACAATTATTTGAAGTTCCTAGATCATTGTGAATCAATGAGAGTGGGAGGGGTGAATTAGTGATACCTTTAAATATTTTTACTAATTGGTTCTTTTCAGTTAAACCTATATGGTTTTTTAATGTTGTGATCAACTATTCTTGTGTCTCTTATCTTTACCTTGAATGATTATATAAATGTAATGGAACTAATAACTAGGATTAACACTGTTCGGTTCATAGATGTACTCCTTATTGTGTTGGTTATTCGCCCTAACACAGATTCTCCACTATAATTCTGTTATTAATTGCAATGGTTGATACAGAGTCCCACTGTATCTCTCCTGAGTCCCACATAAGGTTCTTTATACTACTACCCACAGTGTTACCAGAGTCACACTAGCCTGCTTCAAAGTCCCACTGAATACTTCTTACTCCAAGCTTTCATAAGAGATGCTTCTTGATTCACTATGGATGGCTCTTATTATCTTCCCTCACGAGCATGCTAAATCAAACATTCTCGTGAATCTCTTTATGAATCTTCAACATCCTTTGGTAAGGTCTATTGGATTTCTCAATATTTTTTTATCACATTCTTGATTGATGCTCAGTTCAACAATGCTCAAGCAATTCATTCTTCATCTGATTAAGAAATGGCCTCACTAATATGTGAGAAATTGGTGCACACAACCTCTTCAAGAATGAAATAATGATTCATCACAATTTCAACTCAGTCTACCCACTTGGACTCTCAAATATTGTTTACTAAGTTATAATATATTATTTAATTCAGTCTAGATTTGGTCTCAGTACTCATTCTCTTCATGCATGGATTTCATGGGATCTAATACTTCTTTTATTTGGATATCTCAGTTTCTTCTTCTCTAGTGAAACAACTGCACTAAAACTTATCCTTTTTTCTTGAGAAGATTCACATACACATATGTTATAATTCAGACAATGAGGATTAACTCACTTGGAATCATCTAAATTCTTTACTCAATTTTCACACACACAAATTCTTCCATTATGTGTCTTTATGAGTGCATGGGTATGAATTCATGCATTCACAATTCATTAGTTATTAATTTTTTGAGAACCCCAATAGGTATAATTATTTAAAGACACACATGATCTCTTATATTTCTCCATTTCTCTTTATCTTTTTTCTTTTGGGTCTTAGAACACACACACACATGTTCTTTTTAATTAGGGTTGAAACTATTTGTTTTCTTTTTTTTCTTCCTCCTTAACATTTTCACACACATCTTTATATTATGTTTTCATTAACATGCACTCCACCATGAATTCACCCTCCTTCATCATCAAGTAAAACACACACAACTGTAATGGGTATGTGGATGGTGTATGTGTGAGGTTTTCTTCTCTTGGGGGTTCCTCCTCTTATCCAAGGAAGTGTATAAGTACATTGTCCTTTTTAAACACTTATCATCTTATCTTCAAAAAACCAAGGGTTCTCATGTTCTTCTTCTTCATGCAAAACCTCGGTCACACAAGTTCTTCTTCACAGAACCACAAATTACTCTTGGTTCCTGTCTTTGAAAGATCACAATAATGATCTATAGAAACCTGTTGTTTTAGCCACACACTACTCCTCAAAAAGACACAACGAGTGTTTAAAAAACCTATCACGTGCTTATGGGAACTTTGCAAAGAGGTGCGAGTTCATTCACAAACTTGGGGGTCCATAGTTCTCTCCATTGCACAGGGGATGCAGTAAACTATTTCGCGTAAGGGATGTGTGAATCCTCTTTGTGTAGCAGGGTTGCACAGAAGATATGTCTTCACAATTCACTATTCATTCTAAAATAAGATCATTCTCAATTTTCTTAACCACTGACCCACCGGTCGAGGCCTTTTTATTTATAGGCAAGGATCAGAACATATCTACGCATTGAAATCCATGTGGTTGAATGTTTCTAAATACTAAGATCATTTGGTTTGAATATTTCATATAACGGATTAAAGATATACCAAGTATCCGAGTTTATTTTTGTTCAATAGGTATACCTTCTTTCTCCATTGTTACATCATTTAAATGAATTTAATAATTCATTAAAACCATCTAATTGTACATTGAACGGGCAGTGCACCCTCCGAAAGTTCATTTTCCTCGATTTCATTAGAATTTTGTTATTTTGATGCATGTATGAAACTTTTAATGCATGAATGGGTTTGGTTTTTCCAGATGATCTCTGTGTTCTTGAAATGGGCTCAAATGATCTCAAAGTTATGAGATCATTTTTTGGCTTCATCATTAGTTCACGGGTGGAGGTCGGGTGTTCAGAGGTTGAAGACAACCTTGGTAGAGAGATCAGATGAAGCTAGTTCAAACATGAACCACATAGATCGAATTGATGGACTTGATTATAACGTGGGACGTGGGATGGAATGTGTGGCTCAGATCAGGAGTGAGATAAGATGGATGACATAGATTGTATCTATGTTTTTAAAATGTCATCCAACATCAAAATGCATTGTGGTTTTCTTATAGTTTATCAATCATGTCATGGTAGTAGATGCTTAGAATTATCCACTCTCCCTCCATGGTAATGCCCCATACTATGTTCACCCTATGGGTTCACTCTTAGTTCCCACTCTTCTCCTCAGGCAGGCACCTAGTGCTCACACTGCACAGGTTCACCACCTTACAGTACCTGTGGGCTTATACATGGCCCACGCACACCCTGCCTCATGCGGGGCTGGCCATGAAGACTTCCCTCAAGCGTAATTGAAACTCAGGTCCCACATGTGCCTAAGGTTAGGTCATTGGCTAGCCTCCATGGTTAGATTAATTTTTAGAAAAAGGATTAAAAAAATGTTTATCATTAATATTAACATGAAATATGATTCATGGAAACCCTCAAAAGCCATTCACATTCACCATTCCTTCACGTTTTCTCTTCTTCATTTCTTTTTGGACCACAAATCCCAAAACACATTACACATCTTTAATAAATTCATTTAGTCCAATAATGGATGAGGCATGGATCATTTCATCTTTCCACATGAATTAAAGCATAATGCATGGCTTTCTTGTTGTGAGGGATGTGTTCTTCACTAACCCATATCTTCTTCTTTGAAGATCAGCACAAAAAATCATCTGATTTATTAAACATCATCCATTTAGATTCAATGGATTAATCTTAAACATTTTATCCACTTAGTGACAATGGAAATGTCTTTACATAATTCCTCATGGAATTGATTATTGCATGGACTTCTTCAAGTGTTGTAAAAATGTATCACCTTGATACAAGTATTGGATCATAGAACCTATTCATCAATCATCATATTTATATCCAATTAGATTATTGATAAATTGTAGTATTTAATAATTTAAATGACCAAAAATTCTCCAAGGCTTCCCTTACTTCTTTAGCAATACCTTTCATTCACATATTTATTTCTCAAAGAAATCTTATTGAGAACTTATTGAAAACAAATGGAACACCATTCTCAACAGTCTCCCCCTTTGTATTTTGTTGTCAATGTCACTTAAGCACACATTGAATGGTTCAATATGTGTGACAAACATTTCTTCCCCTTATTGGAAAACAAATTAAATGATGTTAGTGGGGTATCTTCAACAACATGTCCTCCTCCATTTGAATAATTTCTTTTGGAATATTTCTGATAGAGGGATGATGTCACATGACTCTCATAGCAATAAGATTTTAGTAAATCAACTCTAAGTGTACCTGGGATAACACAATGTATAAAACAAGAGAGATATAACCAAAATATTAAATTATATCTATAAACAACCATACATGTGAAATCATTTTAAAAATGTTTTAATTCATAACCAATGGGTAGAAAATAATCAAATATATAAATAAAATGTTAAATGTTTTCCATACATCACCAATAATATTAAAAAGATCATGTTCAAAGATAAATCCCCCTTTCATCCCATCTTGTCACTAATAAAGGACCCCCCCTCTAATTGACATGATAAATACAATTAATAACAATGGATGAATGTGTGATTGTAATACCTCAATTTCAGATACTTGAGATGATAAGAATTTCAATATTTTTTTGACATAATCTTTGTTATCATCTCCTTTATATTTTCTGCCCCATAAGGGGTGCAATCCCTTTGATTTCCCTTGATGGAAAAGAATCATCATATGATCTTCAACATATTTATATTGATAATATTGCATTATATAACACTTAATGTAATTATCAAATCACGAATAATGAGTATATCTTGTAGTTCTAGACATTGTTGATTAAATTCTTTTTTTTATAATGACCTTCATCTTTAATTCTGTGCAATTTATGAACACATATACAACAAAAGTATAAGACAAAAAGATGTAACACTTGTGATATTTTTAATAGAAGCACTGTGGCTAAGGACTTTTTCTCAACCCAAGAACTCCATTCCATGAAGCACTAGAGTGTATGATACTCTTCATGTTGATGTCTCCCCTCCATTTTCCTTTTTATTTTGAATTTTAAACCTAGATTCTTTACTTCCATTCACCTACAACTTGTGTGGATTGTTTGACTTCACTACTGTCAGTAGTGAAGTTGGTTCTATAGGTGCATGTAGTTCAATATTATCCATTATTCCTAGTAAAATAGTTACACATTTGTTTTCGTAATGTCCATAATTCTTGAACCATCTACACAGTAGTTTTGAGACAATTAGGTTGTCATGTGCCAACAACCACTACTGAAATTTGAATTATCCTTCATGTAGAATGACCTGTTTCCCTTTTTTACTTTTCATTAGCTAGTACTTCATCTTCATCTCTTTGGAATTATCTAGAAATTTTCAATTGATTTGTCCAGATAATTGAACACTCCTTAAAATTTTCTAATATGGAGCTTCCACGTGGCTTCTTCATTATCTAGAAGTTACCTGTCTTTGGAAACTTATTATTATTGTCATTAACCATGTTTTCCATCAATCTCATCTTCTTCTATATTGATTCTCTTTTTAGTTTCATCTTGCTCCCATTTATTTACATTGCTTGTTTGCAGTGATCCGTGGTATGAACTTTCATTACCCAATATAATCATATTTTCTTGGTTGAGATGACATTATTGGAATCCAACTTAAGAAACTTCTTAGGAATAGTCTCTTTCACTATTTTCTTGACAATAGTTTTTTTCATTTTCGTAGTGACATATTTTTCAACTCTTTTTCCCTTTTTCTTCCATTTTTGTGGTCTATGAATATTATCAACATATGCATGAGGAAAGGTGGGACTGAACCATCATTCATGGTAACTATTACCAATTCTATTACACATATCAAGGAAGTCTTCATGATATTAAAAAATGTTCTTAGCACACACATTCTTCTCCATCTGTGATCTTTCCTTTTTCTTTACAGGTTTCTTTATTTCATCACATCTACATTACCTGAATGATGGACTTAAATAATTATTATATGCTGACATATAATGTCGGCAATCATTTTCCTAGTTCCCAAACATCGTACAACGCCAACAATAGCCAATAAATCTCTTTCTTTTACATGTAGTATCATTTTGGATAGATTTAGTGCATTTTTTTCTGGAATTTTCATTTATTATTTGGATCATCCTTTAGATAGCTTATCTTATTAATAATTGTAATATCCACCCTCAATGTTTTGATGGATGTATTGACTTTTTTATCAATCCACATCTTTCAAACTTTTATCTTTGATCCTGTTCTTATAAATCAAAATCCATTAGTAGAAGCAGAAATAACTGGGTTATGGGATACAATCTTGTGGGAGGATGTTTCTATTATATTAGAGGATGATCTGATATTCATTTTGGAATCGTATTCCTCTATACAAATTTGAGTGGCTACATCTCTTCTTCATGATGATTTTCAAGTTTCATCTTGGGGTCATTTTTGATTCTTCAATATCACCTCCAATTCAAAACATTTCATAGAGAGACAGTTTTCTCATCCTCAACTAATCTCAATTTTCTTTCATAATTCTTCTTTAGCTTCATCATTTGTCCTTCATGCATTATTTTATATTATTAAAAATAAATTTCAATCAATTTTACCCTGATAGATTTTAATTACAAATGATCATATTTGACTACCAAAGAAACATTGTGTAACATTTCAAATGCATGGAAAACTTCAACAAACACTATCTCAAAGAATTATTTCTCACAAATACTTCTTTTTAATTATTCATTATCTTCATCTATTCATTCATTGAAATGAGAAAGTCTTACATCATTTTCATTCACATGTTTTGTGAGAGTGTTGGATATGACAACCCTTTTAGCCAATAATTCTTCTATTGAATTAACTTCTTCTTCCAGCTATAAATTTTCATCTTGAAAAGAAGTAATTCTTACAGTAATGTCTCATTTCACTTATCTAGGGACATTATTCATATGATCTTTGAGTGTGGTATGAATATCAGTAATTGATATATCATCATTACAGATAGAAAAGGCTTCATGAAAAGAATAATATGTATTATCACATGTTTTACCATTCACATTACCTTCTGTAGAAGGTGTCACCCCATTAGTAGTAAGCTTCTTCTTTATCTTACATGCATGTTTCTTATTTATTTTATTTTGAGTCTTGGCAGATTTTTCCATTTGAGGTTGTTCACACATCTCCTAAAATCTACACATCATTATGAATCCCTTGGATATTTTATAGGGAACCTTCTATGATACCAATTGAATTTCCCAGATTAGTGTGAATCGCTGAGAGGGTGGGGGTGAATCAATGATCCATTTAAATATTTTTTACAAATTAATTTTTTTCAATTAAACCTCTATGTCTAGTTAAATCCTTGATCCACTCTTCTTGTGTCTCTCAAACTTACCTCCCATGATCTTGTATGTGGAAAAGGCACTGAAGAGAAGGGTTGAAAAGGTTCGGTCCAAAGACATACTCCTTATTGTGTTGGTTATTCTCCCCAACACAGATTCTATACTATAATTTGGTTAGTAATTAAAATAGTCGATATAAAGTCCCACTATATATCTTCTGAGTCCCATAGGAGGTTCTTTATACTACTTCCCGTAGTGCTACCAGAGTCCCACTAGCCTGCTTTAGAGTCTCACTAAAGACTTCTTTCTCCTTGATTTCACAAGAGATTCTTATTGATTTACTACAGATGGATCTTCTCATCTTCCCTCATGAGATTACTGAATGACTCTTTCACATGATTCTCTTCATGAATTTTCCACAACCTTTGGTATGGTATGATGGACTTGCTCAATATTTATGATCACTTTCATAACCAATGCTCAGTTCAATAATCCTCAAGAAAGTCTTTCTCCTTCTGATGAAGGCATGGACTCACTAATATGTGCACAAGTGGCCTACACAACCTCTTCAATAATTCAAGAGTGATTATTCACAATATCAGCTAATTAGTCATTTTTGGACTCTCAAATATAGTTTCATCATATATAAGATCTCCATTAATTCAGTCTGGATTTAGTCTCACTACTCATTCACTTATTGAATGGCTTTCATGGGATCCAATACTTCTTGTATTTGGAAATCATAATTTCTTCTTTTTTAGTGAATCAAATGCACTAAAATGTCACCTTTTTCTCTTGGAAGGAGTCACAAATAGTTATGTAATAATACAAACACTGAGGATTAGCACACTTGGCATCATTTAAATTTTTTACTCAATTTTCACGCACAAAAATTCTTCCTTTATGTGTATTTACATGTGCATGGGTACTCATGTACGCATGTGTGAACAATTTTTTTCTTCTTTATTTTGTGAAAACCCTAATGAGTACAATTATTTAAGAATACAAAAAATCTCTTCTCTTTCACCTTTTATCCTTCTCATATTCTTTTTGTTCTTATCCCACACACACTTGTTCTTTTCAATTAGGGTTCAAAGTGTTTGTTTTATTTTTTTCTTAATCCATTACATGTTAAAACACACTTTTATCTTATGTTTGCATGCACATGAACTCTACCTTGCATGAAACCTCCTTCATATTCAAGTAAAAAATTCTAAATTTGAATGGGTATATGGATGGTGTATATGTGAGTTTTTTATTCTCAAGATGATTCTTATTCTTCTATAAGGAAATGTATATGTACATTATCCCTTTTTAAACTGTCCTCTTTTTTCACTTCCTCAAACCAAGGGTTCATGTGTTCTTCTTCTTCGTGAAAACTGTAGGGAACATGAGTTATTCTTCATAGAACCACAAATGGATCTTGGTTCTTGTCTTTGCAAGAGCACAACAAGGGTGCATAGGCACCGTTTGTTTTACCAGCGAGCAAATCCTCTCAAGGAAACAATGAGGGTTCAAAAAACCTATCTCTTTCTTGTGGGAACTTCACATAGAGGTGTGATATATTTCTTGAACCATGGGTTTATAGGTCTTCTATTCAAGAAATTGATGCACGGAACTCCTTCGAGAAAGAGATATGCGACTGTCCTTCACATTGCAAGGCTCCATGGAAACTTTATCTTCACAATGTTCTGTTATTTCAAAAATGATAGATTTTTCAATTTTATCAACAAGCGAGCCTCAGTCAAGGGAATTGTATTTATAGTCAAGGATCACCACATATATATACAATCAAATACACAGGTTTGACTTCATTGAAATAATGTGAACTTCGAGTTTTAATATTTCAAACATAGGATAAAATATTTTCTAAGAATCTTAGTTTAAATTTTTTTCAATGACAATTCCTTATTTCTCAGTGATTACATTATGTTCATGCATTTAAGAATGCATGTGAACCATCTCTTTGTACATCAAACAGAAAGTGCACACTTGAAAACATCGTTTTCCTCGGGCTCCTAAATATTTCATTATTTCGATGCATGCATATTTCTTTTAATGCATGAATGAGTTTGGTTCGTCCAAATGATTTCTTTGGGCTTGCAATGGGCACAAATGATGACTGTAGTTATGAAAGTTTCTTTTGGCTTCATCACTAGTTCATGGGTGGAGCTCGAGTGTCCATAGGATGTAGGAAAACTCAGTGAAGAGATCAGACTGTACTAGTTGAAACCTGAAATGCAGAGATCTGATAGACGACATTGATTAGAACACGTGATGTAGGATGGATCAAGTGGCTTAGATCAAGTGGGGTATTAGTTGGATGACATAGATTGAATCAATGTTTTTAAAGTGTTTTCCCACATCGAAACGTCCCACAATTTTCTCATTGTTTATTAATCATTCCATAGAAGCACACTCTCAGAATTCACCTCTCTCTCTCCACGATACTACCCCATACTGTGTTCACCCTACGGTTGCACTCTTAGTACCCACTCTTCTCCTTAGGTGCACACATAGAGCCCATGTTGCATGGATTCACCGCCATGTGGCACTGGCAGGATTTTTCACGGCCCGGCACACCCTGCCTCATGCGGGGCTGGGCTTGAGGGCTTCCCTCAAGCGCAGTTGACCCTCATATCCCACATGTACTTGAGGTGAGGTCATTGACTAGCTTCCATGGTTGGATTAATTTTTAGAAAAGTACCATATAAAATAATTAGAACAAATGATAACATGAAATAAGATGCATGGCCAGCTCCAAATGCCATTCCCTTGCACCTCTCCTTCTCCTTTTCTCTTCTTCATTTCATTATGGACCATGAATCCCAAAAAACATTACTCATCTTCAATACATTCCTTTAATCCATTAATGGATGAAGCATGGATCATTTCTCTATTCCATATGCATTAAAGAGAAATTCATGTCATTCTTGTTGTGAGGGATGTGTTCTTTATTAACACCTATCTTCTTTTTTTAGGATCAGCACAAACAAGTATCTGATTTCTTAAACATCATCCATATAGATTAAATGGATTAATCATTAACAATTCATCCACTTAGTGACTATAGATGGATCTTCACTTCTTTCCTCATTAAATTGAGTATTTCATGGACTAATTCACGTGTTGTAAAAATGTATCACCTTGATATAAGTCTTGGAATTTCAAACAAGTTCATCTATCATCAGATTTATATCCCCTTGTAGAATAGATCAAGTGTAGTATCTAATGATTTAAATCAATAACAATTCTGAAAGGCTTCACCAACATATTCATCAATACCGTTCATTCACATATTGACTTATCATTGACTACTTATTGACATATTATTGATAGTAAATGCAACACTATGATAAACATTATTTGCAAAGAAATAATTCTCTATTTATTTATTATTAATGAAATTATTAAATTTATTATTTATGTAGTTTCTTAATGAATACATGTTCTTAGATTTAGTTATGCCTCAATGTAATTACTTGTAAATGTGATGTAAATCCAAAATCAGATGTGTTTCCCCCTCCATGTGTTATTATAGTGAGATAAATGTTTTACCCCCTTAATACTGTGACATTATAATATATACATTCCATTAATATAGGGTCTCTATAATTAGTGACGTATAGGTTATATAGGATTGTATAATTAGTGACCCTAATGTGTTTATCCTTATTATAAATTATAGAAAATTTCATTTAACTATATTATTGTTTATTGTTAGTTTAATTTTTGGTTAATTGTAATTATGACTAGATATTATATGAGGGTGTGTAAGATTTTCTATTAATATTTCTTTACTGTTTAACAATCCATGTTTTAGAACATTTCTCCAGTAATAACCCATCATATAAGCATTTCAATATTAAAATGGTTCTAAAAATTAGAATCATGTTTTTTTGAAATTATAATTATAAAATAAAATTAAATTAATATACTGAATACTACGATATTAAAACTTTTTGTAAAAGTGGGAACATTGGTTTGATTTTGAAACAATATTAATTAATTAAGCTTACACCTTATGTACAAAAATCAGGGACTATTGATTATTGACCATTGTAGATGTAGGATTAGTTCTTGTTAAATAACCAAGTGTGTTGGATTGAGGTTGGGGTGTGAGCTAGTATTTCAGGGGAAAGCTCATTCAGCTATACTAGGATTAGTTTTTGTCCGATGTATCTTTTTCCAAATGGTATATACTTATTTATTTTTCTTTCTATAGTGGATAGTTATATTTATATATGTGTATATATATATATATTATGACTCGGGGATGTATCCTAGGGGTTATTACTATGGAGGTAGTTGAAGGTGTTAAGAGGTTATTTCTTTTATATTTATAAAAAAATTTCATTTTTTTATTTTATTTATTATGTCAAGGGATTTTGAATTACTAATGGGTCATGAAAAAATATTATCAAAAATTTCTGCAAATTGTTAAATATTTTTTTTATTTTCATTTATATTGGTACCATGAGAACTTATATGTTTTTTGGGATTCAATATCAATATGATTTCATGAATGTTACAAGAGTATGACATGGTCCAGCTTGAATATAGGTTGAAGGGATGACAGAAGTCAGTTCATGAAATGATTATATCAATTCTAATGTAATTATGTAATAATAGGTCATCCGAGCTCCTATTTTTATTTTTTGGTTAATTAAATTGGATATAGGATCGTCAGAAGTAGGGATGTTGGTCATAGAAAGATTTTTAATCAACATCTCCTATAGAGAAATAGGATATTCTATGGTATTTTCAGGTTTAAGTGTTTTTATTGGAGGTAAGCATAGAATAATATGTTAGATTAATATTTTAATTGATATTATTTTGTTTTCATGGGTTGTTTTATCTGTTTATTTGGGATAAGTTAAATATTTAGGGAGTTTTATGAGTTGACTCAATGTTTTCATGATTTAGAGTGATAATGAGTGTGTAACAAGGTACACCAACTGCTCAAGGGTCATAAAAACCTTGTGAGGCTAGAATTAATTGTTTTCATGGAATTACCAATGTTAGAGACATGATTGAGACACAATAATACAAGTGGAAGGATATTCAATGAAAAAACAATTCCCATTATAGTTTTTTTATTTGATTGGAATTAGATTTACTTCTACAGTTGGGTCAATTTTATTTGGTTAAAAGGTTGGCATAATTTGGTTTTACTATAATGAGTTAACCGAAAGTGATTTTTTTAAATGTAATTTTCTTGTATTTGAATAAATAAATAGGATTTTATTGAACTTATTTTTGATGTATTTTTTTAAGTATCATTATGTGATTTAAAAACAATATATAATATTTTTTAATGGACTAAAATGGGAAAAATAGTCATAAATATAAATGTTTATTTTCTTTAAAATGATTTTATATAATATTTTGATATTCCATATATTTACTTGTGGGGTTTTAGATTTTTTTACTAGTAAAACATGAAAAAAAATTTGGTTAATAATTTTTTGGAACATGGATTCTGATTGAGTAATTATGTTACTCATTTGGATAGAGATTTTTTTCATAGAAAATACAATTATTTCTTATTAGTTATGAATTTTTGTCATTCTTTTTTATTTAGTGTATTCCCCCATAAATATCAAAATTAATTGTGGAAATTAATCACACGGATTCTTCCCTTTGTGAGTATATATTGGTAATACCCTATTTGTAGATGTCATTTATTTTTTGAGCATGGTATCGTTGTTTTATTTTGATTAATATGATACTTTTGGGTTATTATTGTTTTCATTTATATGGGTGTACATCTTGAGGATTGTATAAGATGATGGACATAGAGAGGTTTGGTGTCAGTTGACTAGGCATGGTAAACCTTAGGTGTGCACCTTATGTGACAATGTCTAACATTATACTAGTTAATATTATGGCTTGGATAGTTATTTTATAACATTAATTTGTAAATCCATGGTTGTGGAACTAGTTATTGAGCCCCTAAGTTCATTATCTTTATTGATAACCATAAATTTCATCCCATTTCATTTTTGTATGGGGAGTTTTAACTGTAATTTTTTTATTCATATTTTACTCTTGATGAAAGGATAGTTGTAATTTTCTGGGTGCTCCTATTATTATTGTATTCATTCCCTTACAAATTACATTATTATTTTTATCAACGTGTGGACTATATGTTGGGTATTTATGGATGTGGTAGTTATTTTTAGAGAAAATAACCATTGTTTTTTAGATTATTGATTTGTTTTTGGTTGAGAGTTTAACATTTATTATTCCCAATTAGAGTTTTGGGTATTCTATCATCATGGTATTTTTTGTAATTCCCTTAATTTTTTATACACAATATCTGGGGAGTTGTTAAATTATAGTGTATTCTACTAATTGTCTTATTTTTATCCCTAATTCCATGTAGTAAACAAATTGGATTTCTGATTTGGATATAGGTGCATATTTGATGAATTTCGCTTGTTCTCATAATACTCCATGTTTTTTTATGGTTGTCCATCTAATTGAACCCCTTATGTTATGAATTTATTTTTTACTCGATAGATTTTTATCGTAAGAAATGGTCATGGTGTGAGGAATTTTAACTTTTTAAACCATATGTATATCTATATATATATATCAATTTATCTTTTTTTTGGACCATGAATCTTATTCTAGTGACTAAAATCCTTATAGTATGGCCACATGATTAGAGCTGGGTTATACCAGATATGTGGGTTTCTTGGTGTTCCCAATGAATTCCACCTAGTTAATGATTGGTTTGGAAAAAGTGAACAACAACCCTTCACTCTACATATAACTTTTAAGGACCAGAATCAATATCATTCCCTTCCCATTAATTACCAATAAAATCACCCCCTCCTCTATAAATCAGAAATTCAATGAATTAATGAAGGGAAACCCCGCATGCAACCCTCCTCTTTTACTCCTATAATTCTTGGTGATCTCTAATATAATTTTATAATAGAAGAGGTATTAGTTTTGTTATTTTGATCTCCTCCACTTTCCTGGTCTTTTTTCTTTTCCTTTACCCCCTCTTATTATTTGTATTCCCTTATACAAAATATAGGGATTTTGATTGACCATTTATGTGTTGTTTCACTCATATAGTTATTTGAAAATATCATCTTATGTCAACTTCTTCATGATTCATGGTAGTTTTCTTCTACCCTATTAATTAACGGTAGCTACTTCCGTACATTTACATTTATTTTACATACATCAAAATAAATGTTTCATAAAAAGTTATTTCTTTCTAATTAAGAATTTCAATGGTAGAAATGATTTGAAATATATTTATTGAAGTATATTACTAAGAAAATATTTTATATTTCTAAGTTGGTATATATATTTTCCAATATTATGTGTTTTCACATAAAGAATAACTCAATTTATCGAATGAAATTATAATAGTCAATTTTATATGGAATTAGGGTGTTTTATTAATGTATTAAATTATTTATGTGGTTATATGTATTTTATTGAATTTAAGAGGGGGGTTAGTATTCTCTATATAAGTTATTTTGTTGGGTTTACATGTTTTTTCATTATATTACAAAACTTTATTTGGTTCTTATTAACATATGTATTGTGTATATTTATATATATGTACATGCATATATTCAATTTTGAATATGTTCATTGAGAAATAGGTATCTATATAAATGTTAACACATATGTTTATAATGATAAACGGGAATCTTTAAAATGTTAATGTAGTATTTTTATTCCTTTTTTTGAATAAATATTAAATATGCAATTAAATATTTAATTACAATGTACAATTGAAGGAAACTATGGAAAATTATAATGTTTTTTTTCTATTTATATTATTAATAAATAAATTATTATTTTTATTTTATTACGGATGTAGTTCTGTAGTGAATACATGATGATTGGTACAGTTAAAATCATGGGAATGTTTGTTACATAGTTAAAAATCTTAGATCGAGATATCATTCCCTAAAAATTGTTTATTATATAGATGTATATGTGCTCTCCCACACTATCCAATGATGTGAAACTAGATACTTTCCAATAATCATGTGTCTCCATAATTAGTGCAACATATTTTCTAGGATCCACAAGTCTTAGTGACACTATTTTATTTTTCCGATAAAGCATATTTCAAATTATTGACTATATAACTTCATTTCCTCTCCACTTTTTCATTTTTAAATTACCAATGATATATATCTCTCCTTAAATTTTCTATGTCTGTAATTCTATGGATTGAATTACAACTGAATGTGTTGTGATTTGTAAACATATCTTTTGTTCCATTTTTGTTTGGTGATAATTAATATTTTATAATTTATTTTTGTGTGTGAGGTTCTTTAAAATATTTCCCTTGAATTAAAGAGAACAATTTTCTGAAAATGATCTAACATTATGTTAAAATTTTATTAATTTATTGTATATATATTGAGAGACTTTTTTATGTCCATTTTTGGTTACTCACAAATTTGGTTGTTTTGAAGTTGGGTAGTCAACTACAGTCACATAAGATTAATTTTTTAGGTGTATTGGATTTATTATTTTGAATTACTTTCATTGACCATATTTGTCCTCCGTATATAGTTATAAGTCATTAATCAATAATGAATTCTGTTTGTGGAGACTGTGGCATAGATATAAGAGGATGTTTCTATATTTTGAATTAGATTTGAGTTGAGGTATTCTTTTTTCTTTTATATTATAATTGTTTTATTATCTATTTCTTATTTTATTGTTATATAGACATCAAACATTTGGATTGGTAATGCATGATTCTTCATTAAATTATTTTACACCTGAATGATATTATTTATATTAGTTGAAATTATTTATATTTTATCTTATCTAATGTATTTTATTCTTTTCAGTAGCCCAAAGTGATTGGAAACACACCAAATGTATGTTATATGATGAATATGAATTCTAAATAAGGAAAAGAGGGTTTTTTCATGATATGATACATAATTAAGAGATCATAGTGTATTTTTATGTCCTCTGGGTTTAATTAATGTGATAGATTGGTATGTGCTTACTCAAAAGTAAAATATGGAACACATCATGACCATGTGAGATATATATTGGATGAAAAAAAGGAATACACTACAGTCTGTAATCAATCATGAATATATAAGTGGACCATTTATCCAAGGATCAGAATTATATTCTTATTGAATCTCATTACCATCTTTTTTAGTGATATTTCAAGGGAAACATTTATCCATTTTTAAAAACCAGATCTTGTTGAGTATTATATGTGTAGCTCTTCTATTGACCATATACTACACTATAATATAATGGATTAATTTTATCCTTATATTCTATTTCAAAAAAATATTATTGTCACAGTAACATTCTTTCTAAAACATTACCTTAACATGCAATTGTTCTATGTTATATCTCTTATAGATAATCATAAGGTTTCATTGGATTTTTTGAATGAATAATTTTATTATATTACTACTCAAATATTTGAACATGATGATATTTGCCCCTTTAAAATACATCTATATAGATATCATTTTATTTTTATAAGACTAGATTATTTTTTTAAATATTCTCCATTAGTTTTTGGTTTTTCTATTTTAATAATGATCATCTTTGTATCTAATTATTTTTAGTGGATTCTCTAAAAAAATTAATTGTAAACAAAGATATTAATCTGTTACAATAGAAGTTGTCCCTCCGTATAACCTTATCACTTCATATACATATATATATATTAGAAATATTATTTGGTGAGAAATTATCTTGAATACAAATGATGTGCATAAAAATTATAAGTCAATCAGTCATAACCCTGATAGAATTGATACCATTATATGCCTTGAAAATGAGTATGATGAAAAAAATAGCTATTTTCTCCAATTTCCACATTGTTATGGGTAATGGTTACATTATCGCCCTACATTATAGGCATTTAACATCAATATTCAAGAAGACCATGCATTGAGATATCTACTCTATAATTTCCCTATTCATGATATCCCAAATGAATATCTCCCATGGATCTATATGTATATTTGTGTTTCTTGGGTAAAAAATAATTATTTTCTTTGTGTATCATCCAAAAATTACTTCTTTAATTTTGTATTGTATGAGATGTTGAATTTCATTTGAATGTTATAACACAATCCTTTTCAACAATGAATACTGAAATATTAACCACATTCCATTATACCTCTAAATAATTCTTTTATGAATATTTAATATCATTATATATATATATATATTATATTGAAATAATTTGGAAAATGTAACATATTATCTCTTACCGTATGATTTCTAGGTCCTTCTATTGAGTATCAAGGCATTATGGGTCTCTTGAAATATTCATCAGTGATAATGTTTCTTGATCTTTTATTCCAAAAGTAAGATCCAACTTGTTTTACATCACATAATGGAAGTGGATTGAAAAGTCACAATCCATGATCAACTCCAACCGTACCCTTTGGATAATTTTTATCTCCTTATATGTTAATATATACATTAGGCTACTATGATAGTTATATATATCCTACTTACCTCTCTATATAAAATTACTCCAGGTCTTTATCATGAAAATCTATGATACTAACTCTAAATCACATAATATTTATTAATATCATTAACCATTAATTTACCTCATGAATAATCTATCACATGGTCATTGTTCATGATAATATAACTCATATGCTTATTTAATGAATCATTGTATTTTAAAAACTCTTCCCCACTACAAAAGAGTATGAGTATTGGTGCAATGGCTAACATCCTCATAAGCCCATTGAATATGTCTTTAATTTTTATTATTCTGATGAAATTTAATTCATTCAATGTTAACATTATTAGTGGATCTAAAAATCATTTAAAATTATTACAATGTATTGAGAGTATCCCATTAATTTTAAAATACATTGGATTTTGGTTATTGAAATTCATCGTCTGAATTCTATAATCACCTCTACCTATGATAGATCCACAAATATACCATCACGTGTTATTACAAAACCCAATAAAGAATATTTTATAAAAAAAATCTTTCATATTGGTATTGGAATATTGTTTCTCCTTCGTAAAGGACTTCAACAAAATACTCTAATGTTATTCATATTCATTATTTTTCAAGAAAATATACGAATTTTATCTTTAATGTCAATAAAAAATTAATCACAGTAATCCATATGGACTCTATTCATTATATACATGGAGAAAGTTATGGAAGTTTAATGTCTCAATGGAATCAGTATGAATTCATAGTTTATATCTCTTTAATAGAAGTCCATATTGGGTAGACCAACCCCTTTTACAATTAGTTCATGATATATAGATTAAGTTGCAACCGTTGAGATGTATTTTTCTCCTTTTTAATGACTATGAAAGTCATAAATATTAAGTATTTGATACTAGATGTTGATTGTGATACTGCTACAATCAAGATAATCAATGAAAAGATTCATTTAACCATTTTTATTTTTAAAAAAGATGACTAAAATCCCCATGATGAAGCACAACGTTCTGTAAGACCCTTTTAAGTTTAATTTGTAATAACTAATTCGATTATCCTAATTTAATGGTGGATATTTTATAAACACTCCTTGATATAAGAATAACACCAAGTATGTGTTATATTTAAAACTCAAAATTAAGATATGGGGGAAGACCGTTAGAAACTACCTCATCATATTATAATTTAATTTGTGAATCTTCAATATCAAGTTCATACCCTTCCTTTTTAACCAAATATCACTAATTAGTGGGTATTATACACCATATTAAAGAATTAATTTCAAATGGAGAGTGATAAACATAATTGTATATATATATGATCATGTTATGATTTGGGAGATGAAATGGTATTTCCTTATCATGATAAGTGATATCATCTTTCTAAATAGAGAGCCACACCAAGACTAATATCATATAAAATTCTACCACAGGGAGAATAACAATATTTATAAAAGTTATCATAATTCCAAAAACATAATTTATTATAAATTTTAATACCCTAAACCTATAATCTCACAGCTAGTGGATTATTTTAATACATTGGAATTATTACATGGAATAAAATAAAAAAGGATAAATTAGTTCAATTATCTTGGATAATATATTACATACATTAAATTTTTGTTACAATTTCAGTCAAAAAATACAACATAGATAATCCTTCACAAACACCATTATTCTCCTTGATTAATCATGCATATCAATTTTAAATCACATCATTAAATCCATGGTAAATAGATCATTAGAAATTAGAGAGATTAGATGCTTAGTATGGTTCAACAATACAGTAAAATCTTTCATAAATAATTATAAGCTTTTAAGGTAAGTATAAAATGTAAAAAAAATCCTTATAAACATAAACATAAACATCATATGAAATAAATAAATAAAATAATGACATTTAAACCTTCAAATGGATATTCTAATAGTTGAATAATAACATGTAATATCAATAAATAATCTCATAATGAGTGAATGCATAATTCCAGACATCATTATCATACACTTCATACCGCATTCCAAGACAATACATAATCATTTCATTTTGGTCTTTTTCCAAGACACTAGTTTTTCTAATGAGACCTAGATATGCATCGATGGGCTGTAGCTGGACTATCCCGTCTATTCCTAATTCCAATGAATTCCTCATATAAAAGGGGCAAAACATAAACAACATAGTCATTTTCATTTAAACAAGCATACAAAATGTTAGTACATTAACCATAAATAATGAATGGCATTCAAATATAATATCCATAGGAAGACATATTGTAAAATATTAAATTAAATTGTAAAAAACTTATCATAATAAATCAACCTCAATTAACCATAAAATACAGCAAATGATGTTGATATAGATGAAAATTGTCTTAATAACTAAAAATCCATGAGTTAAATATCCATTTTTAATTTGAAATCATTTTAATGTTACACAATTAGAAAAGAAAACCTTTATTTTCAATATAACCTTGGAATCTTGTAAAAAAGTCTTCAAATTTTCAACTCTTCAATATGACAGAAAATAGTCACTCATGTTGTATAAGTTAAAAAAACATTCTTTCCTTAATTTACCAAAAATGTCATAACATACCTCGTTTAGAAAATAATGGAATGATTATTTTCAAAAACTTTTATAAAAAGTCTATCATTTGTAAAAATGGCATAAAACCATTGTTGATAATGATTTCAAATACATTTTATGAAACATGGTAATGGATGATAAATATATCTCAATATATACTTCTGTATAAACAACCTCAGATAATAATGAGATTGCATAATTAACCATTACCTAGTACATTCCATTAGTTGAGGGTATGTTAACCTACTAGATAATGGTTAATGAATTTTATTAAATTATACTAGATCCATATCCTTATTAATGATACCATATATGATCCTCTTATATCATTTGGGAAAAAATATTTCAATATTACCATTGATTAGGGTGTTAAATCCTTCTATTTCCAATTCATGTTTTGTTATGTAAGTCATATTTGATATCCATGGAATGTATTTTATTCCTATCAGGATTGAAATTATGATCATAATTTTTTTACTAATCATATAAATTTTATTATCATTATATATTGTTTAACGCATAAAATGAATCCTTCCGCATCGTGGAGACAGAAGGTTGTATGTATGCACGATTGAATGTATCATTCACATGATGGTTAAATTGTATCGAATTAGATGGTATATTAATTATAAATAATAATTATCAAGATATGTTAATTATTTACATCTATTATACTCATCATTATATGTATACAAATAATTTATAAATTAAAAATAGTTTTTACCAGAGTGTGATTGGCTCGTTGTTGGAGACTTCAATGTCGTGTTGAGGTGTCTCCAAAAAATGGTGGAGAAAAGGTGTCTATTTCTTCAGTCCAGGACTTATGTGGTTTTATGGCCTCTAATGGTGTTATGGATCTTGTATTTTATGCGTCCAAGTATACGTAGTGTAATAATCAGAGGGATAGTAAGAGGATTTGGAGTAGACTTGACAGGTGTCTTTTGAAACATTAAGCTTTTGTTCTCTTCTCATGATTAGATGTCAAGAATATTTCACGCTCTATGTCGGACGATGATCTTCTTTTGGTCTTCATGAAATGAGGTGAGTTTTAGGTGAAAGGTCTTTAAATTTTAGAATTCTTGGTGTATGTAGAATGTTTTCTTATGGGAGGATAAGAGATCATGGAATCCAAGAGGTCAAGGTTATAGTTCAGTTGGGATTTCTAAATGTGTGATGTGACTGAGAAAAGATTTTGGAGAGTGGGAAGCATAGTTGTAGAGATAGGATGATCTGGGTCGCTCATGGATGAGGATCAGGTTCTCGATGTAGGCCTTCTGGAGGGCTAGGATAAGGAGACATTTTCCACCCTGGTATCCAAGAATAATGTTCTGGCAGAGAGACTCATAAAATTGGAAAGGGTGTGTGGGGAGAATTACAGTGCCCTATGCCTAATAGTAGGGAAACACAATACCAATTTTTTTCAGGCATGAATCTGGGAGAGGAAAATTACAAAAAGAATCAACCTTAAGAGGAAGATGGAACATTTACTGCTAATATTGATGAGGATGGGTGTATGGATGAACAAAATTATAGGGAGTTACTAGACGAGATATGGATGCTCTTGGTGGAGGAGATAGTCTACATGTAAGGTAATGAGGCCTTCTGGGAAGACATTCGGAAGCTCCTTCAGGGTGTTGATAACCATTATATTGGCCTCCCTCCTATCTCTTAGGAGGTTAAGGAGGTCGTGTCCTGATTCAACCATGACCGTGCTCCTAGGCAAGACAAGCTGCTGGGAGAGTTCTAGGTGGAAACATTGGGTTTTGTGGGATGCCATGTTTTTTAGATTGTAAAAGACTTCTTCCGGGGTTGTAGTCTGACTAGAACATTGTGTTCTTTGAGATTAGTTCTTATTCCAAAGGTGATGGATCGGTCGAGGATTTTCTTCTATATTCCCATCTATTTGTGAATAATTTTCTATAATATCCTTGCATGCATACTCCACAGGATACTAGGTATACTAATTCCCAATCTCATTTCAGAGGAGCATCACAGTTTCATTCAGGGCAGGAACATCCATGGTGTTTTCAGAATTTCTAACAAGTTAGTTGGAGACCTTAATTAAAAGTTGGAAGTGTATTATAAAATAAAGAAGGTGGAAATGTGACAATCTTATGACATGCTATAATGGAGCTTCTTGATTAGGGGTACAAGGAGCTTTGCCTTTTTGGAGTGGGTGTGCGATCTCATCGTCCTGTGTTTTTCTTCTCTTTAGAGGTTTGTCTCTATTTTAGTAAGGGTGTTTGGGTTCTTCAAATCAATTACGGGACTACGAAAAAAGGATAAAATTTCCCCTAGTCTCTTTCTCATGGAATAGGAGGCTCTCTAGATGTCTATTTATCGTCAGAAGGAGTAGGGGTCCATAACTCCTTTTAGAAATAGGGAGGGTCCTCGAAAACTTATATCATGTGAACTGGGCAGCAGATCAATAAGGAAAATAGCAGTGTCTTTATTCATAGGAATTGTTCGAGAAGGAGGCGGGTTGGATTAAGGATATGTTGGGAATGACTATGAAGAAGTTTCCCTTTGTGTACTTGGGGGTTCCCATATCTGATGGTAGGGTCCACAAGAAAATGTTTGATGGAATTCTCAGTAGCATCACAGTGCATATTCAGTACTGGAAAAACATGTTTCTTTCCTTTGGTGGTAAGATCACCATTTCAATAACATCTTGACCACTATTACCAAACACGACTTGGATGTCCTCATGCTTACGAAGAGGATATTTAAGATGATGGAAAGTGTGTAGGATGATTTTGGTGGAAGGGCCCACAAGACTGGAAGTGCCAATGGGCCTCTTATGATTGGTTGTCTAAAAACATTTAGGAAGGAGGTGTTGGGGTTCAGTGTTTGAAGGAATATATGCATTCCCTTCATGCTATACCCACCTGGGAAATTATTTAAGGATAATATCTTTTTTCAATGATCATGAGAGGTAGGTATGGTAATTATTAGAAGATATGGTGTTATGATAGAATGAAATTTTCATGGATGGTTAAAGTGATGGATGGTTGTCTAGCAGTTTTGAAAGGGAAATCCTGGTGGGTAGTGGGTAGTGGCGACATCCGGTTCTAGAAAAACTATTGGGTAGGAGAGGTGTAGTTGTTCTTTCCGGGATTCCCAGTTGCAAACATTTATTTTAGGGAGTCCAATGCCCATGGCTGCTTCACCGATGTATTACCCAATACATTGCAGAATCTGATTTTCGATAGTATCTCTCTAAGGTTGGAGAAGGACTTGTGCACATATTTGGGATCAGTTACTAGAGATTTTAGCAACAAGGATTATCATGAATTTCTGCATGGGGATGTAGTATTTAATGCTCTAGGGATTATGGTGTGGTGGAATTCCATCCTAGAGAAACTCAATTTTCTGGTGAGGAGAATGAGGTACCATTCTATCTTAACAGATGAAAATGTCCAGATTTGGGGGGTCACCATGTCCTCTCAACACTGGTTCTGTGAGAGCCTGGGATTTGTGGGAGGTGAGGAACTTGAAGAGGAATGGGGGAATGAATTATCTTTGAGGGTTAAGGTCAGATGGGATATTCTTGTAGATGAGATTCATGTGCTCATTTGACGCAGGGGTGCTCGAACCTGTTGTGTTGCCGCTTCTAAACTCAAGGAGGGGTCATTTTTTTACCTGTGATCCTCATCAGGGCTGTTGGGCCAGGTGGAAGCATCCCGTGCAGGGGATAAAACATTACG
This sequence comes from Viscum album, assembly GCA_963277665.1. Lineage (NCBI taxonomy): Eukaryota > Viridiplantae > Streptophyta > Magnoliopsida > Santalales > Viscaceae > Viscum > Viscum album. The sequence goes on along the minus strand of OY728145.1, from coordinate 1,259,845,807 downwards.
TTGACAGATCATATGTACAGTGTATAATGTGTAGAGGATGTTTGGTGTTGGGGAACAACAGAGGTGCATGGTACCTCAAACACATAAAAACAGGAAGCAAACGGATCAACACACAAGATTTAACGTGGTTCGGCGATTTTCCTACATCCATAGGAGAAACCGGGGCTCTGCTCTATTCTCTTCTCTCCGTTTTTCATCGGAGGATAACCAACACATACAACACATAAAAAACACCACTACAGCCTCAATATTTTCATCTTGTTTTATAAAGAAACCATAACCAACTTTCTCTCATTTGGTGGGTAGTTCAGCTACCCATGGAGTCCTCCCTGCTGACTGATACTTCAACAAAGGCTGCAGTCCATCTCGTCGGCTTCCCACCATGAGAGAAGTCTCCTGCCGACAAAGGAGACTCCCAAATAGGGAGTGTCCCCCCACAATCCTCCCCTCACGACCAATTTTTTGTAGAAGCTTGACCTGTGGTCTCCTTGAAGGTGTTGAAAACTTCATCAACAAATCGAACATGTATCTTTACACCAGATGACATGGAACTTCCACCATCTTCGCTCAATCTTGGGCTGACTGCAGTCTCCATCAAATGATACAACCCTTGGGACTCCTTCCTAGTAAACATCATTGCATCCCCACGTGAGACATCCAACACCCCACCTGCTATGGAAATCTTGAATCCTTTCGCATCGAGCCTGCTTAATGATATCAAGTTCCGCCTCATCCTCAGAATGAATTTCACGTTAGTCAGTTTTCGAATTCCTCCATCTGGTGTCTTCAATTTCACCATCTCGACAACTCGAACCTCTCATGTTGACCCATCACCAACTCTTACTGAGTCTCGCACCTACTGAAAAGTATCAAATGTACCTTTTGTCATAAATTTTATTCTGAGATCCCTGAATCCATAACTCATCCATCATTCTTTGGATTTTGAGCCCGCACGTTCTACTTCTTTAGAAATCGGCATTACAACTTCATGTGCCCAAATATTTTGCAGTAATGGCACTGTACTTCTTCTCGATCAACATGCCCATCTGAGTGCATGCTTCCGTATTCTCATGAAGATTTCATCATCTTCTAATAAACCAGTGATGTTCACATCCTCCTCTTCAACTTTCTTCTTCCCAACAACGTACCTTTTGCGCTCTCCACAATCACTTTTATAGTGACCATTTTTCTTTCACAAGAAACACATGATTTTACTCGGATCACATCCTCTTGATTTTGGCCACCATTCATTACCTTCTGACTTTCGATGTAGGCTTCTCCCATGTTGATCATCTCGCATCACACTGATTTTCTCCCTTGAATGCGTTGTGGGCCTTCAGAATGCCTCCGAATCTTGATGTGAAACCATCAAATCATCCAGCTTCAATGTCTCCTCCCCCACGAGCAATGCAGTCACAAGCCCATAAAATGAGCTTAGTAGTGATGACAAAAGAAAAAGTGATTTGTCTTCCTCTCCAACCTTCACACCGAGTCCCAATAACTTTGTCATGATTTTATTGAATTAATTGGTATGATCCAACAAATTTGCTCCCTCATCAATGCGCAACTGGTACCGTTTCTTCTTTAAGAACAACATGTTGGTCAGCGACTTCGTCATATACCGATGGTCGAACTTCATCCAGATATCCTTCGGTGATGTCTCGTCCAGCACCCAATATTTTACCTCGTTCTCCAAACATAGTTGAATTATGCTGACGACCCGCATCTTGAGATCTTCCCAATCATCAGCACTAGTTGTCTCGGGCTTTTCTCCGATCAACAGTCTGATCATGCCCTGTTGCACTATGAGATCATTCACCGTGCTTTGCCACAAGCCGAAATATTTTCGACCATAAAACTTTTCGATATCAAATCTTGGTAGTGATCCGCCACCCATCATCATTGTCATCACAAAACACGATCACCACTGTCGATGTCGCACCTTTCTGTTACCACCTGATAGAATGTGAATTTTAAAAAACTATCCATACAAATGCATCCAGAATGGTCTAAATAGTTGTAATTGACTACGGGATTGCCGAAATCAGGTGCCAACTGACCGAGATATGGTCAATACAAGTTCAACGGTCCAGTTCGCTCGCTGATGTGGCGCTGACGTGGCACTGACAAGGAATGCATGAATTCCCTCCAGAATCCTGCCAGAATAGTCGTCGGTGGCGTGAACAATGTCGTCTTCTCCGGCATGGGGTTACTGTTCACTCTCAGGTTTTACCAAACTTTGACCAAGACTACCGTGCATGTTTCAACTCTGTTTTTATCATCGTTAGAGCCGTTGGAATCTTCTAGTAGTCCACTTCATGAATCAATCGTCAGAAAAATTTTCCTACCACTTTCAATTTTCCAGCGACCGGAAAATCATCGTCGGCTCGCCAGTTCACCTCCGTTCGCTCCGACCCACCTTTGATACCACTTGTTGGGGCGTAGCAGGGGTGCGTGGTACCTCAAACACATAAAAACAGGAAGCAAACAAATCAACACACATGATTTAACATGGTTCGGTGATTTCCCTACATGCACGGGAGAAACAGGGGCTCTGCTCTAATCTCTTCTCTCCATTTTTTGTCAGAGGGTAACCAACACATACACAACAGATTAACACCACTACAGCCTTGGGATTTTCATCCCATTTTATAGAGAAACCAAAACCAGCTTTCTCTCAGTTGGTGGGTAGTTTAGCTACCCATGGTGTCCTCCCGGCCTGCTGCTACTTCAACGAAGGCTGCAATCCTTCTCATCAGCTGCCCACCATGAGATAAGTCTCCTACCGAAAAGGAGACTCCCAAATAGGGAGTGTCCCCCACATTTGGTTCGCAATAGCCTAGGATTGTTTCATCTAGTATTTAGTGCCTATATCGGTCTTGGAGAGGTAGTAGGAGCCGAGGTGAGGGTGTTGCATTTTGGTATATCTTTGGGCGACCTCTTTGGCTAAAAGATCAATTATGTGGAGACTGACTCCAAGATCCGTAAGTGCCTCATAGCCAATAACTACATCAAGGCGTCTCCCGGGGATATGGCTTACATACTTAGGGATTGTAGAGAGTGGGTTGCCAATGGGGTGGAGATTAAAAAAACCCTAAGGGAAGGGAACATGGCTTCAAATTTTCTAGATAGATGTGTGGTTGAGGAGGTCACCATTTCTACCTATCACAACATTCACTCCCTCCCATATTCTTGTAAGGGGTTTGTTTCTAGTGATGTGTTTGGGATTTTTCATTTTCCCCCTCAATTACCTTTTTGAGGTAGGATCTGATGCTAAATAAAATAAAAAAGTGGCATTTAAAAGGTTTATGTAAATTTTAGTACTATTCAATATTTTCATTTTTAAACGTATAAAAAACATTGTAACTTTGAAATAATACTTTCAATATGTTAATAACATATCTGAGTTATCAATAAAATTAGTTTATGTCATTAATTGAGCCGAATTATATTTTTTTAATATATTTAATAACATTTATTTGATATTTAAATTAAAAATCTAATTTCACCATCACTATTGGGTCATCATTAATTGTAATTATTTAATATCTATAATTTTAAAATAAATTTATAATATTTACATAATTGTTTTTTCATTTTGGAGACTATTTATAATCAATGTTATCACCTAATGATGTCTATATTAATATTATTATACTTATAAGAAATGATAGTGTGACACTTTTTTACATTCAATAAGTTTACTTATATTTATGTCAAATTCATGTTAAAGGGTATATTAAATGTTTTAATTTAGAAACATGTGTTATAAGGGTGGAATTAATCAATTTTATATTAATTTAATTGGTGTTAAGGTATTTTAAAATAATATATTCACCTTTAATTACCTAATATACCATTAAACAGCGGTAATAAAAAATTAATAAAGGTAATATTCCTAATACAAAAAAATAAATGGAACTTATTTAAATAATTTGGACCCACTAATTATTAATATGGAATCCATTTTTAAAAATTAAATTCATAGAAGTTTTAATAATTAATTTCAAATTTATCTCGTTCTTGTAATTATAATTGAGTTCTCCAATGTTGAAACATTGCAAAACATTGAAATGTTTTGACATCAAAATTCATGGTATAATTAATGCTAATGACCAAAATAATCTAAAATGGTAAAAATAAAATATATTTTTTCTTTAAAACCATTAAATAATTTTGTTAAAAAATCCCTTAATATATCCCCTTAATATGTTTTGGTTGTAGTTTTGTTTGATGAAAAATCCAGATGACCATAAATGAGAATGGTTGGTATTTGCCGAAAACAGATTTTTAAATTGGCGCAGTTTCCAAGTGTTTGCCAAATTTTAGGAGCTCAAAATCTGGAATTTTTTTGAATAATGGAATCAAAATTGGAAAACGCAGAGGAATGAGGTGCCCGAGACGTGGATCGGTTACCATGTACGGGAAGATTACTTGGTCGCGGACCAGGATGTGGAAATGGTACGCGTATGCGGTTGGCAACACCCAAAACGGTTCGCGGCTGAGCAGTAGTGAGGTATACAGATAGGCTGAAGTCGGCGAAGACATTCAACCATGTCAGAGAAAAGATGGTATGCGGAGTGCATTGGAAAATGTATCGAGGATGGATTGCGGTTCACGGTTGCTGAAGAATCGGTAAGTGGTGGTGGATGGATTAAGGATTTGGTAAATCTCAATTAAGAGGATTAAGCGAGAATCTTTTCTTATATAATAAAAAAATATTCCACCGACTACTATGGAGACAGAACATCATTAGAAAGTATACTTTTTCTGCTAATTAGGTAAAGACCGAAAGTGGTTCACGTTGAAGGTGTTTGCATGGATTTTTAACTCTCAAAGGATGTCCGGTACATGGAGGCGAAAGTCTGATATGCAGAAGAAGTTGTCTTGGTATGTGGAGGAGGAATCTCTGGTACGCGAGAGGGATAATTCCCCAAGCATTACATAGAGGGGGAGCTCCAGTACATGGAATTGAAGGTAGTCCATGAACAAATAAAAGTTCGCGGATAGAGGGGGATTCCCTGAGGAGGTTCGTGGAATCGGTACACGATAGAAATGGCGGAGACAGTTCACAGACGAATGGCAGTTTATGGTAGTGGCAGCGGTATGCATAGAAGGTGTCAAGCACACCAAATCGGTACTCATTACGTGAGAGGGGATAATGGTTCATGATTTTCACTAGGATTCTTGTGATAATTTCAAATCAGTTTGTGAAAGGATTTTCCGGTACCTAGCAGTACTCGAGAAGGTGGAATTCATCTGTGGGTGAAAAAGGAACTTCAAAAGAGCATCTATTTATAGTTTATGATGTTGTAATTAATGCGAATGAAGGGAATTACATGTCCATAAACTATGTTTGACCAATGCATCATTAAACTGTGAGTAGATTCCATTCCAAGAGTAGTGAGTGAAATAAGGGGAAGACGATGACCCTTTCCACCGACAGTAAGCCAGATAAAGAGGCATAGAGAGTGGACATTTTGAATGCAGTGAGCAGACCCTAAACTTTGTAAAGGCAGTGATCCAAGGTATATAATATTTGTCTTGAACATTGTACTCAATTTTGGCCATAATCCTTATTGAATTTGGAATATCGGTACATTGTCATTTTTTGCTCATTGTACATTGCACAATGAGGGTGATCCAAGTAAAAATTGATGTGTCATGTGAATTATTTCATATCAATTCATATGTGTTTACTGGAGGAAGTGAGAATTGATTTTTTTCTAATAATGAAAAAATATCTGAATGGGAGAAAGTTTTAATCAATTATACCCTGATTCACCCCCCCCAGTTTATTTGACCTAGTGAACCTAACAATTGGTATGAGAGGAAAAGGTTGAAAGTCAGTGTTTTCCTTTTAGAAGAAGAAACATAGGTGGTGAGTCATAAAATAATTCTGATCTTTGATGGAAATAATTCCCAACTATGGAAGAATCAAATGCATTAATACATCCGATCATATGGGATGGATGTCTTTCCAACAGCTATTCATGGAAAATCAGCTGACATTAATAGTGGTTATTTATAAGAAGCTGAAAGAGGGGAATTTGATGTAAATGTTAAAATGATAAATTCTTTCGGGGGAGCCCTAAAAAATTTAATTTACATGATAGTGTTGTCCTATAAAACATTACATGAAATGTGGGAAAATTTGTTAAATAAGTTTGAGGGTGACACAAAAGTCCGAGAAGCAATGATCTAGGTTCTATGGAACAAGTATGAGGATCTCAGAATGAATCCCAATGAGATTTTTGATTCATTCATGGACAAAATATTATTTCAGAATACATGAAGGGTCTTATATATTTCATTGAATATATAAATATTATGAAATTATTCTTGAAGACACATCCACTGCGGTTCAATCCGAATGTTTCAGTATTGGAAGACAAAGAACCAAAAGAGCTGACAAAAGATAACCTACCCAGTACCCTTGTAGAATATGAAATGAGAAATGCAGAAATTGATGTAGTGGAAAAGGTGAATTAAATGGAAGTTGCATTCCAAGCCATGAAGAATCTCTCCATTGAATATAGCCCAGAAAAGGAAAATATGGATGATGTCATGATATTTTTATCCTCTAATTTGCAAAGAGGAAAATGAAATTTCAAAGGAAAACTTCCATTCACATGATTTCGATGTGGAAAGGTTGGAAATTTTGTATCAATGTTTCCTTATAAGTTTGATGATAAAAATGAAGAAAATGATGCAATTCCCCAAAATAAGTATTCATCAAATAAAAATGGTGAAGAATTACTAGGAGAAAGTTCTTCAAAAAGAAGAATCTTCTTTCAATAGAGGATGAAGGTATAGAATAAAATGAGTCAGAAAAGTTGGAGTACTTCACATATCATAAAGTATATTCTTTGGTGGTAGTTAGTAGAAATTATTTAACAAGAGAAGCAAGTCACAATGGGGAAGGAGAAATTAATGGAAGTGCATATTTTCAGGTAGAATTATAAGATTCCATTGAAGAGATATATATTTTGAGAACCAAAATGAAGAAATTTAAAAACGTTTTTACTCATGCCAAACTCTTTATGAAATAGAAGGATGAAGTGAAATTTTAGTTGAATGTAGATTTTGAAAAGATGAGGTCTTCAATTCCAGAATGCTCCGAAAAGGTGGATGAGTACAAACTCCAAATTGAAGAACATAAAATTGAAATTTATAGTTTGAATGAAACTGGAAAAAATCAAATCAAACATGTGGAGCATCTAGAAGAAGAGGTCATCAGTTTATGATGAAAAATTTAGGATTAATAGAAACTGCTAACTCTCAGTTAGATATCAAGAAATAAGATCATATAGAAAATAGATTTTATAATGTTCGAGCAGAATGGTCCATCAGAACAAAAGGCGCTTGATTTATAACAGGATGCATTCTTGGTTCAAGTCAGACCATAATCACTCACTCCATGATTGGAAACTGATTTTGGTAAGAAGTAGATCAGAAGATTCAGAGAACCCATAGTACAACTAAGGGTACTTCATTACCACACATGAATTCACCTCAAATAAGATGTTATTGTTGTGGTAAGATGGGACACTCTCAAAATGTATGTTCCATTGAAAAGTGTTACCAAAGAGAACAAGACAAACAAAGGTGGTTGTACAGAGTTCAAAACAACAAGACATCATTTGAAAATAATTGGTTCAAGTGTAATGGTCTCATATATATGGAAATATATTACACATCAACAATGCAAAGGAATGTGTCAAGGCAAACTGAATTATCTCTTAAGAGGATGTAAAAACTATATTCATGTGAGATGGAAATTAATAATCGATTTGAACCTCTATATTTTGATGCAAACCCATCATATATTATGGAAGTTTAGGATTATCATTCCATGTCGGATATGAATTCAAAGGCTTGGGTCAAAAACAAAAGGTCCAAGTAGGCCGTGTTAGCAGAAATCGCATTCAAGGCCTTAAATCGCACAAGGATATAGATAATTGATAGTGGATGCATTTACCATAGGATGGGAAATATGATTTGAGTAACCAGAATCAAGCATGACTAAAGAAAGTATTATGTGATTTGGTAATGATGAGGGCTTGAAAATTATTGGTTCAGGAAAAGACATGTTTGGAGGAATATACATGAGACAAGCAGATGTCTTGGTTGTTGAGGGGATTAGTCACAACTATCTTAGTGTTAGAAAATTGTGTGAATCAGAACATGCCATACATATTTTCAAGAAATTATGTATCATATCGGAAAAGGATGGTGCTATTTTATTACATGTAAAGTGTATGAAAGGGAATCTCTACCTCGTAAGTGGGGAAGAAGATATGCATTTTTTATACAAGGATGAAAAAAGATATAGCATAAGTGTCTTGGGAACATTATACAATGTTCCTTCATTGATCTATTAAAATATGATGCAACGCAAAATCTCCCTAGATTATCATGTGATCGTAATCATACATGCGATGACTGCCAAAAGGGGAGGTTAATATGAAAGACATATAAGAAAAAGTAGAAAAATTAAACAAGATTGGTTGAGCTGATGCATATTGATGTGTGTGGGCCAATTTTACCAAGGGCTATTTTTGGTATGATATATTATGTTTTATTCAATAATGACTATAAGAGAATGGAATTGGTCTCAATAATCACTAACAAATATAAAGTGTTCAGTTGCATTACCATATATCGACTGGTATGTGAAAATCTGTTTGGTTTGAAAATCCAAATGATTAGAATAGATAGTAGAACAAAGTTCATAAAATATCCAAGTAGAGGATTAACTTGAAAAACATGGCATATGGCATCCATTATCATCAGTAATAACTCCATTGTAGAATAGAGTATTTTATAGAAGAAATCGAATTGTCAACAACATGGGAAAAACAAGGCTCAATGAGAAAGTCCTACCAGAGAAATTTTGGTAAGAAGCAATGATGACAGAAGTATACATTTCAAATAGAGATGTACATTTTCCAATAGAGGAGATGAAAATATATGAGTTACGATATGGAATGAATCCATCATTAAATTATTTCAATTATTCGAAATAAAATGTTTTATTCTCAATAAGGGGAAACATAGGAAATTTGAATCTCGTGGAGATAAAGGGATATTTCATGGATACTCAAAGAAATGAAAAGAATATAAATGCATCGATAAATGGTTCAAAAAGATAGTATAATGTAATGATGTGACTATTGTAGAAAATAAATTGAATTTATCGCAAATACATTATCAAACTCAGGAGGATAGTGATGAAGATATTAGAAGATCGGGAGATGCTCCTGCTCTAGTGATTGATTCAAAAAATGACTCACATGTTGAAAATAAATCAGTTTCTTCCCAATGACTAGCAGGAATAGTTGAAATTTAAAGTCATAACATAATTGGTTCATAGATTACACTCATGTATACATGAAAGATGAAGTCTCTACAACATGCATTATATTTATCAGAAGTGGAGCGTAAATGCATTGATTAAGCTGCTGGAGATTAAATTGGGTTCATAAAATGATTGAAGTCCTTGACCAAATTGAGAAGAATCAAATTTGGGAAATTGATTCTAGATCAGAAGGCAAAAATTTTATAGGGAAAATTGGGGTCATTCACACCAACATGAATAAATATGGCATTGTTATTCAAAACAAGAACGACTTATGTAAAAAGGGTACTCCTGGATAGACGGTATAGATGTCAAAGAATCATTTGCTCCTATTACAAGGCTAGAGACCATTAGATTATTCTTAGACATTGCTTTAAAACAAAAGTTTAATTTTTTTTAGATGAATTTGAAGTCAGCATTTGAAAATAAACTTCGTGAAAAAGAAGTCTAAATTGAGCTACCTGATGCTTTTCTCATTCATGATGATGAGAAAAAAGTTTGTCAACTGATGAAGCATTTATGTGGTTTGAAGAATGCCCCAATATAATGATATTCATGTCAGGATCAGTTTCTAAAGAAGATAAATTTTTAATATGGTGGGGTTTATTACAATTTGTATTACAAAAATGGAAATATTGAAAGGATGATGGTGCTAGATTATATCGATGACATAATATTTGGTGGATCAGATGATGCACAATGCAGAAAATTTTCTAAATTCATGAAAAATGAGTTCAAAAAGTCGATGATAGTTGAGATGGCATTTTTCCTTGGATTACATGTGACACAACGAAGGAAATTCACTTTTATTTCTCAATCTAAATATTCCAAGGATGTTTTGAGAATGCTTGAAATGGATAATTCAAAAGAGATGAATACTCTGGTCGCAACCAGGTTAAAAGTGTCACGAGATGACGAAGGCAAGCCAGTACATATCATATAGTATAGGAAAATCATTGGAATTCAGTTGTACTGGATAGCGACAAGGCATCCTATTGTATTTACCACTTTCCAAGTAGCGAGATATCCAAATAGTCCCTAGGAGATCCACATGATTGCAATAAAAATAATTATTTTGTATATTAAGGGAACGTTGGATATTGGCCTAATGTATAATAACAAATCATAGCCAGAGTGATTGGGATATACATATGTAGATTGGGCTGGTTTAGCGTATGATAGAAAATCAACATCATGAGTTTCCTTTTATCTTGGAGGGTTGTGTATTTCTTGGTTAAGCAAGAAACAAGATTACATTTCATTAAGCACCATAGAAGCTGAATACATTCCGACTACTCATACTTATATGTAGCTATTATGGATGATGAAACAACATGAAGATATGGGAATAGAATTGAAATCTCTGAATAGAATCCATTGTGATAATTCATGTTATATAAATCTTATAAAAAGTCCAGTCCACCACTCAAAGGCAAAAAATATTGAGATAAAATATAATTTTATCAAGTATAAGGTGGAGAAAGTGCTTGTGAAGTTGCAATATGTGCCTATAGAACAACTGGTTGCAGACATTCTGACAAAAGACATACCCAATGAAGCATTTGAAAGGCATCAACTGGCTCTAGTAGTCCATTCTACTTCCCGCACATGAAATTTTTTGGATATGGGTCCCCCTCTCTCTGAGGTATGGTGTGGCTTTCCTTAATGTGTTGATATATATTCCCTACCATGTATCAGACAACCTTGAAGTGCCCTTTGTGTTTGTTGACAAAGGGGGAGAAAGTGTACCTATTCCCTGTGGATAAAAGACATTTGGAGAAGTTGCTAAATGGAGTAGTGAGATCGGGGGAGTTGAAGATGAGATGAAGTAGTTTGGAAGAGATATAAGATATGATGAGAATTAAATATGATGATTCTAGAAGTGATCGATCAATGAATTGATATCACAACTGTTGAGGATTGTGATAAAAGTTGATGAATGGTGTTGGAATGGTGTTAAAGGTTTCTAGCACTCAGCAATTGGTATCAGTTTGGTATCAACAATTGGTGACATAAAAGAAGTGATTCATTGATGAAATTTTCATTTACACTTGTTTCCCACACCGAGAATTGCTCATATGGACTTAGAGTTTGTGTTTAGTAAATATTTGGTCAGTATCTCAATCGCGTGGAGAAAAATGTGGGTGATGTTGAAAAGAGTTTTAATGAGATATCAAAATGTGAAAGAATTGTTATTCGAATAGTTTTTAACAAACCCAAAGTGGGATATATTTGGGGAAGTATCCCTCAATACATCCTCTCGATGTGTTTTGGGTGTGGTTGTGATTGTTGAAAAAGCTAGACGACTACAAATGAGAATGGTTGGTGTTTAGCGAAGGCTGGTTTTTAAGGTGGTGTTGTTTTCTAGTGTTTTCCAAATTTTGGGATCTTGGAATTAGGAATTATTGTGAGTATTGGAAAACGAAATCAGAAAAAGAAGATGGATGAGGAGTCTGAGGCATGGATCACATACCATGTCTGGGAAGGGCATGCGTCCGCGTACCGGGCAGTGGGAATGGTATGCAGATTCTGTTCGAGGAAACAAAAATAGTTTGCGACTGAGCGATAGTGCGATACACGGATGGGCTGAAGTTAGCAGAGGATATTGACTGTGTAGGAGAAAATATGGTACACAGAGCACATAGTAAAATGCTTCACGTTTGGTTTTCGGTTCTCGGTGGATGATGAAATGGTAAGCAGATGTGGCTGGATTAAAGATTTGGTAAATATCGATTTAGCAGATTATGCAGACATCATTTCCTATATATGATATTCTTATCCCATCGATTACTCTGGAGAATGAACATCATAAAAATTTATACTTTTCTTTATGAATTTGGAAAAGTGTTAAAGTGGTTCGTGCTGAAGGTGTTTGTGGTGGTTCTTAACCCGCAATGGATGTCTAGTACATACAGAAGGAATTCTGGTACGCGGAAGGAGTTGTCTCGGTACATAGAGGATGAATATCTGATACACGAGAGGGAGAATTCCACAAGTGGTATGTGGAGGGGGGAGCTCTGGTACGCAGAATCAAAGGTAGTCTATAAACAACGAAAAGTTCACAGATATAGGGGGATTCGTAGGGGTGGTTCGTAGAATCGGTTTGCAGTAGTGGTACGTGGTCAAAAAGGATGAGGTAGTCTGTAGATGAATGGCGGATTGTGGAAGTGGCGGCGACACTTGAAGAAGTTTTCCCACATACCAAACCCAGTACTCAGTATGTGAGAGGGGAAAAAGGTTCACGATTTTCACAATGAACCTTGTGAGAGCCTCAAATCAGTTTGTTAAATAATATTTCCTATACATAGTAGTACCCAGGAAGGTGGAATTCATTTGTGGATGAAAATTTAATTTCAACAAAGCATCTATCTATAGTTGAGGACGAAAGAATTCATGTGAATGTAGGGACCTACATGTCCATATACAATGTTTAACCTACACATCTATAAACTGTGAGTGGATTTCATTCCAAGAGCAGTGAGCCAAGGAAGAGGAAGACAGTGACCCTTTCCACTGGCATTGAGCTATAGATAGAGGCATAGGGTGTGACCCTTGAAAATTTAGTGGGAAGATCCTCCACCATTTAAAGGTAGTGAGCCTGTGCATAAAAGATCTAGCCCGAACAATATACTCATTTTTTGCTATAAGCCTTAGTGAATTTGGTACATCGGGACACTTCCATGGTATTCTTCCTGGATGCATCCTAGTGAGGGAGAACCATGTAAAAATATCTTTATCATGTTCATGATTTCATATCTATTCATATATTTCTACAGGAGGAAGATAGAATTGTGTTTTTTCTAAAAAAACAAAACTAGATCCAAATGGGAGAAATTTATAATCTATCATACCCTGATTCATCCCCCACTTAGGGTATTCAACCTAGTGAATCTAAAAAATAATATAATTTTTACACCTAAATTATTTTGATGAAAAAAAGTGTTTTCAATTAAAATTCAATATATGATTACTAATCATCAAAACATAACATTTTCAATAAAATTTCTAAAAGTCATTTACTGTAAATTTTTATATACCGCTTCTGAAGAAGAATTTTAATTTTCTTAATATCATATATTATATTTTCAAAATCTATATTTAAAATGGGTGCACCATCAAAATGCAGAAAAATTGATTTTTTTTGAAATTATTTCTTTTCTAAAAAAATGGAACCATTTATTATATCTTCTCTAGAAAATAAAAATGATAAATGTTAAAATTACGTGTAATATATAAAATAGAAAATGTGGTTAATAATATTAATAACCTTTAATTTAATATCTATATGATATATTATATTACATAATAATATATTATAAATATATTATTGTTCATTTAAACTAGGTGTTTCATATAACAGAAGATAACTTCTATTTGTGTGTATCATAATTTGAACATGGTTTTGGATAAAAATAAATAACGATATGAAATTAAATTTATTTATAAATGAAAATATAATACGCTCTCGAGGTGTTACATTCTCCCCTCCATTAATAAATTTCTTCTTCTCAATTTAAACGTGGTATTGAATACTAGATGATTGACATTTCAAAATATATTTTATTAAATATCACATCAGAACCAGATTAATGATAACCCCACATTAAAATAAATAATGGGAAGTATGAAAGTCACTAGAGAAAACAGATAAAAAGGTTCCATGTAGGAAAAATTGTCCTTAAAAAAAATATAACCATCATATTCTAATATAGAGTGATAGAGAACATGGTTAGGGAAAATTTAACAATCACAAAGATATAATTTGATGATGATCAATGATACTATTTGATTCAATAGAAAAGAAATTGTTTGGAAAATAATTGGTTTCAATATCCGTTCTATAGATTTGATGAACAAATTTACCTCATAGAATTATAACATGATGAGTCATAATTATATGACAGGTAGAGTACCATAAATTAACTAATTTATACTTCAAAATAATATTCTCTCTAAATGAAAATAAAATTAAAAAATGTTCTATTTATCTTAATCTTATGGGGTTCTGAAAATGAATATACACCTCATCATTCATACCATTTAAATAAAAAATCAACTTTATAAAAACAAGGAAATCACGTAGGCCAGTATTAGGGGATGTTCCCTTATCATCCATCGATTGCGGGTTCAAATCTCATGGTATTTCCAAACGCGGTGGGTTTTCTCCCGACCTATAGGTTTTCTTTTTTATAAAAATATATTATTATAAATTTATAAAAATAAACATTATAAATGTTCTAATACTATCCATTTGTAAATGTAATATATTCCATGCTTTAGACTTATCCAAAATACTTATGTTGAAACTCACAGTCCAACAATTTATAATGAAAGTCACATAACATAATGGAGAACCTTTTTTGTCACATATGAATCATGTGAATTCATTCATTCTGTATTATCTTAAAACATTGTAATTCCATGGATCACCATAAATCCTAGTTGAATATGTTCTTGATTTTATATTCCTTGCATAAAACATATAAATATTTGATATATATCTTAAATACAAAAAGGGTAAAACTCTAACAATGATGGAATAAACAAATCATTAATTAGTTCCAAGGTAGTCAATAATATCTAATATACATTATCCAAATCAATAATTTCTTTACTCCACCATTAGTATCTCTGTATCATAATCATATTATGTGTTATCCTTCCATGAACCAAATAATTTCCAAAAAATAATAACTTCAATCCATTTCACTTAACTTAGTACCACACAATCACAAATAATTAATGAAATAGTACTATAGTTTAATCCTTTTATACTCCATATTTCTCGTGACAAGTAAATTTCTAACAAAGTATTAAAATAAAATAGTTCTTGAATATGAATATTAATCATTCCACTTCATCTATAGTAGTATCAGAACATTATCTTTATCCCATAGAATCATCTAGGGTATATTCCTTTGACTATTGGGGGATTTATTAACATAGTGTCTCATACCCTTGATGTTGAAAATTTGTACATTGGAAACAATTTTTTTACCCATCAAATCCCAAAACGATGTCCTTTATCTCTACACACACAATAAAATCCAATTCTCTTAAAGCATTATCCAAGGTGATTCATTCCATAGTTATCACATGTGGGAAATCCTTCTTTCCCTTATCACATTTTTAAAACATTTTCTCTACCATCTTCTTCTTCTCTTGCTTCTTTACAAATCCATATGACTCAATGAATTATTTATCTATCTTATTAACACATGATACTACTTCCTCATATGATGAGAAAACATGGGAGATTATTTTACATCGAAATATCGGATTAATACCATGAAACATATGGTCCATCTAACTCTTTGGTTCATTTTCATTGGTGGAGTTCTCATACATTATTCTAAGAACCATTTTGGTAATATGGAATATATTAGATTATCTTTTAATGTTATGTACATTTATAAATCTACATATTTTAAAGAATATAACATAAATTTATGCATCATAAATCCTTGAATAATAAAATTTGGATACTTTTGGGGGCCTCATTACTTTTAAATCCATCGTAATGGTAGGTAAATAAAATATTAATTATCCTATGCATATTCTCCAAGAGTGTCAAACCATGAGCATAGTAAGTCCCATTGTCATGTACTAGGTTACCATGAGCCAATCCTGTAACACCTTGTTAAAATTATTAATCCTTGGAACATATGGTCTAGAACAACATGTACTTATAGTCTCTATACAGGGATTTATTTTCTTGGAATACCCACATAATCTCTAAATTACCCAAATTTTAGAATGTCCCTTAATACATACCTTAAATTTATATCATAGGGTTATGATCTGTAATTAGTTTTTATAAATCAATTTCCAAGGATGTTTCTAAACTTCCTATGATACCAATATAATTCCACAATAGCAGAAGCCCAAATCTAGTGCATTAAATTAATACATTGGCATGATTAAAAGAAATCAAATATTTAAGGACCAATTAGTTTAGAAGTATTGTAAAATAGATTAGATACATGAACATTACATTAAAACATCAAACATAAAATACAACATAAATAATCTGTGGATAAAAAACTATTATCTTAGATTAACCCAGAATGTCAATCATTAAGCATATCATGGTATCTTAGGAAAATATAACATTTTAAATTGGTGAGCTCAGATGCTTAGTAAGGTTTATAAGTACATTAGATGCTTTCATAAAAAATCATAAACATTGAGGGAATGTATAACACTAATACACAAGCCTTATAAAGATAAAAATTAACTAAATAAGGAATGAATAAATAAACTAATTTCATTTAAACATTCTCATGGTTATTACACTAATAAAATAATAACATGTTATATAGTAAAATTATCTCACATTGAGGGAATGCATAATGTCAGATATCATAACCATACCGCCAAGTCCTTGTTCAAAGACCATATATAACCATACAGTCAATGAATTGTTCCAAGACACTAGTTTGTCTACTAAGTCATACTGATGAATCAAGGGCTTATTGGGGGCCCTTTCCATCACATACTATGTGCAATTAATTACTCTTATAAAAAGGGGGAATCAAAACCAACACAAACACTCTTATTAAAACTTGTATTCATAATGTCAATAATTTTACCAAAAACTAAGAATGGTATTCCTATAGAAAATATATAGTGAAACCTATCATAAAATAATTCAAACAATGTGGGAGATTGTATCCAATTAAATAAAACTCAATTAACATTATAATCCAACCACACATGTTAAAATAGATGAAAATGATCTAAATCATTAAATACATCAGAGAGAAATATCCCTTTTTATTTTGAAATCATTTAAAAGTCCCACAATAAAAAAAAATTAATCAAAATAACCTTGTAACCATTTAAGGATAGAATCAAAACATTAAGGCACTATATTGGTAGACATTCCCCTTTCACATAGTACAATTTAAAAAAAATCATTTCCTTAATTTTTTGAAAATGTCATAAAGTACCTCTTTTAGAAAATTTCAGGAATATTTTATAAAGAAAAATTTATAAAAAGATAAACATTGGTAAAAATCAATTTAAAACATTCCCAATAATGTTTTTAAATACATTTTAAGAATAATGGTAATGGATGATAAATATATCCTAGTCGATACATACATACGAACAACCTCGGATAATAAAGAGATTGTAATATTAATTGTTACCTTCTACATTTCTTTAATAGAGGGTTATTGAACATCCTATATAGTGGTATAATAAAGTTATTAAATTGTGAAGGAACCATATCTATATTTATTATATCATATTTTTCTTCTTATATACTATTCGTAATATTATTTTACTATTTCCCTTGTTTCAGATGTTAACTACTTCATCTTCCAATTCCAGTTTTATCATGTTAGTCATGTTTTCTATGAATATGATGTATTTTATTCATGTCTATAATGATATTAAGTTTATAATTATTATTTCTACTCATCATATTAGTTATATAATCATTCTTTAATTATTAATGTGGAGAATGAATCTCATCATGTCGTGGAGATTGTAGGTCGTATGTGCGCATGCGCGACATTGTCATTCATTTGATGGTCAAATGGCATGGAATTGAAGTATATATTAATTATAAAGATTATTAATCATGATATATTAATTATCTACGTCCATTATACTCATCATTATACTCAACGAAAAAAATTATAAATGAAAAATAGTTTTCTCCACGGTGTGGTGATAGTAAGCAGTGTGTATGCATACATGGTGATATTGTTTTTCATATGATGTGAAAAATAGGGAATATGTTTCTAATATAATAATAATAAAATATAATCCTGTATATTATACTAGTGGTATTTTTTTAAAACAACTTAGTAAGAGGAATTAGAATAATAAAATAAATTTAATTGAATTGTTAAAATAATTATCTCTTTTTCGAGTGTCTCTTTTTGATTTGCACAGAAGGACTCCATATGTTGTCTTTATATAAAATTTGTGTCCTATAAAATGATTTTTGGTAATTTATTAGAATAATTGGTCATGTTTTATCCAATCCCATAGACTTTATAGGTGTAAATAAAAGATATGTAGATGTTCTATTTTATAAGAGAGGCTTGTGCTAGTTTTTACTGATCTTAAAATGTTAATTTATTATTAATATATTTTCGGTTTCAAATAACTCAGAAGTGATTTATTTTTATTCTAATATGAGGGTAGTTAATAATCCCTTGATCAAAAGGAAATTATAAATTTTTAGGTAATAAAAGGAAGCTTATCTTTTACATTTAACCCTGGCTCAAACGATTT
This sequence comes from Viscum album, assembly GCA_963277665.1. Lineage (NCBI taxonomy): Eukaryota > Viridiplantae > Streptophyta > Magnoliopsida > Santalales > Viscaceae > Viscum > Viscum album. The sequence goes on along the minus strand of OY728145.1, from coordinate 1,259,827,194 downwards.
AACTATTACTGTGTCTTCTTGTATTTTTACACTATAGGGTTAATATAGTTACTATAAAATGTAAAAGGAACCAATATGGGGTCATTTATAAACCCATTTAAATTATAAATGTTATTTGGTAGAACCTTATAGTTTTATGAATTTTTTATCATTTCATAAAATAGTATTTATTTTCAAATATCATTTATGTCAATTTTAATACAATTCATTACTTTCACTTTTATAAATATAAAAACAACATCATAACTTCTTACCAATACACGAAATAATTCAATAACATGTCTATTTTTTCTATAACATCAGTTTATATCATTATTTAAATCATGTACAATTTATTTTAGTATTTTTAATATCATTTATCATAAATTTCTAGTAATAAAATAATTCATGTTTCACTATTGACTCATCATTAATGTTAATTATAATACCTAAAAAATTATAAATAAATTCCCTTGATGTGGATATATATTTTATTTTTCTAGATACTACTTATAATCAGTTTTATCTCATAGTTATGTATATATTCAAATATGTACACATATAATAAATGAGAGTGTGACATTTTTTCACATTCATCATATTTAGTAATATTCATTTCATATTAAAGAGAAAGGGTCCATTATATAATTTAATTTCAAAAATAGGTGATTAAGGTATAATTTAATCACCCAATAGAACTTTTATATGTATTGGGGTAATTTTAAAATATTGATTTTACCTTTAATTAATTGATATATCCTTGACCGTGGAAATAAAAAATGTCTAAAGGTAATATTCATAATACCAAAAAATAAAAGGAACTAATATAAAGAATTTGGGACCCCTAATTCCAAATATGGAATAAATATTTCAATATTCAAAACTCAAAATATATTGACATTTTTTTAAAATTAATCAATTTTTTAGAATGAGAAATATGTTTTTAAATCTTAAAACACTACAAAAGATTAAAATGTTTTTTCCAAAAACTTATTAGTAAAATGTATGCCAATGAACACTATTATATTAATTTTAAAAAATATATTTTATCTTATACATTAAAACTGTTAATAATATAATTTATCTTCATAAATTTTGTTGATTAATAAAATTGTTTTCTGTTAGAATAATGTATATTTTTACTATTCATTAAAAACTAAAACATATCATCAAAATATCAATAATTTATAAAATGTAAATTATTACATCCACCTAACAATTAAGATGATTAATTTTTTAAGTATAATATTTAAATGTTCGCAAAAATAGATTTAAAAGAGCTGAAACATCTAAACGTAGAAAAACCCCATTTAAAAAATACTTCTTTTATCTGAAAAAGGGAATCAATTCATATATCATGTCTAGAAAATATATAAGATGAATATTATAATTATATGGAATATTAAATTTAAAATTTTCTTAATGCTATTCATAATTGTTAATTTAATTTTAATTTTTTATATTATATTAAATAACCATATATTATTATTAATTTTTTGTTTGGTAAAACTAGGCCTTGAGGGTAATGCTGGACAACTCATTATTGTGTATAGTGTAAAATTAACACGGTGCTACGTAAAAAGAAAGAGATAAAAAATTAAATTTATTTATAAATGAAAATATTATAAAGACTTACGGTGTAAGAGAAATTGTGTAGTCCTAAATAAGTAGATTAATCAATTGAGAAATGATTATGTATTTTTTCGTAAAAACATCTCAAATACCTCTTTGTTAGATTATTCCATAATTCTTTAAGAAAATTAATTCAATTCATTATACATTATTTTTTATTTTTCTTAATTTTCATTGATTATTTGTTTAAAGAATATTCTAAAGAAAAATTTAATGAATTTATTTTAATAAACTTTTCAAAGATGTTGCTAAAAAATTAGTAGTGGGTTACCTTGCTAAAAAAATTAAATATTATTTAAAATATTATTTTTAAGTGATTTTTAAATTTTTTGAAAAAGAAAATAAAAAAATTTAATTTGAACACTAAACTAATATGATTTAATCTAACCAACCCTTTCCTAGTGGGGTGAAGGACACCAAATAACATATCCCAATTGTTGTCCTAGTCAACCAAATTCAACCACTAATCTAATTCAAATACATGTCCAGTCAATATAATCCCACCACCCACCCCAACCCAAACCATGTCCTTTGAAAATTACATTATATATAAATGCTTCATGATTTTGAACCCAAAACATATTCCTCATATTCTATGGCCTTACCCATTATATAAGATTGTTATCTCATAATTATATAGAAATAGTAGGTAATTTGAATATATATGTATACATACAATAAAATTCATGAAAATATAAAGTATCTAAACAAACACAGTCACACACAAACATATATATTATAAATATATGATATAAAAAACACAAATAAATAACTGAAAATACATATAAACACATATATTTATATATTTAAATAATTATATATAAATATGTGAATATATATATATAATATTTAATACATGATAATTTAATGAAGTACAAATAAACACAAACACATATATATACATTAATATAAATACAATTAAATTTATTTAAATATTTATATATAAATATAAATATATAAAAATATATAAATACAATTACAAATAATATCTAAAATAGTATATAAATATAAATAAATTTAGGGAAATGTGTATATATATATAAGAACATCTAAATATACAAATGTTTATATACCATTACATATATATATATATCGAAATAATATATATATATATATTGACATAAATGAAAATAAACACACACACACACATACAGATTTATTTAATTATAATTATAGAATTTAATATATATATATATACCCACATAGTATAAAAAATTATTTATAAAAAAATTTGAGATCATATAAATATATTTAATAAAATGAAATTTTGTATAAATTTACATAGTTATGTTTTTAAATGTTCTTGAGATTATATGAATTGGAAAAACCACACACAATCATCAATAATTATTGGCCAGACAAACCCCCCTCCAAGGGTTCAACAATGGAATAACTAGTCAATTTTAATTTATATCCCATGTTCTACATTATATGAGCCTAAAAACCACTTCACATTGAAGAAAAACTCCATTACTACATCTAATAGGTGCCAAAAAATAATATATTTGAATTTTGTTGACTCTCATGGGTTGGAACCATATCCCCATGGAAATAAACACATAAATATGTAAATAGATACATACATAAAAACATTTAACATTTAATTTTATTGAATACAATTCCATTATTCCAATGCATCCCATGTGGGTTCCCATTTATTGAAGTCCTTTATCATGGATATTGAAATTACCAAAAGGGATTTTTCAAATCTCTTTAGCATTAATCAACAGCTAAAAAGTCATATATAAAGACACTGTGATGGTATGGGATGTATGAAAATATCACATACTATTATTTCCATTAGAATATATCCATAGTGTAAGAAATTATTAATAGAATAAAAAAGAACCCCTTGATCCCTCAATTTCGACCACAAGAATGATTTTTCAAGGGAAAAATCAGGTGACATCTTAGTTGATGGAATATATGGAAGGGACTTTGATGTTTCCGTCTTTGGTTCACCGCATTAATTATTCCCTTTAATTGAGTGCCCAAAATTTCCCTAAAACCATTTATGAAACTCTTTATCTATAATCAATTAACTTTTTATCATGCCTAGTGACACTACAATGGATATTTATAAAAAATAATAAAATTAACAACTGTATCCATTGTCATGTCAACATAGTATAATTAACTAATCAGGTAATGATGGAGAACCACAAGAACCACCAATTTTAGGACCATGTATGAATATTGAATGAGAATGATTTGAAAATTTCTATATGAATGTAATATACAACCAATCCTCATATGCTTCCCACCTTGGTTCCTATTTCACCAAGGTCCTCTAGTTAGGAAAACTAAGCTAATCAAAAGATAATACACTCTCTATTTATCCTAAATAAAAAATGTACAATGTCATGTATAAAATAATCATGAAGTGTTTGGACATAAAACCTCACAATGAACCTTGATTTATATTATTTCATAACCACAATATTGAAAATTAATATTAAGTTATATGGAGAATCCCTAAGAACACATTTTTTAGGATAATGTATAATGTCTTGAGGAGAGAAACTCATAAAATTATACATAAAAGGAGTCTACTAATATACCTCATATGTTTCCATCAAAGTGCATCAGTTTAATTTTTACATTAAATAAATTATTGAAATTTCCGAAATATTTTTTTATACCCCCATTATTGAATCAATCTACTACATATTCATGTATAATGGGACAATGATTGTTCTGGATGAGTGAGTATAATTAGAACCATGAAATTCCTTATCTTGTGACCGTTGTATATCAAATTAATAAAGGTAATGTTATGAAACCCCTAAACTTATCATTTTTATTAGAAAGTACAATATAAAAATTGAATTACTCAAAAATATATGATTTTTTAGAATCTACTCATATACCTCCCATCTATCCAACCTAGGCACTAAATTCACTAAATTCCATTAATTAGGATAAATATATTCCCAAAGAAAATCTGACACCCTTTATCCCAAATCAATATCCTACAACGTATTATTTATTTGTTTTTTGATTGTCCTAGATAACTGATATTAAAGGTAATAAGGATTTCTATTATCATAATCCCACATTATAATATAATTATAATAAAAATATTTAGATCCCCATATCACTCTTTATTAAAGACTATGTATGATTCTTTGAGGATATAACCTAGGAAACATATACACATTAAAAATATATTCTTATTTCTTTAATGCATCACTATAGAGAAACATTTTCACTTGGCTCTTGTAATTGAGCTAAATAAAATTCATAAATGAATTCACCAAAACACTTTATCCCATGTCAACCACCTACTCTGCCACATCTAAGGGTACCATGTAGGTATTAGACCCAAAACTATTAGAGGATACATGATTAACCATGTCACGTGAACATGGTATAACTAATTTATAATGAAATGATGGAGAATCCCTATACACTCATTGTTATGATAAAGTAAGTTGTGTAGATGAGATAGCCTCACCAATATTTGAGAATATTAAATACATTCCAATTCATCCAAATATTTCCACCTGAGAGCCATATAATACCAAGATAATTAATAAAGAAAAATAAATTATGAATAAATTTCATCCTCTCAATTTAAACATGGGATTGAAAACTAGGTGTTTGACATTTCAAAATATCTTCAATGAAATATCACATCAAAATTGGATTAATGATACCCCAAAATTAAAATAAATAAAGGGAAGTATGAACGTCACTAGGGAAAATAGATATAAAGGCTCCATGTAAGAAAACATTGACATGTAAGAAAAATATTACCATCATGTTCTGATGGAGAGTGATAGAGAACATGGTTAGGATAAATTTAACATTCACAATGGTACAATTTGATGACGGTTGAAGATACTTTTTGATTCATCAGAAATGAAATTGTTTGGAAAATAATTGGTTTTAATATCCTTTTAATAGATTTGATGAAAAAATTTACCTCATCGAATTTTAATATGATTAATCAAACTTATTTGATAGGTAGAGTTACATCAATTAACTAATTTATACTTCAAAATCATATTATATCCAAATTATAATAAAATTAAAAAGAAATTATATTTATCTTAATTGTATATGGTTCTGAAAATATACTTAAACCTAATTATTCATACCATTTAAATAAAAAAACTACGTTATAAAAACTAGGAAATCATGTAGGCCAGTAGTAGGGGATGCCCCCTTGTCATCCATCGATTACAGGTTCAACTCTCATGGTCTTTCAACATGCGATGGGTTGTCACCCAACCTACATGTTTTCTTTTTCATAAAAATATAGTATTATAAATTTCTAAAAATAAATTTTTTGAATGTTCTAATACTATCCAATGGTAAATGTAATATATTTCATCCATGAGACTTATCCAAAATACTTATGTCTAAAATTAGTGTCCAAAAATTTATAATGAAGGTCACATAAAATAATGGAGAACCTTTTTTTCACATATGAAACATGAGAATTCTTTCATCATGTATTCTTTTAAAACATGGTAATACCATGAATTATCATAAATCCTAATTGAATATATCCTTGATTCTTTATTCCTTGCATAAAACATATAAATATTTGATATACATCTTAATTAAAATAATGGTAAAGACTCTAACAATGATGGAATAAAAAATTCATTAATCAGTTCCAAGGTAGTAAATAATATCTAATATACATTATCCAAATCAAAAATTTCATTACACCAACATCAGTATCTCTGTATCATAATCGTATTATGTGTTATCTTTCCATCAACCACATAATTTCCTGAAAATAATAACTTCAATCCCTGTCACATAACATAGTACCAGACGATCACAAATCCTTAATGAAATAGTACGACAGTTTAATCCTTTTATACTCCATATTTTTTATGATGAGTTAATTTCTAATAAAGTATTCAAATAAAATAGTTCTTGAATATGAATATTAATCATTCCACTTCATCTACATTAGTATCATAGCATGGTCATTATCACATAGAATCATCTAGGGTATATTCCTTTGACGAGTGGGGGAATTTATTAACATAGTGTCCCATACCCTTGAAGTTGAAATTTTTTACATTTGAAACCATTTTTTTACCCTTTAAATACCAAAATTATGTCCTTTATATCTACACATATAAGAAAATACAATTCCCTTAAAACATTTACCAATGTGATTCTTTCCATAGTTATCACATGTAGGAAATCCTTATTTCCCTTATCACCCTTATCCAACATTTTCTCTATCATCCTCTTCTTCTCTTGCTTCCCTGCTAATCCATAGGACTTAGAGAATTATTAATCTATCTTATTAACACATGATAATATATCCTCATATAATGATAATACATGGGAGATTATTTTCCATCAAAATATTTGATTAATACCATAAAACATATGGTCCACCTAACTATTTGGTTTATATTCATTGGTGGAGTTCTCATACATTCTTCTAGGAACCATTTTTGTAATATGGGATAAATTAGATTATATTTTAATGTTATGTACTTTTATAACTCTACATATGGTGTAGAACTGAATATAAATTTACGCATTGTAAATCCTTGAATCATAAAATTTGGATACTTAGGAGGCATCAATACTTTTAAATCCATTGTAATGGTAGGTAAATAAAATATTAATTAACCTATGCATATTCTCCAGGAGTGACAAATAATGAGTATAAATGGTCTCATTGTCATGTACTATGTTACCCTGAGCCAATCTTGTAACACCTTGTTAAAATTATTAACACTAGGAACATATGTTCTAGAACAACATGTACTTGTAGTATCTATAAAAGGATGTATTTTCTAGGAATACCCACATAATCTCTACATTTCCCAAATTTTATAATGTCCCTTAATACATACCCTAAATGTCTATCATAGGGTTATGACCTCTAATCAATTTTTATAAATCTATTTCCAATGATTTTTCTAAACTTCTGATGATACCAATATAATTCCCCAACCATAGAAGCCATAATATAGTGCATTATATTAATATATTGTCATGATTAAAAGAAATAAAATCTTTAAGGACCAATTAGTTTAGCACTATTGGAAAATAGATTAGATACATGAACATTAAACTAAAATTTATAACATAAAATACAACATAGATAATATGTTGATATTATCTTAGATTAACCCTCAATATCAATCATAAATCATATCATGGCATCTTAAGAAAATATTACATTTTAAATTGGTGAGCTCATATGCTTAGTAAGTTTTATAAATACATTACAAGCTTTCATAAATATTCATAACTGTTGAATGAAAGTATAAAAATAATACACAAGCTTTATATAGATAAAAATGAACGAAATATGGAAACAATAAATAAACTAATTCCATTTAAACATTATCATGGATATTATACAACTCAAATAATAACATTTAATATAGTAAAATTATCTCATATTGAGGGACTGCATAATGTCAGACATCATAACCATACCGTCAATGACTTGTTCATAGACCATATATAACCATACAGTCAATGACATGTTCCAAGACACAAGTTTGTCTCATAATTCCTACCTATGAATCTAGGGGTTATATAGGGACCTTCCCATCACATACTATGTCCAATTCATTCCTCTTATAAAAAAGGGGAAACAAAACCAAGACAAACACTCTTATCAAAACTAGTATTCATAATGCCGTCAATTTAACCAAAAACCAGAAATGGAATTCCTATAGAACATATATAGTGTAACATATCATAAAATAATTAATACAATATAGGAGATTGTATCCAATTAAAGAAACCTCAATTAACAATATAATCCAACCACACGTGCTAAAATAGATGAAAATGTTCTAAATCATGAAATACATATGTGAGAAATATCCCTTTTTATTTTGAAATCATTTAAATGTCACACATTAAAAACAATTGAATCAAAATAACCTTGTAACCATGTAAGGAAAACATCAAAATTTTAAGGCACCATATTGGTCGAAAATTTCCTTTCACGTAGTATAATTTAGAAAAATCATTACCTTAATTTTTTGAAAATGTCATAAAGTACCTCGTTTAGAAAATGGCAGAATGATTTTATTCAGAAAGATTTATTAAAAGGTAAACATTGGTGCAAATGAATTTCCAACATTTCCAATAATTTATTTTAATACATTTTAAGTATCATTGGAATTGATGATAAAGATATCCTAGTCGATACTTACATAATAAACCCACGAATAATAATGAGATTGTAATATTAATTTTTACCTTATTTTGAACCTCCAATATAGTGGTATAATCAAGTTATTAAATTTTTAATAAACCATATATATATTTATTATAACATATTTTTTCTTCTTATATACTATTTGTAATATTATTTTAGTATTACCATTGTTTCAGGTGTTAACAGCTTCGTCTTCCAATTCCAATTTGAACATGTTAGTCATGTTTTCTATCAATACGATGTATTTTATTCATATCTATAATGATATTAAGTTTATAATTATTATTTCTACTCATCTTGTTAGTTATATAATCGTTAATTAATGGTTAACATAGAGAATGAATCTCATTATGTTAAGGAGATGGTATGCCGTATGTCCACATGCGTGACATTGTCATTCATTTGATGGTTAAATGGCAAGGAATTAAAGGATATATTAATTAAAAAGATTATTAATCATGATATAATCATTATCTAAATCAATTATACTCATCATTATACTCGCTGAAATAAATTATAAATGAAAAATAGTTTTCGCCACGGTGTGGTGACGGTAATATGTGCGTATGCATGCATGGTGATATTGTTTTTCATAGGATGTAAAAAATAGGGAATATGGTTGTACCATAACAATAATAAAATATAATATTGTATATAATACTATTAATATTATTTTTTTTGTAAACAACATAGTAAGAAGAATTAGAATAAGAAAATATATTTTATGGAATTGGTAAAACCATTATCTCTTTTTTGAGTGTCTCCATTTGACTTCCACAAAAGGACTCCATATGTTGACTTTATAACCAAATTGTGGCCTCTACGATGATTTTAGGGAATTTATTAGTATAATTGGCTAGGGTTTTTCCAATCCCAAAAAATTTATAGCTGTAAATTGAAGATAAGGATATGTTCTCTTTTATAAGAGAGCCATGGGATAGTTTTCACTGATATTAAAATATTAATATATTTTTAATTTATTTTTGGTTTCAAATTGCTCATAAGTGATTTATTTTTCTTCTAATATAAGGATGGTTAACAATCCCTTCAACAAATAAAAATTATAAATTTTTAGGTAATGAAAGGAAGCTTATCTTTTTTATTTAACCCTTTGTTAAACGGTTTAACTATTATTGTGTCTTCTTGTATTTTTACACTATAGGGATAATAAAGTTACTATAAAATGTAAAAAAGAACCAATATTGGGTCATTTATTAACTCATTTACATAATAAATGTCATTTGGTCGAACCTTATAGTTTTATGAATTTTATATCATTTAAAAAATAGTATTTATTTTAAAATATCATTTATGTTAATTTTAATACTATTCATTACTTTCATTTTTAAAAATATAAAAACAACATCATAAGTTCTTACCAATACATAAAATATTTCACTAACATGTATATTTTTTCTATAACCTCAATTAATATCATTAATTAAATCTTGTAAAATTTATTTTAATATTTTTACTATCATTAATCTTAAATTTCTAGTAATAAATTAATTCATGCAAAACTATTGATTCATCATTAATGGTAATTATAAAACCTATAAAAATTATAAATAAATGTCTTTGATGTGGATATATATTTTATTTTTCTATATAATACTTATAATCACTTTTACATCACAGTTATGTATATATTAAAATTTTTATACATATAATAAATGAGAGTGTGAAATTTTTTCACATTCATTATATTTAATAATATTTATTTCATGTTAAAGAGAATGGGTCCATTATATAATTTAATTTAAAATAATAGGTGATTCAGGTATAATTTAATCATCCAATAGAACTTTTATATGTATTGGGGTAATTTTAAAATATTACATTTACCTTTAATTAATTGATATACCCTTGACCGTGGAAATAAAAAATGTCTAATGTTAATATTCATAATACCCAAAAATAAAAGGGAAAAATTTAAATAATTTGGAACCAATAATTCCATATATGGATTAAATGTTTTAAAATTCAAAACACAATATTTATTGAAATTATTTTAAAATTGATCCAATTTTTAGAATGAAAAATGTGCATTTAAATGTTAAAACACTATAAAGGATTAAAATGTTTTTTCCTCAAAATTAATAGTAAAATGTATGCTAATGAACACTATTATATTAATTAGTAAAAATATAACATATTTTATACTTTGGAACTGTTAAATTATATATTTTATCTGCATAATTTTTTTGATTAATAAAATTAATTTCTATTAAAATAATGTATATTTTTACTATTCATTAAACCCTAATTCATATCATAAAAATATCAATAATTCATAAAAATTAAATTATTACATCCCCCTAAAAATTAAGATGATTATTTTTTAAAATATAATATATTAATGTTCCCAAAAATAGATTTAAATTAGGTGCAACATCAAAAGGAAGCAAAAACCCATTTAAAAAAAAATACATCCTTTATCTGAAAGATGGAATCAATTCGTATATCATGTCTAGGAAATATATATGATGAATATTATAATTATATGGAATATTAAATTTATAATTTTTTTAATACTATTCATAACTATTAATTTAATGGTTAGGTTTTATGTTATATTAAATAACCAGATATTATTATTATTTATTTGTTTGGTAAAACTAGGCCTTGTGTGTCATGCATGACAACTATTTATTGTTTATAATGTAAGACTAACACGGTGTTGGGTAAAAATAAAGAGATAAACAAAATTAAATTTATTTATAAATGAAAATATTATAAAGTCTTAGGATTTAATAGAAATTTTCAAGTCGTAAAGAAGTAGACTAATCTATTGAGAAATGATTTTGGATTTTTTCTTATAACCATCTCAAATACATCAATGCTAGATTATTCCACAATTCTTTTAAAAAATTAATTCAATTCATGAAACATTATTATTTATTTTTCTTAATTTTTAGTGATTATTTGTTTAATGATGTTTCTAAAGAAAAATTTATTGAATTTATTTAAAAGAACATTTCAGAGATCTGGAAAAAAATTAGTAGTGGGTTACCTTGCTAAAAAAATTAATGAAAATTTAAAATATTATTTTTTAGTGATTTTTACATTTTCTGAAAAAGAAAATAAAAAATAATAATTTGACCATGAAACTAATTTAATTTAATCTAACCAACCCCTAGCCTAGTGGGGCGAAGGACACAAACTAACATATCCCAATCCATGTCCTAGTCAACCAAACTCAACCACCAATCCAATCCCAATACGTGTTCAGCCAACATAATCCCACCACCCACCCCAACCCAAAACATGTCCTATGAAAATTCCATTATATATAAATGCTTCATGATTTTGAACACAAAACCTTTTCCTCATATTCCAATGACCATACCATTTATATAATATTTTTATCTAATAGTTAAGTATAAATAATAGGTAATTTGAATATATATGTATACATACATTAAAAATCATGAAAATATAAATTATCTAAACACACACACACACACACACACATATATATATATATATTATAAATATATGATATAAATAAACACAAATAAATAAAAAGAAATACATATAAGCACATATATTAATATATTTAAATAATTATATATAAATATGTGAATATATGTGTTTAATATTTAATACATGATAATTTAATGAAGTACAAATAAACACAAACACATATATATACATTAATATAAATACATTTAAATTTATTTAAATATTTATATATACATATAAATATATAAAAATGTATAAATACAATTACTTATAATATCTAAAACAATATATAATTATAAAAAATTTAAAGAAATATGTATATATATATAAGAACATCTAAATATAAAAAAAATTATATACCACTACGTATATATATTGACATTAATGTAAATAAACACACACACACATATATGTAATTATAACTATAGACATTAATATATACACACACACATATATATATATATACCCACATATTTTAAAAAACTATTTATAAAAAAACATAAGATCATAACAACGTATTTAATAAAATATGATTTTGTATAAATTTACATAATTATGATTTTTAATGTTCTCAAGATTATATGAATTGCAAAAACCTCACACAATCATCAGTAATAAAAGACCAGACAAACCCCCCCTCTAAGGGTTCAACAACAACACAACTAGTCAATTTTAATTTTTAGCCCATGTTCTACATTATATGAGCCTAACAACCCCTTCATTTAGAAGCACAACTCCATTAGTACATCTAATAAGTTCCAGAAAATAATATATCATAATTTGGTTGACTCTCAGGGGTTGAACCCATATCCCCATTGAAATACACACATAAATACAAAAATACATACATACATAAAAACATTTAACATTTAATTTTAAGGAATACAATTCCATCATTCCAATGCATCCTATCTGGGTTCTCATTTATTGAAGTCCTTTATCATGTATACTGAAATTACAAAAAGGGATTTTTCAAATATCTTTACAACGAATCCATAGCTACAAAGTCACATATAAAGACACCATGATGGTCTTAGATGTATGAAAATATCATACACTATTATTTTCTTTAGAATATAACTAATGTGTAAGAAATTAAAAATGGAATTAAAAAGAACCCCTTGATCCCTCAATTTAAACAACAAGAATGATTTGTCAAGGAAACATATCAGGTAATATCTTATTCGATGAAATATATGGAAGGGCCTATGATGTTTCCCTCTTTGGTTCAACCCTTTAATTAGAGCCTTTAATGGAGTGAAAGAAATTTCCCTAAAACCATTTATGAAACTATTTAACAACAATTAATTAACTTTTTTCATGCCTAATGACACTACAATGGATATTTATAAAAAATAATAAAATTAACAATTGTATCCATAGTCACATCAACATAGTATAATTAACTATTTAGGTAATGATGGAGAACCATAGGAACCACCAATTTGAGGACCATGTATGAATATTGGATGGGAATGGTTTGAAAATTTTTATGTGAATTTATTGTACACCCAATCCTGATATGCTTCCCACCGAGGTTCCTATTTCACCAAGGTCCTCAAGTTAGGAAAAATAAGCTAATCTGAAGATAATTCATTCAATATTTATCCGAAATCAAACATGTACAAAGTCATGTATAAAATAACCATGAAGTGTTTGGACATACAACCTCACAATGAACCTTGATTTATATTCTTTCCTAACCACAATATTGATAATTAATAATATATTATATGAAGAATCCCTAGGAACCTTTTTTTTAGGACAATGTACAATGTCTTGAGAAGAGAAACTCATAAAATTATACATAAAAGGAGTATATTAGAATACCTCCCATGTTTCCATCCAAGTGCATCAGTTTAATTTTTACAATAAATAAATTATTGAAATTTCCCAGAAATACTTTTTTATACCCCCGTTATTGAATTAATCTGCTACATATTCATGTCTAATGGGACTATGATTGTTCTGGAAGAATGAGCACAATTAGAACCATGAAATTATTTATCATGTGAACATAGTATATCAAATTAATAAAGGTAATGTTATGAAACCCATGAACATATCATTTTTTTAGAAAGTACAATATAAAAAGGGAATTGCTCGGAAATATATGATTTTATAGAATCTACTCTTATACCTCTCATTCATCCCACCTAGGCACTAAATTCATAGAATTCCATTAATTAGGATAAATAAATTCCCAAAGAAAATATGACATCCCTTATCCCAAATAAATATCCTCCAACTTATTATTTATTGGTTGGTTGATTGTCCTAGATGACCGATATTAAAGGTAATCAGGATTTCCATTATCATAATTCCACATTATAACATAATAGTAATGGAAATATTTAGATCCCCATAGCACTCTTTTTAAAGTCTAGGTATGATGCATGGAGGATATAACCTTGGAAACATTTAAATATTTAAAATATATTCCCATTCCTCCCATACATCACTATAGAAAAACATGATCACTTGGGTCTTGTAATTTAGCTAAATGAAATTCATAAAATAATTCTCCAAAACACATTATCCAATGTCAACCAACTACTCTGTCACATCTAAAGGTACCATGTAGGTATTGGACCCCAAACTGTTACAGGAAACATGATTAACCATTTCATATGAACATGGTATAACTACATTATAATGGAATGATGCAGAATCCTTATACAATCATTGTAATGATAAAGTAAGATGTGTAGATGAGATAGCCTCGTTACTATTTGAGATTATGAAATACATACCAATTCACCCAAATATTTCCACCTAAGTGCCATATAATCTCAGGATCATTAATAAAGAAAAATAAAGTATGGATAATTCCTTATCAACATCATTTTTCTTGAATAAACCCACTATTATGTTACATATATCTAGAAATTTCATAAAACTTAAACCCACATTAATATCCCACAATACCAATAAACATTAGTTAAATATCATGGGAATCTTACTATGTATAATCCATGGTCCTTGAAACATTGATGATATCATCTATGTTCCTAATAATGATCCACAAACACCATCAGCCACTTACTAGGTAAATAAGGCCATCTTAAACAAAGAAGATATAACATCTATACAATTAAAATACTTAGAAAAAATTATATTTCATGCTCTTCTAAGCCTCATTTAACCTAGAAAGGGTGTACAACCCCCTAATACAAATGAATATTTACTAATAAATGTTTGATTATTATTAAATGATTAATAATTAATAAATTAAAAATAACTATTAATTAGAAATTGATTAAAAAAAATAATTAGAAAATAATTATAGTAAAAAGTTAATAATTAATTAAAATTTTAAATAATAATTTATGATAGGTAAAAATGTTAAATATTAAATATTAAATATTAAATAAATAATTCCTATCCTGTTTTTTAATAGATAATCATTAAAATTAAAAACTAAATATAAATATATATATATATATATATATATTAGTGGTGGTTTTTAAATAAAGCACAATGTGTTTGTGAATATTTCTTCTAAATTTATTTTTAAAATAAAAGCAAATATTCAGTAGTTGTTATGAAAATTCCCATAAATAAAATGAAACTAAATATATAAATCCTTAATTTGTATTCTGAAAAACCTCAATCAAAGAAGTGTTATACAGTTCAGATACAATCCTTGCACCACAATATTTTTTAAAAGGAGAATCAATATCCAAATTATGTGGTAATGTATCAATAAACTTATAAAACATAAAAGATTTGATCAATGTAAAAAAACTAAAAAATAATATTTCTCTAATTCTAATTTGGGTAATAATTGAAAATTTCATCCACATAGATTGCATCATTCTCTTTGGCGATAAGGATTGAATTTGCTCATCCATTCTCTATTTGATTTGGGAGATATTTTATGTTGGTTATTAAATTTTCCATTTGGTTGGTGTATTTATTTAATAATTACCAAAATCCATATACCTAATGAATTTAAATTTTGTAAGTTATTTCGATGGATATTTCTCCTCCTCTATTTTTTTAGAATATGCTTCAGGTATCATCAATGAAAATGTACATGATTAAATACTCTTCCACAATTTCATATTTTTCACACCCCTTTCTGAAAATTTCATGGTATATTTTTCCCATTCTCATGGAATGTTGGAAGTTGAATATTCATTCCTTTATGAGATTTATCATTCAAGATTCCATGAAACTCTATTTTCTGTTTCTTATCAATAAAGCTTTGACTGTAATGAGATTACATGATTTCATTTTTCCACAAAAGAGTACATTGAGAAATATCACAATATCCACAAAAGTCCCTAATCAATAATTCTTTGAAGAGAATTGTTTTTAAGGCAAAAAAGAATCAATCAATTCAAATATGTAGATTACTATTATAAATAAAGGACTTTGTTTCATGTATATGGAATTTTAAATAGTAGGATCTTATTTATATTATTCATTTTTAGTCTCTAAGAATTAATAATATAATTTTTTGTAAATATTTCTTGGAAAATAAATATTTGATAATATTTTAGAAAACAATATTCATTTCATAATGTCAATTTCATCATTTTTCCTTTTTTTTAACTAATGGTCACAGGTGGCCCACATTTCCAATTAATAATATATAAAACTACAATTTAATTCTTTAAAAATTTATTATTTTTAAAAATATAATTATTTATATTATTCAATTAAACATTAATTTTTTGGTTTTAAATTTTCAGTAATGGATGTTGGTCTATAATAGATGAAAGACTATATAACGAGTTGTTCCATTAGTAATTATTTGTTGATATTATCATTATTTTACAAGTGATTTGTAGCGTGAGATAGTATTAAAAGAAAATTGAATATTTGTATTATAAAATCCTCCATCCAATTAAAATTTAATTTGAGAAAAATATTGTTTCATTCATTTTTCACTTGATTTCTTATAATTCTAACAATTTTGAAAAAAATGGATTAAATGATTAATAAATAGAAATTCCATATGAAATTTAATATGACCTAACTTTTGAATATGAAAAATCAATCCAATGATGTATTATTCTACAAAACATTCATTAAAACCTATTATAATTTCAATTGAACCATTGTTTCATTACATTTTATTATATTATTTTTCATAATATAGTAAAAAATGTGAACTAATCCCCACTCTGATACCAAATATGATGACCAAAAAATTAAATATATATTTTATATCAATTTATATACATATATATATTACATATCATAAATAAAACACACTAATAGAACCCAAAGTATAATTTTTTAATTTGATAATAAACTAATAGTTTTATTATAAAACCCATCAAGTGTTTCCATAATAAATGTTTCTCACACATGATTCCATTTTCGATATATGATGCATAATATTATTCTTTATTAATTTGTGAAAGGGAAATATTAAAAAAGTGTGAGGTCATAAGCTCCATAGG
This sequence comes from Viscum album, assembly GCA_963277665.1. Taxonomy (NCBI): domain Eukaryota; kingdom Viridiplantae; phylum Streptophyta; class Magnoliopsida; order Santalales; family Viscaceae; genus Viscum; species Viscum album. Next base: position 1,259,809,533 of record OY728145.1, on the reverse strand, counting down.
TGAAAAAATGGCATTAATTCACAGATGATAAGATTAAAATCATGTGATAGAATGAACAGGAGAGAAATTGAATGATTAAATAAATGAGACCATGAAATGATAACATGCATGATTGTATAGTAATATATCATGGAATTTATAATTTGAACTAAAATAGAATTCTCAGGAATGAATAACATACACCATGGCATAAGATCTTGTAATTAGTAATCATGAAATATGGAAACAAAGAATAGGAATTCAGAACATTCATAAGAATAACAAACATAACATATTTCATATTTAACCACTATGAGTACTATAAAATAAAGGATGATTCTAACTTCCTCATTTTTATACATATCAAATTAGATTATGATAAACTCACATGTCTTATAACCTTGAATACTAGAAAACCCACCCATATAATATAACATTAAATCACATGAGATATTTACATTACCCAATGTGTTGGAGGGTTTTAAAATTCCGTGCGCACACATCATATAATGAAATATCTATATATATTTATACCATATAAAATCAATCAAAGTACAGCTAAAAATACAGTCAGATTAACTAGTGGAATGAAAATAGTTTACATAATATTTTCATTTGATATCATATATTAAGTAATCATGAATATGAAAAAAAATATTACATTAAATTTAATCACATCAATGAAATAAATTGAGAGTGAACATGGAGAGTGATTCGTTAATGATATCAAATTTCTATTCAAGATGGGACATTGAAAATAAATTAATAAAATTGAAGATAAGTAATGAAAATATTATTAATTATGTTTTAATAGTATTTCCCTGAATACAAAGATATACATAACATTGAAAATCATTACGAAAAGGAAAAAACCCATTTTAATAATTAGATCAACAATAAATGCGCCAACAATGGAGACATAAAATTAAATAACAGTAATGTCAAATAAACATGGGATGCAAATATTATATTATTGGGAAGTTTAAGTAAATCATTTTTAATCATTTTTATTTATATTAAGTAACCCATATTGATACAAACAATAAAAAGTAAATATATTTTTCCAATAAGGGTACATCTATTAGTAAAATTAAATTTTCATTTGGTAATGATTTATACCCAAAAAATTGTCCCATCCCGAAATTGTTGGTAAATACACTGTCTCATAATATTATTGTGACTAATATAATATTTCTATTCAAAATTTAATAATATGAATAGATAAAATATATATTGGTCAAAATGTCTCACAACAGTTTAAGAAGCCAAAATTTTCAATTGTTAATGATATCAAAATTTACCATTCAATTTATTATATGAAATATAAATTATTAATAATAATTTGTAAATTGTATTTTGAATAAAATATTATATGTGGGATTTCCATCATTAATTGAAAAAATAGAAATTATACATATTTATATAATTATATATATATATTAGATTATAGTTAATATATATCCATTCTAAAATTATGTTATATGAACATGTTCAAATTTTAAATGATGGTGTAAGAAAAATGTTTCAAATTTGTTTAAAAGTATTAAAACTCCTTGGATCATTAAATGAAACTGCAAACTCCAATACATAATTTTTCAATCCATGTTTTTAAATAGAGGAGGGTCCATGCATAGATTAATCATTTAACTCTCTATGATGACATGCTATTTATGCAAGTTCTATGTCATGAAACCCCCTCCCATGAGTCTCCACTTTAGAATATTCTACTCATGCAACTTCCATGATGCAATAACACCACCAGGACATGCTAGGCATGCTTGTATTGATGCTACCACATTATAAATTTTGATGTTAAGGCATAATATTTTCCTCACTATAAATAAAACCACATGTAATGGCTTTAATTCCATTTTCAACATAAATTCTTGATAAATAATTCCTCTTTGTGAAAAATGAGTTAATAATCATAAATAATTATTGATAAACAAACATCTAACAATCTGAAAAAAAGAAATATGAATAAGTAATTTATTTTTGTTTCCCAAATGGTAGTATGAAATGAGAATAAAAATAAGTGAGTAAAGTAAAAAAAATAAATGAAACAAGAAAAAAATGAAAATGGAATAATAAAAAACCATACAGTTAAAGTTATTAATTATATAAATGTATCAGCCTTGATTCACGTATATCACCATCAATTATTCTTCTTACTGTAGAATAATAATATCTTCACAACTTAGAGACCTGTAAAATGGTATTTCATGGCCTATAGATACCTCAATATAGAAAAATATATTAGAATAATGATCAGAAGTATATTAACGAATATGTGATATGTATACGGATGAATGAAATGGAATGACGAATGACCTAACTTATGAAATATATTTTGAATAAAAATAATGAATTAAAATGATCAGAAATAGCTTGTTAATCAATTAAACCGATCCTTCCTTTCATTAAAATTATTCCTCCCTCTTAATCAATAAAAATTATGATATAAAATCACTTATTATTTATATCACTATGATAAAGGTATTAAATCATTTATTTTGATCATAATGAGGGAAATTAGATCCAATGAGATCTGACCAGTTCATCAAGAAATTTCTATATCAAAGAATCAAATAAAGCTCATTATTATCAAGCCTTATTATAGTGAACTTAATATTTCCATCATGATTTATGTTACCTTTAACTTTACACAAATGTTAAGATCTCTTTACATAGAATGTTAATTTTATAAATTAGTTGGAAAGATGATGATATCATAAATAGAATATGTATAAAGTCTAGACAAGAAAAATAGTCATTTTCTCGAACAAACAAAAAATAGATATTTAAAACCAAGAAATCTATCTAAATCATCAAAAGTGTTTTCAAGAGAATTGTCTCTATCAAGATATATAGAAATTATAAAAAACGTAGATATTATTGTGTGAGGGAAGATAAACCATGACCCAACATGTGTAGGTGAACATAAACATCACAACCTTTAAAATAACATCAGAAGATAATAAATTTTATATAATGAAGTAGTAATAACAAAAAGATAAAACCAAAGAAAATTATTTTCCAACATGTCCCAAAGATGTAATGGTTTCATAACTACTCTACATCATATTTAACAATCCATTATTAAATGGACACAACTATCATTTACTGAAAAATTGAGTTCACATACCATTAATTTCTATCTAATATTAGCTTCCACCACTGTTAAATTTTATTCACTCAATAAAAACATTAGAGACCTACATATACATAGAAGTAAATCAAGATAAGAAACATCTTAATAAACGTTTCTAGTCCATATTCACTTTTTTTGATACCAACTATAATCTGGTTCAAAATACCACATCCAATTCACCTCTTAAAAAACATCCTAATTCAACGTCACACATCTTTGACATTAACAACATGATAATCCATTTAAAATACCATCCAATTCTTGCATAAAAACATTGGTATGCATTAAATCCATTAAATATGGAACAAAAAAATAAATATTAACTCAATTTTCACCAATATCGGTGTATTAAACTCTCACTATACCAAGGGATATTCACATGGGACTCCAAAATTAGATCCTTAAGAAAATATTTTATTTATTGTATCATGTGAACATGAATTACTAGATCTACCATTGTTCAATATAATTGAGCACATGATCAATTAAAATCTCCATATTAGTAGACTCTAGCATTAAATATTCACTACTAATAAATGTGACATGAAATATAAAAGAATAATCTGAACCCCTCTAAAGATCAAATCTCCATTATCTATAGAATAATATAAGGAACCTATAATAACATCACAAATTGAACCTCCTTGGTTGGAACCCCAAATTCAAAATATCTCATGGGCTACTATGTCAAAATTAATTGATCTCATGGGTACCAGTTTGAAGATCCCTACCTATATCAACTCCAATCATGAGCCCTATTTGAACTATATCTCATGCTATACTATACCCATAATCGTGTTTGATAAATTTGATCTCAAAAAATAATTTTTTTCATATAAAATTAAACCTAAATCAATAAGAACAACCCTAAAAAAATTTCTCTTTATTTTTACATGCACATGAAACTACAACAATAATCAATTTGTTCTATCCTTATTTTCAATGTAGTAAAATCCAGATCATAAACCTAAACAATCATACCTAGCTCCAATCTCGAATGAAATACCCAATAATTTAATATAAAATTCATTAAAATAAATCACATTAATCATTTTATAATTACTCAACAATAGACTACCAAAAGCCCAAACACATTTATGGATTCATTTTAGGTGTAAAAATGAATATTTTACCCGTGATGTATAACCTTCAATTAGATTGTGAACATACCAATTCAACCATGGACTGGACATTATCCATGCTACTTTTCTAGAAATTTCCACAAATATAGGGGGATTCACAATGTCATCATTGAAGGAAATAATTAATGTAATAATGGTCCTTTTTAATTCATATTTTCCATTTGAGGAAGCCCCCATCATGGTAGAGGGAATTGAGAAGAAAAATTAGAGATGAAAGAGAATGTTGACACCAATGTTTGTCTTTAGCCATCCTCTTCCCAATTTTTTTATATGGTTTTCAATTATAAAATTGGAATGGATTTTATCTTGTGGTTATAAGAGGTGTGATATTTTTCATTTCCATTAAATTAATTTAACTAAAAAATAACTACAGATAATATGAAAATATGATAATTGTTAAAATTAATTAATCAAATAAATATATATATTTTATATGCATCCACTTTTATTTAATATTTTTAAATTTTGAGTTGGTTTTTTAATTATTTATCAATAATTATATGTTCTGTATATTTATTTCATGATATATTATTAAATTGTAAATATTATCATTCATTGTATAAACATATGTTTTTATCAAAAAAATACACCTTAGAGGTAACTAAATGAAAAAATATATATAGTAAATTTTAAAATAGTTATTTTTTATTATAATTTATTCCAACATATTTTTATAATGATTAAAGTTTTTTAATTAATACTAATTAAAATAATAGATTTTTTTTCATACAATTATTTGTATTAATATGGTAAAACCATAGATTTTATATTTAATAAAAAATAATATGGTAATGAATGATTAAAAAACATATATCGTTGATGTTAACAAAATTCAGTACCTAAAATTAAGAAGAAAAATCATGATATTAATTGAAAATAATCAATTTTACCAACATATATTTTATCTATCAATGAATTTCTATTGGTATTAATTATTTTTTTGTTGAGAAATGAAATCAAATTTTCACTCAATATAAATAATATGAAACAAAAATATAATTGTAGGGAATATATATTTAACATTAGAAAAATGAATTACTTTGTCTATTACTAATAAAGTTGAATTAATAGTCAAGACTGGGTGAATTCAACTACTCTAAAATATAAAATTATTTATCATATATAATATTATTTTTAAATGGAAATAATAATTAATAGAAACATAACACTTTTTATATAACTATGGATATAATTTATCCTAAATATACTCTTTAAACAATAAATATTACTGAATGACATAAACAATAAAAAGTGACCTAAATTTTTAAGGGGATTCACAACCCATTACAACAAACTTTTTCACAGTATCTTTCATAACCCAACACAATTTTGTTTTCAAGTTGATGGAAAATCCCTTTAAAATTCCTACATTTTATTATCTAAGAGGAAAAACATAAAATCGTTCATTTTTATCAAATAAATACACTACCCCTGGTGTAGGTTTTTTGGAAGCACTATTACCCTATACTATGGTTTGGGTTATGAATAAAAATAAAGATAAATATAAAAAAATAGGAGAGATAAAAAATATAGAACCACAGAAACCAGTTATACAGAGAAATGATCCAATGTTGTTGAATCTAAGATCATTAATGGAATGAAGTAACATTAAGAATGTTAACATATATAAAAATTATATTACCTCAGTATTTATGTCAAAAATTAATATAATTATGTAGTAATTTTCTTTCTGCATTGTTCATGTGGTCTTTTATTGTTCATATATCACCAAAACGTGATTTTAACCACTGGTTACTTTGAATTATAATTTATACAGTTTTATTATACACAAAATAATTGGACATTTTTTGATGAATACAAATCTACATAAATATTCAAAATGTTGTAGTTTCATATTTTCTAAAGTACAATCTTTCTTGTAAAACCCATAATATACAGTAGAGTTGTTTGAACATGATTTAGTCGATATGTCATTAATTGATTTTTCCTATGTAATGACCACAGTCAACTCTAATTCTAATAAACAACATCAAATATGTAATATTACTTGATATTATGTTAAATGAAATCTAACAATATAAAATTAACCATTGATAATAAATTGCAATGGTCCATCCCCCAGGGACCATGCCATGACTACCCCATGCCAACCTTCCATAGGCCAGGGGTTGGTGACTAAATCAAAAAATAAATAACCCAAAAAATTGGAATCAATTATCCTTTAAACATGTACACATTCACAATGCTAAAACTACAGAAATTAAATAAAAAGTAAACCAAAACTCTCACTGTGATAACTACTAAGAGTAAACTACAAATAAAAGTACAAAGAGGCTAGAATACTAGGTCAAACCCAAAAATAATGTACAACTTCCAAGATTCATCTACTCGAGACCCTACCTTAAGGTTAGGTGGATATAGCTGCCTATAGCTGTTGATGTATGTCCATCTGTCCCATCACACTTAGCACCACCTAGTCCCTGACCACCAAGATCTTCGTCGTAATGTTGATCACCTTCATGAGAAATGACACATGCGGGTGAAGCCTATGTAGGTATGAGTAACACAATACTCAGAAGTGACCCCAAACCACAATGGAAAGATGAAATGGTAGGACCACACAGTATGATCACACAAAAACACACACAAAAAAGACGGCTCACAATATATATTAATCAAAGTATAAAATATAAGATTATCATTCATAGAGCTTATTCATCTTGAAATGAGGAGGCACTCATCCCTGTTGATCCACTGAGGTCTGATCACATGGCTTCTGGAACACTGAGGTCCGCTAGTCTAGTGAACCCCTCAAGTATGGTCATCTACTAAACCATTGAGGCACATTCATCAGCAGATCCCCTAAAGTACGCTCGTTTAATGAACCACTCAGGTATGCTCGTCTAATAAACCACTAAGGTATGCTTGCCTAGTAAACAACTATTGTAATCTCATCTTCTGAACCACTCATGTATGCTTGTTGGATGAACCACTACGGTATTCTTATCTACTATACCAATATGGTACGCTCTTCTGCTAATCCATTGAGGTACACTCATGTGTTGAACTAGTTATGCATTCTCATCTGCTAAACCACTCAGTTAAACTTGCCTTCTGGACCATTGAGGTTTTATCTTCATAACCTTTATTTCACAAGAAGCTATAGGATTCCGACTCTCCAGTGCACTGGATTCTGGGAGAAATTACACCTTAATCCATTGGTCACATATATAATATCACTGAAACTGACATACATTATTCCCAAAGGACCATGTTATTTCACTGGTCCTAGAACCATAGACGGGGCATCCATTAAATGATCCATTTGAATGATATTGGTTTTTCAGTAAATAGGGGACCGTTGTGTCTGAACCTAGTCTGACCAGGTCAGACAGACCAAACCTACCCAGCTTGGGGTCCTGTGTCAATAGACCCGACCTGAATCGAGTTTGTCTGGGCTGAACCAGTCCGAATTTCCACTAGGACATGCACATTGGGCCTTGATATACCCATAATTGTTCGGTCATGAGTCTAGGTGGTCCGGTTGCTGATGAACCGGTTTGATTCGACCCAGCCCACACTAGCGAGCTAGTTTTCACTGCATCCCAGGTCGTGCAATGTCCATGTCCACACCATTGTCCAATATCGCAATGGAAGGTCAGCATACATCCAACATGGACATTCATGGCATAATGGGTGTACCACCACACCATTGGATGAGTCCACCCACTTCCTACCTGCATGTGGTCCAAAAGGGACTGCATGCCACATGTTCATCCTGGCCTGCCATTTCTGGTCACTCTTCCAATGCGGAACCCGAGTGGTGACACCCTACCGCAGTGCTACGACCATAGCTGGTGATGTCCTCTGCCACTCTGGTGTGTTTTCAGGGCCCACCCCCTTTGGTTTACAGCCTCAGTTGCAGTCCCCCACTACCTTTCATCAGAGCTGCTGCACTGGAGGTGTCATTCATAGGCCACCAGGTATGCTTCGGTGGTTCTATTCTCAAACCAACCACACTCTAAAACTTCTCAGTTCTCTGCAATCCATGCTATGGACTTCCAGTATCCATGCTGTCTATTTGGGGATTTAGTCATGAATAACAAATGAACACAAAAATAGAACAAACCGATATTTTTTAAATCTACACATATGTACTCCCAATAGTGGAAACACAATGAATTTAAAAAAATCACCAAGATTGTAATAACATTATCAAACCGAAACAACATTTTCCCAACCCCTAAAACTATCCATGTATTAAAGAGTTGGAGTGTTGATCTGGGTTCTTTGTTTAGATAGGATAATAGAAGAAACCAACTCAGTGCAAATTTAAACCCCTACGTAGGATAAAATTATTGGTTGAGGAAGAATGGGATCACACACCTCTATTCATCATTCATAATTCCAAAACCCACTGTTGATAGATATCCTAATAAGGGTGTAATATAGTGTGTTTGATGTTCATTGTCGCCACCCACTCAAGTCATAGTGGAATCCTAGGATTTTCCAACAATCCTTTATCACTTCTTAGGCTATTAATTTAAAAAACACAAATTAGAATTTTTGTTACACAACATTGAAGCATTGTTACACTGTCTAATTAACAAGGTTTAATAATGAGATTATTTGTCACCTCATCGCTCGACCACAGTTCTGACATGTCACTACTCAATGATGAAAAAGTTAAACTTTTATGTTATTTTATTTTTCATCCGAAATGTCTAAAAATCAATTTTCACCCTTGGCCCTTGTCAGTTGATGTTAGGCTCCACCTAAGGTAATAAGGCCCTCATCACCTCAATGGTAGTATTAGAATTATTATCCGAGTTACCATATAGGATTTATAAGGAATTGGAAGTAAAATAATCATTACTCAATTATTTTATTTATGGTTTAAATCTACTCTTAAATGTTGGGCCAAACTAGATAATGTTAGGCCCATTGTAGGAAAATATTGATGTTCTGAGTTCAACAGTGCCCTTAGATGATTGATCTGGGAACTAGTTTAAAATTTTAAAAAACCCACTCACACCGTTATTTAAAAAAAATTAAAAAAAATATCATGAATACATTTTGGCCACTCTAGGTCTCAGAATTACATTGCATCTCAGAGACCAGTCTCTAAAAAATCTCATTTAATTTTCAAAAAATTTACATGTAAGATCTGTGGTATTACATTACTCCCCCTTTAGGGAATTACATCCTCATAAGCCAAAATATGGGATAATCAAAAAATTGGAGTATTTATCATTGATCTTATCCTCCCAGACCCACATGATCTACTAGAGATTATCATACTGCGAATGAACACACACAAGAGAAATCAACCATCCAAGAAGGATCCTCTCTGGTTGATCATCTATCTCTACCAGGTACTCCGCGAATGTCGCACCATCTTCAATCACATTCTCGCTGTAGTTGATGATGTGAAAAGGGTCATTCATGTATCTCCTCAGCTGGGATATGTGGAGGACTTTGTGGAACCACTCTAACTGTGGTGGTAGATCTAGGTGGTACGACAGCTCTCCCACACTACGAAGTGTCATGAATGGTCTAATGAACCTTAGAGATAACTTGTCATCCCGACCAAACCTTTGTATCCCCCATCAAGGAGAGACTAGTAGGAATATAGGGTCCCCATTTTCGAACTCCAATGGTCTCCATTTCCTATCAACATAGGACTATCTTTGGCTCTCTCTAGTCTTCATCCTCTCTCGGATGACCTACACCTTCTCAATGATAGCATGTACCATCTCTAGACCCATGTGTGCTGAGTCCCCTAGGTCTATCCAACATTATGGTGAATTTCAGGGTATTACATACATTTCCTTGAACAGTTACACACTGATGGTGGAGTCGTACCTATTGTTTTTTGAAAACTCCACCGGTGGTAGGTGGTCCTCCCAATTGTGACCAAAATCAACAACGTAATAACAAAGCCTTTATTCTATGTTCAATATGGTTTTCATAGTCTTGCCATCGATCTGCGGGTGAAAGACCACACTCAAGCGTATCTATGTCTGAAATACCTTATATAACCCCTTCCAAAACTAGGATATAAATCTTGCATATTTGATACTATCTTAGATTGGACTCCATAGATGTTAGCTATATCCTATATGTTGTTTTCTCCCAAGATCTATACTAAAACATGTTCTCGGATAGGTTTGATGTGGGCTAATGTGTATAGTTGGTCTACGATCATCATGAAGGTATCATTCCCCCTAGACATACATTGTAAGCCCACCACGATGTCCCTTGATATCACATCCCACTTCGACTCTGCTGCCTTGAGGTGTTGTGTCAAACCTAATGAAACCTGGTTCTCAACCATCACTTTCTGAAATTTTAGGCATCTAGAGACAAAATTTGATACATCCCTCTTCATCCCAGACAACCATTAATGACATCATATGTCTTGGTATATCTTCTCCACACCTGGATGTACCGCCAAAGGGGGGTTGTATAGAACATTCTCAATACTTCCTCCCGTAATACAACTGGTACATGAGTACGTACTTTGAAAAGGTTGACATACCCCTCATCTTTCAAATCTAAATTAGGGGCATGCCTTGTGTACAAATGTCCATGTTTATTCTCAAAACTAGTATCTTCAAGTTGTGCCTCCATGACTCTTAGTAAGAGTGGAGGGGAAACCATAATTGACTGAAGAAAAGATGTATCATCTCTATCAAAAAAGGATATCTAAAGTGAGTACAAATGCTCTAAGGATTTATTCAGTGTATGTGAACTCGTTCATCTATTGAGATAATATACCACCACATTCCGCATCCCATGTGTATAGACTATCTCAAAGTCGTTGTCAAGGTGGAACCCTAGCCAACACTATTGTCATAGGTTCAGATACATTTGAGAAATGAGATACAAGAGACTCTTGTCATCCAAGTAGATGATAAATCGTTTTCCCATAAGGTAATGTTGCCACATCTTAATTTTGAAAACTACTACTTCAAACTCAAGGTCATGGGATTCATAGTTCTAATTAAATCTCAAATGTAGGGAGACATTAGTAATAACTTCTTGCCCTTGCATCTGGATACAACCAAGCACAGTTCCTGATCTGTCACAGTACACCATGTAATCGGCACCCCCTTTGGAAACCTCATGATAGGATCACTCATCAAGATCTAACTCAGCTATAGAAATCCATACTAGGATCCATATATCTACAAAAAGTTTTTCCCCTTCTTCTTCAATGCCTTAATGGCTGATACCAATTTGGAGAATTCATTTTCAAAAATATAATAGTACCTATCACACATAAAAAAAACTCTGAAGCTCAGTAACGCTCTCGGGTGGATCCCAATCAAGAACCACCTCGATATTTTTTAAATCCACTTAAAATCTAACCTATAATATGACATGTACAAGAAAGGCGAAATATTGTATCCATAACTCAAACTTATAGAGATATATGTAATGCTTTTTCTCTCATAGTGTGTCTAGAACCATCATCAAGTGTATCACATGATCCTCCTTGGATGTTGAATACATTAAGATGTTATTAATGAATACCACTAAAAGACTATTTAGATATGACTAGAATATCATTTTTAATGAGTCTAATGAACACTACTCGGGACATTTCATTCCAAACAACATCAATAAGTACTTGTAGTGGATGTAGCGACGTCTGAAAGATAACTTCGAGATGTCCTCATCTCATAGTCGATGCTGGTGGTAGACTGATATGAGTTCATTCTTCGAGAACCATATTGCTCCCTCCAGCTGACTAAAGAGGTCATTAATCCTCTATAGAGGAAACATGTTCGTCATGGTCACCTAGTTCATGTGCCCTAAGTCTATAAAAAACCTTATGCTTCCATATACATTTTTGATAATTAACACTGGGGATTCCCATGGTCAAATACTAGGCCTTACGCGACACTTCCTCTTCAAATCCTGCAACTATAACCTTAGATCCCGAAGCTCTGTGGGAACCATCCGATATGAAGGTGTAGATGTCAGTGGTATCTTAGGGTATATATAAATGTATAAGTATACCTCTCTTTAAGGAGGTAGTCCTGGATCATCCTCTGGAAATATTTCCTCATACTCATCAACCACAGTAGGAATCTTTGGACTCATCTAATCCATTATAGTGAGGGTCATTCTAGACAATTGATGAGTTCTCAAATGAAACCTCATACGTACAAGTCCATCTTGTGCTGCTCTAGTATCCTTTTTACAATTAAATGAAAACCTTTTCCCATATCTTCAACCAATTGCATTATCCACCTAAATTAGTAGATCTAGGCATGGACTAGTAACAGCCTGTCCATGACTAGAATGAAGTCATAATGCCTCATCACTAATACAAAGAGATCCTAGCTGAATCTATCTCATCCTAGTGTAATCTTGCACTACTTCCACTAGTGTGTATCAATCAAATCCCTTCTTGTACGAGTCTCTAATCATAAGGATCAAGCCAATGGCTCAATCTGAATCATTGATCTCCAAACAAGGTCTTTGTTAAGGAAAGAGTTCCAAGAACCTGTGTCTATTAGAAGTGATGTTAAAGTAGAGAATACACATATCATATTTCATATGATCTCTGGGGCGTTTGGAACGTAGGCATCAATGTCTTGAAATTGTTCCCACACTTCTCTACCTTCTCTTAGAGCCTATGGTTGACCACCCATGGTTATGGTTGTATTAATCCATACCTATTCCCACCTCTTACTACTCGTCCCATTACACTGCAATATCTGGTGCCCAGCTGACAACCCTATTCAAGTCTCTCTCACTACCTCGATGGTCCATAGTCCATATATTGATCCTCTACGCGGAAAGCCAAGAAACACTGATCCATCTGCCCCTATCCTCCTTAGGTGTAGCATACTCTAAATCCCTGATGAATCCCTATGAACAAGAGCCACGAACTACTGATGCTGAGTCCTCGGGTCATCCTCCGAATGGTTAGTCCCATTTGGGACTCTACATCATCTATTAGTTACCTTCCAAGGATGAATAATCCAATCATCACTCTACTGTATCTCCCACCATTAGTTCCTACTCAATGAGGATCCTATCTACTAGTAGAGCCCATTCCAACACCTTAGCCAACATAAGGATGTTGAGGGAAATAATCGATGTCTTGGTCACCACATAGAGTCCCTACTAAATGGTTTGAGACCAAAATAAAGGGTCTCAAAACATATCTATATAGAAATGGGGGAGGTTTGCAGACCTCACAAAATAATCACCCACTATTAGGCTGCCCCTCTATAAGAGAAGAAGATCATGTATATGCACTGAGTGTAATGTCATTGGGATGAAATCCTATCTGAAAAGTCTCTAAATGTTAGACCAGTTGAGGGTCACCTCTTCATGATTTTGGATTTTTCAAACTCCACCATAAACCAACCAATCCATGCAAAAGGCTCTCTACTAGAACCTGCATTTGGTAAAATGGCATCATAACTAAGCTAAATACACACATCACCACCTCCTGCCAATCCACAGAGTCATGAGGATTTGTCTCTCCCCTGAACTTGGGAGGTCTCTCTCAAAATAACTCGTGTAAGGTACTGAACCTACGTCTTTCCAATATAGGTAGCTCTAGTAGTTACTGCTGGCCATTAGGGGGTGGTACCGTAGGTACATCGCCCAAAGGTGTCATCTCGGGCAACTTTCCCTCTACCAAAGCCTCATCACTCTATAGAACTTCCCTGAGGTCACATAATGGAATCCTATCCAGATTTCTAAATTGAGGAATCTAAAAAGAGATCAATATGAATCAATTTTAATAGATTATACCTGGTGAGATGACTATGACTCAAAATGATCTTGATAAATCACTCAAGGTCGAATGCAACCCATTATTTCAAATTATGATTCAAAACGTAGAATGCAGGGTCTTAGTGTATGGATATGTTACCCTTCGCGCCAACATTAAGCTCAATAGCCTCAAACCCAAAGTCGAAACACTTAACACTATTTCCCCATCAAAATTTATAGACTCTTAGTCTGTATAGTAGAACTGGCATCCACTGATACCACATTTTGATGACCCGTCCGTCAGAGCCCATTCCATGACCGCAACTAACCCGCCTTCCATAGGTCATGGGATGACGACCAGAACAAAAATGGAATATCCTATGAAAATGGAAGGAATTTTCCTTTAAACCTCTACACACACAAATCTATAACTGGGGAAAGTAAACACAATGTAAACCAAAAAAGTAAATTGATACAACTACTGAGAGTACAATACAATTAAAATTACAAAGGGGCCATAATTCATGCCCAAAATGCTAAAAAAATACAAATTACACAATCAATATGCTCGAGACCATACCTAAAGGGTATGTGGAGGTGGAAACTTGTAGCTATAGAAGTATTCCTATTTGTCTTTTCCCTCTAAGCATGAACTGGACCCTATCCACTAAGGTCTCTGTTGATGTTTCGGTCACCTGCACATGACATGACATGTTCGGGTGATGCCTGTGCAGGGGCGAGTAAAACAATACTCAATAAGAACCCCAAACCACAATGGAATGACTAGAAGGAAGGTCCACACAGTAAGATCACACAAGAAAAACTCATTGTAAAGACATATCACTCTAGGTATAACACAAATATTGAAAGTAAGATTATCAGTCATAGAAATAATTCATATGTTACCGATTAGCAGATCATCCCTAATGCGCCACTGAGATCTACTTTCTCATCTACTGGACCATTGAGGTCCACTCGTCTGCTTAACCGGTGATGTGTACTCATCGTATGAACCTCTAAGTTCTACAAGTCTACTAAACCACTAAGGTATAGTCATCTGTTGAACCACTAATGTTTGATTATCTGCTGAACCACAATGGTGTGATGTTCTTTTTAACCACTAATGTTTACCCTTCTGCTAAACCACTGATATACGCTCGTCTACTTAACCACTGAGGTTCACTAGTCTTTCTGAACCACTAAAGTAATCTCATCCATTGTACCACTAAGGTACACTCATCTACTTAACCATTGGGGTACACTCTTCTGTTGAACCACAGATGATTTCTCGTTTCCTGAACAACTGAGGGATTCTTGTCATAGCATTTGTTACACAACTAGCCATAGGATTCTCACTCTCTAGTGTTAACGATTATGGGATAATCTACTCCTCACGCCATTGGTCATATCTCGACTGTCACAGAATATCATATATAGTATTTCCAAAATCCATATTATTGAAAGGGTTCCAACTCCATATATGGAATGCCAATTGGATATAATTTCTGAATGATATATACATTTTAGTAAACATGGGTGGGTTGTGTTTGTGCCCAATGCGACCTGCTCGGGCCGACCTGACCAACCTGGCCCTGGGTTCCTGCATGACCTGATCGGGTTCGGCCGACCCAACCCAACCCAGTTGGTTCAAGTAAGACCCGGTCTATCCTGACCACTTGGCTAGACCTAATGTGCCTTCCTGGACCCGTCCTAGTTCAACTTTGGTTCCACCCACACCGGGTCACTCGGAAAATTGGTTTTATTCAGCCCAGTTCGCACTGGCGGGTCAGTACTGTCTGCAGCCCAAGAATCCCAGTGGCAAGATCCACCCCGTCATCCTGGACTGAATAGGGGGGTTGGTTTGACTCTACCCTAGATTCCCAAATCATGCAATGTGAACCTCCAGATGGTCAGTGTCCTCCTTCAAGCTTGTTGTCTTGTAGGGACCATGTGACTCCGGCTCACCACGGCCCTCTGACAATGTTTGGTCCTCCAAAATGGATCTTTAGTAGTTCTGCACTTCCATACCACTGCAACTATATCTAGTCATAACCTCCACCACCCCATCATGTCATTAGGGTGTGGGCCTACCCGCCTGTGGCCACCGGCGCCGCTGCACTAATGGAGTCTTCTACGGGCCACCGCATCTGCTCGGGTGGTCTGATTCTCAAACCATATATGACCTAAAACTTCTTTGGTCACCACCATCCATACAATTTCCTTGAGGTTTCCTTACCATTGATTTGAGGGTATGGTTATAATGAACACAAAAATTCCCAAATGGAACAATTCAGACATTATTCATTTCGGCTCAGATTTGTTCTTTTTAGAAGAAACACGAGGCACATAAATAAATCACTATGATTTTAATCCCATTTTCAACCTACAATAATATCTTCTAAACCACATAAGGAAAATATATAGGTGGATAAACTTGTATGATAGTTCATTAGAGTTCTTCGTTTAGTGGGGAGAATAGGGGTAAAACAATTCACTATGAATTTAAACACCTACCAGGTATAGAATTGTTGGTCAAGGAAGAACTGTATCATACACCTCAATTTTTTGTTGTTGACTCTACAACCCACCATTGCTACGGATACATCAAATGGTGGAATAATGTGTGTTTTTATCCATTATCTTAACACACCCAAGCCTCAAAGAAATCCTAGAATTGTACTAACTATCATGCATTTCTTGTTAGGCTATTAATTGATGAAATGAAAATCACAATTTCCGTTACGCTATGTCGTAGTGTCGTTACACAAACTCAATAGCAAGTTTCATTAATTAGATTCATCTTCACTTCATTGATGCACCACATAGCTGATATTCCATTGATCAAAGATGAATAAAATAAATAAAATAACCTTTTAATTAATTTTATTTTTCATTCAATTATTGTTAATATAATATTTCCCCCTCGACCCGTATGATTCAAGGTTAGGCTCTACCTAAGGGGAGAAGGCCTTGAAATGCTCAACTGTACTCTCAGATTTCTGATACAAGTTACCATTTAAGAGTTACAAGTATTTGAAACTAAAATTATCATTACTCAATCTTATTATTTAGATCCAAAATCTATGTTCCATAATTGGCCCACACCCGCCATTCTTAGGCCCTTTATAGGTGAATCCTAATGTTTTAAGTTAAATAGTTCCCAAATATTTTGATTTGGGAATATATTTATATTCTTGAAAAAATTTCACTCATATATTTGTAATAAACATTACAAATGGTTCAGAAATACATTCTGACCACTCTAGACCTTAGAATTATGGGCCGTCTCAGAGCTAGGTCTCAGGAAAATCCCATTTAATTTTCAAATATTTAACTTGTAGTTTTCATGATATTACATAAATTTCTGATAAATAAAAATTCACTTCAAATATCTATCAAATATTTGTAATTAGGTTCATGAATATTGAATATTTTCATGATATTAAATATAAAAATATTAGTAAAACAAATATGTAAATTCATATTTTGAATTTAATTTAGTAAATATATAGTGTACATATTTAAGAAAACAACAACCCATATATTATTAGACTAATTCTATGTAAAAAAGTTTAAATTGTTTTTCATTGGATTAAAATAATTAATATAATATTTTGAGAAATCTAAACTTATATTTTATGTAAAAAATATATTGTTAAAAAAAATTAATAATAAGGAAAAATAATATTACGAATATTATAAATAAATAAACATGATAATGCTAAGGATTATTTTCTTCATAAAAATCAATGTTAATAAGCATTATTTTATGTTGGTAATAAACATAAATTTGACTTACGAATAGCTAAATATTTGTAAGTATGATTTCAATAAGAATCATTTATATGTTTTTCATAAGCACATATATATGTAAGGATAATTTTTATGAGAATCACCTTATGATTCCTAAACATCATTCACTATAATTAATTAATCATCATTACACATTGATAATTCAATTACAAAATTCTATTTTTTGGATCAATGTATAACTATGTATGCATAATTTTTATACAATATAATTAAATTTTTTAAATGGATAGAATCATCACTTAAACATTATGTATGATATATTATATGAAGAATTATCAAATAAAATATTAATGAAAAATCCAATTAGACATTTTGAATGAATGATTCATATCCCACATTATAAAGAGATGTATATTTTCCTAAAATTAGTTTCGAAGAAAAATAACAAACGTGATGAGACACTAAATATACATTAAGAAAGTTTAATATTACATAAAAAATGTTATTTTATTCTATAATTAGAACAATAACAAAAACACATTATAGTTTGAATAAAAAGGGAATATCAAAACATCAAAAAATATAGAGTAAATGGGCTTTAAAGAATATTTATGGTATGAAATAACATGGATATTGAAGAGAAATACCCAATATATATACTGTAAATTATCCATAATAACTTTATACTATTTCACGAAAATAAATATATTGATGCATGATTTTTAGAATGAAATATAATATCCACATAAAAGAATATTTATATTTCCAAATTTAATAATAAAACAATGATAAAATATTATATCGAATGTTCAAATTGATCCACTCAATAAAATATGATTTAATTACGAAAACCCTTACCTTGGGTTCCATCCTACATAAAAATCAACTATATCCATTTATACTTGAGGTACATTTATAATGTATCAATATTAAAAAATAGTTATATTAAGGGTTTTTATTAATATTCATTATTATTTTAACCTATTTAATAATCAATTAAATACAATAATATTTATTTTATGTTACTTATTCAAGATGTTCCATGTTTTATTCATTATAATAGTAGTAGTCCTTACTCCTTGTATTTTATTAGCCACATCCATAACGGTCAAAGGGATATATAAATATGTCTTATTATGTTAAGGAGTGTCATAATTATTCCATGGATGTTATGGAGTTGTTTTATAAATATTAATGAGATGTTTTCCCTCTATGGTTATAATGCCAATTGAATGAATTATTTATATTAAAAAAATATTAACATACATAATACCATTCCATAATTTAAAAAAAATTAACATTTTAATTAATACCATATATTTCCATAATTTAGACTTTCATTATAATATGAAAAAAAATATTAAACCATAGTTCTTTTAGTGAATTAAACCGGCCAGGACAAGAACATAATATAAATAACTAAATGAGTTTTTTCTCATTTCATTATAATATCAGGATAATAGAATTGTAGTAATATTACTAACATTATATTGATATGAAAAATCATATTTATGATGGAGTTAGTTGAGAATATAAAATGGAACATAAACAAACAAAATTGTTATATGTAATGTAGAAATACAACAAAATTATGAAACAAAATTCATTTTGACGGATTTAGGGACACAAAGTTAGAAATGGGTAATAAAAATGTCTAATATATTTTTTTGGAATAATATTTTAGAAGATATTAGAATGGTAATATAATGATATGTAATGTTTTCATTTTTTGTATGAAGGGTCCTTTTAGAGGTTACTTTGAGTGGAGTATTCACAAATAGTCATTCTATGATATAAATGATCTATAATTATTTTTTAGAAATTAATAAAAATAGAAAAAGTATTAGGGTAGCTCATTTATTTTATCATCCTATGATTTTGGTGATATTTTTATAGATATTTTATAACATTACTCTTGATTGTATCGATTTGACCTCATATCACCATTTTTCGTGGAACCTAAATCTTAACATTGATGACTTATTTTTTAGAAAAAAATTAACCTAATTTTACAATATAATTTTAACATAATGACGAAAAATTTGAAATATTAATTTATTAGGTTTTTTGACATAATTAAAATTATGTTTACTATAAAAACACATTAGAAAATGAAGAATAATTTTTTATGATGATATGTTTTTACAAATTAAATGAAATTAATCTTATTATATATCAATTAATAATCTGTAAATGAATACGAATATATTTTATTCTTATATAAAAAATATTTTATTTTAAAATTATTCTATTAATGATATATATTTAAATTTTAATACAAAAAACACAATATATTAAAATATATATTTTTAGAGTACATGGTATTTTTCACAATTAAATATTAACCTTTTATTTTAATCAAAAATTATTTATTATAATATTATCATTTATCTATTATATTATTTGTAACATTTTTCTAATATATCAAAGAAATATATATTCCAATATACCTATATAACATATATATGCACAATAATAATATATCAAATGATCATATAACATTCATATTATATTATTCATTCATGTATGTAATGTTACATACTTCCATGAAATAATTCATCGTATCTCCACCCTAATAATTTCAACAATATTAATAATATTTTTTATTCCTTCCTTGGTTATAGACCATGAAATGAACCTAACAGCAGGCCATAATTATGAATTAATGAAACTCATTGTAGTTTTATTTAGCTGTGGTTTTATATTTATTGTAATTTTATTATCAATCATTAGTTATATTTATGTTAATTTATAAGTTTATATATATTTTTATTTATAATATTAAACCTGAATAAACAAATAATATTTTATTTTAGTTCAATGTTTCATGTATATCATGTAATCAAACTATTGATACTTATTAAACAAAATTTCAATAAAAATTATTTTTCCTTAATGTTATTTTTTTAATATTTAAAAAAATGTTATGTTGAAGAAGAAATAAATTAATTATTGGATTATCATAAAGTAAATGTTAAATGATAATGTCTGTATTTATTAGGTAGATATGTTAAGGTTAGATTTTAGATCATTAGGAATTATAATGAGTAAATTTTAATGATATGGGTTTTCAACGCATGATTTTTCACATAGAAGGATGTTTTTGGTTATGTGGATTCTATAGACACAAATACAATGTGTTATGGTATGAATTATCACATATTAAAATAAATTTAGGATTAGATTCACTGGGATTCATGATTATATCCATATAAACCATCTACAAAAACATCAAAAATATATCATAACATTCCATAATACATTTAAATATCTTTATTATTCTTCTAGGAAGTGTTATTATTCCAAATAAAATCTCCAATATGTTCCTAAAATACCAGTAGATTAAATTATTAAAACTACTGATTCCAAAATATTAGTCTACATAATCAATGAATCAAATTAGAGCTTGAGGTAAATTATAATGAAAAGAAATGTAGAAATTATTGGATAACTAAAAATAATTTAATATTATACATTAAAAAATAGAAACAATTAACTAAATATATAAAGAGATGTGATATAGGAGTCATTGTTTTTATAAATGATATATAGCTAAATGTGAAAGTATTTAGAAGCACTAAATTTTGTTAAAAAAAGATTGAATCAACAATGTTATCTTGGTCATTGAGTTGTGGCACAATCGAACGAGTTTCACACATCTATATGGGGATTGAAACAAAATGATAATTTAATTTAATGTATTTTTCATTTTAATAACGAAGGACGGAATAATCACTATCACTGGATAGTTTACAAGTGAAAATCCATTTCAAATTTATAATTATAATAATAGATTTTATGTGAGTGTGAAAGTGGTTAATGATATTTGGAATAAAAGACTCACCTATTTATATAAAATTATATATCTACATTAATTATATATTAATTCATGAGGATTATATAAAATATGAATTGTTGGAAATTAAATTCATTTTATGTGTATCTAAAAATAATGATGTTTAATGAATATAATTTGAATAATGGAATATGGAATAAATATAGCGATCCATAAAAATCCCAAATAAAATCGATGTTCGGAATAAAAGAATCTTGTTTTTGAATACATGGGAAGAACCTTATAAACACGGCACAAAACCTTAAAACATAAATAGAGATAAGTAATCATAGTTGTTATATAATAAAATATTTGTTCTCACATTGACCTAACTAAATGAATACAATTATTCTTTTTTTGTAGAGAAACCAAATTTGAAAATATTAAAGGTATTTGGTATCCCATGTTATATAAAAGTCAATTGAAAACATGTTGGGATTATTTATGACATATCTTATGAGAGGATATATTTTGTATATATATTTATTGGAATGATTTAATAGTATTTCAATAAGAATATGAAGAGTGTTTTTTATCATTATAATGCCAATGTTAAGTGAATTAACTAAATATTAAAAAAAATACATATTAGATACATATTATATGAATCTCTGGGTGTAAGTGAGGAAAAACATAAGATATATAGGAATTAAATAATGGATCAACATGATTCATGAGATGATTTTGAAATTTCTAGTGATAAATAAGGATAATAGTATGCAGGATCAAATATCAGAAGAATTTAAAAAATATGTTATCCAAAAAGAATTATTTGTTTCAATCATGTAGCCTTCAAACTAATAAATTCTAATTAAATAATATTTCATTCAAATGATACCAAAAATTGTTTTTGAGAATAATTAAAACTTGATTATTAGATATTATTGATGTAATAATTGTTAAATGAGATTAAAAAATTAATAAATGGGAGTTTGTTTTATGTTATAAAGAAAATATATTTACATTGAAATGGTGGGATTAAAAAAAATTAAATTTGAAGTGATAAGTATCATAGAAAAATCTCATAATTCATAAAAAATGATACTCATAGATTTATGGTTTATATTAGATTAGGTTTTTTCACCAGTCACAAGGAATGAAATGAATAAAATCTCTTTTGAGATAAGTTCCCAAATGGATTAATATTTTTTAAAAAAGTAAATGATGACAAAATTATTGAATGGAGAGTGTGAATAATTAATTTATAATGAATATATGAATGATTTTAAAATTTATAGTAATCGTTAACACATTTTGAAGCTAAATAAAGTTTTAAATGGGATTCGAAATTTTCTCCATGTCTGGAATTTAAGTCATTATATTATATTTAAGAGTGCATAATTAATTAATGGAATTGTTTTTAGTAATATATATATCATTGGTGATGAAAATGTCACACTAATTGTGTTTGGTTATCTTCATGAAACTCTTTTTTTAAAAACAATGCCTAAATTTATTGTCAATTTGATGGAAAAATGAGGAATAATATTCAAACATCTATGATTGGTGTGATGTAGTTCATTTTTTAATGGAATTTTATAATCACATTAATGTATATTTTTTATAGAGAAGATAAATAAATCACCCAAATACTCTTAAACATTTTATTACATAATTATTACTACATAAATCTATTAAAAAAATATAATAATCAAAAGTCCTAGATTTATTGAGAAACTAGTTTCATAAAACATGAAAAAGAATATAAAATTAAACATATTTATTTAATCCTTAAAAATATTATTCTAGATCCATTTGCTATTATAATAAAACATAGGATATCATGGTAACTGAAAAATGATAATCTATGAGATATATATCGCATTAATAAAATAATAATGATAATGGAAAATATAATTTTAGTCAAACTCCTAACCTGATTACATAAATGAAAATTATCATGAATAATCAGATGGAATCATGAAATAATAATGATATAATTATAATATCATGGTATCGTAGTAATATAGAAATATGATAATACAACAAAACATAATAATAAGTCAATTATCAATGTCGAGACTCCATAATATGGTGGAAAGAGTCCCAAAATTGATTAGGATTACTCCTGGATCCCTTAAATATCATCTCATGTTATATAAACTTTATCTAATTCAAATAAAACATCTTGGTTTGTTTTAAAAAATCTACCCCTTATTTTATCAATTTTAAAACATTAATTTGTTTTTATAATGGTATAAATTATTATTATTTTAATTTTATTATATAATAACTTATTAATTTATGATTTCATAACTAAATTTAATATTCAAATAGTAAAAATGCTTTCCTAACATTAAGATTACTATTCTAATGGTGATATAATGATCACATTTCAATGATTAGGTAATAATCAGATCATAATCTTAATGTTACCATCTACACTTAATATAGACTCTTGTATTCCCATACCTCATCATTTAATACTTATATTATAATGTTTTATAATTTTATTAATAATGTAAATTATATTCTTACTTTAGATTTCAATTTTTAATGTATTTATTCTATGAGTGATCTTCTTCAATTAATTCAACCATGTATAGTTTACATTAGCATGTAAATTATTATTATTTCTTTATATCACTATATTATTCTTAGATTTTATATTAAGAAAGATTTCATGATTTATAATTTTTTGAGGAAATTTTAAAGTATTTAGAAATGAGGCTTTTGTAAAATATATAAATATATTACTAGTTAAAAATGAGTTATTTTACTAGTAAAAGGATTTTTTAGGCTATAACATTCTTCCCCAATTAATAATATTTTCCCTCAAAATTTCATTTCACAAAATAAATATTAATAATTTATAGGTCATTTCTACATCATTTATTCAACTAATTTTGAAGTCCTCTTATTATACTTAATGTCCCTCCAAAGAACATTGACTAGTCTAATTGTCTTATTGCACCTATATTTTTCTATATAGTATGTAATCATCAACGTATGATCATCATGAGGGATACCATTGAATAAATGTATTAGCATTGAAATCATTAAATATTTGGGTTCTATTATGTTGTCCTAAAAATGGATACATCGTCACTGAAATGTACATGAGAAAAGAATTTTAATAGTTCTAGTCAATAGCTCTTACTTCAATTTGGTCAAAAATATCAAAGGGTCCAATGTATTGGGGGTATAGATATCCCCTCATCCTTATTATTATAACACTCATTCATAGATCTATGAATAATAGAACATTATGTAAAACCTAAAACTATTATTCCCACCGGTATTTATCAATACAACGCATCAATAGATTATGAGTTTCAATAATTTTCTACTCAATGATCTTGACCTTTTTACCATTTTATTGTCTACTCTGGTCCTAGATACTTTAGTTTTCCAAATTCATTCTAGAAACATGGTGTTATGCATCTCTTCTTATATATGGATTCAAATGGAAGGTTTTGGATTCTTGAGTAGATCCTATTGTTATATGAGAATATGACTAGATAAATCTATCGATCCAATCATCCATTTATTCCATTAATGAATACCATCAAAATTTCATTGAGTATCATGATATATTTCTCAATTTTTCTATCTATTTTTGGGTGATAAAATATGATAATTTTCAGCTCAGTGTGAAGATTATTATGAATATATTTTTAGAACATTGATATAAAAATCAGATCTCTATTATATACAATTAACTGTGGTGTAACATATAGAATTAGTACTTCCAAGTAGCATAACCATGTATATAGATCAATTGAAAATTAAACTAGAATTTCATTGACTAGAAAATTCATTATATGATGTTTTACTAAAAATTATGTATTATAATTTCATTTAGATATCTTCAAAATACATGGGATAGTTTTAATGGTGATGTTTTCCCATTTGAATATAATAATGGGTAATGGATGAATCATTCAATTATTGATTTCTCTTTCTAC
This sequence comes from Viscum album, assembly GCA_963277665.1. Classification (NCBI taxonomy): domain Eukaryota; kingdom Viridiplantae; phylum Streptophyta; class Magnoliopsida; order Santalales; family Viscaceae; genus Viscum; species Viscum album. The sequence goes on along the minus strand of OY728145.1, from coordinate 1,259,784,060 downwards.
CGTCACTTATTGAAATACCATGAACTTTTATATATATTTCACGATCTCTTTTGTCATATTTACCCAACAAAAGTGATATTTGTGATCTCAAAAAACATTCCTCATCCCTAGATTGGTTAATAATATTGGGAAATGTGAATCATTCAATAATTTCATATTTTTCTGAGTATTAGATTGTAAATATAATAATCTCCTAGATTCTAAAACTCCCTATACATCAATATTGAATTATTATGATATCCCTTTACTATTTATTCCACCTTCAATTAGTTTTTCTCGTTATCTCACAAGAATCATTAATCATCCATATAATGGATTCCTAAGAAATCTTCGGAGTTGGGTATGATTTTGATCCTTGAATTTTGAATTCTATGTCAACCCTTTGATATAATATGAGGATTAGATCCTTACAAATTATTATCATTGATATTTAATCAAAATTGGATCAAATTAGGAAATCTACCACATTATTTTAATTCCATTAATGGTAATGCATTACTATGTCATATAATTTTATCATCGCTATCCATCATCCAAGGTACATAGTAATATACATATGTGTTAATATATACATGAGAATCTAATGATTCATAAATATTTTAATATTCTCCCCATAGAGATAATTCATCGATATCATAAATGTTCATATCTCTATAGAAAAATCTATATCATGAAATGGATAGCTATTCTCATGTACATTCATTTTCATTATGGAGTTAGATATCACATTATCATTTTAAATCAGTAAAAATCCTAATCCCTACATTGAATCATCACTGTGGATTACAAAAAGATCCCAAAATTGGGGTACTGTGAATATCGATGTAGTGAAATACCTATTTTTAGATTCCTTAAATCTCTCTTTCTATTCATTTTAATATAAATATGTCCCTCCATTCTGATTTTTCGTATCAATAATGTTCTAAAATATATAGTAGTTCCATATAAATAAATAATAGTTCATAGATATCATATGGATGGTATGGAACAACATTACATATATAGGCATTGGACACTCATCAATCACATTTATTTTAAGAGGATTCATAGAGATTCCTTTCCTGGGGATAACATGCCCATGAATAATACATCCTCTATATATAACACACATTTAGTGCACTTTTCAAATTAATTATCCTTTTTCAATAAATTTAGAGTAGTACACATATTTACCGCATGTTCCTCCTTAATACTAAATTATAATATAATATTAACAACAATGAAAAAAAAATAGTAAAGTTAATCTATAAAGATTGTATTAATCAGATCCATAAATATTTTTGGGCATTATTGAGTCCAAAAATAATCATTATGAACACGTATTATCAATACATTATTCAATAGGAATTCTTGGTAATATCATCCTTCTTCACCATTAATTTGAGATATCCCAACAAATAGCCTACCATAGCGGCACACTAGTCTCTACATAGCTAATCAAAAAAGACATTAGTCCATGGAAGGATATATATATTTATCATTGTTATTTTTTTCATTTTTGAAATAATTAATTTAGATACACATTGATGTAGCCTTATTCTTGATAAAGTGGACTGATAGACCCCCTTGTGAACCGCACTTTAATATAAAACCCTTATCCAGCTTCTCTTATAAATGCTTCTTAAACTCTTCTATTTTAATGGTGGAAATGTTTCATTGATTCTTGGATAATGGTTGACATTCAATAATATGTTGAGGGTCGTAATCAATATATTTACCATAATGAATTCCAGGAAACTCTTTAGGTTATAAATTTGTATAGTGCCTCACAATGGTAACAACTTCAAGCATGATTCTATCCATTATTATAATCAATTGTTCTAGATATATTTTCCTATGTGTAATTTATATCTATAATTCAGAATAAGATTCCCATGTATATTCATCCTCTTCCTTGAAATTTTATATATTAAAATGATATTTATATATATAGATAGATCCTTTCTACTCCCAATAGGTGATGTTGCCCTTATATAGGGATAGAATATACATGCCTTTTATATAATCAAATTATAATAAAGGGAGTATGAAATATTTTGTTGGTAGGATCATCAACCAATTGATAACTAGGGGTAGTTTTATTCATAAGATGAAATTATATCACTATTTTAGATTCTCAATGACATCACAAACTTTATGTTTGATGTGGTTTTTTTCTTATTCGAATAATCATTCATGATATAATATAATCTATAGTACGAAACTCATATAGAATATTTTCAATTTTTGAATAAATAACCAAAATTCATGTCCCACACCATTTTCATGATCTAATTCATTGGTAGTAATAACTTAGTCCCTTGATTATTATTGTACTTGTTGTCATAGATTATCTCTAACATCTATTATCATAGTGAATTAGAATGAATAAATTTATTATTACTTCTAATTTAATTATTATACTTCTAAATGAGGATTTATTATATCCTTCGTTCCTTTAATCTCAATAGTGGGATTAAACATTTCTCTTTACTATTGATTTGTCCAATGACCCTACATTCTACACATTAAAAATATCTCTAGTCCATTTAGTCAATTTCAAGGATGCATGTTAACACACATTTTACATATGTGTATTTGGATTATATTTGGACCAGGGTTTTATTAATTAATATTCACATATTAAACTCTTTTTAATAATTTCTATTTTTTCCCCTAGAAAACATAGATATCACTAAACTATATCATTTCTTTAATGAGATAATAGATAATATCTTCATAGTTATCAAACTTCCAAATTCAAAATTCTTTTAGAGACTCATATTTAATAAAAAAAATTTGTTGTCTGACTTATTATTTATGTTGATGAAAATTCCTAAGGAACACCATACAACCAATTATATGTATTCCTGATAATCCATTATAGAAATATCTTCTTTTTTATATTAGTCCAAGGAACACCCTATCCTATTTATGATAGAAATTCTATTGGATATATTTATTAAAAAGTATTCTTATTTAATCCTTCCCACAAAAATTATTTTATTTCCTCCTTTGAAATCGATTTCATTATTAGTGTACCCAATTATTGAATTATCCATCCAAAATAAAAGCATACAATATGAAATTTTCTTCATAAGTGTTTTGTAGAATAAAAAATATAATATCAATTTGGTTAATCCATTGTTCTATGATTTAGGGATCATAATAACCGTTAAATTAATTATGCCATTTTCACTATATAGGAGTAAATAAAAACCAAATATTTCAAAGGAGAGGGATGGTGTTCCATATGATTTAATGTATGAATCTGATTTTTCACTAAAGTATGTATCCCTTGTATTTTGGTCTAATTATTTATTTTGGACTTAATATGAATCTCTAATGTGTTAGAGATGGTATTAGAGATATATAGGACTTTTTCGAAGCCCAGAACCTTAATTTTTTGCAAATAATGGTTATGTCACATAGATAAGGTAAGAAGTGCGAGGGGGACACACTGTAAGTCTAATCTATGTGGATGGTCTCCATTTTTTGTAGATCTGTATGGCATTATTGGTTCATGATTTGTCAAATAGTGGGTCCAAACTGTGAAGGTTCCCATTATTATCTAGATAACCATTCATGGTGGGAACACAATTTGGAAAACTATGTGGCCAAACCATTTACTGGGTAAATTTTGGGTAATGATACCTTTTTCATTAATGATTTAATTAATCCTTTATTCTTCCCTGTTCTGATTTCTAATGGGATTAACCACAATTTCTCTAATTTTGGATGTTTTTTAATTTATATCCTCTGTATCAATACTTCTATTTCACTAGGGATCAAATCGATCATCCATTCATTACGTTGGATGAACAATAGAAAGTACATGAGTCCATTTGAGTCATTAATCATCTCTCTTTCTCTCGACCTAGTTATCAAGGTGTCGGTTCTTTTACCATATTCTTAGATCTTGTATATTCCATTCTGAATTAGAGGCTAATACTGAATGAGGAGAGTTGTACAATCCTATAGTGGGTGGTTTATAACTCATCCCTCCAGTTCGTTTATTTTGGATTTGTCATGTGGGGATCACCAATTTCTTCAGGTGTCATTTAATGAATTTATAAGTCATTTCACAGTCATAAGATTAATATGGTCATTATCTTCCCAACTTTTTGATTCGTTTTTTGTTTTTATGGCCACAACTCCATCCATCTAATATTGGATGATTTTACATTATTTTTATTTTTTTGAAACATTTTATCCTCAATTCGGTTATCCCTTAGAATGAAATTTCAAAGAGTAATTTATTATATTTTAAATTTATTGATCTAAAATTTTTAATTTCATAATGTCATGTACCATGTATGATCACCACTTTTCCCACCTAAGTTATGTGCTTCAATTTTATAATGAAATGTTAAATGGAAATTGGAATGTATACTAAGTACATGACTTAGACATTTTAAATTTAGTTGAATAATCTAATAAATCTACGTAGAACCCATTACCATGTTAATGAATTGATGTGGAGTGAACCATGATCATTATAAAAACTTCATTAATTTAATAAGTGAATGGTTACATGATAATTGGCCTTGTCACACTAATGAAAGGAATGAATTGAACAAAATGGAATACTATATGACTTCATTATCAAATAGGAGTGTCCTAACTCGAGTTCACCTTAGATTCGTTGTGTATTCCTTGAGCACTAGGGAACTCCATTCCAAATCAAGGAAGTGAATTTATTTGGTTATGAATGACGTATAACCTATTATTCTATATTCTTGGATGTCTAGTATGACACCATATGATCCCATCAATAATATTATATGATTCCTTGGATAAAAACCTTGGAAATAGCATAGACCTGTATGTTAAATGTTTAAAGCCCAACAAACATAGTCATTTTTTATCCCTGTTTACCTTGGATGAATTTATTAGACATGGTAGGCATCATGTGGTAGAATTCCTTTGACTAAGCTCCTTGAATTACACTCTTACCATAAACAAGAGTGCATTTATTATGGATTTGGTGACCCTTGAGGTATATGTTTCCTTTGTTTGTTTTACTTTGGAACATCATTATTAAATAGATTTACGTGTTTTCTAGATACATCATGGAACCTTAACTTTTTCAAACATTGGACTTATTTACAGACTGGTAATAATCAAACAATAATCTGGTCATGTATTCAAACACCAGCCAAGGGATGAAACAAGTACTTGGGTATTTAGTTACATTGTTCTGCTATACATTATATATTCATGCTATAACACTGTTAAATTTCCATTACCTTAGATATATATTATAGACACCATCAGTGGTTTCCCATGGATATTTACCTCACACCATATCTTGGTTCCAATGATACCCGGGCATAATACATGATTTAAAATATTGATTAAGGGAAGAATACTACTTCAAACACCTGATTTCTTACTCTGTTATTGTTGAGTTAGTATTATATTACTAAGATCAAGCCTGAGATGCTTGAGATATTTTATGAATTTACTTTTAAATACATTTTGTTTTTCATGTGTGATTTATACTTTTTATTAATGTTTTCAAGCTTACTAAATAAATGACATATCATCATCAGTTATTGTATGTTGTTCCAATTATTTTAGTTATTTTTATCCGTGTGTCTTTCCTCTCCCCATTTTATTTACTTGTATTTCTTCTTCTATTTACCTCTATTAATATTTATTCTCTATGATACACTCTCAAAATGAGGTAATAATATTCCTACAAACATTCCAAAGGCCTTGACTACAAGTTCGAAACCTATGGAGTTTTCATAGATGTGATTTAGGCAATGTGACCAACCAAGATCAGGCCACCTATTTTGTGGAATCCAAGTCCGGGATGTAAAAATGTAGTATTATAGTGGTTCTTTTACTGCTATACTATTTTGAGGCAATAGATTTGAGGTTATGAATGCTATGGGACATGGAAATAATCTGTTCATTGGGATCTCAAACCTAGGTTCAAGGTAAAAGCCATGATACACCGAATATACTTGTTGTTATTTTTCCCATTATAGTTTACAGTATTTCACAGTCGGGTGACATAAATTTTTTTTGTGGTTATTATTATTAATATTATTGAGGATATATTTCTTCCTTGAGAAGATGATATGAGAGGAAGGGGTATAGTTCATTTTCCAATATAAGAACCTATAATTATCATGTCATGCACATTTCCATGCCATATAGATGAATTTAACTACATTTAGGTCATGATATAACATGGAATGGTGAGGGATTTTGTGATATTTAAATTATTCTTGGGATATTTCGTGATTGTATTTGAGTGATTACCTATCTCAATTCATGATGTTTAGGGTCCCTCGTGTATTGGGAAAAGTATTTTGCTGATACAATCCATAATGATATTTATAAAAGGATGTCATCTTTAGTAATAAGGTGTATGGGAAATGATTCGATTAAAATTTATATCCATTATAAAGTGAAGAAAGACATATAATATTAAGTGCGTCTACATTTTTATCCAACATTTTCATGCTTATGAAAGGTAGATGGGAGATCCCTGTAATTAAATGTAAAATGAAATGAAAAGTTTATTTAAGAACATACATGTTCCTGGCTATCTAGGCGAGTAGTTGGTGTAGTATACCTTGACTGCCGACCCTTTCTTTATTTAGCTTCTATATGTGTCAGTATAAATATTCATTATGTTTGTTATGAGTTGTGTGCTAGAAATTTGTAGACAAATGTGGCCATGATGTCCTCATATCATACACTAAGAGGGTGTCGATGAACATACTCAAGAAGTGGTAGGCTCTAAGACACCAGTGTTATCAACAAGAGTTCCACATGATATAATGCATACTATAAGTAATATGGGTTATGACACTTACACTTGTTATATTTGTCTCCATTTGATGTTTTCCATGGACGATGTTGCATGAGCTATAGTTATGATGGCACATTTGACTTGTGGGTTATCATAGTAGCATCCTCCTACATTTTTTGGGGATGGTTCCCTACAGGCTACTCAGTCTTGTGTAAATACCACCATTTCCATCTTGGAGAATATGTAGATTCGTATATTGTGGATGGTAAAACATTATACATACATGCTATGGGATTCAAAAAAGGGCCAGTTGGAAGTGATTACCCGAGCTGGTCATCATC